>OX183131.1:53307431-54567353 GCA_945261195.1 Cryptosula pallasiana | reverse complement strand
GACTAATATGGAAAATATATAAGTGAACTGATGAGCATTCAAGGTAAGATCAATGTGGATAAGACCAATAATTTAACCACTGACGATTTTATCTATTTATACATATTACGCCTGAAAACTTTTATAAAAGCCCAACATTTAGGACTCAACAGCTAAGAAGCTAAACAAAATAAAGTCTTTCAATATTTCACTGTTCCTGATTGGGTAATGCAACTTTTATTTTAGCATTTTCAGTTTTGAAAAGTGTTTGTTTGGCTTTAGTAAAGCATTTTAAACTAATGTCAGGAAACTAAGAGTGCTGGTGATGCTGATAAAGCAATGTAGCTCTTGACAATATGATTTTAATTATAACATTGGATTAGACAATTGTGTATTGATTACTGATGCACGCATATGGAGTTGATTATTAACTGCATGTGCCTATGTTAAATATCTACGTCAATGTCATACTTACAATACTTTCACTTTAATTGATTGTGTGTCTTTCATTTAAAGACAATTACTCCCATAATTAAATGCCAAATGCCCTTTTTTGACCACAGTCCACCTGGAGTCACACATCCCATACTGTGTACCGAGTTTATGCTGTATTTTTTATCTGTGCTAAGATTATTTTCCAGTCGAACAGTTATTTGACATTTACAAACTAGAGAAAGTCATCAATTTACGGATGAAGAACATACTCTGGTTCAAAACCAAAGCATTTTTTTGAAAAAGCTTGATCGCTAATAATGGTAGTGTGCTAAACATTTACAAAAAGAGTAACTTTTCCCCAGCTACATCCCTGTATGTGAATTACATCTGCTTAAAAAACAGATTCAAGCAACCTACATCCATACACCTATTTTACGTGCATATATTAAACTTTTGTGTTGCCTTACTATCTCGACAACTAGTATTGATTAGTATTATAGATATCCACAAGTAATAACTTTGATAATCTATAAAACATCTGCATTTTTTTGTCTGTTTTTGACACAGACTAGCTGTCTGAGTCAAACCAAATCCTGAAAAAATCTCAATTTTCTCCTTCAGTTCCCAGTACCACAATAATGAAAACCAAAAGAAGTTATCGTAAGAAACATGATTGTTGGAGTTAAAGCTAGGTATCATAAAAAAAGTATAAAAAATCAAAGTCACTAATGACAAGCACATATATTTATTTGTTGTTCTTTTTTGCTCTAGACGTTTGCCTGTTGCTTTAACCGTTTCATTTTACAGCTGTTCATGATTGGGATTGATTTGATGAAAAAGATGAATATTTTGATAACAGTTTGGGCTGTTTCCTATGAATAGTTGGTTTATGAGCAACCTTTGGGTCAATACATTATCTACTTTTGAAATTCGACAAACTACAAACAATGCTGACTAGCTGCCTTGATTAATTCAATTTGATTTTATTTATGCAGTGGCTGGCTCAGCTAATGCCAGGTTTTAAGAGAATTTCAGCCTTTTAGCCAAAATTGTTTTTTTTTTGGTGAGCTCTTGCAAGTAATTTGTTGACGTGAAACAGTACAAAAGCTCGAAAACATCTGCCTACGAACAACTCCTTTGAACGATTTAATTCAACTACCAAGTAGAATTTTCTTCATTGTTGATCATTTAAAGCATTCTTACAACGTAAAAAACCACTCAAAGTCTAAAACATAGCACTATTATTGCATTAGGTTTGTCAGATATGGAAAAATACTTTGTCAGCAACAATTTTTGTTGCAACTGGTTCAGCCTTTTTTAGTAATTTAATTCAAACTGAGGCCTTTTGAAGGAGGTTTGTAGCAACAAATAGAATATTTTTTGATCACGATTTAAACATACAAAGTGCTTCATGCTACTTGAGTTTTGGTGAATACATTTTTGGGTTTCTTTTAAAAATTACAAACCAATCGAAAAAAGGAAAGATTATAATTTTCAGGTTTGGTTTTGTAAAAAAATAGGACAATGTCTTTCCATTATTTTGATTTTTATTGCCGGGTTTTACTAAACATGACAACTGAAGTGTTACAGAAACTATTTAGTCATTGTTTAAAATCAAAACATGTGGTGTGCTGCTGTATTTAGTTGGTGCTTTTCTCAGGGCTAGCATATGTTTTATATCATTGTAACAAATCAAGTTTGTATTTCATTTATTAATTTAACTTTCAGTCAGTTTTCTTTCAGTAGAGTGCCCATGCTTTATTCTTTTTGTCACATATAGCATAATTGGTTTGCAATTGATTCTTCATTCTGAGCTGTCAGCTGGCAGCTTCACACTGTTTAGCTTATGTCATTCTAAGATGGAGCAAGTTTATGATAATAAAGCTTGCGTGGGTGCTTCTGACTCGGAGGCAGAAATCAACCGTTCTGCTACCAAACAACCTCAGAAGTCAAAGTGCTTGCCGTTTTTAGGAATTTTCCTTTTAATGTGTTTTCTCTTCTCTGTCGTATCGCTCGTTTTCATTCTCTTACTGTTACATGGGGGACAGAGTAAGTTGGAGGTACAACTGGCAGAGATGAAGTCAACTATCAGAGCTTTGTCCACAGAAGTTCAGAGTTGCAAGAGTCGATGCATGGATCTGCAAATTGCCCTGAATGAGACAAAAGGAGACATTCTTGACCGTACAGCAACCCAACAAGCCAAGATTGATTCATTGCAAAGTCAGTCAGGAGTTTTGTACTCAGAGCTGAGTCTTGCTGTCAATGATACCAAATATGCTCTGAACTCCACCTTTGAACAACAGAAGATCTTGATGAAATCTCAACAACAGCTATCTAGCACAGTTTCATCTCACCTAGGCACAATAGTGAATGAAACCAAGAAAGATTTGCAAGCCACCATTCAACATCAACAACGACTAGAAGTCTCGCTACAAAAATTGTCTGACAAAGTTTCTTTTGTTTTGATTGTTTCGTTAAACGATACTCAAAAAGATCTGCAAGTCACAAAGGAAAATCAACAGAATCTGACAACATTGCTACAGAATTTATCTCACAAGGTCGACTCTGCTTTAATAGTTTCTATAAACGAGAGTCAAAGAGATTTGAGGACTAGTATGGAGAGTCAGCGCAATCTTACAACCTCACTACAAGGCTTGTTTAACAAAGTTTATTTTCTCTTAAGCGTTTCCCTGAACAAGACTCAAGGAGATTTGCAAACCACCAGAGAAAGGCAGCAGAATATTACAACATCACTGCAAAACCTTTCTCGCAAAGTTGATTCAGTTTTAAGTGTTTCAATACAAGAGAATCGACGAGATCTACAGAGCTGCATGGAAAACCAGCAAAATCTTACAGCTACACTGCAAGGTGTGTCAGACAGTGTGCATTCCTTTGTGGGCCGTGCATTAAATGAAACTCAGAAAGAATTGCAACTCACTAAGGAAAACCAACAAACTCTACAAAGTGTATTGCAAAATTTGTCTCATCAAGTCACTTCAGTCTTAAGCGCTTCACTTAATGATACTCAGCAAGACTTGCAAACCACCAGGGAAAATCAACGGACACTTAGAACATCGCTAGAAGACTTGTCTGAAAAAGTCACATCGGTATTGAGTGCTTCGATAAACACAACACGAAATGATTTGCAAGCCACGCAGGAAAGACAACAAACTTTGAAAACATCTCTAGAAGACTTGTCTGAAAAAGTCACATCGGTGTTGAGTGCTTCAATTAATGTAACTTGGAATGACCTGCAAGCCACCAGGGCGAATCAACAATCACTTGGAACGTTGCTAAGTGACTTGTCTGAAAAAGTCACAACAGTTTTAAGTGTTTCCATAAACGAAACTCGAAATGATTTACAAGCCACGCAGGAAAGACAACAAACTCTGAGAACATCGCTAAGAAACTTGTCTGGAAAAATAGTTTCACTAAATGAAACCTATCTTGACCTGCAAGCCTCCTTAATAAGTCAAAAGGTTTTTACAGAGTCTTTGCAAAGTCAGTCAAACCATACTAACTCGCTACTGGGAAATTCTTTAAATGAGACAAAGCAACAGCTAGAAAATCTGTCCAACGACGTTGCATCAGTGCTCTTAGTCAGACTGGATGAAACAGAACACAACCTAAACATCACCAGAGAAAGTCAAAAGGTGATGGATGCCTCGTTGTTGCAGTTGGCAGATGATCTTGTGTCATACCATCACTTAGGCGGTGAGATGATTGTTATCAGAAATACGCCATTGGTGATTTTATTGTTCATACTAAATAACTTATAAAAAGAAATATAACAGCCTTGAGTAATTGTTATAAGCAAAGCAATATGGAGCCAACCATGTTTGGGAAAGTTAGCTTTCTAGCTATCCATTTTATCAAAAAATACCTGACATTACTTTTGCTTATTACCTTTGTCATGCTTTGAGTGTCTCTACTTTCTAGCTTCTTTTTGAACATTTTTTCTCATTTCAATTTGGAGTCCTTGAATTAAATAGCTAGTAGACACACCATGATTTTTTTGTATTGAAAGTATGTCGTTAACACAGCTTTTAAATTTCTCAAGCAATCCATAAAATTAATATGAATAAACATTTTTTTTTGTTGCAGATGTTACATGTCCACCCGGATACAAGCACAACCCGTATGCAAACACCTGTATAAGGTTGGTGTCAGAGCGCAAAAACTGGACCGATGCAAGAATAAACTGTGAGTCAGCTGGAGAAAGACTGGCTACTTTTGAATCCTTAGCATCACAGAACTGGTTCATCAATCTACGATTATCTCGTGAGACTTCTATGCATGCTGGGACTTACCGCATTTAACACTTCAATATGCTACTCCTGCATGTACACTCATGTAACCATAGTACTCTTGTTTAGTATGCTTGTTGGAAAGTCACAATATAGGTTTTGGTTAATCTATACTTTTCATGCAGCATAATAAGTATTTCTCAGCACCAAACCCTCTATCTTTTACCAATTTTACTTTATATTTTTTCAAAAACTTCAAGTTTAATTCACATAAAATTCATCATATGCAAAGTAAGCGGCCATTCTTTCAGATAAGTAATATTGAAAGCAAAGTTACTAGTTCTTTTCATATAATAATTGTTTTTGTTGGAAAAGATCTTCAAAAACCTTTAAAGGCTAAAAAAATCAGAACTCGAGAACAAAATTTATAAAGTACTGTGTGGTTAAAGAAGTTTACATATCACTAAATGTCTCCGGAGTAAAGTCTTTAAAATCACTCCAGAGGAACCTGCCGTAGTTTTAGAGAAAAATAAAATACTGCTATTTTTGCATGTGTGCCAGGCTGTATTACTGATGGTTTCCTAATGAACTGTTTGGATGCAATAAAGTTATTTATCATCTAAAAGCAGTTACGTGGTTGATAACATCTGCTTCTTATAAAAAAAATTTTTAAGACAGCTGGTAACATGCACTTGAATGAATACCAGCATTACTACATCGTTTTATAGCCAAATGTCAAAACCTGTTACTTGCTGACTGAAAGATTCTGGTTTAATTATGACAAGGATTTGACAAAAGCATGTCTTGTTATAATCAATTGAAGAGCAATGACTATTCTCGTTGTTAAACGTTTTTAAACTACAAGAGCATGGAGACTTTTGAAGTGCAGTGGCAAAATTGTTCAGTTTCTCTGCTAAAAATTTAGGATTTGAGTCACATTTTTTCTGCTGTAAATATGTTACCTTAACAATATATTTGTTGATAGCCAAATAAACTGTTTGGTTTTTAGTTTTCATCAATGGCTCTGCTTTAACTTTTTTTATCAAAACTTGGTTACTTTTGCATAATAATCCTTTGAAATTTAAAATTCACCTAAAAGAAAGATAGAATTGTTCTGTCATCTGTCTTTGACAAATAAAATTCAGTAACACAATCAGTATTTCACAAATTTTTTGCGCAAATCCGAATAGCCTGCAATAAGCAGTTTCTGAAGAAAAAGATAATCAACAAAATTATTCATTTTATGAAGTTTTTGGTTGCAATACACATTATCACTAACTTTCTTTATTTAGAAGCCGACCCGTATTAATCTTGAAAAAAATAGGGACTTTGCTGACTTAGAGTCATCAACAGACTTGAGAGTTAAGGTTATTTGTGTTAGCTTTTCTATGTGAATTGGCCGTAAATAAGATACATATCAAATACATTCTTACTATTATTTATGTGTCATGTAGTAAGTGTGACATAATGGATTTATCAATCAAACTCACTTCTTATTGGTTACATATCAATTGAGATAGTGCAAAAGAAGGCTTTTCAACCTATGAGCTAGATAGCAAGTACTTTTGTTTTTGTTTTATACGTCTTAGTAAACTTTTCACCTGATACACATGACTGTAAATACATTAAAACGTAATTCTCAGGTTTTTTCCTTTGATCTTTCTTGACTTTTGCTTTGACATTGCTGCTTGCATCAAGGTGGGTTGACTAGAACTTGATGCCAGGGTGACTGATGAGCGAAGGTGTCTTGTTTAATAACAGTCTTGTCTAAGTAACAATGCTTCAGCTAGTTTAACTATGCTCACATGTTAGAGTTTAACATATTTATTGCATCTGTAGATAATTGAATGATATCTGTAAATAGGTAAATCAATCCGTGATATAGTGTTTGCAGTTTTGTAGCTAGGCAGTGATTGAAAACTTTTTCACACGGTTTTTGGTTCCCCATAGAAAAACTACAAAGTTTATAGTTTACAGACACATGGATTTGCAGGCTGAGTTTTTTAATGCAATATTTAACCTTTACCTTGGAGGTCAGGTATAAATTTTTAAAACAAAACAATTTTGATACTTACTTTAAAATTTCAAAACCCCTTTTTGCATGAACTTCCACTGATACCAAATGCATCTTGCTCCCTAAAAGTGCATAGCGGTGTATAACAGCATATTTTAAAAACCACTAGTATCTTAGCTTTCCTAAATGCACCTACTATCAAGTTTTAAAAAAAAACATAATTGACTTCAGTTAAAACCTAGTTTAATCTTTGCGGAAACACAATGTCAAGGCTACCACACCTCTCAGCTAAATGCACACCACGTGTAAACTTGCTTACAACAGAAATGCTGAATTCACCAGTTTCGACAAAAGCTTTCATCTTTGTTCACAGAATGGGGAGGTTTTGAAGTTTGGATAGGAGGAGAAAAGTTTTCTACTGGTGAATGGAGATGGATTGGAGATACACGACCATTTACTCATCTCATTTGGGCTACAGACGAGCCTACTTCTAGTCATGAAGGACTTCCAGAGGAATGTTTGTCAAGCATTCATACTAAAGCCTACGAGTTCAATGATCTATCTTGCGCAAGTCTCAGGTCAAGTGTTTGTGAAAAAACATAACATGTTTACGAAGATAGAGCATGTTTTATTTCTGAATGTGATAGTGAGTCTAAAACTAATGAAAGCTATAGGATAAAGGAATAAACCAGACATATTTGACTATGGTTACAACTGTGTGCTTACATATTTGTTTTTTTTTGTTTTTTTGCAGTGTTAAACTATATTGGGAAAAGTAGTTATTCAAAATTGGATTTCTGTCATTTTATTTTTGCATTTACTTTGAATTGCACAATTACATAATTCTAAAACACCAGATAAAATAACTAAAGTGTTTTCGACTTGAATTATTACTGAAATATTTTTAAGAGTGGCTGTAGAAAGCTAGTTAAATAAAATAAATTATAATAAATTATTTTTTAGTCTTTTATTGTTTTGTTACACACTTCTTTGTATACTCTATGAAACTTTGGCATAAACACCATTTTCATATATAAGTATAGCTGTGATTTTCAGTAAATGCTTTAACCTACAACAGAAATGTCAGGATATTCACTTGACACTTGTGCATGGGGATTGAGAAATTGAAGAGCTTCTGACTTTGTTTAATCATGATCATAAGTTGCTAGAAAAATTCACTGGTAATAAATAAGGTTGTTATTGCAAAAATGATACCAGAAAACATCAGGCATTCTCGGATAAGAAACCTCTATGTCTCCCAAAAGTTGGTACTTCAAAGTACTTTCAAGTGCATATTGAACTACCCTTCCTGGCATATATTTCATAATGTCAAAGAAGTTATCCCATTTGATCATGAGTTGTGTTTTTTTGTTATAGCGTTACAATGAATGATAAAAATAATTGTCAGCAGCATCTTAGAAGCCATGTTTTTGTAACTTATGAAAAAACCGGCGGTAGTATATAATCGCTATAATAATAATTACAAATAGTATATTACTATTCGTCATTTTATGGCAACAGTTATTTCACAATTATATTTTTGTCAATAACAAATAAATGAATTATAGCAACAGCACATAACAACTTACATGTATAACATAAACAATCTTATTATTTGAATAAAAAGACTAATAGTAATGTAGTTATTACACTTTTTCATATTATTATAATTCACCATAGTGAATGAGTCCAAAACTAATTTTGACACGTGCTTCAAAAGCTTATTATCAATATTACTTAACTAAGATACAAATGAAAACTTGAGGACTCAGCATTTTTATGATTATAGCCAAGGTAAGTGAGCTCAGCTTTGGTAAAGTTTTGCCGTAGAATTTCAAACTGTATTTTGTCTGATCTAGGACACCGCGGAGTGAACAACTCCCAAATGATAAAACTTGTTTGCTGCATAGCATTAAGATAAAAAGGTTTTGAACTCGTAAAAAGACAAAAGCTTTGTCCATTTGTCATTCATTAGGCTATTCCATTCATTATCTATACTACCTGTACATTAATATATAGCTAACAAAACTGGTTCAGTTTACAATTTTTGAAAGGTTTTGTTTGTGTGAGCTTTTGGTATCAATGATTTAGGAGAGCAAACTTGCCTTCTTCATGAAAACAACAAAAGTGCTAGCCAGATATATCTTGTTTATTTAAAAAGCATAGATGAAATGCTGAAAAGAATAGTTCTATTTGTATCGTCAGTCTTTTAAATTTTGCAGCCAGTAAGACAACTCCTCAATAATAATGTTCAACTCTCATAACATTATAATAGTAATCAAAATAACATAACTTTCAAGCTTTCTTTTCACCCCAGTAAAATAAAAAATACATCAGCCACCCTCTGTTGTAAATAATTCAATCATTAAATCTTTTATCCAAAAACTTCATGAGCTGTTTACAACAATATTAACATGGATTAATTGCTCAAGGGCAGAATATGAAGTGCCACTATGTCATGACTTGAAGTACTTGATTGAAGCAGCCTGATGAGAGATTCAATGGCCTTTAGTATGTCATAATGGTGAATACAACTATAAAAAATAATTGTTTTCCGTCATATTTCTCAGTTTGCAATCATTTTCTATAACAACTTTCTGTGCTGACTTGTATTTCAATTTTCTTGCGAATCATAGCCAACTTTTTTTGCGATATTAAAACGAAAACATGCAGCCAAAATTTTTTTGATACAATCGCTAATATATTGACAAAGGTTTTAAGCAATATTGTATAACAACAATTTAAAATTTTTTCATTGTGGTTGGTAAGAAAACTTATCAAACTTTATCCATAAATTGCACTGGGTCTAGATTATTGCAAGATTTTTTTGTCATAAACAAAATTTGGTAGAAATTTTAATTCTGAGTAACCCATAACCTCAAGCATATGCCAAACATTGGTCAGTTGGAGGTGATTTGAAGGCACTTTCCTTCCCAACACACCTACAATGTCAAACATATAAAATGATTTAAATCTTAGTCGTGGCAGTGTATTGTGTTTTTGTCGTCAAAATGTATGTATCCTAACGGAATACTGTATGTATATTTATGAGCACAGAATGAGAAATTTCATTCCATTAAAAGTGTGGAGGACATTTTTTTTGCAGAATGTTTATATGTGCAGTAGAATTACCAAAGAAATATTCAAACGCTGTCATTGCTCACTATTCTGGCAACGAAAGTGTACATTAGCAATGGTTAGAGTTGCTTTTAGTTCAAACATGATATAACAAGTTGTGAATCAAGGAGTGATTTGATTTTGGCGATTCTAATGGAAAGCTACATTTTTATAAGTACTGTAAACCGTGACATAAAATTATACAGGTATGTCCTATTGAATTTCTGAGAAAAAATAATTAATAAATTTTAGTTTTCTCATGATGAAGCACCTGTATATTAGCCAATCACATACATATGTAAAACTAGCTTTTATTCACACATGTCTACGATAATTATTTAAATCAGTTTCATGCCCACAACGCTTTCACTACCAAGTATGGCATGTCTTTCATATAACAAAACTTGATGAAATAGTACAGTCTACAAGTACCAATGATCTCGGTTTGTTTGGGAGCATACTTATTTTTTTTTTTTAAATTGTGAATAACTAAAGCTCTTTTATGTATGCATTATTTTCATTTATCATTCTTGCACTGTGATTGTCACTCAAAAACTGACGATTCAAATCACTTAAACCTCAGGACTTTTACAGTCACACGTTTTAATTACAAACTATAGCTGTCAATTATTAGTTTTTTTTTATCAAAATTTTGATTATATTAAGTGCAAATTTTACTTTAAAGTAGTTTTTGTTTTCTTTTCAACATACAAACAATTTATTTTAAGTGATGACTAAAATGTATTTTATTTACTTAGATGATTTGTGAAGCACTTGAACCTTAACAAAGGCCAAAGAGGGCAGACTATATAGACTACCCTCTTTGCAGAGTATCAACCCTGCCGCTACAGCAAACAACTGACCAACACTGCAGCTACTACTACCGACCCTGCAGCCAAACTATAGCGGGTAAGGGAGGAAAGAACAAACGTAGCCTGAATTCGCGACAGAACCACCATCGGAATCACCAGAAGTCTTGGACCCCAAGCTATAAAAGCCTAAGAACTTTGCGTGTGTTGTACCCTCATTTCCTGCACATATGACTAAGCAGAATTGATCCTAAGGCTACTCCCCCTACCTTTGGGCGCCTTGTCTATTTAACCTTTCTGATTCCTTGCTATTTGTAATCTTTTATTGATTGCATATTTATGTCCTGCTTAATTGTCATTCGTTATCTCTATAATTAGGCCAACCATTTCCTGTGCCTCCGCCTATAAAAGGCAGAGTTTTATTTACACTCTTTGCACTTTGTTTCAGGATATTGCTTGTAATTGCACCAAGCAGCGATACACATTGTCACTATTATTTTACACTGGGTTGTTGTGGAATAACAAAATGGTTATTACTCTGAAGCACTGAGTAATGAGTCTGAGCCGTGGGTTGTGTTACAGTTGTGGAGTTGGAGATACTCCTCCATTGAAATTGGATAACAAATAACCTCTGTTGGAGAGAGATTTGGCCCCCCAAAATCTTCCACAATATGCCACGTAGGCTAGTTAGTATGATAGTATAATATAGTTATTGGTAATTTGTATGAGTTGTAAGTGCCACCACAATTTTATAATTAGTTTTTTGTATAAAGAAGACAAAGATGCTTCTGTTGTTGACAAAGTCTAACTGCATTAGTCAAACCAAGCCCTTGGTAACCTCAAACTTTCCTTCCCTACTCAGTGCCACAATCGGCAGAAATATAATAAGTATCAAAAGATACTAATCGTAGGAGCTAATGCTAATTACCACAGATTATACCTCACCAGTCAATACCATTGAGTACAAGCATATATGATTATGTTGTTTTCGAATGGCATAAACATTAACTCAAAAGCTCTAACCATTTCGGTTGAAATGAGTACAAAATTTTTTGTATCTACTTGCAACTGTAGTCCAGAGTACTTTTGACTTTGTGTATAGCGTTTTTGAGTGCTGGGAATTTCAAACAGATTTAATTGTACCATTTATTCATGCTAAACCATCTGGCTTTTAAGATTAGACACAGAAGTTTTTAATTTGTTAGACCAGACAGTTTTATCCATAGGCAGGTCACACAAACCTGCAAAGTTGACTTTCACTGACAGATATAATCTAATTACTTGAATCAGTTCCATACATAAAATACTTAACTAACAAAGGTGATGTGCTTTTGATTTAACAAAAGTTGATAGAATACACAATCCACAAGTCGCAATGGTTTTGGTTTGTTTTATTGCATATATCATACTCAATCAGACCTGTAATATAATTGTTAAGCTATTTCAACCAATACTCTATATAATTAACTCTGCTCACTTCTAAATGTTTGTTGAGTAGTTTGTTTCCTGACAATTTATGAACTTGTAAAAAGTGGTTAAAAATACTGATTTGCTCGTTAATCAAATTAAAGGCTCGAGAAACATCAAAGCTCTAAAACAATCATGCCTCTATGATGATTTTCATAATACAGAAAATATATAAGTGAACTGATGAGCATTCAAGATAAGAGCAATGTGGATAAAGCTAATAATGTAACCACAGCTGATTTTCTTTATTTGTACATATTATGTCTGAACTTTGTTTATAAAAGTCCAACGTTTAGAACCTAAAAGCTAACACGTTAAATCAATAAAAGGTTTTTTTAATATTTCACTGTTCCTACTTAGGTAATGCAACTTCATTTCAGCACTTACAGTTTTTCAAAAACTTTATTTGGCTTTGGTAAAGCATTTTGAAATAACATCAAGGAATCTAAAGGTGCTGGTGACTCTGGTAGAGCAATGTAGCTCTTGAAAATATGATATTGTGGTAGATTTTGGTGGAAGTTGGTAGTAAACAGGCCGTTTACTATCCACCCTTGCGAGACAATGCGCTAGACTTCAACCCACAGTGTTCGGTCAACAGCTGTTTGGGTGAAAAGTCTTACTGTGCCGGTGGGATAGTGTACAGGGCCGGTGGTGACCCCTGCAGGGCCGGTATTGACCCCTTACCAACGCGGTATAGCTATACTGGGCCGGTACAAGATGGCCGACATAGCGGAGGATCCCCAAAACCATGTAGGAACTTAGTCAAGGCCAGGAACCGGAACTACCCTTCCTCCGATTACCGACTTAGTGGACCATACTCTATCTACAGCCTGGGAACCGTGCAGGACCGCTGATTGGACAGTAGGAGATTGGACTCCGCCATTAGCCACTTGGCGCCTTTATCATTTAACTTATTAGCATTGTATGATTGGGTTACTATTTATATAATTGATTGCATTGGACTGATTACTTCCTGCGCCCTTATTGTTATAGAGAATATGCTAATTAGTTCCTGTGAGCTCTCCTATAAAAGGAGAGAGTTTTGTTATCATCTTTGCATTCATTCTCATGTCTTGACACAAACACCCTAGAGGATTAAAGACCCTTTAGGATTTTGTCTTGAGAATATAGCCACTTACACAAGCACTACGCTGTATTGTTTGTCTGAGCCATGGGCTCTTACCATACCGGGTAATTCGGTTGCCTGAACACAGTTGTCACTGTCAATCAGCACAGTGTCCCCTCTGGAGAGAGGTATAATACTCGTGACTAGTGGATGTTTGCGGTAAACAGACCGGAATCCATTACAATATTCATTATAACATTGGATTAGACAATTGTGTATTGATTACTGATAGACACATATGGAGTTGATTATTAACTGCACGTGTCCATGTTAAATATCTACATCAATGTCATACACACAGTACTTTCACTTTAATCAATCGAGAGTCTTTCATTTAAAGACAATTAGTTGAATAATTGAATCCCAAATGTCCTTCTTTTGACCACAGTCCAGCTGGAGTTACACATCCCATACTGTGTACTGAGTTTGTGCTGTGTTTTTTATCTGTGCTAAGATTATTTTCCAGTCAAAAAGTTCTTTTAAATTTACAAGATAAAGAAAGTCATCAGTATTTGGACAAAAAACATACTCTGGTTCAAAACCAAAGCATTTTTTTGAAAAAGCTTGATCGCTAATAATGGTAGTGTGCTAAACATTTACAAAAAAAGTAAGTTTTCTCCAGCCACATCCCTGGATGTGAAGTATATCTGCTTAAAAACAGAGTCAAGCAACCTACATCTATGCACATATATTATGTGCATATATTAGCTTTTGCGTTGCCATACTATCTAGATAACTAGTATTGATTAGTATTTATTATAAGTATCCACAACGAATTTCTTTGATATTCTATAAAACATCTAAATTATTTTGTCTTTGTTTTAGACACAGACTAGCTGTCTGAGTCAAAAGAATCCTAAAAAAAATCTCAATTTTCTCCTTCGGTTCCCAGTCCCACAATAATTAAAACCAAAAGAAGCTATCGTAAGAAACACAATCGCCAGAATTAAAGCTACATGTAGGTATCATCAAATATATCTAAAAATTCAAAGTCACTAATGACTAGTGGTGGAACGGGCCCCAAAAACAAAGGGTCGGGCCGAGTTCGAGCCGCTGGATTGAAACACGGGCCGAGTCGGGTCGGACCGAGCCAAAACAATAAAGTCTATCATATATAAATGTTGTCATTAGGCTTCTTCATATGTTTTACTATAATTTGCTTTAGTTTTTCACTGGCTTGGGAGTAGATATCAGGAATTATTTTTTCCATGAATGAATTCCTAGATGGAATTGTATATCTCAGCTCTAGATATTTAGGGTCAAACTTTGCTTTTTCAGCAATGAATGACTGCAAGGTGGTTTGAGAGGAGCTGTTATCATTATTATGTAGAATTCCATTGCTGTGCTATTCTTATTTTGAATTAATTCTATTATTTATCAAGTTATGTCATCCATTAATCATCTGTCGGTTATAATTATTATGGAATTAATCCAAGTCAGTGTCAATGTATTCACCTATTTTTAATTATTCTTATAAATATCATATTATAATTATTATCACTTATTACTTATTAGGAATTATCATCATCGATCATTTATAATAATATTTATTTTTATTCTCACTTATTTTTATTAATAAATATAACTGCTACTATTGTTGCTGCTGTGATATTATTATCACTATTATTATTATTTTTTGTTGTTTTGTTATTATTGGTATTATTAGTTGATGATGATAATAATAAATCAGTTTTTACCGCTATTTAAAATGTTTAAAAATAATTTTATTATCAATTATCTTTAAATTATTTTTAGTTACTAAAAAGAATAGTAGTCATTATAATACTACAAGGAAGACTTGGTTGTATTGTGTGTAAGTGCTACACCTGATAAAAAAAAGAACCAAAATGTGAAAGTAAGCGGTTATCAATATCGATGATGGTATATCAGGACCATTCCCTACCGGGAGCACAGGCGGCTCCAATCTACTGGCCGGGCGGTGGGGGAAGATAGTTAAAATCACTCACTCACCTACCCACCGTCCGACCAGTAGATTGGAGCCGCATGTGACTGGGAGTGAAAGTGTTCCTCTTTGATTGAGACAATTCACATCTGGCAACCCTAAGCTGTAAGTTTATCTGTGTCTGTTAAAACTTAATGCTTGCGCAGCAGGTGGCGTTTTAAAGAAGATGTAGATCCTAACTTGTAGCTGAATAGAGCATTGCATTTGTTACATTCTACCTTTTCACCTGGCAGTAATTTGGTAAAAAATTTCCACACCTTGCTCGTGCTAGCCATTTATTTTATTCTTAGATTTCCCCTTAACCTAACACTAGCAGAGGGTTATACTCATTGGTGTGTCATCATCATTAAAAACTATGCAATTGCGCAACGGTACGGCGGTACACAAGCTATCATGCTATTGCAAAACTATTGCAAAACTGTTGCAAAACCGAATAAACAGAATTATCTCCCTTATAGTTGTGAGAGCACAACTTCAAACTGGCTCGACCCTACTATCTATGTTGGCCCGTGAGCAACTAACGCGAAGCACTTGGCCCGTGAGTCAAGTCGGGTCGCCTGACTCGTTTCAACGCTACTAATGACAAGCATACATATTTATTTGCTGTTCTTTTTTGATCTAGACGTTTGCTTATTGCTTTAACTTTTTCATTTTAAAGCTATTCATGATTGGGATTGATTTTATGAAAAAGACGAATATTTTGATAATAGTTTGGGCTGTTTCCTATGAATAGTTGGTTTATGAGCAACCTTTGGGTCAATGCATTATCTACTTTTGAAACTAGACAAACTACAAACAATGCTGACTTGCTACCTTGGTTAATTCAATTTGATTTTATTTATGCAGTGGTTGATACAGCTAATGCCAGAACTTCAAAAAACTTAAGATTTTAGTAATAATTGTTTTTTTTGGTGAGCTTTTGCAATTAATTTGTTGACGTGAAACAGTCCAAAAGCTCAAATATATGTTTATGAATAACTCCTTTAAACGATTTAATTCAATTACTAAGTAGAATTTTCTTCCATCATTTAAACCAAATCATTTTTAGAGCATAAAAAACCGCTCAAAGCCTAAAACATAGCGCTATTACTGCATTAAGTTTGTCAGGTATGACAAAACACTTAGTCAGCAACAATTTTGCTTGCCAATTAGTTCAGCCTTTTTTAGTAATTTAATGCAAACTGAGACCTTTTGAAGGAGGTTTGCAGCAGCGCATTGATTATTTGTTGCAAGTGACTTAAACATACAAAGTGCTTTATGCTACTTGAGTTGCAGTGTGATGAAAACTTTTTTGGGTTTCTTTTAAAAGTTAGAAGCCAGTCAAAATCCAGACTTGATTATAATTTTTCAGGTTTGCTACTGTAAAATAGAAATACAATTTGTTTTCCATGTTTTTCTATTTTTAATGCTGAGTTTTATTAAACATTACACTGCATTGTTACTGAGGCTATTTAGTGGTTGCTGCTGTATATAATTGGTACTTCTCTCTTGGCTGGCATGTGTTTTATATTATTGTAACTTATCAAGTTTGTATTTTGTGTATAAAACTCACTTTCAGCCAGTTTTCTTTCAGTAGAATGCCCATGCTTTATTCTGCTTGTCACATATATCATAATTGGTTTGCAATTGATTCTTCATTCAGAGCTGTCAGTTGGCAGCTTCACACTGTTTAGCTGATGTCATTCTAAGATGGAGCAAGTTTATGATAATAAAGCTTACGTGGGTGCTTCTGACTCGGAGACAGAAAACAACCGTTCTGCTACCAAACAACCTCAGAAGTCAAAGTGCTTGCCGATTTTGGGACTTTGCCTTTTAATTTGTTTTCTGTTCTCTATTGTATCGCTAGTTTTTGTTCTCGTACTGTTACATGAGGGACAGAGTAAGTTGGAGGTACAACTGGCAGAGATGAAGTCAACAGAAGTTCAGGCCTGCAAAAGTCAGTGCATGAAGCTGCAAGCTGCATTGAATGAGATGCAAGGAGATATTATTAATCATACAGCAACTCAACAAGCCAAGATTGATTCATTGCGAGACCAGTCGGTAGTTTTGTACTCAGAGCTGAGTCTTGCAGTCAATGATAACAAATATGCTCTGAACTCGACCTTTGAACAACAAAAGATGTTAATGGAATCTCAACAACAGCTGTCTAGCACAGTTTTATCTCACCTAGGTGCAATAGTGAATGAAACCCAGAAGGATTTGCAAGCCACCATTGAACATCAACAACTGCTAAAAGTCTCGCTACAAAAATTGTCTGACAAAGTTTCTTTCTTTTTGAGTGTTTCGTTAAACGATACTCAAAAAGATCTGCAAGTCACAAAGGAAAATCAACAGAATCTGACAACATTGCTACAGAATTTGTCTCGCAAGGTTGGCTCTGTTTTAACAGTATCAGTAAACGAGAGTCAAAGAGATTTGAGGACTAGTATGGAGAGTCAGTGCAATCTTACAACCTCACTACAAGGCATTTTTAACAAAGTTTATTTTGTATTAAATATTTCCCTGAACAAGACTCAAGGAGATTTGCAAACCACCAGAGAAAGGCAGCAGAATATTACAACATCACTGCAAAACAATTCTCGCAAAGTTGGTTCAGTTTTAATTGTTTCAATACAAGAGAATCGGCGCGATTTACAGAGCTGCATGGAAAATCAACAAAATCTTACAACTTTACTGCAAGGTGTGTCAGACAGTTTGCATTCCTTTGTGGGCAGTGCATTAAATGAAACTCAGAAAGAATTGCACGACATTAAAGAAAACCAACAAACTTTACGAAGTTTATTGCAAAATTTGTCTAATCAAGTCAGTACAGTCTTAAGCATTTCACTAAATGATACTCAGCAAGACCTGCAAACCACCAGGGAAAATCAACAGACACTTAGAAAATCGCTAGAAGTCTTGTCGGAAAAAGTCACACCAGTGTTGAGTGCTTCAATAAACGAAACTCAAAATGATTTTCTAGTCACACAGGAAAGACAACAAACTCTGAGAACATCGCTAAGAAACTTGTCTGGAAAAATAGTTTCACTAAATGAAACCTATCTTGACCTGCAAGCCTCCTTAATAAGTCAAAAGGTTCTTACAGAATCTTTACAAAGTCAGTTAAACCATACTAACTCGTTGTTGAGAAATTCTTTAAATGAGACAAAGCAACAACTAGAAAAACTGTCCAACAATGTTACGTCGGTGCTCATAGTCAGACTGAATGAAACAGAACACAACCTAGATGCCACCAGAGAAAGTCAAAAGGTGATGGATGCCTCGTTGTTGCAATTGGCAGATGATCTTGTGTCATACCATCACTTAGGCGGTGAGATGATTGTTATCAGAAGTACATCATTGGAGATTTTATTGTTCATAC
This sequence comes from Cryptosula pallasiana, assembly GCA_945261195.1. NCBI lineage: Eukaryota > Metazoa > Bryozoa > Gymnolaemata > Cheilostomatida > Cryptosulidae > Cryptosula > Cryptosula pallasiana. The sequence goes on along the minus strand of OX183131.1, from coordinate 54,548,835 downwards.
TAAATGAATTATAAAAAATAAAAATAATGGCATTGAGTAATTTTTATTTGCAAAGCAATATGGAGCAATCAAGTTTAGGAAAGTTAACTTTCTAAGTTTCCATTTTATCAAAGAATACCTGGCATCACTTTTTTTTGTTACCTTTGTCATGCGTTGAGTCTTTTTACTTTCCAGTTTCCGTTCGGACAATTTTTCTCAGTTCAATTTGGAGATCTTGGATTAAATAGCTAGTAGAAGCACTATAATTTTTTTGTATTGAAAGTGTGTCGTTAACACAGCTTTTAAATTTCTGAAACAATTCATAAAATTAATAGGAATGAACATTTTTTTTGTTGCAGATGTTACATGTCCACCTGGGTACAAGCACAACCCGTATGCAAACACCTGTATAAGGTTGGTGTCAGAGCAAAAGAATTGGACCGATGCAAGCACAAACTGTGAGTCAGCTGGCGAGAGACTGGCTACATTTGAATCTTTGGCATCACAGAACTGGTTCATTAATCTGAGACTAACTGGTAAGTACTTAATGCTCTTGGAGACTGAAAAATGTGCTAACTTTGTCGAAACCTTGCCTATTATGAGTTGACACTCCTGGATGTACAAGTGATATATAATTTTTAAACTCTCATATAGCTATTTTAACTGGTACGCATGAATGGCAATGCAAAATGAATTTCTTCGGATTTTGACTTTAGTGCGTGTTACGGGCATTGACTGTATTCTTGTTATGCTAGCTAGAGTACTTTAAGATTTTTATAGAATTATATTTGTGCACAGCAGGGCAAGTTTCAATTTTTTAGCAACGTGATTGCTTGTCAGTCAGTTGGCAGCCTTCCATCATCTGTCACACAAAGAAAGAATTTATGAAATAACTTAGTAAAAATAATATGAGTTTTAAGCCATCGTAGAACTTTTTATTCAACATCTCAAATATATGTTATTAGAGAACTATAAGTTTTTGAGATTTGACATAAATGATCGTAAGAAAAATGCAAAGAAATTAAGTTTATAAACGTCTTTGGTTCGGAAGCAAATGCACATGTACAGTGTCAACTCTCTAAAGGTAGTGATTTGGGTATACGAGCTTCAGATACTCAAAAGAAACAAACAAACAGGCTGCGATTTCTTATATTACATTGTTGTTTACAAAAAAACAAATACCTATTATTGTTTCTTATCCAACAAAAAAGTATTTTAACTAAATTGGTGGTGTACACTCAATGTACGAGGATTTTATTCAATCTTTTTACTAGCTTCAAAAACTGCATGTCAAAAGCAACCACGTTTATTGAAATAGACTCAGGCGAAGTTAAATTTTAGTTTGTGTAAAATAATGAATTTATTTATATTTACATTATTTTTCATCATTCAACAGGTTGGGGAAGCTTTGAGGTGTGGACAGGAGGAGAGAGATTTTCAACAGGTGAATGGAGATGGGTTGGAGGAACACTTCCATTTACTACCGTCGTTTGGGGCAGGGGTGAGCCTAACAACCTTTTTGGAGAAGAAGAGTGTTTGTCAAGCTTTGAACCATCAGACTTCAAGTTTAATGATGAGCATTGCAGTGTAGTGACAGAAAGTGTTTGTGAGAGGACAAGATGAATGGGTACACTCCAAGTGTGATTGCGTACTTACATTGCCAACTGAACAATATAATGGTTGGAATTAGTCATTTCCAGTTTATTAAATTGAATTGATGTGTTGTATGTATGCAACTCCAAGTAGTTGCTTTATGCTAATTGTAGTTTCAATTTTGTGAGCAGATAACCCTAAAGTATCAACATTTCATGAGCAGATAACTCTGAAGTATCAACTCAAATGTCAAAGAAATGTTTTGCCCATTTAAGTATTACGAAATGTGTCTCAGAATGTTGTAGCAAGTTGTTTAAATAAAATAAATGAGAGAATTGTTATGTTTTGGCAAGCTTCACAATTACCATAAAATATTGAGAATCATCATTTGCATCAAAGCAAAGAGCCAATAAAAATGTAAAAAAAATCCAATGATTTTAGATAAGTTCACAAAATACACACTTCAAAAAACTTGCTCGAAAAATTCACTTGTAATAAATAAAACTGCCACGTTGTATTTTTAAGAAAGTGAAAGTGAATGTGGAGCACACAATTTATTCAATAACTGAGGCATTGTTCAGCATGTCATATCACTTATCAAATTAGTTGAATAGGCTCAGAGACGAATTTTAGCTCTGGTGCAATTTGTAGTTGTAATACTTTTCAAACCATCACATAATTCGTTAAGCTTTTTCTGTACTACAACTAAAATTTATAGTTCATGACAAGTTACGATAATTTGATAGGAACTCCAAAAATTGGGTTTATTTGCATTAATTTTGTCATCCGTAAGTAAATGTGTATGAACCTATAAGTTCAGCAACAGGCCAAAGGTTGTATCTTGTGAAGGGCCCTCCTCTACACTGAAGCACAGCTATACCAGCATACAATCAGATAGGGTGGCTATCTGAGTCAATCTATCCATAAACATCCAATAGTCGTCATCACTCATTCGTTAAATCTAATTTTTGCCTCCAACTTTGTTGAAGTGAAAACTTTCGAGCCAAGTTTCTAGTTTAGGTGGTATAGAAACTTCATTTTTGGCCACGGACTGGTGGTAATTGCTTGCAGGACTATCGGTAATTAATCGAAGACAGGATGGGACAACTCTTAATATTGAGCGGCTTTATGTTTTTTTTCAAATAGAATGAAAAGAAATAAGATGGGTGAGAGGCACTCCTAGGAAATGTTGACAACTTGGTGTAATTTCAAGGGTGGGCAACTCCAAAGTTTTCCATTTCAACTCTGTTTTTGGCCAAGATCAGTCATACTTTAGGTTTGTGTCACACCAGAGTCTGCGTTATGATGAGGGAGGTATTGTATTTTATAATTAATTTTTATTACAATATATAAAATGATGAAGGAGGCTAAATTTTAAATCTTGTTTTTTAATATTCATACCAATGATAAGAGAGAATGAAATTGTAAGTCCATCATCACGCTGAAGCCAGTTATTATAGTGAGGTGTCAAAAGTTTCAGAACTTTTACCCTTGGTCCTCAAAACACAAACAGTATGATGAATTATTAAGAAAATTTTACTTGGATGGAAAAGTTCTGATATATTTCAAGTTTTATAAGAAATGTAAACAGCAGGAGGGAGGTAACATTTTACAGTTTACTTTTATGATTGTACGAAAACTTGCAGGATTGGTGTTTATAGGAGTTGTCAAACCCCCTGCAGGAGGGCACACAAAACTAAAGTGTGACTTGTGCTAGTCTTTGGGTAATGCAAAAATACCAGTTACAAACCGTAGTTTCCCTGAAGGTAAACGTAGTTTACTGGCAAATGGTTAGGTTTAAGGGGGGGGGGGGTGAGAGGAAGAGATGCGGAGGTGAGTTGGGAGGAGAGTTGGGGTTATGTAGAAAGACCAGCACAAACCAGGATACAAGTAAGGAACCAAACATATCTCCATCCAAGTCCGTCACAAACTAACTACTGGACCAAACCCAACAAATACCACGCAGCGCACATTTGACAATCGGTTTTTTTCTGAAGACATCAACTGTTCGACTGTTTACTACATAAAATATATAATTTGTAAGGCTGGTAATTTCCGATATCATTATTAGTTTGACTGAGCTGTTTAGATGTTTCGAGCAACCAATGCAAAGCCTCACAACAATAAAGGTTAGTTAATTACCTTCTGTTGCCGAGTACTACACGCATGAGAAATGTAAAAGAATAATAAATACATTAATTTATTTTTTTATTTTTATCATATTGCATATTGTGGAATACACACATGCACTGGTACCATAAAAATGTGGTCAAAGCAATAGATAGAAATCCAACTAATGTTTGCTACTGCAGCTGAATGCTACAGAAATCTGGAATAACCAACCTTTAGCCTACAAAACCTACAACTTACTCTGCACGAGCAGACAATTTCTAAAAATTTTGTACCCAAGTCACCTAAACAATGGCTATTTGCTCGTTATCCATAAATGGTATCAGATTTCTCAGCATGTCATCAGCCCATGACCAACAGAAAGATGGTTGGCAATCTTTTGGTGGTCAAGCATTTATTGTTGATTCTCTAAGTTAATAAACTGTCTCGGATTATTCTTGTGATTTTTACCATACTTTTATTAACTAATAGCTATTCACACAATTACTTTTTTGTATTCTGGTCTATGCTTGCTTAGACAAGCCTCGTTCATGATCATTAGCTATCAAGTTATTTACTAAATAATTAGGAAATTATGCCTTGCTCAATTGGTGGCATTAAAATTTGAATCTTTTAAAGGTTTTACACCTGCTTTTTATAAAAATAACTTGGTAGATATTGAATAACCCCTGTATAGTACTGATACGCTGTGACTGACTGGAATATTTCCATGAAACAATTGTGCTAAATTTGGTAAAATCTTGAACAAAAATTTTTTGTCCCTCTGCAAGTAGAACGTCAAAAAAGTGTTTTAAAATCAAAAACAGATTTTTCAAACTTAGCCTTGACTTTTTATCAGAGCGAATAGCTTAGTACAAGCTGACAGTAATTGTTTCACAATAATAGAAAATTACTTCGCCAAAGATATCTAAAATGTTATTTAGTCAATTGCAACAAAAACGGATCATGACTTCAAACAACCCAGATTTTTTTACCGTCATCTCTACCAATTTCTATTTTGTCTCACTTTCAATGGTTAATACAATTAAAAAGTTCAATGGCCATAATGGCAGCAATGTACTTCAGCTGATGGGTTTTCCGTGATAAACCCCAGGTTACAGCTCACCTACTGGGCATCACTTGGTCTTAAAAATTGCTAGGTGAGCATGTACATTACATAACATTTAACCAAATTGTACCATCGCAGGATACTCAAGTCAGTTAGTTCAGTTGTGCTGCCATTTAATTTGCTCTTTTTTGCAAGTGAATACTAATTACTTCTGACAAGGTAAAGCGACACAAGTAGGAAGTTTTAATCTCGTTTAGTAGAGCATCATATCTTTTATTCTTGTTTTCATGCGCGCAAGGTTTCTTAGACTTCTTGTTAAAAATAAATATCAGGAATAACGATTGGCCCGTGTTCTTCATGCATACGATTCAAATACTTGGAAAAAAGCTGGAATGTCTGAAATATAACAAGCACTTTCCAATCACGATTTATAGAGGGATCCGGTGGAAATTCAATCAACATAGTTTCTCTGTCAAATGTTGTTTCAGCGATATGATCATTCACGGATTCAAATGAAATAACTTTCATCTCACATGCCTTTGCATCAAAAGCAGGTGGATGGTGCACTGTTGATTTGTAAGAATGAGTCCCTCGCATTACTGGACGATTGAACGAGTTCCTAAACTCACTTGTGGGACTTTCCAAAACATCCATTCGTTCGAAAAAATTTTGATTCCCTTGGAGGTCAATTTTAAGTTTTCCAACAATTATGTTAATGTGGTTTCTTACTATTAAGTGGCCTTCATCGGACTCTTCGGCATGATACATTACATTCCCACAGACATCAATGAGTTCTACTACATAATCGTTACTTTGCTGATTACTTCGTCGTCGTATTTTGAAAAATATTTTCCCATCAGTGTTTAGACCGTACATAGTTTTACCTGCGTCTAGTGACCAGTTTCCGATCTTCAAGTGAGTTTTTCTCATAGTTGCTAAGATGTGCCGTATTCGATCTTCGTTTTCACGCTCTGGTCGACTCGTGTGAGTATCTTGGCTGACATATCCAAGTGGAATGGGCACGCCAAAAATTTCAAAACGCAGTTTTGCAAGCTTGATAGCGCAAGCTATCAGCAGTGCAGCTTCAGTAAGAGTATCAACAGCAACATTTTTTAAAACTACAGAAGGACCCAAATCTATTCGCGAAATCTCTGCAATCAGTTTATTATCTTTAAAAACATTAACACTTGTGCTATCCGGGTTGTCTGAGACAACATTGATAGAGGCGTCTGGCTGGGTGTTGTCTGTAATGGTAGCTATTCGATCATCTTGAACATCTGTAACGATTTTTCCCATTTGTTTAAAGTTCTTAGGCCACATAACGATAGTCTGTTCGCCAAGAGTACGAAAACCTTGAGCCCAAAACAACATTTTTGCTTCCGTTTTACTTACAACTTCTAGTTTGTTGGTTTCTTCACACATCCGTAAAGTTATGTTTGGACTATTTTCAACTACGGATCTATCTGTTGCACTGATGAGGGTCAACTTTTCTCCATCTCTGTTGGTTACCACAAAAGGGTAAAGGCTGAAACTGTTGCCAGTAGTCGCTAGGTCTTGTAGACTTTCTATGCCGCCGGTAGCTTTTGATGCACTTGCCATTTTTTTCTTCTTTTTTTTTTATTCAACGTTTCCTTTTCATTATGGCTTCACAAAAATTGTCCACGACTATCTTTTTGCTTACCTGAAAGAATATTGCTTGTTCTTTTGCTCAGCTTTGAGTGAGCTATTAAATGAAACAGCTGACAGCCAAAAAGCGTTCACATACTTGTTAATGAAGCTCATGGACTGAATACTTTTAAATATTTCTAGCAAACAATACGCAATAATCGCTTGAATTGTTCAAAATTCTTTTTTAGATTTTTCACTGAGTGAAACAATCAAATAATCAAAGCTAGTGATAGTTTAGGAGCTAGTGAGAGAATAGTATAATAAATTTAATTTTATCTGAGCTTTTAGAACTTCAAAGTTTTGCAATTGAATCTGCAATTGCGTAATCAGGTGTAACAAAACTTAGCCAATCATGAGGCCCGAATATAAAGCTATGTCATAGTTATAATTAGATTACAAAACTGTCAAGACTAAAAAATATTTAGATTTTCCCTAATGGTTATCATCACCGAGCAAGCAATTTTGAATTGAAAAAAAGCTAGAAGGAAAAGTTTTCAAAATGATTATTAGTTTTTCAAATGAGTATATTGAAATATATTTCATTATTTTGCAAGGAGTAGCTATTACTAATACAGGAAGTTTTCTCACTTTTTGGCAAAAATATTATTAATTTACATTTATTTGAATACTTCATAGTCTCACATACAATAGCAAGAGTGAATTATAAATGCCAACAAAACTGATAGAATTATGCAAAAGCACAAAAAGTTATTCATGAACTTGCCAAAAAACTTTTGTGGTAATAATCATAATAGACACGAGTAACCAGTATTTGTAAGACTAGTTTTATAAAAGAATAAAAAGTTTGTCATTGAGACAAGCCTAGCTTTTGCACATGATTATAATATCTGTCATCAAAACATTTTTGTTACAGGAGCAAAAAACTAAAAACTTGCGAAAGGCTATGAGCTGTATTTAAATGTAATCTAATCTTGTCTTATGTAATTGAGTGATTAATATGGTAACTGATTAAGCCCTTGTGCATGAATATTGATGAAATGTTTGATTCAATTGATTTTTAAAAAATCAACAGAACTAAGGGTGATGACTTTAAATGCAAATTTGTGTTTTGTAACACAAGCCATTCTCAAGATACAGCTGTTCAAGGATAATTTCCATACTTTATGTGCGATGTCATAGCTGTGACATCATAGGGGTACCACTTTGCCATTTCCTCATTAGCATACGATAGAGACATTGCAGTAAATAGCTTCTATTTTGCTGGTAAAACTGGTTAACGAGCATTGCCACATCAATTTGAAGCTCCTAGCTACTTTTTTCCATTAAAAGTCAAAAGTACCTGTATTTAGTAAAAACGCTAAAAATCTAGCTTAAAAATCTGCTTTCAGGTGTTGACTGTACAGATGATTCAGGTATTGACTGTATGCTCAGCCATCAAATCAATGAAGCGTTTCACTAGTCAAATCAAAATTCATGTTCAGTGCGGAGAATACCTAATTGGGGTCCATATAGTAGGGGGAACTTCATACGCCATGCCAACCACTCATAAATAACGCAATTTTTGAGCCAGGTAAATACCTAAAAATACTATTCTGACTGAAATAAAATTTTGAGATTATGTTTTGAAAACAGAATTCTTCCACCCTACAAAAATCATTAAAATTTGTGACTATCAAATTATTTATGCACAAGGGCTTTCATTGATTTTTTGATATTTGCAAGTTGTCCAAAACATTGAACAGATGAATTCTAAAAAATTCTAATACTTAAAATTTCCAAGTCATTTTTTTACAGAAAGAAGTAATTAAATGCAATGCTGTTTTACCATTAAAAAAAAACAGTTCGTGAAATATTTTTTAATATGCACACTTTTTTAAGTATTCTATGAATACAGAATAAATATTCTGTTTAAAACATCCCACAAAACCCCCGAGAGCAGCTGTCATCTCCGCTGTACTTATATATGAAGTCATGCGGCATGTTTGAGCATCGCATTACAGAAATAACGTAAGTAAATTCTTTGCAGTTGCCAGTCCAAGATCCATATACACTCATAGCCTGAGGTTTTCCCACTTCAACCGGAGGCTCATTATCTGACCACATGGCTCCATGGGTTCCACAGCTACCTGTAATGTACCAATATTTGATTGGTTGTCATCAAAATTTGCTGCAGCAAAAGTATTTCTTAAAATTGTTAGCGGTTTAATGACAATAATTCTGTATAAAAATAGGTTTTGTGAGGAGACAATCATTATAGGTGCAGATCACAGATTTAAATATTTTTAAAATATTTTATGGATTTTTATAATTTTGACAAATTGAAAAAATTTCATGGGAGTTTTTCACCACATCACCACTTTGTATACAATTAGTAAGCTGGTATTATATATATTTAGGAGTTTAGGGGAAGAAACTCTAGGACTGAAAACTCATAAACAATTCAACAAAATGTTTCAAGTCAGAAGTTGATAATAAATGAGCTTAGTAAACTCATAACTTTGACTGTAAAAAGACTCTCAAATATTCTCATCAAAATAATTAACTATCAGTAGTAATATATGAGCAGATCTCCCTACCAAGTGTTTTTTTGTGGGGTCATAAACTGGGGTGATGCAATGGGTTACGGCGTTGAATGAATTCGCCGAGTTTATATTGTATTTTATTTGAGGGGTACTTCAGTGGCATTTGAGTGGCATTTGAGTTTTGATTATTTTTTTACTTAATTTGAACTTATATGGTATATAGATTTTGAATGTATGGCATTCAAGTTTTGATAATTTTTTACATAATTATATACATTTATTACATAATAAGCAGGGGTAAATCTTCCCATATAATACAGCTAGAGTCAGTAAAGACTAAGTAAGACAAAGCACCAGGTCTTGTAATGATAATCAATGCAAAGTCTTTTCCTTTACATCGCATCTTAAAAAATCCTCAAATGAGGTGTGGTAACACGTCTGACATCATACCAAAGAACACTTTTATTTTTCGGTTTTCCCTTTCTACCCAAATATACAACGTTAAACGGAGGGGGGTAATTATCAATGCTGAAGTTTTTAGCTATTTCAACTGGACAAAAAAGTATTTTGGGTTCGAGTTCATTTATATCTGAAGGATCATGGTAGCAAACTTGAGAATATCTACACTTCTCCTTACTTGATGGATGTATCACACCAGTCACTCGTATAATGCTTGGGATAGGAAGATCTTCCAATGTTTTGCAAACCGGAACTTTTGGTGAGTCAATCACTTGAGAACCTTTAGACTTTTCTATGAATCAATATATGATTATATACATTTTATTGTATAATAAGTAGGGAAAATCTCTCCATATAATATAGTTAGAGTCACTAAATAGTAAGTAATACAAAACAGTACAACTTGTAATGTCAATCAGGTAAATAGTAAGTAATACAAAACAGTACAACTTGTAGTGTCAATCAATACACAGGCTTTCTTTATACATTCATTATCCGCTTGAGACTACCTGTTGTCAGCATTTTGATATTGAGTTTACATACCATCAACACCAAGCTGTTCATCAAAATCTTGTAATTCGTTTTCTAGGAATTCCTTAAGAACTTCATCATCATTATTCGTTTTTGTTAGCACCTCATTGGAATTTGTTTGTGTGCAATATTGCTCCCAATCACTAGCGTTGGTTGAAGAAATGAAGACAACATTGTGGTATGGAATAGGATTTCCATTCTTACTCTGTTTTTTTCCTTTGTAAATCATCACACCAGGTGCACATCTTTTAGCTTCCTCGTTGTATCTGATCGGTAGTAAAAGCATTCTCGTCTCTCTTTTTCCATTCTTTTCAGCGACATAGCGAATGCAATTTACAATGGATTCTTCTCCATTAAATCGGAAAGGAATGAATCTTTCTACAAGTTCGATGTAAGCAAAAATGGAACAATCTTTGAAATTGCTGAGATACTCGATGTCGTAAGCGAGTTTGAGTTCTTCTTCACTCATTTTTCTCAGTTTTTCAGCTTCAGCAGTAGCTTCCATTGTGGTTAAGCGTTTTGTGCTGATACGTTTGACATTGTAGTAAGTAGTCTCTGGTTTTTTTGAGTTTTCCATCTCACCCAAGTACAAAATGTTGAAAGGTAATGGGTAGTTATCAACATTGAAGCTTTCAACTACTCTACTTGGGCAAACAACTTTCTGAAAATTCGCTCCAGTTGAATTATCAAGATAAGTGAGAATGTAGTAATTTCCGTATGCACCAGTACTCTGTTCAATAGAAACGATTTGCAAAACTGATGGAACAGGAAGTGATGCTAGTGTAAGAAACCCTCCAATCTTTTTCAAATCACATGCCTTCCATTTTTGGAGAGATTTGGCCATCTTGAGAGCTCTGTCAGCATCAGTGAGCAATTCTTTTTGTTCCATATTGTTTGATGTTGTGGGTAAAACCAGTTTTGGAAGAGCTCGTCTCTTTATTGTTGCTTCTTTTGTGACAGAGTTAGAGTTTTTTTCTTTTGGAGGGTGTTTTGAATGTTTTTTGTTTGTTTTCGACTGGCTTTAAATCCGTGTAAGAAGCAGAAAAATCCCCCATAGTACTCTAAAAAAAAATAATATATAATTCAGCTTTTCATGTGGAACTAAAAGATTATTTATTTCATACTTTACATTATAGCTAAACTAATTTTGATCTTTGCTAGGTAGGGAATAATAATTTTTTTAAATCTTACCTTTTATAAAGAGATAGCTCCTAGTAGTTGCAATGGAAGGTGTAGTAGATGTTGCTTCTCCGCTCACTGTTGTAGAACTGGATGCTTTCTGTGTAAAAACAGTGGCTCTTAAATAGCTAAAGTTGCACTGGTTGAACTCTATGAATACCAACCTTCTTTATAATATAACTATGAATCAGAATTTTGTCCACGCGAAAACCAATGTTTTCGCGGGAATAAATAACTTATTTTCATGCGAATAGAAACTGTTGCTTTCGCGGGAATACAAATTTTATTTTCACGCGGATACAATCCAATGCTTTCGCGGGAACAAATAATTTATTTTCACGCGAATAGAAACTGATGCTTTCGCGGGAATACAGATTTTATTTTCACGCGGATACAATCCAATGCTTTCGCGGGAATAAATACTTTTTTTTCATGCGAATGGAAACCGTTGCTTTCGCGGGAATAAATGATTTATTTTCACGCGAATAGAAACTGTTGCTTTCGCGGGAATACAAATTGTATTTTCACGCGGATACAAACCAATGTTTTTGCGGGAATAAATAATTTATTTTCATGCGAATAGAAACAGTTGCTTTCGCGGGAATAAATATTTTATTTTCATGCGAATAGAAACTGTTGCTTTCGCGGGAATACAAATTTTATTTTCACGCGGATACAAACCAATGCTTTCGCGGGAATAAATACTTTATTTTCACGCGAATGGAAACCGCTGCTTTCGCGGGAATAAATGATTTATTTTCACGCGAATAGAAACTGTTGCTTTCGCGGGAATACAAGTTTTATTTTCACGCGGATACAAACCAATGCTTTCGTGGGAATAAATACTTTATTTTCACGCGAAGGGAAACCGTTGCTTTCGCGGGAATAAATAATTTATTTTCACGCGAATAGAAACTGTTGCTTTCGCGGGAATAAAAATTTTATTTTCACGCGAATACAAACCAATGCTTTCGCGTGGAAATAAATTATTTATTCCCGCGAAAGCAACGGTTTCCATTCGCGTGAAAATAAAGTATTTATTCCCGCGAAAGCATTGGTTTGTATCCGCGTGAAAATAAAATTTGTATTCCCGCGAAAGCAACAGTTTCTATTCGCGTGAAAAGAAATTATTTATTCCCGCTGCAACGGTTTCCCTTCGCGTGAAAATAAAGTATTTATTCCCGCAAAAGCATTGGTTTGTATCCACGTGAAAATACAATTTGTATTCCCGCGAAAGCAACAGTTTCTATTCGCGTGAAAATAAATCATTTATTCCCGCGAAAGCAACGATTTCCATTCGCGTGAAAATAAAGTATTTATTCCGGCGAAAGCATTGGATTGTATCCGCGTGAAAATAAAATCTGTATTCCCGCGAAAGCATCAGTTTCTATTCGCGTAAAAATAAATTATTTATTCCCGCGAAAGCATTGGATTGTATCCGTGTGAAAATAAAATTTGTATTCCCGCGAAAGCAACAGTTTCTATTCGCGTGAATATAAGTTATTTATTCCCGCGAAAACATTGGTTTTTGCATGGACAAAATTCTGATTCATAGTTATATTATAAAGAAGGTTGGTATTCATAGAGTTCAACCAGTGCAACTTTACCTATTTAAGAGCCACTGTTTTCACACAGAAAGCATCCAGTTCTACAACAGTGATCGGAGGAGCAACATCTACTACTACATCCACTGACTATTAAAAGTTTTTCTGTGTGAATTTGAAAATTTTCATTGAACTTAAGACTTAATTATCTGACTTAATTATCTCACTTAGTTTTTTGTCTACTTAAAAAGTAATGCTTTCACACAATAAATCACTCGTTCTAACAACAGTAACTGAAGCCTCAACATCTACTATATAATATACCAACTGACTACTAGGAGTTTTATTCACAAAGTAAAATTTATTAGCTGAGACATTTAACTTACCTTTTTATGTGCTATTGTCACTTCTATTAAAAAGTAATGATTTTATTGTTATTATAGTGCTATGGAAACAGAAGAGGATGATACTGATGTAGACATACATAAGGAATGGGAATGGCTCATGAAAAATCAAGATGATATCAGTTTTTCAAACGCTGATAATGAATACATGAATGATGAATGCAATGCTGAATATGAAAATGAAATGGAGATGGAACTTGAAAATGCTTTTCAAGACAAACCTTCGACTTTTCAAGTTTCAGCAACTACTGAAAATACAATAGCCTTTGATAAGCAGTAAGTTTTTAAAATCATAAATTAATAACGTTAGTAGAGTAATTTTTTTTGCTGTTTTTTTTTATAGTCATCTCATGAATCAGCAAAAATAATACGTTATCTCTTTATTGTAGACAGGACTCAGAATATCAGAGAATTAATGTAAAAGAGGGAGTTGGGAATTCATGTCATAGTACACAGTAAGTTTTTAAAAACCTAACTAATAATAATGTTTGAGCCTTTTTCCTAATTCCATTTTAAAAATTAATTGATAATGGTGTTTAAGTCATTTTTTCTTCTGTTACATTTCATACAAAATGTATGTGAATGTTTTATAGAACAACTATTATGTGTTAACATTTCTATTGTAGACAAAGTTTAAATTATCGGGAGGAGAATGTAGAAGAAAAAAACCTTGAAATTTCCCCTAATTGGAAATGGTTAGAAGAAAATCTCATTTGTTTTCGTTTACCCGATGAAACAATCAATCAAATAGGATTTGGTGCTGAGCCTTCACCACCAAAGACTAGCATAATAGCTCAAGATATAGAGCCTGTTGTGGAGGGGATAGTTGAAGAAAATGAGAATGATCCAATGATAGAAAATGAAGAAGAAGAAGAAGAAGAAGAGGAAGAAGCACAAGAGGAAGAACAAGAAGAAGAAGAAATGGAAGATTTAAATTTTGAAAGACCTACCCGAGCATCAACCCTAGGTATTGTTGATGATAGCACAGCTCCAACTTTTCAAGATGAAGAATGGGATGATTTGATAGCTAGATATTGGGGAGCTATGAAAACGAAACATAGAGCTGGAAAAGTCATAAAACTTTTAAATGTAAGACTTTGGGATGGGATTCCAAAAGACCAAGCTGATACCTACCAAAATGACTATCATGATTCAAGAGTGTTAGAATTGCTAAAAAAAAGTTTGGAGACAATTGAGCTCGAGAGCAAAAGTCAACTGTAGCGTAGGTTGTATACTAGAAAATAAAAATGATGGTGAACTCCGATACTTTCACTCATCATCAAACAATGCTACTGTATATCCAAAAGCTAAACTGATTGAAACTGAAGGAGATCTTGATGACTTCTTTGTTGATGTTATGGAGACTGATCATCGTACAAATAGCTTGAGACGGAGACCAAATACGACTTGGAGATTGATGTTAATCACAAACATTTCGTTTTATTTCTACAAACTACTCGGAATGGGAAAAGTTGGATCACCACCAGAGCATTTACCCTCTCACCTCATTAACAACAGACACATACGAACCATGTTAAAAAACACAAAAGGAAAACGAATTACCGACAATCTTTGTTTTTTTAGATGTCTAGCATTACACTAAGAACTACAAAAAAATGGTGAAATTGCAAAAGATCCGATAATTAAGGAGGTGAAGGAGTACCAACAACAATATCATAGTTTCATCTATGGTGATAGTGGTAAAAGGTGTGATGGGAAAGGAGTGACAGAAGCTGATTTATTGCTTTTGGAGCGAGCATTTCAACTGAAGATAACAGTGTTTTCTTTAAATGATGATATGACTTCAACAGTTATTTGGAATTCAAACTCCAGTTATAAGGAGAATCTATATTTGGATCTTTATATCAATCACTTCAGTCTTATTACAAACTTGGAAGGATATGTCAAAGCCTACAGATGTCCAACCTGTTCTACTTGTTATGACAGATTGGGGAATCTGAAAAGACACAGATGTTCAATCTCAGAGGCAACAACTATGCAGTTTTCTGGAGGGCAATACAGTCCTACTGCTACAATATTCGACAAACTGAAGGTTCAATTCGGGATAGATATCGGGTCAGATGATTCCTTGAGATACTATCCATTTTTTGCAACATTCGACATAGAGTGTTTGTTACCTAATTGCGAAAAAGATCGAGATACAGACACAACCATTTACACGAATGAGCATAAACTTTTAAGTATTTCAATTTGTTCAAACGTACCAGGCTTCAACAACCCGTGTTGTATTGTCAATAAAGGGGATGATGATGAATGCGTTGGAAGGTTCATTGAATACTTGGATGATATTAGTGAAGAATCATATAGCCGATTGGAAAAACAATTTTCGCGAATCATAAAACAGATAGAAGGTGAATTACAACGACTGGAAGAAGCTGAAGAAAAGTTTCGTAGTGATTTTGAAAAAAATCGTTTCAGACGAAGAACAGGAGCTGAAAAAGTTCTGGATGATTTGTACAGCTATATGAAAAAACTCCCTATTCTAGGTTTCAATTCACAGACTTATGATGTCAATGTGATGAAAGGAAAACTGCTTCAAAAATTGAAAGATGTCTCCGACACAGATTTTGATTTTGTTATAAAAAAAGAACCAAGATGCCTGTTATCGGAATAGGATCTTTTTTGTTTTTAGATTGTACAAACTTCATCGCTCCTGGATATAGCTATGAAATGTATCTCAAAGCATACAAATGTGAAGCCGGAAAAGGATTTTTTCCTTATGAATGGATGAAAGACTTGGAACAACTTAATCAAGAACATCTACCACAAAGAGAAGCTTTTTACAGTTCTTTAAAACAAAAGAATATCAGTGAAGAAGAGTACATAATTTGTCAAGAAGCATGGAAAAATAACGACATGAAGACAATGAGGGATTTTTTAAAATGGTACAACAACTTGGATGTAAAACCATTTGTTCAAGCGTTGGAAAGACAAAGATCGATCTACAGAGAGCATGGGATTGATATGTTAAAAGATGGTATATCTTTACCAGGATTAGCGATTCGATGGATGTTTAACAAAGCTCCTCAACCACCCCCTCCATACCTCTCTACATACTTGAATTTTGATGAACTTGGTAACTCGTTTCGTCAGACTCTCCCAATTTGTCTGCTTGACAACTGCAATGCAGAACTTTATCCTCTAATAAAGAAAAACATAGTTGGTGGACCAAGTCTAATGATGCATAGATATCACGAAAAAGGTATAACTAAAATTAGAGAACATTGGTTGGGAAAAGAAGCAAAGGTTTGTGATAGAATCTATGGAGTTGATGCAAATGCGCTCTATTTATGGTGTATGATGCAATCAATGCCTACTGGCTATCCTCGAAGAAGAAAAATCGAAAACTCCTTTGTCGCTGAACCAGTAAAATTTAGCAAGATAGCTCATAGCTGGTTACAGTTCCAAATGTTCTCAAAAAAAATCAATATCAGACATCAGCTCAATGGAGGAGAAGTTACTCTCGGACAGCGAGGATTACCAGTTGATGGATTCTGAGTTGAAAATCGTCATGTCTTTCAATTCCACGGATGTTTTTGGCATGGACACGACTGCTCTTATAACAACGCTAAAGAGCAAGAGCTTCAAGCTAGTGGAAGAAAATCAAAAGCAAATCTGTTTAAAACTACGATGGAAAATGAAGAATATCTTCGAGCATTAGGTTACACTGTAATCTCGATTTGGGAGTGTGACTGGATGAAGCGTGTAAAAACTCATACAAATTTACAAAAATTTGTCAACACGTTTTACAATTCTTTCTACCCTAAAATACTTGAAAAAAAGCTGAATCAAGAAGAAGTGTTGGAGAGAGTTCAATCAGAAGAATTCTTCGGATTTGTTGAATGTGACATCGAAGTTCCTGAGGAAGAGGAAGAAAAGTTCTCCGAAATGCCTCCGATTTTTAAAAATACGATGTTAACCAGAGAACACTTGAGCGATGAAATGAAAGTCTTTGCTGAAGCCGAAGGGTTTTTAAAGACTCCTCAACGCTCATTAGTTGGAAGTATGTACGGAGATAAGATATTGCTAATGAGTCCTTTGTTGAAATGGTACTTGAAACAAGGATTGAAAGTCACCAAAGTTTATCAGCTAATAGAATATATTCCTAGAAAAGCTTTTGAAGCTTTTGGAACATCGGTTTCAGACGCTAGGAGAATGGGAGATGCAGACCCTAGTTAAGAATTACTCGCTACTACTAGCAAGTTGGTAGGAAATGCTGCTTATGGAAAACAATCACTGATAAAGAAAAACATACCACCATCAAGTTCATCGAAGGTGCCAGAAAAGCTTCATTTCGTATCAGAGGAAACAAATTTATCTCCATGGAAGAGATAGCAGATGATTTTTATGAAATCGTAACCTGTAAACAGCTAGTAAGTTTTAAAACAATTATTTTGCAATTCAAAATTTATATTCCACAAGTTTACTTTGCTAATCAGTATCACCATCATTTCAGCTAACTATGAATGTTCCAGTACACTTGGGTTTCTCCGTGCTACAGTATGCTAAACTGAGAATGCTACAGTTTTACTACGACTTTATGGATAAGTAAGTAAAACCTAATTCCCTACTATTATCATGTATAAGTAAGTAAAACTTCCAAATAATTGAAGCAATCTTTTTATTTATAGATATATTGACAGAAGTGATTTTCAATATGTTGAAATGGATACAGATAGCGCATACATGGCGTTGAGCGGAACATTAGAAACACTGGTAAAACCAAGTATGAAAAAAGAGTTTTACAATGAATATGGTGATTGGTTTCCACGACCATACTGTGACAAACATAGAGATGAATTTTTAAGAATCAAAATACTGGGTTTAGAATGGAGCATGCAAGAATGTTGTGAAAAAGTACTAAAACATGGAAAAAGAACACCTGGATTGTTTAAAAAGGAATTTACCGGAGATGGAATTGTTGCTCTTAACTCTAAATCCTATTATTGCTGGGGAGAAAAAGGAAACAAGTTTAGCTCAAAAGGTTTGAACAAACGAATTAATCAATTGAACAAAGACAGTTATCTAAATGTATTGAACACAAAAAAGTCGTTTATGGGTAAAAATTGAGGATTTGTAGTAAAGGATAAAAAAATGTTGACATACAAGCAAATAAAGCGAGGACTCACATATTTTTATGCTAAAAGACGAGTGTGTTCTGATGGAGTATCTACCGAACCTACTTTGGCTTAAATAAAAACCTTCATAATAGTCTTCTTTTTAGAATAGTTACTATAACTATATATATATATAATACAAAAAATCATTCATCGTATATATATATATATATAGACTTGATCTCAAAATGCTGATGTCATGTAGTCTCAAGTGAATAAATGAAGGTTATAGTACTTTGTACTACATAAAATCTACAGTAAATTTTAATAGATATAATGTTTTCTATTACAATTATTTCCCAAATACTGTAAATTTTAACCATATAGAAGCTAATTTGAGGATTTTTTAAGATGCAATATAAAGAAAAAGACTTTGCATTGATTATCATTACAAGACCTGGTGCTTTGTATTACTTAGTCTTTACTGACCCTAGCTATATTATACAAGGATATTTTCCTGCTTATTATGTAATAAATGTATTTATTCAAGCTAGATACAACTCCTCTCTCCTCTCTCTCAAAATACTATATGAGTTCGAGTTATGTAAAAAATTATCATAACCTAAATGCCATACATTCAAAATTTAGATGCCATATAAGTTCAAATTAAGTAAAAAAATAATCAAAACTCAAATGCCACTTAAATGCCACTTAAATGCCACTCAAGTACCCTTCAAATAAAATACAATATAAACTCGGCGAATTCATTCAACGCCGTAACCCATTGCATCACCCCAGATTATGACCCCACAAAAAAACACTTGGTAGGGAGATCTGCTCATATATTACTACTACTATCAATTAATTGCTATTTCACTAGAAAAAATGACTAATTTCAAACAATAATAAGTGTTATTTCAATATCCTACTTAACTGACCACAAATAAACTACACCTCTGCAAAAACTTTCAACTTTGGAACAGAGAAATTGTAGTTATTTGAGCATGAACATACGATGTAACACTTGTGTTGTACTATTATACTTTGTCCCTCTCACTCACTCCTAGTAACTTAATCAGGTTTGCAAAGGCTTGCCGACATTTATCAGTATAGATTTAGCCAAATTTAGTCTTGTGTTCAACCGAAGCATTTCATTGTTGGTATAAAAGGTTAGCCACTCGAAGGTGTTTATAAAAATTTTGAGTTGTGAAACCATAATATGATAATGCCCAAACATACTGATCAACAAGCAATTTCGTTAATAACTAGATTAGCTAGTTTTCTCCTTATGCAACTATTAATAATACTCGTTGATACTACCGTCTTTAATGAGTGAAGTTTATTTGTAAAGTACTAGAAATATCAAACATCTTACCATCAGAGGAAGGACATGTGTCCAGTAGACGATTCCCAGCATCTCCTGTGAACCTAAACCAGGGTCGGCCAGCCATGTTTAGTCTGATGGTGTCACAGTTTTCTAGATCATTCCTTGGACGAATCGCTCGTCCATCGTGATCCAATCTCCAAGAGCTGGTGAAGTTCACTGCGCCTTGGCACTCTGCCAGTATTGATGGCAATGGAGCAGTTACTTCCACCCAAGCTGACAAAATAATTGGAGCTAATGCTAATAAATTTACCTATAGTATGTTACAATAAATAACGAGATCTTCTACAAAAAGTGTTACTGTAACTTGAATTCTTATCGAAACTAAACAACAAGCATAAACAACTTTGGTCGATAAGCTAAGAGATGCCGAAAAATTTCTTACTGGGAACAATTTTTACTTAAAAAGTTCTGATGATAGCAATTTTATAAATAATAAAGGACAAAAGTCATAAATTGAGTGCCAAAAATTCTATAAAAAAAACATTTGAACCGCGTAAATACTGCCAACTAAAGGATTTTAAAGCCTGTGTGAAATTGGTTTTAGTTTTGGACAGGCACTAATGAAGTTGTTTTCTCCTGCTACAAGTTTCTCTCCCATACTATTTATTCATGATATACAATCCCACTCAACATCTTGTGTAAAAGAAAAGTTTCTTTGTTTGGGATATTGTAAACCAGCAAAAGAGAATGTAGGAATGTCAATTAAATGGAGAAACCCCATACTTTTATTGCTCCTTTTTTAGAAGCAGGTAATAGCATAACCAGCGACGCAAAGGCTTCTCTTAAATAAGCCCAAGCTTGATTAGGTTACAGCCCTAATTGGTGCTCAAAACAAGCAATGGTTTATTGTAGTCCAACACCGAGTATAATTTTGACATCAATGTAAATGTTTAACTTAAAAAGTACGTAGAACATTCACCGTTACTACTTGTACCATTCACTTAGCAAGCCAAACGTACAAAACGTAAATGAAATGAAACCAGCATTAGCTGTTTTCTGCTTGCAACACCATCAGTTGTGTTGATATGCTACAATAAATGATTTTAACTATTTTTGGGCAGATAAGTTTTGTGGGGATTTCACCTTTCGAGGCAAAAACGAAATTACACAAAATGGACAGGATTTTTGTTGGATTACTTTAATAGAATAATGTTTTATATTATTTATAGTGACTAAACAAGGTTTTCTTCTGGAAGTTAGACATTGCTAAACTTTGTAGAAATCAATTATTAGTACAAATCCATATTAACGATAAAAAAATGACTAAATAGTAATAGATACGGAACAAGTAAAGTCAACAATATTTATTTTTGTTTCGTTTATTATTATTATCATCATTTACTTCTGATTAAAGTCATTTACGGGTTTGCGACAACTTTAGCTAGAACATATAAATCGATAAACAATTGTGTTTTAATAACGATACCTACAAGTTTGTGCTTGAAATGGTGTGAGCAGGTATGAAAATTTCACTTAAAATCTTTGTATATGTGTTATTTCTAGCTGCCTATTTGAAAAGTCATCTAATAAACTCTGTGCCAGTTGCACTTTATTATCAGATTTGATTAAATTTTTGTGGACTATTCATGTTTTAGCTTCGTTAAGTTATCTTTTTGCAAAAAAAAACAAAGAAAAAACCTAAATAAAACTTTTACTTTTTGGTTGCTATTTAAAACTCTACTGCACCAAACCCCACAATTACTATGCAATAATCACAAGAATTCAGCTTCATTTCAATATTAATAAATACTTACACGCTGCTTCCTCTAATGGCTTGTATAGATTGGCTAATGATATGCCAACGGCAGCGGCTGACAAAACCATGCAGATAATCACACAAGCAAACAGAGCAATAATAAGTCTCTTTAGGCCTGACAGAGGTCTATGCATTGGGTTCTGTGGCCTCGCTCTGGGTACAGTGTCTGTGAGATCTGGTTGGATTTCTGCGTATTGTGACTCAACTCCATCATCATTCTCATAATTGACAAAAGTGTTGGCGTAGGGGACTCTAGCTATAGATGGGGATGATTGATATCCCTTGTTATCTGCTGCCAATGCCATACTTTGAGCAGAGATTCACCTGAGCATGCAATGAAAAGTTTACAGTCTTTTTCAGTAATTGAAGAAATCGGTGCACTGACAATCAAAAACTATTCACTAAAATCTTTTGCTATTTGGCATTATTATTAAAGAGAGAGATGACTGACGCTATCGGAGCTTACAGATCCGGAGTAACGCCTAAAAATTTAAAACGACCTGTCTGCATGAGCTAACAGTTGTGTTAATTAGTACGCCACAAAAAACGAAGATTATTTTACCTCAAAGTGTGTTGATGTAGATGTTTTGTAGTTTCTATCTGTTACAGCAGCGCAAACCACAAGAGTCAGCTCTCTGAGCGCATGAGTTCCATGAGGACTACCCTGTTATGTAGTTCATACAAAGAATACTCAAGGCTGTTACTGAAATAATCAACAAAAGCTAGTCAATTGCTTTGTCAATAGTGGATCTTTTGTGGACGTATTAAGCTCAATGAATAGTCAATATTTGTGAAGCATTGGATTTATCCACTCATGCCTGAGTGCAACTTATATTGGTTTTTTATGTATGCACAGGAGTGGATTGAATGAACCTTGATGAGAAAACAAATTTAAGTTTAATTAACATATACTTTATCAACTTCGGTAAAGTTGATGAAAGCTTGCAATCTCTATTCCAAGGCCGATATTAGCTCAAAAGTTACCACATGATAGAATAAATTTTAACTGTAATGGATATAGTTTCAATCCACTCCTGTTTTATAATAGAATATGAATGCTTTTTGCCAGTCATTGCTGCTCACGAACATGAAATAAACTGTAGCTGTCTATGAGTCATTGCGCGAAAGTTGAAATTGTTTTACGCAAGCAAATGTGCACAAAGCAGTCTCTAGGCGTATGATGAAATATTGATCGCCGAAACACAACAATATACTTTTAACCAGGGAATGCTCATTTTTGGTGCCAGTGATTCAACATTTATCATGGATGTCATAATGAAGCTAAAAATAGATTCAGTTCAAGGAAATACTGCTTTTATTGACTCAGATATAAAAAAGTGGGTTGAATTGTTATTCACCGTTACAATTTATGGGGCTGTTTTTTGTAAAAACATCTTGAAGCTGTTGTTTATATACGTCAGTCAAATCCCTAGAAGTCAATTAAAAAGTAATTCAGAAATTTTAAGATTGGGTATCATGATGGGGTATATGCGTGCACTGTATACTGTAATTGTAAATACATGGAATGTTCTGGATTTGTTTGTCCATTAAGCGGACAACTCTTACAGTCTATCGCAAGAGATTTTTTATCTCACTAGAAAACTCTTGCATTGCTGTTTTTAAACCGTGTTGTTTCTGTTGAGTAGGCAACTCCACAATGTTTCTTCTGAAGCGCTTGTGTTCTCTTCGATCACTTTGGAATGTCTGTCTGACTGACTACCTCAGTCACCTCTGGAATAAGACAGGTGTGCAGCTAAAACCCACCACAATATCTCCAACTGACTCACTCAACATATTTGGTTCTTAGGATTTAGTGATCTTTTAAGTGAGTTTTTACGTTAGTTTTGCATTGAGGATATTGTGTTATTTGTGGCACTTTGACTGTCAGCTGTGTATGATAAAGAATGCAGTTTTATCGATCAGCGCAATGAAAAGAAATGCGCTTAGACATGGCTGCTTTTATTTAAGACAATATTCAAGCTGTCATCAAATACTTCGTAATTCTAAGCAGAGATACTGAAAAAAACTAAATGAAAATCTCTTAAAAAAGTTTTTTTTGTCAAATTCTGTCAAAAATCAATCTGTTTTTTTCATAGCTATTTCTGTCTACAGTGAAGTGGCCAGGCACGGCTCCTTCTAACAATACTAGATGTTAGAAATTGTTCTTTTAGAAAGGCCTACATTAATAGTTTGTGGTTGGAAAGTTTCAAAGTTTGTTGGTTTCTCAAAATAGTACGCAAAGATTCGTTTTGGTTGTTATCTAAATTTCTATCCAGTATAGACATTTATACTACAAGAGTTTGGGAATTTATTTTATAGTGTCTTAGAATGCCTAGCAATGGGACCATAGTAAGAAATACTGCTGAATGTTACTACACTACGTAATCTGTTTGTAAAAGAGACAGCAAAAAATTTAAAACCATGTTTAAATGCAAAATGTTTGATACACGCTGCTAATCTTGCCAAAAATATATTCAAACATATTATAAAAAAACCAGCTCATCTTCAAAACCTTCCCATCAACATTCAGTTCAATGTGCCACTTATTTGACATCTAAATGCAAATAACTGCATCTTGGACTTGAAAACTATCGATAACGCATCAGGCATTCGCATATAATCATTCAAAATGCTAAAGACACAATAAAAAGAGCATAGGAGTTTTTTGAGCAAATTTACAATGGTCAAGTAAATTCTGTACGCTTGAAAATTAATGAAAAAATTGGCTGGAGTTGCCTGCACATCAGGTGGACAACTCCAACAGTTGATGGCACAAGGGTTTTTTGTTCACCAACAAAAAGTTAATTCGAATACTATATTCATTAGTACTTAATAATTCTTTTGAATCTAAAAAATTATCTATGTTTAACAATTCAGAAAAATAATATATTTTTAATACTCCATGAAAACTTTTGTAATAGACTAGGGATGACAATAATTCGCAAGTTGTCACAAAATACTTATGATATATTTGAATGTGATATTTTTTTGTATTTTTGAAACTTAAATTACGCAGTCTTTCTTTTTATTAATAAATATTTTTATTTTACCGTTAGGAGAAATGTATCAGCCAGTACATATTCTGCTATAAAACTTCGCAGTTGTCTTCTCTTTTTCAAAATTATGAGCCATAACACATTTTTGAAGAGAATTATTCCCAACAGTGAGTCAAGGTATTGTCATGTGTCACAAGGTTGTCTACTGCCATGTGTCACAAGGTTGTCTACTGCCATCATAAACAG
The DNA here is from genome assembly GCA_945261195.1 of Cryptosula pallasiana. Taxonomy (NCBI): domain Eukaryota; kingdom Metazoa; phylum Bryozoa; class Gymnolaemata; order Cheilostomatida; family Cryptosulidae; genus Cryptosula; species Cryptosula pallasiana. The sequence continues at coordinate 54,524,354 of OX183131.1, read as the reverse complement.
ACTTTGGTCCAGAAATCTAAGTTGAAACAGAGGAAAGCTGAAGCCCAGTCAAGTTTAATAACACTTTGTATCAAAACAAAGTCTGAAAATCAGCCACTTTTATTTACCTGCACTTACCACAAAATCAATACTTACCTATAATTGCCCTGCATGCGTGTCAGGGGGCACACAGTATTATTGTTGCCCGTGCCAATTCTTCTCAATAGAAATGCTTTACCATTATAAACTATCTATACATTCTATTGTAACGGTTACAATTCCCAATTAATTTGATAGCAACAGTCATAATCCCTGATAGATATGTCATTGTTTGGGTTATTGGCAATCATCTCATTAGTAACTGCACCAGCCAGGTACGTTGTTATGTAACTGTTTTACTGTGATTTCTCACTGGAATAGGTTTTAGTGATAGCTAAAAATGATTTTCATTTTAAAGACAATTTCCAGTTCTTCTCATTGCAAAAAGTGCAGTCATTTCCTACTAACATATATAATGTGCTTTTAGTTCACAAAAATATAACTCTACTTATCTGACTTGGACTTCATTTTGGTAATTCAACTGTTTATGAAAAATCGTGCTCAATAAACTGTTTTTTTATGTCACTTTTGAATGTCAAATGTTTCTAATCGGCAATAAAAAAATTCATTTAGTCAACATGAGAAGCAATGGTTTTGTACAATTCTTTTACAAAGTAGTTTATTAATTTCGTATTTACCTTTGTAAGCATCAAAATGGTCTGGAGGCTTTATCTAGAAAATTAAGCGTATTGATAAATTGGTTGCTAAAAATAGATTTTGTAAACGAGAATATTTGAATAATACATAATTAAAAAATTCCAAACCCTCGCTTGTTTGATCAAATAGCTGCACTAAGTAGGCTGTTGCTATACAATTTCTAATTAGATATAAATATCACTGTCATGTAAAGGTTATGTAACCCACGGCCACTGCTATAAATAACTACATAACGGAGAGTTAACATTCCTTTTGCTTTAGATAAGCAATCAATCTCTTCCGCAACAAAAGTCAATACGCTACCGTTTGCCTTTAAATATATTTTTAGGAGAAGTTTTGATAAGTCATAACGTTTAGCAATGAAACAATTTTAGCCTTTATTGTAAAATTGCTGTTAAATTTTTGTTATTGAAAGTTCACAAGCTGGTGTAAAAATAGGTATAAAAAAGCTTCAGACAAAAATCGTTTACAAATAATGAGGTTATGTCAAATGTACAGCTGACCCATCCATGCAGTGTTTGCACCAGACAATTGGTTGTCATGAAATGATTGGTGACTGAGGAATAACTATAAATGTTTATTTAAAAAGACATGTTTGCTCTTCTGCATGACCAGCTGATGTACATATAGATAGAATTGGTCCCGTGGGTATGCTAGCGGTTCTATACCAGCCACTCTACCGCAATATTGTTTATCTATGTTGAGTTATCTACGTCAGCGCAATTAACATTAAACGCTGCTCATTAGGAGCCAATCAAATTAAAATTGTAGCACAACTTGAATTGTATACGTGCTGCCGATTTACTGACAGCGGCTGAGGCAGAGTATGAGTTGACAGCGCTGGCAGCAAGACGCAATATGGAGAGCTACAACAAATCTTTGAGAGAAAAGAAGGAGTTGGAGAAGAAGTTGACGATGTACGCTAAAGAATATAAGACATCGGTGAACTGTCTAGAGACGGAGAAAAGTAATTTACAAGGAGGCCTGTTGGTGAGCTTTGATAACATGATTAATACAAAATTTATTTTGTAAATGATGAAACTCACACCTTTCGATTTATTTGATGAACTATTTAGTTAGTATTAACAGATGTTTATTGAGGGAAATTATGAGCCATGGATTAGCCCATTTTTCACTAAAGCACTCTCACTAACTCTGGTAGTGTGCTTTATTTTATTAAAATATCTGGTGCTTTCTGTAATAATATTTGGAGTTGCTATTTCGTTCTCAAACATTGATTTCACAATTTCTAACAAAAAAAAGTTTTGCTGTTCACATGCAAAATATACGAGGAAATTGAGCTGTAGGTTGCTGAGAAAATTGTCCTTAGGGAGACATTTTTTTCCGTTTTCAAGGTTGAATTCCAGTCATGACACCCCCAACTGTCAGTGATTCCATTCAGTGCATTTTGTATTGAAAATTGTTGTTTGTACAGATAACAATGGCAATTGCACTTAGATTGATGTGGTGCACTTAGCTATGCCTAGACATGCTTCCCTCAGGCTAACTCTTATCTCTTCTCTCACAGGATGTGCAATCCAAGACTAAGAGTCTCACAGATACGGTAATCACAATAGCCTCTAAACTGAAAGAAGAGAGGAAGAAAGTTCTGGATGAACTAAGAGTCGTGAGGGAGATGAAAAATCATCCTCAAACTGGACGTAGAGGAAATCAAGCAGGTAGAATTTTACTTTAAGGATGTGCAGCTTACGGAGAGTGCTTGAGAAAATGTTGTTATTGAGCTTTGTATCAGCTTATCATGTTTGAATTTAGTTTTGAATGGTAATCGCCAAAGATTTAGAGTTGTTTAATCACAAAATAAGTTCCAGAATAAATAATATAGTACTACTAATTACCTTGATCTATGTCAGATGACACTGAGGCCTTGTATGTGCCTGTACACCCAACATTTTGTAGCTATCAGAGCTGAACTTGAGCGAAGAGAAGAAGAGCTTGAGAGAAAAGTAGAGATCAGTAACATGAAACTTGAGCTGCTAACAGGTCAAAAACAACTACCGGAAGTAAACAAAGCAGTCAATGTGGTAAATGTCATCGGGAAGAAAAAAGGTTTTGGAGCGATCCTTTCAAACATTCGTAAAAACAAAGCCGAACAATCAAAATTTCCAGAAATTGAAAAAAAATCTACAAAAGCAGACTATGAAAGTCCAAGAAACTTGAGTGAGCTGATAGAAGAGTTCCATAAGCTGCCGAGGCTGTACCCTAAGAAGCCTGTGAAACAGCAACCCAAAGTTAGCACCATGTTGATGCAGCAATATGAGGACAGGAGGGTTGAGAGAGAACAAGCTATGAGCTATGGCACTAGGGCTAGGATAAAGAGAGCGCAGTTCCACTGTGACTCCTTAACAGGGTTATACATACCTACGAAATCATCTCAGAAATCATTGCAGCGCAAAACCAGTTTGATTACATTGTCACAAGATGCCAAAGCATATCGACCAATGAGACGCACGATGACTCATTAGGGGCGGAGTTTCCATCAGCATCAGCTAATGCTCTAATAGTTCCATGAAGTTTTACGGTCACTCTAACTTACGCAAAATTTTTATGAACCATCAATATGGAAACTTTTATTGTACCAGACACCTCAACTATTGCTCAATGAAAAATCAATACTCGTTATTGATTGGAAAACTGTGGACACTGACCATAACCTATCGTTGCTCAAACAACAGTATTTATTTCTGTTGTACAAACTGTATATTATAAATGTATTATTTTGTTACGCTTGTAAAGTAAATTGATTTAAAAATTCAATTCTGTTGATACATTGTGGGAAATACGCAGTCATGGAGAACATCAGGTGCATAGACATCGATAAAATACGATAAACATTGATTATGTACAAATCAATGCATAATGTATAAGTCAGTGCAAGAAATATAAAAATAAGGTAATCGTGTTAATAACAGACTGTAAGGGAACATTATAGTAATATCATAAGTGATAACAACCAGTAGACCACAGGCTATGCCTGTATGTCAAACTAAAAATCACTAAACTTTAAAAAGTCAGAAAACAACAGGAAGCACTAATGTGTTTATATTTGAGCATTGGAAGCTCTTTAGTGAAGGAGGTTGAACTAGATGGTGATGGAATGCTTGTCAGGTGGAGTCTCCCAGACAACTGATATGGGCCAGCAGCCCCGTTGGTTGTCTAGCAAATGAACTATAACAGAAAGCACAGGCTGATATGGCAGGTGCAGTGGAAAAGGGAGGCAACTCCACCAAGAGCAGTAAAATGAATGAGCTACACAAAAATGAAAAATGGGAGACAATTCCAACAAACCTTGTGCTAATCTTGTTCTGACAGATGTAGCAGAGACTTTTCTCAGTGACGGTGAATTTGGTTCTCTCCCTCACAATCCTGGACCTCTCGATCTATAACAACACAGAGTAATACTGAAGTACAACAAATACCAGATAGACGTGTTAACCATTGGGGAATGTACAAGGGGTGGATGAGAAGGCTAAGGTGGGGGTTGTAGAAAAGGCTGTACTAGCACTTCTCCCAGACAAGATGAGATAACCAGTGTTATGGTTTTTCCACACTTACGACTAATTTCTCACAGCTGAGCAGGTTACAAAGCACCATATTCTCTCTCTTCTGACTCTCTCCCACCTCTATAATCTTCTCCAGGTACGGCAGTATCTCATGTAGGGAAAAGTCAGATGGCAGCAACTCTAGCACCTGCATATACATGTCACAATATTAGCACCTGCATATACGTGTTATAGTATTAGCATGTGTATACGTACGTATGTCAATGTCCTAGCCAACTTTACCGTAAATAAAATCCTCATACTAAAATCCAGAAAACTGACAATCAACATAAGTCAAATTGTGCGACTTGCACTTCTCTGCCCTATGGATGTTGACACAGCAGCGAGAACAAGGTGCAGGTTAAACTACTTTGATAGCACATGGAACAGACACAATTTACAGAACAAAACCTGAAGCTAAGGTGATGGAGATACACAAGTATGAGAACAAAAGAGAGCGAGGGGAGACAAACCTTACGACTGTCCAACTTGTTGGAATGATATTTGAGCAATTTCATAGCCGACTCGTGATTGGCTTTCACATTAAGTATACTATGGGAGTTGTAAAGGTGTCTGGCATCAAGTACTGAGTCCAGAGGCCTCAAGTAGTACCCGAGTAGGTGCACATAGACCTATAAATAGAGTGGCACATGCACATAGACTTAGAGATACAACAGTATATGTATAAAAACACAATTTAACATCTATCGGTGTGAGCACATAAAAAATGTTACACCAAATAATACTTCGATGTTTGCCTAACTTGCAACTTGAATAGTAACTTGGAGTTGTCTGCTCTATGATGAACAAAAATAAGAGAAGACAACTTGCCAAAAAACCGACAAATGAAGCTAGCTGGGGCGGCTCTCAAGGGCAGGGACTTATAATGTGTGGGCGGGGTTTGGGGGGAGAGTGAAAGAGAGCCGGGGACAGATTGATTTTGAAATGCCGTCTTCTGTTACAGAATACGTCATAGTCTGAATAGACTGTCTTTTTTTCAACGAAAAGCCGACTTAAATATGGTTTGTCGAAAAGTCAATTCATTTTTCTGTGAGTTCTTGCCATGTGCTAGCCACATGCCCGGCTCTATATACCAATTTGCAGTGGTCTACTATTATTTTGCAATTTCTTTTGCAACTGGACATAGATAAAATCGATTAATCTCCATTCTTGGTGGGAGCTACAACTAAAATTTCACAATAAGTGGTCATTGAGTATAGTAGATATTATTATAATAAGAGATGTAAGTAATAAAGAATTAGTATATTAATAATGATAAATAAATAATAATCAAACGATTATTAAAAAAGTAGTAGTGATAGTAGATTGTTAGTAGTACCAGTGGTAGTGGTAGTTGTAGATTGTTAGTAGTACCAGTGGTGGTAGTAGTGGCAGTAGTAGTGGTGGTAGTGGTAGTGGCAGTGGTAGTGGTAGCGGCAGCAGCAGTAGTAGTATCAGTAGTAGCGGTATCAGTAGTAGTAGGATCAGACAGCGAGTAGTTGTCATCATGATACCTATCATCATTATTATTATTATCTTGTGAGAAATAATAAAAACCATCATGACAATAATATAGTAATAAATTAACTGTAAGAAAAAAAATAACAATAATAATAGTTAGCAATGCATAATAATAGTAACTTATTTATTATTGATAATTTTGTATTCATTTATTATCATTTGAGATTATTATTACTCAAAAATTGTGATTATTGTTATACTACACCCTTTATCTACAACTAATAGTATGATTTTTAATTAATAAACAATAGTAGTAATAATATTTAATTTTTCATGAATAAAATTATCAGATATCAACAATAAATTATTTATTGCTAATATTTGATAGTTTTTTTGTCATTTGCTACTACTGCTATCGATTTTTGTTATGATTAGGATTTGTTAGAATTGTAAATAATAATAATAATAATAATCACTTTTTTCATAGCCTTACAAATAAAATAGATACAAATTGTATTATACTACTTTTACAAATAATAATTAATGCTATAGAATGTGTGCTAATGTTTATGCTTTATTGTTGTCGACGAGTGAGTATAAACAACAACATCTTGCCAAAAGAGAACGCGCAGAGTTTTTTTATTACAACATATTTAATAACGGTCATGCAATAATCTGTATGCTTGCTGTTTGATTGGCAGATGCTACTCAGACCACTTGCTATTTGTTGTTACATTTTCATCATGTTACTGTAACTAAAATTTTCGGTTTTGGCTTAGCATAGTGTAAATTTATCATCACGTTTACAACTGCCAGATGTTATTGTTGCAGGAGAATGCAACAATAAACTCTCTGGTGAAATAGTTCTAGAACATCTTTTGATGGTAAGTGACCAGATGTGGTGTTTTTACTCAGAGATACTGGCAATGCAAAGTACCCAAGGATGCAACGTCCTCGCTACAAGACACTAATTATAGTCATTAGTCATTCAGGAAATGTACCTGGTGATTCGTTTGAAACTGAAAACTGAGTTGAAGAACTGAGAAATATTAACTCCTCCATACTGGTGGCTGCGTTAATGTTTGTATTTCTGGTTAGCTACTTGCTCATTTCAGTTTGGTGGTTTCCCCTGTTAGTACTTTCATTTGTAGTTATTTATATTTTCTGCATGACAAATATATATAAATGTGTATATTTTTTTTAGTATGTGTTCACATACGTATTTGTTTATCAAGTCATTTGCACTCACTCCATGATTCATGAGTAACTTGTTGTGTACATAATTTGTATTTAATTTTTATTCACTGGAAAATTCTGGTTTACAGTATGTTATTTATTTCACACATTTTGCTAATTGATTGTTTTATCTTGTTCTTTGATTTTGTATGCACAAATCCATACATACGCATGTTCTAAAGATTTGGTAAAATTCTAATTGAAGTTGCATGAAAGAATGCTAGAAAGTCATCATCATCAGCGGGAGTAAACCCTCATCGAACAGTAGAGTGAACCCTCATTGAACAGTAGAGTGAACCCTCATTGAACAGTAGAGTGAACCCTCATTGAACAATAGAGTGAACCCTCATCGAACAGTAGAGTGAACCCTCATTGAACAGTAGAGTGAACCCTCATTGAACAGTAGAGTGAACCCTCATTGAACAATAGAGTGAACCCTCATCGAACAGTAGAGTGAACCCTCATTGAACAGTAGAGTAAACCCTCATCGAACAGTAGAGTGAACCCTCCTTGAACAGTAGAGTAAACCCTCATCGAACACTAGAGTGAACCCTCATTGAACAATAGAGTGAACCCTCATTGAACAATAGAGTGAACCCTCATTGAACAGTAGAGTGAACCCTCATCGAACAGTACAGTGAACCCTCATTGAACAATAGAGTGAACCCTCATTGGACAGTAGAGTGAACCCTCATTGAACAGTGGAGTTTTAGCTTTATTTTGACAAGTTGTTGGGTAAGAATAGACAACGCTCAATTTCTCAAATCACTCATAAACTACGTGAAAATGTGGCATAGTTGACTTGAGGCTAAGGTAAGTACCACTATTCAACAAGGAGCTAAATTCGACAAGAGAAGGATATCAGCTATATGAAGCGAATAATGAATATGACCGCAGTAGTTATGCTTCCTTAGTGATATAGACTGTCTCATTCGTTTTCTGTTAGTGATACGATGATGTTGTAATGGGACTAATGTTCAACTACAATGTAAGCTCCGCCCACCGCGTGTCAATGTGTCCCTGGCTCTCATTCACTCACTACCCCCCCCCCCCCCTCCTAAAAAGCTACCCTGGCTAGAATGAAGCCAAGTAACCTTGTACATACTCACATCACAGCGGCCAGGCTGGTTTCTATCATAGTATTGCCGACAGTATTCCTCAGCCATGTCTATTCTTTGCAGCAGGTGAACATAGATAAATAGAGCTTGTTTGTGGTGACCACATCTACCTGATAGTATAGCTCTCTCCTCGTGATAGTCTACAGAACACATCAGGCTTGGCAGGTGCTCTATACACACTAACAAGCCATGACAGGTGCTTTATAAACACTAGCAAGCAATGGTGGGTGCTTTATACATACTAGCAAGCAAAGGCAGGTGCTTTATATACATTAGCAAGCAATGACAGGTGCTTTATACACACTGGCAAGCAATTGCAGGTACTTTATACCATATTAGGAAAAAAACAGGTCCTCCGTGCACACTAACAAGTAATGGCAGGTGTTTCATACATAGTAGGAAATAAAAGTGGGTGCTCTAACCAAGCAATGGAAGGTGCTTTACACGTGCTAACAAGCAGAAGCAGGTGGTTTATTCATACATGGACAAACAAGTAATGATGAGTACCCAAGTGAAGTAATCAAAGTATGGTCAGCCATTTCCAGCGCTATTTTTTATAAGGACAACTCCACTGGAGCCAAATTTCACAAAAGCTCATATAAGTCATCATTGGCCAAAATAGTTTTTATGCATTTATTCAGTATTTGTTGCGTAGAATGAATTTTTTGAAGTAATACTTCTGTGAACATCATTTGTTACAATCTAGCACAAAATTTTTGATTTATGAAACTGAATTTGGCAGTAAAATTTTGTTCAAAACTTTTAACCGTGACTGGCGCAGAAATAAACAAGGAGTCATCTCCCCTTCGGAGAGATAACTCTATATTGAGCAGTACCGCACATTAAGAAGTTTGCTGATACGTTTACTAAAGATTACATGCCATAAAATGCGAAAACGTTCGCTTTCAGCCCAGTGAGCTTACATGAAGCTTTGTAATTGTATACAGGGCGCACAGTCGCCTTAGTTACACCATCCATATGGCAGACATCCGAAATACCGAAGTGCCACTTGGTTTTGTGACAAAAACGAAATAATAATAAAATAAGTGGAATTTTGTTATTTATTTTACCTAGTATTTATTATTATTTTTCTTTTTGATTAACATCTGACTGAATAACAAAAACGTGTAATAGACTTCTCTAAAGTGAAGTATGGATAATCTCAAAAAGTAGTATGCTCATTCTGAAAAAAAATGTTTGGTTTCATTGATACAGTAAAAAATAACTATTTTCTTCGGAATATTTGTTATTATCATTTAAGCTACTTTGAGATTATAACTCTATGAACTACTTTTGGATATTATTTATATCTAAAGTTTATAGTTGTTTAAAAGTTGATACGAAAGTTGAATAGTGCAAGAAAAATAGTCTATAATTCTTATTGCCTATAACAGAAGTGGTAATGTAAGCACCATATTTCAGCCCTTATTACTTAGCTTCAAATTAGTTTTTTTGTTTAAAATTGCCAGTGGGCTATGAGACATCCTGAGCTTTCAGACGAATGGTTGTTTTAAGCTTTAACTTGTCAATTAGCAGCGTTATTAACTGTTGAAAGTTAGCCTTTTTCTATAATTTATAGTGTGGTCACTCAAGCATTTGGCTCCGGAGGGTCACATGACAACGGCAGTTGGCCACACTTTGATTTCTTCACTTGGATGAGTACTATATACATATCAGCAATGACTACTTACAGTCATAAGGAAAAGTTTTAATAAGACGCTCTGCTCTGTAGAACTTGGAGGAAGAGAGGAAGTTGATCAGTTCTCCTCTATATAGCCCTAGATCACCTTCTTCTTTACCTGCATTGGCAGGTATTTGACCTAAAAACATATGGATGTTTCTATTTTAGTTTACTACTTCCTCTAACTTAATTAATGACTATGAAGTATCACATATATGTATGTACCTTCTGGCAAGCAGGTTATGTAATCAATGAGCAATGGAGTTATCTTCTCTCTGTAGCAGGTGATGAGCAGGTCATGGTAGTCAGGGTTACTGTCTCCCCATACATTCACCACATGTTTCTGCAGCATAAAACAACAGCAGGTGTAGCAGTTGCATGTCACAGAAGATGAGAAATTATTGCATAACAAGTAGAGGATAAAACTACACTTTTTGTCAATCTCAGGCTTTTTTTCCATTATGATTATATTGATGAATTGTAGTGGGTTTGCCTTTCAGTAAACGCTTTGCGTTGCATGACCATAGACCTCACAATTGATTCGACACATATAGATCACCGTAGCAGTAATTGATGAAATTCATTATTAATAGCAGATGAATGACAACAATTCAAACCTACATGGCCAAGTCGGTCACTGATCAACTACATAAACTGTAAAACCATACATCTATTCAACGTGTAAAAAATAAGTTTTTTTTTTTTTTTATTAAATAAATTTTAATAAACCATATTTTTTATCATTAGTTGAAGGTTTGTGATCATCAATACTCAATTATTATCATCGATTTGAAAAAAATGTATAAACATGAACTCAAGTTTTGAGTCAAAGCAGGATGTGGAGGAAGTGTAGAATTATTAATTTATGTGCCACTGCTACTAGCAATCCTTCATGCAATATTCATTGATGTCCAGCAGAACTGTGTCTAGAAGTCATGTCAAGCCCGTTGTGGGGGGCGAAATGCTTCGTACAACAAAGTGCATTGCCGGTAAAATGGCGAAATGTTAACCACCCTATATACCAGAGAGGGAGAGAGAGTTGGTTTTGGCTATGCAATATCTGCACTCGGTGGTAAAGCAATATCTGCACTTGGTAGTAAAGCAATATCTGCACTTGGTAGTAAAGCAATATCTGCACTTGGCTTGAAATCCTATACTCAATTGGTGGTTTCACAAATAGAAACTGTTCATAGATGTGCTGATACTTTGGCAAAAGACCGGGCAGTGAGAGTGGGAGATGAGGAGAGAAACAATGACAGGGCACGGAGGGGGAGAGAAAGGGGGAGAAAGAGGGGTAGGAGAGGGGGAGGGAGGGAGAGAGAGGGAGAGATAGGGAGAGGGAGGGAGAGCGAGGGAGGGAGAAGGAGGGCGAGAGAGGGAGAAAGAGGAGGGAGAGAGGGGGAGAGATAGAGGGAGAGAGAGGGGGGGAGATAGAGAGAGGGGGGAGGGGGGGAGATAGAGGGGGGAGGGGGAGAGAGAGGGGGGGGGGGGAGAAAGAGAGGGGGAGGGGGGAGAGAGAGGGAGAGAGTGTGAGAGAGGGGGGGGAGGGGAGGAGGAGAGAGAGGGGGGAGAGAGAGGGGGGAGAGAGAGAGGGGGGGGGGGGGGAGAGAGAGGGGGGGAAAGAGAGAGGGGAGAGAGAGGAGAGAGAGAGGGGGGGTAGCGAGTGTGAGAGAGGGGGTGTGAGAGAGGAGGGGGGGAGAGAGAAGGGAGAGGGCGGAGAGAGAGGGCGGAGAGAGAGAGGGGAGAGAGAGGGAGAAAGAGGGGGGGGGGGGGGGATAGAGAGTGTGAGAGAGGGGGAGAGGGAGATAAGATGGTGTAAAAAAGACGACAAATAACACTCCGTACTTACCAAGTAAGCGATTACCAGGCGCAATCCATCCTCCTGCTTTTGCAGAAATGGTACAACCTTGCCTGTTGGTAGTCTCTGTGTCTTATCCAACAGCTCGTCTGTAAATATCTACAAGTAAAAACTTACACCAGAAGTTGGCAGTCTCATCAGTGGCAGGACTCCAGATCTACCATAACAAGTCAACAGAAAACAACACTAATGATCTGTGAAAGCGAAAGAACATGCTGGTTGGTAAAGAGTAACTTCTTCTACTCAAACAAGTGTTTGTGAATGAGTTGTACAGGTCATAGGTCATACAGAGAGCCAGCTAGTCAATGGGTACTGTAGGTCCTACAGAGAACCAGTTAGTCAATGGGTACTGTAGGTCATACATAGAACCAGTTAGTCAATGAGTACTGTAGGTCACACAGAGAACCAGTTAGTCAATGAGTACTGTAGGTCACACAGAGAACCAGTTAGTCAATGAGTGCTGTAGGTCATACAGAGAACCAGTTAGTCATTGGGTACTGTAGGTCATACATAGAACCAGTTAGTCAATGAGTACTGTAGGTCATACAGAGAACCAGTTAGTCAATGAGTACTGTAGGTCATACAGAGAACCAGTTAGTCAATGAGTACTGTAGGTCACACAGAGAACCAGTTAGTCAATGAGTACTGTAGGTCACACAGAGAACCAGTTAGTCAATGAGTACTGTAGGTCACACAGAGAACCAGTTAGTCAATGAGTGCTGTAGGTCATACAGAGAACCAGTTAGTCATTGGGTACTGTAGGTCATACATAGAACCAGTTAGTCAATGAGTACTGTAGGTCATACAGAGAACCAGTTAGTCAATGAGTACTGTAAGTCATACAGAGAACCAGTTAGTCAATGAGTACTGTAGGTCATACAGAGAACCAGTTAGTCAATGAGTACTGTAAGTCATACATAGAACCAGTTAGTCAATGAGTACTGTAGGTCATACAGAGAACCAGTTAGTCAATGAGTACTGTAAGTCATACAGAGAACCAGTTAGTCAATGGGTGCCAACACATTAATTAACTAGGGGATCCAATGTCACCTACAGGGAGATCAGAAGTCACTAGCAGGGATGTGAAATCTGACAAGCAGGGTGGTGAGAAGTCACTTGCAGAGAGGTCAGATGTCAATAGTTGGCAGGTAAGATGTCACCAGCTGGGAGATGAGGACTAGCTGAGATGTCACTAGCTGAGAGGTGAGATGTCACTAGCTGACAGATGAGATGTCACTAGCTGGCAGTTGAGATATCTCCACCTGAAAGTTGAGATGTCACTAACTGACAGATGAGATGTCACCAGCTGGCAGTTGAGATGCCGCTAGCTGAGAGGAGAGACATCACTATGTGAGAGATGAGATGCCGCCAGCTGGCAGGTAAAAAATCACTCACTGAGAGGCCCAGGTCAGGTTCAGATTTGATGACCCAGGTAGTGTACTCCAAAATGGTGTCTATGTGATCCTTGCCGAGCCTCTGCAAGTAATCTACTGTCCTCTCCACTCCCTTGAGTATGGCTGGTGCATTGGTCCGCTGTGATTGCTCTAACAACATCTTCAGCGCTACACAACACAACAAGTGAACAAGTACATACATGCAGTGGCTTGCTTGTCGTTGGGTGTTGGACTGTACAAGTGTTGAGATCCATCAAGGAGTTTTTCAAACTACTTTTTAGTAATGTTGGTTTGATATAAAAGTAAACAGGCTAGAGCAGGAGGGACAAGAGAAACTGACATGAGAAATGAGAAGAGGAAGTAACCCAAACAGTCACCAGATAAACAAAACCGACCTTTCGTGTGCTGTTGTTTAGTCTCATATAAAATAATCAGCTCCTCCAGCTTGTCTTTCCTCTTCAGCACCTTCTCACTCTCTTCCACGTGGCAGTTGTTGTCCTTTAGCCTGAGCAGTGGCGCCACCAACGCGTCATTTATCTACCAATTGTATTACACATTACCTGCTCAGCATCCATTAGGGCTAGCAGTTGAACAAACACCCACTCCATGCCCCAAAAACTGGATTTATCGCTCCACAATGTGAAGCAAGCACAACTCTACAATGGCGATTAGTTCAAACAAGCTGATGCATAGACACAAAAAAAAAATACACAGACACAAGTTGATACACAGACACACAAGTTGATATACGGACACACAAGTTGATATACGGACACACAAGTTGATATACAGACACACAAGTTGATACACAGAGACACAAGTTGATACACGGACCACAAGTTGATACACGGACACACAAGTTGATACACAGACACACAAGTTGATACACAGACACACAAGTTGATATACGGAGACACAAGTTGATACACGGACCACAAGTTGATACACAGACACACAAGTTGATACACAGACACACAAGTTGATACACAGACACACAATTTGATACAAGAACACACAAACCTCTAAGTAACACTTGAGCAAGGTTGTGTCTATAATTTGAGACAGTTGTTTACGAGTTTTGACAGTCACGTTGACAATATCCGTGGACACTGTCATCAGTGGGGTGACATCTACTGTCTTCACACCCTTTTCTTGCTTCATCAGTTCTGTTCTTTTCTATAAAAGAGTTACCAGTTAACGAGTATAAAATCAAACATTCTAAAATTCAATATAAATTACAATCAATATAGAGAAACTATTCCAAAAACTCTTTGACTGACCCCCGATGAATGTATCGTTATACAGCCATAAACGAACATCTACACTCTAGAGACGATGTACAGCCACCTGCACTTACCAGTGTGAGATAGTCAATGAGAGCAGCTAATGCTTGTTCCCGATCAGCTCCTGTCAAGTCAGGCAGATGCCGGGGGTACTTTATACTTACTCTAAATTCATTGGGTAACAAGTCGGGGTAGAGACCAATCACATGGCTAGGATCTACAACAAACCAATCACATGGCTAGGATATTTAGTAAACCAATCACATAGCCAGAAACTACAATAAACCAATCACATGGCTTGGGTCTACAATAAACCAATTACATGGCTAGCACTGTAGACCCATAAGATGGCTAAGATTTACTATACACCGATCACATGACTAAAGCTGCGTACACACTAGAACAATTTTGTGGCCGAAATCGGCGCAATTCCAAAACGGCCGATGCCAAAACGGCCATGCGAATGCAATAACGGCTGATTTTGTATCATATCGGCCGGCGTTATTGCCATTTGAGCACTGCTCAAAATCACAGACGATTTTTCGCAGATTATCAAGGAAACTACAACACAAAATCAATGCAGAAGTAGCTTGTGGTCACAAACAATGATGGTAAACTAATAAAAAGTCATCACTTCTCCCAGCAATAAAGAAATAATAATTATTATTATTATTATTTGTTAAAACTCACCAAGAAAATTTATTATTTATGTATTACCGTTTTTATTTCAACATGGACAGGGCATGGTTGATCAATCATTGATGAGCATAAGTTCAAACAACTTAGAAATAATTATAATTAATTAAAATAAGTATTTGGTAAAGCTGAAAAAAAATATTCTGTTCAGAACAACAGATACTACAAATAGTTAATATTGAAGCAGCTACAGCTAGTGCATTTACTAATAACAGCCATAGACATGGTGACTGATTGTGAAATAACGGACAGAAATATGATTAGTAATGCCATGGCTATGTTAAAAAACAAAATTTGTCTATCTCTCCCACCAAAGAGCGAATGCTATTTCGGCCGAATTTTTTTTCAAGTGCGTACGCAACCAACGGCCGAAAAAGGGCACAACTCCAACATAAATGATTTTTTGAACAAAAATCGTTCTAGTGTGTACGCAGCTTTAGATTCCTGCAAAACCAATAACAAAGCAGGAGAAAAAAATGACCAATCAAAATTTCTTAAACAAAATGACACTAATTTTACATACGGACACAATGATGATACAACAAGTAGACATCCTTGAGTAATGGACTGGCCACATACACGACCTTTACTAAATCTGGCGCATGCATGCGACGAAATGACAGAACTTGTAACGCAGCGCCGCTCGTCGTCCAATCTAATTGGCGCGTACTATGCAGTTGAGCATGCTAAGGTTTTCATGTATTTTGACGTCTCGACTATATCATGATTGACTGATCATCATGTGCGCTGAGTCAAAGGTAATTTAAAAAAATTATCGTCAACAATAACTTGTAGTATAAACAAGGTAGCTGGTATAAATAAATTATTTTGGTTATTATGATAAATTGTGAGAAGTAATAATAATAAATTGTTGTTATTAAAAATAATTATTATAATTTACTTATCATTATGATTATATTTATAATAATAGCATAGTGAATTATTAGTTTTATTTATTGTTTTTCTAGTGATAGGTTGCACCAAGAGTACAGAGTCACGATTTTCAGTCGCGGCCGTCGGTCAGTGTGGCCAGTAGAAACTGTTTCCGGGGTTCAGCTCAGGGATCATGTCGAGCTGTTAGTGTCGCCGAAACCGAACAAAGGTCGTGTGCGTGGCCAGATCCTATAATTGGCACAGAAATGATGCACTACAGAGAGAGTCTAACTAACCAGTTTTGAGTTCAGAGAAAATTTTGATAGAGTCCTCATATCGCTTCTGAGAGAAGAGCTCAAAGGCATGTAAGTTCTTTATGTTGTGTAGCCTGAGGGTATTCTCGTCTGTGCTAGCCTCATTCTCTTTACTGTCCGTATCCTAGCGAAAGGGTCACATGACAGAGTCACATGACATAGTGACACAAGTGATATAGAGTTAGAGACTGGCAAACAAAAAGCATAATTTACGACAAACGCGCTTAATAAAAAACTCAGGAATGCACTAAGTTGTCTCACACAACACCTGAGGGTTGCTAGATGGGGCGAGCTATTATCAATGTTCGCACGCATTGTAAACTAACAATGCAGTTTCAAGTCACTCATCAGCAATATCATATCACATGTGGTAGTAGCAGCTACAGGAGAGATGGTATAGAAAAGAGCATTAGTACATGCAAAGTGCTGCAGCAGCCTGCAGGAAAAGTAGGGGTAGGTAGGGCTAGTAGTATAAAACTCACAGACAAGAGTAAAGCCAACTCAAACTCCTTGTTGCTGATGAGCTGTTCTATTTGCATAGTTACAGGAAGATAGACTAATCTCCAAACTCCAGTAGCTGAGGCTACGTACAGTGACCCGTCCCTATCAAAGCCAACAATAGTATATACTAACGAAAACACTAAAGTCCAGTGAAAATAGAACATATGTAAGGTTGCGGAAAAAAGAATCCACATATAAAATCTCAAACAATGAACACCCCATTAGAAATACTACAAGTACATACTACAGGTACATACTACAGGTACATACTACAGGTACATACTACAGGTACATACTACAGGTACATACTACAGGTACATAATACAGGTACATACTACAGGTACATACTACAGGTACATACTACAGGTACATACTACAGGTACATACTACAGGTACATACTACAGGTACATACTACAGGTACATACTACAGGTACATACTACAGGTACATACTACAGGTACATACTACAGGTACATACTACAGGTACATACTACAGGTACATGGTACAAGTAATACGTATTTTCACAAGAATTTGTTGAGATCTAAGTGCACTTATCGATCTAGAATAAAAAAAATTGCAGCATTTCAAATTTATCACTGCACAAAATTTTAGCGAAGAATAGTAGAGTTGGTCGACTGGCAAAAGACTAGCACCCTAGATATACAACTTTTGGAGCTTCCATGAAAAGATCAAAGCAATGATAGGACAACTCTTACTACAATAAAATAACAAATACCTGGTGTGTGTGAGTATACGAGGTTTGTCAAGTGCCAAAGTCTGTATCATATGTTTGGGCTCAATAGTCCGTACCTCCACAAACTTAGGTAGTACACCAATGAGGTAGGGGGCTCGGTACACCATAGCTACAGGTGTCTCTGACCAGGTGATACCATACCTACAGCAGCACAGTTAATAGTAGGTCATGTGACTAGATGGGAGAGCACTCGCTAAGGCAGCAAATGGATGACATACTTTTGTGTGGGCTGCCGTTTATGGTCTATGAGCACACTGATGTTGTCTTTATTCAGTGCGAGCCTGTCTTCTCCGACGCGTACCATCAGTGGATCTAGATTCCTACCAGTTGGGAATATCTCATTATGTTTGGCAGAGTCCACCTGAAGGAATAACTTAGAGCAATAAACACCCACCCTATATTGTAGTACATCACAGGCTGGTTGTGTTCTCAGCATATTTTGACTGGCGTTCGCCATAATAGCACTAGCACTAATACAATTCACCATAAGTAATATTATCATTGTTACTGCAGTATATACTTGTTACATTGAGAGTAACAGAGAGAGGACAACTCTGACCTTCAACAATGAAAATATTTAATTTGCCTGGTATCATGATAAAATATGCTGTTGGCTATAAGTAACCGTTTGCCACTGCTGATGACTGTGGGTACTACACAAATGGAATCGCCATCTCGGTGATGAATTGTTTGTGTTTCTGGCTACCCGACCAGCAGAGAACGTGTTCTATTTAACGTAGCCCATAACTTCCGAAGAAAATAATTACAGTAGGAGTAGATTTTCACATGAGAGACCAGCTAAATAACACTGTGCTAAGTAACCATTCATAAATAATACTGTTGTTGAGGGAAAATAATAAAATAACTCAAAGTAAAGAAAAAAAATATATCTGTAAAAGAAGCTATTTATGTTTTGTTTCAGTTTTGAGTTTACATCCTAATTTACACCAATTATTAAAAAAACAAAAATGAGGTAAAAGGTGTATTCGCGACCTGGATCGATGAACATCTGCTATTAGTCATATTTGGCATCCACATCAGTGGGCGGCGAACGCATCGATCCAGGCGTTTAATTTTTATTAGATAATAATAAGAAACAATATCCATTGATCCGGATCAAACGTGAAAGCATAAAATTCCAATGCGCATTGTAGCGAGCATAATTATAATCATATGTGTAAGCAATTCATCAGAGACGGTTGTGTCGTTGATTCCCCACTGGTACTATATGCATCATGCACCGGTAAGTAGCAGATGGTGGTAGCGAGTCAAAAAATAAACAGCTTTACACTTGTCCGGTTGACAAAGTTTATCTCAAAACAATTCATTCTTGATTAGGCATAACATTTTTTTTTATTGTTTTAACAAAATAGCTCTGTGTTTCATTATTGTGATCAATCTATTTCCAATACATCAATATTGTAAATGGAAATCATAATAATTAAAAATAATAAACAACATTTATAATAATTAATAATATATAACAATAAAATGATAATAAATTATGGCGAGAATGAGCTGCTTTGAAACAAACGCCACCCATGTGGGTATATATTAATTTTTATGTTATGGACCGGTAGTGTTCGCAAACTATGAGTATGCCTCGCCAATTAATATTTTTTTGCTCGTTAGGGATGGTATTTTGCGATCCACTAAAAATATTGCTACCGACCCATTCGCATTGAATAAATTGCGAAAACTATTGTTTATTAAATTTATTGTACGGATCGATCCAGGTCGCGAATATACCTAAATTCCAAGAAATAAAAAAAGAGAACCCACCTCATACATGTAGTAGTCACGCTTGAAGCCTACACACACTGAGTTCCTACACCAACTAAGAACTTTAGGGATATCAGGTAGGGACAACTCCACACCTGGCCTCATCTCCTGAAACGTTTGACTGGAATTCTTCCAATAGTACAGACATAACTTCTTCCTCACAGCAATACACAACTTCAATGTGCACTGCTTGTCACCATGTATGTTGGTTAGCACCTGCCATAGAGTGACAAATCACAATATAACGACATTGACCACTAGCAATCGGTTTGAAATAACAACTAACAGTCAGTATTTGACAATGAGAAACTAAAACAATCAAAGAAAGACAAAAAATTATCAGCAATAAAAAAAGATAGAAACAAAAATTCATACAGCAACGGGGCAATAAGGCTCGCAAGCTAATTTTGTCACCATCAGTTGTCAAACCATCCAAAGGGTTTCTGACATAAACCTAACAGGTTGACAGCAGTCTGCAACAACCAATCAGATTGTATGGACTGCATAAGCAACTTGAGTGAATTGAGTTTGTTTTTGTTTGGGTTTTATTAGAAAAAAAATACTGTCGAGGAGTACTTAATTAGTTCACACCTGGGGATATAATCTGGTTTATCCATCAAGCGAAACTCATCGTGCAAAACTTTCTGATTGCACAATCAAAATGATGCTGCGACAAACTTGCCAGAGTCGTTTAGGCTAAACCAACATTTTCTTATCACTAGTAAATCTACCACGATGTACAAAAGCAGAATACATGATACAACTTCCTGACAAAAAAAATTCGAGAATTCATTGCCAGTGAAGGTTTTTGTTAACTGAAACAAAAAGAGTCATAGTCTAGTTGTTATTCGGAATAAAAACAATTTCCAAAACCACATTTTCAGCTTTTCTGTGAGTGTAATGATCAATTTTAATTTACTAGTAACTAAAAGGCATATTCGAGGGCTAGATCGATGAACATCTGTTATTATTCATATTCGAGGACCGCGTTGGTGGGTGGAGAAGGCATTGGTCCGAGCGTGTACATTCTATCACATAACAAAAATAAATAATATCCTTCGACCGGATCAGATTGTGAAAATATAAAATTCAAATGCGCATTGCAGCTAGCGTAATTATTTTCACATGTGTGAGCAATTCATCAGCGAAGGTCATCGCGCCGTTGATTCCTGACTGGTACTATTAGCATGATGCATCGGGAAGTAGGAGATGGTGATAGCGAGTCAAAGAATAAACAACTTTACATTTGTCCGGTTGACAACGTTTATTTTGAAGCAATCCATTCTTGATTAACTATAACATTTATCTTTATTGTATCGACAAAATGGCTCTGCTTTTTATCATTATGATCAAATTACTTGAAATATATTATTATTTTACATGATAATCAAAATAATTAATAATAATAAATAACATGTATAATTTATATCATGAATAAATAATGATACCTAAAATAATAATACCAGGAATGAGCTGATTTGATATAAACGCCACCCGCATGGGTATACATTGATTTCGTGTGTTGATCGGTAGTGTTCGCGACCTATGAGAATGGCTCGCAAATTAATTATATTGTTCTCCATGGGGATGGCTTTTTGCAATTTACTTAAAATATCGTTATCGCCCCTTTGCATTAAATAAATTGCGAGAAATTTTATTTATTCAATTTTTCGTATGGATCGATCCAGTCCGCGAATACACATAAAGACCAGCTAATTTACTGGTTAAAAAAATTATTAAAAAAATTTATAGAAATATGTGAGAAGAGTGAAAATTGGTTTACAATTGGAAGGTAAGAAGTTGACAGCAACAAAGCAAAAGCTGTTTTTGATAAACTCATATTGAAATATCACCGTATTGTATGACAATCAGACAATTTTGTTTCGCAAGAGTTTATTTATTAACACCAATAAGAAACATTGCACACAAGAAATTCCTACCTGAACGTGAATGGCAAAGACACTAGCACCTCTGGTTTGGTTGAGGGAGTTGGTAGCCTCAGTGAGAGGCTTGAGGGAACCCAACTCATGTACAGTGACTGCATTGTCACTGAGGCTAAGAAGTATGTCTAACTCAGGAATTGCCTCCAATTGATATACGGGTTTCCTAGAAAAGTTTTTGTTGGCATGGTCTAACGATACATCGAACATGGAACCACCTACAATCAGGTATAACATTACCTAGCTGAGCTTATGTTCTACAGTAATAAAAAGTAAAGTCAACAGAGATGTGAAAAACTTTGGTTTTACAATCGCAACAATCAAGAAAAGTAACCGAAAACAATTTGAGAAACAAAAGAGTAAACTACTATCCAAGGCGTAGCTCTAAAATAAAAGCTGTGGGTCTCTTTTCACAATTCTGTTGTATTGACAGCGAAGAGTGAGATATTAAAATTGGTACACATTCATCAAGTGAAATCTGCTTTATTTTACTAAACGCCCACCATCCTAGAGACCAGAAGCTAATTTTTACCCAATTATTTTCTGTTTTGCGACTAATATCCTAGTACCAGCAATTGCACATCTTTTCATCAGAGAAATGAGTTCTTTTTACAGAACTTGGGTAGGCTCTCTCACTCATCCAATTCAGTACTCGGTATTTGTTATTTATTAATATCAAAAGCGAGATATAAAAGTAATTTAGGGTTATATAAACTTCATAATTATAAAGCAGTACACCTGGGGACTGTCTTCACCTGGGGACTGTCTACACCTGGGGACTGTCTTCACCTGGGGACTGTCTTAACCGCCGTGTCAATTTAAACAGGGTATAGAGTTATGATCTATTTTAACTTTTCAAAAAAACTTCAAAGTCAAAACAGCTATCTATTATTTTTAGACTCTGTGATGCCTACAGCTCATGTACACCAAATTTTTAGACCATTCAGTTCGACTGGGTATGTTAATTATTATTGTTTACGCCAACAATATATTTTATCATTGTTGTTCTTATCATTATCAATGCTGCTTTCAAGAAGTAAAATTTTGTGAAGGAAGTTTCTTTAGCTGGAAATTAATGCAATTGGAGAAAGAAACACTCAAGCATCATATTATGATCTTCTATTTCAAATAAAAAAGTCAGAGAATTGATGAATGCATGCTTTATGTTAAAGATAATACTTTGATAGTACACTTAGGCATGTCTACCAATGAACAACAGTCGGCATTGCTGCTCAGATAAATATCTATATCAGGGATGCTCAAACTATGTTCGATCTGTGGCCAAATTTGGCCATTTGTTAATTTTCGATGGCACACTTGCCCAAGCTCAAGTTTCGATGGCATTTTAGTCTAACGCTTACTCATGGTTAAATGCATTACTGAAACAGTATACATGATAACGGACGGCACTAACAATCACTTCATCTTGCATGTAGCAAAACATATAGACCTTGGTCGTCTACTTGCTTGGCACAGAAAGTGTGGCCCGTTTCAATTAATTTCTTAAACGTGGCACATTGGCAAAAATTTTTGAGCAGACGTTATCTAGACAGCAGATCCGGTGATAAGAAAATGTACATACAAACATTGCGTACATAACTAACCTTTCGGTGTAATATTGTACACGAGTGCAAAGCCATTCCTTGTACCAACAATAAGCTTCTCTCCTACAACATAATACGGCAAATTTACATCGTTTTTATTTGAAACAGACATTGCCATTGGCAGAGCCATGTCAACACATCCATGAAGGAAGTAAACGAAGATATTTGTATGTCTCTTTAAGTCAGTGATCCAAAGATATAATAGTACCCTGAAGGACTCATCCATTTAAGGGATGGGCTGTTATGAAGGAAGTAATTGTATAAAACCATGCGACCCATTTCCAGATGTTCTGTTAATTTATCTTTCATACAATACCGCTTTTTAAAAATCAACTACTTTGCCGGCAGATAACCTGAAACAAGTTCATCTGCTATAAATTATGTAAACTTTGCCAATTCAATTAATAAATACCACTCGAAGCACACTACTTTGGAAGGCGTAACATTTAGCTAAAAAACACAAAATATATTCAGAACATTCCTAATATCTACGATTAAAGACTATGAGAACTAAAAAGTGTAACAGTACTGGAACCATTCGAAACCCTAACTGGGACATGCATGTATGTGCAAATAAAACTGAATCTATTAGCAGGACATTGAAGGACATATAAAGACGTAAAAAATTTTCGAGTTTTATTAATTAAAAATTTGTCAGGCATCGAGAGTGATAATCAGAGATTTTATTATCAAATAAGCAGCTGGGTAAGGTTAAGATTACAACGGCAGATATTGGCAGAACTGTTTTATTTTATATATGTTTCGTGTGAATTCAAACTCTTAGTTTCAGGAGTTAACAGAAAATATAACTCTCTTTTCAGTGAATCTGTATAATTGGATTTTTTATAATTTCTAATATCAAACATTTTCCCACCAATACATAGAGCACGTAATGTAAACCTGTTGTGACTTCATGACGACGCAAACATATTAAAAAGTTAAACAGGAACATCCAGCTAGCAGCTAAGTTGCTTATGAGTAAATCCAGCCGCTTTTTATGAAGGAGAACCATTTCCGAAAACTTTACATGTCTTACCATTAGGTAGCATCTGCCGAATTATTGCATACCCACCGTCCAGCACCACTGACTCCGCTTCACTATAACAGCATCGTTGTCAGCAATGCTTGACACTGGGACCCCAAATCATCTCTATTTTGAGCCAAGGTACTTCTTCTTAATTATTTTTATGAGGAAACCACTGGGTGGGACACAAAAAAAATTTGGCAACAATGGATGGACAACAATTCAGTCTATAAGCTGATGATGTAGCCTATTTGAGAAAAAATTTTCCATTTAAAAATTACACTTGTACTTGCTATAATAATCATTATTATAACCGTAAATAAATTAATACTAATAACTAATTATCATAATAATAATAACATGATAATATACTAGTTAATAATAATAAATAAATTATAATTAATAATGGTAATAATAGTGGTAGTAATGTAATAATAATAATTAATAATGTAGCGTCCACAAACTGATCACGAAATATGACGTCACACGTCAAAAGCATCGATATAAATATTTGTAGCACCTATTTTTTTTCAGTTTCCAAATATTCGGGAATTACTAAATTTTTAATAACTTGGGACCACAGGCTGCTAGAAACAAAATTTTAAAAGGGTTTAATAGGATACACTATGCCGAACGAGATTAACCAATCACTGCACTTCTTACATATCTGTAGTTTTGGGAAAAATTGTCTGGAAATGACGTTGTAAACGTGACTTTTCCCAGTGCACCGATGGACCATATGATTTTAGTTTATGTTATATCACTAGCCTGTCTTATTACCGACTTGTTGATATACTATGTGTTATAGATCCTTTACATCTGGAGGTAGGAAAATAGATTTAATAATTTCCTTGCCAAATGAAAACGTAATTTTTTTTAATATACATTATCATGAAGCAATTAGTAACTAACCGCAAATTAATTACGCTCGCTTGGTCTTGCGTCAGGGATTTCACTCTAATGTATCAATAATGAGGCGTAAAACTAACCGCAGTGCGAACATGAAACAAAGTAATTTTTTTGCTGAGAGGGTCATTTTTAAAACTCATTTTCTCAGTAACTATCAATGAGAGACAAAAAAGTTTACTACTATTGTGACAACAAGATATGATTCTACGCCATGATATGTTTTTTAACGTCCCAAGGCTGATTTGAAAAATATGTTTGTATTGGCTAAATAATGATAAAATAATACTTAAATTGACTATATTATTATTATTTATTTTTACCAACTACTAATAATACTACGACCTATTACTAGTAAATAATAATAGCACAGACCGTAGTAAGTATAATAAATAGCTTTATAAACTTTATCACACAACATTATTTTTGTTACATTATTATTATAAATTTTGAACAAGATGAATATTGATCGATGAATTGATGGAAAAATTATTTATTATTTTTTTTATCATTATAATAATGATAAAAAATAAATAAATAAATTGTAATAATAAATGATAATAATAATAATAATGATTATTATTATTTATTATTATTAAAATTTATTTATTTATAGTTAAATAATTGCTGTTATCATACGAATTGCTATTGCTCTGTTAATAATAATGATACCTGTTATCCGTTGTTGGCTATTATCAATTAAGACTACTATTATACGTTAGATTATTATTATTATCATCATCATCATCGATCATCATGATCATCCATCCACCATTCCATTGTTGTTTGTTTGTTGAATCATACCGTAAGCAGTGATGCTCTCTATAATATGTGGGAACCTGTCAAGTACAGACGCTGATTCATATGCTTCGTGCATTTTTTCCTGGTCACATTTTTTTGTAATCCGTTGACACAGAGAGCGACCCACAATTATTAATGAATCTGATTCTAAATAATCATATAATTAATATATCCGAAAGTTTACAAATCACAAGACGGAGTTGACCTTGACTTTCCACTACCTAGTTGTGTATCGCCGGTAGATAGTAATCAAATGGGGTGGCCTATAAAACACCCTTTTCTTAGGACCATTTAAATTATCCCAGTAATAGTAGTCTAGGACGCTGAAAATGTTTCGGAGTTGTGTGCCCAGGAACAAAACGAAAAACACAACTCCTAAGAGTTTAAACAATATTTCTAGTTACCGTTTTAAATAATGTACTGCATATATTTTGGTTCCCATTTTGGTAAAATATACAGAGAGCATTGAAACAAGTTGCTAATAACATAATTGCAACATGGCATACAGTTTCTTCATGCAATTGAAAAAAATAAATTTTGTGTTAGTGGGCAGGACTTCATTTGCTTGTTGGTATCTGTCACACCAGGGATCTCAACTATTCGAATTTTGTCCAAATTGCCTGGATTTTGGGGGTGTCAAATTTCACTTGGATGGATTTGTCATATTTTTCTTTGTTACCCAGATTTACTAGTATAATTGATACCTTCTTTACTTTCATACAATTGCTACTATATATTTCATTTGTTCCAGTAATCTAGTATCAACTACAACCCTAACAAAACAAATCACTCAACAACTTTTCAAGTTGTTTCACTACAACAACAACACTACAACTACTAGTGCCTCAGTTTTATTACTAAATCAGGTAGACATCTAACACAATGCTCTGATCAAGTCATGAATAAAGACAAAAGATATCAATGAAATCCTAATGAGTCAATCAATATCTCTCCTTTCTTCACTTTTAGTAGAATATCTCATATCAGCATATATTGGTTTTACACTACTTCTGCCCAATAGCCCGCTACAATGTTTATTGTGTTTGCTTTAGGAAACGTGAGTTATTGATGACTCACCACATGGCTCTAGCTTGCATACAACAATATAGGGAACCGTCTAAAAGCAGTTTAAAAAGAAGATAACTCCTAGTTTGAGCAATGGTCTCAAATCACATAGTGTAATGTATATGTAGATGGTTGATGTTGATGATAAAGGGCTGATAAGAAAATGTAAAAATGCCGCAGCAGCATATAACCAAAGCAGAACAAAATAAGCACATTATACACAGTGATTCATAAACATAGTATGTGGTCAAACATTTTAATCTAATCACACTTCATTCATTTTTTGTGACTCCAAGCATTTCTCATACTTCATCTTTTGTTATCCCCTTTTGCAATACATTCATTCGGATTGATTTTCAAGTGTCTTATTACGCTTCGGTGGCCGGGGCTCCGAAACCAGAAACCCCCCGGCTTCGCGCCCTCAATGATGCCACACAAAGTCAACTAGGATTTTTCAAAGTTCAAGGTTGAAATCCCTGCACTCACCAGCACAGCTTTCCTTTCGACAACAACTAGTGTTTGTATTCTTATTGCTGTCAGCAGGCAAACATTTCAGTCAAGTGGAGTTGTCTATCCTATGGTAGATTGGCATGGGTAGCTTTACGACCAGCTTGCCTATAGGCCGGAACAGTCCCCGTGTGACCATGGGCTAGGTGGATACTAATACACAATGGTTATTGCGATACGTTGTCTGCATTTATCTACACGCCGTAATGAATGTAAGTTTACAGCAAGGCACTGTCTGTGTGATTGTGATGTATTCTGTGCTGTATGAGAGTTGGTAATCGAAGTCTACGATAAGCGGTGGCTGCTTTGATTTGATAGTGAATGCAAGATTTTATACATTCCATAACAACAAAGGGAGTTGCTGCTAGACAGAAAAAAATGGTTATAACAGTTAGAAAAAATGCATTCACTCCCACCTGGTTCTGTGATACTCCCACCTGGTTATGTGATACTCCCACCTGGTTCTGTGATACTCCCACCTGGTTATGTGATACTCCCACCTGGTTCTGTGATACTCCCACCTGGTTATGTGATACTCCCACCTGGTTATGTGATACTCCCACCTGGTTCTGTGATACTCCCACCTGGTTATGTGATACTCCCACCTGGTTCTGTGATACTCCCACCTGGTTATGTGATACTCCCACCTGGTTCTGTGATACTCCCACCTGGTTATGTGATACTCCCACCTGGTTCTGTGATACTCCCACCTGGTTCTGTGATACTCCCACATGGTTCTGTGATACTCCCAGTTGGTTCTGTGATACTCCCAGCTGGTTCTGTGATACTCCCAATGGTTCTGTGATACTCCCACCTGGTTCTGTGATATTTAAGTTTCAGAACCTAATAGAGCTGAGCCAGTTTTAGCAGAAGCCAATTTTATGATTGCAAGTTGGTGTGATCCCATTGACAGCAACAAAGTCACAAAGTCCATAAGCAACAAGAGTTCAAAAGGAAAATAATTCATTTGTGATTTAGCAGAAGCATTTGGGTGAGAAGAGCTGTGTCAGAAAGGTTAGCTTACAAAATTCTAACCTCGTGAGAAATCAAAAGTTATTATGTACAAATGGAGCAACTTTGAATTCAAATCTGCTGCTTAACAAAACCGATAAAGTTAACCACAAAGTCTGTTGGTATCAGTATTAGCATATAAAGAATGCAAGACTGTGCAACAAGTATTTATCAAATCCTTGCAAAAAAATTATCTGTTAATAGCTGAGATGAAAGTAAAGGAAACTCCTGAATATTACGATCAACTTTAACACACAAGGGCTGCGCCACTGTAGAAAATTACTGCAATGGTTTCTAATTGCCATTTTTATTTAGATACTAGTCTCGTTGACTGATTTTCATTTTTGTCACTGAGTTTATAGGTGTGTTCCAGACCCTATTGCTCCTAAAGATTTGTTCTCTATGTCTTGACTGATAAAACAATGACTTCAACTTTGCGAGACAAAATTAATAGAAAAAAAATGAAACAAAACGAGGATGCTCATAAAAAGTTTCATAGTGGATATTCGTAACCTCTAAAAACACAACTTGTGGTTTTCTGTAGCTTAGTTTTTGTTCAAACAAACACTGACTCAAAAACTCCTACTACTGCTATCTTATAGGCCTGAAAAGCCAAAACTGTTTCTTCATCCCTTCAGAGTTGTTACAGGCAGGCGAAAAGAACAGTATTTCATCCAACATTGAACTTTCACCACATTATATATCATTTCTCTTGTAGTTTACTAAGAATGTAGGAGTTGTCTTCTTTCCTAAATCAAAGAACCTTCTACTATCTATGAAAAAACACCTTTTATTTGTGAGAAAAAATATTAACTAACTTTCACACTCCATTTCATACATAGTTTTCGATAGTGATGTTGTTTTGTCAACTGAATATTATATTTTAAATTAATGAACAACTAGATTATATTTTAAAACAACTCTACCTTGATTTCACAGTAGTGTGAGCGTAAGGAGCATCAATTGAGTCAATAAATTGGGTGACACGTAGTACCTGCTGCGCTAACTTGTTTTAGAGTCAAAGAATGACAACAAAATCTGTCACTCTCCACTTGAATTATCTTTTCTTTTTGAAGCATAACATGTCTCGGTTTTTTAAATAGACCGTCTAGAATGGATGGATGAATGTTATTTCTGTATCCAAACAAACAAGAAACTAGTGGCCATTTATGATAAAACTTTGATATATATTTTTAAATGCATAATTGATGAGTCACTGTAAAACTTTACAAAGATTGTTCTCTCACAGTAATTTAATGTTGTACATAAAAAGTCAAGTTTTATTGACTGCATGTTTTTATATAAGGTGACGAATTCAGCATGCATTCTTTGAAAGCAACTATCAAAAGCATTATGCAAATTATAAAAATATCATCATTGAAAGCAATGAAACAGAATAATTTAAATGACTTCAGTATAGGTATGTGGCAAAAACTAGCATCAAACTAATAGGATAGAAAAGTCTAATTGAATAAATATTCAAGCGTTTTTTTTTTTAAATGAATGAGTTGCTACATGCAATATATGAGTAGAGTGCCGTAGGAATCATCAAAGCCTTTTGTTTGAATGACAAAAACTTGCTTGGCATTTCAAAGCTTTAAAAATCAAAAACCGGACTGAAATTGTAGAGATGAAAATCTTATGCATAAGTAACTTACTTTTTCAGCTGCAAAAATATCAAACTCTGCGATTTATTTAGTGCGAATGTGTCGGTAGCAATATTTTTAGAGAATCACAAAATGCTATCCCCACGGGCAAAATGATGTTAATTTGTAAGGCGTACCCATAGGTGGCAAACAGTACCGATTCAAACATAAACTTAATATATACCCATGCGGGTGACGTTTGTTGTAAAGCAGCTAATTCTATGTATTGTTAATTATTATTATTGTATCATTCTTCATTAATAATATAAATTATATACTTTTTTTGTTGTTACTATGATAGTCATGTACAATTATAGTATATTGGAAATAGATCAATCAGCATAATAAGCAGCAGTGCTATTTAGGTAAAACAATAAAGATAAATGTTATTGTTATAGTTGAACGAGAATGAACTGCGTCGAAAAAAGCGTGGTCAACCGGACAAGCGTAAAGTTGTTTATTCTTTGACTCGCTACCTCTATCTGCTGACTTTCTATGGCATCATGCTATAAGTACCAGTGAGGAATCAATAATACGATAACCAGAGTTGGGAACAAATCACTTTGTAAATCAGTTCTCAAATCATAAGAATGAAAGAGAAATCAAATCAAGTCAATTTTGGTCCCACACACAGACTTTCAAATCAAATCAGAGTCGTTCACTCCTGAGGTAAGATCAAATCATAATCATTTGCTGTTGACCTGAAATCAAATCTCAAATCACGAATTGCATTTGCTTCTCCGGATACCAATAATCTGGAGAAACTTTCACAATACTGCACATCGTATTTTTTTTATCGCATAAACAAGCTTGTACTGAATCTTAAAAATTAGACGACAAACAGAAGTAACTCATAAGCAAAAAACATTTGTGCAAGAGAGAAAAAATTCTTACTTTGTAATTCCCGTTAAATGGGTCCTGTAGTTCGGGTTTTATTGAATGATGACTTGCGGTTACACTCAATTGCAGTTAGTTTAGATAACAGGTCAGGAGACATTTTGTTCCAGCGTGGGGTAAGTATATCATTTTCTGTCAACTGAGTAGTAGTATTGACTTGAACTTGAATAATGATAAGAAAGTGTTATTTATTAGTTATGTATTTAGTTAGTAATTAAGTAGTAATAAGTAGAGATACTCAAAGAAAGAAGCTTTGGTAATAATAAATAATAGCAGCAGTACTAGTAGAAGTAAGTAGTAGATGACAATGATGATTATCATCATCATTATAACCACTATGAATCATAGTAATTGTAAGAATAATAATAAATAATTAATTATTAATAAATAAAAAATTATAATAGTAGTGATAATAATAACAATAATCATAATAATAGTCATCATCATAATGAGAAGAGGAAGATGCCAGCCGACTGAGCTCCAAGGGCCAAATCTCATGGTCAGGTCACATTAAGCACAAAAGACAAGCTGATAGACGAATACAAATAATCTGTGAGAGTTTCTGAGGGTAGTATATGTGTAAAATAATCATCACAAACCTTAGCAAAAAAACCACTCTATATATTTTTTAGTGAATTTAAAAAACGGAAGGGTTTTCTAGAGGCCAATGCGGGGAGACAACTAAATGTTGTATAACTTATAATTGGTCACCATTATAGTATAAAACTGTTATCCATCTTCCTTTATGCTATCATTGGCTTTATTACGATCTCTGGAAACAAAAAACGAGGTTATTAATTTCATATTATTTCCGGACACAGTATGATTTGGTTTTGCACAAAAAATTTAAATCGTCCAGTGGTAGTTGCAAATCAAATCAAGTCACCAGAAAGAAAAATGAAGTCAAATCACATATCAAGTCACAAATCACCAAATCACTGAAAATTGGTGATTTGCAAATGATTCGAATCACCATGATTTGTTCCCAACTCTGGCGATAACCATCGCTGATGAATTGTTCACGATGTGAAAATAGTTACGCTCACTGCAATGAACGCTGAAATTCTATATTTTCACCATCCGATCCGGATGGAAGGATATTATTTCTTATTATTTAATAACGAAATGGAAACGCCTGGATCGATGCATTTACAGCCCAACCCCTACCCCTGTTGATCGATCGAGCCCACCAATACACCTTAAAATTATTCAGAGGCAGAGTTGCAATCTTCGCCTTGAGACATATCACTTTCCTGTATGATTGACACATAAGATGGCAGCTGTTCTTCAGAGCCTTTTGTATACAAAGGAGGTTGTGTGCTGCCAACGGATGCACCAAGCACTGCTGTCATGTACGATGGAGGAGCGTGTATGTCATTGGCACTACATGGTTGGTCGGCTGACTGCTGAGCCGTACCTGATGATATCATTGAAGTGAAAGTTTCAGAAGTTTGATTGTCAACAGTAACCCCTTGTGACTTCACAATACTGATCCTACAACTTGAAAGATTCCATGATAATAGAGCGGTTAAAAACCTTTCTAGAGAATCAGATTTCTAAATCACAAAATTAGGCTTAGATGGCTCGTTTGTGCAGAAGTATTTTTTGTTCAAAAACAACTTTGACACCTAAACATGCAGTTTACTCACTCAATCGGTGAATCTATCTCAGAAACTTGTTCAAGTTTGCACTTCTTATTACACTTCATCAGAGAGAAAATAAGAATTAGTACCACAAAAGGTAGTAATACTCCGACCACAATCCCTTCTGTAACAAACCAATCACATTTCACTTTAGATTGCATATGCTAGTTGGCTGCATGTTTTAGATGTTTCACAATAAGCTCTACTCAATTGACTCACCAGTTTGAGGATTCACTTCCAGAGAAGAATAGACTCTTGAAGTCCGTCTTTTCAATTCTAAAAAAGAAACCACTTTAAAATAATACAAATTTTATCTATTTTACTTGACACTCACCATGTTTGCACTTTTCAGGTCTTCAAAGCATTCCACCTAGGAAATTACGTCAAAGCCACATTGAGCCAAAAATACTTACTTGTTGAGCAAAACTTTTTTGTCGCCCGCATATTTCCAGTCAATTTCACAGCTTTTGATCTTTTTAGGAACATGGTATAGGTGGTTATAGTCTGAATAATATTCGCCTGATATTCCGGCAAAATCTTTTATGTGAACGGCATATTTGATCCAATATCCAGGTTCAATATCTTGATAATAATCATCAAGGTAATAATAAAGACCTGCAATATATGATATGTTGTGTACTTAGATCTATTTGCTAGTATACTTATGCAAACTGGTCGAGCATCAATACTTTTTGTGGATACTAACAAGACTAAAAAAGTTCCACAAAAGAAGTTGTCGAAACATTAATCATCATGTTTGCTAAAAAAAACTATTAAAGTTAAGAGCATTACCGTAGGGATTCCATTCCATTTTATTTTCAAATACTGATTGGTAATCTTCGAGTTTTCTAGCTTCACCTTTAGTTTTGTATTGACCATAAATATTTATAAAGGCTGATGATCCGTAACCTGTGGAAGTGTCTTTATAGACCAATTAGAAGTTTTAGTTAGACCAACTAGAATATGAGATGACAGTATTATTCATGAAAGAAGTTAAGAGCTACATCACAACTGAAAGAATAGCATAGAACAATCGCCTCTGATTAAACAGTGACTATTTTTAGGCAATAAAGAACTGACTCTATCAATTCAGTTGATATACTCACATGGTCCAGGATTTTCTGGTCTGTACACAACCATCATACCTACTAGTAGTAATATATGAGCAGATCTCCCTACCAAGTGTTTTTTTGTGGATTTGATCTTGGAGTTTAGGCAATGGGTTACGACGTTGGATGAATTCGCCGAGTTTATATTGTATTTTACTTGAGGGGTATTTGAGTGGCATTTGAATGGCATTTAAGTGGCATTTGAGTTTTGATTATTTTTTTACTTAATTTGAACTTGTAAATTTTGAATGTATGGTATTCAAGTTTTGATAATCTTGTACATAATTATATACATAACTTTAACTCATAGAGCATCTAGATTTTGAATGTATGGCTTTTAAGTTTTGATATTTTTTTGTAATTCGACTCATTATATCTACATTGAGTAAATACAGTAATTAAAAATGAAACAATATGTGAATATATACATTTATTTTGCAATAAGTAGGGAAAATTTCATATAATATAGCTAGAGTCAGTAAATATTAAATAATACCAAACACTACAACTTGTAATGACAATCAATGCATAAACTTTTACTAAAAACTATCTTGAAAACCTTCAAAACATGATCCCAAATGGAAAAAAAATGGATAAAGTTAGATATTCATCTATTTGTTTACATCTACAAAAAAGAGGTATTTGGTGAAATATTTTTTCGATTTATTCAATTTTCATTAATTTTTTACAAAAACAAATCATCCTCTAAATGGTTAAATTTCATCTAATTGTACAAATTTACAAAAAAAACAGGGTATTTGGTAAATTATTCTTTCATTTCATTAAATGTTCATTATTTTTTTGCAAAAAAGAAATCACCCTTTAAATGGTTAAATTTTATCTGTTTGTATATCTTTACAAAAAAACAGGGTATTTGGTAAAATATTTCCTTTATTCTATTCAATTCTCATTAATTTTTTCAATAATTGCTTAAATATACATTATTCACTATTTTCTTATTCTAATTGTACAAATTTACAAAAAAACAAGGTATTTGGTAAAATATTCTTTCATTTCATTTCATTAAATCTTCATTATTTTTTTTGCAAAAAAGAAATCATCCTTTCAATGGTTAAATTTTATCTGTTTGTATATCTTTACAAAAAAACAGACTATTTGGTAAAATATTTCCTTTATTCTATTCAATTTTCATTAATTCTTTCAATAATTGTTTAAATATAAATTATTCATTATTTTCTTATTATTAGGTGAGCAACCTATCATACAAAATTAGTTTCTTGAGTGAGGGTTTTATCCTGCATTTTCCTTTTGAATTTTTTTCAAAAATTTACCATTTTTTTCAAAAACAATCATTTATATATACAATTTCCATTATTTTTTAAACAGAACAATTCCTATCTCTGAGAGGTTGGAGATATTGGGGTAGAAAACTTAGACATGATGATGAGAAGGTTATGGATTTTCCCGTTTAAGAACAAACCATTTTCGATGGCAATTTCAATTCGGAAAACTAAAACAATGTAATTTGTTTTTCAAAATGCAATCATCAGAAAGCTTTTGTCATGATGAGGAGGAGGCTATGGATTTACCCATTCAAGAACAAACCATTTTCGATGGCGACTTCAATTCTAAAAACGAATTAGAACTGAAGTATGTGGTATTACGTAATCATTTTTTTAAACAAGAACAATCCATTTTTGATAGCAACTTTAATTCTAAAAACTAAATCAATGTAACTTTTTTTATTCTTTGTCTCCCATGAAATTGTTCAAAACGAATTAGAACTGAAGTATGGGGTATTACATGATAATTTTTTTAAAAAAACACATCAAAATCGACAAATTACTCCTCTAGATAGTTCAAGTTTACAATATTTGAGAATTAGTCACAATAGAAACATTAAGCCTACTTGATAAAAAAGAATTTGACTGTTAAATTTAACTAATTGATTCAATGTTATTATTTGGATCTTTTGAAAATAAACATTTCAATGAAAACATCATATTTAGTCTTTGACACACTTGAAACCATTTTCCAGTAAATTTTACCAACAATATTTCAGAAATTTTTACTAGATATTTACAAAAAAAATGAGGTATTTTGGTAAAATATTCTTTTATTACATTCCTTTTTAATTTTTTATGTTTTAAAACAGGGTTTTATTACAAAGTTTTTTTTGTTTTTTCAACTTTTTAAAAAAAATAATCATTATAATATATAGTTTTCGATATTTTTTTAAAAAAAATAAATATATATAGAGATTTTCACTTTATATTCTTTTATTCCATTCAATTTTCAATAATTTTTTGAGTGAGGATTTTATCCTACACCTTCCTTTTGAATTTTTTTATTTTTTTAAAAAATAATCATTGAAATATATAGTTTTCGATATTATTTTAAAAACAATGTATATATATATAGAGTTTTTCACTTTATATTTACAAAACTTTGGTATTTGGGAAAATATTTTTTTATTTCATTCAATTTTCAATAATTTTTTGAGTGAGAATTTTATCCTACACAATCCTTTTAAATTTTTTATGTTTCAAAACAGAGCTTTATTACATTTTTTTGAACTTTTTAAAAAATAATCATTGAAATATATAGTTTTCGATATTTTTTGATTTTTTTGTACTTTTTACCTTTTTTAAAAACTGTCAAAAAATCACCAAAGTACCTCTCTAGATGAATAAAATTTACAAGTAAATAATTGTAATAGAAAATACCATATCTAATTTTTACATTCATAAAACTGTTTTATAGTAAATTTTCTGTAATACAAACTACTATAGCTTACGATATCAATGGTTACAAAGCGCTTTTCTTGAACAATATCTTCTTTGATGTTCTTCTGACATATTATTAGACCCAGAGAGGAATTCTTGTATTCCGTATTCTTTGTGATCCAATAATTGACTAAAATACAAAAGTTATTCATTATATAAATAAATTTTACCGAATTTAAATTTTACTCTTAGCTACATTAGATAGTTTACATTATATATAACAGGAAAATAACTCACTGAGTTACATCATTCAGCTCATTATTTCTTAGGGAAAGTTCTTTACTCTGTTTTCTTTTTACGATATAATGGACTAAAATAAAAAGTGATGTATTAGTATAGCATGATTTAAATTAATGTAAAATAAATATAAACTTTTGTTATTTTTTCAACTTCTATGTAAAAGAAATACACTGATTACACACGAAAAAGTCCCTTTTTTCATTTGGATTCGGAATGTATAAATATAAATATATATATATATATAATTTTAAAAATGTTTTACAACAAACACTCATGAATAAGCCATTTATGTGATAAAACGTGTTATTTACGTGAGAAATTAAGCATTTTTGTAAAATAATTATAACCTTTTGTGATTTTTTCTCAACTTCTAGCTAAAAAAATACACTGATTACACAAAAAAACCCTTTTTTTAATCCAAAATGTATATAATTTAAAAATGTTTTACAAAAAATGTTTATGAATTGATCATTTATGTGAAAAACTAAACATTTTTGTAAAATAATTATAACCTTTTGTTATTTTTTAAACTTTTATGTAAAAAAAAATACATTGATTGCACAAAAAAGTACACTGATTGCACAAAAAAGCACACTGATTGCACAAAAAAGTCCTTTTTTTAATCCGAAATATATATAATTTAAAAATGTTTTACAAAAAATGTTCATGAATTGATCATTTATGTGAAAGACTAAACATTTTTGCAAAATAATTATAACCTTTTGTTATTTTTTAAACTTTTATGTAAAAAAATACACTGATTGCACAAAAAAATCCTTTTTTTTAATCCGAAATAGATATAATTTAAAAATGTTTTACAAAAAATGTTTATGAATTGATCATTTATGTGAAAAACTAAACATTTTTGCAAAATAATTATAACCTTTTGTCATTTTTTAAACTTTTATGTAAAAAAATACACTGATTACACAAAAAATTCCTTTTTTTAATCTGAAATATATATAATTTAAAAATGTTTTACAAAAAAAGGTTATGAGTTGATCATTTATGTGAAAAATTGAACATTTTTGTAAAATAATTATCACCTTTTGTTATTTTTCCAACTTTTATGTAAAAAAATACACTGATGACACAACAAAATCCTTTTTTAATTCGAAATATATATATATATATATATAACTTAAAAATGTTTTACAAAAATGTTCACAAATTTATCATTTTAAGGGGTTTTTCATTGTAAGAATCCACAAAATTTTCACAAATCAACTTTTTAAAATTATGGTAAAAATTAATAAACTTACCTATAGTGATATGAATCCCTTGAGTTATAGATTAGCTTCTCGAGAGTTTGTTCTCCACAGTCTTCTTTTTCAGCATCATCGAAGTGGTTGAGAAAATCCTCAGATTTTGGATTATCAGCCAGTTCCGAGGCTTGGATGAAGGCTTGATGAGCTGCGAGTACACTGATGTTGTAGAAAATTGAATTGTCTGCGTTTCGACTCAGACCCTTGAACAAAATCACTCCAAATCTCTCCGATGTCACAGCAGAAGCTATTTGATGAGGAATGCGCATATCTCCGATCAAAAATTCTTCATCTACAACACTTCTGTATTGAACTAGAAGAGTCTCTTCATTTCCATTCCATCGCCTGTCAGATTTTGCTATAACTTCAGGGTTTTGGAAACATATGACACTATCTGTTGGGAAATCCTGAAGATTAGCTACCTCGAAATAAGCATTGATTTGTCGCATACTATTTTCTGGTAATACATCAAACGCATTCTTACACCTCAAAGTAGTTCCTGTTTCTGTAGCAGCACGAAAAATTGCTTTTCCAGTCTTTTCAACACCCATGTAGATCAAAACCAGTGGTCTTATTTGCGAAGCTTCATTGACAAGTAATCCTGCTGCTAATGGAATAGTGCTCTTCACTCTAACTACCTTTCCATCCTTTTTATAGTTGTAGATGATGGTACAGTTCGTTTCATCATGGAGCTCAACGGTTAACACCTGCATAACTGTAGGTATTGGTAAATCTTCAACTTTGACTATGTTTTCAATGTTTCTTCTGGAAGCTGGAGATAGAGTACTTAACAGAGAGGCGCTTTTGATGATGAGAGTTGCCAGAGTATTCAGACTGGCGCTTTGAAAGGGAATCGTAGTGCGTTGAAGAAGTACATTGTCATCAATCACCTTATCTTGTGAAGGTATTGGTTCTTTATTCTTCAGTTGTTTTGTATTGACTTGTGTCAACATTCTAAAAGATAAAGTAAAAATCCATGTTATGATTTCTTTTTCAAACCAATTTGAAGATATATATACATATATATATATATTTACTCAATATCATACCACTGTTAGTATCTAAATCGATAAAAATTAAATTTATACTCAATCAAGTTGACTTACCTCCAAACAGAAAAGTCCTTCTAGCGGTTGTAGTAGATGATGTTGTAGTAGATCTTGCTCCTTCAGTTGCTAATGTCGAAGTGACTGCTTTCTGTGTAAAAACAGTGCTTCTTATATAGCTGAAATCATGCCATTTATCATAAGGTTAAATTAATGAAACATTGTTTTTACGGAAGAACACCAATGCTTTCGCGGGAATAAATAATTTATTTTCACGCGAATACAAACCAATGCTTTCGCGGGAATAAACATTTTATTTTCACGCGAATGGAAACTGTTGCTTTCGCGGGAATGAATACTTTATTTTCACGCGAATACAAACCAATGCTTTCGCGGGAATAAACATTTAATTTTCACGCGAATGGAAACTGTTGCTTTCGCGGGAATGAATACTTTATTTTCACGCGAATACAAACCAATGCTTTCGCGGGAATAAACATTTAATTTTCACGCGAATGGAAACTGTTGCTTTCGCGGGAATGAATACTTTATTTTCACGCGAATACAAACCAATGCTTTTGCGGGAATAAACATTTAATTTTCACGCGAATGGAAACTGTTGCTTTCGCGGGAATGAATACTTTATTTTCACGCGAATACAAACCAATGCTTTCGCGGGAATAAAAATTTTATTTTCACGCGAATGGAAACTGTTGCTTTCGCGGGAATGAATACTTTATTTTCACGCGAATACAAACCAATGCTTTCGCGGGAATAAACATTTTATTTTCACGCGAATGGAAACTGTTGCTTTCGCGGGAATGAATACTTTATTTTCACGCGAATACAAACCAATGCTTTCGCGGGAATAAACATTTAATTTTCACGCGAATGGAAACTGTTGCTTTCGCGGGAATGAATACTTTATTTTCACGCGAATACAAATCAATGCTTTCGCGGGAATAAACATTTAATTTTCACGCAAATGGAAACTGTTGCTTTCGCGGGAATGAATACTTTATTTTCACGCGAATATAAACCAATGCTTTCGCGGGAATAAACATTTAATTTTCACGCGAATGGAAACTGTTGCTTTCGCGGGAATGAATACTTTATTTTCACGCGAATACAAACCAATGCTTTCGCGGGAATAAACATTTAATTTTCACGCGAATGGAAACTGTTGCTTTCGCGGGAATGCATACTTTATTTTCACGCGAATACAAATCAATGCTTTCGCGGGAATAAACATTTAATTTTCACACGAATGGAAACTGTTGCTTTCGCGGGAATGAATACTTTATTTTCACGCGAATATAAACCAATGCTTTCGCGGGAATAAACATTTAATTTTCACGCGAATGGAAACTGTTGCTTTCGCGGGAATGAATACTTTATTTTCACGCGAATACAAACCAATGCTTTCGCGGGAATAAACATTTAATTTTCACGCGAATGGAAACTGTTGCTTTCGCGGGAATGCATACTTTATTTTCACGCGAATACAAATCAATGCTTTCGCGGGAATAAACATTTAATTTTCACACGAATGGAAACTGTTGCTTTCGCGGGAATGAATACTTTATTTTCACGCGAAAATAAACCAATGCTTTCGCGGGAATAAACATTTAATTTTCACGCGAATGGAAACTGTTGCTTTCGCGGGAATGAATACTTTATTTTCACGCGAATACAAACCAATGCTTTCGCGGGAATAAACATTTAATTTTCACGCGAATGGAAACTGTTGCTTTCGCGGGAATAAACATTTTTTTTTCAGGCGAATAAAAACCAATGCTTTCACGGGAATAAATAATTTATTTTCACGCGAATGGAACCTGTTGCTTTCGCGGGAATAAACAATTTATTTTCACGCGAATACGAACCAATGCTTTCGCGGGAATAAAAGATTTATTTTCACACATTCACCTATATAAGAGACAACGGTTTCAGACAGAAAGCATCCAGTTCAACAACAGTGAGCAAAGGAGCAACATCTATCTACTACATCTTCCATTGCAACTACTAAGAGTTCTCTCTTCATAAAGGTAAAACTTAAATTCAAATATTTCCGCTAGCTAACACAACTATCTGAAGGCTTTATGACATATCTATCTTTAAATTGGTTATAAAGAATTGAACCAATTTTTTCTGTTTTTTCAGAATGAATACTCAAGTCGTAGAAAGTCAACCATTGTTTCTAAAGTCGGAATCTCAGCCTGATGAAAAGGTAAGAATTAATAAAAAATACTATTTAACACCTGTTGAACACCTTTAATTATTTTAGTTATCTAATTATCGCTTGTATTTTAGAACAATGCAACAACAAATCCAATCTACTTAAAGGACTTCCTTCCAGAAATGTATCATAACTATGTGATAAATAATGATGTTGTTGAAGAAAAAGCTGTAGAACGTTTGACATTTCAAGTTATAATATTCTGTATAACTCAACACATGATGAGTATGGGGATGTGTTGTAAGAAACATGATATATCTACAGAACGTTTTGATGACATTATAAAAAACGGTTTCGAAATCGTTTTGTCAATGGTGGAAGTTGTTAATATTAATAATTTTTTAAAAGAAATTGAAAGAAGTGCTTGGAATCAAATAGTTTTCAAAAAATTATACAACATGACGTGGAACAAAAAAACTTTTTATAAATTCAGAAAGCATATTTATAATTATGTCCAAATAGATAAAGCTCTATCCTCTTCTGTAGGTATTTTAGAACTAATGTTAGAAGCGTTTCATACATATTTATGAAAAATCTTTAGTTGTTTTTTATTATTTTACAATATTTTGTTCAAACTATTATATTTTATTTCTTACCATTTGAGATGTTAAAAGCAATATGATATTAAGTAAATACATATATATATATATATTTGAATACATCCTTTGTTGACTGTCTCCACATCCCAATAGTTTATTAAGTACATTCTCAATCTACCATAACTCTATGATCTTAACTGCTTTTGGCATAAATACATATATATATATATAAGACACTCTAAGTAATAAATACACTCTTAGCCACTCATGCAAATATTACCCTTTTATTTTTAGAATGTTATGGATGCTCTTTCTGAAGAGCTCCTTAGCACAGATCCATATCCAACAGAAAATAAAATGAAAAACGGCAAAACAACTCCTAAGAGAAGGAAAACTGCTCCAAAAAAGCGAATAGTAAGGAAACGAAAACAAATAGTGAGAAAACAAACTACTTCCGTTGATAAGCAAACAATGGAGAGTGCAGCTATAACTCATTTAACAGTTGAATGTCTCAACGAAAGGAGAGCTAGGGAATTAGAAAAGTCTAAAGGCTCTCAAGTGATTGACTCACCAAAAGTTCCGATTTGCAAAACATTTGAAGATCTTCCTATCCCAAGCATTATGCGAGTGACTGGTGTGATACATCCATCAAGTAAGGAGAAGTGTAGATATTCTCAAGTACACTACCATGATCCTTCAGATATAAATGAACTCGAACCCAAAATACTCCTCTGTCCAGTTGAAATAGCTAAAAACTTCAA
Source organism: Cryptosula pallasiana (assembly GCA_945261195.1). NCBI lineage: Eukaryota > Metazoa > Bryozoa > Gymnolaemata > Cheilostomatida > Cryptosulidae > Cryptosula > Cryptosula pallasiana. The sequence continues at coordinate 54,482,117 of OX183131.1, read as the reverse complement.
CTGTGATAATTACCCCCCTCCGTTTAACGTTGTATATTTGGGTAGAAAGGGAAAACCAAAAAATAAAAGCGTTCTTTGGTATGATGTCAGACGTGTTACCAGACATCCTCTAAGCAAAAAGAAAGCTGAAGAGGAATCACTATATTTTAGTACATTGACTAAAGGTCAGCTCAAACGCTTCTTGAACATCAACACCCTCAATAGTTTTCAACCCGGCGCTATTTTTCCTTACCAAGATGTTGTTGATAGATTCGTTCCTCATCGATTTAAAGGAGGGCAGTCGAATGTAATTTGTATTCGTTATAGCATTGAACAATGTGGAGAAACGCTGTTGAAGACACTTGCCATACCAGACAAATATGCTTCAGAAGCTAACAAATATACTCCAGGTGTGATGATCTACAGAGGAAAAACAACCCACGGAAAATTTAAGACAGAATACGATCTTTCATTTTGCTCTCCATACTGTCTCGGTCGAATGTATTGGAAACAATATTGTGATCAAGCAAAGCACAACAAAACAATATTAGAAATTGATGATGATGATGAACTTGAAGATTTTCTACAAGGAGACTTTGATGATTTTGAGACAGGATATGTTGCTGAAAAAAAATGATGAGTGTTTTAGCGATGGATAGTCTCTAATTCAAAAAACAAGTTGGACAATGTGACTTGGTGAGCTATTTCCCTTTTCTATATAATGTAAACTATCCAATGTAACTAAAGCTATAATTCAATTTCATGTAATTATTTTAAATTTTTGTTTAATCATTCTATACTAATACATAACTTTTTATTTTAGTTCATTACGAATTCAAAAGCACATAAAACAGAAGTCTCCCTTCTTAAGATATAACATCACTACATCAAAGATATCATTGTACAAAAAGTCTATGTATTAATTGTTATTACTTAGTATTTATTGACTCTAGCTATATTATATGGAGAGATTTTCCCTACTTATTACACAATAAATGTATATATTCACATATTGTTTCATTTTTAATCACTGTATTTATTCAATGTAGATATATCTCCTCTCTCTCAAGATATCATATGAGTCGGAATTACAGAAAATTATCAAACCTTAAATGCCTTACATTCAAAATCTAGATACCCTATGAGTTATAATTATGTATACAGTTATGTAATAATTATCATAACCTAAATGCCATACATTCAAAATTTAGATACCATATAAGTTCAAATTAAGTAAAAAAATAATCAAAAACTCAAATGCCACTTAAATGCCACTCAAATGCCACTCAAGTACCCCTCAAATGAAATACAATATAAACTCGGCGAATTCATCCAACGTCGTAACCCATTGCATAACCTCCAAGGTCTAATCCACAAAAAAACACTTGGTAGGGAGATCTGCTCATATATTACTACTCCTACTGATGACCAAGACGATCGCCTGTCACCGTATGTGAAGTATATATAACCCTCAGGAATGGGTGTTACAGCGTATGAGTGAATCAATAAAAATTTTTGTAAGCAGAGAACTAGCAATCCTAACAAAGACATGTTGTTGCACTGAAGCTAGCGTTGTAAATGATTGAGTAGCAATGAATGAACTGCAGTGAGAAGCTGCTTATTAAATAAACCATAACAAATAGCAACCTCACTAGCGCTAGTAGTTAAGCGAGTAGTAATGTCACAATATGGGTATTGAACAATGAATGATGATAAACATGATTCTTTTGAAAACCACTCAACTGTTAAGCTATCTGTCATTATCAATGTTGAACACATTTATTGTTGATAGGCAACTCCCATAGTACAGTTACCAATATTCCTGTTTCACTACATCATGAACTATATGTACACATAATATTCCAGTGGTGAAATCTGGTTTTCATTTCAATTCCTCCATTCTCGTTGACCCTCTAAGTGACCAAAATACATTTATTCGTTTGCTGCTGAGCACAACTAGCCTAAACAGATCCAAATAATGCTGTCAGTATAAGCTATCACCAGCTTAGTATGTTTGGTAGCTTCCCACTACATGGACACTCCCGGTATACAGTTGCAGTGAATAACCCCTATTGATCAGCTGAAATGTATACATTAAAACGTACACAAAGCAGAATTTTCATTTTAAAACTTGAATACCGTGTGCGTGACTAAGTGCTTAAAACCATAGCAGATTTAGTTTTTGGACTGTCCACAATTTAACGAAACTGAGCAATATAAATTATCAGTAAATATGTAAATGCTCTAAAAACATTCAATTAATTGTATCAAGTAGACATTTTTTTACTGTAGGGCATGAGTTTATGGATGTGGTCATCAGTGGCAGAGACCAATCATCATCTTGGAGGCGTGTTTAGCATTTATTGAAACTTCGGTAGCCTCAGAATATAAACTGATCATTTTCCCTCTCACAGTCATCTAGCTGATTGGACCTTTGGGTGCCTCAAATGCCATTTTTTAATGGCTAATCCACACCTAGTTGGATGTTTCATCCAGGGCCAACATAGCAGGTCTAACCCAGGGCTAGTAGCTTATTTATGATGCTTACCCTGAGCCGGTATACCACTCTACGTTTGGTGGTGAGAGCATACCAAAGAATCCAGGGCATGGGGAGACTTTCAGGGGATAACTCCAAGTGTATACAAACTTTTGGAAAAATTATAAACTTTTCTAAATTATTGACAACGCTAACCCACCAGTGAATAATGTACCTCCTACGCAAGATGTATTCGCGAGATGCATTGATGAACATCTGTTATTATGTATATTTGGAATCCAAATCAGTGGGCGGCGAGTGAATGGATCTAGGTGCTTAGATTCCATTATATAATAATAAGTAAATAACATCCTTCGATCCAAATCAGTTGGTGAAGATATAAAATTCCAGTGTGCATTGTAGCGCACATAATTATTTTTTACATTGTGTCAGCAATTCATCAGCAACGGTTATCGTGTCGTTGATTCCTCATTGGTACTAGTAGCATGATGCTACGAGATGTAGCAGATAGTGGTAGCAAGTCAAAGAATAAATAGCTTTATACTTGTGCGGTTGAAAACGTTTATTTTGAAACAATTCATTCTTGATTAACAATACCAATAACATTGATTGTTATTGTTTCATCAAAGTTGCTCTGACTTTTATTATTATAATTAATTATGTACAATAAGTTGTTATTGTACATGATAATTAAAATGATTAATAATAATAAACAATGCATACAAATTAATTTTTAATAAATAATGGTAAAATAATAATACTGAGAATGAGCTGCTTTGAAGCAACATCACCCACATGGGTATACATTAATTTTGTGTGGTGCATTGGTAGTGTTTGTGACCTAGGAGAATGCCTCACAAATTATTTTTACCTTTTCCGTGGGGGTGGATTTCTTGCAATCAATTTAAATTATTGCTACCGACCCCTTTGCATTAAATAAGTTTAAGAAATTTTGTTTATTTACTTTATCATATAGATCACTCTAGCCCGCAAATATGCCTACAGTATATAATGATGCAGCATACAGAAAGAGGAGGAAATTCCTCAGTAACTTCCTGCTCTCCTTCCCTTTCAACCTCAACGCACCTGTAACTACTTTTGAGCTTGATATCACAACCGCAGGATACTCCGGTGAAGCCATCACATACACTAATGCTGCTGATCAAACTTTATAGAGTGCACAACTCCAATGTTTTCAAAAGTGAAAGAACGGACCATTTTATAGGCACAACCAAGTAAAACCTCTTTCTCCAAGCCAAACTATATCATTTTATTAGGAAATAAAATTGACATTTCTAGTATAATGCTATAAGACACCTTGTCTATAATAATGCTTTGTGGGCCAGAGACAAGCTCAGTTTCAATATTTATTTTCTATATTGACACTTTTTGTCTTTTGTTGTTTTATCAAGGATGCCACAAAAACCTGGACTAGCGAGGGTTGTCTAAGTGTGCTCAATAAGTTGGTAAGGATCGCAACTTGTTCACCTGACCGATGGGTGTTGTTGAGCAGCTAGAATTAGTTATAAAAAAAATCAGTCGTTGTCTTTTGAACTTTTGAAAGTGGGTTTATTTATTCACTGGGTATTCTGGCAACATGCCAAATGTGGGTGCAGCAACTTTTTTGTCTTTGAAACTGACTGATCGCTCAATGCCATTTCAAGAATATATATTATTATTCTAAAAGTAGCATGGATAATGAAAAATTGGTACACACGACAACTAAACAGCATTGGCTACTATCACAGTCGTGAAACTTGGGCATTACTGACACATAAGATGGCAGCTGTTTGTGTACCATGTGCTCGACCAAGTGCTAAAAACGTAATAGATTTAGTTTTTGGACTATACACTATTTAAAGTGTGAGTAGTACCCTTGAGCTAGAAATATTGTAACGGTTTTCCCCGTGTTAAGAGAGGAATACGGTCACAGGTACTGCAAGATGCTATGTTACAATGGCTGACTCTGTATTTCAGTGGTAGCTGTGGCTACAGAGTGCAAGGCTAGAGTATCTCGCTGAGTTAGAGAAGACAGGATGCTGCTTGTTAGCAGACACAACGGTATTTGGCAACCGGCCAAACAGATTCTAGTAGATTGAAAGTGCTAGCAATTACTTTATTACTCCACTTTACTCAACACGCACAAAATTGCTACTAGGTATAACTATAAGAAGCGATTGTAATGTCTCTAAATACTGGTGTCCGAATACTGAAGGTAGGCGTCTGGCGGTGTAGGCTCTTAGCTGGGCGTTCCTACGAGAGTTCAAAGCGTCTTCTTCTGATACACTTCTGGAAACCTCTTCTCTGTAGTCCTGATCGAATCCTCAGCTGTCTTGGCTATAGCTGGCTAGTATCCCGCGAGCTGAGCACGCACTACTCCTAGACAGTATCTCACAAACAATGTCTGAGCACGACTAAACACTAACTCTAACTGCCCTGCTGGGCTGAGAGCAAGTCTATATAAATAAGGCATAAAATCAAGGATGCGTATAATAATATGATTGGTTAAGAGTATTAAAACAAAACAGCATGCGACACATGCCATGATAAAAATAGCTACTGGAGGCGGATAAGTCCTTCCTGCTGGATGAAGCTAAGCGGTAGTGCAGCTGCACTGCTGAAGGCATTCAAGCGTACTCCAGTAGTAGTGGATATATAGGTGGTCTTGAATAGCATAGGTTGATTAACACATGAGCAGTGCCGGCTGTAGATGATGGCAACACTGGGCAATTCCATTACAATATCAACATACGATTTGAAACATGGTGATTCTGATGGTTACATTAGAGTTGTTTTTAACTGATGCCATTTTTTAAGAAACGGCAGCGGTTCTACAACTTGAAATTAATTTAAAGTCAGAGTAGTCAACTCTTGGTTTTGGAGTGAGCTCATGAAAATAATACAAACTATCAGTTGACCACTTCAATGATCTATTAATATTCATTAGCTATCAGATCATCATGACCTTGGAGAGTGATGGTTGAAACAGGAAGAAAACCAGCTCCAGCTTTCAGTCATACATCACCACATTAAGTACACTTTTTTACAACTGTACATTGTGCTGAAATGAGGAAGGAAGTCTCGTGGAATATATCAAAAAATACCAAGTGTAATTGGTGGTCAGTCATTTTTCAGACATTTTTAATTTGGCTGAAGTCTAGAGATTGTTGGTATGGTGGTTCACCAGCCTATTCTTGCAGGATATGAAGCTTTGTTTCTTCTGCCAATTCGTTTGCCATATTAAAGATTTTACTCCGATGAAAAATACTAGTTACTACCAGCTGATGGCACATCCAACTGCTTGAAGCTATGATGTTTTAAAAGTACACTTTTTGGAAATGGGCTGATGTGTGAAAACGACCACAAGTTTTAATGCTCAATTTTTGACGAAGCGCTAAAGACAAGGTTGCGCCTAATTCAACACTTGTCTTTTATTCACCGAAAACTACCATTTGGTTTTACCGTTATAGATAAATGAAGCTCATTTAGCATAAAAATTTATTCTGCGATTATTAATCAACACTCAACAGACAAGGACTCAAGGCTATAAGTAATAATTTTAACCATTAATGTAACCACGTACTCTTTGTTTCACTTTTGTCAAATAGTAATCGGACTTTTTTGGAGATTATGAATGAGTGCCTTACCTTTTATTAATGAGAACTGACAATGGTCCTCAGCCTATTTATATTTTCAGCAAATAGAATAAATTACCTTGAAACTCTAGCGACTCCTGGCATATGTAATTTTATCATCACTATCCCGATTATTATCGTATGATACACTCAGATGCTGAAGAACTATTTGGTACCAAAAATTATCTGGTGTTTGAGAATGAAAAAAACCGTGGGTAAACAAAACATTTGATACACAAAAATATCCCATCTATCTAAAATATCAGTGCCACGTGTTGATCAATAGACAGAGTAACAACTGATTATTTACCAATTTAGAGAACTGATACATCTTTTGGTTTGATAGTTTTTTGCGAGACAAACTCTGCTATTTATCTCATGTACTACGTATCATAAAAAAATTTTACGATTGCAGCTGCATTCAATACACTAGGCCAGCTTCTTGTGACTCACTGCACCGACAACGGACAGCGGTGGAAACTATACATCGCTTTTTTCAAATATCTCCTAAAAAACTTTTTGGTGTGAAGGATAGATACAAACACAAGGAAGCGACATTTCAATTGATACTCACAGTGGTTTAAAAGCAATAATAAACACCTTAAGTTTAAAGACTACCACAGAGCTGCAATGCAGTAGATTAGTGACCCCACTGAAATAAACATGTTGATTTCAGTGAGTGACCTTACTACAGGGTCGCTACTGTAGATTTGATGGCAAATTATTTGTAGCCTGCTATCTTTATTGGGAGCTGGGCAATAATAATAGAGCAACTCGGTGTGCCAAAAATTTTAGGGCTACAGTTAATATGGAGAAGTTGATTTTCCAACTGCCCCAGCCTGAGTTGAAGAGAAGACAACTTGACAATATCAAAACATATGAGCCATATGATCCAAATGAGCTAAATGTTCGAGCAAATATCCAAATAACTTACTGTAAGTCAATTTTAATAATGGGAAAGGTTAATCACTGCTTAAGGAGCTTGTAAAGTATGCAAAAAACTCAAAGTGCCACTTGCACTTTATTGAAACTGCGCAATACAAATTATCAGCAAATATGTAAATGCTCTAAAAAAATTCAACCAATCATATCAAATAGACAATTTTTTGTGCATTAGTGCATTAATTTAAGGCTATGGTCAGTGGCAGAGTCCAATTATCATCTTGGAGGTGTGTTTAGCTTTTATTGCAATCTCAGTAGCCTCCAAATCTAAACTGGTCATTTTCCGTCTCACAGTTATCTAGCTGATTGGACCTTTAGGTGCCTCAAATGCTATTTTTGTTTTAGTGGTTAATCCACACTAGTTGGATGTTTCATCCATGGCCGACATAGCAGGTCTTACCCAGGGCTATGAGTTTACTAATGATGCTTACCCTGTGTAGGTATATTATAGTTTTATACACTAATTGTTTCTCATTTTCATTTTAACACAACTAACTCAAGTATTGCACAGTATCTAGAAATAGTAAGGGGTGGACAGGACAACGTAAAATGTAATGATCACCAGAGTTCACTGCACTTGCACATGCAGAATAAACTTTGCAATAACATTTTTTAGTAATCTACACCACAGTACTTCGACCCCTTGTGCACTCTGTATGATTCACCCACATAGTTCACACAAAAACACTGGCTAAACAAGACCAAAGATTTATAAAAATTGTAAGTTAAATTGAAAGTAGTTTTCTTCTAAAATTTTAGCTCTTTTAGAGCTCACTGAATGCTCCCACAGGTGTATGGAAATTGTCTTATTTTTCAATTAAACAAGTTTTGCCACTTTGGTGAAACTCGTGAATTTTGGAAATGCTTTTTAATTAGAAAACCTCAGTGTGATTAAAAGCACCGCTTATAGTTTTCAAAAACTGAAAGGCAAAGTAGTTATAAAACAAAAAGAAAGAGAGTAGAATACTGCACAGGCTTTTGCTAACTTTTTTAGCTTGTTTACTTCTGTGTTACATGGGGTAGAAGGAGAGTGGGAGGATTAGTACTCTACAGAGAAGAGTTACTTCCGTTTAATGCAAAGAACAGGAGTTTAAACCAAATGTATGTCAATGAACAAGGCCACCTATGAACATTCTCATCTAACTTTTCAAGTAAAAACTGTTAAAGGCAAATTCACTGAAAAAATACAAGGCTGTACTGTGTTAGCAAGCAAGTAATTATCTGTTGGCACTTCAAGCGGCCAACCATTGAATAATAGCGACCCTTTTTTTACCTACCTACCAACCCAAAGTATCCAAAGAGACAAACTCAACACATGTTTTCCTAATTGAGGATGCGAGAGTGGAGGTAGCTTCTGATCTCAATTCACTTCAACAGCAGCTCAAGATTTTACAAACACAAGAGGAAATTACAATCTTGAAACATAGGCTAACACTTCCACCAGCCAAAATAGAGATGCTGGAGCTTCAAGCTCAATGTAGTATGTTGCACAACATTGTTGTAAGCATCTTGTCATTAGTGTAGAAACATATTGATATAATTTCAATTAAACCAATTGATTTCCCCGGTGACCCTATGGAGTATCATCAATGGAAGGTCTTGTTTGAAATGCTTTCAAGTCAAAAGATCTGTCAGTTACTCAGAAGTTCTTTTATTTACTGAAATATCTTGCAGGCAAGATAATGCAATGCATCAAGGGATACAGCGTGATCAACACTCGGGAGGCGTATTCTACCGCAAGAACCACACTTGACCAAAGGTATGGGGATCTTAGCATTTTAGCGAATGCATCCAGAACGAGGTTGGAGGCATGGACAAAAATGAAAAGTTCAGGTGGATAGAGCTTGAGAGATTACGCTGATTTTCTTAACCAATATGAACTGGTGGTTTGCAAGTTCAGTGATTTCATGATCCAAAAATTGTCCAATCAAAATATAAAACAAAAGTTTAGCGTTCGCTAAAACACTTGCGCACGTCATAGGTTTTCTCAGAATATTTCTAAGATGTTGGAATGGGGAGACAACATTCATAATATGCTTATTATTAATGGTGTTATGAAAATATAGAAATCAATTGAATTTTGATGAGGTCGCTATATTTGAAGCACTTCATAAGGACATATCAATGACATTTCAGATAAATATAGAAATGACCGGAGGCATTCTTTAAGTTCTAAGTCGCAGTCAGCCATGTAGCAAAACATGTAGCGTATCAAAACATTGGTCGATGTAGAATGGGTTTATTACTTAAGTATTGGCAAAAAAATCTAAAGTTGCCTATTTGTCATAGGCTGTGCATAAACATGCTTCCGTCCGTGATATAACAATTGAATAAACTGATGTGCATTATGATCGTCAAGAACTAGGTAGTTTTTGCATATGTTTTCTCCTTTACGGATACCAAAGAAAGTGTAAGAATGACTAAATTAGACAAATAGAAAAAGATACAAGTGAATATTGTTTGGATTTGAAGTAGTGAGTAATTGAAGCCACTTTAAAACTAGTTCTGAACTGCTCAGTGGCTTTTAATGAAAATAATCTTTCTTGTTTTTTGCTTTTCTATTGTTTACAAATGTTTATAGAAAAAGACGGCTGTTGGAAAAAGAAGGTTCCTCTCCACAGTAAGATATACATGACTATTAAAGTCAAGTAGAACAAAGAAATGTACTGCATTTTCCATTATTTATATTGCTGACCATATTGTAATGGATTTCAGTCTGGTTACCACGAATATCCATTATTCTCGAGTATTCTACCTCTCCCCAGAGGGGCACTGTGCCGGTATGACAGTGACAACTATGATCAGTTACTGCAGGATCAGTTGGCAAGCACAGAGCCCACGGCTCAGACAAACTACACAGAGTGTGCTTTGATTAGTGACTTTATTCATCAGTACCAAAGTCCTTGGGTGGCTATCTACTAGGGTGATTAGCAAGACATTAGTGAATGAATGCAATGAACATATACAATTCCAGCCCTTTTATAGGTAAGCTGGCAGGAACTTATTTGCATAAGGTATCTAAAGGTAAAGGCACAGGAAGTAATTATGCCAATGAGAATACATATATAAATAGTAAGAAAATCATGCAGTGAATAAGGATTAAATGTAATTGATGCCAAGTGGCTAAGTGCGGAGTCCTATCTCCAGTTGTCCAATCATAGGTATTCACAGGGCTCCAAGGCTACAGCTAGCTTGTGGTTACTGTATTCCTCATTCCGAGGAAGGGTATTTCCTGTTCTTGCTCTAGAGTAGGATCCTAGGTGGTTTTGCAGATCCTCTACTATTGCGGCCATCTTAGACCGGCCCTATGTCACCATATCGGTCAGTAAGGGGTCAATACCGGCCCCGCAGGGGTCAATACCGGCCCTGCATGCTGTGCTACTGGCACAGTAGGGCATTCCACCAGTACAGCATTGTTACGATGGCTGTGGGTGGGATCCCAGCGCATTGCTGAGGATGTTTCAGTCGCAAGCAACCAATTTACCACTGCCATTCATCAAAATCTACCATATGATCCTTTTTTCAATAACAATTAAATAATGCGTTAATTAATTAGATTTTGAACTTTTTATTTTGCTACAAATAGAACTTTTTAATTCAATGACAATTAATCCTTTGTATCAAAGTATTATTATTTGTGACACCAGTGCCATGGGAATGTTTTCAATATTTTACCTTTTTTATTAATAAAGAATAACATTGGTTGCTTTGGTTAGATTGACATGAAAACTTATGGGAATGAAAGACCTTAGATTTATGGAAGCAAACATCAGATACAAATGTAATTAATTCTTAATTACTCGTCAATAGCAATCAGATAAAAGACTTGTAGCAAATGGGTAGACACACAGGCCCTGCTATTGTTATGAATTTAGAGCTATGATCTATCCTACGTTTTTGATATTTATATATTATGATGTAAAAATCATGTGATAAATTAGTTTCAACTTTTTTTTACATCTACTTACGGACTCCCATTCACTCCTCCTCTTTAGTACCTACCCCCACTTAAGACCTCTCCTCACTTCTCCTCAAGTTTTACACCACTTAAAAAACCTTCACAGACTTTTATTGTTCTTTTACTAACACTTTTCTATGTTGTTAAGCCTCAAAATCCGAAAAGAATTAATTAAAACTCAAGACAACACTCAGAAAAAAATAATTGTGAATGAAAAAATTAAACTATGTTGTATTTTTTCAAAAGAAAAACAAACTTAAAAAAATAACTCAAATGGAAAAAAAATTGCAGCTCGGTTTATTTGATCAAATTGAGTATGAAATAAAAATACTTGTGACGTAATTGTTTACAATTTGATGCCCGCCACAGACATAGAGTCATAGACATTGTTATTAACTAAGAAATAATTTAGTTAATTTCTGCACCAAACAAATAATCAATGACATACACACTACCTATAGAGTTCCATCACATCCTTACCCAGGTTGATTATCTCTTGCTTTTATCTTCCCTCGCTTTGGCTCTGCTCTCATATTGACCCATGATGGCCATGAATGCTGATGAGCCATAGCCAGTGGATGTGTCTAAATAAACCAATCATTAAAAATGTATTGCATGAGAGCCATAGTTAACACTGGCGCAATGATGTTTGAATAGTTCTTTGCCCCCTTATTTCGTACCAGTTGGTGGCACCCTGCAAAAGCAATTGGTCTAAACTGGTGGCTTTAAAGAAATTTGATCTAGACCAGCTCATATTAAACTATCTCAGCTTCTAAGAACAGTTTCAGAGAACTAACTGCTTGGAGTAAACTTTAAACCAAATGAAACTACCCAAACTTGGGGAGCAACTCATCACTTTCTATAGCCTAGTTTGCTCACAAAAATTGGGCTATCAAAAATTGAGCTAAATTACAAAATAGAAAAAAGCTGCTTTTCGCATTTTTACTTTTTTCTGAAAGACTGTGTGTCTAGGTTATTCATAGGAATGATTATGTATCATTATTATTTTTAATTTTTGATTTTGTTGTATCAGTAATAAAATTGATAATATCATTCTTATGTATTTTAACTTATTTCATATTTACCTATATTAATACGTTTTGTTACACCATAGATCAAAAACTGAGTGTCAATGTGATATAAGGGGATGTGGTGAGCATACTTTGACTATTTTTGGCACTGTACCCATCAGCTAGGCCTACAAGCCCACTCACTACCTTCACTTCAATGGAAACGCCTAACTAAGCCTTTCAGACAGACGCACCACAGCGTTATAAGTTTAAGTTGAGTACAAAAATTTTAATATTGTCCAAAAATTCAAATAGTACGATGTGTAATGCTTCTGCTATAAAATCTAGTTCTCTACTATGCATATAGAATCTATATAAATAGCAATGAGAGCAGGTAAACAGAGTCACTTTTTTTTGGTCTAATACATATCATTGCTTCTTATTAGTCCAATACTTATACTCACTTCCTATTGGTCCGATGCTTGTCAGGTCTTTCTTTATTGGTGTAGGCACTCTCATAAAGCACCTACATTCCTATTTACTTCTGGGCATATTTCACCAACGTATACAGAGTTATCTTCTATCTCTTTAGAGAGCGCAACTCCTAAGTGATATCAGCCTGTATTTGAATGGTATATAAATGAGGAGGGAATCTGTGTGGCTTGTATTGGAGACTTGAGGGCTTGAGGTGTGGTAAGGGTCTGGTAGGACCCCTATCGCACTATTGAATAATTTTAGCCTATTTCGGACTGCAAATTTTCTGCAACTTAATTTGCAATATGACATTTTAACAATCGCTGGTTCCTGTAACAATATTGATTTAAAAATTATTGTTGACTGTTTAATATTTAGATATAACCAACAATCAACTAAATATATTATTGATAACAATTATTAATAAAGTTATTAATTATTATTATTATTTCAATTTGGTTTCGTTATTATTAATATCGAAACACTTACACGAGTTGTTATTAACTGTTATTGTCAATTGATAGGTGAGAAAAGACAGCAAAAACAAACTATATTGAAATATTAATATTTTAATGATAAAATCACTCACTGATAATCAAAGCTGTACTGATCATTAAAAGTGGGCATTATCATTTTCAATCAATATGATCAAACACCCGTGATATTCATTATCTCTAGGAGCAGAGGGCAATAATAGAACATAACAAAAATTGATAAGACGATGGGTTGTAATAGTGATAACATGGGTATGTGATAAACAAAATATTCTTAACAATTAAAGTGGCAATTGTTAGCATTGTTTGGTTGTTTTGCCATTTGAAGAAGTAAATGCACTGCTGCTATAAAAAAATTTCAAAAACATCATTCCTTCCTTATAGTCTATTTACTGTCACACCGTCGCATCAAAATCTATAAAGTTCCAAGCTGTTAAGTATGATATGGTTGTTGTAACATCACATTTGGTAGCAAAGTCCATTAAGGAGATTGCAACATATCCAGAGCTCGTGGGATATTATATATACCATACCTAAATGTAAACCTACACTTAATGGCGTTTCCGGCCACTGTCACCATAATCTAATATAATAAATAATAAGTAGCCAAGTCTAATGAGGAAATGGTGCTACTTATAAAATTATACCACTACCCCCCCCCCCCCCGCATTATAGATCACCTTGGTGCATGCAACACATAAAGTATATACAGCACATGCAGTTAGTAGAGTAAATGTGGAACAGGTAGAACACATATCGTAGTAGGTTTCCAACCTCTGCTACAGACACAACGGCTAACTCTCCTTGTGCAACCCCTTAAGCGCACTCCACTTCTTCTCCTCACACCCGGGGTCCTCTCCAAATGTAGACGTTAGCAACTCCATGAGCCCACAACCCAGACAAGCTACAAAAATGTTAGAGTAAACATACTTTATCACGGAAATCAGTTTAGCAATATAACAAGTGTTCTACACGATATCCAGGTGACTTCTACCTCTCTCAATGCACAACAGCTCCTTTTATGGGAAAGACAAGGAGCGCTTACCCCTTATTAGATGTGAGCCAACCACATACAATAAAACAAACGAGGCACCAATACACTTATATAAAACAATACAATACAAACATAAGCCACCAATCACATAGCCGGCACATGTTCCAACTCTCTAGGGTGACGTTCCATCCAATCACAGGTAGCTAGAAGCAAGCTCTTCATATAAGGTGGATCAGTTTTCTTCAGCTCAATTCCTCTGCAATCCAGGCTCTCTCTGACTTATGGGTGGGTGATTGATCTTCTAGTTCTCAGGCTACCGCTTCCTGATGTTTCCTGCTAACTGGATCAGGATACTGGCCCGTGATAGGCCCTCTATCTTCTATATGGTGAATACAGGGTTAACATAGACCCGGTATAGGACTTGGTATAGCTGACTCCCTCAGCACGATATAGCTTATACACCACATAAAGGGGATCCTGAGTCCATGTAAAAGTCTTGCTAGGTGACAGGAAAAGGGGTGTAAGGGGGATAGGAGGCAAGGAGTGGAAGGGAGTGGAGGTTATGGTCAGTTTAATCACAAAATTCACCCACAATATTTGTAGAATATATACAGTAGATATACAATGCATACAGTATGTACAATGCATACAGCATGTGCAGTACATATGATATGTTAAGCATTTACCGTACATAAAATTTGTACAACACATACAGAAGTACAGTGCATACAATACATGCAAACACTTTGGTAAGTGCAGTATATACAGCACGTGCAATACGTACAGTACATTGAGTTCATTTAGCAATTTCAGTACACCCAGTGTAACGATATATATCATATAGCACACTGCTGAAAGAAAACGGTAGTTAGATTTTTCGATGTACTTTAAATTTTCTACAAAAGCAGTTAAGTAAACGTTTTACTTGAAGCATACAATGAAATACTGTTACTAACTGATTAACTATTTACAAGAATCAAAAGTTGTTATATTTTATTGTGATTCTACTGCTGGTATTGCGATTTTGGTGAGACAATCTAATTATCAAAACACAAAGTTAAGATTAGACAAAGTATCTGAAATACTCACAAGAAGGTGCAGGATTCGCTGGTCAATACTAGTGCTAGGACGGGTATGTACCCGAACTCGAACCCGCGAGTATGAATGGACGAGTAGAGTACCCGAACCCGTGGGTATGTCAAAGTTATAATTTCGAGTATTGAACTATAAAGCCTCTGGAAGGGACAATGAAAATACGCTCTATAAATTATTCATTTAGCACTGCCTAGTTCTATGACAACGCCGAAAGTATCGGGCAGATAATTCTACAATTATGGCATAGACTAAGAACACCATATACTTCATCCATGGTCTATGCCATATACTTATAGGTTATAGGTCTATGGTTTATGCAGTCTGATCCTTGGATTTGCTGTCAAACCAATTTGGCGACTTAGCAGGCTGGTAATCGTTTTAGTCAAACAAGAGAGAGAAACAAAATATGAGCCTAATTATTGTTTATGACCATAAATAATAAAAGCTCAATGCTACACAATAATATATATGTTGTGAAAATTGAATTATTGTCCACCGGCGATTGATGTTATACAATTAAAATTATCTAGCATTAATAAATTGCTCTTAATTATTTATTTTAAATAATTAATAAATAAAACAGACTAATTTAAATAATAATGACAAACAATTTCATTATAATTATTATGACATGTCTCATTCTTATTATGCTGGTCATCATTAAACACTCTGTTGGTTTGTCATACTCCGCTAGTATAATATTTTTTTTCAAAAGAATCAAGTTTTAAAAAATATTATATACACATGAATAAACCCAGTAATAATAATGTAAATCAATGATGGTTGATAATAATAATGATAATCATTGTTAATATCGCAGGGCATTATTACAATACTTATAATAATAATTAATGATGTTAATATTATTATGTGAAACAAAATAATTAATTATTATCATAAATAATAATACAATAATAATGATAAATAATCATCATCAACTATTATTTATTGATCATTAATAAATGGTAATAATAATTATAATAATAATAATAAAACTGTTTTTTTATTCATCATGATTATTATTATTATGGTCTTGTAATCATATATATAAAAATCCTGATAATGAGATTATTGCTCACAATTGTTTTTAATTAATTGCATTTTTATTGATAATTATAATTATTGTATTAATATTGTGGAGGAATGGAGTCGACCGATATACTTAATTATTTACACTATCTATTTATCCAAGCCGAACTGTACAGCTACTCACAGTACAACCTGCCGAACTGTGTCATACCGAACTGTCTACCTTATTTATCTATGTTTGCACTTATTTATATATATTTTATTATTTGCACGCATTGCTATTTTTCAACTATGTGCTTGTGCAATCAACCATAGAGCACAAGCACACCCAGTTCTATGTCTACCCTGTTCTATTGGCCTTTCAATAACCAATCACTTGTACAGGCGTGGCCTGCCTTTGTCTGTTGGCTGCCACTCTTATTATGTAACTTTTTGAGTTATAAATACCCATGTCTTGTCCGAAATAAAGCAGAGTTAACCTGGCACTTACTCTCACTTACTTGTTGATCTTATTGCATAAAGCACTTATGCAATTGCACCAGTGGCTAAGCAGAAATATACAAGTAAGCACACATACAGATACACAGATTGCGCTAACAAGTGAACAGGCTAGTTCACACACTTGCACCATAAATTCGGACAATTAAATAAGCTCTTGGACCAGTCGACTAGTGGCTAGAATAATAGTCAGTAGAAAGTGTTCAGTCAATTCGACTTACACTGCACTCTACCGAGTGATACTGTAACGATTATTTGAATAGCTAGTTCGACCCGATGCATCTATTCCACCGAGTAGGAAATCAGTGGAAAGTGAGAGAGTTGGACAACTCCTCACTGTGTATCGCTTGCGAGCATACAACACTGCAAATTCTATTCTACGGTTTAGACTGCCGACCTTGGGCAAAGTAAGGGCGTACACTGCACTGCTTGTGGACGCTTACTACTGTGGGCCGCTGTACAGGTGATAGCTACCACTACACCATAAATTCCTGTACATTGGTGGCAGCAGTGGGATTGAGAAGAACCCACACAAACGACCCACAGGAACAGTGAATACAAGTAGGAGGCAGCAGGCGCGGAACATGGCGAGCAGACGACGAGCTCTCAGCTCAGATAGGGATGGCTCTCCACTACAGATAATGGGCACACTGGCCGACATTCTTGACAGAATGTCCACCAACAATGGAAGAGACCGTTTCCGCGTCCCACAGTTCGATGGTGAGGGAGACGTTGGATATTTCATCCAAAGGTTTGAGGAGGTGGCACGAGCCAATAGATGGCTACCGGAAGAGTCGACCATCCACCTAAGACAAGCACTGACAGGGAAAGCTGAACAGTGCGGAAGAGGTATTGACACCCCCGCCATCACACAAGCCCTACGAGCAAGCTTCGGAATGACGCGTACTGAAGCACAGACAAAGCTGACCACCTATAGGAAAGCACACCGTGACACTCTAAGGGAGCATGCGCTACAAGTCGAACGACTAGTAGAAGCAGCCTACGGAGACTTGCCGATCAGAAATCGGATCGAGCTGACCCTACAGACATTTCAGAATACACTGGGACATGTGTACCTCCAGCGACACCTATTAGCTATACGACCGGCCGACCTAGAGGAAGCGGTCCAAGCAGGGAATGAATTCCTACAGGTACAGCACCAACCCCCAGTACAGTCAAGTGTCCGAACCATTCAGGAAGAGGGACAAGAGGGACCACTGCCTACCTCCGAACCCATACTAAAATGCCAGGAAGTAGAAGATCCATTAACAAAGCTACTAAAAACAATCGAACACCTCAGTAAGGAAATAGCCACCCTAAAGGAGGACGCGAACCAGCCTCCCCCCAGACGCTGTTGGGGATGCCAACGCACTGGACACATTAGGAGCCAATGCAAGACTGCACCTTGGCACGCACGCCAGGGAAACGGGTACGGCCCGCAGCAGTAGTTACCCCTACTGGCTGCAACAGGGCCCCCCAACCCCTCGGCCTCCCAGAAGGAGAACCCAGCCACTATGGCAGGAACCTGAACCCCTCCCACTGAACAATAGGTTCAGCCCCCTGGCAACCGAGATGATAGATGAAGAGGAAGAAGAGGAAGTGACCAATACAAGTCATACGAGACCCTGCCCCCCGAGGCGACAAGAACCCAAGAAAAGAGATCGAACCCCCCCCATAAGGACCCAGAAGCCGCCCATCACCATACACTTGAACCAGATAGAACGACCTTACAAGTCGAGTTACTATCTACCAGGACGAGTGGAAGGGCAGACGGTCACATACCTAATCGACACAGGATGCAATACCAATCTCCTGTCCAAAAGGGTATTCGATCTACTCACGTCAGAGACCCCGCACAACCTCCAAGACTATGACTCACACGGGTTAATGGCCGACGGTACTAGACTCCCCTTCTACGGCTTAATTACCCTAAATGGACGGATACGCCACGTCAAGTACGAGGAGACGTTTGTTGTGAGTCAAATTAATGAGGATGTGATACTAGGCATGCCATTTTTGGCCAAACAAGAGTGTCAAATGGGATTTGACCGACCCACCCTTTGCGTACAAGGGAAGGAACTAACCTGCACCGACAGGCATGGCAGGGACCTAGTGTCCAAAGTGCAGGTACAGAGGAACGTACACCTTCATCCACAGACCGAAGCTACGGTGCCCTGCCACCTGGCCAGCCGAACCCCTTGCGAACAAGGAGTAATAGAAAGCAGAGAAGGAGGACTGTTGATAGCCACTAGTATCAACTCACCCGACGAGCGAGGGAGAGTACTGGTCAGATGCTTGAACCCGTCACAAGACAGCATCCGAGTACCAGCGGGAGAAGTCATCGGAACGTTTACAGGGATCAAATCACACGAGATACGGCCGCTACACGCCCCTAGGCCAGAAGGAACCGTTCCCAGAGGAGACTTACCCCCACACCTCGAGCCACTGTTCACCCAGGCTAGAAAGGGATGTGAAGACACTCGAGAAGAGTGTCAACTCCGGGACCTCCTCACACGCTATCAGGACGTGTTTAGTCGAAACGACGGAGACATCGGACGCACCCCTCTGACCGAACACTCCATCCCTGTAGCACCAGGAACCCGACCAATACGACTACCCCCCCACCGGTTAGGAGCAGAAAAAGAGGCCGAAGCAGAGAGACAGGTCAAGGAACTACTGGCCAAAGACCTCATCGAACCTGCCGACGGAGCCTGGAGTTCACCAGTTGTGTTAGTACGAAAAAAAGACGACTCCTGGAGATTCTGCGTCGACTACCGCAAACTGAACGATGTCACGCAACAGGACGCCTACCCTATACCCCGCATTGATGACTCCCTAGACGCGCTGGCTGGTAGCCGATACTTCAGCACTCTCGATTTGACCAGTGGATACTGGCAAGTCCTGCTGGACGAGGACGCTCAGGACAAGTCAGCGTTTATCACCCGCAGTGGTCTCTGGAAATGGAAGGTGTTGCCGTTCGGACTGACATCGGCCCTTGCTACATTCCAACGGCTCATGGAGCGAGTATTGAAAGGACTCCACTGGAAAACGCTGCTCCTCTACCTAGACGACGTAATAGTCATTGCTCCCGACTTCACGTAACACATCCAGAGGCTAGAAGAGGTCCTACAGCGACTCCAGAGCGCCCACCTAAAGGTGAAGCCCTCCAAATGTGAGCTCCTGAGCCCCCGAGTGCGATACTTAGGGCATGTAGTCAGCGCCAAAGGTGTGGCCACCGATCCAGAGAAAGTAGAGGCAATGAAGAAGTGGCAGGCACCACAAGATGTGAAGATGCTACAGGCCTTCCTGGGAACTGCAGGATACTACAGACAGTACCTGCCAGACTACGCCACCACCGCCAAGCCACTCACCGTGCTGACCGGAAAGGATGTCCCCTGGAAGTGGGGCAGGAACGAACAACAGTCGTTCGAACGGTTGAAGCAGGGACTTAGCCAAGCCCCCATATTGGGATACCCAGACCCCACACTTCCCTATATCCTAGACACGGACGCCAGTGCAGTTGGAGTAGGTGGAGTGCTGTCGCAAGTACAAGAGGGCAAAGAGAGAGTCATTGCTTACTATAGTAAAACCCTCTCTCCGGCAGAGAGGAACTACTGTGTAACACGAAGAGAGCTGTTGGCCGTGATCAAGGCCGCCAAGCATTTCCGGCCCTACCTATATGGCCGCAAATTTAAGCTACGGACAGACCATGCGTCCCTCCGTTGGTTATGTAGGAGAAAGGAGCCCTCCAACCAAATAGCACGGTAGCTCGAGACACTGGCAGAGTTTAGGTACAAACTCGAACATCGCCCAGGAGTCCAGCACGGGAACGCCGACGGACTCAGCCGGCAAGATCCCTGCATAGACTGCAAGCAGTGTCACGCTATCGAGCAGAGAGATGGGGGACCCACCCATGCCGAGCTCACCCCAAGGGGACCAGCGGAGCGAAGGGAATGGACAAATGGGGGACCCACCCATGCCGAGCTCACCCCAAGGGGGTCAGCGGAGTCAAGGGAATGGACAGATGGGGGACCCACCCATGCCGAGCTCACCCAGGAGCGGTCAGCAGAGCGAAGGGAACAAGTGAACGTGACAGTTACCAATCCCATAAGGAATGCGCGAGAGTTGGTACAGGCACAACAAGAGGGACTCCACCCAGTAGCCAAGATCTACGCCGCAGTAAAAGCACAAGGACAGCTCCCTCACAGAGAGTTGGAAGAAGGAGATACAGAGCTACGAGTTTTGCATGACAGAATCGACGCGATGAGCCTCCGACCAGATGGAACGTTGGTCATAACCACCGAACACCAAGGCCGGACCCGAACATGCGCAATCTGTCCACCCGCTTGGCGACACAAGGTCGTATGGGATACCCACCTGTTGGCACACGCAGGAATCAACAGGACACGGCACAGACTGCAAGTAGATTGGTATTGGCCAGGCATGTCAGGGCTAACCCGCAGACTCGTGAAGAGTTGTGAGGTGTGCCAAGTAGCGAAACGAAGTAACAGACCCGCCGCCCCGGGCGGACAGAGGTTGTTCGCCGGTCGGCCATTCCAGAAACTAGCAGTGGACCTCGGGGGACCCCTACCCCTCACTAAGCGGAAGAACCGGTGGATTCTGGTGCTTACAGACCACTTTACCCGTTGGCAAGATGCCATAGCGCTACCTGACGCCACCGCCCCCACCGTGGCCATAGCATTAGATGAGAGGGTGTTCAGTTACTGGGGCCTCCCAGAACAACTGCACTCGGACCAGGGCGCCCAGTTCGAGTCCACCTTGCTAGAAGAACTCTGCACCTTATGGAATGTACGAAAAACCAGGACCACGCCCTACCACCCGCAAGGAAACGGCATGGTTGAAAGGCAAAATCGCACACTAGGCAACGCACTGCGCACACTCATACTCAACAAGGGGCAGGACGAATGGGACACCTTGCTCCCACAGATTATGCGAGCCTGTAGAGCCACACCCAACTCCACGACAGGAGAAACCCCAAACCTGATGATGCTGGGACGAGAGGTGCGTTTACCAGACCAGCTGACGGGATCTCCCCCTTCGCTGGACCCATACCATACCACAGAGCATACCCTCCGTATACAGAACGACCTAGCGATAGCCCACGAGTATGTGCGGAACCAACAGACCAAGCTTCGCCAAGAAGAGACGGACGAGCCCCCCCCCCCCCGCTTCAGTAAAGACGAACTTGTGGTAATAGAGAACAAGAGGCGAACGAAAGGAAGTAACCCCAAGTTACAGCCCAGCTATGTGGGACCATATACTGTCCTGGAGACCTACCCCAACCACACATATCGTCTCGAACGAAATGGGCAGGGATTTACCCAGAATGGCCGTAGAATGAAGGCCTACCAGACATGTAGAGAGACAGTGGGGAGAGCGCCCCCTAGCCGCGAACAAGCTGTTCGGCCGAACATGAGAGGGGCATACCAGAGGAGGATACCCAACCCCCCAAGAGACTATGCTGAACTTCCACCTGAAGTATCTAGGGAAGTGAGACCAGTAGACCCACCCATTCCTGAAGCACCAGTAGAAAGGATACCCCCGCCAGAGACACAGAGAGAAAGAGTACCGGTAGAACCACCCACTCCCGAAGCACCCCCAGAGGAAACTGCTCCAACAATACTACTCGAAAACCCAGTGGACGAGTACCCCATGGAACCAGTAGTAGTACCACCACCAATACCAACCACACCCCCTGCAGAGGACGCCGACTGGCTACCCCTCAACACCAGGACTGAAGAACAGGAAGAAAATAGGAGACCCACCAGAGCAAGAAAACCCCCAGTCAGATTTACCGATTACCAATGCTATCAGGCTAGAGAGAAAGAGAATAATATAACCCAGGAAATGCAGGTAAACAGGCCAATACGGGAGCCAAGGGGGCGAGTAGAAGAAATGGTGTACATACCATGGGCCAACTCGGCCGAAACTCGAGATCGATTGGGTTTAAACAGTACACAACAAACATGTAACAAGCCCAGTAAAGATAACTGGAAAAGAATACGAACCAACCTATGCCAAGAGCCGACAACGAACAAAATTAGCTACGAGGAGACAACCCCCCCTGACGAAACAACCACTAGGAGAGAATGGAAAGAGTGGGCAACTCCCAAAGAGAAAACCGATCGGGAATACCAATCACGAGAGGAAACAACTCCCCAAAAATCGTTGGTCGAAAACCAACAGATACCTACGATCGACAAGGGGAGGAGCCCAGAGTTAACACGTCATACCACGTGGTTGATACAACAAAGAGAGCCAAAAATCAGCGGCAATACAAAACACCCTAACAAGAACAGTATTTGCACAGTCAGCAAAGAATCAACAAGCTTCACCACCACCTCTACTGAAGTCGACATGGCAGAATATAATGCAGGAATTATATCTACAGAAGAGGACCCGACCGTGATAGCCGCCATCCTAGCCGAACCACCTAGTACAAGGAAAAGATCGAGGGTTCCACATAAAGAAATGACTACTTCACCAGTAAGAGCAGGAAGGGTGAGTACTAGAGAAGAGGGCGCAGCCAGATGCCGTAGCCGACAACCACAACCACCCACTCCACCAGCCCCTTATTACGATCAACAACCCAGGGAGCTGTGGATAACAGCAGAAACTAGCAAGCAGATTAAACAAACAGGACAACCTACTACCGACCCAGAAAAATGGGAATGCCGAATCTGCGAACTAAAACTCAACAAGAAACGAATGAGCTATCACGTCCGGCAACACTTCGTCTTCTTTTATTGTAAGTGTGGACATAAGAGTGTGTCCAGAGACACCGTACTAAAACATGTACGCCAACAACATGGCTCGGTCGAACATGGAGGGCCGAGTAAACCCTTGTTCGAAGTAGATGAAGAATCGTACACCGACTTCTGTAACGCCATGAACTGGCAGCACCCGCCACCTTTTGGCGTACCTGCCCCAACAAAAGAACGCTCTAGTAGCCCGACCAACCTGAAGAGCATTAAAAGAAGACTAGGAGAGCCACCAAATGCCACATCACAGAAAGTGATAAAGATCGAACTGGAGAAAGATGAAGGGGAAAGAAAGACAACAGAAGGGTCGAGTAGGAGAGAGACGAAAGATAGAAGCAGGCCCTATCGACCCCAAGCAAGTGGTAGAGAGAGGTACGAAGAAAGACAGATGGAGGAAGAACGTAGAGAGGAACGTTACAGGAAAATAAAAAGGTACGAAGCAGAGTTGTACATAGCCACCCGCGAAGCCTTCAAACAACTACAGAAAGTGGGAGAGTTGAAAGAATATATACAGAAAGAACGGGACCAATATTAGAAGCATAACATTCCCCCACTATTTAGTTGAATTGGCCCTGCGAGCGCCAATGGGGGGGCGTGTGTGGAGGAATAGAGTCGACCGATATACTTAATTATTTACACTATCTATTTATCCAAGCCGAACTGTACAGCTACTCACAGTACAACCTGCCGAACTGTGTCATACCGAACTGTCTACCTTATTTATCTATGTTTGCACTTATTTATATATATTTTATTATTTGCACGCATTGCTATTTTCCAACCATGTGCTTGTGCAATCAACCATAGAGCACAAGCACACCCAGTTCTATGTCTACCCTGTTCTATTGGCCTTTCAATAACCAATCACTTGTACAGGCGTGGCCTGCCTTTGTCTGTTGGCTGCCCCTATTATTATGTAACTTTTTGAGTTATAAATACCCATGTCTTGTCCGAAATAGAGCAGAGTTAACCTGGCACTTACTCTCACTTACTTGTTGATCTTATTGCATAAAGCACTTATGCAATTGCACCAGTGGCTAAGCAGAAATATACAAGTAAGCACACATACAGATACACAGATTGCGCTAACAAGTGAACAGGCTAGTTCACACACTTGCACCATAAATTCGGACAATTAAATAAGCTCTTGGACCAGTCGACTAGTGGCTAGAATAATAGTCAGTAGAAAGTGTTCAGTCAATTCGACTTACACTGCACTCTACCGAGTGATACTGGAACGATTATTTGAACAGCTAGTTCGACCCGACGCATCTATTCCACCGAGTAGGAAATCAGTGGAAAGTGAGAGAGTTGGACAACTCCTCACTGTGTATCGCTTGCGAGCATACAACACTGCAAATTCTATTCTACGGTTTAGACTGCCGACCTTGGGCAAAGTAAGGGCGTACACTGCACTGCTTGTGGACGCTTACTACTGTGGGCCGCTGTACAGGTGATAGCTACCACTACACCATAAATTCCTGTACAATATCAACAACAATATAATAACAGCTGTTTTTGTGATTATGTAAAAATTGCATAATAATATTCATAATATAATAGTTGAATAATAATCAATAATAATGATTACGATAAGTAAGCATGAAGATAATAAATACCATAATAGTTTTATTAAAGCCTGTAATTAGTTTTTCTTCTATATGATGCTGCTTTTTCAAAATTATCATTTACTGAAATTTATTGTTGTATATTATTATTGACCACAATTAAACTGCAAGCGTAAAAATAACATACTTTAGTATTATTATTGTTGCTATAATAAAAATATTATTAGTATAGTACTACTCGAACTGTACCCGAACTCGACCCGAAATTGGTACCAAATACCCGAACCCTACCCGAACTTGAAATTTCAGGCTCGTCCTAGCACTAGTCAATACGCAATTCTTGTGCCTGTTAAGGAATCAAACCTGATATAGTCACCGTGTGTAATGTATATGTCACCTTGGGGGCTAGGGTCTATTGCATTTCCCCAGAAATGATGAAAGTTCTTGTAAGCTAAGAACTAGTAATAACATGACGGACATGTTGTATAGCAACCAGCTTTGTAAGTGGTTTTATTTCATGACTGACTTGATGAACAACAACTGCAATAAAACGGTCAAGGAAATAAACATTGCACTGAATCATTACGAATAACATCACGCAGTAACACATCGAATGCCTATTGTATCTCTATTAGCTGACTTTTATTGGCATTGAAGCGTGCATTGCTAGTTTGGACTGAAGCTGAAAGCAAAGTGTTCGAAGCTTTACATTGTAGGCATGTGTATTAAGTGATGAATATCATTCACTTTAGTCATTAGTTATCCATAGGAACAGCTAAACAGTTAAGGGACAGCTAAGTATTGTTTTTTTACTCTTCTTTGCAGTAAAAAAAATATCAATACTTTAAAGTTTCTTGAGAAGTTAAGTTTTCAAAAGAACATTCAAATTGTGAAACCAAAAATAAACACAAGTCAGCAAGGAATAACTGCAACACTTATCCTTCTTGGAAAGCTGAAAAATAACGTTTGGTTTCCTAAGTGACTTCACAAAGCATAAAAGTTTGTTTCTATTGTCAAAGCAAAGAATGAATACTATTTTTGGCAGCATAATGCAAACTTTTCCAGCACTACGTTTTTGAAGAAAATCTGAAATCATCGCCGTTTGACACATTTTGTGGTTAGAATGTTTTATAGCTTCAATAAATCTAGTTATCTCTAGCTATAGCATCAACACCACACACTGGAAAACTCAAAATATTCCATATGACATTTGATCTTAATTTGAAAACATGTTTCTTTATTTAGAAGAAGTGTGAGTTAGAAACTGAACTGGGCCAGTCTCATGTGTTTTACCAGTCAACTTATTTTTAAAGATATAGCTCTACAAAACTGGGAAAATTATTCTCAGATTTTAGATTAAGTATAAATTACCGTTTTTACTGTTGTAGGTAAAACAAAGATTAGAAATTGATCCTCATTATCCATCACTAAATTTAAATGAACCTGAGCGGTGCCACCACTACAAGCGCTTGTTTATGTAATGTTTGGAAGTTGAAAACATCGTTTCATATAGCTTTTTGAAATATTTGAGAACTGCAAGATACGATGTGGTTGTTATCTTAATTTTATTCACCGTAAATCATTGGATATATGTTTTTAAATAATTTTTCTTGTATCTGGTAGTCCAATATTATGTGTTTTGTACTTTTATAGAACTCTGGCACTATCAACTTATTATGTTGTCCAGTAACGACAGTAGCTACAATAGCTAGCAGTCATACCGAGTATGTTATTTGAATACAGTTGAACTCCCTTTAAACTTAGTGGGGGCTGTAATAAATGTTTCCAAATTTAGTGATTAGTTACAATAAATGATATTGCTTTTCAAGTTTTAACGGCTGTAAACCATCAATAATGTGTTTTGTAATCGTCTATTGCCATTATTTGTATATAAATAGCTAAAGAGAAAACAATTTTCGACAAATTGTAAGGCATGTAATAATAATAACAATAAAAACTACAAAAAATTATGTTATACAATAATATTTTTCTATTTTAGTTTTTTTGATCACAGGTTTTAACCAAACTATAATTATGATAACCTATGTCTCTATGTAGGATTTTATGTAAAGTAATTTTCCTTTTAAAACTATACGAAGCCCACATTGCTTGATCAAAATTGAAAAGCAACTCCTATGCTACAACAAACAATTATATGCATGTAAAGCAGTTGCCCTCAACCACACAATCACACTTGCAGAGGCAATAATGTGGTAGATTTCAGTGCACTCTAGGGGTAAACAGGTAGTTTACACTAGAAACCTTGCGAAGCAATGCACTAGACTTCTGCCCACAGCATTTGGTTAATAGCTGTTGGGTAGGAAGTCCTACTGTGCCGGTAGCATAGTAAGCAGGGCCGGTATTGACCCCTGCAGGGTCGGTAGTGACCTCTACCGACCCGGTACAGCTGTACTGGGCCGGCACAAGATGGCCGCCTTAGACGAGGATCTGTAAAGATGTCCAGGAACTTATTCAAGGTCGTAAACAGGAAGTGTCTACCCCTAAAGTACCAACTTAGTGGACCTAATTCTATATACAGCCTGGGAACCCTGTAGGAGCCGTCATTGGACAATTAGGAGAAAGGACTCCGCCCTTAGCCACTTGGCACCTCCTTGTATTATCTTGCATTGCATTGTGATTGGTTGAGTATTTATATAATTAATGTCATTGGTTGAATTACTTCCTGTGCATTGTCTCTTATATGTTTTGTGTTCCTTAGCTCTCCTATAAAAGGAGAGCTCCTACTGTTACTCTGTGCATTCATTACAATGAGCCATAGCATGTATTCTTATATTGCTAAACACCTCGAGGAATAATTACCCTCAGGACTGCTTTGTAATAAAGCCACTATAGCAAACACTACCTCGGTACTGTTTGTCTGAGCCATGGGCTCTTGCCTTACCGGGTAATTCGGTTGCCCTATACAGTTGTCACTGTCGGTCAGTACAGTGTCCCCTCTGGAGAGAGGTAGAATACTCGAGACTAGTGGATGTCCGTGGTAACAGACCGGAATCCATTACATTGGTGGCAGCGGTGGGATAAACGGTACCTTCCCACGCTGTGCTCTTTCACGCTACCCTCTGGCCCTGCGAATGCACTGCAGGCCAGCTACCACTGAGGAAGGAGAAGTGATCTACCGGGTGTAGATCTGGAGAGAGGAGAAGAAATTGATCTACCGAAGTAGTAGATCGGAAGAGCAATTGACGCAAGATACTACCGGATTTCTCTGCAGGTTCGTTTGAGTGCGCTCCGAACTGCAGCAGCTATCCCGGCACAGTATCCACTACTAAAGGCTGTCTGCATCAACCGTAGAGCTTGCTCCGTTTGCAGCAGTCCAGTACAGACGCTACCGTATCTTCTACAGGCTCGTAGAGTTCGCTCCGCCCTGGACATAGAGATACCGGCACTGTACAGAAGAATGAGAGAGTCGTGTATCCGCTATACAGACTCAGCTACCAGAGGTTATTCAGCTTGGAGTGCTACTCAGCTGGTAACAGTGACCCCGGCACTGTATCCATTTACAGTGTCCCTACACTACTGCCTGTAGGCCCGTAGAGCTTCGCTCCGCCCTGCAGCAGTACAAGAAGTTTCGTAACGGTTGTTACAAGCGACGGAGTGCCAGATACTGCCACAGTATCCATTGGACCAACCCCTAGATCTGCTAGAGCCACTGGAAACACAGCTACCGACCCGGATCTAACCTATACCGGCCCGGGATCCAGTTTTACTGACCATTTCTTAGATTTGAGTTGAGATCACTCCTCTATCTGCAAAGAATGGCCACCCAGAGAGCACGCAGCGCTGGTCGAGCACCCGCTGGCAACCCAGAAGCTACAGCCATTGATAGATTGACCGAAGCATTGACGGCTATGATGAGGCCCAACCAAGACAATGCACCAGCTAGGCTAAAGGCTCCGAAGTTCGACGGCGAAGGAGACGTTGAGTACTTCATCAGCCGATTCATTGAGGTAGCCGAAATGAATGAGTGGCCAGAGAACACGGCCATGTTATACCTAAGGGATGCATTACGAGGTAAAGCATTGGACTGTGGAAAGCCTCCACAACTGCAGGGTATCTTTGCTGCACTACGAGCACGTTTTGGGCTAACACCCAGGGAAGCTATGTCCCGGCTGACCAGCCTACGCCGCCAACACAAGACGTCGCTCCAAGAGCATGCAAGTGAAGTAGAGCGCCTAGTGCGCATTGCGCATGCTTATCTACCTAACCAACCCATGCAGAGGATGATGCTGGATATCTTCAGCACCACAGTCGGAAACGCTTACCTGCAAAGACACTTGTTGGCCATGCAGCCCGTGGACATTGCAGAAGCAGTCAGGGCCGGCAACGAGTATATGCAGATAAAGACACCGTTTGAAGAGCGCCAGGCTCATGTACGGATGTTGGAAGAGGATGCCGACGAGGAGGAAGAGGAATGGATGAGGACGGTTGCCAAGGGCCCGTCTCGACGTGTCTCCACCGCTACTGCTGTACAGCAGACACACCACACCCCTACACCTGCCATACCGGATCCTATGACAACAGTCATGGACAGCCTAAAGCTACTGACAGAAGAGCTACAGTCGCTGAAAGCGGCAAGACAGGCGGCTCCCGCTCCACAGTTGGAGGCAGAGCCTGCAACACGCTGCTGGGGCGGCCGACAACCAGGTCACATGATGAGTACCTGCCCCCGCACTCAGCGCGCAGCTCACTTCGCAAACAACCCCAGACAGACGGGAAACGGCCGGCGCCCGCAGTAGCGCCACCGGCAGCTGACTGCAGCTGGGCAAGCCGGACCACACCCACAACCCCTTATAGTCCTGGAACTCTGAAGAAGGGTGGACAACCTCCCAAGATACAACCGACAGCAACCAACCACCGCTGGACAAGCCAAACAACTCCTGATGCCCCGTACAGTCCTGGAACTCTGAAGAAGAGTGGACAACCCCCCAGGAGAACACAGACTGACAGTAGCCGGATTGCTCGTCAACCCCCTTACAGTCCTGTAACTCTGAAGAAGAGTGGACAACCCCCCAGGAGCACACAAATGGCAGCGCCACCGCTGGAGCGACCTTACCAGGCCAGCTACTTCCTGGCTGGAAGGTTAGCGGGTAGACCAGCCTCCCTGTTGATTGACACAGGCTGCACAACCAACTTGCTGTCGAGACACCTGTACCAGCAATTGCCACAGTCAGTGAAAGACACGCTGCAACGCAGCGAGGCACATGGACTCATGGCTGACGGGTCGAGGATTCCCTTTTACGGTACCCTGCAAGTAAGCTTGCAGCTTCGTAAACTGAGAACGAGCGCAAACTTCGTCATTAGTGACATCAATGAAGATGCCATAATTGGCATGCCGTTTCTCACCTTACACGAGTGTGCCCTAAGGTTTCCAGACTCCCATGTCATCATTGACGGACATGTGTTGCCTTGCACAGACAAGCACGGGCGGCCACTTGATGATAGTGTCCGTCTAACACAGGCAGAGCTGACGGAGAACACCCCTTACACCCCTGAAGAAGAGGACGTCCCCACACAACCACCCGCTGTAGAGAGAACTACAGGTGGAATGTACCAGGCTGTGAAGAGCCCCCCGCCACAGGTAGATGGCAGAAGAACTGAGCCGGATCGGACAACAGCTGTAGGAGCTATAGGCAAAACAGTGTTTTCCCCCCCAATGGCTACACCCATGCGATGGGGAGAGGAGACCCCCACGGCTGGAAAGAGGCAGCCACCCTTCAGCCATCCAACCCCTACAAAGAAAAGTAGACTACCCCGAGGAGCTCCCCGACAACCTCCAGTGAACAGAATCACTGTAGCTGACCGTCTAAAGATGTTGGAGAAGTGGCCAAAACCTCCCAGTACTCGAACCCTTCCTGTTAAGCCGGGCAGAGTGAGACAAAGTTGTAAGCAACTCTGCAGCACAGACCAGCCACTCGTACCTAGCAGTGACAGTGACAGGACCATCCTCCAACTAGCCATGACGGCTGATCAATGCATAGAGCTTGAGGACCAAAAGGCAGATTTGCTGCAGGATGCAGGCCTTGATAATTGTCCATCAGCCAACTGTGCAGACACAGAAGTACTGGAAGCGATGCCAACGGCAGAGCTGTATACCAAGGTAGAGAAGGTCAAGCTAGCAGAGAAAGAGAAAGAGGGTGAGCAATTAAATGCAGCATTTTCAAAATGGTTATTTGAGAACTGCATGTCACGAGATCCGTTAGCACTACGGAGTGGCAGCCCACCTAGCTATGCTAAACCTGTACCTCTAGACTCACCATGCGCTGGTGACAGTAGAGTATGCGCTCTCCCACAAGTCGGGACTGCTGACACCCTCATAAGGGCAGTAGATAAGAAAGAGCGGGAGATCAAGTGCCCACCGCTTGATGCTGCCTGCCTGCCGGCCCGGGATGACTCCCTACCGGCCCGGGGTCCTCCAGAGATTCAGTCAGGGAAGACTGAGAAGTTACAAGGCAGTAGTTACCCTTGTAGAGCTTACCGAAAGAGAAAGCCTGTGGTGGCAGCTAAGGGTGAACGTCCCACGACGTCTTCACCACCAACCTTAGTGCCACACAGCACAGTGCACCACACCCCGGCACGGGATGTTGCTTGCACCCCCACGGTACAGTGGGAAGAGGAGAGAAGGCGCTGGCTTTCCTTAGAAAAGGAACGGCGGTCTCCTAAAGTTGAGATAAGGAAGGTTCTGCTAGCACTAGAACTTCCAGGGCCACTGCTCGCACCCATACATGACGCTATGGTACAGCAAGCCCCGCTGCACTATAGGCAGCCCATGGACATGTTGCATAAAACTGGTAATGCACATGTTGCTGTAGACACGCGCTCACAAATGAACGTGACGCCCATGCTTACCATACGATTGGTACAAGCATCAAGCCCTCCCGTGGAGGAAGAAAAGGAGCTGATTACTAGCTTCCCCTATGATCCAGGAGGAGTTGAGTTATGGGAGGTCACCTGCAAGGGCGACCTTCTCTGGAGAGAGGTGCTATGTCATCTCATGGCATAGTACCTGACTTTATATATAATCAAATATATAATCTGGGTACGGGTGTTACCCCCACACATATCTGCTCTTGATATTTTGTTATTAAAGCCAGGCTATGACTTTAATGGAGAGAGGTATGTGGTAGATTTCAGTGCACTCTAGGGGTAAACAGGTAGTTTACACTAGAAACCTTGCGAAGCAATGCACTAGACTTCTGCCCACAGCATTTGGTTAATAGCTGTTGGGTAGGAAGTCCTACTGTGCCGGTAGCATAGTAAGCAGGGCCGGTATTGACCCCTGCAGGGTCGGTAGTGACCTCTACCGACCCGGTACAGCTGTACTGGGCCGGCACAAGATGGCCGCCTTAGACGAGGATCTGTAAAGATGTCCAGGAACTTAGTCAAGGTCGTAAACAGGAAGTGTCTACCCCTAAAGTACCAACTTAGTGGACCTAATTCTATATACAGCCTGGGAACCCTGTAGGAGCCGTCATTGGACAATTAGGAGAAAGGACTCCGCCCTTAGCCACTTGGCACCTCCTTGTATTATCTTGCATTGCATTGTGATTGGTTGAGTATTTATATAATTAATGTCATTGGTTGAATTACTTCCTGTGCATTGTCTCTTATATGTTTTGTGTTCCTTAGCTCTCCTATAAAAGGAGAGCTCCTACTGTTACTCTGTGCATTCATTACAATGAGCCATAGCATGTATTCTTATATTGCTAAACACCTCGAGGAATAATTACCCTCAGGACTGCTTTGTAATAAAGCCACTATAGCAAACACTACCTCGGTACTGTTTGTCTGAGCCATGGGCTCTTGCCTTACCGGGTAATTCGGTTGCCCTATACAGTTGTCACTGTCGGTCAGTACAGTGTCCCCTCTGGAGAGAGGTAGAATACTCGAGACTAGTGGATGTCCGTGGTAACAGACCGGAATCCATTACAATAATATGCAAAAGGTTTTGCCCTCTTCATAATAGAAACATGTTTGTCTAGCCGAAGCAGTCGCTATCTCAAGTGCTGCAATAAAAGCAATATTATTGTTGTAAATACTGCAATGAGACACGTATGCAGGGATATTTTATTACCCAGGTGTCATTGTGGTTAGTTAGCTACAATTACTCAGGTTAGCAAACGTGTGTTGGACCAGTCAGAAATAGATGGAAACAAAAACATTTATTTTGCATAAAATACTCTACTAAAATGAGTTTTAAAGTAAATTAAAAAAGTAATGAATACTGTGTTGTAGAAAATGGACATTTTTGTGTAAAAGACTATATACTAAACGATTGTATACAACTGATTGAAGAAAAAAGTTGCACAAACTGAAATACACTGCGAGAAGATAATTATCCTCTTTTGTTTGCAAAAACCATAAGTAGGTACAAAAGACAAATATAAAATTTTCTAAAAATATGCATTTATATAATCAATTTATTTTTGGCACTTTGAGAATAAAATTTTTGTTTGAATGAGCGGTTTTCAAGCATTAGTATTTATTACTCGCTTGCATGACAGACACATAAGATGGCAGCTGTTCTTGGGAGCCTTTTGTATATAAAGCAGGTTGTGTGCTGCCATTAGACGCATCAAGTATTGCTGTCATGTACGATGGAGGAGCGTGTATGTCATTGGCACTACTTGGTTGGTTAGCTGACTGCTGAGTAGTAACTGGTGATGTCAGTGCAGTGGCAGCTGCAGAAGTCTGATTGTCAACACCTGCCCCCTGTGACCTCACAACATTAATCCTGCAACAGTAGTAGAACAGTTTCTATTGATGAAAGAACTTTGAGATGCCATTTAACAAAGATTACTATAGCAGAGAAAATTTGATTTTTTTTACAAATGAAACTACTACAGGTTGGTAAAATATTCTTTACCTTTTCAAAAACCATAATTATGTCAAACAGGAATGATAAATAACTGTCTACAAACAGGGTACGTACTCTGAAGATGACTCTGTATCTGGGAGGTATTCAAGTTTGCACTTCTTATTACACTTCATCAGAGAGAAAATAAGAATTAGGACCGCTAAAGGTAGTAATACTCCGACCACAATCCCTTCTGTAACAAACCAATCACATTTCTCTTTAGATTGCATATGCTGGTTGGCTGCATGTTTCAGCTGTTTCACAATAAGTTCTAAAAAATTGACTGACCAGTTTGAGGATTCACCTCCAGAGAAGAATAAACTCTTGAAGTCCGTCTTTTCAATTCTGAAAAAAGAAACCACTTTGAAATAATACAATTACTGTCTATTTCACTTGACACTTGCAGTATTATACTTCTCGAGTCTTCAAAGCGTTTCAGCTAAGAAATGACGTGAAAACCATATTTAACCACAAATACTTACTTGTTGAGCAAAACTCCTTTTTGCCATCATTATTCCAATCAATTTCACAGCTTTTAATCTTTTTAGGAACATGGTATAGGTGGTCATGATCTGAATAATATTTGCCTGGCGTTCCTCCAAAATCATCAATGCGAACGGTATATTCAATCCAATATCCAGCTTTAATTTCTTGATAGTAATCGTCAAGGTAGTAGTAAAGACCTGTAATATACGATATGTTGTGTACTCAAAACTGTTTGTTAGTATGCTTGATAGCAAGCTCCAAACCAGACCCAAAGATGCTCCATAAAAGAAGTTGTCGAAAAATTAATCATCATGTCTGT
This sequence comes from Cryptosula pallasiana, assembly GCA_945261195.1. Taxonomy (NCBI): domain Eukaryota; kingdom Metazoa; phylum Bryozoa; class Gymnolaemata; order Cheilostomatida; family Cryptosulidae; genus Cryptosula; species Cryptosula pallasiana. The sequence continues at coordinate 54,447,482 of OX183131.1, read as the reverse complement.
CAGGTGCTTGTACTGACTTGCTAAAAAAGCTATTGAAGTTAAAAATATTACCGTAGGGATTCCAGTCCATTTTATATTCATATGTTGATTGGTAACTTTTGCCCTCTCTAGCTTCACCTTTGGTTTTGTATTGACCATATATCTTTAAAGTGGCTGATGATCCGTAACCTGTGGAACTGTCTACATAGACCAATTAGAAGTTTTAGTTAGACCAACTAGAATATGAGATGATAGTATTATTCAGAAAAAAAGTTAGGAGCTTCATCGCAACTAAAAGAATAGCGGAGAACAATCGCCTCTGATTAAACAATAAAATTCGGTTGATATACTCACATGGTCCCGGATTTTCTGGTCTGTACACAATTTTCATACCTACTGATGACCGAGAGGATCGCCTGTCACCGTATGTGAAGTATATATAACCCTCAGGAATAGGTGTCACAGCGTACGAGTGAACCGATAAAATTTTTAGTAAGCAGAGAACTAGCAATCCTATCAAAGACATGTTGTTGCACTGAAGTTAGCGCTGTAAATGATTATCAATGGATGATCTGAAGAGAGAAGCTACGCAATAAATGAATCATAACAAGTAGCAATGTTACTAGCGCTAGTCGGTAAGCGAGTCATAAGGTCACAACTTGGTTATTGCGCAATGAATGATGATAAACATGATTATTTGGAAGACTATTCAACTATTACGCTTCAGTCGTCTCATTTATCAATGCTGAAAACATTTATTGTTGATTGGCTACTCTAGTATCACTTACAGTAAACAATATTCCTGTTTCACTACATGATTAACTATACATCTATTCATGTGGTGAATTCTGTTATTTATGAAAAAGTCCTCCATTCTCAATGACTCTCTAAGTGACCAAAATACATTTATTTGTTTGTTGCTGAGCACAACAGTCCTAAGCAGATCCAAACAATGCTGTCAGTAAAAGCTATCACCAGCTTAGGCATGTTCGGTAACCTCCTAGCACGGACACACTTGAGGAATACAGTTGCAGTAAATAGCCTTCATTGATCAACTGAAATGTATACATCAAAATCGACACAAAGCAGAATTTTCATTACAAACTTTGAATATCATGTGCTCGACTAAGTGCTAAAAACCATAGCAGATGTAGTTTTTGGACTGTACACAATTTAACGAAACTGCACAATACAATTTATCAGTAAATATGTAAATGCGCTAAAAAAATTTAATTAATTATATCAAGTTGACATTTTTTTTGCAGTAGGGCATGAGTTTATGGATGTGGTCATCAGTAGCAGAGACAAATCATCATCTTGGAGGCATGTTTGGCATTTATTGAAACTGCGGTAGCTTCAGAATATAGACTGATCATTTTCCCTCTTGCAGTGATCTAGCTGACTAGGCTATTATGTGCCTCAAATGCCATTTTTAGTGGTTAATCCACACCTGGTTGGATGTTTCATCCAGGGCCGACATAGCAGGTCTTATCCAGAGCTAGTAGCTTATTATGATACTTACCCTGTGCCGGTATATCACTCTACATTCGGTGGTGGGCACGTACTAAAGAATCCAGTGCATGGGCAGACTTATGAGGGAATAACTCCAAGTGTATACAAATTTTGGAAAAATCACAAAATCTTTTAAAGTGTTGACAATGTTAACCCACCAGTGAATAACGCACCTCCTACGCAAAGTGTATTAGCAAAATGCACCGACGAACATCTGCTATTAAGTATATTTGGGATCCAAATTGGTGAGCGGCGAGTGCATCGATCCAGCTGCTTGCATTTCATTATATAATAATAAGAAATAACATCCTTCGATCAGAATCAGTCGGTGAAGATATAAAATTACAGTGTGCATTGTAGCGCACATAATTATTTTTTACATTGTGTCAGCAATTCATCAACAACGGTTATAACGTCGCTGATTCCTTACTGGTACTATTAGCATGATGCTACGGGATGTAGCAGATAGTGGTAGCGAGTCAAAGAATAAACAACTTTACACTTGTTCGGTTCACAGCGTTTATTTTGAAACTATTCATTCTTGATTAACAATACCAATAACATTGAGCCTTACTGTTTCATCAAAGTTGCTCGGACTTTTACTATTATGATCAATCATGTACAATATTTTATTATTCTACATGATAATTATAATCATTAATAATAATAAACAACACATATGAATTATTTTTTAATAAATAATGATAAAATAATAATACTGAGAACGAGCTGCTTTGAAGCAACATCACCCACATGGGTATACATTAATTTTATGTGGTGTATTGGTAGTGTTTGTGACCTAGGAGAATGCCTCGCAAATTATTTTCACTTTTTCCGCGATGATGGTTTTTTGCAATCAACTTAAAATATTGCTACTGACCCCTTTGCATTAAATAAGTTTAAGAAATATTGTTTATTTAGTTTATTATATGGATCAATCCAGCCCGCAAATATGCCTGCAGTATATAATGATGCAACATACAGAAAGAGGAGGAAATTCCTCAGTAACTTCCTGCTCTCCTTCCCTTTCAACCTCAACGCACCAGTAACTACTTTTGAGCTTGATATCACAACCGCAGGATACTCCGGTGAAGCCATCACATACACTAATGCTGCTGATCAAACTTTATAGAGTGCACAACTTCAATGTTTCGAAAAGTGAAATCAAGGACCATTTCATATGCACAAACAAGTACAAGGCCTTTCTCCAAACCAAAACTATATCTTTTTATTGGGAAATAAAATTGATTTTCCTAGTATATGCTATAAGACACCTTGTCTATAATAATGCTTTGTGGGCCAGAGACAAGCTCAGTTTCAATATTTATTTTCTATATTGACACTTTTTGTCTTTTGTTGTTTTATCAAGGATGCCACAAAAACCTGGACTAGCGAGGGTTGTCTAAGTGTGCTCAATAAGTTGGTAAGGATCGCAACTTGTTCACCTGACCGATGGGTGTTGTTGAGCAGCTAGAATTAGTTATAAAAAAAATCAGTCGTTGTCTTTTGAACTTTTGAAAGTGGGTTTATTTATTCACTGGGTATTCTGGCAACATGCCAAATGTGGGTGCAGCAACTTTTTTGTCTTTGAAACTGACTGATCGCTCAATGCCATTTCAAGAATATATATTATTATTCTAAAAGTAGCATGGATAATGAAAAATTGGTACACACGACAACTAAACAGCACTGGTTACTATCACAGTCGTGAAACTTGGGCATTACTGACACATAAGATGGCAGCTGTTCTTGGGAGCCTTTTTTATACAAATGGGGTTGTGTGTTGCCACTGGATCCACCAATCACTGCTGTCATATGTGTGGAAGAAGCGTGTATGTCTTGGACACTATCTGGGTGGTCAGCTGGCTGCTGAGCAGTAACCGATGATGTCACTTCAGTAGCAACAGCAAAAGCTAAAGTGTTTTTGAAACTATTGCTGTTAATAAGTTTTCTCTCACTTCGCACCCAGCATCCATGATTGATCTGGTTTTACCAAAGATCAATGGTGATAACACAAACTTGGAAGCAGTTACTAGTACTAGCAGTACTAGCAATTTAGCATTAATCACAATACATCGCAGTTGTTGTATTTTTTATTGCCCTGTTAAAAAATTGAAAGCCGTAATTGCTGTCGGCTTTGAATCACAAAACAGTGTAGAATTATATCTAGAGATAAACCAGGAAACCCTGCCAATGATTGCTAAACCAGCAAGAAATGCTAAAAATATGTAAATCAGTTATCTGGAGTTGTCTTTTCAATAAAGAAAACAATTCTTTTCTTCGCTAACTTCCATCTTTATCTACTTACAGCAGATTTCATTTACTCTATACATATTGTGGGGTACGTGAATCTGGTGTATCATTGCTCTTATCACACTGAGCTGAGTCGTCTGCTACAAAACTAGATTGAATGTTCCTAGAATGTTCTGTATCCAGCTGTGCCACATCAATGGCGGAATAGCAGTTTGAATTTTGAATTTCATCCTCAGATAATCCCGTAACTACAGACATGTATGATGGTGGCTGTTCTGGGAGCTTCTTCGGCGGAAGATAAAGTGGATTGTCTATCGAAGAGATGTTGGAGGGAAAGTTACGCCGTGAAACAGTGAAAGGTCGGCGGTAGTTGGCTGTCTCACTGGTTTGGTTGGTTGGTGTACCCTCAGCACTGTTAACCCTTCAATGGAAGAATCCAACGTAATGATAACAGCCAGCTGTTTAGACATAACCAGAGTTAACGAAATCTAGCAATAATCGAGTAACATAAGAAAACATTTCCTCCCTAATAAAACACTTTGCTCAATTTATTTAGATACAAATCGGTAACGTTCCAAGAGCTTTTCATTCCAGTTTTATAAATAATTGATTATTCAGCCTCACGTTATAATTAACACTTCATCGAACAACCAAGTTTTTTTTGGATCAAATAAGCTTATAAAAATATATTTCTGTAGGTTATATAATATGTTAAGAAATAGTTAAAATTTCAGACAATATACAAACTGTTTTTTTCAAAATTATTTCACACACTTAATGAAATCAAAATATAACTGGGCATATTGTAATTTATTGGATGTGCAAAACAGCAAAGCTCCACAGAAAAAAGTTACTTTTTTGTATTTAGTAACTGTCAATGACCTACTCACTAATTTAACCTATACTTACGTTGAAGGAGCGTCATCTACGGCGGCTCTACCACATCCACCCCTCCTTATACAGCAGATAGTTAGTGTCAGTAAAGAAGCCAAAAGTATCAAAAGAGGAACGACGATCATAGATATCATGGAACCTGTTAAACAAATAAGCAATAAACAAGTTACTTTTTGGAAAAAGTCTTTTTGGGAAAAGACTTTAAAACTAAAAAGGCAAAAAACTGGTTTCATTAAGCACTATATGCAACGACATATTTTATTAATGATTTGTTTGGTTACGTCATGCTTTGTTCATAAAATCGTTTTGGCGAAGTAATGTTTTTTGTCTGAGACTCAAAAAATTAAGTATACTGCATCAAGTAACACTTACTGTCAGCAATAATCCATGAGTATTGTTTAACTTTTCAAATTTTCTTGCCAAGACTGCAAAAGTGGCTAATACTTCCGTCATTAGCTGTTTACAAATTAATGGTATGGAGCTTCACGGCATTAAACTAGTTCCCCGCTCTAAATTACCGGTTTTTAATAAAATAATGGCAAACATATCAAAGCAACAAGAGAAGGTAACTCTTCAGCGTCTTTCGGTGCCATTCAATGTTTAAAATTTCAAATTTGTCGATACTCTTTATTGGAGTTTAAAATTCTGTTTTCCTTTTTTGCCTCAGTATTCGTCATAGGATAGAACAGGCATGCATCCACTAGCACATGTGTCAGATGGAGGAGGGGAGGGGGGAGAGAGGGTTGCTTATGGATGCATGTACAGCCTAGGAGCACAAAGGAGGTGAAGGAATGCATAGACTTAGGTCTTATAACACAGTTCAGTGCCCACTCTATGCACACGCATGAAAGAGCGCAAAACTTGGTAGATTTTTTTTACTGCAGTAGGTTAGCATGTTGTGTAATGAAGATTTATTTTTCCGTACAATTGACAATAATAATCAATTAATAATTTGCTCTATATATATATTGTTAATTAACACATTATAAGCAGCAAAAATACCAATTATTATTATTATCTAATAAACTAGACTATACAGACAATGAGACTATTGCATTTGTATTATAATATTATCGTTCGTAAGCACACACCCAGTATTAGTTGCTGAAACTGAAATTTTTTTTAAAAAAAATATTGTAATTTTCATACAAATAAGTTAGTGGTTATAGTAGTAAAACATGTATCGTTATGTTTCTATCACTATAATATAATGAACTGCAATTATTGCGATATTAAAAAATTATTATTTTTACGATCGTAGTTTGTAGCCATGTGATGGTAGGATGTTTAGTAGGTTCTCTCATATATGTATGAGGCTGTATACCATTGGCGTTGAATAGTATTATGTGATCACAGTCTATGCGTTCCCGAGCAATATCTTATAGGTTTTACATGGCTGCATAAGAGAATCTATAGCTCCCTCTCCTTTCCCCACCCTCATGCTAGTAGAGCCAGTCTATGCTATGTGATGAAGAGAAGAGAAGTAAAACCAAAACCAAAAGCTGTTGGTGATGGAATGCATGGTTGTTTTTTTTAGTGAAAATTTTTGTTTTAATTTAAAAATTTCAATGATTTACTGATTGATGCAAGCAGCGTTAGCTAAGCTCCTAAAGCTATGCTGCTGTTTTTATTGACACTAAAAATTATTCATTGGAGTTATAATACACAAGTTTTTCTTTTATTCTCACCCCCCTGCTTCTGACTAACTGTGCTTTAGTAACTCACCTGCATTGCTGTGTCTATTGGGAGGGACATAACCTGTAACAAACAAACTCACACAATTGATTTGAGGTAATACCGCTATTGTTGTCACTTTAGACGCAACAACTGGGAAGAGATTTACATAAATTTGATTAATAAATGCAAGAAGCAAATGCATTTCTGCCTCAACTACAACTTCACTACGTCAGCTTTCTCTTAATACTGAGAAAATATATCAGAATGCATTCCAGCGGAAAACATAATTCAGAATTGAAAACCAAAAAACATCCTTGAGAATTGATTATTAGGTTAGGTCAGAGTTTGAAAAGGCTGCAAAATGGACAAAATAAGTTCATTGTTGTATTTTCGTTTCCTATTCTAGCAGTGACCCAGAATTAAGTTCTTTTCGCCAAAATGCAAAATAGCTGCAGCCGGGTTTTCCTTCGTTCTCTACTTAAAAATGTTTGAAATGACGAGAGAAAATAGCTCAAGCACTTGAAAATTATCGAACCAATGCTGATCAAACGAATGAATGATATACAAACAAACCTGAACTTCTATTGCTTGTCTTTGAACTGTCAACGATCTTGTTTACCAAAGCTATAACAAATATCATCAATTCATCAAACTTGCCAAATTTGTATGACAAGTATTTGAGATCAAAGAACTTCTTTGGCATAATAGTATGTTGAATGTTAAAAGAACCACTAAATACAGGATTCCTAGTTCTTATACATGCATGTTGCCGCCAGTGTAGATATACAGTAGTTGCAAAAGCTGATAAGTAAATGCCTAATTTACAAAGCTCTATTATTAATTACTTCCCAAAAATTAACATTTTGCACATCAGAATTAGACTGGTATACGTCAACAAGTCAAAAAGTGTTGAAAGGGCGGGTAAATTAAAATCGTTACGCAGATAATAATTAGGGTGCAGTTTGATAATAACCATTTATCACCTGTCCGCCCATATGCCCATTAGCTCCATTTGGTGGTTTCTGACTCCAATCAAAATATATATAGTAGAGTAAATACCTTGAGAACATTTATATTCATGATGATACGCCTGATGTCCATCAAGAATACAGTATTCCATGTCTGGAGGGACAACATAAGTTGGGTACTCATCCTTGTATATTTTATAAACCCATCTGCTGCTGTATCCAACTATGTTGACTCCGTATACAATATATGGAGTGGTCGAAATATTTCCCACAAGGTCGTCTGTGTAGTAATATTGTCCTAAAACAATTTGGACAAAAGTAATACGTGCATTCAGTAGCTGTGGACTTTGTTTACAGTGACGAACCTCTATTTGTGATATAGACTTGAGAGCTCTCTGTGTTATCTAACAGATCTAGATAGCCTGATCTGTTTAAATAACATTAAACTGGATTAGATGAATTTATTGATAAGACACTTCAAATAGAATAAATTGCTTTAGTACCGTAGTTTTCCCATCTCATTCGAGCCCACTTCTTGTTAACTTTGCGCTGCTCCAAGTGACTGTATGCGGTAGCAACCTGAGACTCCTCAGCCAGCTGGTAAACATCCACATACGCAGTTTTAGAATATCCAAATCCTGTGGGAGAGTCTGCAAGAGATTGCAGTAAAAAAATCATGATGCTGGAAGACTTCTGCGATCAAATTTCTGCCACAGCAACAGAAGTTTAGGAAAGTCACATTGACTTTTATTATTTTTCCAAATAGTTCAGCGGCCAAAACGCTTAAAGATTTTTTGCTAAGTAATAAAAATTGAATTGAAATTTGAGCTGGCAGCTAATAAGTAACCCCAACGTTCACAAGATGATGAGTTTACAGCCATGCCACTTCTATCAAGTTAACTCAAAGATTAATTCTTTGAGAAATTCATTCCGTAAAACTTTGATGATGTAATTCACCAAAAACTTCATTGTAATGTAAATTTCATCTATTTTGTACAGTATAACGATATTACATTTTCTCTAATTGGTACTTACATAGTCCTGGATATTCAGGTCGGTAAACCACCCTCAGCTTACTCTGCCTCTCATTGCTGTATGTTATGTAAATGTCACCTGTACCATTGAAGACATCACTCCTGGCTACTGAGGCTACACAAGTCACGAGCAGCACAAGAGAGCAATGCATGTTACTGTATCTCTACACCGGAGTGATTAATCCCAGTCGATATTAGGCTAGGTTAAGATAGGCGCTCAAGCGGAACAAATTGACAGGTGCAGGTGCTCTGAGAAAATTATTACTGCAATGTTGAGCTGGTAGAGAATTTCAAATGCCATCTTCAAGTTGCCAATCATGCCATTTCTACTATATGCCCTGCCAAGTAAGATTGCACTTTAGTTGGTTTGGACTAACTCAATTAAACTGCAAGAGATTAACGGAGGTTTTCAGACCTGCTAGTTAGTTGACATTGTGGTCAAATTATTGGTGCAAAGTTAATTTAGCATAATTTTAACATTGAAGATTAAATTTCACAAACCAGAGTTTCAAGTTTAAAACCTTTCATGTTTTTTTATGGCTCTGCAGCAGCAATCATTGCTCAAGTAACAAAAACGTTAAAAGTTGTTAAGCGACAACTTTGGTATTTAACCACTTCCAACTAGCAACTACTTGGGAAAATAATTTAAATTATAAAGGTTTTGAGTAAGTTATGACTTAAACATGACCAATGCAAAGAGATTTAGGTACAAGTCATTATTATAGCAAAGTCTGTGATGCTTAATACCATTTGTTATTTATTTAAAACCAATTTGTAAATGCTGAAACAAAAATTTTTCAATAAAAGTAGAACATGCAAAGTTATCATAACCAAGCATTGATTTTAGATAAAACCAAAAAAAACTACTTACACTGTTCAAATGATAAGCACTTCCCAAAAAGTCAAAAGAAGGAGTGTTTCTTCTTGTTTATAAATAAGTGTTTACTTCTGGATGCGGTTGGTATCTTATAGGCCTTTCTCTGGTGTTCTACAACTGTTGCGCTACCAACACTTTGATAGCCAGGGAGATCTCCTGTAGAGATGGTTGACACTCTAGCTGTGTGTTGATAAGAAGAAGGTTCATTGACCCGAGAATTTCTCTGCATGGTTGTTTAAGAAATTTTGTCTCTGTTTTCGGCGCTCCTAAAATTGGCAATAATTTGAAAAAGCAAATTCTCAGGTGAGTGTAAAAACATTGATAAATTATCTCTATATAACATTTTTATTGCTGCAACTTTCATCATCAAAGCATTAAGTGAATCTTGAAAAGAAAAAAAGATCCTGAAGTCGATTGGATATGCTGCTAATTGCTATATAATGTTGTAGAAATGTTCAGAGCTCCCTAACTGTTTAGTACTGTATTAGGGCAGAGTTTGGAGCACTGCATGGTGGGGTGAGGGGACTGGTGATATGGAAATTAACACTGTAGTTGTTTTTAGCTATGCGATATACTGTAGAAAACTTTGGTCTTATTAACCACAAAATGATACTGATCTTCAGTACTGTATCTCTCTCCACAGGGGAAGCTGCCAGTATGACCAGTGCTATTTGGTCAGCAAACTTTAGCAACTAAGTAGAGACTTTGTCTCGGACGTATCGGTGCGGTATGAATTGTAGTGTAGCAACATGCATTCATTTGTTATACTGCTCTAGAGGGGTAATCAACTAGAAGGCAAAGGTGGCAAGTGAAAGTGTACAATACATCTAGGCGTGTGCAACGTACACTATGAAAGTCCAGTTTATAGGTAGGAGCACAGTAAATATATATCCTGTATAACAGGAGAGCCAATCAGGCATACAGGAAGTAAATGTGACAAACAGTAATGCATAGATGATGTGTGTCACCACAAATCACATGATAGCCCAAACGATTAAGTAGGGGTAATGCCTAATAGAACGTGGATTGAATCAATTGGTTAAATGTCTTTATGGTAACTGTCTCATCTCCTAACAAGTCTTAAGGCTTTCTGTAGCTTGTGATCCATCCTCATTGAGGCTAGGGGATAAGTAAGTCCTGGGTTTGACCTTCTACAGTACTCTAGGTAGTCGTATGATTCTTGGCTAAGGCATTTATCTTGTGCTGGCCTCACCGGGTTTGCAAGATTTCCATATGGGCCCTTTGCAGGCCTATACTGGTCCAGTACCGGCCCAGTACCAGCCCAGTACCAGCCTAGTACCGGCCCTGTCATTACAGCTCCAGTGTAGCAATATAGTTCCTAAACAATAAACCTGACAACAATTAGTCTCTTCTAGTTCTAGCGCTGCTAAAAGCTGGTCTGAAGGACCAAGAGGCCCCTACATACATTGAATGCAAGTTTCTACAATGTATATGCACAAGCATGTACCTACCACAAACACTGCTTTTCTCAACACTCGACTTGACTCAACCTGGACTCCGCCACGACTTGACCTGAACTCAACCTATCATCAACTACGGGATGCAACCAAGACAATTAGCCAGACCAACCAACGGTGGTGTCGTAAATAGATATATAGGTAGGTATAGGATATAAAGATACATATAAGATTCTTTCACCTGGCGCTGCTAACTGAGGACTAAACATAATGAGCATTGTACTACTACTTATATAGTTAGGGTATGAAATACTAGAGTTCCATTGGCTCTTTTCTATGTTGGTGGTTTGCAATAGTCCTTGTGTCTTTCTCCAATGCATTGGCTCATAAGGGGTATTTTTTCATTTTGCTTATTCAGTACATCCTTCCTAGCCTTGCAGGTTTAAACGCTAGATATTTATGTACATCTTTGGAGTTGTGTCCCTGAGGGGAGACAACCAAGATTCTGCAGAATTATTCAATAACTCCCCCATAGACCAAAATACCACACAATGTCTTTCAATGATTTTTGGTGCTATTTTTACAGGTGTCTATGGATCAAACCACAGCAAAATAGGATGTCAATGTCAAAATATTCAACAAAAACTTTTAAAAATTTCACAATACTAGTTTTGAACAATGTGTATAATATTTCAGTATCACTGCACGAGTAGAATTCTGACATTTATTTTTTATTGCATGTCATAATTTAATCAATGTTGAATTGAACCAGGAAACTTCATGGCTATTATAAATTATAATCATAACAACATATTTTTGCCAAAAAACGTTGGTGCAGGTAGAACATGAACTTGAGTACTTCGTGTCTATTCAATTTCCTAACTGTGTTTTCAATTTGGTTCTGTTCTGTTCTATTGCACCGCAAATTAATGGGCAGCCTCAAGAAACTATCTCTGTAAACAATTACCTTGATGCTGAAGGTCATGCTCACTAATTGATCTGAAACCTCAGATCTCAACAAACACATTCACATTAATACAGAAAAATCGCCACAGCATATTTTTGTGCTGAACTGACTCCGTCCAATTTAAAATTTGTCCCTTTTTCAATTTAAAGCTGTTGTGCCCTTCCTGGTTGGCAAGCCTGGGTAAGCGTATCCATGGCCGCCATATTTATATTAGTTTTGAACTCGTTTAAAAATATCAAAGTCGAACTTTTTTTTACCATTGATAGAAGCATAAATGGAAAAATGGGCCATAACCAGTCATAAAACTCCAAGAATAGGTAAATTTTCCTATGTTAAGAGTTTTCAATGTCAGAAGTAACTTTAAAGCTATCAATCTCGCAGTAAGTCACTCTCTGCAGTACAATCCATGAGCTGCATTCAATTTTTTACGGTAGCTTATCATGACAGTCTGGAATGTTCACTCGATAAGCCATATACTTTGTGCCTTCCACACTTCTTTGTATGGTATCAGCATAGAGACAAGCGCCAAAAAATTTGAGATAATTTAACTTTCCAACAGCTTTTGAGTTTTTATAGTTTTATTGTGATTGAATGTTTTTGTAGAAAAAATCAACAATTTTGGATAGAAAAACAGGACGATTCTTAATAAAAAAAGCGTGCAAATTGATTTTAATAACTTAACAACCAATTTTATCGTCATACCAGATAGCCACAGAAGTTGATTTGATGGCTAGTTGAATGCATTGTGTTCAGATAAAAATTTGCTGGGAAAAACTATTTATCATTGTGATGCCGGTCTATGCATTCAGCTTTGTGGGTAATCCCGTTTAGGTGCCCACAAAGATTGTAGTAGTTTTACTAGTCCATGTACACAACAATAGCTGCACTGACAAACATCACTCTCTGATCTCATATAGCATTATCATTCTCTGACACTATCCGCAGACTTTCGGGAGTTTATACAGAGTTGGGCTTACCCCAAACTATGGTAGCCTCCATACATACTGTCACACTCTTCCTGAATCATTATGTAGAGGGAACAGTTCAGGCTGGATAGCAGGGGCACTTGTCTCTATTCTCTTGGGGTTGATACTAACAAAACCCCTTGAGGGGTGGGCAATCAGGTGGAGAGTTCAGGGGACAAGAGGTGTAACTAACAGGGGTTGCTCATGCTCCAATCTACCACAATATTACAATCTTACAATATTCATTCCATTTCATTTCTAACCTTCATCATACTCAGAGTTGGTAAGGTGTCGGTTGGTGGCATATTTTTGATTGTAAAGAATACTGAGAGATGCCGATGAATGCAACATGAGCACTTATAATCGCCTACAAACTCAAGATTTATACCTGACATATCACCCGATTTTTTCGCATATATGCACTATTACTGTTGCCCATTACCAATAAATCAAAACTATCCCAGTTACATGAATTTGCTGATAAGTTTCCGACCAGTCTTTTTTTTGTAACTGAATTAGCAACATGAAATAAAACAAAATATAAAAAATATTTTGGCTCTGTTACAATTGTGATAGATAAAAAAAAAATTACTTTTTAAAGGGAGATAGTTGAAAATAGTTATAAACCATGAATAACAGTCCAACATCTTCGTAGCCAAGAAGGCTGACCCCAAAATTGAAACAATATTATTGCTTGGCAGACATCACATGCATCCATCTTAGTCTACTAACTCATTCTATGATTAATAAGTGTCCTAAAGCACCCTAAACAGCCGTAAGAAGTTTCGTGTTGTGATAAATTACTGGTTGTTTTGAAAAGCCATGCTAAAGTGACCAAAGACCATGCCTGTCTTAATTCTTATTTTTGTTCATAAGAAATCATAACAAAATGGTGTTATTATAAAAGCAACAATCAGGTTCATTGATCCTTTTAACTTGATAACAAAAACTATATCCTTTTGGCAATAAAATAACTGCATTAAAATTTGTGACACAAGGCACCTTCGGTGTCTTACCGTCTTCATTTGACAAATTTTGATCTGTGCCTTTAACACTTGAATGATAATTTTAAGCAAAAATCACTAAAATCAATGGGTGAACTTCTCAGAAGTTTTCAGAGTTTTCTTCTCCTTGCAATTCATTCATGTCTCACATTTCTGTCAATTGCTAGAAAGCACACCTCAAGCACTGCTTCTGTTTACAAAACAACAGTTGACTTTTGCTCAAGAGTTATTTATTTATTACATATAACATATATTGTTAGACATGACAAGTTAATTGGTATAGTAGCATTATGCAAGCTTTCATATTCAGGTAAATTATGAAAGAAAATGAAATCAGCAAAGAAGATAATTTACCGATTCATTTATTATTCCACCTTATTAACTAGTTCTGCAAAATAATATTTCAATAATGACTACTTATTATCATTATTATTCAGTTAATATCATATTACAAAAAACGAAGGGGTGTCTGTCCGTCCATCCGTCCGTCACGGGCGTTGCCTACTTCCTGTAGGAGACAGGCGTGTCACACTTTCGGTGGGAAACGGGGTCAAAAGGTCGAACGGCCGGTATATATGATACAATGCTGACAGTACTCATCTCGGCCCCAGGTGGTCCCGGGGCTCCGGCAGCGAGTCCCCGGCATCGCTGCCGAGGCGGGGCCGTAGCCTCAGGTCCTCGGCCCCCCCCACCTGTGGTGGGGTGGGTACTCGACTCGCCCTGCCCCAACCGGTGTTGGAACTCGGGCCATGTCGGCGGGGCTGTAGCCTCAGGCCCTCAATTTCCAAACTGAGGTGGGGTGGGTACCTGAACCACCCCGCCCCACCCGATGAGTGTTGGAACTCGGGCTACAATGCATTGGGCTTGCTTCCTGCTGGAGTTGTATCCTCAATACAAGGGAGCACGACTCCTGATGGAACTCCCAAACATGACCTCACCAACAGAGGTCATGCACATGGTGCATCCATATAGAGAATAACTATATTACAAACAAACCGAGCAAATACTGCAATGAGATTTGCGTCGCAGACCAAGCCCCACCATGACCTCACCAAGAGAGGTCATGCACATCCCCGAGATGCACAACTATAAGCTATGCAATGCAATACCAACTCCATCTCCGTATGGAGAATAACCATATCACAAACAAATCGAGCAAATATTGCAATGAGACTTGCGTCGCAGACCAAGCCCAAAGGGCTTGTATACTAAATAAGGGGAGTTTCGACAAGCTGACGGAAGAAATTGTCAAATCCAAACTTGTTGGTGCTAAGTAAAATTGTATTTTTTATTTATTAAAAATATAACTAAAGATGTCTAAAAAAGTATTAAATAGCTTTGATGTTTTCGCAACCCCTCGCATCAGAGTTTCAATTTTCATAAAAATTAATTCATTATAATTTATGCGTAATGTTGAATGGCAGCAATACCGGCACAATATACCTTGGCCCAGATTAGTGCGGCGGAGGCAGTAATATACTACAAGCTGCATTTTGATCTTGACAAGGTAGTACATGACAATTTTGAGTGCACCTGCTCTGACACCCTAATGAATGATTGAACTTGTGGTTATAGTGATCTGATAGAAAATTGCATGCACTCGGTATTAGACCAAATTAATTTCATTTGATGCTTGTTCATTGCGCAAATCAACAACCATGATGTGACAAGATCCGACAATGTGGTTTGATGAAAAAGGGGTTTGCCTAAATAATACTGATGCGTCAATCTGCCCAAATCACCATAAGTAAATAAATTGTTTTGGTTGTCTTTGATTTTATTATGAACCAGCTATCATAGATTATTTATTCTAACAATAAAATTAAGTAGTGACTTTTCTAATGCTGCAAAAGTTGCCGTAAAGGAAGTTGATTTGGTGCGGTAACTCTCTAGAAAAGTTAGCTAGTTGATTTGTACTTGTGTTTAGTACTCAGTTCTCAATAAACTTGTTGACAAAGGCCAAAATGGACGTTAGTGCTCATTGGAAAAACTGGCTATCAACAGCCCGATAACTTAGTGATTGAACACAGACGTTGAGAATTAAATTTCAACATGCACACAAAGAGACCTATAGATTCAAAAACTGACATCAAACTTCATATACCCGGTTTTAGTTTTTAAAAAAATAAAACATTTTCACTTTGTTGAAATTTTGATATCGTTATGTAATTCTGTGAAACTAGCAAATCAAAAGTTTAATGAACTACTGGTTTGTGGAAATAGTTCCTAATAGTATAATTGTTGCTGTATGTTATATATTTCTCCTTCACCCTCACCCTCACCCTGCCCCTAACATAACAGTGGAAGATAGTACAACTAGTAACAGACACATGTCTCTAACACAACAGTAGATTCTAGTACGGCTAGTATCAGATGCATGTTGTCCTTCCAATTTATCTTCAACAACTGATTTGTAGTGTGCAAAACAACCAGCTAAGATTGATTAACAATTGTAAGGTACTTTAAAACACGGCAGAGAATCATCATGATGTGTCGCCCTGCAAACAGTTAAAGGCTCATTGTGCCTGAGGCTCCATCAACGAAGTTCATTATCGATCAACTCCAGCCCGGAATAACTTACTCGAGTACATTAAACTACGTACTTCTTGCATGAGATAAAAAGCTCCATTCTTTTAATGAAATATTTATTTAATAATAAATTTTAGGTGAACCAAAAGTGTCTTATAAAGCATAAAAATATATATTGTGATAGGGTAAACATTTTTGAAGATGCGAAGCTGTAAATGAAACAATTTTTTAAACTTCATTAAAAAAGCTAGTGATTAACAAAGAGCTACACGGCATAGGTAAATATTTGTTTGTCTTAGAAATAATTGTTCATTTTTTAGTGTGGCCCATTGCTGTTGGATTGTCTGTGCTGTTCTGTAAAGCTAGAGCTACCACCAGGCCAATAGTCGTATAGACCTGCTGTAGAAATGGTTGACATCTCAGTTGTGAGTCGGTAAGGAGGCGGTTGCTCTTCATCCAATGAAACTTCATGTGACGAATCTCCGCCCATTCTTGAATGAGACTGAAAGTTCTCGTAGGTAATTTCTTCCACATTATCGCTCCTAAAAATATCACACATAGCTTAAGGAAGAGTTGCCATAAGGTGAATATATTGAGCACATTTTGGCACTGCCAAACTTGGTATGTAGCTTAAACGAAAGAAAATTAATAAGATGCGAGTGAAAATACCATGTAACAATTTTTGACAACGCCACATTCGTTTGAAACTTTATTGGTGAACGCACAACTTTAGCTGACCAGTCGCTAATTCATTTTATGTACCAAAACACTGGTAGAGTTTAGGTTTGAGCCTGTTCCTAATTGCTAAAGATGGCAGCATTTTCAACATGTTTTGTTTGCACAAACAGCGGATGCTGGAAATAACAACAAATTAACCTTTGGAGGACAATCTGGATATTGTTTAAAAGAAATTGTGCGTGCTGTTAACTTATAACCAATTATCACCGCATGAGCTAAATCATGGCTGTTTGTATAGAGAAAATATGGGCAAGGGCAATGAGAGTGAGGTAGATAAAAAATCCAGATTTGAGAATAACTTTTGTATTGCAGGATTACCAAGCACTGTTCTCTCTATTCTTTGAAGGAAGCAGCTATCTAGAAGACTGTCCCTTTTTATACCAGTTTATTGATATCTTCACATATACCTAAGTTGTTTTTATTTAAAACTAGAAGTTTAAATTTTACAAATTGAGTTGATGCCAAATGCAATAATAAAAAAATAACCCTAAGCAGTAAAAAAGTGGCGATGTTGGTAAAACATATTTTCTGCTAAAATTAGAATTTACAGTTGTCTGTTGAATCTGAAAGTTCTTGTATATAATCTATATTCTGGTGATTTTAGGTTTGATTAGCTCAATTCCAAAAACAACGTATGACTGATATGACTGATTGATAGCAAGTTGGATGTGATTTGATTGGATGTTGGAGCTACTAGGGTGAGCACTCTCGTGTTGATGTATCAGCTGGTTAATGGTCAAAGTTTTTATCATCTAAAGCACTTCAATAATTGATTGGTTAATTACTGATTACTCCTATTAAATGTCTTAGATTTTATTAGCAATTACTTACCTTGCTTTGAGGTTCTTTGCACACCCTCCATTACACGCATGTCTAACAATCAGTGCCACAGCGAGGGCAATGACAAACAAAACTACTGGACCAAAAATGAGACCTGTAAGTATAACAAATATGAATTGCAATGCAGTGTGTGAGGAAAAAGCGACCAGCCATAAATGTTATAGAGAAGTAAACGGATCACTTACTGGCTTTGATGCTTTCAATTTCTTTGAGCACTTTATCCTTTACGTCGAGTCTTAAAGCTGGAAAAAGAGTCGTAGAACATTAAGCGCATTTAACAAGAAATGGTTGACGGTATATAAACATCGTAATAGAATTCAGTGGATGATTGACAATGTCATGTTATATTTAGTATTGCCTTCTCATTTGTATCTCCGCCCAATACCTGTTTACTTGATAATTAATTCCTCTCCACCCCAATACTTCAAGTAGGTAAGCTGTCTGAAATCATCAACATATCATAAAGTCCGTTTGCATTGCCTTACCAAACCCCTCTAGACCCTAACCCTCCAAACTATCTCAGTCTATCCTTCACAGAATTCTTTTCAACCTCATCGATTATATTACGCACCAGAAAGCAAACAGAGATTAACCTCATGCAACCATGACCTTATAACAAGCTAATTATGCCACAGTTATCCACTCCAGTTGGAGAGGGCATAACTCCTCATATATCCCCCTAAGAAAAGACAGATGCCCAAGATTAAAATAAAGATATACCAGAGTTCGAAAGAAGGAAGAGGCATTTACAAGCCAACGCTTTGGTGACACAAATGTTGGACCACTAAAACAGGTGCGTACTAAGAGCCAATGAAAACCTTGTATTTCAATCGTGTGTATTCTCTATAGAAGTAGCTTGTACTGTCTTATTGTTGTTTTTTTTTGTGTCAGTGGTGGTACTGCATCAATACTAGACCTTGTTTTAATTAACAGTTGAACTTTGATTAACTCTGCATCTGTTATAGCGTGCCTGACTAGTTGACATTGTTTACATCTGGCGTTGTTGGTATAGTAGCTGGTAGTTGGGGGAGCTCAAGTGACTCAGTTGTTGGTTAAGCAACTCTGAAGTTGGTCAAGTAGTCTCGGATTCTTGATGAGTGACTTGGATTTTGGTTGATTTGGCTAAAGATTGCAAAAAAAAACAATTCTGCTCCCCTAAAAAATGTTTTGGAACGTAGCACACCCTACTGTGTGGAGTGCTAGTCCTACAGTCTATGACACAATACATTTGTAACAACGTTGAAAGTGTATGTGAAATATTTTACATTATGATAATTTTTTGCAAAAACGATATAGCATTGAAGCCACCACAGAAAGTATTTCCCTGGTCTGCTGCTGCCTTTGTGATAAAATTATGTTCTAGATTGCTGCCAATAATATTAGTAAAGATCACAAAAGTTGACTAAACTTTTGTCAAAATGATTTATTTGTAAAACCCTTGCCGTTAAATGACTACTGTATATATGAATTTAGAAAATTACATCTATACTATTTACCTGTAGAGCACCTGTTGGAAAGAGTCCTTTCAAAACTATCCAACTCACAGTAGGTCAGTGAAGGTAGTAATGTATAAGAATGGTATTCATCTCTGTACAGCAAGTTTTGCCGAAAGTCCAAAATATTTATTCCATAAGCAATGTATCGGAGATTTTCTCCAGTTACGGGTAAGTTGTCGGCGTAATAGTATTTACCTGAAATACCATGAAGGTTATGAACTATTCAACAATGTGGTTAGGTTTCAGGTTATTTAACTGTCCCTTTGACCAGTGGCTTGAATAACATAAATATATAAGCTTGACAGGTTTATATTGGCAGTCTCTACAAAAATTAAAATGCGTGCAGAAACTTAAGCTTAAGGCAATAAAATTTGAATACTATTTAAGCAATGCATTGAAAGCTTCACACCCGAGTTTGCCACAAAAATTACTCAGCACTAGTTTCGTCACTAAAAAAAATAAATACGCAAAAATTGTCTTCTTTTCATTTCAAAATTCAGACTCTGAAACAT
Organism: Cryptosula pallasiana; assembly: GCA_945261195.1. NCBI lineage: Eukaryota > Metazoa > Bryozoa > Gymnolaemata > Cheilostomatida > Cryptosulidae > Cryptosula > Cryptosula pallasiana. The sequence continues at coordinate 54,427,819 of OX183131.1, read as the reverse complement.
AAACACTTACGACAAGCAAGAAAAAAAGATGGCCATGCAGCAATAACAATTTTGTTAAACATTCAAGCATCCCTCGTCAAAAAAAACTACACTGACCGAAGTAGACTCAAAAACTTGAAGAATAGCGGCACCAGTCACAGACTGCTTCTTACATAAAGCGATTTAGACAATTTTTTGGAAACAGTTTTTATTACATATACATGTTACCCACAGATGTTTAACTACTTAATAGATGAAAAAGTTGTCTAATGAACCAATCGAAAGGGCTAGATTGTTTAAATAATTATTTAAGATCATATATTAATCTGCATTAATTATAATTAACATTAATTACCATTATGATTAATGATACAATACAATATCTGTTTTACTTGAAACAAATACAACAACGGTTTGATGATTAAATGATGATTAATGAGTTTTGTGTCTGCCGACATGGTATGGTAGAACAGTAACAACCAAAGATACACTATGAATGATAATGAGTATGAAATGCCTGATTAGTTCATTCAAAATTTGGGCAGCAAATTAATGGCTCAGTAAGTATTGTTGTGAATAATTTTTCCTCATATTTTTCCTTCGACATGAGAACCATAGATACAATGTAATGGGATTGCCAGGAAAATCTAAAAGCGTGTAACCAAAACAAGAATATACATTTTATATCCATATAAGTAATAGAATAAGCAGTATAAGCATTTAGCAATGACAATATAAAACAGCTTTTATTTTTTCAAAGGCTGTCGGCTAAACATTGAAGTTTTTGTCTAATTTTTATTTCAAGTCCAGCACACAGTACATGATGCCACCATCACTGCCACCAACGCTGCCAACAATGCTGCCACCATCGCTGCCAACAATGCTGCCAGCACAACGCTTCTACTATTTGTGTATTGTAATAAAACCATTGGTTTACGAATACAACTGGTTATACTACATTTTCATTCAACAATACAGTTCACAAAAAATTCACCGTTGATTTTTTCAATGCATAATTGCCATCCAAAATAAAAATTGGCCAAGTTGTCACTTTCAATGCCAGCATTGCCCTCTCTGGAGAGAGGTATAATACTCGAGATGAGTGGTATTTCGTGGAGACCAGACCAAAATCCGCTACATTATTGAGGAATACTTGTACGACAATTGTGTGTTACATATGAGAATTGTTATTGGCCGAAGTAAACACCTTATAGTACATTCAATGGCAGCTAAACAGCTATAAGAACTTGAGGTAACTACTTTTAGTAAAAGTTTCTCATAACTTGCAAAAAACAGTTGCCACACAAGATGATTCGTCGTTAATAGGTCAGTTCAGTGTTTTGTGTTCTATGTCATAGCTGGCTGATTCCCGGGGAAATCTATTCACAGCGCTTCTATTAATGCTTTCAAATTGTCATGATTCTATTATACTAAGGAAATTAGAAAGCCACAACCTGGCAACAGCGACTTACCAAATTTATTCCATTTCATTTCAACCCATTTGTCATACTTTGAGTCAGTAAGGTGCCGGTATGCAGCCTTAGTTTGGGATCTTGAAGAATACTGAAACACGCCGAGGTACACAGTCATGACAGTCGGTCCAATCTCTTTTGGGTAGACTGCAAAGAAATTAAACGTAGTTTATTTATCATTGCCAGACGACATATATATGTAAAATAATGCAAGACATAGTAAAATAAATAGATCCTTCACATGCCACAAAACTGCAATTACCGAAAATCCATCACTTCTCAAAAAATTAACGAAAACTGTTTGAAGGAAAAATGATTTTATGCCACATGCTATTGGTGCTGGAAACTGTACGTGAGGCATCCACCAGACATTTGGTTACTTGCCATGAACTTTTTGGTATAAATATTCATGTTATCTAATGCTTACTTGAAATAGCTAAAACTTTTTAGCGTGCATTGAAACGTTTTTAAAGAAAATAATTCATTTCTACTTATCTGAGTTTTTGCGAAAGAATCACTTTGCAAAGATATAACGCAGCTCCTTTATACATCCAAAAAGGCTTCTGGTACATGTATAGCAACCAAACCATTTCATTCTCAATAAAAATAGAGTAAACTTATGTTACTCACACTTTGTGGAATATTTTGGTCTGTATATGACTCTCCAACCAATAATGTTGTTCGTGTATGAATTGTTTCTAGCTATATGCATCTCTCCTTCACCTTCAAGTACATCGCTAAACGCTGTCTCTACTACAATAGTAGATACTAGTACGGCTAGTATCAGATGCATGTTGTCCTTCCAATTTATCTTCAACAACTGACTTCTTTTGTGAAAAACCGCCAGCTAAGATTGATTAATGATTGTTCTTGGCATTGACAGGAAATTGATCACATAATTTCTACTTCCCACTGCTAACCACGCTGCATATTGTTACTTCATTATTTTTAACTACAATTAACACCGCGCAGTTTTGCTGTTAATCAATGATATGGAGTGGGACAAGCAGATGATATAACTCTTTGATAACAACTTCTTTAAGCTAAGCAATTGTATTGTTTATGAGATGAAATTTTTTGGAAACTTATGCATGTAAAAAAATTATTGCATGAACCAGCTTGCATGAAAACTGCACTTGCCGAAACTTTTTTTGAAATAAGGAAGAGAAAGAAGACAAGCTGGTATGGTTTCTGCAATGTGACCTACATACATATATAAGTTACTGTACTGCTAGACTATAGGCTTTTAACTGATTACAAATGTCACCATGGTAACCTGAATGCAACAGTAATATGGGTATCTAAAAAGTAGTTAGTAAAATTTATCATTCTGACAGCTACATAATAAAGTGGACTGCTAAAAATATAGCTATGGCGATGTAGCAACTAGTTATTACAAATGTAAGGTATGACAATGAAACTGTGAAAGATAACAACATTATTGCTTATCTATCAGTGTTACATAATAGCTAATAACTAAACCATGTAATAGACTTACTAAATAACTGGCTTTAGAGACAAGTGCATGATGTAACAGGCAACACAGAGTTAAAGAGAAAAAGTAGGTAAAACTCCGAAAACCTCATTTAAAACTTCAAATTAAAGAGCAAGCCTTTGGTATCAAAGTCTTCAAACTTTAAAAATCAAATTTTAATAACAACTATTCTTTCTGATAGACAAGAACAGTGAAAGTATGAGCGAGGCTTTGTAAATGTTTGCAATTAAAAGTAGCCGAGAATTTAATGGCTATAATTCATACCTTGACTGGAACAACTGAAAGCATAAAGGCTTGTAATGAATGATTTATTGTATATTGTACGTTTGACAACATTTCTAGACATATAATATATGTTGTGCTCACTTAACAAAGTAACTGCAGATTACTAACCAAATGGTTTGCTCAAGGTAATCAATCAGACTGGATAAGCTTATAAGATGTTGCTAGGAATACCACATACATTGACATGTCTGAAACTGATGAAATTGACATGAAACCTAAGATCAGTTTATTCTTTTGTGTAAAAATTTCAATCACATTTGCTATTTTAGAACATCAAATAACTTGAACATAAAATCAAGTTGTGCAGAATAAATTCTGGATAGACTAACACTGCATAACTACTTGGCAGATTGAGTTAATATTAAAATAAATTGTTAACTTTTTGATGTGTGATCAACTAACTGAAATAATAGCTAAAAAAATTAACCTTGGTGACAAACAACAATCATTCTACATTCACCATTGCAGTAACTTAAAGCTGTTAGTTTTTAATGTTTTCGATCGTTAAGATAAGTGCTTTGCTCATATAACTTACTAATCTATGGGCTGAGCCAGCTTGCGGGATTTTGTGGCTCTGCTTTATCAACAACCCCACTGTTTAGGAAAAACCTTAATGCACTGGGAGTTGTCCTTTTCACTTTTACAATATGTAACACAGGATGAGTGCAAAATTGCAATTTGCCTATATATGTTCCACCGGGATTGTATTATAAGGTGTAAAACAAAATTGATCTCAAAATTAACAAGAGCTAGATTTTATTTCATTAACAACAGAATGGATTTCATGTTTATCACATGAATGTGTAACCATTATACTGCACCACAAACCTTGTCAGCTGGTTAAACTTCAATTTTTAAATCTTAATCATTTCATTTCCTTCTCACAGTTACTTATTACACCAGTACCTTTACCTGCACTCTAACAACCTAGTCATTGTTAAAGCATGTATTAAAGCAGGATGACTTTATTCACAAATAATTGGGTTCATACCTTACGATTATGGAAAATAAGAGGACAACTCCCAGTAAAACCAGGTTAATCTTTCTTTCTCTTGCCTCAAGATCACTTAGCCCTAAACTGTAGCTTAAGTATGATTAAAATTTTCAGCCATGAGTGTTTTTTAACTAAAAAAAACCATTAATCACCACATTGCAATGGTTGATATATTGCCTTATTGGGAGCATATTCTAAAGCACAAGCATGGTAGAGATTCTTGTAGTTGTCTTTCCTCTCTTATTATAGCATTGCAAAGTCATGTTTTAAAAAAAATGAAAGGCGGAGACGTTTTTGAAGCTGAAGAAAATGCCACATTCAAAATCCAGCAAAAACAACTGTCCGTTTTACAAACTTGTACGGGCTCTTTGTCAAAATGTTCGAGCCAACTAAACAGAATGACATCGCTTGGTTTAGTGAATAAAAACCTTGAAGAAAAATGTTCTAATTTACGTTATGTACAAAGGTATATCACCATAAATTCCAACAAGCAAAAGTGATTTATACTTATTAGTTTTACAGGCAATGCAGGATTGTACAAGTTTGAGATAGAACATCTTTGGTTTACATGAAGGTAAGCAAACTACCGCCGCTAGTCGTTAACAATAGCTGCCAAGAACTAAAAGTTGGGCAGTAAATCATGTATTTCATTATGAATTCTACTTTCACTATTATTGAACACAGTCTGGTCATAAAGTGGCCGCACCAAAGTTTTTTGTTGTGTTTCTGCTGTAGGTTTTAGCAGATTCAAGAGTAAAAAAAATTATCTGTGTATTCCTAGAGAGTATTCCATCCCGAGTACCATAATCTGATGTAGTGTCAGTTATAATAATTGAAGATTTTTTTGGCGTAGTTTGGGCTTCACTATCGCTGGTTGTCATATTTTGGGTAGATCTATTGTCCATAGGAACAATATTTGGAGCATGCTGATCTATTTCATTACTGGCATCAGCTTCAGCAGCAGATTGTTCGGCATCATTTTCTCTGTAATGTAACATTTAAAGATGTACATGAAAATCGAACCCATAAGAAAAATCTTTTCTACCCCAATCAGTTGATATAGTGTAAAGGATTTTGTCAAATGCCTTCACTGACCGCTACTAGAAAATGAACCAAACTGGCAGAGCAGACAAAGTCTACTCTAGAGCGCTACTGCGAAAGTAGGGATGGCTCTTCTGGTAATGATATGTAGAGTAAGACAGATCCGGATATTACTGTGTGTAGACAGGCTAGTAATAACAGGCAACCAGCCTCACGAATCACACAGGGTTGCAGGTTAAATGTCATTGTATTGTGAGCAAAATACAAAAGCTTGGCCAATAGCCTTCTTAGTCAAACGCACAACAAACTCTACCCACTGGGCTAACTGCGTCCCTATTTATGGAAAATGCATAACAGCTGTTGAAAAAACTACAATATAATTTGGCATACAAAACATCAGGTCATGCTACTACAACTAATCTCAAAATTACACAACAAGCAGGATGCTACATGGATTAATAATACTAATAGCCACAATAAGCTAGGCTACCGCGTGTAAGGCGGGAACTGTTCAGAGAAGCGGAATATCCTAGCTATCAACTTCTTATGTACAGGATATAGTACTATAGTACTAGGCCAGTCAGTCAGCTGACTAACTCACCAGCCACACTAGGTGATTTCCATTACAATAGAAATAATGTCTGTTGAAAAATGTATTTCTAGAGAAATCGTCATGGTAGTGGTTTTTTTTGTCTCTCTGCAGTATCATTATACGTAGTTTCAGTTTCTTTGAAAAGCCTGATCTATTAAAATTGACACTCATCTAACGCCAGCAATTTTTGCACTAGATGGTTTTTTGCATTCATCTACGTAATCGATGATAGGTTGGAGACAAAGTAGGACGATAAGAATGCAAAAACAATTAAATTTAAATGAAATGATTAGCTCGAACAAAAAATAACTTTTCCAGCACTGCAGCATTTGTTTGTTGACTAATGAGTAGAAAATTTTAATCATAAACAAAAATTATTTGATTTAGAAAAATCGTTATTACCGGGAAGATGTAGTTCTTTCAGAAGATCTGTGGTGGCACTGAAATTTCAGGCAGCACACGGCTAGAGCTAATATCGCCAATGTCATTGTTATAGGAGCCAAGACTGCGGCCAAAATTGTTCCTAGATATCATGGAAAAGTTAACGCCATTGTCTAAATAAACAGATGTATGCAAGAAAAACTGTTCAAAATACAAAAAGTTTCTTATTCTAGCCACTCCTTAGGCAGCAGGAATGTTAAGCCACATTTATTCATGCAACAATTAGCGCAAACAATATTTAGAATGATTACATTCAAAAGTTTATTACAAAGTCCCACCAACCTTTACTGTTTTCTACATTTGTTGTATGATTGTGTTTTCTTTCATGGTGACCTAAAAGCAAATCAACATCTTTCACTTCAAGTTTATGAGCCGCGGACCACACTTTAAAACTCTCTTCAAATGTTTACATCCAAAAATCAAGTATATTCAAAAACTTAACCGTGATAATAAAATAAATTACTTTCGTATAATAATTTTAAAACATGAATAAATAACATTTCAAACTCAATGATATAAGAAACAAAATTTATAAGCGGAGAAAATGCGAACATTGACAGTTTTATCTTTGAACCTGAAAAAAATCTGTGTTCCGTCAAGCGTTACCAAAAGTTTCACCTGATACATATAACTTGGTTTGTTTTAAGAGTTACATAATACAAACCTTCACTGTTGAATCGTTTGTGCCTTGTAAGTGATGAACTAACATGCAAAGGCTTCCTATATAGAGCTGTAAATATAAACAAGCTCTCTTTTGCTTATAAGCTTCTCAAATTGTTCAAACTATAACAAGAAACAAAAGGGTTCATTACTACATAAAACTGCTTAGAATATTTCTTTGTATGTTGACAAATTCCATAGGAATTGCTTCGCTGTCATCATGAATGGGTGATGTGTCAATGGTTTGTAGACCTTCTTATTGGACGCATTATAACATAAATAGTGCAAGAAATGAAAATAGAAAAATACGCAGGCAGCAAGTTTATATTATAGTTAAACCTGAGCAGGTCAATGTGATTGCATACAATGCTGATGAAAATTGCTACAAAGTTGTTTAAGTTAGTCTTGATTGTTATGAGAGGGTAGAGAGCAAGGGTGTGTTGTAATATAAGTATGATAAATGGATCCATTAAGATATACCTGAATAGGAAAGCCTACAATAAGAAAATGTGCTGGAATGAAATATCATCAAAGAGTTCATATTTCGCCAATACAGCTTTTTTTGTTGTGGCTGAGCTTTTAGTCATTAAAATATTTACAACTAAAATATCGAATTGAAAAAGAATTAATACTAAAACTTCACTGTATGGATGTAAAATATCTTAATAAATGTTTTTGTTAAAAACCTTCTGTATATTAGAGTGTATGCTTGAGCCAAAATTGTCTTGACTCTAGGCTTAGTAAGTTTTGCAACTTTAACTGTCACGCCTGAGGGGAGGGTGTGACAGGTTAGTTGAATAGACCAAGTTCCATGCCACACTGCATTCCAGAGCCTCCAATCAAAAATACATATCATATAGATTTTAGGGTGGATTAAATTAAAAATATGGTTTCTCCATAGATTAAAAATACTTAGTGGCTCATGACATACATCAGCTGTTTATAATAATCCATTTTGTCATTAATCAGTTGTTACGTAGATGTGAGACTGGTGCATTCATGTGTTTTTTGTCAATAAAAATGGCATACTGTATATGGGATATTTGTCAGCTGTATTATCGTTTTTTGCTCACTAACAATGCAACAAAGAAAAGTTTTAACAGATAGATTATTTTTTGCTCTTAAAATACAGAAAAATCTTTATTGTTCTTATTTAGCTTGAAGATTAAAATAACAAATTGAATTTCAAATGTAGTTCTTTCGGTCTTTTGATTGGAAGATGAGAATTAAGGTACACAATTCACTAAGTTAGATCGTTGGCTTCATTTCTAATGCTAAAGTCTCAATCAATAGAAATTTTTTAGATCCTTGGAAGCAAATTTTATTCCATAAATCAACTGGTAAAAGAAAGTTTCACCAGCTATTGTTAAGTGTTAATGAGTAGATAAACTGCTGTAGTCAGTTGATCTTTGGTCACATGACCATTCAGTGAAGAACCCAGCAGAAACAGCCAAGTAAGCTTAGAAGTTATAATGGTTATCGTTATAACTCATATTTGGTGAACAAGACGATTTTAGGTCAAGTCAAAACCGCCCTCTTTGTTACTGAGCACATCGCATACAAAAAGGTAGTAGTTAGATACGGTAGTTTAACATAAACAAGAAAAAAAACTGTATTAGGAAAGCTGCAGGTGTGTATAGTTTAGTCACCACAGTACAAGTAAATAGTTGCTGAAGTTTGATAAAGATTTAATAAAATGTTCAATTTTACTGAGCCCTCTTGCATGTTTATATGATATGTCACATTGAACACTTTTGCTCAATGGTCAATTTACAGATATGTCAAGTTTCTGAACCACTTTGACTTTTTACTACCAGAGTAAGATCTAGTCAGAATAAGAAATCATAGTAAAAATTAGTGATTACGTTTCTGCTTATAACACTTTAAAACTTTGGTTTTCTCTTAGGTGAAAAGAGCCAACGAAGAGTATAAACTGGTTACTACAGGTTGAATTGCCAACCTACTCATCAACGGTAATCAGGTAAGTAATTGGCTGATCGAATTATGTCCGTTTATGTGTGCGTTATATAGAGAAGTAAAAGAACTAATAGTAGCAAAACTAGCAAGAGTAATACATGTCGAGTATACAGTAAAAGGTAAAAGAAATGATAGAATGCCTGATCTGAGACAACAAGCAAAGATATTCCTGAAACGAAAGAGTTTTGCTTTTACCAGGTATGGCCGGTCTATGATAAACCCCTACAGACAGGAAATACTACAAAGAAAATACGTTCTTTCAAAAAAGCATAGTATTCGGTGACTTACCAGACTCCAAGCAAAGATATTTCTGAAACGAAAAGAGTTTTGCTTTTACCAGGTATGGCCGCTCTATGATAAACCCCTACAGACAGGAAATACTACAAAGAAAATACGCTCTTTCGAAAAAGCATATTATTTGGTGACTTACCAGACTCTGGCTTTGTTAGCGTAAAAACAGCTGGCAGATGTGGGTAAGGTTCAGGTTTGTCATGCTGTTTAGCATTTGTCGTATTTCTTCCACTGAAAATATCTGCTAAAGCAAGAAACATTATCAAAGTTTTTACAGTAACTACTAATAATACATACATGTCACTCCCCTGACACTAATCAAATGAATGGCATAAGAGGCCAAATCCAGATAAGGTATTTATTGTGTTGAAATCTTCTGATTGTTTCTCTGCCAATTGGAATCGACTTGTTGATATCTTACGGATAAAAACTCTCTTATTACTAACTGACTCACTTCATAAGGAAACCAGCTTTGTGTGAAACGGCTTACTTTTTTTGCTAGTTGCAAAAGTTTTAAGAGAAAAGTTATATATTTATAATAATAGTTGTTTAAAACTTTAGCTCGGCTGTTTTATACTGTTAGTCAAACTTTGGGAGATTCAACCAAAATTGGAACATGTGTCATAACGGGTCTTTTGCATTGTTATTCTAACATTGTAATCTAGTATACTTTCTTTCCTCTAGTAGGACATTAAACATGGAAATAAATAACCCTTTGTCTTTTTACAATGATCAAACTGACACAATCTTGCACATAACGCAAAAAAATTGCACTAGAGTCCAACACTGTTACAAATGGCGCTTGTCTTTACAAAAATTTTCGTCCAATATTTCTGCGTATTATAAAATCATATCAACGAAGACAAAAATTAGGCTCAAGAAAATAATAGTAATATATATTAATTTTTTATCGCAAAATCTATATTAATCATTTACACAAAATTCTGTGCTTGTTTTTTTGTAAAGAATTTTGACGGCCCTCCTCTATCTTTTAGAGTAGCATTTTCATCTTACCATTTACTAGTTTCATATTTATTTTTCTATGACTTCCTTGTATTGACATGAGCTGATATTGACCCAGCAACTGGTGGTTATACCAAACCACATGTTCACTCATGAATAAGCAGTTGGATGATATAGTTTTACTGTAGCTAACTATGTGGTGGCACATGTGCCCTGCACATACTTATAATTATTGTAGAAGTGACTCTGACCTACGGTTGTAGCCACACATGTCCCCCGCAGTGCTGTCACAGAATCTCAGCACCATTGTAGTTTAGACAAATGCCTTGGAGGCCCTGTAACTACCTTACTGGCCCTGCAGCAAACAATACCAGCCCTGCAGTTACCTGTAGTGACTTATACAACCTTTCTTACCAGCGATACCAGGTTGGGAACATGAGGGCCGCAGTGGCTGGATGATCCAAAAATAGCCTTAGTTGCTTCAGATGGACAGATCCACAACCAAAATACTTTAGGATGTAACCGATCGTGGACCCAGGGCTATATAAGACTATGAACCATAGTTATATACTCTTATCTTTGCCACTAGGTGCGCTACCTGTTTAACCTTGTGCATTGTAGTATTTTTTAGTTGTATTTGGGTTATCTGATTGGCTCGTGCTACTTCCTGTACTTCCAAAGAATACATTTGGACAAAAAAATGTTTTTATACTTGAAGTCTGTGTATTCTGTTTGAGCCGAGAGCTTATTAGTTGTAAAGTTGTGAGTAACTTCTCCATTACACCCTGCAGGTCTGATTGACCCTGTTCATCTCTTGGAGAGAGGTGTTGTTAGCTGCGCCACAAGTTGTGGGCTGTGGACAGTTGTGCGTTAGCGGACGGTAGTGGGAACCTCATCAGCAGAAACCACTACAACTATACACAAACCTCTAGTTTTCTTGTAAGTTTTCTTCCTGGTCAATTTATAACATGAAAGGAAAATTATTGCTCACTTTTCACGAAAAATACTTCTTGAATTATTTTTTCAAAACTACAACAAGTTCTTTAGTATACCAATATGAATTAAGTTTTTCCACAAAAGCTGTTATACAGCAAAAACCGTTTACTGGCAAGCCATTACCCAATAGAAAAAAAAAATCTGATCACTTCCATAATTATGTGAAACACACGATGTTGTCCCATTCTATGTTCCTTTCTCACTCATATACTTTCTATGCTCAGTTTACTACATGGATAAAACCTAGCGAATTAATTGTTCCAATAAGTAGAAAAAAAAGAACAGAAATAAAAAACACCTTGAGAATGAAATGCTCATTAATCAAACTCAGTTTTGTTTCACTCAGTTTTCCACAAATCTAGAGTTGTCTTACTGTAGTGGATCGTGCCGGTAGGGGGTCCTACTACCGTCAGCTAACAACAGCAAAGAAACACCTCTCTCCTAGAGGTAACGCAGGGTCGGTCAGACCTTCGGGGTGCAACAAAGAAGTCTGTAGCAACTTCACTACTAGTGAGCCCTTGGCTCAAACAAACTAGGTATATTTTTAAGTAATAAAATACATTTATTGTCCACATATTGTAGTAGTTTTGCACTGTCTACTACGACACAACGGTATCACTCCAAACAACTTCTTCACTATATTTCGGAGTCACTCCAAATTGACTTTAACAACCTTCATACGGTCCTAGACCCAGACACACAATGACACAGTTTGCCTTAACAAGATTTATTTCATAATCTATTTAGCAAGGTACAAGGGTATTTAGCATGATCCACTAGACTTCTGATTGTAATGCACAGAGAAAGCTCCTTTTATAGGAGAATCAGAGGAAGATTCACCCCCTTATTAGGGTGAACCAATCATACAATGCAATAGGAACAATACATCAATCAAAACAAATAATACACATTTAGTAAACAAGACTAGCCAATCACAACAGCAGCACATGGTAAAGTGTGCTGAGCCATTTTTCCCGCTCTTTCTCTTGGCTTGGAACTTTTCCACTCCTTATTAGGACATCCTGGTACTTTTCCACTCCTTATTAGGGCATCCATCACTTAGCTTGCTCTCCTGGTTACGGTACTCTTCTCATTCACGTTCTGAGGTGGGCATCTGGTTCCATAGGCCCCAGGCTGTCTGAATCAACTTCTTTGGATACTGGCCCGTGGTAGCTGACCCGGGGTAGACCCGGGGTAGGTTATACATGTTATATAGTGGCTATACAGGGTCTATATAGCGCCGGGGTCCTCGGTATTTATTTTATGGGGGAATTTGTACAGATGCAGAGGGGGAAAGACTCAGGGGCTGTCTCTAGATTGGCTGTTGACAAAGCAAGGGGTGGAGGGGGGTCTTGGGGTGAGAGGGGGAGGGGATGGGCGAGTTGACTGTATCATACAAATCTCTCACAATATCACACTCTAGGAAGGCAATCGCCTAGAGAAGTTCACAACAGTAGCAGTAAGAGATAAATGGCGAAGTATACTGGCAAAAGCAGCCTTTTCTAGGCTGGTGACAGAAAGCGTATTGCATCATGTTGGTGTAACCAATAATACATAACAGGAAGTAATGCAACTAATCAGATAATGATACATACAATGGCATGCAATATTAAAAGGGTAGGACACTTAGCAGAAATGGCCAAGGTTATAAGATTAAGGCCTTAGTCTAGTTAGCCTTATTATCCAGGTAGATAGAAAGTAGAGGTTGCTGGCTCCTGGATTCGTCCTCGGGCATCAATATAACTTATCTTTGGAACTCTGGCTATGGCGGCCATCTTTTTGCCGGCCCAGTATGTCACTGCAGGGCCGGTAGAGGTCACCCTTGGTAAATGTCACTGCAGGGCCGGTAGGAAAAGCTTCAGGGTCGGTAGGAAAGGCTGCAGTGCGGGTATCACATTTGCAGGGCTGGTACGGTAATTCGTCTGCTTCTAAGTGATGGCTATTTGGTGCATCACTTGGGAAGGCCTGTTTGACTAAATACTAGTGTCAGAGTCACCTCTAGGTTAAGGTATACATGTGAAAAACATGTTTGCTGCCAAAATCCACCACATTATTTTCAAAGAAAAAAACCCCAAGGGTGCACTTGATTATACTGCATTGCCATAATAAGAGTATAAAAATTTGATCTGAGACATATTTGCATTAAAATCAGTCATAGCTTTGATTTCTAAGTAGCACTGTGATCCTAGTTACATGGTATGATCTGAAACTATATACCATTCAAAAAAGCTCTCTTACAACAATAACACTGATTGCTGGAATTAATCTACCACACACAGTGATTGGTAAAACGAAAACATTGGTTAGAATTTTTTTCCTGAGCATCAATGAAGTAATTACAGGGTCTGCTATGCAAATTTTTTAAACGTATCTTTTGTAAGTATCAGCAAAATCACTTCAAAAAAAAATGTTGCAATGAATCAACAATGGCAATAATGCATAATAGCGGGCAGGCTAAAAGGCTAACACTGGACATACATGAATAAAATTTGAAGTCTATTTGTAGTATGTAACATTGCATAACATAATGATTTTGTAACCATGGAGATAAATGATACCAGACAATGACTTGAATGTAACGTAATTTAAGTTTTGCATGGGCGAATTCACACTCATCTGTATCAACATTTTGTACTGAACGCTCAGGTTAAACTTGTTGAAAAATGTCAATATGAGCATCGATAGGTGTTGCAAAGAACTAGCTAAACTAGGACTGAAAACCTGATGAACAAAAACAGCCACTGACGATGAAACTTTAGAAGATGAGCTCATGAAAAGCCCCGAGATTGCAGAAATTGAGGTATTAGATGATATTTGCTGATTTTGCTATACAAAATAATTTATTTATTTGATTCCGAACAGAGGTGAAATATAGCAAGCAGGTATTGTTCCCATCCTTAGAACTTGTATAGCAACGGCCCTGGTCAGACCAACCAAATGAGCCATTAGCTATGACGTAATTAGGTAATGTCACAGTTTTTACTAAGAGAAAACTTTAATTATCCCAGGTTATTGACAACAGCAAATTTCTCCTAGCATATTTCCATATATAATAACTCAGATATTGAAAAAACAACCCTGAACAATAAAATTCAAGATGGTTGGTGAAAACACTAAAATCATAAGTCGTACCACTATAAGTCTACAAACATAATTAAAATTAATATGGAAAACAGGTAGTCAAATGATTATACAAAAAATAATCTTGTTCCAATATGCAACCTTATCTATGGCGGGTGTTTTCCATATGAGTTCATGCTAAAATATCTTAATGCTGATGTGCTTTTTACCTCCAAATCAAAAGCAGGCTTTAAAGGAACTTTATGTTGTTTTTAAAACCCTGTGTAAGGCTCACTTGAGTTTGAAATGAGTCTTTTCCCCTGTAACCTACCAGCTGACCCATTTAATGCTGACTACACAAAACGAAAACATAGTTTCAGGAAAAAAACAACATTCACAATGCTACTATTATTATTATTGTATGATTTTGAATATCCTATTTTAAGTTCTCACCACTTACTAAAGACTTCAATGTAAACTATCAGAAGATGAAATAGGAACACTACTATATTTTATCACTCACTAGATTGTGATTAATTTGCTCTGAAGACAACTTGTTCATCTACTTAGAAAATCAATTACTAACTTTCCATGTAGCGCTACATAATGGTGTCATGGCTCAGTGCTTCTCAATAGCGATAAACCATCACGCTTTTCCATGAGCCAGCAATTACAGAAAGCCAAAGGTCATGAACCCTAATTAGCGAGTCAACGGCGACTTTGAGCTAATGAGTCAATGAGTGAAACTACTGTATGAAGGAAAATTGTTTCCACAAACAATTGGTTTTAAATGCTTTTCTTGTGTTTGTTTCATCTAATGCTACATACTCCACAGGAAAAAGTTTGAAGCAGCAGTGCTTGGCTAATGTGTAATTTATTTATTAAACTGAAAATAATTATTTATTTTTATTATTATTTAACCACGGCCAATTGATTATTTATTATTATTTACTTTTTATTATTATCAATATCTAAAATAGGGAAAAAAACAATTAATATAAAATAAAACACATAAATATATTTGTGATCACTAATTCTGCATCATTTTTAATTAATATAAGTGGTCTTGAAAGGCAACTGTCTCATATCACTGAAATTTCTGTCCAAATTATTTAATTATATTGACTGCAGTGATGCTGGAAATACAATACACGCATGTGCAAACCAGTAGCGCTACGGCATTCCCTATTTCCATAACGCTTCAGTGGTCTGGCGCTATTATAAGTCGCTACTTAGTAGCGACTTTCAATAGCGCCACATAATCACGACTTCAGTAGCGATATAGCCATTTCCAAGAGGGGAAAACCCGTGGCGCTACGGCGTAGCGCTACGGCGTAGCGCTACGGCGTAGCGCTACGGCGTCGCGTCATGGAAAGTCACTAATAGTCTTTCTCTCTGAATAATACATGTTGTTTATTTCCTTACGGGAATTCCAGCCGTCAACAGATAACGTAAAACCGGAGTAGTTGTTGACGAATCTACCTACCGCAGTACCATTCACTAGCTGGTATGTAAACCACTTCCTCTTGAAATTATGCATAGTTGATTCACATCGTTAAAATTAGACCTGTTGTTTTAGATATTACAAACCGTTACCATGGTGATATGATAATGATGAACTCTAGCGTATTTATATTGGTTGTTCCACTAGTAGCAGCTTCAGGTTTACAACTCTGAAGTATCAGTTTTATAAAGTTCTCATAGGCTGAAAATTTTTGTTTTTGATTCAATGCAAACTGTTCGCAAAGAAACTCTAGGTGTATTCGTTACCTGGATTGATGAACATCTGCTATTAGTCATATTTGGGATCCGCATCAGTTGGCAGTGAATGCATTGATCCAGGTGTTTAATTTTTATTATATAGCAATGAGAAATAAATAGCCATTGATCCAGATCAAACTTGAGGGCATAAATATCCAATGTGTGTTGTAGCGAGCATAATTATTTGCATATGTGTAAGCAATTCAACAGCGTTATAGTGTCGTTGATTCCTGATTGGTACTATATGCATGATGCATCGGTAAGTAGCAGATAGTGGTAGCGAGTCAAAGAATAAACAACTTTACATTTGTCCGGTTGACAACGTTTATTTCAAAACACTTCATTCTTGATTAACTATAGCATGTATTTTTATTTTGTTTTATCAAAATAGCTCTGTGTTTCATTATTGTGATCAATCTACATGTATTTCCGATATATCAATACTGTACATTGAAATCGTAGTAATTAATAATAAACAACATGTATAATAATTAATAATAAATAACAATAAAATAATAATAAATGAGGCTGAGAATGAGCTGCTTTGAAACAAACGTCACCCAAGTGGGTATATATTAATTTTTTATGTTATTGATTGGTAGCGCTCACGACCCATGAGTATGCCTCGCAAATTGATATCTATTTGCTCGTGGGGGATGGTATTTTGCCATCCATTAAAAATATTGCTACCGGCCCATTCGCATTAAATGAATTGCGAAATATATTATTTATTAAACTTATTGTACGGATCGATCCAGGTCGCGAATATACCTTCTTACATCATTCGGATGTTTCCTTGTTCCTCTCAATTTACGGAAATGAATGTTTCACAGTGGCCGGTCACCACTAGGCACCGCTGTGGTTTGAACTGTGTGTATGCAGAGCTTTACATGACTCATACATCATTATATCAGGCTTTGTTATCTGAAAATGATAAATCACTTTTCGAAATCTAAACATGCTGAATGGTTTTTTTTAGTACAACATACATAGTGTGAAAGCTGTCTGAATAGACAAGCAGCCTATGAGATGAAAGTCTAGCAGACTAAAACTAACATTGAGTAATATGTAAAAAAGCCCTGATACATATACAAATACGGATAAGACAAAGAACTTTTTGAGGTGACAATTCTGTTTTTATTTACCCTAATAAGTTGATAAATGTGAAAAAAATCTAGTCAGGCTGCCTCAGATATATTGTGGCTAAAGTATTAAATATATTGAGTAGTGATACTAGATGTACCGAGCCAAAACTGTTGATTCCCTATAAGGTGTTGGGTCTGTTTTCTCTCACCGGTGATATAAAAGTTCCACCAGTCAGACTGTCACCAGAGTGTTCCAATGGTGGACTGTCAGAGGTAGAGGTACAGTAACTATTTATTTGATATGTAGAAAAGTTTGCAACAGCTAGCTCATAAGAAGGTGGCTGTTCTAGAGAGGTTTTTGGATCTTGTGAGTTTGGTTGACTCATTATAACTGAGTAGTCTGGTAGAGAACTCTGTACTGCGATTGTATAAGGTGGTGGTAGGTCTGTTGTGGCTTGTGATCTGTTACTTGATCTACCATGTGATCTGTCATGTGACCCACTTATTGGTTGCTCTAAATCTCCATCCCTAAAACACCAGAAAAATAATTATATCATTTGATATATCGAAATGGTAGGGACTTCATTAGAACAGTCTCTAAAGAAGTATATGTTATTGGATTCATAGCGTTTTTAACGAATGCTGTCTCTCTCCTGTCACATAGCAATATTCAAAAAATTTTAAAATTTTTCTGATGCCTTGTGAAACCAATTTGTTGGAAATGGTTACTTGCTTGAGACTATTTTTAAGTAAATTTTTATATTTTTATCGAACCTAGCATGAAAATTATGACTAAAAGATTATAAACATTTTACAGTAATAATTTTTTTATTTCTGTATAGAAGCAGCGAATAAAAATTACAGGTAAAAAGCTGAAAACGTTTAATACTGTTTATAACTATGACTCGCCAATAAATTAATCAAACTTCATCAGATAATTATTTGATAAAGTTTGCCAAAAATTTTAATTATTACACAAGTTGGTTTCAATATTCACGCACTACTGAAAAAAATACATAACAGTAACAGCTGGTACAAATTAATACCAGTTTGCACCGTTCATAATTATGCTGTATGATTTAGCAATGCATGTTGACAGTTAGTCGCTGCATTTCCGGCAGAATGCTTATACGAGAGGAAAACTGCAGACCTTAATTATTATCTATCTATGTTGTGTGAACAGTAATAAACTTACCTAATTGTTAAATTGCTTCTAACTCTTCTAGCGGTGGATACGTTACTCCTCGGACCAGTATAAATAAATTGACTTCCCTGGGCCCATATTTCCTCTTGATTGCGTCTATGTGTATTCTCTCTTATTTTATTTCTTATTCTCCAGCAGATGTAAACAGCTAGAGCCAATAAGAGAATCACAAAAGTAACGGCTATTGCAAGGACGGTTGCACCTGTAAAATATGGATATATAATAAAACGTATTGTCTATATATACTCTTCATATATCGTTAAAGCTTCAATCCAAATAATAATTCATTTTACTCAATATTCCAATGATACTGCTCTCACCTGCTGTTGACATATTATTATTCATTGTAGTGGCGTTGGTGGTGGTTTTTGTGATATATGCGCTATCCAAAGCTGTAATTGTGGAAAAGAGCATCATTGTTAAAACTGAAAACCAATGCAACATTATTGATTTCGAAAAAAAGATCACCATATAGTCTCACTCCGATGATGTCAGATGGAATACTTAAAGTATTCGTTCTTGTAACAATTTAGAATTGGCAATGATGTTACATTGTTTGAAATTTTTAAATCAACTTTAGAAAAAAAACAGAAAGAAAAGGAACATTAGAAATAAAAAACTGCGATCCTGTTTTTTATGGGTAACATTAAATGTACGAAACAATCACAGTTTTAGTCTTCGTCTTTACATAGAATAAAGGAGAGAGCAGAGCTGATCAACTTTAAAACAAAGCAGGGTATACCTGGACTTTTAAATTTACAGCTTAAACAGTTAAATAATTTTTTTGAGAAATTTTCTTAGCAATGATTAAGAGAAGCATACCTTGCGAACACGTAAACTCGCTATCGTATCTTTTTTTTGAGTCTAGCTCGCAGTATGTTGAATATTGAGAGATCATTAGATATCGAACTTTCTCTTGATAAATTACATCATCTCCTCTGAATATGTCAGCGCTGTACACTATGCTGAGTGGTTGGTTGGTAATTGGTGCACTACGGATGTGGTCAGCATAATAATACTGCCCTAGAAAAAATAAAATCATCCTGCATATCACTATTTCAGACTTCTTCTTGCAAAGTTGCTTTTTCAAGTTAAGCATTTTTTACAATGGTAAGCAACCAGTATTTTATTTCTTTTTATAATTTTTTCAAACTTACCAACAGAATCATAGCTCATGAGTGTCCATCCCAGACCAGTAGCCAAACCAACATTTGAGTTGAAGCCCAGATAAGCTTGAAAATTTGAGTTTAAATCTGAAAAAGTTCACCAAATACTTGTTGAACAACACCTGTTGTTACACATTTCTTTCACAATGGCCACTTCGACAAAATATTGAGCAACTAGTTATATATCTGACTATTTGAAAGTGATTGAATTCTCCGAGCTAGATAAGCATTTGATAACCATTTTAGTACTTACATAATTGTGAAAGAGTAGGTCTGAACACAACTCTAACACCGTCGCTTTCGTTGGTTTTGTCTGTCAAAGTGAAATAGAAGTCACCTCTACCAGTATAAATGTATGAAGAGCCTATTGAAGGCATTGATATAAGCACTGCAACAGCTAGTAAAGTGTACATGTTAACTGAATCACTAAATAGTAAATGCTTTCAATATCTCGTGTGTCATGAAATCTTTAGCAACTATTGCTATGCACCCAAGTGTAACCAATCTAGTGATTCGAGGATTGGTTATTGAATCAACAACACTGAGAGCTGGTGGGAAGTCAAAATTATATGATTTGGCTGAATGCAAATACGTATAATTTATGTTAAAAATTAACATTTTTTGCAGCTAAAGAAAATAGTTCTTTTCGTGAATCAATCCAGCTGTAACAAAGTTAGCCTACACTCCTCTCTTGTTGTTTAAAGTTGTACCACAGTTACTGCACCGGACAAAACACTAATACCCAGCTTTCTTGCTACCTCTACCATCTCTTACTGAAACAGTTTTCTTAATGGTCTCAAAACTTCCTAGCTGCTGGACTTTTCTGCCGGTGAACTGGGAGAAATTTCGTAAAACTCGGCTGGAAAGAGCTGAACGACATGAAAACTAAAATTTGCCATCGTATTTTATTGATCTATTGTATTTATCATAGTTTATGTAGATAAATATAAAGCAAAAGTTATGGCTTTGTAAAATCTCAAACCTACAGAATGTGTTAGCTAGTCAATCCAAAGTAAGAGTTGTGGCAGATCCCAACGAATTGTGAAACTGAAGTAGCATTGTTCGGGTGAACATTCACACCAGCATCTCCCGCCCATTCTAACGGAATGCACCTCACAGATCCTTCACTCCTTTTAACCACCCTCAAAGTCATTCATCTGTTTGTGGACAGAGTCGCATGCTTTGTCGACTTTTCAAACCATTGATACAAATGAAAATAAATATTTAACATTCTTTTTTTTGCGCTTGTAAGATCAGCCGCATTGGAAATGTGAACTTTCACAGACGATTTCAATATTTTGTGTGAGTTCATCGCTGAAACTTCTCTGAGGTATCATTTTCATTTTTTTATCAGCTTTTAGCAAAGAAAGTGAGAGCAGAAAAAGGCTTTTAACTTGCAAGAAATGCCAGCTAGTAATTACTAACACATACCTATTTTGAAGCTATCAGCTTTTTCCTTCAACTAATAGTCCAAATGCCATGGCATTACAGCTTAAGACTTTGTTCTGGTGATGGATGTGGGTATTGTTCGAATAGGTGTATTTGCAGGCTGGGTCGATAAAAACCTGTTGCTATCCATATTGGGGATCAAATCGGTGGGTGGCAAACGCATCGATTCAGACATTTACATCTTAATAAATATTATGCGTAGTAAAAAATAATATCCTTCGATCCCGATTACATTGCGATGATATAAAGTTCCCACATACCTTGTAGCGAGCGCAATTATTTTCACATATGTAATCAATTCATCAACGGTGATTACTTGTCATTAGTTCCATGTTGGTATTGATAACATGATGCTACGGGAAGTAGCAGATAATGATAGCGAGTCAAAGAATAAACAGCTTTACACTTTTCCGGTTCACAACGTTAATTTTGAAGCAATAAATTTTTGATTAACTATAACCATAACATTTATCTTTACTGTTTTAACAAAACGGCTCTGCTTTTTACTATAATGATCAATTTATTTACATTATATCATTATTGCGCATGATAACCAAAATAATTAATGATAATAATAATAAACAACACATCTAATTTATATCATTAATAAATAATGAAAAAATATTAATACCTGGAATAATATGCTTTGAAGTAACGTCACTCAAATGAGTATATATTAATTTTGTGTGTTGGATCAGTGGTGTTCGCGACCTATGAGAGTGCCACGAAAATTGATTATATTTCTGTGGGGAGGATTTTTTGTGATCCACTTAAAATACTGCTACCGGTCCCTTTGCATTAAATAAATTGCGAGAAATACTACCTATTAAATTTATTGCATGGATTGACCCAGCCTGCGAATACACCTAATGCTGACCAGATTTTGAAGTTTCAAGTGCTGATAAACTGCACTGGATGTTTCTCAAGTACTTTACCAGCACCATTAAAATATATGCTCACCATTACAATAGACAACAATCATAGTTGATAGAAGATGGCTTCCTAAACCATTCAGCATACTAAGGACTGATGTAAAATTTTATATTGCGAACTTCGAGGAAGGCTCGTTAAAGATTTGTACAGAGGTTTTAGGTTATGGCTGGATATCATAACCTTTAATTCTCTCTGGTAATTCCGTTTTTCATCAACAGGCTCTTGGAAATTATCTCTTCAAGGCTCACTTTATAACTAGCAATACAAAAGCGGTTAGTGCAGCTTGGAAAAGTTTTCCTTTTATGTACGACAAATTGACTCCTTTCCTCGCTTAACCTCCTCCCAGAGATTTCCTTTGCTTCATTTCACTCTCCCTATCAACAGTTTGCAAAATACTGTAGAAACCCAACTCAGTAGTTCAACATCCATGTCTGACAACTCCCAATCAGACGCTTGCTATCACTTACTACTACTCGTTATAGTATACTTCAGGTCCGTCATAAGTCTATAACACATTTAACTACTATTAAGTTATGAAAATGACAAGACAACTACTTTTTTTCCTGGGACATAGTTTTATTTTACCATTCCAGGAATTCTAAAGTGGGAGACAAAAATAGGCAAGCTATGGGAAGTGAAGCATTCACTGGAAACAGGTACAGCTCAACACATAATTTTCCCACGTATAATTCAGAAACACTGCTAACTCACATTCTTTGAATATGATTTGGTTAGCTACACCCACATTGGCACAAATCAACAAATTTTTGACCTTTATCCTTGATCGCTAGCAAGCTATTGTTATTAATTACAAGGCTCCACTGCAAGTATTGTTTTGAGCGTCAGTTATTAGCTTTACACCAATGCTCGATCAAGCAGAACGCTCTACACGCATCACATTACATTCCAAATAATAACTGTGATAGTACGACCCCATTATTGGTGTGACTCCCATACAACAGAGAAACAGAGAAAGAGTGCTCTGCTATTGTTTAGTAGCTACGACTGTAGTATACTGTGGGCAAGATTACTTTTCTGTCTGTAGCTGAGTAACTAGTGATCAAATAAAAACTAAATTAAATAGTGGAGAAGCTAGAAAAGCGCACTAAAATCTGTGACAGAAAAAACTTTTTAAAAATGGCTGTGTCAGGCGAAGTAGTTGATAGACTTTTGGTTCAATGTTTGTGTCTGCTAACGAAGAATAAATTTATCATCATCTGCTAGATTACTACGCTAGGCTTGCACATAATATACCCATTTACAGTTAAAAGTAAATAAATAATAATTTATCATTCATTTGCTTTATTATTAATCTTTGAAACATTTATTATCAATAATAATAAATAATATTTGAAAACAATCGATTACTATTATCAGTAGCTGCTTTTGGTGCTGAAATAATTAAACAGTGAATACATTCAATCCTCAATAGTACAACAATAGTGATACGCAATCCACCATAGCCTGTTGTTATGCTGCACATATAACTCAAACATCTCATAACTCAAACAATTATAGGCAGTCCTTTGTTACACTGTAGTTGCCTTCTTTGTATGAATCATTGCTTTTTGTGTGGTTGGAGTTGTGGGTCCTAGGTAAGACAACTGCTAAGTGTGCTGTATTTATTGGGAATTAGCCTCTCTGCCCCTCTGTTTACTCAAATGATTAGAAGATGCAAATGAAGGACCTCAAAGAGACTGCTAATGTTAGGTAAAAATATATATATAAGTTAAAGTGGTACATATTTCAATTTTGTTTGCTTATATATGTTCATGCGATAACTTTCATAGACAATCTCTCCAAAAGTTATTGACATTAGCGTATGGGACTGCTGTGTAATGGTGCACACAGACAATGTTTTATCAAACACCACAAGTACTTGATACCTGCTCAAAGAGCAAATGAAATCAAATGCCTGTTTGTAAATAGTAAGAGTATTTTTCGACCTGTTCATCGAACAAAGCACAAACTAATAGGTGTTCCTAATTCAATATGTCGTGTATTCAATAGAGCATTGGTTTAGAACATCATAGTTAATCAATGAAAAGTTATAATTTAGCGAACAAATCATAAAAAAATAACTCCCAATTAATAAAATAATCAAGAAAGTAATAAAACTTGGACCCCTATAAACTTCAATAGTTGGTAAAGCTACCCTTGAATTTAAGAAAAATTGGAAAGCTGTAATAATAATATGATAATATAATAATAATAAAATCAGCTCTCTCGTTATAATTGTTTATTCCTACGAACAATATAAATATCTGCTCGTTGATCGTTTTCTTATTCAATGAGCTAATTAAATTTATTGCCGGTCTGATTATTTTTACGTCAATGTGTTCGGCAAACAGAGATCTCAAATACTCTTAGTGTTGATGCATGCTGACATATTTCACTTAGATCACTCTTTACTGCTAGTCTTTTTACTCTGCTATTAACAAGTTAATCAGGGGCCATTCTAGGATTTTGCCAAAGGGGGGGGGGGGGGCGTAGAATCGCTTGCGTGAGCACAATGTTCTACCATTGCTCATGTTTCAATGATGTTAAATACAATGAACTTCAATTTGCTTTTAGATAAAACTTGAGACAGATTTGCAACTAATAGATTGATTGGTATTCTCTGTCAGTAGCTCTGATGAGAATTGTAAATTGTAGAAAACAGTTTGGAGACAATGCACGTTAAACCCTCTGTATGAATGAAAATGCACTCTTGGCCAAAATATTTGTAGACCTGTGTTGAGCACACTAGTTAAGTTAATAAAATTCAAGCCGCATATAAATGTATCCCATGAGCAGTGCCATGTAAATGTGTTTTAAGTAAAATTCCATGTTAATGTGTAAAATTAAAAGTTTCGTATAAATGTATTACTAATAGACAAGACGAATCTGATTCCTACTCAAATTCTTAAGATCAGCAGTCAATATACTGGCAACTGAGAAAACACTGCACAGGTGAGCTGGTGTTTGAACACACTAATGCATCAGACAATACATGATGGTAACTGCTTTACTCTGATATAGGGTCTGAAAGAAGAAGCCTTCCCGGACCCAGCCCTGTGAACTTATCTACGACGCTCTCAACATTAAGCTTTTTGACTAGGTCTTTATGGTTATAGCCTAAACGAGTGCATGTAGTGAAGTTTGGCCCATGGTAGATCTCAATTTTGTCTTGATGTACTTAAGGGTTGAATTAACCCTTTCAGTAGTGGCGCTAGTCACGGGAATGTCATGAGCAGTTTAGCGAGGAATTTGATATTGGGATAGAGACTTGAAGGACAGCAGTATTTATAAATGTCACTCAGCTCTGGTGAGCTAGTCTTCTCACTACTCCAGTGGTTTTAGTAAGTTTGCAGCTCTTGGGTGAGGGAACTCCAATGAGGCCAATCATCATAATATCTTTGAGTGTATGTGGTGACAGAGTCAACAAACTCGCTCTCTACTGTGTCTCTGAGCAAAGGCGGAAAGAGAAGGAAACCTGAATGTGTAGATCAAAATAATTAGAATGCAATGGTTAGTATTAGATTACTATCGTCTGACATAATGACCGGAAATCATGCTGTTTTGAATCACATAGCTTCTTCAGCAGCACTACTTTGGCTAGGTGACTCACGTGTTAGAAGCAGTGGAAAAGCCCTGTAGTTGTGATGGGTCTGCTGTGCCGCTGTTGGTTCTTTTCTTTATTACACTAGCTGGCAACCTGTTTCTTGAAGCCATGCTCGATGGAAAGGAAGATCAGGAGATATCACCTGCCAGCTTCTTTAGCCTTCTAACTCATGGGTATCCCCGGGAATTTTCAAGGGGGGCCTGAATAGGTGGGTGGGAGAGGAGGGGGTGTGGAGGAGGTGTGGGGCATGGACACCCCTCCTCTGCAACAGCCCCCGGCAGCGGAAAATTTGTCTTTTGAGATGCCTAGAAACGTACTCTAAAAGTTTAGGCTGAACATATAAGTTAATCATGAAATGGTTATAAAAAATTAAAAATAATTATTGGCTTAGCAAGACAAACCACCTGCACCAATCTACTTCTTCATATAATAAAAATGGTAGTATTATTATAACAGCTTGGGTGCCAAAAAAGTACATCAAACTTTGAAGAAAGAGTTTTGGCTTTTGCTAAAAACTAAACATTCCACAACAGTAAATGTTTTTATTCATTATTTATAAGTATTATCATTTACTATTATTATTTATTATTACAAAAATATTTTTTTAGAAGAAATTATATTAATAATAATTAATAAATGATATTTTTTATGGATGAGATGATATATGAATAATAATAACAATAATAATAAAGCAACAAACATTAATTTTAATAATAATATATAATATTTATTGTTTTAATATTTCATTAATTATTTTTGATATTATACTAACAGTAGTATTATCAACCCCAGTGATTCTTCATTCCTTCCTACTGCTAAATGACTAGTGATGATATATATTTCTTTATTATTACAATAATAATTAAAAATACTAAACTGAGGAAGTCGTTTTACATTCTTTGTAAGATGATAGTAGAGAATTCTTGCAAAAATATACGTTGCTGCTCTCTTGTTTGTTTACATGGATTGTGTTCCAGATAATGGTCCATGATTGCATAACCAATGTGCTTATAACAATAAAATAATGGTTCATAGGCTAACCAATCTCTTCGATGGGAGGTTGGAAACTATTACTTTTAAACGATGGAGAAACTTACAAGAGCACCTAACTCCCATAATTTTTTTTTGCTTTGTGCAAAGGGCGGTCGTGCGACACATGCGACAACCCCCTAGAATGGCCCCTGTTAATTGGTCTTGCTCTTTGTTTTTGGGTTGATAATATCCATGAACCATTTAATTTGCTCTTTTACCTGCGTTTAGTTCGGAACTCATCAGGAAATATGGGCTCATGTTTTTTTTAATTGTAGGTAATTTTTCTTGTGCTGTAAGTATATTCCAGTATAGTATTGCGAACAGGTGAAGTTGTACAACTTTCTTTCATAAAAAAGTTTTATTTTTTCATGAGGTTACATTATTACAGTCTTCTCCATAAAATCTAATGAGCCTGAATTGATTGTTCGATATATATATATATATTATTTCTTTTATTTAGCGAGATACACTTTGTTGACCCACAAGTTCCAAACAAAATTATTATTTATTGATTAAGTTTATTGCCGATCTGATTATTTTTTATCGCAATTTGTTCGGTGAACGTAGGTAGCGGATATTCTTATTAATTTTTCAGATTACTTTATGAGTATTTTATGCCATTTTAGAAATATAACAAGTTTATATGGGTATATATATATATATATATATATATATATATATATATATATATATATATATATATATATATATATATATATATATATATATATATATACTGTAGTACCCATATAAACTTGTTATATTTCTAAAATGGCATAAAATACTCATAAAGTAATCTGAAAAATTAATAAGAATATCCGCTACCTACGTTCACCGAACAAATTGCGATAAAAAATAATCAGATCGGCAATAAACTTAATCAATAAATAATAATTTTGTTTGGAACTTGTGGGTCAACAAAGTGTATCTCGCTAAATAAAAGAAATAATCAACAAGCATTTACTTATAGTGTTCGTCGGTCGCAAATGAAACTGAACACTAAATACAATGAGTGAGGTAATTTTTTCTTTTTTATAGACCGGTTGTGTGTATTAAAAAATAATTTAAAATCATCAAAATCGTTCAAAATTTATCGAGTTAAAAGGGCAGCTTTACAAAATATTTCAATTTACAGCAAATCAATTTTTTCTTGATTATTTTGAAAAGTGGGAACCATCTTCCTTGTGTTTGTTCCGGTAAACTATAACTACAACAGTTTATTGAATTATTATGATGTTCTAAACTAATGTTCCGATTTATTTGCAACGTATTGGATTGCGAACACCTGCCGTTTGTCGCACTTTGTTTGATGAACATGTTACGAACACTCTTAATGTCAATTCTAAAATGATTAATAATAATTTTCAATTAACTCAAAATACAGCACCATTCTTAATCAATAGATGCAGCAGAACAACAGCATCAGACACTATATATCGTAGTTTTTTATAGATAACCAGACAAACTATAAAAAGGTAACTTCCAAGTTACATCAAGTTTAAAAAAAAATTAAGTTTAGCAAAACGAGGGGTGGCTAAAGTGGAAAGTGGTACAAGGAGATAAACCTAGCACTCACATCATACTAATAGTTTTATTTATGGATAAAAATTGCACAAAAATAACAAAGAAACAATAATGCAAAGATTCACAATATCTTTCATCAAAACTACTTGGTTACACATTTAGTTGACCCCTACCCCCCTCCCTTTATGTTTAATTACCTGACAAAATTTATTATCAAATTAGAATTCATCACAAAAAAGTAGAGCGGGAGATAAACCTTCAAAAAGAAAGTGGTTAAAAGTATTTTGTTACTTTCCTTTTTAAATGTGCAGTTGTGAAGTTGCCCTCTTGATGGAGAGATAATTCTCAACTACAATAATTGAAAACCAAACCATACTAAATAATTGAAGCAAAAAGTATGATAACCGCAACAACATTTGCTAGTAGAAGTGTCAATGCAGTATATAACCAGAGATTCAAGCATGGGTTAATAAAACTAACTGATATTTTAGAGGACCAAGAAGGAGCAAATAAAAGTCTACGTTGTTAGAGGCTTGTAAGAACTTTATTGAATAAGAATAACTCTAATTAGGAATGATAACAATAAAAAAAAAAGAAAAACAATTACTAGCATAAGCGACGAAAGACCAAAAGCTGCCGAGTTAAAATGTAACCCTACTAACCATGCTAATGCTCATTAACAGATCTGAGAGACCAGAACAGTAAATAAATAGAAACTCTAGCAATGAATGTCATCTTGTTTGATACGAAGCAGAATATTTTACTACAAGCATTTGAGTGTGAACCTCTGATAACCCTACGAAAATCAAACTTTGTACTTCTCCAAAACTTTGTTTAACTGTGATGGATTTTCCGAGTCATCATAAGTGACCACTCCGTATCAAGGTCCCTCTGGTGGTTGCTACCAACAGGCATGCCTCCTGAAAGCAATTGACAAGACCGGCATTGATTGCATTTGACCTGTTTGCTAATATATAATCAATGGAATCTTTGTTTAACTATGCCGGCTCTGGATTATTTTTATATCGGCCCTGGGTAGCTATCCCGGGCCGGCTCCAAAATGGCTGCCATAGCCTGAGAGATCAAACTTAGCCTAAGGACCTGTAAGACCCATATCCAGTTTATTACCATCCTCAGAAGTTGCGATACCAAGATCCAAGGCCACAAAAGACTTGGAACTTTAAGAGAGAGGAATCCACAGCTACCACTGGCTGAGATGCCCATAGACTCTGCTCCTTACATCTGGGCACCAGTTTCTTTAAATCTACTTATTAACGTACCAGAGGTTAGTATGTTAATTCGCTGTATTATTTATGTAATCATGTTACTTTTATGTGTGATTGGAGTGTTTGGCAGACTAGGCCAAACACTTTCTGTCACTTCCTGTGACTCTGCTTATAAAAGGCAGAGCATTCTCTCATTTCTTTGCATTGCATTACATGTTACTGCTATGTTAAAACTTTTTGTTCTGGATGAGAATAAATGCTTTTAATACTCTTAAGCACTGAGTTTATGTCTGAGTTGCAGGCTCGCTACAGTTGTAAAGGTTGAGGGTACTCCTTTACAACTAGTTGTAAGTGCCATCCCGGCACAGGGTCAGGTATGGGTAGAAGTTGTTTGTTCATTGTCAGGCCTTGAGAGGCTGACTGTCTAGTTGTGCCAGCAGACAAGAGTTTCCCTGGTGACAATGTTTGTGGAGAAGTAGCGGTACACGAAAATCCGCTACATAACTTTTCAAGAGCAGGAATTCTTAGGTAGAGAATAGTACAGAGATACAGTAAACAGCAAATCAGTGATTTATTGACAAATTAAAAAATTCTTTTTATTTTAAGCCATCTAGAAAACTATACAAGTTGCACCTATAAAAACAATAAAAAAAGGAAAAATACTTTTTTTGCAACTATATAACCATCCACTAAGATTTGTTGAAAACTCTTGAATAGCTTTGATTTTGTTTTTTCATACTTACCCAGTTTCCACAGACCCTGACTAAAGACAGGCTGAAGATAAAGCTGGTCAGTAGGTATTGTTGTTGAATATGCTTTCTTGTTGCTTTCAATGATCCTTAAACACAACGCCAGAGGGAGGAAAATTCCACAATAAATTCTGTAATGCAATCATAATAGACTAATGCTTACACTTACCAAGGTGGTGTATTGTCTATCGCTCTTCAACACTTGAAGCCTCCTGATGCTATAGCCAAAAGCAGGCATCAAAGAGGGTACAAGCACATCGTCGTTGACAAAACTTACAATAAATGGATATGAAATAACATTCCTTGGAGTTTTTCAGTGAGAGTATTTTATAGATGTAACAGCCAACTTTTCAAATAAATCTGTTTAATTTTATTTGCTGTAAACAAAATATAATTTCATCAAAGATTGTCAAACAAAAAAATTGATAATCGGCCCATCAGTATCTAATGAAAAGTTTTTAAAACAACTAGAGAGTAAACCTGGGATTCAATTTGTGTAAGTGCTCCACCATATTTTACCTTCCATAACATGCGGCAGTTCCATCAAAACAAAATTTCGTTCTTAGCAAGTTGATTACCAACTTTTGCATGCCAAATTTCATGCAAGTTTTGATGTGAGCATTCTATGTCATATGTCTCATTGCCTGAGTTAATTGTTTTTCATTTACGAACTTGTGCTATCAGTGATAGAAAATATAAAAATTAAAGCAATTCCATCGGACCATTTTTATCTTAAAATTGATTCTACGTATATGGCAAGCATTTATGGCTTTTTAATGATATTTTATTTTACTTTTCAAATCAAGGAATGTTTATTTTGAGAAAATGGAAAAGGGAATATTCCAAACTTCCTCTATAAGGGATATTTTAAAGCCCCCCTACGTCTATAATAGTCAATTATGAAAGCATGCTCTCTGGTGCCATTCATAAACTATGACATTAATGTCTTCCTTCTCACATTTTTTTGAAACCTTTATTCCTAGTGTTAAAATCTATCACCATGGTTACCATTTGTAAGCTGATTTAGCTGAGGGTTTATCTAACATTTCAAGTTTTTACTTTTGCTTAATCTGACTCAACGTATTCAATTTGTGTTGCGTAAACCAAAAGGAGTCACATTGCTCTAATACTGTTGCTTTTTTACTATTCATCTACACACTTCACTTCATCAAATAAATTGTTTGAACTAGGAAACTGTAGCTCAAAATTACATTCGACGAGTGATGGAGCCTGGTGTTCACCTGGCAATAACTGAACTTATGTAAGATTTACCTATATCAGCTACACAAAGTTCTCATAAATTTTGTACATATAACAATGTGGAAAAACTCCATGGAAACTATAAACTATAAGAGAATCTGGAGCCAAAGGTAGTTAAAACTAACTTTACCCACATTTCCCCGACCCTATTGACTGCCTCTGTTTGTTGATTATAGGTGAGGGTTTAGAATAAAAAAGCGGAAAGAGGTAAGGGATGAATAACAAAATGCCAGAAACTATCTTCCTTGATAAAGAATTCCCAGCGGCTCAAGATTTCTGTGTTTCTCATGTTTAAAAAGTTCTGGGTGCACACCAAGATAAGATAAACTGTCCAATTACAAACAGCTCTTTTCTCCAGATCAAAAGACCATTCCGGTCTTTTGTTATGCGTGTATCAGTACCTGGCCTGCCCTGTCTACAGAGTGCCATGTAACAAAGAACGGAACAAGTAGAGATAATTACTGTGTGTAGGTAAATATATATTGTTCATAGAAATATAAAACTGTAGTGATTCATTATGTTGTAATTTGCATACTGATTGAAATTTACCAAAGGAGTAAAAAAATAAGATTAAAAAACGAGTATTGAGAAATTGTTCAAGTTTTTCTCATGAATATTGCGATACGTTGCCAGCTATCACATAAAAGACGTAAACACAAAACATTAAAAAAACTGACGTGGAAATTGTTCATATAAATATAGTTGCATAGTTTAGTTTGAGTAGTCAACATTTTTGAAAAAACAATAATGTGATCTTTCGAGTAGAATATTGAGCAGTGGGTAATGACTTTCGTGTTACGTAACTGGTATTGAACTTAGTTTGTAAGAAAATATTGTCACAGTTTAAAAGTCAGACGGAAGTCAGTCTCTCAAGTTCTAGAGTCACTAAAACATTCTATTGTTCGTGTATCAGCAGTAGCTGTACTAGGATGTCTTTGGGGTAGAAGAAGGTGAGCAACAGCTATATGATAGGACGGAGGTTGTTCTAGAGAGTTCTTTGGATCTAGTGAGTTGTGATTGGTTGTTATAGACGAGTAGTCCGGTGGAGATGTTTGTAAAGCGATTGTAAATGGTTGAATTCGATCTGTTGTATCATGTAATCTGTCATGTGACCTGTCCACTTCTTGAGTGCTAAACAACCAAAACAAAATAACTCAATGATGAACCAAAGAGGCTAAGTAGATACATACATCTAAAGTCGAACATTGTGAAATACTTTCCTTATGCATGTTGTTGAAAAATAATGAGTATCAACGTCGAACTAAGCTGAGATATCCAACATACCAACATACCATGGTCAAACATAAAGTTTTCTGTTTAGATAGATGCAGTATTTTGAGTAATTGGTGATTAAAGAAATTTTTGTAGCGCAGGTGCAAAAAATACTTGACACCACGCAAATACTGGCTCATTAAATGAGCTTCATCATAAGTTTAGGTTAGAATGTGGCACTTGTTGTTGCATT
This sequence comes from Cryptosula pallasiana, assembly GCA_945261195.1. Classification (NCBI taxonomy): domain Eukaryota; kingdom Metazoa; phylum Bryozoa; class Gymnolaemata; order Cheilostomatida; family Cryptosulidae; genus Cryptosula; species Cryptosula pallasiana. The sequence continues at coordinate 54,395,115 of OX183131.1, read as the reverse complement.
CGACTAAGAACTATATACTGCAACGCGATCCTATCTACTGATACAGAGCAGTCGTTAGAACAGTTGCTTAATCTAAGCTGATTAACAGTAATTTTTTTGTGTAACTCTGTAATACTCACACTTACCGCACCAAGAATCTGTTAAATGAAAGCTGACAAAGGTTTTCTGAAATACTCAGAGTGGCTTTCATAACGTGCTCTAACAAAAAAAGTTTTTTGCGAAGTGCTAAAGTTTCACATTCACATTTACACTGCTTACAATTGGCCTATAGGATGGACTTTGTAACTCGTTGAAAAAAAGCTAAAAGACTGCTAATTTTAAACCATAGACTAAGCTGGTTTTTCTCAACTATACCCACATTTTCACTATGCTTTACATCTGCAGAATTCCTTTCAAAGGACTTCGTAGCACGGAAATAAAATGTTTCATTATGCTTTATGATAATAAACTTACAGGGTCGATGCAGCTCTGTGGATTCTCCTAGAGGAGGGTACACCATTCCTGTTTGTTGTAGGGGTAGTTGCATTGTTTCTCTCTTCTCTAACACTTGGTACATTATAGATCGTTCTTCTAGCGCCGATTTCATTACTTCTAGTAACTTCAAGGCTGGTTACATTGTCAATTGCCTCACTAGAAGTACGTTGATTACACGCACTTTCTCTCTCTATATCATCTCTCCCAGACGCATTGTTTTTCAGTTTTTTTCTACGGCAGCAGATGAAGACAGCTATGACCACTCCAATGAAAGCAAGGCTTCCCGATATTGAAACAATAGTGATAACTACAAAATGTAAAGCTCATAGATAACACATGCTGCAGCGGTGTGTGTGTGTGCCATAAAATATCAACCGTAGTGCTACGCTGTAATGAGACATTGCTAGCATTCATTCATGAAACGGTACACTTACATCTTTGGGAAGCACCTGAATGAGTGATAGGCTTTGGTTTGTGTCCATCAAGAGCTGCAAGATAGACATGACAAAATGATAATAATGTAACCAGATGAAAAATAAAGAAATACTTGATGAAAGGAGAAAGAATTTATTTGCAAGTTTGATGTGCAACAAAATATTAAGAATATTATGAAGCCCAACAGCTCCTTTGTCTTGCAAATAGGAAAAGAACAGAAACAAGAAGATGCTGGCTACTAATGTTATTTGATGCGACATGAACAAGTAGAAAATGCATAAAAGTTAAATATTTAAACTTCACTGTTTTGGTATTAAAATATATAAAAAATTGAAACACCAGTTTTATATTTCAGTCAATAAGCAAAGGGAGCTTAGCAGTACCAGACTGTGTACAAAAGAATTACCCATAAAACTTACAATGTTGAACGTTATCACTAAAAAAGATGAAAAAAATGATAACGTTTAAAAAAATCACAGTTGAATTGTCTTTACACAAATCATACCTTGTGAGCATGTATATTCGTTATCATGTCTCTGCTTTGAGTCTAATTCACAGTATGTTGAATATTGAGAGATTGTTTGATAATAGATATTTTCTTGATAAAGTACATCACTTCCTCTGAATATGTCAGCGCTATATACTATGGTGAGGTTTTGGCTGGTAATTGGTGCACTACGGATGTGGTCAGCATAATAATAATGCCCTATAAGATAACAGTATAATCTGCATCTGAATATTTCAGGTTCCTCAATGCAAAGCTGCTCTGTTAGCAAGTATGGCTTTTAAATTAGGAAGAATATATCATTGCATTGCCAGTCAGCTTTATAGAAAAGTTACAAGTGCTTAAATACTTACCTACAGAATCCCAGCTCATGCGTGTCCATCTGTCAAAACTCCAGTTCGATAGTTCAGTTGAGCCAGTCAGTGAGTCGAAGCTTAAATAGGCTGCGAATTCCAACTTGGAAACTAAAAAAAAATTTAGGTGTGAAGCAGTTTTTTGTCAAAGTATCTGCAGAATTCGCCAAACCCTGCTAGTTATTTTAAGTTTATAGCTTGTGTAAGCTCTAATCAAAAAATAGATTGGCTAAAACATATTTTCTTTTGTTCTGTTTACAGCATAATGAGAACTTGATGTTAAGGAATTTGTTGCTGTCAAATACTTACAGAGTTCTTGATATTCAGGCCTATAGACAGCTCTAACACCTTTGGTTCTGTCATTTCTGTCACTGAGTGTGAAATAAAAGTCACCTTTGCCAAAATATGAACAATCGATAAAGAACAAGGCAGTCAGTAATACTACAAAGAATATGGAGTACATGTTAGTTCTGCTACAACCAGACGGTAAATGTCACAAACTCTGAGTGGTAGAGAATCCCAGCAAGTCATTTGTATTACTCACTCAAGTGTAAAGAACCACATGATTGGTTGAAGCACTACCAGTCGAATATCTGGTGGAAAATTGATGAAAACTAAGTCAATCAAATGCAAATATACCATTAATTATACTGTCACCAAAAGCTGTCGACTGATAGCAAACAAATAAAAATGCAATACGAAAAATGATGTTCATTAAAACTTTATTATATGCATACATTCTATTCTTTACCTATGATCAGTAAACAAAATTTTTCTTAAATGTCATTATCACAAACCTATGCAAGTTCTAATATGCATAAAAAGAACTTTATATTCACTGGTGAACAATCTGCCAAGATCTGCACAGCTGTGAAAAAAGCGTTTTTAACATAAATAGCTGTGGTAAAGATTGTAAAGTATGTTGCTACTTTCATGGACACGACTACCGTGTTACAAAGCAGCAACACTAACACCATAACTCCTCGAACAGCCAGAGCTAAACCACTGGCTCACTTCACTGCTATTCTCTCAGACCCAGCTCTCAGTTGTTGCCGAGTGTGCCACTGGGGTTCCACTCCGTAAATCTCCTTCTCCTCATCTTTTTCTCCTAGCAATAGCCAAGCAGAGTCCACAATGTTCAATTTATAATAAAGTTTACTATCTCCCAGATACGATACAAGTAAGTGATTTAACTGAGACTTAAAGTTGCTCTGCCAGACCGCAAAACTTGGTCTGGCTTTTATAAGAATTCCCTAGAATGCTACCTTACCAAACAAAGGCGTAACCATTCAAAAATAAAAGCAATAACATATAAACCAATCAACAAAGCCATACATATATACAAAACACGATAACATAAAATTCTAACAAATGATCCTTGTTTTTGGTCCTTTGGCTCTGCGTCTCTGCAACTATTGCACCGACATGTCCCATCTTCTTTATCCTAGCCTTGGGTATCTTTGTTCACTCACCCTCTCACATCATCAATACCCTCATATTTGTGGTAGTCCTGCCCCTCAGTTTTTGCAGGAAGTGGCTTCATCTTCTGTGTAAGTTGATGGGTGATGTAATACAGATAGGGTAGTTAGGGGTAGCTTTGGGTATCTTGAGGTAGCTGTTTGGGTGAAAGAAAGGGTTCCCCTGGTGTCCAAAATAAGCGAATTTTGATGAAAAATTAACTGTCCATCAACCTAGACCTGTAGTGAGTCCAGGTGACTAACTTTGATCCATAAAAAGGTGATACAGAGGAGAGGAAGAGCTGCTTTCCAGACCCCGAGTTTTGGCCGCCTTGGGTAGATTGTTGCTGCATAGGAAAGACGAGTTTGCTTCTGTTGTAAAGGGAAAGGGACACTGGGAGTTGGGGGGTTGAGGTGCTGGAAGGTAGTGCATATACGGCGGGTCGGGAAAAAGGATGTAGGTGCAGGTGGTAGTGATGAGGCTGGGTGTTGTTCAAAGGGGTAGGGGTGAGGTGGTGAAACATATGTGCACAATATTTATCAGCAATGTTGTTAAAACTACCTCTGTTATAAAGGTTTAAAGGCATATTCTTGTTACAAAAAAACAGTAAAGCTAGTTTCATTACAATAACCAAGCAGAAAACAACTTCACAGAATGTACTCAATGAGCAAATGCTGAGTCAATAACAGAAAGTTTTTCTCCTTGTTATACATGTGACATCTCACTCAAATGAAATGGAGTTTTTTTTAGCAAGTTTGATCACTAATTCTTTTTCGTAGAATTTCCCGCCAACCCTGATGTTATCACTTTCTGCCGTATGACTACTTACCTGAGTTATTTGTTTTTCGTTTATCATCTTGTATTACCTGGAATACAAAATGTAACATTTGGAGAAGTTGTATTGAGAGTTTTTTGCGGTACTGTTGAGATGAAGTCTACTATTTGCAATTAGTGACTGCTTATGATCAACATTCCTTTTAAAGTTATTTAATTTTACTGTTTAAAGTAAAAAAATTTATCTTCAGAGAATAGCAATGAAAAGAATCCCCTTTGCATGAGATATTTTAAAACCCCACTCCTGTTAATGCTGATTATGAAAGAGCACTCTAGTATCGTTTGTAAACTGTGACATTAATGTCGTCCTTCTCAGAGTTAAATTTAGTATTTTATCACTATTGCTAAAACCTATCGCCATGTTTTTATTTTGTAAGCTGATTTAGCTGATCAGGTTATATAACATTTTATGTTGATACCTTTAAACTTGCTTGCATAACCGGCTCAGAGCACGCTTTTGGAGTTAAGTTAAGTTTAGTTTCGAGGCTTAAGTCCCTCTGACGTAGTATTTTTCAAATTTCTATTTGAACTAGAAAACTATTCTCCAAAAAAGCTTAAAGTGAGTGATATAACCTGCTGTATAACTGGCAATTATTAAACTTATGTAAGCTTTACCTTCATGAACAAAGTTTTAAAATTCAAATTTATTCATCAAACACCGTGAATAAACTCAATGACAAGAGTGAACAGGAATTTAAACAAAAGCTGGATGGTAATCAATATCCCTGTTTTCTCCTCGCCCCAAATAACTTAAAACACTATGCTGATTGACTATATGCAAAATTACATGATAAAAGATAACTGCAGCCATCCTCCTCAATGAAACAAAAACTATGTGCTTGATGCTCTCGGTGGTAAGGATGTGGTGGATTTCATTAGCACAAATGTCTTGCACATAAATGTATTAACCTAGAGGTGACTCTGACAACAGCATTTATTCAGACAGGCCTCCCAAAGTGATGCACCAAAAAGCCATCACTCTATGAGCGGATGAAGTACCTTACCGACCCTGCAAACGTTATACTGGCCCTGCAGATTCTATACCGCCCCTGCAGCGTTACCTACTGGCCCTGCAGTGACCTTTACCAACCCAGGAGTGACCTCTACTGGCCCTGCAGTGATATACAGGGCCGGCAACAAGATGGCCACCATAGCCACGGTTCCAAAGACAGCCTATATCGATGCCTGAGGACGAATCCAGAACCTATCAATCTCTACTTTCAATCTACCTGAATTATAAGGCTAACTATGACCGAGAAAATAACTCTGTAGCATTGCTCATTGCCATTAGGCACCTTATCCCTTTAATGTTATGTACCATTGCATGTATTGTTATTCTGATTGGCTGTATTAATTCCAGTCTTGAATTATTGGATAAACTAGCATGATGCAATACGCTTCCTGTCACCAACCTATAAAAGGCTGACTTTGCCAGTGTACATTGTCACTTATCTCTTACTGCTGCTGTTGTGAACTGCCTAGGCGATCGCTTCCCTAGAGTGTGATACGCGGACACTCTAAAATTTAAAAAACTTGAAAGAAAATTGTCCATAAAATTGCTATTGCACAGTAATAAATTTGGGTAACATAGATTAAATTTGCCTAAAAGTTCGATAAAAAATCATATAATTTTTCAAATGAAATAACTAAGCAATGTGAGATGATTTGGTTTTATGAAACTGATGGTGAATTTATTTTTTTAAAAAATATAGTGGCAGTATGGACGTCTGACAAGCTTTATTGTTGCTAGAAAATTCTGTTGTTTGTGGATCAGTAGTAGAAGTGCTAAAAATGTCTTTGAGGTAGAGAAAGGTTAGCAACAACTATATGATAGGACGGAGGTTGTTCTAGAGAGTTCTTTGGATCTAGTGAGTTGTGATTGGTTGCTATAGATGAATAGTCCGGTGGAGATGTTTGCAAAGCAATTGTAAATGGTGGAGGTTGATCTGTTGTATCGTGTGATCTGCCATGTGACTTGTCTACCTTTTGAGCACTGCAACAATAAATAGTAATAAATTCAATGGGTTAGTAATCAATGATTAACCAACGTAGCAGAAAATGTTTCTCATTAGCTGGTAGGTGTAAAATGTTTTTTGTATGTTTGTCATTGTAAAATCATCAAAGTTAACATCAACACAAGATGAATATATCATGAACAGATAAGATGCTCGCAATAAAACATAACAATTTCTGGTTGCATCGGTGTGATATTTTGAATAATCTGTGGTTAAACAACCAAAGACCGATTGCAAAGATCGGTTTATTAAACAAATTTTATCATAAGTTTAGTGTATAATGTGGCACATGTAGTTGCAGTAGGTTAGTTATATACTACACTGTGCTTCCATATACATACTGATTCTGAATAGTGTATTAGCAATAGCGTAGTGGATTTTTATAGCACTCACATCTGCGCAATTACTTAACAACCATTCTGGCATCTCTAGCACAGCCATTGCATGGCCAGAATGATCATGATAATGAGTTCCCAACAACCAACGACCCTGCATCGGTTAGGTACCGACCCTGCATCGGTTAGGTACCGACCCTGTATGAGTCAGCACCGACTCTGTATGAATCAGTACCGACCCTGCATGAGTCGGTGCCGCACCGGTAGGAAATGAGTCAACATAAACTGACAGATAGGAAGAAGCCTGGGAGCAGCAGAGGGCCAGATCCAGGAAGTAAACACCCTTAAATTCGGAGCAATCCAAGGAACAAAGTCTAGGGAACCAATGTACCAACAACAGGAAGCACAAATGCCTATGATTGGCTAGATGAACTTATGACTCCGCCTATCACTTCTGGGTGCCTTCCTTATTTAACTCTATATTTGTGCATTGTAGATTACTTTTATGTTATTGGCTATTTATTTAAATTACTTCCTGTGATCTGCCTATAAAAGGTAGAACTTTCGCCATGATAATCATTGTTGCATTGCAACTTTTGCGTGCCCGTATTCTTATGGAAGAACAGAGGCATATTTACTCTAAAGCACTGAGTAATGCGTCTGAGACGAGGGCTCTATACTAGACGTGGAGTAGAGAACACTCCTCCACTTCTGCTTCGGTGTAGTAACGACCTGTTGTTGTCTCTAAGTTAAAAGCAACTGGTGGCAGCATACCATCGGACTGCGATCAACTTCAAATACTGGTTTCAAGCCCCAAAAATCCACTACAATGGCTCATTTTATGCTGATAAGCAAAAGCAGTAATTATTTATGTAAATCAGCTCATTCACATGAACGACATCAATAATTTATTCAACAGAACCTGTCAAAATATTTTTAATTTGTCAGAGTAGCTTTCACAGCTTGCTCTCACAAAATTATTATCCACAATTATTAATTTTCAGTTCTTGTTTAACTAAGCGTCTCATAAATGCTCCATGATATAGCATCTGTGAACGATCATGATGAAATTATGACTTGATTATTTAATGAAAACACGGTTAACTTTTTTATTAGCTGCGCACACATTTACACATCTGTGAAATTCTGTTCAAGGAAAATAGTAGCTCAACAGTGAAGTATTTTGTGCTTCATTATCTTTTTTACTGATTAACTTACAGGGTAGATGCAGCTCTGAAAGCTTTTCTATGGGAGGATACTCCATTCCTGGTTGTTATAGGGGTGGAAGCATTACTTTTGTTTCCTTTACAGTTTAGCCCATTATCCATGGTCCTAGTAGCTTCTACTTCATTGACTCTAGTGATCTCAGAGGTGGATACATTGTTCATTGCTCGACTAGAAGTACACTGATTGCCGGTAGCTGTTTTCTCTATGTTCCATCTCCCCGAAACATTTTTTGCCTGTTTATTTTTAATGCTACAGCAGATGTAGGCAGCTATAGCCACTAGGATGAAAGCAAAAGTCCCCAACATTAAAGCGATTGCCTTGGCTACAAAATGAAAAAGCTAACATGTAATATGTGCAGCTGATGTGTACACCTATGCCATAAAAGGTCAACCATAATGTTATGCCATAATCAGATGTTGCTAACTGGTGTACAAAATGTGTTACACTTACATCTTGGAGAACCAATTGAATAAGTGGTAGTCTCTGGTTTTTCTCCATAAAGAGCTGCAAGGTAAATATGATAAAGTGAGTCATGGTTACCAGTTGAAAAATAGCAATAAATATTTCATTGATGGAGAAAGAAAACACCAACAAGTTTGATGTGCTGAGAGTATTGTTAAGCCTGAAAATCACGTTTAGAAAAACGAAACAAACAAACTGCCAACTTCTAAATTTATGTATCTCTGAGTCAGTTTGGTCAATTGATTGAGTCAAAGCTGAAGTGCGCTTCAAGCTCTGACTTTGATACTTAAAAAAATATGCATTAGGCAGCATCTTGTCAAACCAGCCACGCTGCTTGTTAAATCCAACCAACTATTGCAACTATGCTAATTTGCCTGAAACACCAATCAAATAATAGATGGAGAAAAACACTCTAGGTTTTGTTCCGTTTATGAAATAATTAAAGTTTGGTGCAAAGGATTTTTAAACATCATTACAGGTGACTTATTATAGCTGCTCAACAAATAGCCAGCTGTTTAAGAACTATTGCTTTCTCACCAAAATTTTGTCGATAACAACAGATAATCAAATGCTCGGTTTACACTAGTACACTACGAAACACGGTAAAAAATCGTAACAGCTACGGTTCGGTAGTAGTCAGCACCAAAGTGTCTGTTTAGACGATTGCTCGTCTAGCGCATTAGTTCCATATCCGTATGAAAACACCTTGGGCCCTGTTTCAGTTTTAAGATGATACGGAACCGGTATTGGTGCGAGCTTATCTGAACAGCTGGCATTTTCGCTGCGAACTTCAGTGTTCACCTTTGTACAAAGTGCACATAGCGCACCAGTGTAAACGGGATAGAAGAACAACAATATTTAGTTGTAGTAGAATACTTACAGAATTCTGGAAATTCAAGGCTGCCAATAGCTTCAGTACCTTTGCTTCTGTCATTTCTGTCCCTCAGTGCGAAATCAAAGTCACCTTTAACCAAATGAGAACACTCGACCAGAAACAAGGCAATCAGTAATACTAGAGAAAATAAGAAGTACATGTTGATTCTGCTACTTCTAAATAGTAAATGCCGTCAACTCTAAGAGGTGTTCAATCTCATTAGCTTATAATCATTACTCACTCAAGTGTAAAGAACCACACGATTGGTTTACCATGCTAGCGTCTATAGCCTAGTGGAAAACTAAAGAGAATTGAGGCGTCAAAATGCAAATATACCGTTACTTCTCCTGTCACCACAAACTGTTGATTGATTGGTAGCAAATAAATGGCATTGCAAAGTTTTATGATATAACTTGGTGTAGAATGGTACCTGTTAAAATTTTAAGAAGTATATACATTCTGCTGTTGTCGTATCGGTGGTAAAAATCATTTCTAATATGTATTACCATCATGAATGAATGAAACTTCTAGGTAATAAAAACTATCACATTATATTTGCCAGTGCACAATCTGCTAAATTTGGTACTGCAGTGAATGAAAAAATGTGTTTTACCATAAAAAACGTAAATAAATATTGTGAAAGATGATCTGCAGTATACAACTTTAAACTATGAGTCTATTTTGAGGAAAATATGAAGGAAGCATGATAATAGTATTTATTTAATGGCTATGACCAAGAGGAAACGTTTCAGAATATGAACTCAAGCGTAAAGTGCTTAGTCAATGACAGAAAGATGTATTGGAAGGTTTGTGCGGCTTCACTAAAGAGATTCATGGAAAAACAGCTTATAGGAACTGTCAAGGAAAAGTAAGATAAGCGGATTCTACGGAGAAACAAACTTCACAACTAAGAATGTCGTTCAACGCTACAAACATCAATAAGTATTGTACATCTGAGTTGTACCAAAACGTTTGAAGCGGAATTTAAATGGAATGCTACTTGAAAACAAATAATGTAGAAGGACAATCTGAACTTTATTGCAACTTTTTGCAACTACTTTGATAAACAACAATAACGTTATTCCATGAAGGAAATTTACCTTGTGGTGAAAAATGATGCTAGACAATATCTGTCTAAGCCTTTATTATTCAGCTCCCTGGATTCACCTCCACCATTCCTACCCCATCCTTTAAACTCCCCTGCCCTATACAGGAAGTGAACAAGTGTCTTCTCCCTTGCCAGTCTTAGAGGCCTAATAGAGCAAACAATCAAATGCCCTATGCCCCCCCCCCCCTCCTAGAGACCCTGATCTAGCCTTGGGGAAGCCCTACAACCTGGCCCTCTCATTTCTTCAAAAGCCCCCGAAGTCTCAATTTCCAAGTGTAAATAGCAATCTGCCTATATCTGTTGAAGCTTGGCAGAAGTTGATAGATGGCATGCTTGAGTTGGCCCCCTTGAGGACACAACTCTCCCAAAAGTAGAGGAGTAGTATGCACTGGAGGCTTGTATGCAGGATAGATATGTTCTAAAGGAGATTCGAGGAAAGGATTCAAGTAAGCAGGCGCATTAGCAAAGATAAGCATTAGAGCGGTGACTATGCAAAGTACCGATATACCTACCGGTTGTAGACCAATCAGACAGTGCAATTCTCAACTGCTTAAACTCTACAAATAGAAGTCTAATGCTCAGCATTGGTTATTAGCTGTAGTTGGGAATACATGTACTCTGTACTGCTTGTGTATTTACCTCACTGCGGCAGATTCTAATGGCCTCTCTCAGCACACACTCGATGCTAGTGGTGCCCTTGATGATCAGTTGACTTGGGGCATGCCTCCCAACAACTCTGCTACGGACGGTATGTACTGCTAGCAATAAAATGCTGTGATAAGCATATCGTGCACCCTGCGCAACAATATACCGGGCATACCGACGCTGGAAACTAATCAAAGGCCAACAACAAATGACAGTTGCAGCTTGAGCGATGAAAGATAGCCTCGTGTGTCTAAGGCACCCATATCAAACTTACAACATACTGCCTATGGATTCGTGTAACCTCAACCCAAGACTGAGAAAAACCAAGGGCTGACTACAGGAAGTAAAACCACTCAGGATTGGCTAATGAGCCTATGACTACACCCTCTTACTTCTAAGCGTCTGATATATTTAATTTCATGCGTTATATCTCATTTCCTGCTAATATTTTCCTTTGTATTGATTCGTTTGTATTAATGTCTCATTTATGTATAATTGGACATAATGCTAATTAGGACAGATTTTTCCTGTCAGCCTGCATATGAAAGGCTGCCATCACTCTTTGGCACTGTGATGCACTGCGTCCTGAGTACTTACCCATGTTTTGTATACACGAGAGTTGCAAGCTAAATATGCGTGTATTAACTTGAAAACTCAGAGTTACTTGTGTGAGCAGCAGGCTAGTTCTATAGCTGTGTGTCACCGGCACAGAGAAGTAGATGATAGCAGAGAGACTATTGGTCGCTATCGACAAGGAGTTTGGTTGGTGACTGTGCGTCAGTGGATAAAATACATTAAATACTCGTACATAGTTTTCTCATTGATTTACACGTCTAACCAGTTGTCTTGGTTACATCTGATCGTTGGTTGACAAATGTGGTTTGTGCCCTTCTTGTGGTTGAGTCAAGTTCAGGTTGAGGTCGAGTGAGGTTGAGTCAAGTAGAGTCAAGTCAGGTTGAGGTAGCTAAAAAGGTGCCTAACTCATTTGTACCAAGCAACTGACGATGATTCGAACCCCAAAGCCTTCCCGCCGTACACAGTACCCATTAGGCATTTTCGGATCAAGAATGTCCATGCCTTGAATAAATTGGTATGGGAAAGTGCTTCCGAATGCAATTTTGATGTTCGTTCCTGGCATAATTTCTGTGAGTTGACCATTCAAAAACGTAAACTTCTATATCAAGAGTTGTATGCTTTTGCTGTCAAATAGTCGCAGTAATCCGGAAACGACTGAAAAGATGGCCACCCCAGGGGACGTCAAGTTTTAACTATTTAAAAATTATCATCGTTTTCTACCCATTTATCAACTAACAACAGAAGATAACAGTGATAAATAATTATTATAGTAATAAAAAATAAAAATAATAATACTTCAATAAGTAAGAAATAATTTTTATTACCATCCATAACAATTAATAATTATAATTAGTATACATATAGATCTTGCATCGAAGTGAAAATGGTAGCTGCCGTAAAAGGGCTCGTATTATGCAAAAATATTTATTATAGCAGAACTGTACATATTCGGAGCAAGAACGTCTTACAGTGAACAACCTCCTGAACGGTAAAACCACTGTTCAGCATAGAGTTCCAAAGATCGGGTTTTGTACTCACCGAAAAACAAAAAAGTTGCCTATTTTGGCATGAACGTTGTTGATCCGAAAATGCCTATTGTTTCCTGGCTCAGTTTTTCATCTTTTTATGACCTAATAAAAGGACATTTTACAATGTGCGTCAGTTTTGTGCTGTGCAAAATGTACACTTCTACTGCACTCAAAATTTTGCAACTGCGTGGGATTTAAAGTATTGCCTTTTGCCAAGCTGTTCTTTAAACTTCTTCTACAAGAGTTGATCTGCTGGCTCTACCTCCTAGTAGTTAGTTACTCAAAGGCTTATTCTTCCAAGTTTCAAAAAGTCGAGAGAAGGTTTCCAGACAGAAAACTATTTAAATCCTTTTTTATGCAAATGTAGCAGTTTGTTGCATCAAAAGCCTCTAGAGTTACAGTATTGGAACTCATTGCTGTGCTTTCCATACACTTGGGTTTGATCCAATTCACTATTCACATTGCCCCAATGTTCTAATATTATGTAAGAACTTTGGTAAAAAACTACTTATGACATCGTCTATGTTGACTAAACTATTACACCTTTATGACCGAAAATTCTGTCACTTTGTCTAATTTTATTACTACTCCATGTTGTAAGAATCAGTAAAAACTTGCATCAGAATTAAGAAAATGCCATTTGGCTAAAATTTGATCGTTTTTCGTCAGACATACGCTTGTTTCGGTGGAGGAAAATTAGACTATGCTGCAGAATAAACAAATTTTTAATATAACCAGTAAACCCTCACTACAAAGCTGTATAAACTCAAAAAACGCAAACTGGTTTCCAGTTGTTATTAGCAACCAATTACAAATGCAATCAATGTAATTGTCAGTAATTTATAACAGTAAAGAGCTAAACTGGTTATTCACTCACAGACAATCAACAATAACAGAATGCAACATAGGTAGTCTCATAAAACTGGTTGTGTAAAAACTGGTAAAACATTTCGATTAATTAATCAAAGCTTTTCTGTTTTGGATAGTAAAACTGATATTACTTATAAATAACTCTTGGATAGGAAAATGGACTTTCAGACAAGTAACAATGAGCAGAGAAAAAGCAACGGCAGTGAAGCTAGAACACACAAAAATAAATTAAATATTAGCTAGTAAACCCGAGATACCAGAACCGTGAAAAATACTGAAGAGCAAACATAAAATAGCACTAACACCATAGTTAATTTTGGTTCGTATAAAAAATTGATTTCAGTAACAATGTTCTTAGGAGTAAAAAATTGATAAGAAAACGAACTTTCCAAATCTCAGTTCCACCAACAAAATAATAAAGCTCAATAGAAGTAGAAATGTGATCTGTGATAGAGGGTGAATGACAGAGAGATATAGAAAATAACTAACCAGTGATTTGTATAAACGTAGTCAGTTATTTTAATCTCTAACTCTAATAAGTTTTAAATATTACAAAACAAATAAAATAATTAAAAAAGTAGTTTTTGAATAATTGTTTGTTACTATTTCACCGTAAAAACAAATTTTAGATATAAAAATAATGTCACACGTATGTACCAACATCTGCATGCGAAGTTGTGTCAGTCACAGTGGTTCTAGTGACTTCCGCCGGTAGATTGTTACTAGAACATTCCGTTAACTGTATGGCATTACCAGGTATCTCCAGTTCGCGCAGTTCATCTGTAGAAAGTTTTCTAACAGCTAAGTCATAGGAGGGCGGCTGCTCTGGAGCATTCTCTAGAGGCTTGTTTACCAAAGCTGACTCATCTGGCACAGAAGTTTGTAAAGCAATTATGTATGGTGGAGGTAGGTCTGTTGTACCATGTGACCTCCCATGTGACCTTCCATGTGGCCCGCTGTGTGACCTGTCATGTGACTCCCTTGAATGCTCCACCACTTCAGCCCTTTAATGAGAAAAGAGAAGTACGTCCATTTTTGTAGTTAGGTGGTGGGAATTTGAAACCACACATGTATATCGCAAGCACAAAATAGGATTTAGCAATGAATAAAGATGTAATAAAAATTTGTTTAAATATTTTTTAACAAAAAGTGCAAAGAAAATTGTAACAGAGTAAATGACAACTCGATAAGTTGGATTGAATTAAAAAACTGCTAAGGTTACAACAATTTTATTGACAATGGTGAACAAAAAAGCAAAATTCATCTGGTAGGAGTTATCACCATTGACAGTTCTGATCGGAAACACCCCATACGCTTGTATTTATCTTTATAGAAAAGAACAAGCCGCTACATTATGATTTTGTTTCTAACCCAATTTCACTCACTTAGTTGGAAAAACGATGTTGTTGAAAAGGTTTAATTAGTCAATGTTACCTTTGGAAGTCATTTTATGAAACAATTTTAAATTTTACCTTTGTGAACATCAGTATTATTTTATGTATTCGAATGTAGTTGAATTATTTCCACATGAATTTGTGATGATGCGCTTCATACGTAAGTAACAGTTAACTCCAGCTAAGTATTACTCTATGGTAATACATTATAGTAGATGCAAAGTACATCTATAATATACTACGCATGTAATAAACCCCAGCAATGCCTTTGAGTTGATGAGCAGTATTTGTGTGAATGTAAAATGACCACGATGAACTTTTTGAATTCTTCAATTTTTAAAGCAACGAATTATAATACTGCCATTAACATTGCTATTAAGAATACTTGCTGAATTTTTGCCAAACAAAGGACAAAGAGTGAAAGCTATTCGTTAGTAAATATGCCTCGTGTAGAACAAAAATTAATTTATAACTTCATAATGATTCAATAGATTCTTATGAATTGCCCAACAAATCATAAGAAAGATAACTCCAAACTTGCAAAATATTCGAGAAAGTAACAATGATATCCTTTTAAGGAAATGGAGTTTGTAATGTTGCCCTTTTTATGTCGCATATTTACACCCGGGCTAATTTTGTGTTATGGATCTGTAATGTTCGCTACTTATAAGTATGCCTCGCAAATTAATTTTTTTTTGCCTGTGGGAATAGTATTTTGTTCCACTAAAACTATTTCTACCAAACCATTTGCATTAAATAAATTGCGGAAAATTGACAGCAGAGAAGATATTCTCTACCTGACTGAACACAAATAAAAGTCCTTAGAAACTAAATTATTTTATGATTTAATTATATTCAAAATGGCAATAATTATATCTATGAAAAAAATTTCTTCTGTTTTGCAATGGGGTTGTGATTGAACTTATCTTATAGAGGACACTAATGCAAATCCAACTGGAATTGGAAAATTTTGTATATAGAGTATGATAATTAACATAATAATTACTGTTTTGGTATTACATACATCTTTTGGAATTGTCTGACCTCCCCACACACCTTAACCAATCAGAGCAAAGGGCTAGTGTGCAATTCAATCAGTGCCGGATCAACCGTCAATGAGGAAACATATATTATGAGCTCCCTCTCTACTACACAGTCATCATTCCTCTGCATTTCTACTTCACATACCAACTATTCAGTAACCAGAGGACTTTAATACTTCAATATCATTTCATGTGTCGTCTGCTGGGTAAAGTCTCTACGCTTCCGTGGAGCATTGAGGGGCTTACCTGCACTTTAACCTATTCTCATTTGGTGGTGTATACCTTTAATAATTGTGAGTTTATTTTCTGTTATGCACTTTCATTCTGTTGTTCACTGTTATTTTACATTCTCTCATAAATGGCAACATCTTGGATTCACAGGTCAGTTTGTCATCATACTTGTAAAGTTTTGTCCCATTCTCTAAATATTCTCTCATCCGAAAGCTTTTTATAATTACTCTGTTTATCATTGTCTGTTCAGGGTACTATCAATAAAGTTGCCAATAAGCTCAAACCACCATACTGAGAAAATTACATCCTCATCATGTATTATTATTATGATTATAACAATAAAAATATTTATTTAATCTATATTATTTGTTGTTATTTAGTAATAAATAATAATTAAATAATATATAACAATAATTGATTTACTGTTGGTTTTCTTTTGTTGTAAATAAAAAAATTTTGGTCACCAGCATGGTCTTAAAATTACTATTCACTATGATACCATAAAAAAGAAGACAACTCCGCATAAAATAGGTCGCATATTTCCACCCCGGTTGTTACCTCATGATAACTTTGCGGATACAAACTGCTTTATTAAAATGGAGAAATTAGATCCCTATACTATAACTGATCAATTCATTCCCTAAAACAATATTAATAGAAGCTTTTTAGTTGTTCCTTTTATTCCTTTTACTTGTTGTTGACCTTCGAGTTCAGAGCAAAATGATTCTTTATTGATGACTTTTATTGCATGTTTTTCTGTGACCATACTCCCAATATTACAAATAATCACCAACAAAAGTATTTTTTGGGTTATTGTTGTTGATGTTATTGTTGTAAGGGGCTATTTATTGAAAATCATAAACTATGTGCACGTAAGGAAAATTCAATATTTAAACGAACTAACCTGTAATCCTAATGTGAAAATAAAATGCCATAATTATATAATCAAGTACTGCTGGTGGAGATTGTGTTTGTCTCGATTATTTTATATTAAGTAATGCATAAAAAGAACTCTGAGCATTTGGTCACATCGGAAAAGAGGAGATAACTCCTACAAGGTTTATATTTAGGAAGTTTTTCCGCTAACAATCGCAATTTTTAATGACTGGAGTTTATTAATTAAACACCCAACCACCTCTTTCCATCAACAAATACCGGCAGAGTGAGACCCAAAAACAAGCTGCTCACTAAAGAATTGAAATCATTTCTTTCTGCCAGACAAAAGCATGCAGAAAATTTTCATTGTCAACGCAAGTATGCTGGTAAACTGTAGTGTTATTATGGAAACTGGTAAAAATATTGGTGGCAAACTAAACCAGTCTATCCAATTTAAACATATTTTTCATTTTAGCAAACCAAATAGATGTCAAAGATGAAAAAGACACAGTTATACAAAACTTGAAAAGGAATTGCATTTGTGATGCCTTTTCAGTACTATATTTTAGACTGCTCTGAAAATTTTTATTAAAGGAGAAATAAAACATCGTCATTCATAGAATTAATATTTTAAAACTTCCGCTTTAAGCCTGGTGCAACAAAAATTTTCAGGCGCAGAATAATTTCAGTAAACACAAGAAAAATCTTGATAAAGGGTTTCACCATTAAATGAGTTTTAGTGTTTTTCTCAAAAACTATAACAACAAGCCATAGAGAAGACAACTCTGCCCGTAAAAAGTTGTTATGTAGTATCCACATAAATAAGAAAACACTAAATCTCATATCAAGTATTGGGGAAGCTGTAGGAAGGAAACTACATAAACGAATAGATATACTCACGAAGGTTCTGTGTTTCCCCCGGCTCTTCTCAACACTCGCTGTCTCCTGATGCAAGTGATGAATATTATCGCCAACAACAATATTAAAGAAGGTACAAACACACCGATGATGACTGAGCCTAAAATATATGGAAATGATACACTAATTATCAGTTTCATAAACTAAATAGATTTGACTACTAAAACTACTACAAATGCTGAGATAAAATGTTTTGTGTGTTTTTCTCTAAACACAGCAAAATATAATGTGACAAGCTTGGGATTATTGTTGTCAATTTTCATAGGTTTTTCACAATGAATAGTAAAAATTGCGAAAACAGATGAATTGAAACGTGTTAAATAATAAGCAAGCTAAGAATTCCATAAGCTGTTTACGAGTAAAGGTAATACCTACTAGAATTGCTTCCGAGCGAATCATCTAAAATAAAAAGATGAAACTATTTAAATGCAAATGAAACATACTTTCTACTACAAAAACATTTTCTAGCCAAATTGATATAGAGTGGAATCATGTAAGTCTAATTGAGCGTGTGTATTAACTTGAAAAGAGCGATAACTGTTTTAGCTTGTTTGTTCAGAATCCAATCTTACCTCCGTAAGAAGGGGTTGCACGGGTGACTGTAGTTATTTCATCCTTATTTAAAGCTAGAAAAGAGCAGCAATAGGATACAAGCACCGTATAGTGAGCCTAGAAAAAATCCTAACTTCTATATTAAAAACGATGACAATCAAAATCATAAAGTTTTGATGACAATCAAAATTGTCATCAAAACTTTATGATTTGTGCCACAAGCTGAATTATAGAAGTTGTTACAAGTGCCACAATTTTAAAAACATGAACAAAAAATATAAAAAAATCGTTTGCTATTTAAAAGCTTTTGCGATTCCCATTAAACCAAATCCAAGGCTACTGTCGTTTAGAAACTCTCTCGCCAGTACTCTATGGTGTTTACTATT
The DNA here is from genome assembly GCA_945261195.1 of Cryptosula pallasiana. Lineage (NCBI taxonomy): Eukaryota > Metazoa > Bryozoa > Gymnolaemata > Cheilostomatida > Cryptosulidae > Cryptosula > Cryptosula pallasiana. The sequence continues at coordinate 54,376,516 of OX183131.1, read as the reverse complement.
TTTTTGATCTCCGAAAATTACTAAATGAAAAAATGAATAATTGAATATTTTTTTTAGATAGACATTGAAAAGTACTATTTTAATAGGCGTATAAAAAATTGCGTTATTTACGAGAATTTGTACCTTCTGAGCACTTGAAGTCAGTGTGGTATTTCTGATCGGCATCAAGAACACAGTATGACAAGTGTTTTGTCATAGTTTTGAACCGAAGTTCGTCTGAATATATCAGTTCTCCCCCATTGAGTACATCTGCTCCATATACCACCATGTTCAGGAATTCGGGTAAAACAACATCAAGAAGATCGGCATAATAATACAAGCCTGAAACATCATAAATTAAAATTGCCCATGATCTAACAACTAAACAAAAAAATGGTACTACGACTTTCAACAACATTCATGATGGATATTAATGCTGCCTGTTTTAACACAGTTTAGTACTGCTATTTGAAATGGCCGAATTGCTTTATTAAAATATATATTTTCTAAAAAATTAAATCCACAATCTATTTGATGTTTTCCTTTTTCCCGAACTTACCATATCGTTCCCATTTCATGAGAGTCCAATGTTCATACTTTGAATGAGTCAAGTTGCTAACTACAGAGAGAGAGGTTCTATCTCCAAGTAAAGCGAACGCAAGATACGTCCTAAACTCTGGTTTGCAGTCTACAAAACATCAAGTATATGTTATAATTGAATACTGCGGCGCGCCAGATGACGGAAATAATTTTATAGTACTTGCTGCTGTTTGAACTGCTAGAGGAGCCAATTGTTTTTTGCATTCCATACAACAAAAACAGCGGCAGGACAGTGGCAGTAGCATGGCATCGCAACTACAGTAACAGACAGTCTATGTGCTTGTCACCTTTTTATGATACACCTTTTATTGGGCTTTATCAGCAGTTGTGTGATAACAGAGATCATAACTAGCATGTAAAATACTTTAGCTGGACAAATATTCCAAAACAGCAAGTATTATCAAGGTTAACTCCCTAGCTCAACAACGGCTTTGAAAGCTATTCAAAGTTGAATTAATTCTGAATATACTAAATTGTTCCATAACAAGGAAGAGCAATGAGTGAGAAAAATGGTAGTTTTTTTAATCTTTCTTAAACAAGTAAATTATATGAAAAAAAGAGAAAGAACCCATATGAAAATCCAAAACCTGTGCTAAAGGAAATCGAAACTGAAAACTAAAATTGAGATCTGAATCACCTATGGTAACTAAAGTTTTTTTAATTACAATTTAGAGATATGAAAAATCAACACTTATGCTAGGAGAGAAATACACACCTGAATAACATCATAAAAATGAACTAGCCTAACAGGATAATAATTAAACAACCATGCAGTGACAAAGCATGACCACTAGTCGAAAAAATTAAAAGACGAAAAATCAAGCTTTTTATTCTCGGTCATACTTTAGAAAGAGACACCAGCAACATAAACACAGATGAAACAAGGAAAAATCACAAACGGAAAAGGGATTAAAAAAGGCATTAATTTCTTGTGCATAAATATTAGAGATATCTTTATTGAAGGCGGGATCAAAAGATCTGGTAATCTCTCGTTGAGAAAGCAGAGCTAATGAGCTCGAGTCTAGGCAAGGTGAGAGACACATTACCACCGAAGTAAAATATATGTTTGTGTGTAATCGGCTTTAATGCATGATTTCAAACATGCATGGATGACATAACAAAGCCGTACTCTCTATTTAATATCGCTTTCAAATGACAAATGTTCTCAGTATCACAATATGGTAATAAGTAACAAATTACTGTCCTATCTTGTTTAAAGTATATAAACAAGACTGTCACATTTATGTTATACCAAAAAACCTTTGAGGCAAGAAGTAAACTGTGCGGTGTGCGCACACAGGTTTGAAGATTGTTAGATGGACTGGCCACACACACACTAATTTTGCTCGAATCCGGCGTAAGCATACAACAAAATGACAGAATCAGTAAAGCCACTCCGGTCGTCACCCAAACTAACCGGCACCGTATCATGCAGTTGAACATGCTGAAATTTTTAAGTATTGCGATGTTGTGACAATTACATGATTGGCTGACCTTTGTGTGCACTGGGTCAAGGTTAATTTAAAAAAAGTTACAGTCAACAATACTTGTAGTAGGTCATTGGTATAAATATAACCTTTTGATTATTATGATAATAACAAGCATGATGACAATCACTATCACTATTGATTGTTGCTATTGCGAATTTTTATTTGTGTGGTAAATATAATGATAAGCTAACTAAAATAATTATTATTACCCATGGAAATCTATTTATAATAATAATTATGACTGACATTTACAAAATGCTGAGTAGTTAATAAAACATCTGTAATAATAATAAATTGTTGATTTGATACTAATTATTGTAATTTACTTACCATTATGACTATATTTATAATAATATTATTGTGATTTATTAGTTTTATTATTACTTGTTTTTTGGTGATTGGTAGCACCAACGATGCAGAAGTCACAATTGTCATTTGCTGCCGACAGCCACTGTGGCCTGTAGAAACAGTTTTCAGTGTTCAGTTCAGGTGTTGTGTTGAGCTGTTAGTGTCGCCAGAATCAAAAGAAGTCAAATGTGTGGCCAGACCATGAAACATGCTTCCTTTTGCGAGCAATAAGCAATTGCAATCATCTTAAATTAAACAACTAATTCAGCCCAAGTTGTTTTGTATTCAAAAGTGGATGTTGTATTACAGTTGTAATGCTTAGTTTGAGTTTTAGCCTACACTGTATCGATATGCATGGATGTAGATTGTGACGATTTTGGAAATGATTTGCTGATAATCTGTAAATTTGGTGGCCTCATCTGATAACTCAAATAGACAGTTACAATCCACACTGAGATTCAGTACTCACATATCTCTGGTCTTTCAGGTCTGTACACAATTCTCACACCTCCATCTATGTAAAAATCATCAGCCAGTGAGAAGTAGAAGTTTCCTTCCCCATCATAATAGGTACACAATGCAGGAGAAGCAACAAAAGCCAACGCTGATACAGCTAGTACAGCAAACATACTAGTAGAGCTACTAACAACAAATGCCTCACTATTGATTGGCACTCAATCCTTTATGACTTGCAATGTTCACTCAAGTGTAGAATAATAAAGGGCTGATATTGTGGGCAGGTCCGTAGCTTACTCTACCTCATAGAGCATACGATATTTGAATCCATCTAGCAAACAATGTTGGGTGTTGTAGGCGATTTTATAGTGATTTGTCAGGGCGTCCAGTGCTAGGTCGCAATATAAATGACGAATATGATTAACAATATGATAACCCTTGAAAACAATTTACTATCTTTTCTAGAACACCGATTTCAACTGGGTTTCACTAGAACAATGTTGCTTTTTATGAAACAGTTATTCTAAAGTACTTTTCTATATTTATTTGCTAACAGTTGAATGCAAAAATAATGATTAAAAACTTTGCTTGAATAACTAGCAAGAATTTTGTTTTGTGTTACGATTTTTTTTCATTAAGTCATTTTTCATCTATGGTATTGGCAAAAGTAAGACTTCGTTGTTTCTTAAAGTTTTTCAGCAGGTATTGAGTACTTTCGTAGTTACTGCAATTAAATTTGGCACAAACCATATAAACCTAAAGACAAGCAATTTTGATTGGAATAGCTATTCACCCATTTCTCCCCTTCCCCCTGCTGCTCCAGACACGGTTGTTTAACATCATTTGCGTTTTTCTTTGATGGCAGACTCGGCTGATTCATGGCTGAGCAAGTATATTTAAAAAACGAATAACAATAAAATGCTATCGCTGAAATCACAATAGCAATAAAAACACAGTTTTCACTAAAAAAAACAGCACATTGCAAAAAAATCATTGGAAGTTCTGCCAAGTATGGCGTACAAAAGTATGTTTTTAACTTGGTGGCGAAATAATGTTACATGAAACGAAAAATATTACATAATAACTTTTTTATATAGAATAATGACGCTTTTATTTCTTTTTGGACAATAAAATACCTGAACCGTTCAGACTAATGTGGATATTGCATAGAGATTTGAATATTTATAAATATATCCTACGTGATGTTACCATGGAAACTTGCTAACAAAGTGTTATCGTCCAATCAATGGTATAGGATTGGAGCAGAATTTAAATATCGCCGGTGAGTTTACGTCTTTAAAGTGACAGTTTAGTCAAAATTGGGAGTGTCAATATTTTACTCTCTGATGCAATTTTGTCTCTTTTCCAAGACACCCCACCCCACCCCACCCCACACCCTCTCTAAATCTACCAACACTTCCATTCTGCATTCAAAAAACCAACCAACTACTGCAATCAAAAGATACGTACAAACTTCTGCCATTGTGTCACTTGTGCCTGTCAGCAGATTATAATTCAACACTTGGCTGGCAGAGATCTGTAGTATGATTTCCAGGCAGTGAAAAAGTGTCAGAAAATGCAGAAACAAAAAATGTGACGCAGAGGCAACAGCTACCAAATAAAATGTAGTTGCACAGTATAAAGCAAATTCAGCTTCTTTAATAAACACTAATCACCTGATGGCAGCAAGCGTTTCTGGTGATCTCAAAGGTTATATTTTTACAAGTTATAACAATCAAAATGATGAGTGATCTCAGATTTTTGAAAACTCAATTACGGCGCCATGTTGGCTTCCATATAGTCCATTTGCTGAAAAAAAGTGCATGTCTTTTGTTGCATCTAAACTCATGTTAAAATACAACATGCCATATTTTGTGACAAATGCATGACACTCTGTTCTTTAGTTGATAGCAAGGTAGTAACTTTTTTGAAGTTCATCTTCACGATGCTGATCAACCAGAATATTTTAAATTCTGTAATTGTAGGCACAGGTGCCGATTAGTTTTCTCCTGGAAGTTAGCGTCAAAGAAGGGGATAGTATAAAGTCCCATCACGCAGTTTCTTTAGATAAACAACTTGAGCTTAATGCTACTTATAAATGCAAATAGAGTGGCTTCAGTCCGATATAATCACTCTGCTTTCAGAAACATTCATTTGGTGCAGAAAACTATCACCATAGCAACCCGCTTTATAAATATGCTTGTCATATCACTTGTAATAACGTCGTGCATCGCTCATCTAACTACATCCTTCTATGGCGGAAAAGTTCCTGGTTCGGTGAAACGCGCTACTTTTTTGCATTCTTATAGGAAACTGTTACTTTGCAGTTTCAACCTCAAATACTTTTACAAATGTTGTTTACAATTCAGCTTCATAATTTTTTTGTATCAGGTGTGTCACCAAACTGTCAACAGAACTTTCTCCCAATTTAAAAAGCTTTGTATCACCCGAGCCAGGTGTTCGTGCGACATTCCAAATGAGCAAAAAGTTAAATCACCAAATCAATGCTGAAACCATTTATTGTTAATAAATGAGCAAATCTGCGAGAGATTAAGATTAGAGATAAACGAGAGATTAATTGGTAAGAGATCAGTTGATTGCTCAACAGAATAAGGCAATAAAGTACAAAAACATAAACTATAACTGAACAGGCAGGTGCAAAATTGGAAAAAATATGCACTTTTAGACGTTTGTAAGAATTAAATGTATAAATAAATAAAATACCAAAAATTGAACTTTAAACATTTTTGATTGTTGTTTTCTAAGTAAATGTAAGCATTAACATACTACAGAAATGATCAATAAAAGTAAACCAAAATGGTGTATTATTTTCTTATAAAATGAAGTTAGTCGTAAAACGGCAATAATTGAGGCTGGAATCATGTGCGCAATAACAAAGGTAGATATCACATTTTCAAAATGGGTTGGCTGTATTTCCCAAATAATCAAGATTGTTAGAAAGATGAAAGTGAAATAACATTTCTGGGTAAACAGCATTGAACAGCCATTTCTTGTTGCTGCTTAAATAAAACACTCCATAGGGAGGCATGTCACTAGATCATCCCATTGGTTGAGTTACAGTAACGTGTGTGCAGTGTCCATGTAGTTGTTCTCTAGTAAAATTGCTAGTTGCTAAGTCATAAGATGGAAGTTGTTCTAAAATGTTCTTAGGTTCATACGAGTTTGGGTTCCTTAACACAGATGCCTTGTCTGGTGGGGAACTCTGTATAGCGATTGTATATGGTGGAGGTAGATGTGTTGTGTCACGTGATCTGTCATGTGACATGTCACTTGACTGATCTACTGTCTGCGCTGTGCCTTGAACGTTTCTGTTAATGATAATATGATAAGTGTTTGAGAATGTACGACATGATTCATAATGTGAGCTGAAATGAAAGTTGAAAATATTTTTGTTGGTGATTTTTTGTCTGAAATTGCTCTCACTGAATAATATATGTTGTATCCCTGTACAACTCAGATCTACAGTTATAAAGCTACTATTTGTTCCAGTATTCCCCCATAGTCCTTCCATTGACACAGCTAACTAATTTCATAAGTGGAGTAACACCAAATAGTAAACACCGGTGCTGTACAACTATTAATGTTTATGTTTCGTTTATTCTCTCGACTTTTGCACACAATTTTGTTCCATTTTCAATAAATAGCCTCTTCCCAAAAAAATTATGTTAAAGTTTTAACCTTATCGACACTGTTAATGATACTTCCTTTTAACAAAAAGTCACTCGCTTACATTATCTTGACTAGACACAATAATCAGAGATGACAAAAACTCCGACGTTGTATGAAGTTGAGTCTAATGTATGTTAAACTCTGGTCTATGTCAAGCAATACCTACACCCGCTCCTCCCAGTAAGCCCACAGTACCCGTAGAAGACCTCACCCACCCTTAAAAACTTCCCTTAAAAAATTGAAGTATTTTTGTTGCTTAAATATTTTACGCTGCATCAGCCAGTGACCACAATGCAATATGAAAAATGACAAGCACGGTGAAATTTCCATGATATTAACAACACTAATAACATGCTTGCAGGGTAAATATTTATCGAGTTATTTTTTCTTGAAAGTGCCTTGCCACGAATTTTTTACCAAACTCTGTTAATTGAACCCAATTCATGCCGTCTTTTGGAAAAATTGTTGCGTCGTTTTACTCTCATTAGCTCGATGTAGAGTGTAAGTGCAACAGCTTCTGGCTTGTAATTAAATTTTATTTCAATATACAACAAGTTACACGTGGTCAAATTTGGAGTTGTGAAGGTTTGATCGCTAAGACAGAAAACTTCGTGAAATCTAAGATTGTCAAAGGAATTTCAAAAAATTTGTAAATTGGGATACAAGTGGTTTTAGATTTTTTGGGTGTGTTTTAGCTAGGTGAGAGTTTCTCACGTGTAGGTAAATCTGCTTTTCTGTATACGTGGGCGAACAACTAATAAGTTTTAGAGACAAAAATCTCAAAAATTAGGGCCACTGTGATGTTCAAGAAAGTATGCTCAATCTGGGTGAGGACTATTAGAGTGTTTGATATTATTTGACTATAAATATCTTCTATAATGAAAAGACAAATGCCTAATCTTCGTTAATCGACCTCTCGTTGTATTTTCAAACCATCTGATTGAAAAAGATTAAGTGCTCTTTCACAAACATTGCTAGTAGTTTAGTATTGATGGTGTAGTACTTTTTGAATATGCAACAAAAGCCTACTCCAAAATGTAAATTGCATCACAAGGTTAATCTTAGATGCCATAACTTGACCTTGAGTACTTACAAACTTGATGTACGTGTCCATGGTTTTCTACTCGCTGTGTGCCTACTGATGCATGCAATTAGGGCTATAACCAGCACCAGCAGCACCGATAATGTCAGAAATCCAATGAGTGCGGCAGCACCTACATCATATGATCTTATTTGTAGTACAAGTATACCATATGAAGTGATTTTGAGTGTAGGCACATTATATGGAATTATTGTAAACAAATACAATATCTGAAGTGATTACAACAAATGGTAAATTTAGGATTGATTGTCTTCTGTTCTGCACAATATACTGTTAAACAATGATTATCCAAATAACAAAATTTTGAAAAAAAATCTTCTGAATTACCAATTATCGTCCAAAAACAACAAGAACTAAACAAGAACACAAAACACACAGAGAAAAAATTTAAATGCTAAAATCAAAATAGAAAAGTGAGGTTGCTGGTATCATGACTAATAATGGATTTTAAATTCCTGTTATTTGGCAGTAAAAAAACTATTTAAAAATGTTTTCAAATACACTTCAGTTAATTATTTTAATCGCAAAAGAATTAAGGAAAAACTTCATAGTCCATTATTTGCCTAGAAATACCAACTTTTGAATTATTAGTTTTTTTCTAAATACTTTCAATGTTTTACCATGCATCTCCTTCATTTTTAAAAAAAAATTTAATAAAGAAAATTTTGTTGGATCAACAATACTCACCAGAATTGTTTGTTGTTGCAGTGTCGTCTCCTGAAAAAGATACACAATAATTAAATATGTATAACCAAATTTTTCAAACATAGCAATATGGCTAACCATATAGTATGCTTTCATAAATTAAAAAATAGGTGGCAAAAACTATAAAAAATTAGTCTCCAATAACCACTGGCCATCAATTAGTTTATTGGTATGAATTCTCAGACTACTAAGTATTAGTCACCGTTAAAATAATAAATTTTACTCGGAAATATTTTGTTCAAATTAAAACAGACAGCAGAAAATGAAACGCGTCAAATGAAGACATTGAGATGCCCAAATTTGAAGTGAAAAGAGCATAACTCCTTGTTACTGAGTAAATCATTTTTTCTATTGTCTGTTTTCTCAGTCTTGTGCCAGAAAGAATTATTTGTATATGGATTATAGGTAATAGTAACAGACAAATCAAACAAACAAATTTACATTCTTGCCTCATACATCGACAAAAGAACTAACAAGGAAATACAAGAAAACAAATTTTATACAAAGCATCATTAGGAAAACACTTGGCTGAAGGTTAGAATTGATGGGACTCATACCTTTAGTAGACTGACTTGTGTATGTAGTGGTCTGCCAGGCATCCCAACCTAATGCTAAAATAGGAAAAGAGTAATATACATTCATGTTGCTAGTGGAAAAAATAAAAATTTAAATTTTGACAATAAAGCATGTAGAGTAGTTGCTCAAGTTTGATGGTAATGCAATGCTGAAATATGAAAAACTTTGAAGTTTGCAATTAGAAAATATGTGATCAAAAAGTGAATCTGTTATGTTAAAATTTTAATAAGTAATGCTTGAAAATGCAAAGTTTGGTTAAAATATCACTCATTTTGGTAAATTTTACATTTTTAGTAAACTGATGATGACACAACTCAGCTGGTTTTTTGACGTTGACATGTACATACCTTCTGAACACTTGTATTCGGTGGAGGAGTTCTGCATTCTGTCCAGTATACAGTATGGTGAATAGCTGGTGGTATACAAATACCGATATTCATCGGAATAAACTAAACCTTTTCCACTAAATATATCAGCTCCGTAGACTATCAAAAAATATTCGTAGTTGCCCACTTGGGTGGTCTGCACATGGTCAGTGTAGTAATACAAACCTAGAAATGCGGAAGAATACAATATAATTGTGTGATCAGTCACTCTAATGCACTAATGCCCTGGTCACACGAGACCGAATTTCTGACGAAACTATAACGAAACTATTTTTTTCAGGCCCAGCGAATTCGTTGCTCAGCAAACCGAGCGAATAATTCAGTTTCGTCGTGATCAAGCAATGCTAGGTTTGGGAAAATCTTCGGTTGCGATGCTTGCATGTGATTGGACCATTCGACCAGATAAGCTCATTAATAGGTTTATTTTCTATGTTCTGTTATTGGCTAGTCTCCAATGTCAGGGTCATTCACAACGAACGCATGGTTTCCATAGTAGTAAGACATTTGTTTTTTGAATAAGTAATTATTTATTATATTATATTCATAATGAGTTTTAAATAAATGAAAGATAATAATAATAATAAAATATAATCAAACAATTGGAATAGTACTGGCTGATCAAACTTAGCTATTTATTAAAATAATCTATTCCAAACATAAAAAATAATAATAATTCTTCCATGCTTTTACATCACGCAGTAAAGTATGAGTAGGCCCGCGCACAAAACACAATCCTCTGTCATTGGATGAAACTAGTGATCGCTAGGCGTAACGAACTAATTATAGTTCTCGTGTGACCAGTACAACGAAACTATTATCGTCGCACCTCGGCGATTTTCTAAAATAGTTTCGTTATAGTTTCGTTTATCAGTCTCGTGTGACCAGGGCTTAAGCCTCTATTAACTAAGCAAATTTTGAAAATACTACAATCACTTCATTGGAACAAACGTAAACTCTATTTATCGTTCAAAGTTCACGCTCTAAAGCTTACCATAAGGTTCCCAACTCATAAGTTTCCATCCAGCATACTTTGAGCTAGTAAGATTGTTAGCTGTGCCTGAAGGGTCCCCACCTTTGTTCACAGTAAAGGCGAGATATGTACTCAACTCTGCTTTAGCATCTACAATAATCACAGAGAGCTGCCGTTGTGCAAAGATGGCTGGTTTAATTAATCAGTTTTTCTTGTTTTATACTTTAATTTCAACTTTTACTGTAGTCAAACGCTGGAATCAAAAGCAGTGCATGATCAAGAAAAAAGATTTAATCTCAAAACTCATTTTATTTCTTAAAATCTTTTTCTGAGAAAAAAATGTTGCTCTTTGTTTTAGCAAAAGCTAGCAGAAAGTGCACACAAAACTTTACAATCCTAAAAAGCATGCTATGTACTCAGCCAATGCATTCAAAGGAGCAATACCAGCATAATGACATAATTACTGTAGGTTTTTAATTTCTTGGGTAGACTATACTACAGCCCATTGCATAGAAAAATATTTGTTTCATATAGTGGAGTTTATTTTAATTTTCGTAACGTTTTCTATTATCTCGGTTATTAAGCTCTTATGGCTAGGCTAAGGCAAAGAACTCTGCTAATTCACAAAGTTTCTTAAAGCTAGATGCGATTTTTGTTAATACAAATCTAACAAAACAACTAGTCATGCAAAAACTAAGTTTACTGAGTTGCCTTCACTTACAACAATTGTATGTTGTTCCGGCTAGAGAACCAAAAAATCCATAATGGTAACAATGATATGATACTTATTATTACAAAAAATAACTATTTCTACTAAAACAATGCAAACAATGGGCACTTACTTTTGGCACTGCTAAAATACACTGTTGCTATGGCATGCAGGTATTTGAGACTGTAAGTTATGATAATTATTTTAACCTATGCTAATGGCCTTGCAACGGTTGCTGTTTTTGTTGCTGTATCCAAAAGAAAATTATTGATTACCATAAAATATCTCTGTCTGTATTTACGATGCATCAATCCAGAAAAGACAACCCCTAATGTATAGTCCAGTATTGTTTCTCGCAAACAACTCAATGCTAAATACTTGCAAAGGAACAGCTTGTCGAAGTTTTAGTTTTTTCGCGGACGAGAGAAACATCCACTCATTTTTTAGAGTTTTGATTCACCAGTTTAGCCAACAGTGTCTATTGCAGTTTATCATATGATTACAATATGATAGGACTACATGTAAAAAACTGAAAAATCTTTAGATTATGCATTATGCTAATTATACAATATGCAACTTTTAACTCTGGCATTGGCATCAGTAATGGACAAATAAATCATTTAAAATAAAACTTACAATAATGAGATTATTTTGATATCTAAAGTGTCAACTGAAAGCCCATTAACATAAAATGTCTCTCAATATTTTGGTGGAAATGAAATGTTAAGAAAAAGTTGAAACAAAGCAACTCAGCAATGCTGGCGTTTCGAACAAAATTCTCAAATACTTACATTCGTGTGGGTTTTCTGGTCTGTACACAACTCTTACACCTTGACTTCTATCATGCCTATCGTTGTACGTAAAGTAGAAGCTTCCTCTACCGTTATAGACGCTACAAAACACAGGAGCTGTAATATAAACAAACACTGTCACTACTAGGAGGGTATACGTACTAGACATGGCACTAAACACTAAATGACTTCAATGTTCAGCTACTCCTACTGTCTGATGAGTTTCAAAAAGTTAATCACATGTCGCAATACTTAACTCTTAGTGGCAAAATCTATTGCATTGTACCGCGTGATACATAGATTATGTCGAAAAAACCTACTGAGAGAAAACTGAATGAAACAAAAATCTTTATTTCAGGTGCCATTTGCGAATATAACAAAATTCTCGTGGACGCATGAGCCTGAACCGTGAACCAAACATAAACCGCTGATTTTACTGGATAACATCAATGTTTGATGGAACAAGTGTTTTGCTGAAAAAATCAACCCAACATTCAGGAAAGCGTTGAACATGAAATTGGAACTGTTAAAAAAATAGAGGCAAAGGAGTTGGCCGCAAGAGTAAGAAATTTATACATGTCATAGCAATGAGAATTAAAGGCTAATATAAAAAATTAAAGCGAGATCACTGATGACATTGCTAAACGAGCTCTTTGTAGATTGTAACAGCAAGGTGACTGCTGGGTGCATGATAATAAAGCTTGGCTTTAATGCGTATTGTGGGTACTGCCTTTGTAACATACAAATAAACTAAATTAGTAGTAAAAGTATTTTAGTTCAGATTGTCTCCAGTTAAACTTTATCTCGTTTAACAGTTACAAAACTGTCAAGTTCGTTGGTAAATGTTTTATTGCCTTCACATACACTGTGTTTTTTTCAGCATCTACACAATTCATGGTCTGCAGAAGCTGTCATTGTCTCTATTGTGGTTTAAAAATCACTAGCATCATTTTTGACATGTAGTTTATCACATACACCTTATCGACCAGCGTGACCATGTGCTTGGACTAGCCATGTTCTGATGCGCTTGTGAACTCTATCAAGTAATGTTGGTGATTGAAGTTACTAGTTTTTTTTCTGCAGGCTGATGATTACAGGTTTGATGAGACCCCAAACTCTACTTCCTTCTCCCTCTTACAAGCATGCAAATGAGTTTCCTTAAGCAATGGATTTCATATCTGAATGATTAATCCATCCATTGGACTGATATCAAATGAGACTGTCGTCATACATCGCAAAGTGACACCATGGTAACCTGATACGCTTATCATAGTGTCTGACAAGTACTGCCATTTATGATGCACTAGTATTGTCCTTTTATTTATTATTATTCTCTTCATCATTTACTCAATCCCAAGAATATTCTTTTCACCATACAAAACTAACCTTTCCCAAAAACTAATGTTCCATTCCGATCAGAGAAACGATCTGTTTGCCTGCTTGCTATCACGGTCAAGTGATCGGAAGCATGAATACATGCATGAATGCGTGCATGAATAAATAAATAAATGCAATGACTTTCAAGAAAATCTCAGCCTCCTATAAGCTGACTTAGTGGAAACATTTGGTCTAAAAAGCATCTAACTCAGACAGGTATAAACTCAATATAAATAAGAAAACGAGCACACTGATTATAAGCACTAGGGAATAATCAAAAAAGGCATAATAACAAAACACATGTAGCCCAAAAGTGAGGGGCAAAGTCATGGGTCTTATAACCAATCCAAAAGTCTCTAGGTGTGGCTCAGCCTTCTCAATAGTTCTCTGTCTTTGGAATGTCTTGACTCCAGTAGCCTTCACATCTAAAGATGGTGAACTGGTGGGTATCAGACTCTGAGAGCCCGCAGCCTATTCTGAGAAAGCCAAAAATGTCAAATTCCTTGGTATAACTATAGATCCTTTACTAAACTGATCTTCTCATATTAGTCAACTCAGACTGTATTTACAAGAAAGCTTAAGAATAATCTATCTAGCATCTTCCTACTTACCTACTCAAACACTAATCTTGTTGTATAACTCCCTTATAAATAATAAAATTTTGTACTGTATCGAAGTTTGGGGAAATGCACCAATTTGTTATCTAAATAGGATTTTAAATATCCAATAAAGACTGCTCAGAACAATCTTTCATAAACCTCCCACTCACTCATCCGCTCCTCTGTTCAAATGCGCAAAAGTTTTACCTGTCCACCAGCTCTATACTCCACGAATCTGCATGCTCACTCATCATAAGTTCTACAACTGGACTTCATTAAACTACTCTTATCCCACTCGTCATTCCCAGCTCTCACTCTGACTTCCTCTACTGCTTGTGGGCAAAAACAGGTCACCTAATAGATGGCACGAGCGTGGAACTTGCTGCCAGCAAGTTTACGTCTGGAGGACAGAATTATTCCAATCAAAGTGGTCTTCAAGCAACGCCTGCTGGGCGGGTTGTGTTAGTAAATCGAGTTTACGATTTTTTTCTGCCTTGACTGCTGTTCTGGGTGCGTCGCCATGGTCAGCTCTGCTGTTGCGCATGTGGACCCTCATTGCTTATTTTTTTGTCACATTTTCCTATGTGGAAGACTATAATGAAAATACATATGCACATACATATGTACGTACGTACGTGCGTGCGTGCATTTGTGCGTGCGTACGTACGTACATACTGTAGCTATGGTGACCATTTTGTTGCCAGCCAGGTGTAGCACCTAGGGCTCGGATATCTGGTATTATATTGTCTCAGCATAGTAATCTCTATTAGGATGTTTCTATGTGATGGAAGATGGTAACACTTCGTCGCTACCCTTTTCGTTGAACTTCGGCGTTAAGATTTTTTTTCTAAAATTTAGTGACACCTTTGGGGAAATTTTATATAATATCGAAACTTAATAGCTCTCAGAAACAAAAGTATCACCGAAGTCAATAAAACTAGGCCAGCAAAATCAAATAGGAAGTGGCGCATCATCCGTTAATAAAAAGTACGGCATCAAGTTGTTTAATCATAGCTTAAATATTGATTGTTTGTGATCGTCTACACAATTGTTAATGATGCAATGCAGCTAGATTGAAAAGAAAAAAATTTGCTGCCGATAATTAATTGCCAAAGTAATAAACAAAATTAATAAATAATAGTATAACAGAAACAGACTTGGTAACTTTTTTTATTTATAATAAATACTATTATAAAATTTATTTGTTATTTATTGTCATTATCCTCTTTGTTCATTCAATGACAACTGGTATGCTAAAAAAGTCTCTTGTCATCACACAGATTTCCTTGCCAGCTAATAATGTTTTTGTCACCTTCTCATTTATTTATTCTTATACATTGTAAGCTAATGATAATAAAGAACAGCAAGCAATGCTTCTCTGCTGGATTGCACTAAACAGCTCCTTGACCGAAGGTGATAAAAGTCAATAAAACATTTTATCATGGAAATGCAAGCAGCTGCCACTAATGATAAGAAATAATAAACCACTAAAAGTTAGGGCTAAGTTATTTTGGTATTGAAACCGTACATGTTAGTAATCAAGGACAACATTTGTTATTTGTCATCTGTTTATTGTATGTCCTAAACCAGCGCTTTTGACGGGTATCCCAGCCGATTGTCTGAGGTTTTGATAATGGGCATTATATGGGTAAATATGTTGCGCTGGGTGGTAGGCGGCAATGAAAATCGACCACAATATTATCATTACCTGATTTCTCTCACACATTTATTACATAATAATATATTCTACCAACAGAACAAGTCAATACCGTTGCTTTTTCGGGAGAGTAGCCGGTTTAACGGCGGACATGGGTGTAGGATGCTGCTCACACAAGCTCCAACCTTATGAGACCCGTCGTTAGGGTTGCCCTGAAAGCAAAACTCAAATAAACAAATAAACAAAATGTACGGCCTGTTGACCTTGACTGTTTGCATGGGGGTAAGATAACCTAGCGCTATCAAAATACTCCATTGTGAAATTTGATGGTATTATTGATGAGCCTTGGCAATAACAAACTGCATATGTTTTTTGGTATGAAAACTTCACATAGTCTGTAGTGTCAATAAGCCCAGTGAAATGATTATAACATGAAATAAACATCTCATTCGGTTTATCATGAATACTTAAATCTACTGGTTTTTGACTCTCTAAATTAAGCAGCCTAAATATTGTTTGAAAATTTTTCTGGTAGCGACGAAGCAAGAGATAACAGCATTTAATCAGCAACAGAGCAATTCAACACTTCAATGGAATTGAAAAAAAGATTGAATTATTTTTTAATAACGCAGTGGATTTTGATGATTGTTTCTCCCGCACGCTTTTTGATACCGAAGACATATCATGCATTTAGACATACCATATAATCATGTATTAATATTTACTATTCACGAGACAAGCCATATTAGCCGTGGAATGGACCCTGGATTCAGTTACCAGCTCTGGAACTCATTTTGTAACAGTAACATAGGATCAAACCAATTCTTTGTGAACTCTTTGGTACAAATCCACAGTGTGATTGAAAAAAGCTTTAAAAAAGTGAAACAATGAAGATATTGACAGTGCCATAGTAATATACAACAGTGCATGTACATGGAAAATGCAGAAAATTTGCATGAAGAAAATGTAAGAAAGGACAACTCTTGTGTACAGAGACTGAGGGTAGCCATATTGAGTGCTTCTGAACAATACAAAAAGAGCAGGAATAAAGAGATAACAATACTGGAGATATTATGAAGGAGGTAAATACTGAAGGATTAATTGGTAAGAAGATAAGTCACAATACTAGAATTGACTCTGATATTAAGAGGTTATCTAGAGTATAAATAAACAAAGAAGCTAGTTATAGTGGAATAGAGAGGTAGTGAAAAGTGACTCTCTTGAGCCTCTTAATTATTTTAACACGGTGCTGCTTTCATTGGCTTTTTCTTGTAAAACACCATTTACAACGTAGTCTTATGCATAGGTACATTTACATTTATGCTGTTCACTCCGAAGGACCGTTCCCGGCATCAACTCACAGCTCCTAGTCTTATTAGGAGATTCAGCTACAATTATTTCAAGTAGCTATCAAAGCAACACCCTATACCAATGCCCGCCGTTACCGGCTACTCTTCCGAAAAGGCAGAGGGGGATCTTTTACTAGCATGACTCCATAGTTATTATGGAGAGTGCAATCAAACTAGTGACCACGTTATTTTTATGCCCATATCCGACCAGGCAGAGCATATAGGAAGCCAAATATCTTGCTCACAGATAACTGTGCTGGGAATCGAACGCCAGATCCAGGATTGAAGTGCAAGCACTTTAACCACTAGACCACATGTGGTCTAGGTAGAGTATGGACAGCACAGTTCTTTTATTCTCTGATTCTGAAATGGATTGACTTATAGGGATATGTAACGCATGTTTATCAAACATAATGTGCGATTTTTTTTTGTTGCGTAAACATTTGGATCTAAGTTAGTAGTTTGAAACCTAGCAGGGACCACGAGAGCAATTCAAGATCTGGACGAATGGCGGAACTGTGACACTAGTTTTTGGAGCTTGCCTTGAAAAGGGTTTAGAAATTGATCAAAGTTGATTCATTTGTGTATAATGTAGATATTAACTTCTGACAGTGAAAACGTCTTCAAGAGTAAGAAAGAAGCTGAAAAGTGGACAAAATTCAAGACATAGGGAGTAAAAAGAAGATAATTCCCATATTATGCATACGGTAGAAAGGGAGTAGATAACTCTCATACGATACAATCAGTAGTGAGTAGATAACTCTCGTGTGATACAGTAAGTAGTGAGTAGATAACTCTCATATGATATAATCAGTAGTGAGTAAATAACTCTCATTAGAGAACATTTGAAAAGTATATTGAGCAGATTACTTTATGATTTGACGGAGCCCAGAGAGTTTCTGCTAAGTTCCTGAGAACAATGTTAGAATAATATAAATTATTTGTCAGCTGAGAGTAGTTGCCTTTGTTGGTTCTTAAAAGCAGAAAATAATCGAAGCTAAAATATAGTGCCTGAATTAGGCTGCTTTTATTATAAGCTCTTGACATGGAAACCTTTAAGGCATATCAGAAGAATCTACCAAGACTGTTGGTGTAAATAACTTGATGTTAATAGTTGATGGGTAATAGAGTGGATTTATTGATATATATTTGTAATTTTGCATAGATTATGTTTATTCAGGCAATGGTTAAAGTTGAACTTATACTTTGTTACAATGAAATCTTTGCTTCAGAAAAGAACGTAAAAAACGACTTACTGCAAAAAACTAGAACAATTTAATCAAGCGTCTGTTTGAACAGCTGAGTGTTTTATAGATCACAGTGGCACTTACTAGTAGCGCGGTAGTAAGAATGACAGAACGTCCAGAGTGTCAGCACCTTTATATCAAATAGCATGAGGCATCGACTTCACAAGGAATAACGAGAGAGACAATCCCCATAAAGCATTCACAATGTCAAGTGGAGAGCACATTAGCCTGTGTGACTTCAAGCAGATACATGCACATATACAACAGAAAGGTTGCATCTTTATTGTCAGCAAAATAACTTAGTTGAGTGCAAGTAAAACCACTCGTCATATGTAAAACCAAGTAGAAGAAGTGGAAAGAAATGGCTAAATATTACATTGTGCAAAAAAAGCACAAAATCTGAGATTGCAGAAAAATTTTAGAGATGTGCTAGTCAGCCCTCTGACTCCATCTGACCGGCAGCTAGTCAGACATGGAAGTGAATGCTCACACCATGTCTGACTAGTTGCTGGTATGACACAGTGTAACCATCACTTCCTAGCAGGGTGTGCAAGTTTGAGCCAGCTACCAGAATAGTAATCTCATGTGCCATACCATCCGCTACATCACTAACACTAGTGAGAAAAAATTAATTGCCATGTTGGGTGTCAATTTTGCTGATGGAAATTTGACAGAGGGGAACATGAGTTCAATTTCGTCGGTCTGAAAAAAACATTAACAATAACTGAATTATAAGATGAAAGTTGTTCCATACATTAACTTGTGCCTGGTGAGTTTCGGTTATTAAACATTGGTGAGACGTATGGTAGAGAGCTTTGTGAGGCAATCGCGTAGGGTGGAAGGAGATCTAATGAGCCATGTGACCTGCCCACTCCACCTGTTAAGGTAGATGTGATACCTTTAGCTCTACCTAATTGAATTCTTTCAACTAAACAAACAAAAATATACGGAAATTAATGGAGTGTAAAATGTAAATAGCAAATTCACCTTTTGCTAAAACTGCCAATTAAAATTATTTGCGACCTATGTTTGCCTAACAAAATGTCATAGTGGTAATCAGATCAACAATAGGTTGAATCAACAAATACTAATATTGTTCGGAACTATTGTTGTCACTCTTGCACTATTCCTATCAGAAATTGCATGGATACCGCTATTTCCATTCCATTGAAGTACTTTTCACAATACAGTTTTGGATTGTAAGTATATCTTTATTGTGTGTCTGGAGTTAGGAGCCTCAATAAAGTTGTTGAATTTGTTATTGAGGGTTTTGTTGGAGTTACCCAAGAAAGGGTGGAAAACTACTTAGTTGAAAAGAGCTAGATGACTTTGAGAGTATTTCTAGCGTTGCATTAAATAGTGGATACCTTGAGGACACTGAAATCAAGAAGTAATGACATCATAACCACTTAGCTGACTCCAGCAGTATCAATATCCTTCATAAATGCCAAGTTATGGTTTAACCTATGAAAATGCGAAGAGTGGTACCTTAATAGAGTTTTACCATTCACCACAACACCTGACTCTAGACCTGTACTAACTGTAATGTCTTCATACTTTTCAACTATTTTATGCATTTTATGTTTCATATACTTTCTGTGTTTTATTATTTAATGACCAAGTGTATTAAGGAAGCTGAATAACGTGAAAAACTTCAGCTTTTTATTTAGCTAATGAGCAGCTGTATGGCAAAGGAAAGGTAGAGCACAACTGAAAGTGATAAACATCTCATAGAACACACTTTAAACTGACTAAGCGAGTAAACTTCACTTTTTTTTAACTAACTCCACCAAAACCCAAGTCAACCCAACCATGACTTTGCCTCAACCCGATCTAGACCCATCCTTCACCTCGACTTCAAACAACCCTCAACTCCTGCTATCAACTGGCACCAGATGTAAGGGGGTCAACCAGCCGAAACAGTACAGTGGTTTAACTTGACCCAAATGTTAATGTTTTATGAAATATAAAGGCAAACTATGGAGCTTCACCTAACACAGCTAACTAGTAACTCACTACAACAATAGTTGTTAGTAGTAGAGGTGGGTATTTGGGTGGTAGAGTGATGGGTGCAAGTGGTGCTACAATGATACTGCTGCTGCAAATGACCGATCCAGTTTTAGGAGAATGGAGGGTAGAGGGAACAGTTATCAATTGGCTGAACACTGGGGGGGGGGGGGGGGGGCGGAAGGCTGGGGCAGGGGTATCTACATCAGAGAGAGGGGTGGATACAGGCGAATCTACATCAGAGGAAGGAGTGGGTACAAATATATCTACATCAGAAGAAAGGGTAGATGCAGGGAGTAGGGGCGGATTGGCCTAACTTTTAGGCCAACGTTTGAGGCACATGTGTATTTTGCTTGGAATATACTGTGCATTTTTTATTGGGAGTTGCATGCCCCATTGTTATCTTGGCAGCTTTTAAATGGATTTCATTGGATGATTGGTTTAGTGGGCGGGGTTTTTGTGCTGGTTTGTTGGCCTAAGTTAAAGGGACAGCTTCGTCGACCAAATGATCGCTGGTGCTCAGATTGTAGTATACATTAATTACCCTCTTTGGCTCATAGCTTGATCAGCTATGTCTTGCTTTGAACTTCTTATTAGACCTTCGTTTATTCTCGGCTCTTCTTATTATTGATATTTATTATTATCAGTTATTAATTATTTTGAAGCTAGCACCAAAAAAGAAAAGTTTGAAAAGTTACAAAAAATTGTTATTGTTATTATTATTATTTGTGTAATATTATTTAACATATTATTATTATTATTCTTTGTATAATATTCGTTAATATATTATTATTATTCTCAGCATAATAGTTATATCGTCAGGAGTTATTGTTGGTTAAATGGATATGAAGATGAAGAATCACGACGCAGAAAAAAATTCTGTGATTTGTATTGTATGGGGAATACAAAATATAACATACACTAATAATGGGATAAGGATAATCTCATCAAGAATAACTCCTGAGAACAACTAATAATTATGGTGAAAATAATAACACAATAATAAAAATTATAATAATAATTTTTTATAATTTTTTAAATCTGTCTTTTTGGTGCTAGCTTCACAATAATTAATAACTGAAAATAATAAACATCAATAATAAGAAGAGCCGAAAATGAACGGAGGTCTAACAAAAAGTTTAAAGCAAAACATAGCTGATCAACCTATGGGCCAAAGAGGGTAATTAATGTATACTACAATCTTTGCACCGGTGACCATTTGGTCACCGAAGCTGTCCCTTTAACTTAGACCAACAAACCAGCACAAAAAGACCCGCCCACTAAACCAATCATCCAATGAAATCCATTTGAAAGTTTTCAAGATAAGAATGGGGCATGCAACTCCCAATAAAAAAACGCACAACATATTCCAAGCAAAATACACATATGCCTCAAATGTTGGCCTAAAACTTAGGCTAGGGGCAGATTCAGAGTAAAAACCTGTTTGATCATGCCATTTCATTACAACAACACCGCTCCAGTGGAAAGCTTGAAACATCAAACTTAAAACAAAAAAGCTGATTGACCACAGAAAAAAATTACAAAATACCAAAAAATAAAGTTTTGTAGTGTCCTCCTTGGTTTACACATAGTAAAATGGCGTTTGGAAATTACAAAACAAGTGGTTCGATTGGCTACTATACTTCTGTTTTTTACTGGCAATGAAAATTAAATTGTCCAGGTATTGAAGAGAAGTTTAAATTAGTATATTTCGTCATTTGCAATAAATCATTTGTAAATTAGTAATAGAGTTGCGTATTACTTTTCACAAACTAAGATTTTATTGCTAGCGAAAACATAAGTTTAACAATAGACTTACGAATATGCCTCAATAGTTGAGACATCCGCTACATTTGCTAATAAGTTACTGTTTGTTGTTGACACCAAGTTACCAACAGCAACCTTGTATTTACATGCCTTGATACCCATAGCAGACTTATATACTAAAGTATTACAGTTTCATTACATTTGATATGACCAAAAACTGTCTGATAGAAACAATATGCTTCCGACATTCTGTTTTCGCTTTGATTATTCAGCTAGAAATATGACCGCTGCATTAGTGATTAGCAAAAAATGGTGTGGGTTTTCTCATGTTAAGCTATGCTTAGCACCTATAGTCAGGACAGTTATTGACTCACTATCGGTGTAACATGATCTCGTACAGAAATGACATGGGAGTCCTGAATGCCCACTTGCAACAAAAGTTACCTTATATATCTCAGCAAGATGAATCATTGGATATGCATGCCTGTAGCGTATTGAATAAAGCAACCAGAATGTAATAAAAATAACGCAGATTATTAGCAGATAGTTCCTGTTACCTATCAAATTTAAAAACGCAAAAGTATCCTTGAAAGTGTGTGACATTAATGAGATTGAGGTGATACACATAAGTTTGTAAAACAACCATTTAGGTTGGATTGTTTGGTAAATTAAAATGAATAAAACATTCAAGCCATATGCTAGCAGATTTGAAACATCTCTAAAGATATGAGTAGTAATATATGAGCAGATCTCCCTACCAAGTGTTTTTTTGTGGGGTTAAAATCTGGGGTGATGCAATGGGTTACGGCGTTGGATGGATTCGCCGAGTTTATATTGTATTTTACTTGAGGGGTACTTGAGTGGCATTTGAGTGGCATTTAAGTGGCATTCGAGTTTTGATTATTATTTTACTTAATTTGAACTTATATGATATATACATTTTGAATGTATGGTATTTAAGTTTTGATAATTTCTTTTCATAACTCGAGCTCATATAGCATCTTGAGAGAGAGGAGAGAGGAGATGTATCTACCTTGAATAAATTCATTGATTAAAAGCGAATCAATGTATGGCTATATACATTTATTACATAATAAGTAGGGGTAAAATCTCCTCATATAATATAGCTAGATACATAATTCGAACTCATATATACATTGAATGCTATAAAATATATCAGATGATAAAGTTAAATATTCATCTATTCTTTATCGATATTTATAAGGATGATGAAAGATTTTTTGTATTTTATATACATATATATATATATAGCTATAGTAACTGTGGTAAAAGAAGTCTATTATGAAGGTTTTTATTTAAGCCAAAGTAGGCTCGGTAGATACTCCATCAGAACACACTCGTCTTTTAGCATAAAAATATGTGAGACCTCGTTTTATTTGGTTGTATGTCAACATTTTTTGATCCTTTACTACAAATCCTCGATTTTTACCCATAAACGACTTTTTTGTGTTCAATACATTTAGATAACTGTCTTTGTTCAATTGATTAATTCGTTTGTTCAAACCTTTTGAGCTAAACTTGTTTCCTTTTTCTCCCCAACAGTAATAGGATTTAGAGTTAAGTGCAACAATTCCATCTCCGGTAAATTCTTCTTTAAACAGCCCAGGTGTTCTTTTTCCGTGTTTTAGTACTTTTTCACAACAGTCTTGCATGCTCCATTCTAAACCCATTGTTTTGGTTCTTAAAAACTCATCCCTATGTTTGTCACAGTATGGGCGTGGAAACCAATCACCATATTCATTGTAAAACTCTTTTTTCATACTTGGTTTTACCAGTGTTTCTAATGTTCCGCTCAATGCCATGTATGCGCTATCTGTATCCATTTCAACATATTGGAAATCACTTCTGTCAATATATCTATAAATAAAAAGTTTGTTTCGATTTCAATTATTTGGAAGTTTTACTTACTTACACATAATAATGGTAGGGAATTAGGTTTCACTTACTTATCCATAAAGTCGTAGTAAAACTGTAGCATTCTCAGTTTAGCATACTGTAGCACGGAGAAACCCAAGTGTACTGGAACATTCATCGTTAGCTGAAATGATGGTGATACTGATTAGCAAAGTAAACTTGTGGAATATAAATTTTGAATTGCAAAATAATTGTTTTAAAACTTACTAGCTGTTTACAGGTTATGATTTCATAAAAATCATCTGCTATCTCTTCCATGGCGATAAATTTGTTTCCTCTGATACGAAATGAAGCTTTTCTGGCGCCTTCGATGAACTTGATGGTGGTATGTTTTTCTTTATCAGTGATTGTTTTTCCATAAGCTGCATTTCCTACCAACTTGCTAGTAGTAGCGAGTAATTCTTGACTAGGATCTACATCTCCCATTCTCCTAGCGTCTGAAACCGATGTTCCAAAAGCTTCAAAAGCTTTTCTAGGAATATATTCTATTAGCTGATAAACTTTGGTGACTTTCAATCCTTGTTTCAAGTACCATTTCAACAAAGGGCTCATTAGCAATATCTTATCTCCGTACATACTTCCAACTAATGAGCGTTGAGGAGTCTTTAAAAACCCTTCGGCTTCAGCAAAGACTTTCATTTCATCGCTCAAGTGTTCTCTGGTTAACATCGTATTTTTAAAAATCGGAGGCATTTCGGAGAACTTTTCTTCCTCTTCCTCAGGAACTTCGATGTCACATTCAACAAATCCGAAGAATTCTTCTGATTGAACTCTCTCCAACACTTCTTCTTGATTCAGCTTTTTTTCAAGTATTTTAGGGTAGAAAGAATTGTAAAACGTGTTGACAAATTTTTGTAAATTTGTATGAGTTTTTACACGCTTCATCCAGTCACACTCCCAAATCGAGATTACAGTGTAACCTAATGCTCGAAGATATTCTTCATTTTCCATCGTAGTTTTAAACAGATCTGCTTTTGATTTTCTTCCAGTAGCTTGAAGCTCTTGTTCTTTAGCGTTGTTATAAGAGCAGTCGTGTCCATGCCAAAAACATCCGTGGAATTGAAAGACATGACGATTTTCAACACAGAAACCATCAACTGGTAATCCTCGCTGTCCGAGAGTAACTTCTCCTCCATTGAGCTGATGTCTGATATTGATTTTTTTTGAGAACATTTGGAACTGTAACCAGCTATGAGCTATCTTGCTAAATTTTACTGGTTCAGCGACAAAGGAGTTTTCGATTTTTCTTCTTCGAGGATAGCCAGTAGGCATTGATTGCATCATACACCATAAATAGAGCGCATTTGCATCAACTCCATAGATTCTATCACAAATCTTTGCTTCTTTTCCCAACCAATGTTCTCTAATTTTAGTTATACCTTTTTCGTGATATCTATGCATCACTAGACTTGGTCCACCAACTATATTTTTCTTTATTAGAGGATAAAGTTCTGCATTGCAGTTGTCAAGCAGACAAATTGGGAGAGTCTGACGAAACGAGTTACCAAGTTCATCAAAATTCAAGTATGTAGAGAGGTATGGAGGGGGTGGTTGAGGTGCTTTGTTAAACATCCATCGAATCGCTAATCCTGGTAAAGATATACCATCTTTTAACATATCAATCCCATGCTCTCTGTAGATTGATCTTTGTCTTTCCAACGCTTGAACAAATGGTTTTACATCCAAGTTGTTGTACCATTTTAAAAAATCCCTCATTGTCTTCATGTCGTTATTTTTCCATGCTTCTTGACAAATTATGTACTCTTCTTCACTGATATTCTTTTGTTTTAAAGAACTGTAAAAAGCTTCTCTTGGAGGTAGATGTTCTTGATTAAGTTGTTCCAAGTCTTTCATCCATTCATAAGGAAAAAATCCTTTTCCGGCTTCACATTTGTATGCTTTGAGATACATTTCATAGCTATATCCAGGAGCGATGAAGTTTGTACAATCTAAAAACAAAAAAGATCCTATTCCGATAACAGGCATCTTGGTTCCTTTTTTTATAACAAAATCAAAATCTGTGTCGGAGACATCTTTCAATTTTTGAAGCAGTTTTCCTTTCATCACATTGACATCGTAAGTCTGTGAATTGAAACCTAGAATAGGGAGTTTTTTCATATAGCTGTACAAATCATCCAGTACTTTTTCAGCTCCTGTTCTACGTCTGAAACGATTTTTTTCAAAATCACTACGAAACTTTTCTTCAGCTTCTTCCAGTCGTTGTAATTCACCTTCTATCTGTTTTATGATTCGCGAAAATTGTTTTTCCAATCGGCTATATGATTCTTCACTAATATCATCCAAGTATTCAATGAACTTTCCAACGCATTCATCATCATCCCCATTATTGACAATACAACGCGGGTTGTTGAAGCCTGGTACATTTGAACAAATTGAAATACTTAAAAGTTTATGCTCATTCGTGTAAATGGTTGTGTCTGTATCTCGATCTTTTTCGCAATTAGGTAACAAACACTCTATGTCAAATGTTGCAAAAAATGGATAGTATCTCAAGGAATCATCTGACCCGATATCTATCCCGAATTGAACTTTCAATTTGTCGAATATTGTAGCAGTAGGGCTGTATTGTCCTCCAGAAAACTGCATAGTTGTTGCCTCTGAGATTGAACATCTGTGTCTTTTCAGATTCCCCAATCTATCATAACAAGTAGAACAGGTTGGACATCTGTAGGCTTTGACATATCCTTCCAAGTTTGTAATAAGACTGAAGTGATTGATATAAAGATCCAAATATAGTTTCTCCTTATAACTGGAGTTTGAATTCCAAATAACTGTTGAAGTCATATCATCATTTAAAGAAAACACTGTTATCTTCAGTTGAAATGCTCGCTCCAAAAGCAATAAATCAACTTCTGTCACTCCTTTCCCATCACACCTTTTACCACTATCACCATAGATGAAACTATGATATTGTTGTTGGTACTCCTTCACCTCCTTAATTATCGGATCTTTTGCAATTCCACAGTTTTTTTGTAGTTCTTTGTGTAATGCTAGACATCTAAAAAAACAAAGATTGTCGGTAATTCGTTTTCCTTTTGTGTTTTTTAACATGGTTCGTATGTGTCTGTTGTTAAGGAGGTGAGAGGGTAAATGCTCTGGTGGTGATCCAACTTTTCCCATTCCGAGTAGTTTGTAGAAATAAAACGAAATGTTTGTGATCAACATCAATCTCCAAGTCGTATTTGGTCTCCGTCTCAAGCTATTTGTACGATGATCAGTCTCCATAACATCAACAAAGAAGTCATCAAGATCCCCTTCAGTTTCAATCAGTTTAGCTTTTGGATATACAGTAGCATTGTTTGATGATGAGTGAAAGTATCGGAGTTCACCATCATTTTTATTTTCTAGTATACAACCTACGCTACAGTTGACTTTTGCTCTCGAGCTCAATTGTCTCCAAACTTTTTTTAGCAATTCTAACACTCTTGAATCATGATAGTCATTTTGGTAGGTATCAGCTTGGTCTCTTGGAATCCCATCCCAAAGTCTTACATTTAAAAGTTCTATGACTTTTCCAGCTCTATGTTTCGTTTTCATAGCTCCCCAATATCTAGCTATCAAATCATCCCATTCTTCATCTTGAAAAGCTGGAGCTGTGCTATCATCAACAATACCTAGGGTTGATGCTCGGGTAGGTCTTTCAAAATTTAAATCTTCCATTTCTTCTTCTTGTTCTTCCTCTTGTGCTTCTTCCTCTTCTTCTTCTTCTTCTTCTTCTTCTTCTTCTTCTTCTTCTTCTTCTTCTTCTTCTTCTTCTTCTTCATTTTCTATCATTGGATCATTCTCATTTTCTTCAACTATCTCCTCCACAACCGGCTCTATATCTTGAGCTATTATGCTAGTCTTTGGTGGTGAAGGCTCAGCACCAAATCCTATTTGATTGATTGTTTCATCGGGTAAACGAAAACAAATGAGATTTTCTTCTAACCATTTCCAATTGGGGGAAATTTCAGGGTTTTTTTCTTCTACATTCTCCTCCTGATAATTTAAACTTTGTCTACAATAGAAATGTTAACACATAATAGTTGTTCTATAAAACATTCACATACATTTTATATAAAATGTAACAGAAGAAAAAAATGACTTAAACACCATTATCAATTAATTTTTAAAATGGAATTAGGAAAAAAGACTCAAACATTATTATTAGTTAAGTTTTTAAAAACTTACTGTGTACTATGGTATGAATTCCCAACTCCCTCTTTTACATTAATTCTCTGATATTCTGAGTCCTGTCTACAATAAAGAGATAACGCATTATTTTTGCTGATTCATGAGATGAGTATAAGAAAAAAGCAAAAAATTACTCTACTAATGTTATTAATTTATGATTTTAAAAACTTACTGCTTATCAAAGGCTATTGTATTTTCAGTAGTTGCTGAAACTTGAAAAGTCGAAGGTTTGTCTTGAAAAGCATTTTCAAGTTCCGTCTCCATTTCATTTTCATATTCAGCATTGCATTCATCATTCATGTATTCATTATCAGCGCTTGAAAAACCGATATCATTTTGATTTTTCATGAGCCATTCCCATTCCTTATGTATGTCTACATCAGTATCATCCTCTTCTGTTTCCATAGCACTATAATAACAATAAAATCATTACTTTTTAATAGAAGTGACAATAGCTCATAAAAAGGTAAGTTAAATGACTCAGCTAATAAATTTTACCTTGTGAATAAAACTCCTAGTAGTCAGTTGGTATATTATATAGTAGATGTTGAGGCTTAAGTTACTGTTGTTAGAACGAGTGATTTATTATGTGAAAGCATTACTTTTTAAGTAGTCAAAAACTTAAGTGAGATAATTAAGGCGGATAATTAAGACTTAGCTTCAATGAAAATTTTCAAATTCACACAGAAAAACTTTTAATAGTCAGTGGATGTAGTAGTAGATGTTGCTCCTCCAATCACTGTTGTAGAACTGGATGCTTTCTGTGTGAAAACAGTGGCTCTTAAATAGGTAAAGCTGCACTGGTTGAACTCTATGAATACCAACCTTCTTTATAATATAACTATGAATCAGAATTTTGTCCACGCGAAAACCAATGCTTTCGCGGGAATAAATAATTTATTTTCACGCGAATAGAAACTGTTGCTTTCGCGGGAATACAAAGTTTATTTTCACGCGGATACAAACCAATGCTTTCGCGGGAATAAAAACTTTATTTTCACGCGAATGGAAATAGTTGTTTCGCGGGAATAAATAATTTATTTTCTCGCGAATAGAAACTGTTGCTTTCGCGGGAATACAAATTTTATTTTCACGCGGATACAAACCAATGCTTTCGCGGGAATAAATACTTTATTTTCACGCGAATGGAAACCGTTGTTTTCGCGGGAATAAATAATTTATTTTCACGCGAATACAAACTGTTGCTTTCGCGGGAATACAAATTTTATTTTCACGCGGATACAAACCAATGTTTTCGCGGGAATAAATACTTTCTTTTCACGCGAATGGAAACCGTTGTTTTCGCGGGAATAAATAATTTATTTTCACACGAATGGAAACTGTTGTTTTCGCGGGAATAAATACTTTCATGCAAAAGCATTGGTTTGTATCCGCGTGAAAATAAAATTTGTATTCCCGCGAAAGCAACAGTTTGTATTCGTGTGAAAATAAATTATTTATTCCCGCGAAAACAACTGTTTCCATTCGCGTGAAAATAAAGTCTTTATTCCCGCGAAAGCGTTGGATTGTATCCGCGTGAAAATAAAATTTGTATTCCCGCGAAAGCAACAGTTTCTATTCGCGTGAAAATAAAGTCTTTATTCCCGCGAAAGCATTGGTTTGTATCCGCGTGAAAATAAAATTTGTATTCCCGCGAAAGCAACAGTTTGTATTCGCGTGAAAATAAATTATTTATTCCCGCGAAAACAACCGTTTCCATTCGCGTGAAAATAAAGTATTTATTCCCGCGAAAGCATTGGTTTGTATCCGCGTGAAAATAAAATTTGTATTCCCGCGAAAGCAACAGTTTGTATTCGCGTGAAAATAAATTATTTATTCCCGCGAAAACAACTATTTCCATTCGCGTGAAAATAAAGTATTTATTCCCGCGAAAGCATTGGTTTGTATCCGCGTGAAAATAAAATTTGTATTCCCGCGAAAGCAACAGTTTCTATTCGCGTGAAAATAAATTATTTATTCCCGCGAAAACAACGGTTTCCATTCGTGTGAAAATAAAGTATTTATTCCCGCGAAAACAACTGTTTCCATTCGCGTGAAAATAAAGTTTTTATTCCCGCGAAAGCATTGGTTTGTATCCGCGTGAAAATAAAATTTGTATTCCCGCGAAAGCAACAGTTTCTATTCGCCTGACAATAAATTATTTATTCCCGCGAAAGCATTGGTTTTCGCGTGGACAAAATTCTGAATCATAGTTATATTATAAAGAAGGTTGGTATTCATAGAGTTCAACCAGTGCAACTTTAGCTATTTAAGAGCCACTGTTTTCACACAGAAAGCATCCAGTTCTACAACAGTGATCAGAGGAGCAACATCTACTACACTTTCCATTGCAACTACTAGAAACTTTCTCTTTATAAAAGGTAAAATTTAAAACTTATTATTCCCTACCTAACAAAGATCAAAATTAGTTTAGCTATAATGTAAAGTATGAAATAAATAATCTTTTAGTTCCACATGAAAAGCTGAATTATATGTTATTTCTTTCTTTTTTAGAACACTATGGAGGATTTTTCTGCTTCTTACACGAATTTAAAGCCAATCGAAAACAAACAAAAAACGTTCAAAACACCCAAAAGAAAAAACTCTAACTCTGTCACAAAAGAAGCAGCGATAAAGAAACGAGCTCTTCCAAAACTGGTTTTACCCACAACATCAAACAATATGGAACAAAAAGAATTGCTCACTGATGCTGACAGAGCTCTCCAGATGGCCAAATCTCTCCAAAAATGGAAGACATGTGATTTGAAAAAGATTGGAGGGTTTCTTACACTAGCATCACTTCCTGTTCCATCAGTTTTGCAAATCGTTTCTATTGAGCAGAGTACTGGTGCATACGGAAACTACTACATTCTCACTTATCTTGATAATTCAACTGGAGCGAATTTTCAGAAAGTCGTTTGTCCAAGTAGAGTAGTTGAAAGCTTCAATGTTGATAACTACCCATTACCTTTCAACATTTTGTACTTGGGTGAGATGGAAAACTCAAAAAAACCGGAGACTACTTACTACAATGTCAAACGTATCAGTACAAAACGATTAACCACAATGGAAGCTACTGCTGAAGCTGAAAAACTGAGAAAAATGAGTGAAGAAGAACTCAAACTCGCTTACGACATCGATTATCTCAGTAATTTCAAAGATTGTTCCATTTTTGCTTACATCGAAGTTGTAGAAAGATTCATTCCTTTCCGATTCAATGGAGAAGAATCCATTGTAAATTGCATTCGCTATGTCACTGAAAAGAATGGAAAAAGAGAGACGAGAACGCTTTTACTACCAATCAGATATAACGAGGAAGCTAAAAGATGTGCACCTGGTGTGATGATTTACAAAGGAAAAAAACAGAGTAAGAATGGAAATCCTATTCCATACCACAATGTTGTCTTCATTTCTTCAACCAACGCTAGTGATTGGGAGCAATATTGCACACAAACAAGTTCCAATGAGGTGCTAACAAAAACGAATAATGAGGATGAAGTTCTTAAGGAATTCCTAGAAAACGAATTGCAAGATTTTGATGAATCACTTGGTGTTGATGGTATGTAAACTCAATATCAAATGCTGACAACTGGTAGTCTCAAGCGGATAATGAATGAATAAAAAAAAAGCCTGTGTATTCATTGACATTACAAGTTGTACTGTTTTGTATTACTTACTATTTACCGACTCTAACTATATTATATGGAAAGATTTTCCCTACTTATTATACAATAAGTCTATATAATCATATAATAATTCATAGAAAAGTCTAAAGGTTCTCAGGTGATTAACTCACCAAAAGCTCCGGTTTTGCAAAACATTTGAAGATCTTCGGTTTTGCAAAACATTTGAAGATCTTCCTATCCTAAGCATTATACGAGTGACTGTACTTTTTTATCCAGTTGAAATATCTAAAAACTTCAGTAACTTAGTATTTACTGACTCTAGCTATATTATATGAGATTTTCCCTACTTATTACACAATAAATGTATATATTCACATATTCTTTCATTTTTAATCACTGTATTTATTCAATGTAGATATATTTCCTCTCTCTCCTCTCTCTCAAGATATCGTATGACTCGGAATTACAAAAAATTATCAAACCTTAAATGCCTCACATTCAAAATCTAGACATCCTATGAGTTATAATTATGTATACAATTATGTAAAAAATTATCATAACTTAAATGCCATACATTCAAAATCTATATACCATATAAGTTCAAATTAGGTAAAATAATAATCAAAACTCGAATGCCACTTAAATGCCATTCAAATGCCGCTCAAGTACCCCTCAAGTAAAATACAATATAAACTCGGCGAATTCATCCAACGCCGTAACTCATTGCATAACCCCAGATAATGACCCCACAAAAAAACACTTGGTAGGGAGATCTGCTCATATATTACTACTGATATGATTCCCATTAGCTTGCATAAAGAAGCTTTTTTGAAATGATATCGAGCATCAGGAAATATGAAACAAATCAATTGTAGCAGCATCCCAGGCTCAAGGCTCGTTGCAGAGGACAAATGTTGATGCTATGAGCTTACCATATGGTTACCCTGACACCAACATTGTTTAAGCTAGCCTTCTCATACACATTTGTTAGCACCACTAGGCAAATTTCTACAACCTTTGCTGCATCAACCAGTAGTCAACTTTTTTCTATCAATATAATGGAATAGAATTTGCTTTTGTAAGAAAAATTATGGAGTCTATTTAGAGACTAGTAGGTTTATTTCACACCTCCGGGACTTGCAGTTTAATCGGTGTTAGAATGACAAACAATAAAAATACCAAGAACAATCAAAATTCTTTTTACATTTTTTATAACGTCATTATCAATCACACATTTTCCGCTTCAGTAACTGTTCAGTTATTGTTTAATGATGCTCATCAAAATTATGTTACGTTTTGTGATTCTTTTAAATGGCTTGTTGCTTGGTGCACTGTGATAGTACCAACGCTATGACGGTAAATGACAGTATAAAATTGTTTTTTATGGCTCAGCGGTAATTTGCAGAAAGTGAAAATCGTGGAGCATCCTAAAAATAACTATTTTAGAATGCAAATTCAGTGTTGGCATTAGACTAACCGCACTCGTGGGCCACCACCGATAAATGCTGTTTTGTCTTTACTGCTAAGGTGAGTAGCATCAATACCTTAATTTTTATTGGAACAGCCTCCTGATAAAACTTCAACTGTAGGTGCATAAAGTCTATGTCACTACCCGGTAAGAAAGTGTTTTATTGCTAAATCGTATGTTGGTGGCGGTTCTAGATCGTTCTTAAGTTGTACATTTGTAAATGCTGAATCATCGAGTGGAAAACTTTGTAAAAGCAATTGTGTACGGCGAAGGCAAGTCTGTTGTACCATATGATCTGACTTGTGACACATTTGCTGTGCTCTCTGCATGTTGAAGTAGATATGGAATCCTTAGGTTTGTAATTTGTGGTAGATCTGGGACAGTTTGCTCTGTCTGTTGAGGTAAGTATGTCATACTTAGCTCTGTACTTTGAATCTTTCAATTGAACCAGCAACAATATAAACCCAGGCAATGGACTATAAACAACTACAACAAACATAACAAAGTTGACTAGTAGTGAAACAGTTAAATGCTCTTCTTGCTTACCAAATGTGACTTGACAAATGTATTTTGTGGAAAATGAAACTAGTTTATATTTTTGTAGAAGCTAAAAATGTGAGAAAACTAAAAAAAAATTTAGAAAAAAGTTGTACCAACCCAACATGCTGTGTCAGCTCAAACTGTGGATGCCCAACCAGCTCTCGCACATCTTGATGTTTACAGACTTAAAAAAGCCTAATAAAGAAAAAAACAATAAAAATCCTTGTAATAAAAAATCTTCAAGCGAGCAGTTGACTTTTTTTATTTTGTTTTCTGTCCTCTGAAGTATTTTGTGATCTTACAGCTCCAGTTGACAATGATGCCGTTGAAATCATAATTTCTTATCAGCAAAAAAGCCTCGGCAACTTATTGTCACAACTTGAAAATTTTTATCAAGCTTTGCGGTCAATTTTTCTCTACATAATCTTATTGAAAATTTTGTCAGCAGATATTATTCGTCACACTGCTGATTGATTATTGTAAGATACGAAAAAGAAGTTATTTGTGTTTTTTTATATCCTTCATTGCCATTACGTACTGCGTCAGCCCAGCTTTCTTGTTCCTTCTCCTTCTACACCAAGCACCAAGTACTACAACTGTCACCAGCGCTATAAAGGCCACAGTAACTCCAATGAAAATGGCACCTGCAAAATGAATATTAAAAAATAATGTTACTGAAACATGAGCACAACATAGGTTATACTTATAGAAAGTTAACAAGGCGTTTTAAGGCTAAGTGCCACTGTTGAATAACGATGAAAAAACTGACAAGTTATGTCTAGAAGTGTCAATTGTACTCACCATGATCGGTAGTTCTAGTATTACCTGGAATGACAAAAATTGTGATATTGAGTAATAGTTATACAAACAATGTTATCGGCCAAAATTGTATTCACACTGGTTGTTTTCGACTTGCGCTATTTCAGCCAACAAATTGTTCTAGTGTGTACTATGCTTTATCATTTCAAGCAAATAAAAAAAATGAGACGCTCGAGCAAAGTTTTGAATAAAAGAGTTTTGGACAAATAAAGAGCAATATGTGGCAATCGAAGAATGTTCGTACGTTAAGGTTATGTGTGTTTCACAATTCAACAGTCTAAAATGAAGAGACAATAATTGATGACACAATTTTTCAATCGACATCAACTTTCATAAGTGAATACAAACAAAATCTTCCCAGGATGAAAACTTTTACCATGTGCTGCAATTAGAAGGAACAGTTTGCAGTGATTTTAGGGCTGCAAGCTTTATTTACCACCACTGTTTCCTGTATCTACCCCTTGAACCTACCCTCGTTCAACCACTATTTCATTTCTTCCCTTTTCTCCAAAGGCTAATATCTTGACACCCCTTGAATCTTAGTGGAACACCGCGAGCATTTGTAGAAAGCAAAAATTAAAGCGTAAAAAAGAACTTCATTAAAAGCTTGACTATAACTATTTTTTTACCTTCGGGGTTTTTCCTGATATTATATATATATGTAGATGTAGGTGGAGTTTTTTCATCTGTTTCCGTAAGCAGTTCTGCTAAAAACATCACAACAATAAAACTATGGATTATAGATATCAATGTGACAAAAATAATATTGATAGGAAAACATTCATGCAAAATTGTTTTACAAGATATAAATAACAATCATTCTTGCACCAAATAAAACGATTACTAACGATCATTTTTCAAAAAAAGTTGGTGAGTAGACATTATCTATGCATGCTTTGAATAAATTTTTAATGGTAAAGGATTATATTCTAATGGACTTGTCATTCATTTTTATCATCACCCTGATTGATTGTCAAAGAAATTATAATGTTACAAATATTGTATTGTTTAAAACCAATTTGGGCTTTTTTAAAGTTGGCAGTAAAAAAATGGATAAGTGTTAAGTCGTTTTTGATTTTTCATAAGTCATTTAGTTGGAATAATTTGATTTCATAAACAAACAATAAACTTATATCATAGAAATTGTTGTTTTGCTTCTTGCTGCCATAGGTTTTGTGGTTTAATTTCATGATCTAAACATTTACATATCTGATGAACAACAAGTACCGCTTACCAGCGTATGTTTAAAGTGTTGATTAATGGATATCAAAAACTTTCTTGTGGTACTTTTTATCATATTAAACCATTAACAGCTGAAAATATAGTAAAATAGTAATTAAAGTAGTCATGTTTGCTACATCTATGGCTGTACACTCTAACAAGCCAGTTGTCTTCATTAAAACTTGGCGAAAAAGAACAGTCAATAGAAAATAATTATAATCAGTGCCAGCGAACGGATACGGTGCAAACAGCAACAGTACTGAAAATCCATATTTTCACCTCAGTAAATAATTTTTAAAGTGCAACTAGCTTTTCATTTCCCTTCAAATGAACCGAATCAGGCGTTAAATTGCGACAACATGAAAAATACTTGCTTTTCTAGGAGACATCGGCTATGACAAAGAAGTGAGAAAACTGAGTCATGTGAAGTCAAAATATAATAATTCTAATCTAAGCACTAGCCGTTGTAAGATGACTTGAAAGGTATGTCAAAATGACAAAATAATGACAAAATAATACTTTGGTTTACTTGCTCCAGCAGTTAAACAATAAGTTAAGTTACCGTTAAGTGAGGAGTAATCTGGACTCAAATGATCAGTTTACATTTGAACTAGGTGTACCTTGAGAACATATGCGTCGGCCAGTGTAATGTTGATGTGCATTGTTTATGCAGTCTATAGAATATCTTGATGTCTGATTATGACTCAACTCATCGGAATATATCAGTTCCCCTTCAGAAAGTACATCGATTAAATAAACTACCGCATCAAGGAAAAATGAATATAGGATGGCTTCCTTGGTGTCAGCGTAGTAGCAGAAACCTGTAAAACACAACAAAGTAACTCTATCATTTATGTGGGTGAAGCATTTTGTGATGGATTTGTGTAAACAGGCGCTACATTCCTTGACTTTCCTTGTTTCCCAGTTCCCTCACCCTTTATACACCCCTTTATTTCTTTGCTACCCTTTACTCTCTACCTTCTACACCCCCACCCACACTTTTATCCACCTTCTCCTCACCCATCAATCATGTGAACTAAAGTTAATCTTACCGCGCCATTGTGATACATATCTGCAAAAAAGTCGTCCCCATAATTAAGATGTTATTTTCGCTGATGCTGCCTGATTAAGCAGAAATAAACCAATAGACTTAACTCTCCCTTTCAGCTACTCTGAAAAAACATCCCTGTCCAATAGAATCCGTAAAATTAAACAGACCCAAATAATTAGCCAAAGAACAGAGGCATCACCTAAAAGTTCATGAAAGAAAGCCGATTGTAAAGTTGCCCAGAAAAAGTGGAACTGTAGTTGTCCAAAAATTCAAAACTTGTTGCAATAACTGAAATATGAAGCTAATTGGCCAAGAAAAAGTTGGTCCCTTATAAACTATGCATAGCTTGACTACTAATGGGAAGGGTTGGTCCAATTGTGCAACTGCCAATCACATCGTACATTTTTTAACATCTTCGTTTACTTATAATAGTTAGAGCATTTTTGGATTGTGAGCCCATTGTGATATCGCAAACCTAGCGTGCCAATTAGTTAAGGAGTTTTATACTTGTAAGTCAGTTATTATTAGTCAGACAGATTGACATAGATGTGCAAGATAAGTTTTCTAGAGTGAGGTCTAAACAAAGCTTACTTAAGTTTATGCAACTCAAGTCAGGAGTTGGCCAAGGTCTGTTCAACTCCCATCCGATTTAGCTAAAGCGTTTGCACTACAATGCCAAGATAAAAATTTTTTGTACCACAGTTACAGCGGTTTGCAAAGGCTTTAAAATGTTCAATGTGTACATGACTGGATGCTACTTGCTTTGTAGAACCAACAGAGTCTCATTCCTATAACAAAAACTGAAAAAATTTGCATTTGAGCTTACTAAAAGAATCCCTTTCCATCAGAGTCCAATTGTCGTATTTCGGGAGTGAAATATTGTAGAGTGGGCTCCAGCTGTTAAAGTCCTCAACAAAAGCAAAGCCGAGATAAACTTCATAGTGTTTGCTTGCATCTGCAACAGACAAGTAGTTTTTAATGTTGGGAACAAAAGTTGGTGATTTAAGCGAGCTTTATGGCGATGATTCATAAAGTACACGCACTTGTAACTGGGTGAGTAAAAAAAGGATGATGAATGCCATTGTCTTTGAACCTAAATGATCAGCTGTGTGAAGAAAAGAGCCGTGTAAACGCTACATTGTTTCTTGATGTGATTTTGCTAATTCCAATAAACAATCAAAATGATGTGATCTACACGGCTAAGGAATACTTACAAGGATTTAGTAGTTCAGGTTTGTATACAAGTTTTGCGCCGTTTGCAGAATATCCAACGCCATATGTGAATTTGAAGTATCCTTGACCTTCGTATGGGTTACACAGTACCTGTGATACAGTGAATGCTAATTTTAATACAGCTAGTAAAGCATACATGGTCGCTGGGTTACTGATGGCTAAATGCCTTCAAAATTTAGTTGCCAGTATGTTATACAATCACTTTGAATAATAATTATGCAAGCGTGGCGAACATGAGTGATATGAAATTTGAATAAAAGCGAAGTTGCCCAGAATCCAATTTCAGTTGAAAGGCCTACGGTGAAAAATTTGAATGTCCAATCACTTGCTTTCCTAAATAATTTATACCAAACTTTAAATCAAGCTTCAGAGTGATATAGTGCAGTTTCAGCTTTCCTCGTGACCTTTTGGTTACTAAACTTCATTGTTCAGTTTTCCTCTGCTCAAATTTCATGAAATTTTGACAATGCTAGTAATCACTGAGCAATTTATTTAGATAAAAGGAAAACCCTGATGTTCAAAAATAATTGTATGTGAGGATTTGAGTCAATTAATTGTAAATTAATTTTTAAATCACATCAGACGTTAATTATCTACTTAAAATTACACTAAAAAAGTTAATCTGCAACAATATAACATTGAATGTATAAACAAGTTTCAAAATAAAAGAGTTCAACTGAAAAGTCGAAGCAAAAACTAAATAAAATGGTAAAAACCATTACCTCGTTTCAAAACCTGTGTTTAAACCTAATAGAGCTTCAACCAAAGACATGTTAGAAAGAAAAGATTGCTTTTAAGTCTCAACTTGCCATCTCCAACCCCACTTGTCTGACAAAAGTTTTACGCGTCTTGTTTTTGAAAGCAGCCCGTATTCATGGGCTGCATTGATCCATACAATGAATTAAATAAATAATATTTCTCACAATTTGTTTGTTGAAAAGGGATCGGTGAAAATATTTTGAGTGGATCTCAAAACACATCCCCACGAAAAAAATGGGATCAATTTGCGAGACATTCCTATGGGTCGCAAACACTACCGATCAATCACACAAAATTGAAATATACAGCCTTGTGAGTGGAGTTGATTTCAGAGAAGTTCATTCCCGGGATTATTTTATAGTTATTTATTAAAAATATACTTTATATATGTAGTTTATTATTATTAGTTATTTAGGTTATCCTTTACAACAAGAACGTATTGCAAATAAACTGATCATACTTATAAAAATCACAGAGCCATTTTGTTCAAACAATAAGTATCACTGTTGCTGTTATAGTTGGTCAAGAATGAATTACTTTGAAATAAACTTTGTCAATCGGACAAGTGAAAAGTTGTTTATTCTTTGACTCGCTACCACTATCTGCTATTTCCTTTAGCACCTTGCTATGAGTACCCATAAGAAATCAACAACACGATAGCAGTTGTCGATGAATTGGTAACACTAATGAGAATAATTATGCTCGCTAAAACGCACACTGGATTTTTATACCTTCACAATCTCATCCTGAACCAAAAATGTCATTTTTGTTATTATTGTATAATAAAATGTAAGCACCTGGATCAGTGCGTTTGCCGCAAACCAATGTGGTCCCCAAATACAAATAAAAGCATATGTTTATCAATAATAGCGGTTGTTCATCAATCCAGCCCACAAAGACACTTATGATCACTAAAGAAAATTATTTATTTTATTTTTGAGATTGTAGAGTGGCTGTTGTCTGTGGCATTTTGTACTTGAATTTATTGCTGACTTTTATCAAAGATGAAAGTATAATCTTCTGGAAAATCTTTACGCTTTCCTACTTTAATATTGAAAGTCACCTGGATGCTGTTTATCATTCATATAAATTACATGTCGGCACTAATTTACCTAATGACTCATGTGAAATTTTTTCTCTCTGTAGGTTCAAGTTTATGCGTGTAACTGTAAAAAAAATTTGCCTGCGTGTTTGTGTTTGCTCATGTTTATGCATGCCTCTAATATCATGCGGAGATGACTAAAAACTGCGGGAGATTTTTGCACATAAACTGATCACAATCCCCATCCCACCCCCTCCCACCCCCTCCCACCCCCTCCCTCCACTTGCATTAAATTTACACTGCACCCTTTTCCACATTTTCCAGTACAACTTTCATATGGACCTGGGATTCCCCCTTTATGTTATATATTACTTATACGGGTTAAGGGAGTCAGCCATACCGG
Organism: Cryptosula pallasiana; assembly: GCA_945261195.1. Taxonomy (NCBI): domain Eukaryota; kingdom Metazoa; phylum Bryozoa; class Gymnolaemata; order Cheilostomatida; family Cryptosulidae; genus Cryptosula; species Cryptosula pallasiana. The sequence continues at coordinate 54,336,420 of OX183131.1, read as the reverse complement.
GTCCTATACCGGGTCCATGTTAACCCTGGATCCATCATATAGAGTACATAGTGCCTATTCCGGGCCAGTATCCTGACGCTGTTAGTTGGTTAGCTCTGAAGACAAAAGCCTGAGGCCCTACGATCCTCCAAACCTATCTACATATCCGAGACAGCGAGAGTAACTGGACGTGGAACTTGACCAAGTAAATATGCCTGCCTAGTATGCGTTTCTAGCTGTCCTCTACCTCAGATTGGTTCAAGAAAGAATGGGAACTTTTGCGCCATGTGCGAAGCCTGAGAAAATCATATGGCTAGAACTTTATGTTATTGTACGTATGTATTGCCTTGTTTTGTGGTTGCATTTTATGCATTACTGTGTGTGGTTGGTGCACCACTGATAACGGGGTGAGTGTTCCCCTTTGCCTCCTATAATATTAGCTGCTGTACTGTTTACAATGAAAATTCTTGTGGATTTTCAGTCGTACACATCTTATATTGCTAAACAATATTGTGAAATGAAGTATTTATTCTCTAACAAATTTACAGTGTGGCTGGTTCGACGACCCCGTGGAATCGTTAGCGACTATTTCGGGGTAGACCCCAAATGTTTGGAGTAGGAGTGAAGTGTACAAAGAGTGCACATGGAGTGTTAGCTGTTATGTTCATAGTAGAGGATGAAAATCTACTACAATACTGCTGTACAGAGAGTTCATCAAACCAACTAAGCGTATGATTGGTGTTCTAGTTTGCTACTTTTTCTCAACCCACGGCTTTTAGTTTCTTAACTTTTCTTTTTCAGTAATTTATGGGAAAAAAACCATAAAACTTAAGCCACAGGAATACCATTTGGTTTGAGGGTCAAAGGCATGTAGAATGTAGCGATTGCAACAATCTTTGTAATTTATTTTGTGTCTCAGTACTGACTGCAATGTGTCAGTACACTGATTACTAAGTTGAGCAAATAGGAGAGAAACTATGACAGCAAATTAAAGGGTGTGAAGTAAAACATGGTAAAGAAAGGTGGCAATGGTGAAAACGGAAGTGGAGTGTAGTGGATATGGGACTAATATGTGGATAGAACAGAGCAAGACAGGAATAGAGCAACACAGGAGGGAATGGAGCGAGGTTGGACGGAAATAGAATGGACAAGCATATTTATATTTAGTATCTTATAGTGGATAGAGTATGGTATAACCTATTACACCACACAACACGCATTGCAGTCTTTTATTATTTTTAACAAAAATTTACTTAAACAAATTGCGCAAAATCCAAAGACATGATAAAATAAAACTGAGTATATAAAATAAATGCCAGAATTGGCCGCTGATAAGTTTATACAGATGCAACTATTTTCATGAAAGTAAACTGATGATCGTCCTATTGAGCAATGAAAGGTAACCTTAATGTAGCAAGGTAACCTTACTGTAGCAAGGTAACTTTACTGTAGCAAGGGGGCATTAAAGATTCCCAGATCGTTTCCTCTACAGTAATCACATTACACTTTTAATCTAGCTTTCAGTGACATCTTTCTCTGACAACGCAGAGTTATTTTTCACATGAATAAATGGTGTAACGTTACACCATTGATTGGTGTAAACAAAAACTTTCATCATGCTAACGGAATAATTACGGCTAAAAAAATCGTGTCTTAACACTGTCCTTTCTATTATTGAGTTAGATAGAACATGTTGGAAACACCAAACTTTAGTTTAAAAACTCGCCTAAATATCAGAGACCTACAAAGACCAGGGTGGTTTCGATAATTGGGAATAGATATGACAGGAGATTCTGTCAAGCAATATAATGTATGGTTTTTTATATTGATGTATACTAAAGAGTGCGTGGAAAATATGTCTATTTTGACAGAATATGATCGATAATTTTGCAATGACATCTTTTTTTTGTAGAAATTGATACTAGACTCTATCAAACCACTGAAAATGACTTACCGCAACAAAAGAAAAAGATGAATAATCAACGTTTCACTAGACTGTTTGGTTGAATAAAACTGTTGCCATTTGAAGATTGAAGCATAATAGCTGATAACACCAATAGCTGTGTGAAAAAATCAAAACAGCAACCTGGAAAGCATGTGAATATAAACCGAAAGATGAAAAACAAGAATGAGAGTAGTGTTATATGAGCAGTTCAAGCCACCTGGGTCCCCCGGGGATTTAATTGGGTGTGTGAGTTGTGGGTGTGAGTTGTGGATGTGAGTTGTGGTTTTAATCATGAGATGTATTCATAGGTGTGAGCCAGTGTTTTTTTGTGGTGTTAATGTCTGTTTTTATGCAATGTGTTATGGTATTGATTAGAGCAGTGGTTTTATGGCATTTAATTTTTGATTTTTGTTTTACATAATTTTGTTCTGTTATGGCATCTTGAGTGTAAATAATTTTTTTTAGTTTGCTCATATTCATGTATATATGTACAACTATGTATTTATTTATGGTTATATTTGTGTCTACATTGAATAAAAATGATTCATTTGTTGTAAATGAAAGAGAGTAAAAATAATTATTTATCAAGGTCTAACTTATGATTTCCAAGACTGCTAGTTGCTGCTGTTATAGTTGTTGTTCCTTTAATCATCAGCAATTACTTCAATATGATCTTGTCTAGAATCTTTAAAATCTTTACCACCATTGGGTTTTGATCCAAATGTGAGATCAGAGGAGACATCATGACTACAAAATACAAAAATCTATTGTTACTTCAGAAGGAGATTTCTGTGTTATTCATTTCAAATATAAATAACTAAAATCTAGTTGTTGTAAATTAAAGAGAAAAAAATAATTATTTATTAATGTTTACCTTACTGGATGGTGAAGCTTGAGTAACTAATTTCTCTTTACAAGTCTTTTCAAGTTCAAGCTGTTTCATCATTGTATTCACAGTCTGGAATTTTTTTTATCCAATGCAATTTCTCACGAGTCAATCCCAGTTTGCCTGTATTCCCATAACACTATCCTGTTCCATTTCCATCTCCCCTCCTAAAAGTAAAAAGAATTATTTAATTCCATTTGAAATACTCAACTAGTTGCGCTAAAAAGAAGGAATAGCACCTTAATAATAGTGGTTTACTCTCATTCCTATATTATTTAACCACAGATAAGTTCATCTATTTATAAAATCAATAGATAGGTATGATATGATGTTATTTACCTAATTACTCAAGCACAAATATAACCTAACTTATATATGGTAAGTAATAATAACATTTGTCAGCGCAGACTGTAAAGTCTTGAGAGCCACATATATCTTAAATAATAATAATAATAATAGAATCTAGTTGCATCTGACAAAATCCATATTTATCAGTGTCAACTGTAAAGTCTTGAAAGCGCTTCACCATAGATTCTAGGAAATTTCCCATCTCCAGTGCTAGCAGTTGAGCTCATCACTATTGTTTTGTGATCATAATTTTTATTAAAACTTACCCTTCACTGAAGATTCAGATCAGTAGCTCTGGTAGATGTTGGTCTTTAAAATGATGGTCTTTGAGAGGATGGTTTCAGTCTGAAAAAGTTGCTGCTTTTATAGTTCTCTGTTATCCGTGGAATGCTAATTATTTTTGTTGTGGTTAGTTGTTTTTCAGACATTAACTTTCTTAGGGATTCCAGTTTTGCTTGGGAAATCCATAACAACGCAATAGAGACAATGAGACACTATTGACCAATCTAGGGATTCCAAAATGCACTTGGGAAAATTCATAACAACGCAATAAGACGCGAGCGGTCAACCTAGGAATACCCAAATCTGTTGGAATTCCGTAACAACGCAATAAGACACTATCGACCAAAGTCCAAATTTTTCTGACAATGAAACAGTATGTAACGATCGCCAATCTAGGGATTCCAAAAAAATGTATTGGAATTCCGTAACAACGCAATAAGTCACGATCGGCCAAAGTCCAAATTTTTCTGACAATGAAACAGTATGTAACGATCGCCAATCTAGGGATTCCAAAAAAATGTATTGGAATTCCGTAACAACGCAATAAGACACGATCGACCAAAGTCCAAATTTTTTCTGACAATCTAACAGTAAGTAACGATCGCCAAATCCTTGCATTAAAATTTGTATAAAGTCCATGAAGTTCATAACAATAACTTGTTGATTTATTTTCAAATTGGACAAAAAATCTGTATTATTTATTTATTTCTAAAAAATTGGAAAAAATTATATTATTTCACTTAACAAAATGCATTTAGGTGCAGAACAGGCGAGATTTATTGCGATAATACTCTTGGGGACAAAATGTAGATGATTTTTGTTAGTTAGATGGGAAAATAACATGGGCATCGCCGCAAAGTAGGCGGCTCTGCACCTACCTCACAAAATGATATCAAAAATAATTAAAACTTGGAATAAAAGCAATCATTCATAGCTCTTGTGATTATAAAATGCTGAAGTAACCTTTTATGACTTGGAATAATATTTTTATTTTATTAAAGAGTGTTGGAAAATAGTAGGAAAATTATCAGTTTTTGACCAAGGATCTTAGGACGGATCTTGCGATCGTCACATACTGTTAGATTGTCAGAAAAAATTTGGACTTTGGTCGATCGTGTCTTATTGCGTTGTTACGGAATTCCAATACATTTTTTTGGAATCCCTAGATTGGCGATCGTTACATACTGTTTCATTGTCAGAAAAATTTGGACTTTGGCCGATCGTGACTTATTGCGTTGTTACGGAATTCCAATACATTTTTTTGGAATCCCTAGATTGGCGATCGTTACATACTGTTTCATTGTCAGAAAAATTTGGACTTTGGTCGATAGTGTCTTATTGCGTTGTTACGGAATTCCAACAGATTTGGGTATTCCTAGGTTGACCGCTAGCGTCTTATTGCGTTGTTATGAATTTTCCCAAGTGCATTTTGGAATCCCTAGATTGGTCAATAGTGTCTCATTGTCTCTATTGCGTTGTTATGGATTTCCCAAGCAAAACTGGAATCCCTAAGAAAGTTAATGTCTGAAAAACAACTAACCACAACAAAAATAATTAGCATTCCACGGATAACAGAGAACTATAAAAGCAGCAACTTTTTCAGACTGAAACCATCCTCTCAAAGACCATCATTTTAAAGACCAACATCTACCAGAGCTACTGAATCTTCAGTGAAGGGTAAGTTTTAATAAAAATTAAAAAAAATAAATAATTAGAGTCTTTTACTAGTGTTGAATAATTATTTATTACCTTATCTCCACTTAGAGTCCTCATAGTAGTTGTAGTAATACTTTTTGTTTCTTTAGGATATCACTTAGAATCCTCTCTCCTAGTAGTTCAGTAGTAGTTGTTTTTTATCCTATTGCTGAGACTCCTAGTATTTGTAGTAGATGATGTTCGTTCAACCTCTCTTGTTGGAATGGATGCTTTTTGCTTGAAAACAGTGGGTCTTATATAGCTAAATCTGCAGTGGTTTTGTAGTTCTATTCGCGTGAAAAATTGGTTTATTTTTCATGTTTTATTCGCGTGAACAAATTTATTTTATTCCCGCGTAGAAAACCATTGCTTTCGCGGGAATAAAAATTTTATTTTCACGCGAATGAAAACCAATGCTTTCGCGGGAATAAATAACTTATTTTCACGCGAATGGAAACCGTTGCTTTCGCGGGAATAAATAACTTATTTTCACGCGAATGGAAACCGTTGCTTTCGCGGGAATAAATAACTTATTTTCACGCGAATGGAAACCGTTGCTTTCGCGGGAATAAAAATTTTATTTTCACGCGAATGGAAACCGTTGCTTTCGCGGGAATAAATAACTTATTTTCACGCGAATGGAAACTGTTGCTTTCGCGGGAATAAAAATTTTATTTTCACGCGAATAAAAACCAATGCTTTCGCGGGAATAAATAACTTATTTTCACGCGAATAGAAACAGTTGCTTTCGCGGGAATAAATAACTTATTTTCACGCGAATAAAAACCGTTGCTTTCGCGGGAATAAATAACTTATTTTCACGCGAAAGCAATTCCCGCGAAAGCAACGGTTTCCATTCGCGTGAAAATAAGTTATTTATTCCCGCGAAAGCAACGGTTTCCATTCGCGTGAAAATAAGTTATTTATTCCCGCGAAAGCAATGGTTTTTATTCGCGTGAAAATAAAATTTTTATTCCCGCGAAAGCAACGGTTTCCATTCGCGTGAAAATAAGTTATTTATTCCCGCGAAAGCAACGGTTTCCATTCGCGTGAAAATAAGTTATTTATTCCCGCGAAAGCAACGGTTTCCATTCGCGTGAAAATAAGTTATTTATTCCCGCGAAAGCAACGGTTTCCATTCGCGTGAAAATAAGTTATTTATTCCCGCGAAAGCATTGGTTTTCATTCGCGTGAAAATAAAATTTTTATTCCCGCGAAAGCAATGGTTTTCTACGCGGGAATAAAATAAATTTGTTCACGCGAATAAAACATGAAAAATAAACCAATTTTTCACGCGAATAGGACTAAAAAACAACTGCAGATTTAGCTATATAAGACCCACTGTTTTCAAGCAAAAAGCATCCATTCCAACAAGAGAGGTTGAACGAACATCATCTACTACAAATACTAGGAGTCTCAGCAATAGGATAAAAAACAACTACTACTGAACTACTAGGAGAGAGGATTCTAAGTGATATCCTAAAGAAACAAAATGTATTACTACAACTACTATGAGGATTCTAAGTGGAGATAAGGTAATAAATAATTATTTAACACTAGTAAAAGACTCTAATTATTTTTATTTTTAAAATAAATAATTTGTGTTTCAAGTACCTTTATATATATATATATATATATATATATATATATATATATATATATATATATATATATATATATATATATATATAGTCATTTGTTACTTCTACAAAAAATAATGTTGTTATTTTAGCAGGAAGTATGGAGATGGAGGAGGCAAGTGATGTAAAAATACAGGAAGATTGGGAATGGCTCATGAAAAATCATCATGTTATCAGACTTCCAGATGCTGATGATGAATACATAGATGATGAATACATCGGTAAATACAAAGATGAAATGGAGATTGAACTTGAAAATTCTTGTCAAGAAAATTCCTCATCTTTTCAAGATTTATCATCTACTGAAAATACTATAACTCTCAGTAATCAGTAAGTTTTTGAATCATAAATTAATAATAGTAGTAGAGTAATTTTTTTTGCTTATTTTCTATATACATTCCATGATTCAAAGTAGAAATATTACGAATACATCTCTATTGTAGTCAAGAGTCAGAATGTCAGGAGATAAATGTAAAAGAGAGAGTGGGGAATCGAACTCATAACACACAGTAAGTTTTCAAAAAAAACTAATTAATAATATTCTTTGAGTCGTTTTTTTTATACATTTTGTACAGAATACATGTGCTATAGCAGAAGTAATATGTATTAACATCTCTATTGTAGACAAGATTCAAATTATCAGGAGACAAATGTAGAAGAAACTCCAGGAATTTGTCCTAATTGGAAATGGCTCGAAGAAAATCTCATTTGTTTTCGTTTACCTGATGAAACAGCTAATCAGTTAGGTTTCGGTGTAGAAGATCGCGCACCCAATGCTAGCATGATAGTCAAAGATATGGAACCAATTGCGGAAGTTGTAGTTGAAGAAAATGAATCAATGGTGGAAAATGAAGAAGGAGAAGGTAATGATGCTGAAGAAGTAGTGCAAGAAGAAGAACAAGTAACGAATGATTCAGATTTTGAAAAATCTACTACAGCATCCACTCTAGGTATTATTGACAATAGTGTATCTCCATCTTTTCATGATGAAGAATGGGACAAACTGATTGCCAGATATTGGGGTGCTATGAAAACCAAACACAGAGTTGGAAAAGTGATCGAACTTTTAAATGTAAGACTTTGGGATGGGATTCCAAGAGATCAAGCTGATACCTACCAAAATAACTATCATGATTCAGGAGTGTTGGAATTGCTGAAAAAGGTTTGGAGACAATTGAGCTCGAGAGCAAAAGTCAACTGTAGCATAGGTTGTATACTAGAAAATAAAAATGATGGTGAACTTCGATACTTTCACTCATCATCAAACAATGCTACTGTATATCCGAAAGCTAAATTGATTGAAACTGAAGAACAGCTTGATGACTTTTTTGTTGATGTTATGGAGACTGATCATCGTACTAATAGCTTGAGACAGAGGCCAAATACGGCTTGGAGATTGATGTTGATTACAAACATCTCGTTTTATTTCTACAAACTACTCGGAATGGGAAAAGTTGGAGGACGTAAAAAGACTGATACTTCGAACACGGTTCCTCCTTATGTTTACCTCAATCGACATATTCGTACCATGGTATGTAATAGTCATGGTGTGCCATATAATGATAATTTGTGTTTCTTCAGATGCTTAACAATGCAAATGATGCTTGAAAAGGATAACAATACTCGATCAACTCGACCAGATGCAAAAGTTGTACAGAAGCTTTACAAGCGCTATTTAAATCTACAGAGTAAAGACTGCGATGGATTTTTAATGGAGGATTCGGTGAGAACAGGTTTGGAAGAAGGAGTGGATGAAATGAATTTGTTGGATTTGGAAGACGCATTTGATGTAAAGATAACGGTGTTCACACTACATGAAAACAAAACATCTACGGTTATTTGGTGTTCGAACTCAAAACATGAAAATAAATTGTATCTCGATCTGCAAGACAGACATTTTAGTCTCATCACAAACTTGGAAGGATATGCCAGAGCATACAAGTGTCCAACATGTTCCACTTGCTTTGACAGATTTGGTAATCTGAAAAGACACAGATGCTCAACCTCAGATGCAACAGACATGGTTTTTCCTGGGGGAGAATATAAACCGCCCGCCACAATTTTCAACAAGTTGAGAGAACAATTTGGAATAAACATCAGCACGGATGATCCTTTGAGATATTATCCATATTTTGCCACATATGATATTGAATGTATGCTTCCTGAATGCGATGAGAATAAAGATACGGACACCACTTTCTACACTAGCGAACATAAACTCTTGAGCATTTCCATTTGTTCAAACGTACCTGGTTTTGAGATGCCTCGATGTATTATCAACAACGGTGATAAGAGGAAGTGTGTTGAAAAATTTATCCTACATTTGGAAAATATCGCGGAAGAATCGTACATCCGAGTGAGAAAAAACTTTTCCCGAATTATAGAACGAGTAACAGATGAGATACAACGATTGGAAAAAGCTGAACAAAAATTCCTTGATCAATCACCGCTTGAACAAAAACCGTTTAGACGAAAACTAGGAGTCTCCAGAGTTCTGGTTGAACTGGAAAAGTACATGGAAAAGCTTCCTGTTCTAGGATTCAATTCGCAGAGCTATGACATCAACGTGATGAAAGGCATTTTGCTAGAACAATTGAAAGACATCTCAGGTAAAGATTTTGATTTTGTTGTCAAAAAAGGAACCAAGATGCCTGTAATCAGCATAGGATCGTTTTTGTTTCTGGATTGCACAAACTTTATCGCTCCTGGATACAGTTACGAAATGTATCTCAAAGCATACAAATGCGAAGTTGCAAAAGGATTTTTTCCTTACGAATGGATGAAAGACTTGAGTCAACTGCAACAAAAATATCTACCTCCGAGAAAAGCTTTTTACAGCTCGTTGAAGCAGAAAAGCATCAGTGAAGAAGAGTACGCTATTTGTCAGAAAGCATGGAAAGATAATAACATGAGCACCATGAGAGATTTTTTAAAGTGGTACAACAACTTGGATGTAACCCCATTCGTTCAAGCTTTGGAAAGACAAAGAGCTATCTACAGAGAACACGGGATCGACATGTTGAAAGACGGTATATCTTTACCAGGATTGGCACTTCGGTGGATGTTTAACAAAGCTCCCCAACCATCTCCTCCGCAACTTTCTTCTTATTTAGATTTTCAAGAACTTGGTAATTCATTTCGACAGACTCTCCCAATCTGCCTGATTGACAAATGCAATACGGATCTGTATTACTTGATAAAGAAAAACATCGTTGGAGGTCCCAGTCTGGTGATGCACAGATATCACGAAAAGGGACTGACGAGAATTAGAGAACATTGGCTTGGAAAAAAATCAAAAGTTTGTGATAGAATCTATGGAGTTGATGCAAATGCGCTCTATTTATGGTGTATGATGCAATCAATGCCTACTGGTTATCCTCGAAGAAGAAAAATCGAAAATTCTTTTGTTGCTGAACCAGTAAAATTTAGCAAGGTAGCTCATAGCTGGTTACAGTTCCAAATGTTTTCAAAAAAAATCAATATCAGACATCAGCTCAACGGAGGAGAAGTCGCTCTCGGACAACGGAGTCTCCGCGTCGATGGATTTTGCATTGAAACTCGAGATGTCTTTCAATTCCATGGTTGTTTTTGGCACGGTCACAACTGCACTTACAACAGCGCTAGACATCAGGATCTTCATCCTACTAGGCAAAAGTCAACGGCTCAATTGTATAGAGACACAATGAAAAATGAAGAGTATCTCCGAACTCTTGGTTATACAGTCATTTCAATTTGGGAGTGTGAGTGGATGAAACGTGTAAAAACTCATACAAATTTACAAAAATTTGTCGACACTTTTTACGACTCTTTCTATCCTAAAATACTTGAAAGAAAGCTGAATCAAGAAGAAGTGTTGGAGAGAGTTCAATCAGAGGAATTTTTTGGATTTGTTGAATGCGACATTGAAGTCCCTGAGGATCTAAAAGATAAATTTTCCGAAATGTCTCCAATTTTTAAAAACACAATGTTGAGCAGAGAGCACTTGAGTAATGAGATGAGAAACTTTGCAGAAACCGAAGGATTCCTCAATACCCCACAACGTTCGCTAGTTGGAAGCTTATTTGGAGAAAAGATATTGTTAATGAGTCCGTTGTTAAAGTGGTACTTGAAACAGGGATTAAAAATCACCAAAGTCTATCAGCTCATAGAATACATCCCTAGAAATGCTTTTGAGGCTTTTGGAACATCGGTTTCGGATGCTAGGAGAATGGGAGATAGGGATCCTAGTCAAGAGTTGCTTGCCAACACCAGCAAATTGGTGGGAAATGCTGCCTATGGAAAAACAATCACGGACAAGGAAAAACATTCAAAGGTCAAGTACATTGATGGTTCCAGAAAAGCTTCATTCCATATCAGAGGAAACAAATTTATTGCTATGGAGGAGATATCAGAGGATTTTTACGAAATAATAAGTGCTAAAAAAATGGTATGTTTTAAACTTTAATTAAAGCCAATACAAAAAAAACTGTTGCATTCTTCAAGTTCATCACATTAATCATTATGATATTCATTTCAGCTGAATATGAATGTTCCTGTACACTTGGGTTTCTCCATACTACAATATGCCAAGCTGAGAATGTTGCAGTTTTACTATGACTTTATGGACAAGTAAGTCACTCATAGTTTTCCTCTATTAACCTAATAGTTAAATTAAACAATAGTCATAACCCTAAATAAAACAATCACCTATTTTTTAATTATAGATACATCGATAGACATGATTTCCAGTATGTAGAAATGGATACAGATAGCGCGTACATGGCTTTGAGCGGATCGTTAGAAACATTGGTGAAAGCAGACATGAAAAAAGAGTTTTATGTCGATTATGCCAACTGGTTTCCACGTCCATACTGCGATACACATATGGATGAGTTTTTGAAAGTTAAAATAATGGGTGTTGAATGGAACATACGTGACTGTTGTGAAAAAGTGCTAAAACATGGAAAAAGAACACCTGGGTTGTTCAAAGAGGAGTTTACTGGAGATGGAATTGTTGCACTCAACTCTAAATCCTACTACTGTTGGGGAGAAAAAGGAAACAAGTTTAGTTCCAAAGGTTTAAACAAGCGAAGTAATGATTTAAACAAACACAGTTATCTGAATGTATTGAGGACAAGAAAGTCTTTCAAAGGAACCAATCGAGGTTTCATAATGAAAGATGGAAAAATGTTAACCTACAGACAAATCAAACGAGGACTCACATATTTTTATGCTAAAAGACGAGTATGTTCAGACGGAGTGTCAACAGAACCTACTAGTGCTTAGTAAAATAGAAACCAATTGTATATCTTAAACAAATCTTTTTACATTTTTACTGTATACATATTTTAGCTCATTATTATATTCATTAGTAAAAGTAATATTTATAGAATAAAAATGGATATAAATGTAAGCATAAATAAATACATAATTGAACATATATACATGAATATGAGCAAACTAAAAAAAATTATTTACACTCAAGATGCCATAACAGAACAAAATTATGTAAAACAAAAATCAAAATTTAAATGCCATAAAACCACTGCTCTAATCAATACCATAACACATTGCATAAAAACAGACATTAACACCACAAAAAAACACTGGCTCACACCTATGAATACATCTCATGATTAAAACCACAACTCACATCCACAACTCACACCCACAACTCACACACCCAATTAAATCCCCGGGGGACCCAGGTGGCTTGAACTGCTCATATAACACTACTAATGAGCAATGAAATCAAAAAATATTGAAGTGCATTTGAAAATAACAACATTGCTTAAAGCTGTTATACCAATTAAAATAAATACTCAAATGACTAAAAACAGATTTGAAATACAACTAAAATATTACTCTCATCATTTTGCATAGAAAAGTCTATTTGACATGATGCCAAACATCAAACAAAAATAATTGAAACAGCATCCCCTATCCAATTATGAATAGTCATCACTTCAGCACTACTCAAGTACTTGAATATCTCTTAGGCTCAAGTGTCGAGATCTCTTGTCTCATGGTATCTACTTCCACCTCTGGCAAGCAAATCATTCTTCTGAGTTAAGCAACTATAAAAAACTTGCTGAAAATTTGGTTTATCAAATATTTTATTCTAGCTGAACTGTTGGGGTATAATAGAGTTTGCTTGTTTATAGAAGTTACATTAGGTGATGATGTGAGTAATGCTGTAATCTCATTGAGTTTGTTGGGAAGAGTACCTGGAGTTGTTTCTACTTGGCTGGATTCATGATTCTTTTGAAACTTAATCCCTGGGTAGAATATAAGCACTGTAATTGTTTTTAGCTGTCCAGATTTTTTTCGTTTGGCCCAGTTGTTGATGCATAGTGTAAAGTCATTAAACATCTCAGGTACCTTGCACTTTCTCTTTGGGTAACGACTGCTCTTTTTAGTTTTTTTTTCACTTTAACTGCTGGAGATTTCTTTATTGGGGAGTTGTCTGCTCCTTGTGTGTCAGTGGAGGCAACTTTGTTCCAGGGGTTTGGGTACCCAAATTTAATATAGTTTTGGTAACAAATGCATACTTTGATGGCACCTATTAAACTTAACAGTAAAACACTACATACAGCAGCATTGTGATAAAAATTAAATCAAGTTGCAATGCTATTAAATGATAATAACAGAATGATGGTATGATGATGATAATCAATCTTTTTCATCATTTTAAAATTATTATTAGTAGAAAAACTTTGTAGTAAACTTTGCTCTGATTTCATTTAACATTGGATATTATAACTTCTGCAATGAATTACATTTTTAATTGAATTGAAGGAAATTAGAATACAACATAAAAGATCATGTGATGGCGGTAGCGGCTGGTAATAAGTAGAAAAATTAGTAATAAATATTAATGTTGTAATGGAAACATCATTGTTACGATGAATGATAATAACAACGGAAATAGTTCATAGTATTTATTGAACTTAAAATGGTTTCTAATTGAAATGAACAATAATAAAAGTGTTTTCTTGAAGTTAATAAACTGTTGTTACGATCATTAAGAATAATAATTGGTAGCATAATCATGAATGTTATTATTTGCTCAAGCACTTTGCTGGAGATTTTGATTAGGGCAATAAACTATTATGTTTTTTGGTCAATTGCCTTTTTTCTCATGATGAAAGAAACCCATAACTCAATAAGGCAGTTGAAGTAATAACTGGATAATTGTGTCTAATCCATATATATAACTGATAGTTGAAACAATAAAAAAATAGACTAAGAATGACAAATAGCTCACACATCTATTTTACATTACTCAATATTAGATTGGCCAGTGTTCATTTAGCCAGCTCAGGATTTTTGACAATTTGCTCAATTTAAAGGTTTTTAAAGACCAAAACGTGACAACTCCTAAGCTCGTAAAATAATATAGTAAATTTCCACCCTCTACTATGGAAAGGATGGCCAACTCTCCATATGCACCCTTTGTGCACACTTCGCAACTTCTCCTCACACCCGGGATCCACCCCAATTGTAGGTGTTAGCAACTCCACAGGGTCTACGACCCAGACAAGCTACACAAATATCAGAGTTAGTATACTTTATTACGGCAATTTATTTAGCAATATAATAATGTATGCAACACAATCCAAATGACTTCTGATTCTAGGAAGTTACAACAACTTCTTTCATAGGAGAAACAAGGAACACTCATTCCCTTATTAGGATTGAGCCAATCACTTACAACATTACATATAATACACAAATGATAAGGCATAATACAAGTATATAACACCAACAATGTCCAATCACATTATTTGCCCAAGGTACAATGGCTCCAGCTCTTTCTCTAGCTAGGCAAACATATGTAACGGTTTTCCCCGCGTGTTAGAGGAGGAAGACGGTTACTGGTACTGCAAGAGTGCTATGATTACTGGCTTACTCTGTAATTCGTGGTAGGGATGGCTACAGAGTGTCAAGGCAGTATGTTCTCTCTGATACGGAGAGTACTGGATGCTGCTAACTAGCAGACACGACTAAGTTCGGCAACCGGCCAAACGGATTTCACAAGTTTAACAGGGTAGCAGTACTTTATTCTACTTGCTACTGAAACAAAATGCATATAACTGAATACTAAATATGAGTGTAAAATAACGATAAGTCTCTGATGAATGGGTACTGAAAGATAGTCCAATATGTCTGACAGGATAGTCTTCTTGGCTGGTCATTACTACTCTGAATCCTAAGCGTTTCTTCTCAAGCGCCTTCCAAGGTATTCCTCCTGGTAGTTCCAACGATTCCTCAGCTTCTGAGACTGGTGCTGGCTAGCCTTGAACGCTAGCTGAGACACACGAACAATAACTAGACAACACTAGTTTGAGACACAAGCTCTATCTACTAAGAGTACCTAATTGTATCTGCCCTGCTGGGCTGCATGCAACTCTATATAAAGGAGGTGCAAAATTATGTAAGAATAAAAATATATGATTGGCTAAATAGATTGAGCAATAACAACAAACTAGCATGGCTCAAGTTTCAAAGTTATAAATAAATAACGAAGCGGGAAAGTCCTTCCTGCGCTTGGCTGTAGTGAAGTGGTAGCTCAGCCGCACTCTTGATCGGTCAGGCATAACTTCTACTAGTATAAGCGGTAGTGTAGTCTTGGATATATATGGTGATTAGTATCGGTTTAGTAGCACCGGTTGAGATTATTGCAGCCCTGTGCAATTCCATTACACATAGGTAGGTGGAAGCTTGCAGTCCACATAAAGTGGGTAAATTTCCTTATTGTTACTCCTCAGTAGTTTATTGGTGGGTATCTGAGCCACATTTTTTGCTAACTCGTTCAGGACGCTGGCCAGGTATAGGCTCTCTGCTCTTTCTATGTTGGATACAGGGTCGAGAATGGACCGGGTATGAAACTGTAGGGCAGTCTCTCTAAACCAGGTATAGCTTACGTATAACACAAAAGGGTGAAACCGGGTCCAAATAAAAGTCATGCTAGAAGGCTGGGGAAGGGGTGCAAGGAGATGTTGAGGCAAGGCGTGGATGGGAGCTATAGTCAGCTTTATCACAAAAATTTCCCACAATCATATTTTATTTATACGTTGCAATGTATGGTAAACTTTAATCTAACTCGTTAACTTCGTTGTTAAAGACATATATCAAAGCATGATCGGTGCACAAATTTGTTTCATTTTTACTACTTGAAAATGCCAAAAACACAAAAATCCTCTGTTTGAGAACAAGTGGGAAACTTAAAATCCCACCATACATTAGGCTGATACAGTGGAATGTTTACAGCCAGATCTTCATTTTTCTCAGTATAGAGGTTTAGGCATTGGTGAGCCTGGAATGACAGATAAATACACACACAGACTGACATACAAACAAACAGTCAAATGGACATTTTTGACCTTTATATACTATTTGAAGTCTTTTGCAAATATGCTAATTCAAGCATGAATGTATAATGAAACTTACGATTTTTTGCAATGAAATCTTTGTAGGTTGAAATGAACATAATATTGTCCACCATTAACAAAGTCTTATTGCAGGAAATAGAAAAAAACGCAAATAAATGTTTCATTTGAATAGCTGCGTGGTTGATTTTTTATTATACTGACGTATAACAGACAATAAACCATTAGTTGTGTGTAAAATAACCAAAAATATTGTGGAAAGTGTATGAGTAAATAGAAACATCACAAAGTAAGATTGAGCTATGAAATCCAAAGGATTGAGGTTATATAAAAGTGCTACTACTGTAAAACAAATGTGTGCTTGAATTTCTTGGACGAATTGAAGTAAATAGAAAGTCTTCCAAACTATAGGAAGGCAGATTTGAAAAATTTCTTAAAACATTAGTCTCATTGGCTGCATAGAGAAGCCTATTCTAAATGGTATCAAATAATACTAAACAAAATCATTGAAACAGCATACCACATTAATATATCACTTTTGGTTCATGATAAAATTTGCCTCCATGTTCTTATCAGATGGTCACCTTAACGTGTCTCTAACGCATAGCATGCACTCTTTCACTTAATTAGTATCACCTCTAAGCACCCTTGTAAATTCAGAGCATATCTAGTAATCATCAACAGCACTTATCAATCTAACATAAGAGTCCTGGCATTTACAAAAAAAGTCATGGAGACTATTCAGAGACTAATAGCTAAACTTCACCACTTTATTAATTTTAGGAAAATGAGTGTACTAATGATTAATAACTGTAATAACAACAACAATCAGAATTTATTGTTAAATTCTTAATAACATAATTACCAATCACTTGTTTACTGTTTTAATGATTGTTCAGTTATTATATAATGATGCTTATTAATAATATGTCACTGATTCAGGCTATTTTAAGTAATTGGTTTTTCTAATATTCCTCATTACTGAACTAATTACAGAAAACACAAATTTTCTGCAAATTAAGTGTGAACCAGTAATCACAAAAATTCACTGCTCATGACACTGTGATAGTGAGGAATCCATGAGTAGTAATATACGAGCAGATCTCCCTACCAAGTGGTAGGGAGGTCTGCTCATGTATTACTACTTCCATGATCGCAAATATATTATAGAAATGTTTTGTACAACTCCGCGGTTTTTGTCAGCTTGTGATAAATCGTCAAGCTATATTAAAGTAATTATTTAAGAAACATAATTCAATAATGACTTTAGATTAACCTCACTCATGGGTACCAGAATTGGTAAAGGATGTTACCTCTTTTTCACTTGCTTTGTTTCACCGGAATGTTCTGACGATGAGCTTTCACCTGTTGATTCAAGAAGTCTTTGTAGCAAAACTTTTTACTGCTAAATCATACGTTGCAGGTTGTTCTAAGGAATTCATAGGTTGTGCATTTGTAATTGCTGAACCATCAGGTATAGAACTTTGTGAAGCAATTGTGTATGGTGGGGGTAGATCCGTTTTATCAGGTGATCTGTAATGTGACTCATCTACTGTCCTCTCTGCAAGTTGCGGTAAAACTGTTGCCCTTTGTCCTGAATGTTGAGTCTGACATGTTGTCTTTTGAGCCGCAAGTTGAGATGAAGATGTCACTCTTTGCTCTGCTCGCTGAGATAGATACGAAACCCTAGCATTTTTCAGTGAGCGTAGATCTGGGACACTTGGCTCTGTATGTTCAGGGAGATGCATTGTTCTTTGCTCTGCACCTTGAACCCTTCAATGTAACATAAGTGTAAATAAACACAAACAATGAGCATCAAGTACAATAAAGTATACCAAAGTCAATTATTGCTAAGACTTTTAAAACAATTTTTCATCTACTGTAGCTAGATGAAGTATGTTTCGTGGATAATAAAACATCATTATATGTTCGTAAAATTTGAAATTGAAAAAGATCCGAGAAAAATTGAAAACAAAATATTTTTTTCTAGACAATTTGCTGCATCAATTCAAAGCGTACACATCCAACCAATTCACTCCAAGATAAGGTGTACAAATATTAAACAAAACTGCCAATGAAAAAAGCATACAATTAAATAACCGCTATATAATCAAACCTCTTAGCAAACATTCAGGACTTTTTTAAATTTTTTTGTGTTTCAAACTATTTTGTGATCTAAAGACTTAACTTCGAGTTGATGTTACAGTACACAAATTTTCTTACCATCTTAAAAGCTAAGCCATCATTATTTTTTGTCGTAGTTAACAATTTTTATTCTGCTTTTTATTTCGTGTTACTCCACATAATTTGATGATAAGCTTTTTCAGCATACGGCAAACACATTAAATAAAACTGCAACAAAAGGAAAAATATTTGCATTTGATAAGCCCTCTTTTGAACACGCTTACAGTGTTGGCCCACTTTTCTTCTTTCTTCTTTTTCTACACCAAACGCCAAGTACAATAACTGTCACTAGCGCTATAAAGGCCACAGTAACTCCAATGGCTAGAGCAACTGCAACGTGACAATTGTGGGAAAACGTCACTCAAACATGAGCAACGAAAGGCTCGTTGTATAAACAATTAAAAACAATGCATGTCAAGCCTAAGGGTAGCTATCAAATAACTAATTCAAAAAGTTGCAAAGTTCTATTAATTTCATTTATATTAATCATAACTGTTTTTTTGTGCTAGCACTACCTGAAATAAACAAAAAACTGCAACATTGACTAACGATGGTGTAGAAACTTTTTTGTCAAGTAAATTTTTCAAGCAGTTCAGAAAAAAACATCACAATAAATTAGTTGAAGAGATGGATTTTGATATAAATACACAAAAATGTGAAACAGGTGGGGATGCTGTAAATTTAACCTTGTCAAAGTATTTTACTTTTTTGGAATAAAACACCAAAAATAATGACGCGGCGTTTCAATTGACACTTAATTTATCATCAAAATAGCAGAAAGAGTGAATTGTTTGGACATGCCAACATTTGACGAGTATGAGCAAATATTCATTGTTGTTAGCTATACTCAGCAAAATTGCTTCCTGTGATGGAAATATCATCATAAAAATCTCTAAGTCATTTATAAGGAAAAACTGGACAATGTTCTCTTCAAAACCTTTGACTTATTTGCAACTGTGTATAATGGCAAGAAGGCTGTTACACCAAATAAAGGGTAAATTTTAGCTTGCATTATGTTTAATCATGTAAAGGCATGTTGGGAACATTAAACAAACAGATCCATTTGATGGAGCGAGTGCACAGACAATTATAAGGTAAACGAAATCACCAACCTTTAAATTCAGAAAATTAGAGTCCAAGTTTCAAAAATTAAAAACCTTGCATTGCTAAAAATCATGCCAAAGTATGACTAAAAAAATTTGAGTATTCACAACTTGTTGCATCTTACTGAAACATGATGAATTTGTGTGAGAAGGAATCAAAAATTGTAAAAACAACTTCGTTACCAATAGATCTACAGCTAGTGTTTTTACCTTCGTGGGTTTGTCTGTCATATGAATATGTAGACCTAGATGGAGACCGAGTTGTATATGTCCTTGTAAAATTAGATGAACTTGTAGATGTGGTTGTCTTTGTAGATGTAAATCTAGTAGTTTCGTTTTCTTCCATAGCAAAGGCTGAAAAAAAATCAAAACAATGAAGCATTGGAGCATAGACCTTAATAAGAGTGTTTGCGACCTGTGCTTGTAGAACAACATGCAATAGAAAATTCCAACCTGCAACACAAACAATTTTTTTTATTCAGAACTAGAGAATCGACGAAAAGAAGCTCACTGGATAAAAAATTAATCAAGGAGTATTTGCTGATAGTGTTAGTGGGTTGCAAATAAAACTGAACGCTGAATAAATTACAACTTATGAGTGTAACTTGTTATTTCAATAAACTGGTTTATATCCTTAAAAAAATGGTGAAATAGCGACCATCCTTAAAAAAATTCAACATAAAAAGAGTGACTTTTCAAACTATATTTTCTCTGACAAAGCTGTTTCTATTTTTTCTAGGATATTTTGGAATTTGGAGTTATCTTCTTTATGAGTTGTTTGACTTCCTATAACATTCCATTGAATAACCATAGTGTTTCAAGGAGATGCTCCGCTCCATATGCAATGTATTGATTTACAGACATCAAGGACTTTTTGTTTTTTGTTTGACAAACACGAGGCAAATACTTTTTAAGTGCTAGGAGCAATAACCAAAAGCAAAAAATTTACAATTTCCTTAAAAAATATCAGCCAAAAGCATTTTAATGCTGCTGAAAATGCATATAAGTCAACATTTTTGAGAAAAAAATCATGCGAAATGCAACATCTATGCTGTTACGACTAATCTTTCTAAGAAAAAATTGATCTAAGTTAACATAACTGTGAACATTAATTCTCGTGAATGCCCAAACAAGTATTGTATGAACTGAAATTTCACAAGGAAAACAGCGATGATAAACTATTCATAATTCAATAGAGCCATGAGAAAGTAATGTACAAGCAGTAACAACACTATAGATACACATATTCAACAAGAAAAATTTTTAGAATTTAACATCCTGCAATTGATCACCTTCCACGCCATTCATCGCTTGAACAAACCAAATCAGGTGTTGAATTGTGATGGGGCAAACAGTCGCAAATTGAAAAAACCTGTGAGCAGAATAAAAATGGAAATGATGTGTTTTCCAATCCCCAACATACAAGGAGTTTTGTAATGTTGGAAATACTTTTATTGGTTTGGTTGAAATAGAGAAAACTTTGAGTTATGAGTTTCAAATCGACTACAGGTTTGCAAGTCTACGATGAGTACTTTAATAAACGCTTGTGCCTGTTGTTGCTCAAAACTTTCAAGCTAAGTCAATTTTTAACTCAATAATAGCGCTTTCTTTTTACTGAGCGTACCTGTCATGGCTACCAGTTTTTTTGGCACCCATTTGGGATTTAATTTATTATTTAATCATCTCCTGAAACCTCCATGGATTTAAAAAATCTGCCGAGAATTTCCTGCAAACTTTGTTCAGTCTAGGTCAAGGAATGCTTGTTGAGTGCAGACAAACATACTTTGTTATTGCTCGATAGATACCCAGCACATCAATTGCTCATTACAGTGTTTTAACCATTATTTTACTACACGCTTTATCTGTTATCTTGGACTACATCCAGACGCTTGCGCAGCACCCGCATTGAGTTCATATAAAACAACAACGTCACTATGAATAACAGTGTGCTGATATCAGTAAAAGATATTGACAGCGTACAGAGCTACAGAGATTAAAAAAAAAACAAAACTACATATGAATAATTTGTCTATGGATTTTCCTAGGTCAACTGCAGGTATCTATTCATTTTCTATTCCATTGAATTATCCCCTTTTTAAGGGTAGATAACTCTAGTTTTATTTGTTTATTCACAAAGCATTGCAAGTAAGTATCTTATCCAAATTAGTAGATAGCTGTACATCATTGTTTTCTATTGTTTAATCATGTAGTAGAAAGAAACCTTGAACTGAACAACAAGTGCAACTTTGGCATGTTATGTCATATTACATCTTATCAGGTTTTGGAATTGTTGAACTGTTATTACGAAACAATTGGGTTGCAAGTAAACATGAATGTGCAAAGCGATTTCTTCTCGTTCACCACACCATACTCATAAGCTGAAAACTTATCATTTCTTAGTAAAAATCAACTAACTTAAAGATCTCTTTTATTCTGAAGCTTACATGAAGGATATTTTACTGGGTGCCGACTGAATTTTGAACTTGAACAAATAAGTATAAATTTTAGAATGAGTTTTAGAGATTCAAGTGAGTATGACATTTTCGAGAGAGACTTACCATCTGAACATGAATATTGACTGCTGGTAGTTAGATCCGTGTCTTGCACACAGTATTTTGAGTACTTTGTTATTGTTTCATCTTTCAGCTCATCTAATAAATCAGTTCTTTTTCAGGAAGTATATCAACTCCATAAATTATCATATTTATAAAAAAAAGTTAAACAGAGTGCCTTGCAGGTGGTCGACATAGTAATACAAACCTAAAACATAGCAAAACAGCACAATAGTGAACATGGTAAAAAACACAATACGGGTCTCCAATTAAATGTCACCTATTTATTAGGAATGACGTAAAAAGCGTTTCTGTTACATTATATATAAATATAAATCACATTATATATTGTAAATGAAATTATTGTCTATCCCTAATCTTAGTGGTTTGGACAGAAAAGAACAAAGTCTCGCATTCTGGTTTTGCTGTTTTAAGCAGTTTGTTTTTTCTGATTTATCACAAAGCTTTGGCCCAAAAACAGTTTTGACTTCTACAGTTCAATAAATTCTGCATCTGCATCTTCAGTAATCAGTAATGCTGGCTAGAAAGCATCAAACGCTTGTTTTAAAGGAAATCTTTGTACAAATAATCAAAACTAGAAGATCAAGTTTTCAGTGAAACATTTGTCAAGTTAGTTTTTTCATGTTCTACAAAAGTTTGATTGCTGGGTTGGGCATGTTCCTAAGCTGTTACCAAGCAGAGATCTGCTAAAACTTAAACAAGTCATTCCATGTTCGACTCATAATTATATGTGGTTGTTTTTACACCAACAATAATGCTGACAGTCACAGTAGCAAGTTTAACTGGTTGTTGTGTATTTTTGGTAAATTTAGAAAAAAATGTGTCTCAATTTATAAAAAAAAAAGTACTAAGACATACGATGGAGCAAATGAGCAAAACAGTGATATAAACGATTAAGAATTGAAAAAAGCTAAAACAATGGCTTTAGTTAAAATTGGTTGATAAATGAGAATTAACAATATGTTGAAATCTTGGAAAAATGTAGATGGAAGATACTTCAAAAGATAGCCACATTCGCTTTCATGACAAAACCTTGTTTAATAATGTATTAAATAAATGTAACAGGACGATTGATGAAGTATACAGCGCTTCAACAGAACAAAAAGACGGGACTTTAACAAAATTGCTTCTCAAAATAACACTATTCAGTGGTTTAATGACAACCTCACTCTTTGGTACAGCCATCTGCATTGCTAACAGACCTGTTGAAGCTAATTACATTGATTGCCTTTGAAATCTTTTGTTAATTAAAACTTGGCAATAAGAGTAGAAAAAAAACGTTTACTTTTTTTCTTTACGAAGTTTATTAACAGCTGAATCATAAGATGGAAGTTTTTCTCCAGAACCCTCTAGGTCTAGCGAGTTTGGGTTGCTTGACATTGCAGAATCAGTGGGTAAAGAACTCTGTAGGGCAGTCGCATATCCTGGTGGGGAATCTGCTGAATCACGTGATCTGTCACGTGACTCATCTATCATCAACTCAATCTGTTGAGGTGCATATCTCACCCTTGACGCCGTGTGTTGAACCCTGCAATTAAGGACAAGATTGTAGAAGCACAGTCAATGAAATGAATTGTAAATTTTAACACCCAATAAGTCCGCCAAGTATTTTGTGTATATTATTTTTTGACAAACAATGCAAGTTTTGTAGCAAAACAAATGAAGATGCTAGGAAAATGTCAAAAAAAATTTTTAAAAAGATTTTTAGTTAGAAAATATGTCATGCAACTTTAAAGTCAATTGCCCAATCTTTTTTCTTGGAACGTCACATTGATGATTTGTGAATGAAAATTTCAAGACAAAATCAAAAGACAAGTCTTGTGAGAGCAAATGAGTTCTCTCTTACATTTTTCCTGAAGTGTTGTGAAGAATTTTACTACCTTCAGAAACACAACTACGGTGTATTGCGAGCTAGCAATATACCCAATTTCCAACAATACTGACAACCGCTAAAACTGTAACGTTGTCAATTGAGTTTGGCTAGAACTCTTCAACTCCCTCTCCAGACTCACAGCTCCCAGCTGTTGCACAGTTTGTCATTGGGATAACACTCTGTATCCTCCACTTGAGTGCTTGCAAACAACACACTCCTCTAAGAGTAGCCAAAAGCCTCAACAGATAAGTGGGAGGTCCAGTGATAGTAAAGTTTATTATCTTCAAAATACTATACAGGTAAGAGCCCGATCCTAACTGAGACTTGAAAGTGCTCTGCCAGACTGTACAAGTTGGACTGGCTTCTATAAGAATTTCCTAGAATGTTACCTCACCAAATAAAGGCATAGCCGATCATATTTAACAACGATGAAATATAAACCCATCAATAAAGCAATACATATTTACAAAGCACAAAAACATGACATTCTAACAAATGATCTTTGATATTGGTCTTTTGGCTCTGCGTCTCTGCAACTATTGCATCTTCACATCACATTCTTCTTTATCCTACCCTATGCCTTTCATCTTCACTCACCCTCTCATATCATTAATACTTTCGTAGTTTTAAAAGTCCTGCCCTCAGTCTTTACAAGAAGTGACTCCATCGTATGAGATGAGGTAATGCAGTTTGGAGTCGCTCAGGTAGCTGTTTGGGAGAAGAAAGAGCTCCTCTGGGGTCAAAAATGGATGAATTTCAATAGAAAAATAACTGTCCGTCAATCCAGATCTATGGTTAGTCCTGATAGCCAAGTTCTATCCATAGAAAAAAAGATGAAGGTGGGGGGGGGGGGGTGAAGAGCGGTTTTTCAGGACTACAAATTTTTGTCTGCTCTGGATAAATTGTAGCTGTATAGGAAAGAGTAGTTTGCTCATGTAGTAAAGGGAGAAAGACACTGGGGGTTGGGGGAGGGGGGTGTATATACAGGATGAAGGTGGTAGGGAGAAAGGGTGTAGATGCAAGAGGGGGAGGTTAGGCAAAGTATGAGTTCAAGGAATAGGGATGTTGGGATTAAAATATATGAGCACAAAACTTCTCCAAGCTATTTTATGATCAAATGATGTCAACTGAAAATACTTTTACATAATTTTTCTGATGAATAACTAAATTACTGCCATTGTCAATATGGCCACAGAGGTTTTACTCAGTAGTTCAGTCACTATTGTTCATTAAACAAGAAAAAAAAATATCAGCAAAAGTTATTTCATCATGCAGTTCCATGAAAACTAGAAAACCGCACAACAGCTTTGCCACCCCCTGCCTTTTACCATGAGTACTTACGGTGTTGGCTGACTTTCTCTGTTTCTTCTCATCTTATGCCTCTTGACACAGCAACCAAATATAATAGCCATCACCAGTACCATAGAGGGAACAACCACTCCAATGATAATAGGATCTATAGTATTCATAACTGGGCAATGAAATAATACATCTGTGATGACTTACAGCTTGCCGCATGTTAGGACACTTGCTAAAAAATTAGTTGATAAAAAATGCATATCATTACTTTTTTTGCTGTTGCCGTATCAAAACATATATGTGTGCCTGTTTTATATGCTTCTCCTAACTACAATGAGATGCTTAAAAGTCTCATGGAAAATAGTTACCCAGTCAATTAGGTGTAATGTCAAAGTTTGTATGAGTTAGTTGTTCACAAAAAAGATATTTGGGCACTTAATGTTTTTTTTCCAAACTCACAACAGTTTTAAAAAAATAGAAGCTCTGGTCATAAAACTTCAACAAAGATAAAAACTACCAGAACTGGGCCATGGAAGCATTAGGTTCAACACCTGTATTGGGAGAATTGGTCGCAGCTTTCATAATAATCGAAATTCAATTTTTTTCACCTGCAGTGTAAATAACTTATAATAAGCCTGTCCCACTATCATACTTACTATTAAATATTAAAATCAATTTCATATATAACATAGTGTAGTTCAACTATCATGTGAGAAAATGCTGTTATCGTATGGCTTAGGTTACCATCTCTGATATTTCTATTTTCCAATCTATTAATGGTTTTTAATTATGCAGTTTAAAAAAATTAAGAAATTCCAGTCACAGCAAAGTAATTTTTAACAATAATTTTCTAGTCGGAATGTTTGGAGTGAATAATACATATGTACAGTTGTAATTATAACTATTATTCATCATTATTACATGCAGTCCTAGTAATTAGCGCTTCATGACTTTTACATGACAAAATAGTCCAATATTGATGTGTAAACCTGATCTAAATATTTTATTTTTGAGCAACTATTAGTCAATGTTTTCATTTCGTTCATTCTTTAAGTTATGTTTCGGTGCCAACATTGCTATTTATTAACTTGACTACTATACTCTGATTTGTCTTTGGTGTAAATTATGAGTGTCAAAACTGAAGCTCTTAACCTTAATGAACTTAATTGTATATGAAAACGTTATGGTTTCGTTAAAAAAAGCCCGGAAATGAAAGTTTCAAAAAGGAAAAATACCGTTTACACCACTGCTATGGGAAAACCACTACAAAGCGAGTCACTATCTAACCGTGGGAGTGCAAAGTGAGATAGGACAAGTACTAGCCTATCTTATTAAATATTTCATTATTCAATTTGAATGTGGAGGAAAGAAAAAAGGAGAAATGAAAAAGATAGAGGTGGATAAAGAGTGAAAGTGGAGGTTATGTGGTTATGAAATTAGAGTGCAGGGGTTGGTAGAAAAATCTGGGGGCAGGTTGAAGAAAGGGTAGAGCCAGGCAAGAGTAAAACAAGCTGAAACAATGAGGTACAGAAAATAGTTGAGCGGAACAAGCAATATGGTTGATCAAGAGGCAAGGGTAGAAGATGGAGAGTAGAACAAAGAGTAGGAACAAGGAATAGGGAGTACAACAAAGGGTAGTGAGCAGAACAAAGAGTGGGGTGAAGGACACATATTGGGAGTAGAACAAAGTTTGGAGAGGAAAAGAGGGGCTAGAGACGGAGCAAAGCAAGAGTTATTGAATGTACTTCACTTACTGGAATCGTTGTCTGCGGTCACTGTATCATCTAAAATAAACCAGCAATAATATTTAACCATAATGATATTGAAAATTAATTTTGACCAGAAACTTGAGCAGACTAAAAAATACTGTAAAACAGAGAAAAACAGAATTACTGGCTCAATATCTTTTTATGAACAAGGAAAAGGACAACACAAAAAAGTTCAAAAATTTTCTGCATTCACCAGTTTATACTAAAGTTACCAGAAAAAATGACACAATAACTTCAATTCACCACAATTTGCCAATGTGATTACTCGGACTAGTATCACATAAGCTCTTTTACTAAAACAGTAAAAGGTTCACCATCAGTTGCTGTGACAAATCAGAAGTTTCATCACATCTTGTTTAAATTAAATGCGGTCACCAGGGGTGATTTCAGCAGTGGAAGTATGATCTGAAACTGCCAAATATTAAAGCTGAATACAAATAAAAAAACAGTGTGGAGGAAACAAAAACAGTGGTTTAGTGTTTAAATAGTTAGAACTATGCATCAGTTTCAAAGGATAATGAGCAGCATTTTTGCTTTCTCATAATCACAAGTAGCTCAAATTCTCTGCAGTTAGTTAGACTCACCAAAGCTTTTTCTTTTATTGAACATGTCATCTGAAGCAGGCAAATCTTACTATTGTAGAAACAAAGGAGATTGTGACTGACCTTAAAAAAATTTTTTAACCGAATTTTTATACTTAGAAAGAGTCTGAAAAAGCATAATGGTATCAACGTGTGTATTTGCGGGCTGGACTAATGAACATCTATTATCAATTCTGTAGTTTAAGGGACAGCAGCACGGCACTGCTGTCCAATTGAAATGACCAAAAAAATTGTAACATTTTTAAAATAAAACACATAAGTATACAACTCCTTACAAACCGTCAAATACGTGAGTTTGATTGAGTATCACCAACGACACTTACCAAGACCGCAAACTAGTGCGATATTTCCTCACTAAAATAAGTATTATCCCCGCCTCTTTTGCTTTAGATATTGATTTATTCTTCAATAAGTGGTTGCGGAAAAGATGGAGGACCATTCCATGAATGCATGAAAATGCCAAAATTACGCTTCATTTTGCCATAACTAAAGTTTATCATAGTCCTCAAAGGGTAAAAGCAGGTTTGAAGCTAAACATATTGCTGGAATAGCACATTTCTTGATCTTAACAGCACAGAAAATCAGCATTACATCCAACATTGTTTTAATTAATCTGCACCATCCACCTACACAAGGGCTACTAATAACACCTGAAGCTATAACTCAACAGGTTATGGGCTAATGAATCGCCTACACTTTGATGGAGAGATGTAGATTTATACTCGATTATAAACAAGGTTTATTAACTACTTATATGCACAAGATGCGGGTGTACACAGAACCATACTACCTCTACCTTCAAGTTCTACAGAGGATGAAAAATTTGAAAAAAACAACAGGAGAGTTATGCCGAATTAGTTCAGATGCTGGATGACAGGTATTTTCAACTAATAATTAGTGATGCAAGCAACGGTGGCCGTAAAGCACTACAAACATTACGTGAAAATTATGCTAGTACAAGGAAACCCCGCGTACTGACATCAGAGGAACAGCTAACAACTCTCAGTATGAGAGAAACCAAATACGTCACCAACTACCTTATACATGCCGAAAAAGCAGCCACTGGACTGAGAGCAGCAGGTGAGACAATGTCAGATAATTTGACCATAGCGATGTTGCTCAAGGATTTGTCTGCTTGGTTTGGCTCTTTCGTGGTAATACATTCACAAACCAACTTTCTGAAAACTTTTACTGAATTTAAGGCAGCTCGAACCAATCACTGCGACACAGAAGCAGTAAGAGCGCCTACTTAATAAACAGCAATGTCTTCGAAAAGCTACAGACACCCTAGCAGTGGAATTGGCTGTAGGTCAAAATCGACATCAACAAACAAAGCGCGATGCCTGTCACGTGGACTTTCTGGACACAAAAGTAAAACTTGCCTACAAAAATCAAAGCCAGATTGTGATTTTTTGCCACAAACAAGGCCACGTACAAGCCGTTTGCTTTCTAAGGAAGAAAAGATATGATATACAAACTGCCACTGCAAATGTATCAGGCACCTAATCGTTTATTGCAAGAAAGAAAACCAGCGCTACTGCTGAGAACACTACATCAGACAAAATAATAGTACATTGTGGGACTACATCCCAAATTGTAAACAATGCTGAAAGTTTCACCAGGCTTGATCTCGACTTAAACGCAACCAAACACTACATTCAACTTGCTGATGGGTGTCATAGTAACCACCGGGCAACTGCCAAAGGTATTGCTGAATTTCACACTCTAGAGTCTAGACTCAAACAACAATTTAGAGAAAATACAGTTCACCAATGCATTACTCTCCAGTTACTTTCAATGAGTCTCTACTCTGTACATGCTGCTACCAACTCGGGTGCGAAAATAATCTTCTCCAGAGATAATACTGACATCACAAACGCCAAATTTAACATAACCTGACAGACACAGCTGTACTTCTTACCTGCATGTAAGACCGATTCAACACTGACTGTACGTACGCTTTACCAGTGGCGCAAGGCACTAGGACACATCAACTACGATGACATCCTGCAACTGCAAAAGGTAACTCAGCGCATGACTGTCAGTAACACTAGAACCGATCATACGTGTAACATATGTAAAGAAAACAATATGTGTGGCAGTCTACAATCTTGTGATGATCTGCCCATATGTGCAACTAAACCACCTGAGAGAGTACACTCAGATTTATGTGGACCAATAGAACCAGCTGTACATGAAGGATACAAGTACATCACCAACTTCTGAGATTATTACGCAGGAATGTTCTTTATTTACTGCGCTAGATAAACTGCTAAAAGTGAAGTTACTACAGCACTCAAGAAATTTATCGCAGATGTAGAGCCAATATGCAACATTACCCGACTACACAGTGACAATGGTGGAGAATATGTCAACAACCAAATGCAAGCTGTGCTTTATAACACAGGTATAAAACAACCCACAACAGCTTCTTACACTCCGTATCAAAATGGATAATCTGAAAGGGCTAGGCGTAGTCTGCTGGACATGGTATGTTGTCTATTAGCTGATGCTCAACTCTCAAAATCTTACTAGCCATTTGCTGTGAAGTACGCACAACATCTTTCAATCACTCATTTCAACGACATAAAAAAACTACCGCGTACATATTTTTTACTGGCATTCAACCCAACATGAAGTACATACACAAATTTGGTTCTACCTGCACATTCTACGTAGAGGGCCACAAACAAAAACTTGGTGCCCGAGAACAACGACGAATCTTCCTAGGAATCAACCCTAAAAGCGAAGGATACATTGTGTGCAACATAAACGACAACAACAGCATTGTAACAGCCCGCAATGTGTCTATCCACCACAAGTCAGACAATTCTGAAGCAGTAAATACCAAACATACTGACCAGGTTGAGGAGAACACAACTTCAATGCATTCACATGACAATACCGTCAAACCACATACGCTTGAAAACCATTCACTGACAACATCGAGTAGATTTTGCAGAGACACACGCCTCCCAAAATATGTGGACGATTACCAAATACTTGCTCACGCCGACTACGCTTGTGCTGTTATACTGTTTGTTTCTACTACGTACAAGGAAGCAATACATTCTAATGACAATGAGAAGTGAAAAGCTGCCATGGACAACAAAATACATGCACGTTCTGAAAATTACATCTCGAAAGCTACAGAGCTACCAATCGTACAGAGACTAAAGGGAGGTGGGTTTACACCATCAAGCAAGGCAAGACTGAGGGACAAGTACAATACAAAACTCGATATGTAGCTCGAGGATACTCTCTGATCAACAGTGTAGACTACACTGATACATATTCACCCGCAACAATATTCATCTCAATAGGCCCAATATTGCAATCAGCAGCAAATGCTGGCCTTCACCTTTACCAACTGGATGTCAAGGGGGCGCGCCTGATTGCTCCAATAGATAAGTAGATTCACGCGCGGCAACCTCCTGGATATGAAATGCTCACTCAAGATGGCTAACAACAAACCTGTTTTTTAAACAAATCTCTCCATGGACTGAAGCAAAGTGGGGAAACTGGCACAGCTTGCTAACAGAATTCTTCAAATCAAAGGACTTTATTTCAAATGCTAGTAGGGTAAAGGGTGTAGGGGGATTTAGGGTGGGAGAGGGTGGGGAAAGGGGACTAGTTTGTCTAATTATTATGAAAGTTTCCCACAGTGTTTTAAAAGCAAACAAATTGAATAAGAACTATTAGCATTCAAAATTATGAGCATTTGTTCATTATGACATACGTGCAAAGTTTGTCAAATTATGTAAAGAAATTGTTGTTCATATTGGTATTTGGGGCCCGCATAAAAGGCTGGAACTCAAGCGCAACATTCCATGCTTCTCCATAAAATTAGAAAAAGCCGGCATTTTTAAAATCATATTTTTGATGTAGCTGCTAGAAACAAATGCTGACTTCGTAGACAAACAATTGATATATTACTTTTGATCATGGAGTTGTCATTCATTAATTCCAGGTCTCTTGATGCCCATTTTAAGAGCTATTACAATTTCTCTGGCTGTTTTTTTCATTTTAATTCAAAATGCTTATAAGTAGAAAGAACACCATACGTTTGTCAAGTTTTCATTGATTATTATTTTCATTGTAATGTAAACTGTCATCATCTCGATAGCATACATTCATTTACTATTTACCTGATATGTGTAATTCTATGTTATATTCTGTCTGAAGAAGAAGCCAAAGCAATTGGTTTGTGTACAAATAGTCAAGATCTGACTAGATCAAATTCTATTAACCTTCACTACAAAACTAAAACTGCTGGAAATGCTAGCTTGGCATTGGTTACTCATTAATAGCCAGTTTCGTGTTTGCCAACTACTGTAGCGTTACAGTAAAACCATGGCCCTTGAATCTGGTTGCAGTTTAAATGGGAGCAGACAACTGACACAACGATGCATAATTTTTAGGTTGCTCTACAAGGCTGTGAGGTAGTAGAAAACTTTAATAATGCATACCTTTAGAATCAGTGTTAAAAAACCTACTTAATGATATATTATACACTGGTGTGATGGTTTCACTTTAAATAACAGCAATTATTGTTCCAATTAATTTCTAGTTGATGTTACTAATTACTACAACCATGTCCATGATTATTACTACTACTTCTATACTTCTAGCTGCTGTTTATTATTATTATTTGATGTGAAAGAAAAATAGTTTAGCGTAGTAGTGTATCAAAGCTAGTATCACGTAAGTCTGTGTAACTTATTATTATTTTTTATATTTAACAGTGACATTTATTTATTACACCAAATAACGGTATTTCATCGTACATACTATATTTATTATATGATATTTCTATTGATAAGATTTGAGTACTTTTACTATCAGTGTTTTTCACTTAGCCGCAGGTGGTTAAAGATAAGAGGATGTATTTTTCTGCAGTAAAGCCAATGTGTGAGCTCCCACAGCACTTGTTTTGATTGTTGCCATTCAAATTTATTCCATTTCACCAAGTTATTAGCACTTTCTTGAGCTTTCCCGGCCAACAGAGTCAGCAAAGCTTGCTTTTAAAACTGATGAAAATAGTTTTTTCAACTGTTTAGTTTTTAGTTTTTTTGATACGCAGTCCACCCCAGTCACCCACCCCTGTGTGGGCCTATGGCCTGCTGTCGGGCCGTTAGCCGAGTTTCGTCGTCACCTGTAGTCTCATAAAAAAATTTTGAGCTACTGCCCTGTCTATTTTTATTTATATTTGGAATCCACGTTGCTGGGCTGCGAATGCATTGATCCAGGTGTATACATTTTATTAAATAGTAATCAGATGTGAATATATATAACTTCACCGTGCATTGTAGCGAGCATAATTAGTTCCACATGAGTGAGCAATTCATCGGTATTGAGTATGGTGTCATTGATTCCTTGTTGGTACCATTAGCTTGATGCATTGGGAAGTAACGGATAGTGGTAGCGAGTCAAAGAATGAGCATTTTTACACTTGTCTGGTTGGCAACGTTTATTTCAAAGCAATTCATTCTTGACTAACTATTACATTTAAATTCATTGTTTTAACAAAATAGCTTTACCCTGATCAATCAAATTGATCAAATATTACTTTGATCAATCTATTTCCAATATATCAATATTGTACTAGCTAATCATGGTGACTAATAATGATAAAAAACATGAGTAATTCATATTATCAATAAATAATGAAAAAATAATAATAATTAGCAATATATAGAAAGAACTGATTTGAAACAAACGTCACCCAGGTGGGTAAATATTAATTCTATGTTATGGGTCGGTAGTGTTTGCAACCTATGAGTTTGCCTCGCAAATTAATCTATTTTTGCTCGTGGGGATGGTATTCTGGATGCATTAAAAATATCGCTACTGACCCATTCATATTAGATATATTGCATAAAATATTATTTATTAATTTTTTAGTGTTAATTAATCTAGCCTGCAAATACACCTAATAGTTTTGATATTTTGAGAAAACTATGCATTAGACAATTCCAAATGAAAAATTGGAATTGTGTTTTACCAGAAAAACACAATAGAAACGAAACCAAGAATTTATCCCAATCTTCTCAATCTGTCTCCAATTGGATGACCCATTGATAAATTCACCAAACTCCAATTTCACCCCGATAAATTTTGGTTACCGGGATGTAAAAACTGGAGTTGAATAATGAAAAATTCAAATTCTTTTAAACTCTCGTCGGTGTATGAAACATGTTGGAAAATCAGAAAAAAATAGAAGTGTCAAAGCAATATAATACATTAATAAGCTTACCCCAGTGAGAGTATTTTGTATTTGTAGACCTAGATACAGATGTAGGTGTGGATGTAGGTTTAGACGTGGATGTAGATGTCTCATACCATATACCTAAAGCTAAAAACAAACAGCAGTCCAGCTCAAAACAAAAAACTGATTATAAAGAAAACAAAAACAAAATTTTTCAAAAATGGGTACAAAAAATTTTCAAACCTGCAAAGCTGTCACATAGAAAATTTTACAACAAGAGTTTTACAATGTCTATAACCTCCCTTTTGTATTGATTTTTATGTAGACCGAATTAAAAATTCAGTTTAAATTTTAAACGCTCTTGTTTAGCAAAACTCAAAATTATTATATAACAATTGAGTTTTTTAGTCAGATACGTAAATGACTATTTTTAGAAAGAATGCTTGAGAGCTTTGCCTGATGAGTTATATTCAAAGAAGGCAAACCTTGAGAGCATAAGTATTCATCGCTGGCAGAACGAGCTGAATCCAGTGTACATTGTTTAGGGTACGTTGTTTTATACAAGTATCTCACACCATCTGAATACACCAGTTGTCCATCAGAAAATATATCAACCCCGTACATAATCACATTTATATGATATTCAATTAGGGACTGCTGCAGATAAGCGGCAAAATAATATGAACCTAAAGCATAAAAAAAAACATCAATGAAATTCATCTGGATGGCTAATAACACTTATATTTGGTGCATGGCACTAAATACAGTATAATTAATGTAGTACCAAGATAAAGTACAATGAGAGGAGAATTAAAGCTCACCGTATGGATTCCATTCCATTATAGTCCAACCATCATACTTTGTTTCTGTTAAATAGTAAATCATAATTATGCGGTGCCAAATGCTAAAAAATCACCTACCATGTCTTGAGTGTTTTTTAATACTACATTTTGTAATCAAAGTTTGTTGTCTTATGTTCACAATCTGGTCAGTTACCTTTACAGTTCATTCTTCTACCTCAAATTTTGTCTTTTATGTTTTTTCATTCATTCAGCCATTCTCAAAACTCTTTTTCTGTTCACAGTTTGATGTTTCTATTTTTTAAAAATTACTTTCCTATCTCAGAGTTACTTCTCAATCCCTCATAATTTGCTCTGCTGTACTCAAACTTCTCCCTGCTACCCTCAGCATGATGTGTTTCAAGGTCAATCTAATTGCAGGTGGTTTTCTTATGAAAAAATGTTCTCTTTTCTTTACATCTGAGTGTCCTACTTTTTTGTTTGCTGTGCTATGCTTGCTATTTGGTTTGCTACCCTTACTATCTGGTGTGCTACCCTTGCTATTTGAACCAATTTGAGTTTGCAAAAACCGATAATCTCATAATTTTAAGCTGCATCCCTTACATCATGATGAAACATTTGATAAATTTTTTTCTGAGTCACTAGTGACATTATCAAAGTTTTGCAAAAGCGTTAGTGTACTCTTGTTGGTTATGCTCGTGTTGGGGGCACCAAAGAAGGTTCAAACAGACAATGTAGCTTACTGTGTCTCTTCTGAGAGTAAGAGGGATGCACTAGGTATGAAGTGTATGTTTTGCAGCTCTGACCATGTAGCGAAGGGTTGCCCGAAGCTCGTGTATAACAGGTGCAAACAGTTGAGTCATTGAGCTAGTAGTTGACTCCGTGAAAGATTTTGGTGGTGTGGTGCTGTGGGTCATACAGATTAATGCCCAGAAGGTGCTAAGGTATTCCATAATGCAGATAAGAGGGATATGGTGGAAAATGCAGGGGCTGAACACCCTGCAAAAGCTAGAGCCATTACTGAGTGCATCACAGCTGATGCTATGAGGTACAGCAGTGTGATGGAAGGTGAAAGGGGCCAAGTATAGAGCAGTGAGTACAGTAGTACGCTGTCTGAGCTTTTGGTGTATGAGGGTGTACTGAATGTAGGGATAGTGGTAGTAGGTATGAACGTCTTGAGGCTGAGAAGGGAGACGCTAAAAGGGTGTACAGTATGCCAATGCAAAAGTATGAGGAGAGTGTGAGGGAACTTGAGGAGAAGCAAGAGCACACTTTGGTCACCGGGCAGGCTATGGCTAGGATAAGGAAGTTGAGGACTGGGGCTAGCAGCAAAGCCCCGTCATCGAGGGTGGTGTGTAACAACCCCTCGACCTCTATTGTGAAAACAGCGCCCACAAATAGTGTGGAAGACTCTAGTGTCCAGAAGAAGGAGTCTAAGATCCCCTCGGGCCCTTAGGGCAGTGGCGGTTGGTCAAGGCCAGTGGAAGAAGTTGAAGAGGAGACTGGTGACAACGTCAGTGTCAAAGTTGAGAAGGAGGCAGATAGGGTAAAAACTATAAGGGTTGACCCTAGTACAACTCTCCACGGAGAAAATACTGGGCAGAGAAATGCTCTGGTTGACCCTATAGGGAGTGGAGTGCAGGAGCAGGAAAATGGTGTTTCAATGTATTCAACTGCTCTAGAGGAGAGGGGTAATGTGGACCCTTGATAGGTGAGCCGTTGTTAAGGGGAGTGGCACGAACAGGCATTGGATGTGCAGTGAGGCCGAAGGATGAACAGATGAAGAATGTAGGTGGTACAGAGGAGGTAGACTCAGAGATGTAGGGTGGATGAGGTAATGGAGTGACAAGTATGGTATTGAAGCAAAAGTATTAATAAGGTATGTATCTGTTACAGGTAAATATTACAGGTATGTATATTGGGTGGCTTTGATATTCCCGCGTTACTTTGGCTTGACATATGATTTAAGGCTAGTAGAGTTAGGCTTATTGTTAGGCTTGTAGTTAGGCTCATAGTTAGGCTTGTCTGCACGCAATGGTAACTGGCTCCATGGTATGATGTCAGCATGATTGCTCACCGGGTATATCAAAGGGGGCATGTTGGACGTTTTGTTTGTATGCTACAGGAAGTTCAAGGTAATAAACTAGGTTAAATCGACATTGATTTACTAGGGAATATGGATATCATACATTGCTATGGGAACTTTGGCTAACTAGAGGACATCATCCAGAGGATAGCAGTCTTCTTGAATTAGATTTTACTTGTGGGTGAATGTGTTATTTACTATCTCTGTTTACAAACCCTTTATCTAACAAAAGAGTCAGCCAAAACTGAGTTGCAGAGTTCCATTGCTGCGCTCTTGTTATTTTGAATTTATTTTATTATCTATTACTACTGTGTAGATTTAGTAACCGCCTATCATTATTGTTATTGTTAATTATAATAATTATGATCAATTACTTAATAATAACTTTTATTTTTTAAATAACAATGATAATAATAGTATTTATTATTATTATTAGTATCACTTGTTATTACTGACGAATCTAGCTTTTACTAATGTCCAGTTGTTAATAATATTATTATTTATTGCTGTTTTATTATTATCAGCGTCATCGTCATCGCCATCGCCATCGCCATCTCCATCGCCATCGCCATCACCATCTCCATCGCCATCGCAATCGCCAGCGCCATCAACATCACCATCGACATCGCCATCGCAATCACAATCGCTATTGCTATCACTATCACAATCTGTAGATTTTGGTTCAATGTACCTTTAAAAACCTGTACTTGCCTCAGAAGCCCGAAAAACTCATGAACTGAAGTGCTACCCCAGACCTAGAGCAAGGTGCTGTTCTGGTAATGCAAATTGCTGTGCCGGTAGAACAGCCTGTAGGGCCGGTATTGACCCCTGCTGGGCCGGTAGTAATCCTTGCAGGGCCGTTATGTACCATGCAGCCTGACATAAGATGGCCACCATGGCTGAGGAAATGGAAAATGGCCTGATAGGATCCACCACCCCTGATACTGAAAGTACCCTACCTTAAGAGAGGGTTAGCATCAACAACAGGCTGTGAATAGCCCCGAGACTGCAGATAAGTTATTATTGAACAATGGAAAAATGACTCCTCCCCTTAGCAAATGGGCACTTTATGCATTAAACTCATTATTGTTTTATCATTGATTGTTTATTTATATATATATTCCCATTGAACCATTTACTTCCTCTTAATGTATCA
The DNA here is from genome assembly GCA_945261195.1 of Cryptosula pallasiana. Taxonomy (NCBI): domain Eukaryota; kingdom Metazoa; phylum Bryozoa; class Gymnolaemata; order Cheilostomatida; family Cryptosulidae; genus Cryptosula; species Cryptosula pallasiana. The sequence goes on along the minus strand of OX183131.1, from coordinate 54,298,621 downwards.
CTATATATTATACGCAAATAACTTCCTGCCAGCTGGCCTATGTGAAAGCTGAGTTTTATTTAACTCACAGCATTCATTCATGTGCTGCAAAACCACTCTAAAGAACTGCCTCCCTAGAACTTGGTAATTATGAATAAAACCATTTTTACCCAGCAGACACTCTGTTCAGTCTGCCTGAGCAGTTGGCTCTGTGTTTGCCAGCTGACCGATAGTGTCCCACTGGAGAGAGGTAGAATACCAGAGATTAGAGGTGTTCCGTGGAAACCAGGCCAAAATCAATTAAAATATTACATTATGAGCATTTTGAACATAAAAGCAAAGCCCTAGCCTCAGATGTTCATCTTAACGGCATCATTTTTGATTTCATTCCCTGCATAAGAGATTCTACTTCAAAACTGTGGCACCATTGGTTTTGTGTGTTCTCAAATCAGTTCAAAATGGGAAGGGTAGTGAACCAAACAGTAAACATAGCGCAGAAAACAGTAAATGTAACACACTCAACTGTAGGAATGAAAGAACAAGTTGTAAGGGGTTATATCTTGCAATTAGACTGACTATACATGACATAATGGTGAGAATAGCAAAGAGAATGTGAATATTGCAAAGCAGAAGGACTGAGAAATAATTCTGAGCATGAGGGAGCAAGTTGCATGGATAAAAGTCCAGTCACACTTTGACGATAATGCAACAAAACATATAACTGAGATACTACTCTTCTAGCGAGTGAATATAGCGTGTGTTCATTCATACGCAAGTTTTACTACTGACAAAGTAACCACTTTGTTGCCAATAGCATTACAAAGTTTCTGAATCAATCAGTAGTATGCCGCCGCTATAGTTAACAACCCATGTTTTGCCGAAACGTCAACGAGAGCCTTTGCTAATGCAAATATTGCATAATTTATATGTTTCGGTATACGATTTGTGGTAATAACGTCCAAGTGTGACGGCATCTTAGAACACTAAACAATGAACATATAAGAATGAGTTGTGAGCACAGCAAAATAAATTGTAAACATAAGAGACCAAATTTCCGGGTAACAGAATGAGTTGTGATTGCAATACAACAGGTTCTGGCTATTAAATATAATAGCGAACAACATACCACAAATGAAGCACAATTTTTTCTCAGGTGGCAATCCAAACGCTATGGTGCCATTGTTGTCTTCAGCAATAACAAAGCCGAGATAAGCTTCATAATTTGGTTTAGCATCTGCAACAGATACGGAAGCCTTTATTTGTAACAAAAGTGATTGAGATGAAACTAACTAGATGATAAGCATCTACAATGGGCATCAATGTGTCCAACCAAATCTTTAGAGAAAAAGTTGAAAAACTACAGTTATCTTTTTGAATTGGACATTATTCTTTCAAAAGGGAAGGCCAATGAATGCTGATGTTGGTAACTCTAGCAAATGAAAGAGCTGATAGGGTCAGTGCTGCTGTTAGATACTCACAGAGGTCTGGTAGTTCAGGTTTGTATACAGCCTTTGCACCACGTTTGATATGGCTACCGCTATATGTGAAATAGAAGTCTCCGCTACCATTATAGACACTACCAATCGCAGGAGTTGTAATGTAAGCAAACACTGTCACTACAAGTAGAGTGAACATGCTAGTTAGATAGATTACTAACTAGACAATGAGTTTAGTATTGATTTACACTAAAGGCTGATGACTGGTACGATAACTCACTCAAGCATAGAATAGTAAATAATGCAGCTAGTGTACACGCTAGTGCAGAGTGTACATGCTAGTTGGATTACTAAACTAGTTAATGTGTTTGGCATTGGGTTACACTTAAAGCTGATTAATGGTATTGTAGTTCATTCAAACATAGAATGGTGATTAATGTGGCTAGCCTCAACCATAGAACTATCTCCCCCACTAGAACGCCTACTGGCATACGCTATTGATTACGGCAAGCTCACTACTACGCAAGCGTTGCTGCCATGTTCAAGGAGAGAGAGTTTATGTTTCCGGTGATGTTTTTTATAACTATTTTTCATTCGTATGTTTGATTCATTTTCTAGTCGTCATTGTTATTATTGCTGAAAAACGTTAAAGATGTCGAAATTGCATGAAGTTCTTGCCAACTAATTTTTTGTGGTGATTAGTGTATGTCAGTATAAATGATAAGTGAGATACAGCCAGTTTCTATCAACAACGACGAACAAAAATCATCAACCAATCATTATCAATCAAGAGAAAATAATTCTATGGCCTCAACAACACGTTCAAAACGTAAATTTCCTCAACTAGAAATGGAATAGCCTACTGGAAGAAAAAGAAGTGCTCCTGACTTGCATTTTTAAACTAAGTCATAAAAAACTAAGATGATTATTCAAAAAACTTAGATTTCGACTTCTATAACACTTTAAGGTTGTTTGGTTTGATATAAAGCCAGAAACAGACTGGCGATTTTCAGAGCGATTATGCCCTCAGGCGCTGTGGCGCCTAGGGCGTTGAGCAATTTGGGGCAAAACGCCCAGTATCCAGCCAGCCAGATATTTTGCCAGCCGGATCGCTGTGCTCTGATTGGCCAAATTTCCTACAGCTGCCCAACTACTTTGATTTCTTCATCAACTTGAGCAGATTCTTTCACTTTTATTTGTGGTTTTGATTAATTTAATCACTCTGTGATTTTAATTAAATTAAACCATGGAAAAGAGGAAATTGGTCACTGAAGAGTCAATGCCAAAGCAGCAGGTCGAGCTCCTCATAATGAATAATATAATTTATTTAGTAATAAATTATTATTGAATAAATTTATTAATAATAATTATTATTAATACCAAACAAATTATTAAAAATATTTATTAATATTATTAATTATAATATTATAAATAATAACATTAATAACTAAATCTAATAATTTATTTATTATCAATAATATTTCTTATCAACAAATTTATTCAATAATAATTTATTATTTAATAAATTATATTATTATTAATTATGAGGAGCTTGATGTGCTGCTTTGACATTGACTCTTTGTTATTTATTTTTTACTGTTATTGTTGTAATATATATATTATATATATATAGATTATGAATTATAGTTTAATAATTATAATAATAGTTTATGGTTATTGTTTGTTTATAAATAATAATTTATATAAATGTGATTGCCAGTAGTAGCGTTTTTTCTATCGCCATCGTCCTTTCTGTGCTTTGGCCAGCGCCGCGATAAGACAACTCGCGGCGCTTCTCCCCATGAATCGCACAGTAAATATCGCTAGTCTGTTTCTGGCTTAATGCGTAATAGAATGGCGTTATGGTAAACCACTGTAATCTATTTGCTGATAATTCATTGGATAAAATCCTAATAGCAGTGTTACCAAACTTTTTTCTCACTAGTTCAGTTATAGAAGTCTTTCATTGATTGTTTTCTGTTGCTGAGGCTGCTACCCTGAGGTTACTTGATTGTTACTCCTTAAGAATTGAAGTGTACTCACTAAAACTCAGAGGCCAGCTGACATGCAGAAATTTTATCTCAGCATGTTGCATCTTTTTGCAATAAATCTCTAACCAAATTTTTGATAAGCTTGCAGCACTCTCAACGAAGCCTGTACAAAATATCATAATAGACTAAACAGATCATTTTGTTCTCTATCATTCAAGTGTTTCCATTTCTATTAAGTTGCGTATTAGTGGGAAGGGGCTAGAACTGTTTGTGAAGGCGAATAAATTTTTCTAATTTAGGCAAGTTCATGTACTCGGCAAAAAGGTTTTGTAAGAATCAACCAATGTTGGCTAAGTGAGTTGTTTATTTAAAGAGACCTCACGAATGCCGTGGAAGCTATGGAAATGTATAATGCGTAATATCATGTCTGAAAATCTCCGAATAGTTGAAATATAAATGTACAAAGTTAATAACAGCAGCATGGTAAAAAACGAGCCTCACACAATACATTCAGTTTCAAAATCAATTGCAAAATCATGGCAAGTAGTGAAATAGGTTAATATAATGGTGCAAGTTGACTTGCCCTGCTCAGCTAGCTGGACAATGCAGTAAAATAGTTAAAACAAATGTTATGGTTGTGCAAATACTAGGTGACCTAAAATGTAAAAATTAACAGTAAGCTAGCTAAATGTTACAACATAAATTGTTATGGTGTAATGTCTAGTATCGATCTGGAAATCCAAAATTGCTGCCACTGTTTTATAGCTGGCATCTGGTTAAACATAACATATTGAATCATTAGCTGTAAGGATTATTTGAAATAAACCGTTTACTGAAACCAAAACAAAAGTAGGATACTGGTTTTAAACAGCTGATGTCACAATTGATGCTGAATTTAGTGTTTGCTGGACATATTTATCGTAATGCAAACTCTAATGCTAAGTGCTGACTAGTAAAAAACCACTCAATAGCCAAAAGCAATTGATGGGATTGTACTGTCATTTGTAATGACTAGGCATGTATGTGTGTAGGACCTCTTGATTTTGCAATTTGACCTCATTGAGTGCAGGATTTCGGATTTTAGATAAAGTTTATTCCACTTATATATTGTTGCGTTATTTTAAATTAATATTGAAGGGTTCACACAAGTACCAGCAGGTCATTAAAAGTGAATTACATACCTTATGGACAGGTGTGGTAATCAACATGAGCATGAGACATGTTGTGATGTCGTGGATGAAGATGATCCAGTCAACTACAGTAAGCGTTGTCTTCTCGTCTATGATGTATGCATAACAGGTGAAAATATATTTGCTCTCAAAACTGTTGCATAACTGTCAATCTGTGGTTGAGGAGAGGGAAATTTCTAATAAAAATAACAATGAGAATTATTCCCATAGTCATGGTAACACGAATGACAATAATGGTGGCAATCATGGCAACAACTAATGCGGCCATGACAACGGTAGCAGTTCTGGTGACAACAACAGAAATGAGAATGACAAAAAAATACTATACTCATACGTATAACAGTGATGATGACAATAAAATAACTCTAAAATAATATTGACGGTGACAATGACAATGGCAATGGTGACAACAGTGTTGATAAAATAATGATAATGATGATAATGGTAATATTAGTGGCACAAGAATGAAAATTGACTAAGATTTTCTGGTAGAGCATGACTATTTAGCTTATATATTTTTATAATCAAGATCTGCACAAGAATAGAGTTACACATTAATTAACCTAAGCATGTCAAGACACAAAATTTCATTTTTTTCTGAGAAGACAACTCCAACGAACTCATATGCAATAAAAAAGTGGATTGCATCAAACCTTGATATATCATCATCATGTAAAAAATACTTAGTTTTTTTTCATTTTCGCCATTATTTAAACTTCAAAAATGATCTTTAGAATAAACACCTAAAAAACAAACATTGATACTAGTTGCTGAACAACAATTAGAAAATTAGTCATTTTTAGCCAAGTTTCCTTTTCATACGCTTAAATCACACCACAGTTTATCTGCCATGTTCTCTTATGTATGACAGACTCATTGTAGTTTTTTCCAATGAAGATCTTTAAGCAAATTTTATAGAACCGTGTGTAGATATAGAGAGAAACGAGGGTACTGTAGTTCACTTTGGGGATCACTACTTGACCCACTCATATAAACAACTGTAATCTTAATAGCTTGACAGCCGACACTCTTTTCTGGCTACATCTCCTTTCCCCAAAGTTCACTCTGACCAGAGTAGCCTCCAACGTCCTGTAAAGAAATCCTGGTCAAGTTTTACCATTTAAAACCCACAGCTCAGGCATTGAACTCAGCTCTTCACAACATATAATGGTGGGTTTGTTTGCTCCATACCTCAGAAAACAGGGTGATGAAAAAAAAGAAAAGAAAGTGTTCAGACAAGAATTTCGCTTTTTATAAGCATTTTCAAATGTAGAACGCGCGCTAGTATTCATAGTTCAATAGTGCACAATAAAACAGTGAACAATTCAGCAGTGGAATAATGTGAAAGACACCAAAAATCAGCCGCAATTGACCCTCTTCACCTTGACCTTAATTGGTGTCATATCCAGATTAGTGTTTCCATACAACTAAACTCTAGTTGTTGCAGCTATCGGCATCTTAAATCTAAGAAATATTTTATCTTCTTTCTTTATTTAACCTGAATATGCTCCTGCTGCCAATTTATTTAAGGCAGCATATGTGATGGCTTATTTTGTTTTATCTACCGCCAGTGAGCTGAATGGTTGTTAGTTTAGAACACCCAGTAAAGACTATTCTAGACCTGATTACCTAGTTTTACTTATTGATTATAGTAATGTTGTTATAGTATTATTGTCAGCTTTAATAAGTTGGCGATAGTACTGAGTGATACAGACGAGCAACATATACAAGTAATTTCATTTTTGCAAAACTTCTCTGTTCCAAACATACAGTAGTCAGCTATTGTGGCCAGTTAAAGCTTGACTTGCAACTTACCAACTATTATTATTACTGTAACAATTAATTTATTAACTAACCAAAGCAACCAAGGCCAGCATTTGTCCTTCTGAAAACCTTTTTACTCTACTCTGGTGAGTCACTTGTTTCTGCTGCTGCTTGTGAACTCCCAGTTGGGTGACTTCGTCAGAAAGCAATATGGGAGACTGGTTGCAGTTGTTCGGTGCCTGGTTTGTCTCCTAACAGCTAAAACCTCTGGACTATTTCTAACCATTAGGTATCAGTTTATTTTCAACCTTTCTGTTGGTACATGTACTGTGCAGTTATAGTCTAGAGGCTCTTACAGCCATACCTCTCAAAGCCATACAATCTGTCTAACTACAACCTGTCTTCGACACAACATTCTCCGAGGTCTGCAACTTCTGGGACTTGTCAAGACCTTGACAATAATTTAAAAAGTACAATCCGATGTCAAAATCAACTATAATAATAAAATATGGGCGGCGATTAAGATAACTGGGTTCTACACTCAGTTCACTCCAGGGCACACTTGACTCAGTCAGTTTTATTTAATTATCTCATACTACTTTGTAGAGCCACGCTATCTGTATCAAGGAGATGCGTTGTAAAAGCCCATCTGGTTACTTTTGCATTGATGTCAAGGTCAGTCAATACTGCACCAGCACTAGGTAGCACCCAGGATCAAGTATGCTTTTTAGCTTTTACTGAATATGTTATTCCGAAGAGAACTTGTAGCGCGATAATAAGAATATTATCGACTTATGTTCACCGAAAAAACTGCTATAAAAATAATCGGATCGGAATTAAATTTAATCAATAAATAATCACTTTGTTCGAAACTCGGGCTTCAACGAAAAGTAGCTCCCTGAATAAACAAATCTTCAACGACTGTTTATTTATACCGTTCATTGGTCGCGAATGAAACTGAACACTGAATAAATTATAACGAGCGAGGCTATTTTCTTCACTTTCATAGACCAGTTTTATATCCTTAAAAAAAATAATTCGAAACATTATAGTTGTTGAGAATTAGTTAAATTGAAAGGTAGTTCTACAAACTATTTTACTTTATAGCAAATAAAGTTTTATTTTTTTCACTATCATACAAATTGTTGCGTTATCTTCTTTATAATTTGTTTCGTAATCTATGACAATTCATTGAAAAACGATGATCTTTTAAACTAAGGTTCAGTTCCATTGAGGCGGGTTAAAGTACGAACACCTATTATTTTTTGTACAGTTTTCGACAAACAGGTCACAAATACTATTATTGAAAGTTTTCATAAAAGTACATGTCACCCTTCTAGGGAGTGTCACAATAATTTCAGCTGGTTAGGTTGAAGGGCTCAATGAGGCAGACGTACTCCACTTATTCTGTCTGGGAGACAACTGCGATTTGTTTAACAATGTTATAATTATATACAAGTGCTTGTGTAGATATGTAGAAACCCGTCACAGCATTTACAAAAACTGAGGTCATAAGTTTTAATGCTTTAAAGTGAAAAATAAACTTGTCCAGTATTAAATCATCGTATATTTTTACAAAGTTTGATGGTTAGTTTGTTTTGTAGGCTTCAGGCATTTGTACCTGATATTTGGTTTTGATGAATACGCTATAACTCTCTTATAGCAGGGGATGTTATTATTTCCTTCATTTTAGTTCCTATAAAAGGTGACATAATGGGAGTACACAATGATATTTGACTACTAGACATGATGCTTCGTTGGAGCGCCATTACATTCAACAAAGTGTCATCATGGTTATTTGATAAACTTGCTTTATGTATATCAATGAAAGCCAGTGTGAAAGTTTTCTCAGCCCAAATGTGTAAAGTTACAAAGTTGCTGATTCATTACAGGGTGATGAACACACTACGTTTTTGCTTACAGATGTTTTTTTCTTTACTTATTTAAGGGCATTCACTGGTTGTCTAAGCATATGAAATAATGTGCAAGATTTTATAGGAACAGTTAACCAGTTCCCCAGGTAGCCACCTGCATTACCTCTGGGAGTCTATGACCAGAGCCGTCTGTATTGTTAGGCAGGCCTGCTAGCAGTCCGTCCGGATCATTGCCTAGCTGTCAGCATCGCCGGCTGACAGCAGATCAGGATGACGACGCCTGTCAAACAAGTCGGCCTGTTGTCCACTGCTCGTTTGGACAATATTTAGCCATTTCAACCGTGAGTCGTCTAGCGATTTTCCTCCGGAGCAGTGGAGCCTGTCGTTATTGTATGTATCTGTAGATGGTGGTCAAGTAAGAACTTGAATGAGTGTGCAAAGCGTTTATTCAAAACAATAGGTACAGCTCCAAGGTAACACTGCCCGAGCTAAAGGCTCACAGCCATATTTATATGAATTGTTACATAACACCTTTTGTTTACAATACAATAAATAGCAATGTGATAATCTTGAGTAAGTAGCAACAGAAGTTAGAGGCTAAATATGATAGTCTGGACGTTTCCCTGGTAGCTGTAATACAAGGACAAGGCCACTTGCTACACTGAGGTTTGCAGTCCTTCCTGTACAATAATTTCTGAAATGTCAAATTAGCTAACACATACATACACATACAACGTTGATCTTTTTAGTTCTTTAGTGATAAGGAACCTAACCATTGGCAAAGACTCCTTTTCAGGCCAAGTTTATTGCTTACTTTTGGAAACGTCTTCTTATTATTATGAAAACCAATCAGAGGCAGATTCAGAAAAGAACAAAGGGGGTAGCCAACCGGGGTGGCTCCCCCATTGGGTTCTTTGGCACCCCCTCCAAAACCATAATAAATGATGTGGTGTGTTCTCAATATGGTTGCTAGAATAGTACGTATTATTCTTTATTCAACATCATCGACCATTGGTAATTGTGAAACATACACCCTCAGACACACATATACACATGTATGTTTCATTCAAAGTGGGCGAGTATGTATGTTGCATTGAAAGGGGTCGGTTCAACAATAATAATAAACAATAATCATTTTTTAAAAAGTGTAGTAATTAATTAATAATTTAGCTTTAGTATGTAGTAGTATAGTAGCAGGAGTAGTAGTAAGTAGTGGTAGTAGCAGAAGGGGTAGTAAGTAGTAATAATAAAGTAAGTAATAGTAACAAGTTAGTTGTTATTTAGAAGAATAATAATTGATTCTTTTTAGTAGTGTTGTGCGCATATTCATTTACCAATAACATGAATAATAATAATAAATGAATTTATTGATTTATTATTATATAATTTAGTAGTAATAATAATAGTGCATTACTACAATGTATTGTTGCTATTGCATTGAAGAGAAAGACAAGAAAATAATAGATTAGACATATTAAAATAATTCAATTATTATAATATTTATTTAATATTCATTGTTATCTATCTATTTAGCAATTAATTATTAACACAAAAAAAACAAATGATAATTATTACTTTGGAGGTGCAATGAGAAAACCTAGAATGCTTGTAGCTGCCTTGAGCTTTTACATGGCCATACTTTGGTTGATCAACTTCTACAAGGTGTTTTATGATGACAATTATCAATGAGCACTTCACTAACGTGCGCAACCGAGAGCTTGTTGCAATGGAAACAAAAAAATATTGGCGCCAAGCTTAGCAAATTTCTTCACTTGTTCTTCTGGAGGGGGCCGCCATGGCTCCCATGGCTAACCCCCTGAATCTGCCACTGAAACCAATTGCATCATAGAAAACAGCAGCTTCAAGCTCAAATTCAAGCACATGATATGAAAGGTCAACTAAACTGCGGTGTGGTTGTTTGCTAATAAGATTAAAGTAAGGAATGTAATTTGGCAATGTATAAAAAAAAACTTTTGTTTACAATAACATGTGGAGATAAACGAAAGTTTTTGAACAACTAAAACAAATAAATAGAAAAATCGTATACACGAAAGCATCGGGAAGTGCAATGAAAGTAAATTTGGTAACGGTGAACTAAATTGAATGAAGTCTCCTACTAAAATGTCTAGTTAAAGAAGTTGTCAATATCATTAAAAGCATAATTAAAGGAAGAGTTTGAACTATAGACAAGGATTGTTCACCAACTGGTAAATATAGGAAGTATTATGTGTCAAATAAAACTAGCTCACTGCAAATGGTAAGAAAATTGTCAGATCTTGCCAAACTCTTTAAGTTCTCCTCAGTAATAATACCTATAGTTTGATCGATGTGATTTTATTCTTGCTTTACCAAAAGACTGCATCATTGGCAGTGTTACGGGAACTTTCTGTTGACTGTGTGTTTAATTGAGCTGTGGGAAATTTGGAAACAGCTAAATCATAAGACGGTGGTTGTTCCAGAAAGTCATTTGGGTATAGCGAGTGTGGTTGTCTGAATATAGCTGAGTAGCTTGGAAGGAAACTCTGTGAAGCAATTGTGTATGGAAGAGGTTGGTCTGTTGTTCCATGGGATCTGTCATGTGTCCGCCGGGTGATCTGTCTGAATTTCCACTTGCTCTCTGCTCTACATCTCTAATGCTGTAACAAATTACACTAATCAACTGTGGTACTGGCTAAACTCTCATGTAGAAATACCAAACTGTTCTGTTCCTAAAGTTATCTCAGTTCTTTTTTGAGTAATCAGATTAGCCATTTTTGAAAAAGAACACATTCCATTGCTTTAAATCATTAAGTTGCTAAGTGCAATAGCAAAGAAGTAGTATTGTAATGAGTTCCGGTCTAGTTACGATAAACATCCACTATGTTTGAGCATTGTACCTCTCTCCAGAGGGGACACTGTCCTGCTCGACAGTGACAACTGTGTATCAGGCAACCGAATTACCCGGTATGGCAAGAGCCCATGGCTCAGACAAACAATACAGCGTAGTGCTTGTGTAAGTGGCTATATTCTCAAGACAACATCCTAAAGGGTAATTATTCCTCTAGGGTGTTTCTGGCAAGACATGAGAATGAATGCAAAGAGTGTATGAAAAGTCTCTCTTTTTATAGGGTGACTCACAGAAAATCATTAGCATAAATCATGTAAGACAAACAGTACAGGAAGTGATTTAGCCCATGCAATTAAATATATAAATAATGACCCAATCATGTAATGCAAATAAGTTAAATGATAAAGGCGCCAAGTGGCTAAAGGTGGAGTCTTATCTCCCTAGTCCAATCAGAAGTCTTACAGGGCTCCCAGGCTATAGTTAAAATACGGTCCACTAAGTCGGTAATCCGAGGAAGCGTAGTTCCGGTTCCTGGCCTTGACTGAGTTCCTAGGTGGTTTTGAGGTTCCTTTGCTATGTTGGCCATCTTGTGCCGGCCCATTATAGCTATACCGGGTCAATAAGGGTTCAATACCGGCCCTGCAGGGGTCACTACCGGCCCTGCACACTATGCCACCGGCACAGTATGACTTCTCACCGAAGCAGCAGTTTACCGAGCGCTGCAGGCTAAAGTCTAGCACATTGTTTCGCAAGGGTGGATAGTAAACGGCCTGTTTACTAGTAACCTCCACCAAAATCTACCACAGTATAAACCAGTCCATTAGACAGCTGCGGAGTCAAGTTTTCCACATTGTGAGGTTACAAACTTCATAATTGACTTTCAGGAAAATTAATAAGTATAAACTTGTTTTAACAAGACTGAAGAAAAATAGTTATTATTGTGATTTAAAACTGAGTTTTTCTCAGTAACATATGATGAAAGAGTGAACAAACTGAATTTATTTCAAAGTAAACTGCTTGAATTATCTCTTTAAAATGCAGGTTGTTTGTCAAATTATGTCTCCATAAGAATTTATCACATGGTAAAATGTTATACAATACCGCCGGAAAGATGTTCGAGATCTGATTTATTCTCAAATTATGCATGTGACTATTGGTTGACTTCCCCTGAGATTTTTAACTCTGATTCTCTGAGAAAATCTACCAAAATATGAAGCTCAGTCACTTCTTAAACTGTGAAACAATTTTGAACATTTTTTTTGTCAAAGCCATTTCATGAATTTTGGAAAGCAACATTCCAAAGCATTACTCAACCGAGCGATTAAACAGTATGAGAAAAAAAGTTGTAGAATGTTTAGTAGAAAAACTTCCTATCAATACTAGCGATCAAAGATTTATTGATCCAACTTTAAAACATAATAACAATGCAAACTCACCAATTAGTGAAAACTGGAGGAATTAAACGATTAATATTTTTATTTTTGCCAATCAAAGTAATCTGAAACCAAACAGTTTCGTTTGGACAAGCCGCAACACGTTATTGTTTTTTTTTTAGACAAGCAACGCAAAGAACTATAAAATCTTTTTAGGCATACTCGCTGGCTGGATCAATTCATAAAATGAATTTAATAAATAATGTTTTTCGCAATTTATTTAATTCAAAATGGTTTGGTAGCAATGTTTTTAGTGGATCGAAAAATACCATCCCCACGAGCAAAAAACTGCTAATTTGCAAGGCATACTCATAGATCGCGAACATTACCGATCCATTACATAAAAATTAATGTATACCGTTGTGGGTGACGTATGTTTCAAAGCAGTTCATTCTGGGTATTATTCATTGTTATTACTTTATCTTTATTTATTATCAATTATTATAAATTATATATGTTGTTTATTATTATTAACTATTATGATTTTCATGTACAATATTGATATACTAGAAATAGATTGATTATAATAATGAGAAGCAGAGCTATTTTGTTAAAACAATGAAGATAAATGCTATACTTAATCAAGAATGAACGGTTTTGAAATAAACGCTGTCAACCGGACAAATGTAAAGCTGTTTATTCTTTGACCCGCTACCACTATCTGCTACTTACCGATGCATCATGCCAATAGTACCAGTAAGGAATCAACGACATGATAACCAACGCTGATGAATTGCTTACACATGTGAAAATAATTATGCTCGTTACAATGAATTTTGGAAGTTTATGTCTTTAAATTTGATGCTGGTCGATGGATGCTATTTCATATTATTGTATAATAAAATTTAAAAGTTTGGATCGATGCGTTCGCCCCCACGCGATGCGGATTCCAAATATGACTAATAGCAGATGTTCATCAATCCAGCCCGCGAATACACCTTTTATGACTCTTCATGTATTGCTCGGTTTTTAAATTAGTATAACCAGTAGCAAACTTGCATAAAAGTTCAAAAACGAAAAAAATAAAAAAAAGAGTAAATTTTATGCGCATTTTTATGGACTTACTGTGTTGATCTGTCTTCTCTGGGTTTGTGCTGTCTGCGCCTTCTGGCCAAAGCACAAAGTGCAACAAAAACCAGCAGCAATACAATTGGTGAGACTTTTTTCTATGTGGAATGTAAAAACAATGAAATAGGGGTGAAATTTAAACAGTAGGTTTTGTTTGATGAACGCAAATGCAATCATTATAATAATTGAGGCAAAGCACAGTAGCGTATATAGTATGTGCTACTTTGTGAGCAGCTATACGAAAAGTGTTCAAGCTTTCATAATTACTAAAAGCACTTTTCACTATCTTTCTTTTAAAAAATTAGTCATCTGAAATATGCAAAGAAAAATATTGTGCAATGATTAGTAAGGCGAAAAATAGCTTTATTTTGAATAAAAACTATAAATGCTTCTGATATCCAGACAGTGAGGTAAAGTATGAACAACAGAAAGTTTTAAAAACAAGACTAAGCACTAGTTGAACATTATTTGGAGATTGTAACTTTACATAAATTTTAGCATTTGCAAGTTTAAACTAAAAAACACAAAAAATTAATATAGAAATAAATTAAATGGTCACAACTTGCATACGAGTACCCAAAAAAAAAACATTTGATGAGCAAATCTTACACAAAAATAAAATTAATGTTTTGAGCTTAAGTCGCGAGGTATCATTGGTATTAAATACTCACCATAGCCTTTTTCTGAAGTGAAATCATTTTCTGCAAAGTAAAAAATGGTAATATTGTACAAAAAATAATAGAATGGCGCTGTTATTTGGATTGAAGGTGGTCTTTATTAGGAAAAGTATGTTTAGATGTTTGAAGAATGCTAAAACACGTAAAGACTTGAAGCAAAAAACAACAATGTATTAGAGAATACATGTCTCAGCTCACTTATTTGTTGTTAGCATAATTACAGAGCAACTTTTCCTATCAACATAAGGCTGCTGTTTTAAAGGCATTCGGGCATAAAAACTGCAAAAAACAAAACATTTTGTCAATGCTAAAGTTACAGAAAAACTAAGAAAACTTACACACCGAGTAAACCTGTATAGATGAAGTTGTTTGCATGGTAGCTATGTATCCTTCACCCAATGCTACAAGAAGTAACAGCATTTATCTAGGCTATTATATAGTGAGTTCATATACTTTAACAACTTCAGCGAAGTTCAAGCAACTGTTTGGTTTATAAAGGAAGTTTTTAAAAAGTCTTGAGCAATTGATTCTGCAGTTCCAAACCAATCAGAAATATTTACGGACCAAAGAGTTCATTTCAACCCAAAAAAAACACTGAGTTTTGGCAGGAAGCAGCTGAATCAAGCAAGTGTTAAAGTCCAAGGTATAAAAGAAATGAGTCATTCAATTATATTTGAGAAAATCATACCTTGAGAGCATAAATGTTGCCTGGAGTTCTCTTGATCTGATTTATGTACACAATATGATAGGTCTTTCGGTAAATCTCATGTCTCCACAGATTTGAATAGAGAGTTTCCCCTTCGAAATCTATTTCAGCTGTTTATACTACGATGTCGTCAGATTTGATGAATAGGTGTTCTCTTAGGTGATCGATATAATAGTAACATCCTAAAGCATGGCACAGAGGTATTACAATAGGTTTTGATGAGATATGATGTGTTTCGGGAGGAGGTTGTTTTCCATAAAAAACAGCACAGAGTTGATGCTAATACAAATACAAAATGGTTTGTGATCTAAAACTTATCATGTGGTTCCCATCTAATTTTTATCCATCCACCATGCCCTGTTTCAGACAGGTTGTGTTTTGCACTATCATAGTTGTTGGCAGCAGCAAAACCAAAATAAGCATCAAAATTGGAGCTAGCATCTGTAGCAGACAAAAAACTGTTACTCAATATCAAAATAGTTATGTCAAAAGTATTATGTAAAAATACATAAAGTAAAAACCTATCTTACCTGTGTAAAAAATACAAAACAATCCTAATTACTTTTGGCCACAGATTTGTAGCATCATGATAGAATGAACACTTTGAAGATAGAATAGTGTTTTGCCTACGCTTGGTTGAGCGACTGTTTGCTATGAAGAAGAACGGAACGAGAACCCAAAATGGGTTAACACGAAATCTTTCTTTGCTTGTCATCTTGGATGATAGAGGAGAGTTATGGTGCTGAGATTTGAAAAACTTAGTTAAAATTTACCGTTTTCAATGGTCAAAGTTGCTTCAAACCCCTAAGAATTTCTTCAAGTTTTAAAAGTTCGGATGTGAAGGACAGTTTACTCCACAATGTTTGCTATTTTTGGTGTATTCTCGTTGTAATCGCACCAAAAATGTAAAAATGATTTTACCCACTTTTTTCCTGAGATAAATAACTGCACTTTGTTTTTGTTTCTTAGAAAGGCTTTCCAGACTGTGACAACATCGAAAAACTTGAAAAAACTGTCTAATAGACCTGCACTAAGCTTCTCAACTCTAGCTGTCTAAAGACCCACATTCACTACACAACAGTTTAGCTTGAGGAGGCTTTACTGCTATGGCACAAAAGAGAAAATAGGGTTTGTGCAGCACCATAAGTGATATATTTATTCAGTTGCCACAAGCATGGCATGCATTTGGGTTGACCACTAGAAAAGTGGAATGGGGTCTTAATGTGATAATGGTGAGGTATTTAGGAGACTTTTACCTACCATAGTACTTTATAGACTGAGCTGATTAAACTATACAGTTTCTCACCCTAATGCATGAAAGCGATAACAAATAACAGTGACGCAATCAACATTATTGAAATATACTTACAGTGTTCTGGCAGCTCTGGTCTAAACAGAACTGTTCCACCTTCATTTCTGTTATATTGATCACTGAATGTTAAGCGAAATCTTCCATCACCGTTATTAACACAAAACACACATACTATGACAACAGCCAACAGAGCTGTCTCTAGTAAAGTGTAATTGTTTGTTGTGTTGCTAAAGAGTAAATGTCATCGGTGTTGATATCTGCTCAACCTACAATGAATTACACTATTAGTTCATGCATGGATAAAATTACTGATTATTAATGCTCATTGGTGTTGGGATGCTTTAGAAATTGCCTCATCAGAAATGACTCAAATTAAGTTTTGTACTTTTATGATCAATCAATAGCAAGCATAAAATAACTGCACAAATTCTTTCGTTGAAACGTTACAGAACTACTTGGTTGATTTTTTTTAAACAATTCGCTGTCTTGTGATATGACTACTAAAGTGAAAGCTCCTCTTCATTCAATTCAACTTGAATCCACTCTATTCCACTCCACTCCACCCTACCTTGCCCCGCCCCTCCCCAATCCACCCTACCACCTCCACCCCACCCCATCCCAACCCACACCACTCCAACCCACCCCACCCCATCCCACCCCACCACACTCCGCCTTACCCCATCTCACCCCATCCCCCCAACCCACTACACTCCACCCCACCCCACCCCATCCCACCCCATTCCACCTTACCCCACCCCACTCCACCTTAGTTCTGCAACAATGGGAAAATTATGATGGTTTATAGTTTATGGAAAAATTGCAAGCGTCACACTATAGTTGAGATAGCATACACAAGTGTCACAAGTAGTAATATATGAGCAGATCTCCCTACCAAGTGTTTTTTTTGTGGATTAGACCTTGGAGTTTAGGCAATGGGTTACGACGTTGGATGAATTCGCCGAGTTTATATTGTATTTCATTTGAGGGGTACTTGAGTGGCATTTGAGTGGCATTTAAGTGGCATTTGAGTTTTGATTCTTTTTTTACTTAATTTGAACTCATATGGCAGCTAGATTTTGAATGTATGGCATTTAAGTTTTGATAATTGTTTTACATAACTCGAGCTCATATGGTATCTTGAGAGAGAGGGGAGAGGAGAGAGGAGAGATGGGAGATGAGAGAGGAGAGAGAGAGAGAGAGGAGAGAGATTTTTTAGTTTTTTATACATTCATGTATATATGGTTAATTATGTACATATTTATGGCTATATTTATATCTACATAGAGAGAGGGGAGATATATCTACATTGAATAAATATATTGATCAAAAATGAAACATTATATGATTATATACCTGATTACATAATAAGTAGGGAAAATCTTCCTATATAATATAGCTAGAGTCAGTTAATACTAAGTAACACAAAGCACTACAACTTGTAATGACAATCAATGCATTCATACATACATACATATGGTATCTTGAGAGAGAGAGAGGAGTGAGAGATCTTTTAGTTTTCTATACATTAATGTATATATGGTCAATTATGTACATATTTATGGGTATATTTATATCTACATAGAGAGAGAGGAGAGAGGAGATATATCTAAATTGAATAAATACATTGATTAAAAATGAATCATTGTATGATTATATACATTTATTACATAATAAGTACAGAGCACTACAACTTGTAATGACAATCATGAATCAATATGTGATTATATACATTTATTACATAATAAGTAGGAAAATATTCTTGTATAATATAGCTAGAGTTAGTAAATACTAAGTAGTACAGAGCACTACAACTTGTAATGACAATCAATATATAGTATTTTTCTTTACAATGTAGTCATACAGAGCACTACAACTTGTAATGACAATCAATGCATAGTCTTTGGAGAGAGGGGAGAGGAGAGATGAGAGAGGAGAGAAGAGAGAGGAGAGAGAGGAGAGAGATTTTTTAGTTTTTTATACATTTATGTATATATGGATAATTATGTACATATTTATGGATATATTTACATTTACATTGAATAATATACATTTATTACATAATAAGTATATTAAATGCTATAAAATATGTTGGAAAATCACCAAATTAGACCTCTAGATGGTTAAAATCTACAGTATTTGGGAAATAACTGCAAGAGAGGAGAGAGGAGTATTTGGTAGAGGAGAGAGTATGTTGAGAGAGAGAGGAGAGATAAAAAGAGGAGAGAGGAGAGAGGAGATATATCTACATTGAATAAATACAGTGATTAAAAATGAAACAATATGTGAATATATACATTTATTGTGTAATAAGTAGGGAAAATCTCATACAATATAGCTAGAGTCAGTAAATATTAAATAATACAAACTTAGGAAGGAAGACTTCTGTTCTATGTACTTTTGATTCCATAATGAACTAAAATAAAAAGTTATGTATTAGTATAGAATGGTTAAACAGAAATTTAAAACAACTACAAACTCTTACTAAATAGTACTTTTTTATTAATTATTACCTTATCATCAAAAATTGACTGTTAATCGGATGTTTTTGTAGCTTGTCGTGTCTTACGTTGTTGAGTCCTTACCCTTCTAGCTTGTCTTTGAGCGGACTGTCGCTGCATGTTTCTTCTTTTTAGAGCAAGTTCTTTACGAGCAGACTCGATAGAAATTGGTGTGTTTACCTGTTCTAGTTGATATTGTCGTTGTTGTAATACATAATGTAATCTCTGAATGTCTGATGTAACATCATTCCCTAAGAGCTTTAATGTTAGAAAAGATTCAGTTCGAAAACTATTTAGCTGCTCTATCAAGTCTTTCTGTATGAATTTACAATTGTTTGAGATAATTCGCACTCTCTCTTCAATTTTTTTATTGCATATGTTTTGTAGAAGTATCAAGTCCTCTTGAGTCAAAGATTTAGGCTGAGTTTCTGATTCTGTGTTGTTAACTATTTCCATTTTTTGTCATTGAATCTGAAAAAAAACAAAAAAACAGATGATTAATTTTGTTCAGTTGTTTTAGTATAATAAATAATATATGGGTAAAAACTGTAATTTATTAAGTTTTTACCTTGATGCTCTTCTAATAGCTGTAGTAGATGTTGCTTCTCTGATAGCCGTTGTAGAACTGGATGCTTTCTGTGTGAAAACTATGGCTCTTATATAGCTAAAGTTGTACTGATTAAACCCTATGAATACCATCTCGTGTCAATCTCTATGAATCAACATTTGTTCACGCGAAGGAAAGTCAATGCTTTCGCGGGAATAAATAAATAATTTTCACGCGAATACAAACCAATGCTTTCGCGGGAATAAATAAGCTATTTTCACGCGAATGGAAACCGTTGCTTTCGCGGGAATAAATAATTTATTTTCACGCGAATAGAAACCAATTCCTTCGCGGGAATAAATAATTTATTTTCACACGAATAGAAACCAATGCTTTCGCGGGAATAAATGATTTTATTTCCCGCGGATGAAAGTCAATGTTGTCGCGGGAATAAATACTTTATTTTCACGCGAATAGAAACCAATGCTTTCGCGGGAATAAATAATTTATTTTCACGCGAATAGAA
Source organism: Cryptosula pallasiana (assembly GCA_945261195.1). Taxonomy (NCBI): domain Eukaryota; kingdom Metazoa; phylum Bryozoa; class Gymnolaemata; order Cheilostomatida; family Cryptosulidae; genus Cryptosula; species Cryptosula pallasiana. The sequence goes on along the minus strand of OX183131.1, from coordinate 54,278,793 downwards.
ACCAATGCTTTCGCGGGAATAAATGATTTTATTTCCCGCGGATGAAAGTCAATGTTGTCGCGGGAATAACTACTTTATTTTCACGCGAATACAAACCGTTGCTTTTGCGGGAATAAATACTTTATTTTCACGCGAATGGAAACCGTTGCTTTCGCGGGAGTAATTGGTTTCTATTCGCGTGAAAATAAAATATTTATTCCCGCGAAAGCATTGGTTTCTATTCGCGTGAAAATAAATTATTTATTCCCGCGAAAGCAACGGTTTGTATTCGCGTGAAAATAAAGTATTTATTCCCGCGAAAACAACGGTTTGTATTCGCGTGAAAATAAAGTATTTATTCCCGCGACAACATTGACTTTCATCCGCGGGAAATAAAATCATTTATTCCCGCGAAAGCATTGGTTTCTATTCGCGTGAAAATAAATTATTTATTCCCGCGAAAGCAACGGTTTGTATTCGCGTGAAAATAAAGTATTTATTCCCGCGAAAACAACGGTTTGTATTCGCGTGAAAATAAAGTATTTATTCCCGCGACAACATTGACTTTCATCCGCGGGAAATAAAATCATTTATTCCCGCGAAAGCATTGGTTTCTATTCGCGTGATTATAAATTATTTATTCCCGCGAAAGCATTGGTTTCTATTCGCGTGAAAATAAAATATTTATTCCCGCGAAAGCAACGGTTTCCATTCGCGTGAAAATAGCTTATTTATTCCCGCGAAAGCATTGGTTTGTATTCGCGTGAAAATAATTCATTTATTCCCGCGAAAGCATTGACTTTCCTTCGCGTGAACAAATGTTGATTCATAGAGATTGACACGAGATGGTGTTCATAGGGTTTAATCAGTACAACTTTAGCTATATAAGAGCCATCGTTTTCACACAGAAAGCATCCAGTTCTACAGCGACTAACAGAGGAGCAACATCTACTACAGCTATTAGGAGAGCAACAAGGTAAGAAGCACTAAAATAATTATTTGTTTTTAATTAATTGAAACATCTAGGTTTTTGAATCTTAGTTTTTAAAAACAATCTTTTAATAAAACAATAATTTCAGTATATTTACATCATTAAACTAAGCTCTTTTACTTTTTGCAGGTATGATGACATCACACTCCAAAGCACTTCCTAAGCTCCATATTGAACCAACCACAGCTACCAACAACACTAACGCTATTTCCACTACAACCATCATTTCCACCACCAACGACATTCACATTGATGATAGAAGATCCAATCCTAACACCTTTAATGATACATCTTCTCGCTCAAACACCAATGCTCATGCTGATATAGCAATGAACCATCATGTAGTTTCAGCTGACTCTCCTTTGAGTCCCACACCGGACTACACATATCTGCATGAGAACAGTGAAGTCAAACGAACGGAGGATATCAAAAAACCGACAGTGACATTATCTCAAGCTTCAATTTCCTTTTTATTCAGCAACAGCAAGAATAATACCGTAAACAAACTTAGAGAGTTTGAATTGCTCGAGATGGGTGGAATAATGACAGGAGCTATGCAGAAAAGAATGTTGGAAATCGGAAATTTTGTGAGTTTGTTGGATTTACCAATTCCTACGATATTGGAGGTTTTCGATGTTAATTACGTTGAAGATTATGGTATATTGGACTATGAATATGTTTTAAAAAACAATCATCGAATTCGAGTCAAGTCACTGATTGACAAAGAACTTACGGTGGAGCTACAGGAACTTGATCCCGACTCTTCACAAATCCTAGTGTACATGGGAAAGCTAGAAGAAAATCAACCCGATCTACGTATTGTAGGAGATAATCATCATCAAGGGCTAAAACAACGAGTTATAGCCAAAATCTTGAGAAAAAAATCATTGAAACAGTTGCAAGCATACTTTGATATCATCACTTTCGATAATATTCCTGTCAACACTCTTCTGACATTCACTAGACTTTCAGTTTGGAAAAATTTGAAGTCGAAGCAGCGAAAGCGAAAACAAGATACATCGCCTTTACGTATCACTCACACTGTCACTTACAGATACATGATGAATGACGGATCTTTGATGACTGGGAAGATTGTTGTCCCTCCTGAGAACGTTTTGAAGATCAAAAATCATGAATGTGGTATGATCCACTATAAAAGTACGATGACAACTGAAAGCGGCACAAAGAAACACATTCTCACGATTCTGAGTGTTGAAGAAGCTTTGATGCTTCTATCTACTTCAAGTGAAAAAGAAGGAATAGCTTTCAGACTTTCTCTATTTGATGATGCTGAGCTGATGAAAAGTTATGATGATGATGTTGCTGCTGATGATGCTGCTGATGATGATGATGATGACGATGATAACATTGATGCTTATACTGATGAAGAAGATGATAATATGACGGATGATGACTCTGAGAACAAAAAATTTGAGGAAAAAGATGAAGTTGTCGACAATGATAGTGAGAAAAGCAATGAAGATGACAATCACATTTCAAGCGAAGCTAGCAGGATTTCAATATCGGAAATTTAATTAAGGTATGTTAATCTTCACTAGTAATAAGTAACTACTAATAGCCATATTTTTCACCATAGTATAATGTAGTTGTTATATCGACATCTATGTATGCTTTTAGATAGAATACGTGTACAAGTGAATGACCGTCGACTCGCCAAAATCTATCAGCAACAACTCATGAACATTAAATTACATATTATTTGTATTGTGCAATAATTTGTATATATTTAGTGTAATAAAGTATTTTATTCATATTTAACATTAGTAATTTAGCCAATTTGTAAAACTTTCGGGGTTACAACTCTAAAATGTTACAAAATTTCAATGTTCCGACACAAAAATAAATATTTAAAGTTATCGTCTCATTTTTCAAAAATGTTAAGACAACTCCCATTTATAATTTCTAAACTTCGTTTTTGAAAAAATATGTAAAAGTTGTCGGCACATTGTGTCAAAATGGTAAGACAACTCCGCTTTTTACACAAAAAATTGTGAAAAATGTTTTATAATTTGTTTGAGAAACCAAAACAGTAGAAGACTTTTTACAACCACAAGCATTATACTTTAGGTTTTACAGTTTTGTGAATTGGGTGTTGATAGTTTGTCACGATATGACATAATAATTAAGTAATTATAGTCTTTTTCATAACAATGCTATAGATTCAGTAATACAGATGTGAAATTTACTGTTTCATCACTTGAATGCAGTATGAAGGTAGTTGATGTAATATTTATTTTGTAATATTATGCAAAGTAATACAGTAAGAATGAAGCGTATGGAGTTCTCAACCACAAAACAAATAAAAATAATGCATTAGGTAAACTAATGACAGAACAATTTTACATGAAGTGTATACATATGAATAAAGTATTCATAAAAACACAGACTATTGTCTGTATATATAATATATATAGAGAGTATTTATAAAAAAACGTCCTATTAACTATATATTTTGTGGTAAGAAATTATAAAATAGGATAGTTGCATAAAGTCTATGGTAAACTAATGACAGAATATTTTTTACATGAAATGTATACATATGAATAAAGTATTCATAAAAACACAGACTATTGTCTGTATATATAATATATATATATATATAGAGAGTATTTATAAAAAAACATCCTATTCACTATATATTTTGTGGTAAGAAATTATAAAATAGGGTAGTTGCATAAGACCTATTCCAGAGCCATGATAATATTAAAAAATATAGTGAAATAAAAATTTTAAAACTCACCTAAGAGTGCAGTTAGTACAAGAACTTCTTCTTGAGAAAAGTCTGAGTTTTTCTGCATTTTTTGTCTAATAGACGCTAATTTCAGTTTAACACAATCATTAAAACCCTTTTTTTTCAGTCCATCTTTTATATTCAAAATTAATTTAAGTGAAGTTAAATCAATTTTCTTATCATCAATCTTTTGGCTTTCTTTTAAATCTACTTGGGTTTGAGGTTTAACTGTTATAGTATTAGATTCTAAAACACTGGTTTTTGGACTGCACTGTGAACTAGCAACAGAAATTAAGTCATTATTACTTTCTTCAGTTTCTGAAAGATCAGAATCTGAAGATATAAGTGCTCTCATTTTTTTACACTGGTTTTCAATCAAAAGTTTTCGATCTTCAGCAGCAGGTTTTTTAGCTATCGCCAACCATTTACTCCCTAATTCAAAATCTAAAACAATGTTTTCAAAAAAATAACCTTCTATTGGATAGAGATACACTAACGCAAGATTTTTCGGAAAAGTAATATCCATAAGTAATTCAGAATATTTTCTATTAATAAATAAAACAAAATTATTGTAACTAGCAATATCAACAATAAAAAACATTTTAGTTTTTAAAATACAACTATGTTGCTGAAGATCTCTCAAAGTTGTATGCGATTTTCCACATAAACAATAATAAATAAACAAGTGAGCACAAAAATGTCTTGAAAGAACTCGGCCAGGCTCATGCAATCCCCCTAATTTAAACTTCTTACCACAAAATATACAAGAGACGTTGTTTTTGTTTCCTTTCAGTGCTTCACTCAACATCTTTGTGCCATATGCTATCAATAACAATGAGAGCACTGAAAGGAAATACCTAGGGCTTTTGTTATCAATATCTACAAACAAAATAAACAAATTCTCATCATATATAGATAACTTTCTTAAGCATGGTATATGTATATATATATATATAAAGATAATGCATGTCACTTACACTTAAAACACTCTCTATCTTCTTTTATATTTCCGTCTAGAAGACTTACTTCCTTATATTGTCTTAATTGAGGATTCTCTGCTTGAACTAAAATAGAAAATACGAATGTAGTTATGCTATTTTTTTGAAAAAATTCGAAAAATTTTTTATAAATTGAATGAGTATGTAGTAAGTAATATTTTCATCATACTTACATTCAAATGTGTTGCGTTTATAGTACAGGAAGTTTTCGTTCTTCCCAACACATTGTTTACTTCCTATGAATCGTGAAGATGTTTTTTCTACCAAAAAAATAACATAGTAAATGTAAAGTCATTATTATTGTACCTACAAACAAATTTACATTTTTCATAAAACAGAAAAACTTACTCATAGCAATATGCGTGCTAGCTTTGCTCTTTTCCGTCTTCTCTTCATCATCTTTAAAACACTCCTCCAACCACCTTAGTGTTTCATCATCGGTAGAACTTAATAAAACAATAAATCAAGATTGTAATTATTTAAAAACTCTATATAATACAGTTGAATAATAAAGTTTCAATAATATACTTACATAGCACTGAAATCTATTTCATCAATATTCAGCTCTAGCTCATCATCTGAGGTTGTAGACCTACAAGTAATATATATATATATACATTTGTATAAGTTTATAAATGTAACTGCAACAAAATTGTAAAAGATAGTATAATATAACTTACTCATTTCTTGTAGGGATATTGCTGGCCATTTCTTTGTAGTTTTGTGTTCTAATACTATACTTGAAATATTGTACTTAGTGCAAATGAAAACTGATCCTGCTTAGTATAAAAATACTTTCTCTTATATACAAAACATTGAAGTCATTTATCAAGATTAATTCGTAGACTGATTTTCATATAAAACCAAAACATTGAAGTCATTTATCAAGACTAATTCGTAGACTGATTTTCTGATCATTACTATGATAACTGATATTGTTTTTAAAAAAGTGGAAGTCAATTAAAAGGTTGGTTAAAAAATAGGAAGATAGAGATTAGATAGATTAATAAGCTTGAGTCATACATACACCCTTGTAAACTTTCTTTCCACCTAACTAAAATTCTTTGAATGTAAAGCATTGGATAAACAAATTTTACAATCCCTAGATTGATACTCTTTTAAGATACATCTAGCTAGAACCAAACTTACATTTCATTTTGAATGACAACTCGCTTCCTCCAAACATATTTTTATAGCAAAAATATAATGTGTGATTAACTAGTTCAATTGCAGTTCATCGCATATAGACACATCAACAGCAAAACATTGATGATGTAGTGTAGTTCCGTCTTTATATCATCAGACAGTAAATTAAAATGTGAGAGCTTAAATTATAGTTTACAACGTCAAGTATGAGTTAGGAATGTAATAAACACTTTAAAGTTATCTGATAGCATTTAAATATGTATATGTAACATATAATTCTTGTTTTGTTAGACAAAACAGCTTCCTAAAAATAGAAAATACACCATGTATGTTGATATATTGTTTGTATTTCACACAAAAAACAATGAGTTATTTTAAGAAAAGTAACAGTCTAACTAACAAAAAAGTGGATAAAGTCATGCTTTGTTCATGTTTTTAGACGATATCGGAGATAACTAGAATTAGAGATACACCACAAATCCGTTTTGGTGGAAGGCTGTAGCTGTCTTAACTAATATGTAATCAAAAAAATAAAAAAAACAAGAGATAAATGCAATCAAGTTCTCTTCCTTTTTAGGTTAAATTAATGACTTTTCTCGAGCGGCTTTATAACACATAACATTAAAAAGATCAAAACATATAGGATTAGGCGAGAGATGATGATTAACGGCTTTTCTGGAATGAGTTTATTAGTGAAGTTGCGCTGTATTATAATTAATTACTTTTTAAAACTTGTGAAAATGAACTGGTAACATTACGTCGACTGAAATAATACCTAAAACGTCTCGCATAAATTTTGATCTAACCGAAAATGGACTGAAAACCTTTAGGGTGAGTACAAAATTATCGTAACTCGCTATAACGGATATTGTAAGAAATATTTTATTTTCTCGTTGCTAACTTGACGTAAAATGTTTTGTAACGGATGACACGCGATCTCGATCGATTTTTGCTAACTGATCACTTAGTTACTCGTAAACATTTGATACTCGCTTGATTTTTTTGATAACAGCAATATCCCAATTATGCTTATCGTAAATATTTCAAAAACGGATATTGCGTGTTTCAGTTGGTTTTTCCTACTAAATCGCTTAGTTACTCGTAAACATTTGAAAATTGTTTGATTTTTTCGCTGATAAAACATGTTGCAAGTATCTTTTACCAAATATTACCGTGATTTTCAATCAGTTTTCCTTACTAGATTACTTAATTACTCACCAACGTCCATAATTGTTTTTATTAATCATTGTTGCAAAGCAATGCTGTATTTAAATAATATTACTACGTTTCCAACCAATTTCCTTACTGAATTACTTAATTACACGCCAGTATTTCATAATTTCTCTCACTAATAATTACAAATAATATTGTAAATAAATAATTTACCAGGAATATTTATGCTCAAGTCTCCTCTCTCTCTCCTCTAAACACTCTCTCTAGATATATCAAACACAGTTATTTTTATACGTAAACTCAATCTCGAATGCTGATAATATGTGGTCTCAAGCGGATAAATGAAGTTAAAGTACTTTACATTACACAAAATTTACTGTAAATTTTAATCATCTAGAGGACTAATGGTATCCTCTCTCTCCTTTCTCTCAAGATATCTCCTCTCTTTCTCTCTATTTCTCTCTCTCTCCTTTAACCTCTCTCCTCTCTCCCTCTCTAGATGTATACAAATTCAATTATTCTTATATGTAAACTCGATCTCGAATGCTGATGATATGTAGTCTCAAGTGAATAAATGAAGTTAAAGTACTTTGTATTACACAAAATTTACTGTAAATTTTAATCATCTAGAGGGCTAATGCTACCCTTTCTCCTCTCTCCTCTTTCCCTCTCTCCTCTCTCTCAAGATATCATATGAGTCAAAATTACCAAATACTGTAGATTTTAACCATCTAGAGATCTAATTTGGCGATTTTCCAACATATATACCCTATGAGTTAGAATTATGTATATAACTATGTAAAAAAATTATCAAAAACTTGAATGCCATACATTCAAAATCTAGCTGCCATATGAGTTCAAATTAAGTAAAAAAATAATCAAAACTCAAATGCCACTTAAATGCCATTCAAATGCCACTCAAGTACCCCTCAAATAAAATACAATATAAACTCGGCGAATTCATCCAACGTCGTAACCCATTGCATAACCCCCAAGACCAGAACCACAAAAAAACACTTGGTAGGGAGATCTGCTCATATATTACTACTGTCACACTGTAGTTGAGATATCTTACAAAAAAAAATTCTTTGTCACAGATGTTTGAGAACAAGTTGAGTATTACTTAACAACATACTATTTCATACACATATATGAATATACATGTACCATTTAGACTTTTTATCAAACGGACAATCACTTTCATACGCGCTCCGTAAAGGATGTCATTGTAACTTTTGAGTTCACGCAAATCTGAACTAGAAGGCGAAGGAATTCTGTTTTTAATGGCATGTCAAGGTAACACCTGTGCACATCCGTAGCCCTTCAATGACACTACTACCTCACTATATCTATTGTTAACATTGCTAAATTGCAGCAGCATTTTTATTGTAAGCCAAGCTATTGTATCTTCTCATTGTCTTACCATTGCGTAAGCCTACCAGATATACAAGATAACACTTTTTGTGCTTCCTTCTGTGATGTCTGATCTAATGGGATAACATCCGTCACATCTTGCTCTCCCCAATTGATACTTGCCAACGCCGTACCATATAACCAGAAACCAGGTAGCCAACTGTGTACATATGAGATGAAGCTTTCAATGTAATCTATGTTTGTTTACAATTCAAGTATTTTGACAAAGTGATAAACTTGTAAAAAATCAGCAAACACAAGTTTATACGCTACATGTGGTGTTGGTTGGTAGTAGAATTCGGTGGTTGGTTGAGGTTTAGTCTAAGATCATATCTAGGCTAAATCAAGATTGAGTCGCCTGAAGAGGTCAGATTCACATTTTAAAATTCATTACCAACTAAAGACTGATAAAAACAAAGGCGTTTCAGAGACCAGCAAAAGAAAAGTTATGTTTTGTGAACCTCCCTAATTGGTAGAGAAACCACACACCCATCTCATTCCACCACCCGGTTTCCATGAATAAGTGTATTGGAAACACCCTCAGTAGAGCTGGTTATATGGATTATGAATAAATACTTATCTATAAGAAATTTAATGAAAGGGAAATTACTCATGTTGTTGCTGACCTTGAACCTATTCATTGACAGGTCAATGGCTTTACCATTGACCTGTCAAACTGTATTGCAATACTTATACTAGCTTGAGTAAATATTTGTAACAGTTGGTCCAATAGTTCTTTTTGTTTATAAAAAAGCTTTTCCAAGGGCTTAAATGCTTTTTTGAATTAGTAATGTCCAGGCAAGTTATTTGCAACTACTATTAGCACATATACTCCTGCAACTATGTTAAACCTTTAGATAAACTTACTCTCCTCCCACCGTTAACATTGCTAACCATGTGGCCTATCAACAAACACTGGCATGCAAAGAACTTGCTGAGTGAAAAAGATTCCCGCACCTGGTAAACACACACGAAACATCTCAACAGCAGGTCACAGGTTTAACTATGATGCCATTAAGAGATGGTTCTTGAGTTGTCACCATATTTTGATTTCGAAGTCCATTTTAAAAAATAAAACAACTGATTTGCAATTCATAAACATAGTATGGAAAATCAAACTGTTGAAAGACGACATAAATTACAACATGGCTACCATTTTGATCTGTATATTCTTTGTTTCATTGTATTCAAGAAAAATATTGTGAAAGTTTTGATTTCAGTGAAGTTTTGCAAAGTGCAAATGGAAAAACTTAAAACGACTGCATGTGATTGATTTGAAGTGTCAAATGGTGCATCATTACAATATTGTACACTTGTGATACAACTTTCATCTAACCTCATTAATGAGTTTTAAAATGGGAAGTTGTTCTGCCCTTAAAAGATAAGTTTTCATTTAAAATCAAAATGGCTGCCTCTGCATTGATTTTGAATATATTTTCAATAACCGCCGGTTAGTCACTTTTTGATGCTTCTGTTTGTGAACTCGCAGTTTGGTGAGTTTGTCTGAGGGCAGCACTGAAGATCGGGTTATAGTTGTTTTGTCCTTGAATCTGAGACGCAGCAGCTAATACCTGTAGACTATTCCTAGCCACTAAGCATTAGCCTATGTTAAATTTGTCTCTCGGTTACATGCATTCATACTCTAGCTGCACTAGCAATCACACCTCTCAGAACTGCACCAACTGTCAAACTCTCTACCTGCGTTTGACCCAAACACTCTCCAAGGTCCTCAATTTCTGGGGTTATCTATATCCTTGAAAATATCTCAGAAAACACCATCCGATCTGTAAGTCAATGATGATATCAAAAGACGTGGTAGTGCTTGAGATAACTAGGCACTTCACTCTGCTGGCTAAAGGGCAGACTTGACTCAGTCAGTTTCAGTTAATTATCTCATGATAGCTTGTTAAGCCACGGTATCTGTATCAAGGAGATGCGTTGTGCAAGCCCGTCTACTTGTTTTTGCATTGATGCCCAGGTCAGTTAATGCTTTGCCAGCACAGGGTTACACTGAAAGCTGGGTTACAGCTATTTATTGGTTACCTTGTGCCGGTGAACTTTTTATTTTTTGACCCAATGTACGATTTCCACTATTAATTGCAGTGCAATCATGAAAGGTTGCATAAATTTATCTGTCCCACTTTTAGGGAGTGTCACGAGAACTCAGCTTTTTAACTTGAAGTGCTCAGTGAGGCTGAGTCACTCCACTCCGCTTGTTCTGTCTGGGTGAAAACTAGAATATCATTAAAACTCTTACAAATATATATATTCACATTGTGCAACTGCTTAAGTATATACGTGGAAACCCATCACAGCATTAACAAAACTGAGGTCACAAGTTGTAATGCTTTAAAGTGAAAAATGAACCGGCAAGTGTTATATCATCATAATTTCTTATGAAGTGTGGCAGTTGAGTGTTTTGTGGGTGTGGCATACATACCTAATGTGTGGTTTCGATGAATGTAATAGTAACTATCCAATGACAGGGGATACTACTATTCCCCCCTGCACTATTTCCAACAAAAGTGACATAATGGATTTATAAAATGATATGTGACTACTTGAGTGAATGCTTCATTTAAGCTCTATATACTCCACAATGTGTCGTCATGCCTGTTATATAGTAGGGAAAGCCAGTTTGTAATGTTTTTTAGCCCAAACGTGTAACATTACAGAGTTGCCGATTCAGTACAAGGTGACAATCCTACTAGGTTTTCTGCTAAATATTATTTTTTGTTGCATATTAAATGGCATTCACCGGCTCTCTGAGCATTTGAGATATGACATAGTTTCTGAAAAGTCACAATAAGTAACCCATATAATCATACTGGACATTGATAATTTCAGCTGTTGAGAGCTTACCAACCTAACAATTGGCACACATTTCTATTCTGACTAAGTTTGTTACCCACTGCCGGAAACTTTTTCCTTGCGGAAACTAATTGCATCATGCAAAGCAGCGGATTCATTCTCAAATTTAAGCGCATGATTTAGAAGACCAACTAAATTGAAGCGTGGTTGTTTGCTAATAAGATTAAAGTAAGGAATTTTATGTAGAAATAAAAAGAAACACGATGTCATACACAAAATCTTTTTAATATCCGTCAGAGCAAAAAAAATGACGTTTTTGAATAATTATAACCCACGAAAAAAAATTATACTGATGAAAGTTAGGGAAAACGCTTTTATTCCTCAGTAATAACATCTATCAAATGATTGGTGTGACGTCATTTGTGTTTTACCGAAGAACTGCATCATTGACAATGTTACCGGAATGTTCTATCGAATGTGTGTTTAGATGAGCTGTGGGGAGGTTAGAGACAGCTAAATCATAAGATGGTGGTTGTTCTGAAAAGTTCTTTGGGTCCAGCGAGTGTGGTTCTCTGAATATAGTGGAGTAGCTTGGAAGGAAACTCCTTAGAGCAATGGTGTATGGAGGAGGTTGGTCTGTTGTACTATGGGAACTGTCATGTGTCCCGCCGTGTGATCTGTCTGAGTATACATTTACTCTCTGCTCTACCACTCTAGCCCTGTAATAAAACACAAGCATCAACTGTGACTTTGGCTCAACACTAGTGTATAAATACCATACTGTTCGGTTCAGTAAGTTTTGTCAATTCTTCATGAGTAATTGAGGAGCCATTTTGGAGAAAAAAACACAGTCTATTGTTTTAAGTTACTATACAATTGTGTGGAAAGGTAATTAGGCCAGGCAATAGCAAGGAAGTAGTATGAACCAGTAAATTAGACAACAAACTGCTCAGGTTTTCAACATTGCCAGGCTACAAAACTTTCTAATTGACTTTCAGGGAAAAAAGCTGAAAATCAATTAGCTTCAACTAGAATGGAGGAAAGAGTTATTTTTGTGACTTGAAATTGATTTTTCTTAAAAACGTTTGACGAAAAGGTTTTACTTGTAAAAAACTGATTTTTTTTTCCCAGCAAACCAGTTGAACTATCTCTGGCAGCCGTTAACGATCAAGCTGTTCTGTCAAACTGTGTCTTCATAAGCAATTCATCACCAAGTCATAAACTACAAAGGACCATTTAAAAATGCACCATAAATACTTGAACAATATATTTACCCTGTTGGCAAACTTTCACCTGGACTTCTCACTCCAAACCTTGAAGAAGACCTACCAAAATATAGAACTCACTCATTTCTAAAACTGCAAAATAATTTTCGATAATTCTTTTGTCGAAACTGCTTCATGACTTTTGGAAAGCAACATTCAAAAGCATTACTCAACCAACAGTTGAACAATACATGTGGAAAATTTTTGAAACGCTCTTTAGTAAAATCATTTTTTCTAGCAACACCGTTGTTCAGAGACTGGTCTATATAACTTTAAATCAGGATACCAACTCAAACTCAATAATTGGTGCGAGCTGGAGAGATTACACTTGTTAAAATTTATCATGGTTTTGTTTGAAGTAATCTGTAGTCAAGCTTTTACATATTTGGGGGGTTTTTAACTAGGTGAACAACTAGAGTGACCATCAAGAGTTTTCATAACTCGGCATATACTATTTGGTTTTTAAGTTAAAGTGACCGGTAGCAGATTTGCATAAAAATTTTGAAAACGCGAAAAAATTAAACAACCGTGTATGTTTTATGTGCTTTTTCATGCACTTACTCTGTTGATGTTACTTCTCTAGCTCTTCTAAGTCGTCTATGTATTCTGTTACAAGCACAAAGTGCAAACAGAGCAAGCAGCCCCACTGTGGGCACCACAATCAAGATAGTGAGGTATGTGTCTGTGTGAAGTGTGAAGAACAATCAAATGAGTGTGAAACTTTAACAACAGGTTTTGTTTGACGGATGCAAACGCCAATCATTATGATAATTGAGACAAAGCACAACAAAGTAAACAGTGTGTACAAAATTTGTGAACAATTATACAAAAAGTGCTCAAGCTTTCATAAATACTAATAACACTCCTAAATTTTTTTTAAAAGATTACTCATTTGAAATAAGCAAACAAAATTATGGTGTATTGATTGGTAAACCAGAAAAAGTGCATTATTTTGAATAAAAAACTTTCAATGCTTTCGATTTCCAGATAGTGAGGTAAAGTATAAACAATAGAAAGCTCTCAAAGCAAGACTAAGGAATAATTAAATATTCTTTGGAGATTCTAACTTTACATGAATTTGAGCACATGCAAGTTCAAACTAAATAAAACAAAAATATAATACAGAAATAGATAAAATAGACAGAACTTGCAAAAAGTTATGCCAAGATAAACATTTGGTGAACAAATTTTGCGCAAAAATATATTCGAAATTCTGAACTTGAATCATAGTTCAACAGCTCAGAACAACTCAGCGATCTCAAGTACTCACCAATGTTACTTCCTGAAGTAAAATCATTATCTGAAACGTAAAAAATAGCAAGATTGTAAGGGGGATATTAGAGTTGCTCTGTTGCTTTGAATGGAGCTGGGCTTTATCACGAAAGTTTGAATAATATTAAAATAAGTGCAGGCTTGAAATAAAAAACAATCGAAAGTTAGAACAAGTCTATCTCATTTTGCTTATTTGCCGTCAGCATAATTACAGAGTAAATAGTCCTACCAACATAGCGCTGCTGTTTTAAGGGTGCTTAGGAATAGAAAACTGAAAAAAAAACTTATCAAAATTATAAAAAACAAATTGAAAAACTTACAACTTGAGGAAAGAATTGTTGATGTCATTTTTATGGTAGTAGTTATGTATCTTCCACCCAATGCTACAAAAAGTAACAGTGATTACAATATCTATTACATAATAAGCTTATTCATTTTGATAAATTCAGGGCCGTTTTTAAAACTTGATGGTTCATATCAAAACTTGTAAAAAGTATTGTGTGATTTATCTTAGTTGCTCCGAACCAATCACAACCTTTATAAACAGAAGAGCTCATTTCGATCCAAAATACACTGAGTTTTGGCGGGAAGCAGGCAAATGAAACAAATGTTAAAGTCCAAATTATGAAAGAATCAAGTCATTTTAACATCTTTGAAAAACTAATACCTTGGGAACATAAGTACTGCCTGTAGTTCACTTGATCTGAGTCATGTACGCAATATGATAGGTCTTTCGGTAAATGCTCATATCTCCACAGATTTGAATAAATAATTTCCCCGTTGTAAACTATGTCAGCTGTGTATACTACGATGTCGTCAGATTTGATGAATAGGTGTTCTCTTAGGTGATCGACATAATAGTAATATCCTAAAGCATGGCACAAAGGTATTACAATAGGCTTTGATGAGATATGATGTGTTTCGGGAGGAGGTTGTTTTCCATAAAAAACTAGTACGGAATTGATCTTCATACAAATACAAAACGATTCGTGATCTAAAACTTACCATGTGGTTCCCATGTCATTTTAGTCCATCCACCATACCTTGTTTCAGACAGATTGTAACTTGCATTATACTTGTTGTGCTTCTTGGATGTAGTGAAACCAAGATAAACAGCAAAATAGGGGCTAGCATCTGCAACAAACACAGAATGTGTTACTTATTGTCAAATAATGATTGATATCATTAATATTCCATTAGGGCGATATTCTTAATGAAGGAAATGTTACTTAAAAATAAAGGTAGTGGATGGGAACCTATCTTACTTTTGTGAAAAATACAGAAAAATGAATGTAAAATTCGCTACAGCTTTGTAAACATCGTGATAGATAATCAGGTATCATCAATGAAGAATTTTGAACACATAGAATGATGTTTTGGCTCCACTTCATTGAGAGATCACGTTATATTCGAAATGGAATGTGAACTCAAAACGGATTAAAAATCATTATATTCTTGTCATCATGGTTGATAGAGGACACACATCATGGCTGATAGAGGACACACATCATGGCTTATAGAAGACACACACCATGGCTGATAGAGGACACACATCATGGCTGATAGAGGACACACATCATTGCTGATAGAGGACACACATCAAGCCGAGGTTTAATGAAATTTGGACAAAAATCTTGGCTGTGAAACGGTAAAAGCTCTTTCAAACATCAACTCATTTTGTGAAAATTTGAAAGTATTTTGATGCAAAGGACAATTTATTCCGCAAGTTTTGTTGCTTTTTGGCACATTTTTGTTGTAATCACTTCGATCATGTAAATTATTTTGTCCACCTTCCTTGGCACAACAAGCTACACTTCGTCCTGGTTTATTAGCAAAGCTTTCCAGATTGAAGCTAATTCAAAACAACTACATTTCAATCTGTAGCCTCAAAACGCAAACAACCTGATGAATAATTGATTCCTTTTGACATTGTCAGCCGTCAGCTGCCAGAAAAAATGATGTCTGTGTTTGGAAAATTTAGAATTCTTATGAAAAGAGGGCTGTAACTACTTTCAGCATATCGTTGGCTATCATTAATTTCAAATAGAATACAAGTTTTTTCTTTAAACTTATCATCAAGTCTATGATAGCGTTAACAAAAAATTGCTCAAAGGTAAATAGAACTCTATTATTGGGGAATGAGAATGCCCCCCCAATTGAAAATGACTTCTTAAAAGTGAACATAGTCTTCATATTGATAATGTTTATAAGTTTCTTTTAAGCGTATACACAAGGCTGTTTGAGCCATTTATTACAGGCTTCTGTTCTTGTCAGTCAGTCTTCTGGATTAGCCTCACAATCATTTACTAATACTGGGAAGATAACAGAAATTTGGAAAAGGCTTTGCTTCATTTATTGGTGAAAAAATGTATTTACTGGTATTGGGAAGCATATCGGATTTGAGGAATTAAACTGCTGTTGTGGATTTTAGGGGTCTATTTCTTATCCACTACGCAGACTCCACTCTGCCGCACACCGATACAGTATGACAGCAACAATCAAGTTCTCTCCAGAAACGAACCTGTGCCAGAATGGTACTTCAATCTGTAGCAAAGGAGAAAACTCTACTTTGAGACTGTGGCCAGCCCTCAACTCGAACATACAACTCAGTGCTTTTGAGTAGTACATACTTATTCTACCAAAAACAAACAGTACTGTGCCTGTAAAGTTAAATAAATTAATTTGACTGCTTAGTCAGGCAAACAGAATAGTAACAATCAATGCCGGTCTTAATGTAGTGTAGTGTTGACTCACGCTCCCTCTGGCTCTCATTGGGTCTTTGCGGCTAATATCTAATTAAGAGGCCTTGATTACTTGATGTATCATATAACTTGGATCCGCAGTTTGACACTGGCCCAGGATAGATGCTCCATAACATATAAGAGTAATCCTGGGTTGGATACCCGGGCTGATATAGATCATTTAATTTATAGCGGGAGGATCCGAGGTCTGACGCAACAAAAAATATAAATGGATGCTGATTGGGGGAGTAAAAGGACAAGACAACGGTGGAAGAGGGGGATGGCATGGGGTAGAAGGGGGTGATGTGAGGGTGGAAGACGGGTATGATAATACTCTGATACTAAACTCAACTACATTATTTCAGTTGCCATAGAAAAGTGGAATGGGGTCTCAATGTGATGGTGGTGACATATTTACAGGGTTTTTCTTGATCAGAGTGCTTTAATGGCTTAGCTGATAAAAACTATACAGTTTCACACTATAATGTCCCTAAAAAAATAAGAAACCAAATTAAATCAAGTAGCATAATTGAAATATACTTACAGAGTTCTGGCTGCTTTGGTCTGAACACAATTGTTAAACCTTTACTCATGTTATATCGATCACTGTATGAGAAGTGAAACGTTCCATCACCGTTATAAACACAAAACACAGGTACTACAACAGCAGCCAACAGAGCTGTCACTAGTAAAGCGTACATGTTTGTTGAGTTGCTAGAGAGTAAATGTCATCGGTATTGATATCTGCTCAACCTACAGAAAAAGACACTATTAGTTCATGCGTAAATAAAATTACTGAATATTGAATGGCATAGGTGTCAGGTCACGTTAGAAACTGCCTACTGAGAGATGACTCAAATTTGGTTATTTGTATTCGTAATTGATTAATAGCGAGTATAGAATAACTGCTGAAACTTGTTGTCACATCTTCACATGTGTACAAGAGCAAGTTATGTGTTATTGAGCAACATGCTATTTCATACCCATAAATAATTGTACCATTTAGATATTTTATAAAACAGTCGCCGTCTTCGATAGGCTCTTTTTATACTGAAAAAGATGCCATTGTAACTTCCAACTTCATACAAATTCGGACTAGAAGGCAAAAAAGTTCTGCTTTATAGGAAAAAACTACATTCTAATAGAGCTGTGGTTATTGAGTTTTACATTTCAAAGTTAAAGAGCTTGGAATGGGAAAGTTTCAGATATTTTCCTCTGTTATATTTTCTGATGGTTTTATTTGGGCTCGGCTTACACTAGTAAGCTACAAAACACGTTCAAAAATCGTAGCAGCTACGATTCACTGAAATTTGCACCAAAGTTCTTGTTTCTATCTGATCGTTTATATAGCACATCAGTGCCGTATCCGTAATGCGACACCTTGGGCCCAATTTCAGTTTTGAAGCAATACGGAACCGGCATCGATGCAAACCTATTTGAACAACTTGCATTTTCTCTGCAAAATTCAGCGTTCCCACTTGTACAGAGTGCAAACTTAGGCCGTGGTGCGCACCAGTGTCAATGAGGCTTTAGCAGGGCAACAAATGTGTGTACAAAATATTTGGTCCTCATGATTAATGTAACATGATTCCCCTTTAAAAAGGGTGAATTGGTTTCCCCCATTTTATTCTCTTCACAAGAATTTTGTTACAGTTATATAATGGTATTTATGTTATTCATTCTTTAACTATTTATATGTACGCTTCACTAAACTCTACTACATTTTCTCGCTAATCATCTACATGGTAAGCTGATACATGTATAGTTTATTGCCACCTACTGTAATGTTGCATTAGATGTGACTTGTAATCTTATGTAATTGCTAATCAGTTACAAAATAGTGTAAAAGCATCTGGTTTATTTTAAAGGGTTTTAGTAGTTCCTAGCTAATTGTGAAGCTATGTTAAAGTAAGGAATGGCTAGCACTACATAGTAGGCAACTAATATGGTTGAACTTGCTTGATTTCTTTTATTGTTTTTGCGACTAGACCAAAATCTGAGTCACTCAGTGAAGATCTGAGTCTGTTTGACCAACTTTGAGTCACTCGATTTCAAATAACCACCAAGTCACGTCACTTACCAATGCAATTTTTAAGCTAAGGCAATCGGTGAGAATCACTACAGCAGATACAAAATTAATTAAACTGTGGTTGTTCGCAATAAATATTCTAGTATTTATGTATCTACTAGCACAGCTAGCACAAGACTAAGAAAAATGATACTGTTGCTACTTATACAGAGAGTGCATTAAGTTTTATTGAAGAGGCTGCATTTGTCCATTGTAAGAGTATGTACTAGTAGCTTTTTCATCCATCACTGAAGCACCAGCTCATTTGTCATCTTTTGAATCTTGGCAGCTCGTAGTGTGGCTGCATTCACTACCAAGGTTCAAGTCTTCTGAAGTATAGTCTGACACTTTCAATTTCAAATGACCGTAGAAATCACCTGCAACATTATAATTAGGAATTTTATAATGTTTCTGATGCCAATGAAACAACAAAGCATGAGAGAATAGAATATGACCGAACAGCTAGCAATTTCCTTTTTACTGTGATACCATGAAAATTGGTCAGTATGCAATTGCTCTGGGATACCTAGACAACTGAAAACTCATTCACCTAGTGCATTAGCCACTACAGATGCAGTCGCATTGGGAAACGCCGAAGAATCTAGCTACTGGGTGAAGTGATCAATCGATACCAAAACCCAGACATAACGATAGTCTGTTGCTGGGAAAGAGCCCACCAAATCTACCGCTTGGTTCTGCCAGTAGAGTGAAGCGTTGGTTTATTGATTGCCAGGTTGACAGGTTTGTTTCTTTACATTTGGCTCTCTGTCAAACTTCACCAGTTTGCAAAACCCCGGGACATAAACCATTAGTTATGCCCAATAGCAAATGGGTTCAAGTCACCTAATGGTCCATTTTATTCTAGTGTAGGTTATAGCATGATTATGCCACATTATATTCTTCTTGGGGATGGGGGCACAAGGTGCAACATTTTTTTTATAAGATACTTAAAGATCTAATGTACCATTTTCTCTCAATCTCAAAGCTTGTTGAAACTGGGATAGCCTCTTCAGCTCTCAACTACCCAGCTCTATTTGGCTTTTGGTGAAGGGACATATAGAGCTTATGTGCTTAAGAACCAAGATCGTTGCATGGTTGTATGTCTTTTTAGGCTGATACCAGGTCAACATCGGCTTGTGCTAGTCTGGTAATGGGTATGGATGCATCTGGGGAGTCTCTTTGCGCACTCTGAGCTTGTCTCAACCTTTAATTCCATTTTGGGGAGGCTGCTGTCTCACTGTTGGATGTGTTCACATTCTCCATAACCTCGAGGCCAAGATTAACTCAATCTGTCGGCATTCTCATTCTTAAAGTTGCTCCTTTTGCTTGATAGTGTACTAAAACTCAGACGGCATCCCCAACCATCTTGTTTTGTTACTGGTGAGTACTTTCCTTCTGCAGGACCATTGTAGGAATGAAGGACCAGTCTTTCGCTTGACATGTTGCCAATGAAGGTAAGGGTAGAAGTGTTTCACAGCCTTAACCACGACTAATAAGTCATTTTCGGTCACACTAGTTACTTTCCTGGGGTTATAGGTTATACTGCAAAAAGTTATCACCAACTCCTTCTACCCTGTTGTTAGGAAAGCACCATTCCTAATCAGAGATAGCCAGCATCGGTATTGAGGATATAGCCATTATAGGGATCTAGATAACCCAGTCCAGGGTATGAATCTTAGCTGCTGTCAAAGCCTGAGATAATCCTCCCGCTCAGTGGTCCACTACCAAGAGATACTCTTGCAATTGAGTATAATAGGAGGCTTAACCAATGTGAAAAGTTTGGGATGTATTGTCAATAGTATCCAATGGTCCCTAGGAGAGCTTAAAGTTTATTGATCTTCTTCGAAGGCCCCCACTTAGCTATGGTAGCATTCTTTTATGAATCAATAGCCAAACCCCTGGGCACTGATTATCCGTCCTAGTACAAGGCTTTTGGATTCAGCAACTCATGTTTGCTGGGTTTCAAGTTTAAACTTGATTTCTAATGCTGGTGCAGGACCTCTATAAGGCCTTGCCATTGGGTGGAAAATTCAGGTAGATTACGGTAACATTCTTTAGGTATAAGAGCAACATATTCCAATGAAGGCCGTGGAGCACCTGTATCAACCATTGGAATGTGGCTGGAGCCGATGTGAGGCCAAATGGGAGGACCTTCTTTTTCCGTTTTTCATTCTTTTTCCTTTCTTTTTCGGCTTTGCATTTGCTTGATTTACATTTCAGACTGCTTCAAGAATTGAAAGCCAATCTTTCACTAACTTTTGTATTAAGAGCAACTTGCCAATATTGACTGAATAGGCATTGGCTACTGAAGTACTTGCTTATGGGTGAATCATCTAGACTCTTGTTTATCAGAGGAAAGAATATGTGCCATGATGCATGACAGCGTTGAGCTTCCAGTAATGCACACAAAAGCGCCAAGCAACATTTCTTTTTTTACCAGTACTACTGGGGAGCTCCATACTGCAGAGGTTAGTTCTATCAAATGCTTTTTTGGCCACTGTTGGACTTTGTTTTTGGTCTCCTATTCTTTCTGATTCCCTAGGCAATGGGGTTGTTATCGGATGGGCCAGGTTCTGGGCTGGCCCAGAACCTGGGCCAGCCCAGGTTTGGTCTAATTTTTGTTTTGGCATACCTGCCCATTGTGAAACGCGACTAATGATGTCACTCTTATTTTAGGAGCTTGAACATCAAAATCAGACATCATCTCTCAGTTTCAACTTGGAATCTATGGCATGTAGGCTGAGTGTACCCCAGTGGATCTATGTCGTAATAGACTATACTATACTAATCATAATTCAATCAAGCCAGTTGTTATTTTTACCGATTTTTTTTCTATATTCTTAGTTGGTTTTATGTTTTAATGCATGTATTTCCACTTTAATGAAGGTGTAATAATCTCAATTTCCTTTTTCAATACAAGCTGCCATTACATTTGAAATAAGCTTGGTCATTTTCTACCAGCTAGAACCAATACAAAAGAATTACCTCCAATTCAAATCTCTTCCAATATTTAATCGCTCTCTGAGAAAAAACAGTACAGACATAGCACGCCAGGAAGATAAATATTGACCCTAACTTTAATCAATGACTGGAGTAGCCATGCTCCAAATAATAATCATCATGCGATTAAAAATTCGCATATACAGTGATTAGAAATGCTCGTGTTTTTAATCCGTGCTACACTAACCTAATTCAAATATTAATCCTAAAGTGATTGAACATGGATCATTCACCAGTGCACTGGCTGTGGTAATAAATCAATCCTTGTTTAATCGCATTCTAATTGCTCAGGTGATTACGTTCGCGGATAGTAAGAATTGATTGATATAGGATTAAAACTCCTCCACGTTTTTCTGTGTGTGTAGCACAGAGAAACTAATTACTACTAGAATACAAGGCACATGATGTCATGGAAAAAATACCAATAGTCCATACGAGTACAGGTGGCTTGGCTCATCTACGGGCATAGGGCTTGACTCATCTCATAAGACTTGCCTCTTCTACTAGGTGTAAGGCTAGAGCTATCGACTGAGAGGCTCACGCTTGTCTGGTGGGCGCATCCCGGGATGCATTGCAAGTGAATGTCATGCTAGGGTTCAGCTAGTTTAAATACTTTAGGATAAATGAATGAGTGTCCACGCATAGAAGTATGTTACACAAGCCGCTTCAACTATGAGTACTGTAGTGCTGATAGTTCACACCAGAAGGTGGACGGGAATTCAGACGGGAGGAGAAACTCTTCGGGGCAAGGCATCTGGCTACCGGTAGAGTGGGTGGTTGAGAAAAGACGGTCTGAACCGCAAGCTCAATCTCAGACAACACATCTGGTGACGTAAGGGGAAGTGTAGGTACATCTGAATCCCGTTTGCATAAGATCATGCACGTAGAGAGATGGGATGCTGTCCGGTGGTAGTGGTAGTGAGAGTAAGAAATGAGGCACTCAATCCGCGTGAACTGTATGTAATGGAATTTACCTTCCTCCACTTTGGTGTTACTCGATTACTTGGTATACCTTGAAGGTATTACTCAAATCAAGGTATTAATGGAATGGAATTCAAGTACTTCAAATGGAAGAAGAGGCGAAAGTGAAAAGTTGTTTTCTTTTAAAAGTAACAATGAATGACAACTCTGAAAACCATAACTTAGATGGATTGAAGGTTAGAAGTTGAACAGAGGGTCCGCCCCTGTATTTGTCAAGGACCAATAAAACAATCGATAACAAAATGCCTAAGTGATCAGCTTTATGTTGGCTTAATATAATCGCATAGGATTGTTTTTCTTGTTGTATAAAGTAACGAGACTGAGAAAAAGAGCTCAGTTTTATTCCAAACAATAAAGCTCACACACTTCAAGACTAGTCTTGTTGTTGTTTCAGACAAACAGAATAGCAGTTGTGACCAAGTAGTGGCAAATTGCACTGCGATGTTCAACATTATTTTATCTATCATAATTGAATAAGATACATTCAATTCTTAAAAGAAAGATTTAAAGCCCAACGCTGAACTAAACTTTACGAAAAAAACGTTTTAACTTGTAGCAAGAAAATCAAACTTACAGTAAAATCCAATTGGGATCTAAATCACGGTACAATATAAAATATAGAATATTAAAACCACTATTTAAACCGTCATTAAACTCACCATCAAACAAACATGTTAACCAAAATAAACTTGATTGCAAGCGGTGCTGTCCAAGATATCAATGGAAAAAAATACCTAATTATACACACTCAGCTTTTTACATTATAAAATCTCAAACCAGCAACAAAAATACCCTTTCATCAGGATTTTTAACAACACTTTTAAGGTTTTCGGATCTTTCACAAAGTTGATCAGTAATTTCACATTTTATTCAAGTTTTCACGTTTTCACCAGCACTGATTTTATCGTACTCACATAAAAATGAAAATATCAACAACAACAACTACAAACATGTTTGTAAATATTTCAAAACAGCACAACCATATTAAGGGTTTTCGTATCTTTCATACATAGCTGTTGCCGTACCGCTTTCAAGCTATTTTTACTGTATGCTTTCACATTTTCTCATCACAGTTCTACTATTTTATACAACTAACAAGTTATCTAAAGGTTATTGAACAAGCTCCAATCAATTAGTCATTGACCGGTGACTTTGGCATTAAGGGATAAACCACACCTGGTGTAGAGTTCTTAGATTGAATAAACTCAAAGGAACGGCAAGTGAAATGGAGAGACTTGTTATCGCAATTGAAGATCAATGGAACTAGGTTGTTTTTGTGAACAATATTTGCTCCCCGCCAGGTTCAAAGAAAGAATCTTAATGTAAATCACAAAAGGTTACTTAACAATAACAAAAGCAACCCTATTCACTAGCATTTATTAAGCAAAAAGGCTTAAGGAAATAACAAGTTGAAAGGGGAAGACTTACATTCCCTCTAAAACATTCACATGATTAACTTGTCCGAGATGTCAACAAAACCCCTGATGGTGTTGGGATTGGGTGTTTCTTTTACCAAACTGTTTTGAAGACTAAAGTTTGAGTGAACGTACAAAAGTTATCTCCTACTAGTTTTTCGACTTGTTGTGGGAGATTTGCATGATGAGTAGGTGGTGTCAGGCCCCCCCCACCCCTCTATCCAACCCCCACCCCCCTTTACACCCCTAGTGCCTTTGGCATGAGTTACCACCCCGCCAGAGCCCTCCCTCCCCCATAGCTGCTCAAATCCCCCTGAAAAAGGGATACCGGGTACCCCGGGTCTATACCGACTACCCCGGGTCGGTATCCTCCTGTACAAATGAATGGAAGCTACCCCGGATCTACTCCGGGTCAGGACCCCGACCCGGGGTCCAACCACAGTGGTTACTAGAGCTTGTGCTCCCCTGAAGTGAATAGCCTTTGCAGAATGGAGACCGGAGCCTTCCCTCTCTCAGGAGCACAGCCTAGGATGTTGCATGTCCTTACAAGGAATGGAAAGTTTATGCTGACAGAAAAGAGCGGGAACTAGAGCCCAGCCCCAAGCTACCATGTGCTCTTGACCTGATTGGCTTATCTTGTAATTGTGTTTTGTATTATGTGTTATGATCGGCATTTTCTTTGTATTGTATGTTGTTATTTGTCGTGCCTTATAAGGTAACGAAACTGTTCCTTTTACTTTATATAAAGAGCTGCTGTGCCTTGAGCAGGCAGTTGTTATAGTGGTAAACACCCTTTTATTTGTGTAGCAATAAAATATATTAATTGATAGAACACTAGTAACACGCTTGGGTCGAGGACTCTGTGCAGTTGGTAGTGTCTGTTGAGATTGAACTTGAAGTGTGAGGAGAGAGAGGAGGAGGATCCGTTGTGTCAGTAATAGAGGACTCAAATCTATCATTATCAATCAATTTATTTTTTTGTTGATGGGTTGGTAATGGCTGGTACACATGCTGCAGACAATCTGTGGCTGAGATCAAAATTTGTATTTCATGTAGCTGTTGTAAGAACAGTGGACGGCTATTTGAACAAACTGCACCAACATAAGTTTCTCAATAACACAATTGGATTTATTGAAATGTAACAGAAACAAACAAATATGCAAAATAGTATCAAGTTAACAATGCACTTAAGGTGTCGAGTATTTTTACAGCCAAGCCCAAATAACAATGTGATTGCATAATTATGTTTCCATTTTTGCCAGCACATGAAATGCAAAGAAAACTTAATCACGTTTCATCAGCAGTTATCAAAAGACTGGTGTAGTGTATTTCGGTCTGGTTACCACGAAAGTCCACTAGTCTCAAGTATTGTAGCTTTCCCCAGAGGGGACACTGCCCAACAGTGACTACTATGTTCAGTACTTCCTGGTAATTTGTCATAAACAGCTCAAACAAACTACACGGAGTGTGGCTTGAATAATGGCTTTATTACTCAATAACCAAAGTCCTAGGGTGGCTGTATGCTAGTGTGATTGGCAAGACATGAGTGAATGAATGCAATGAACATAGATGATTCCAGCCCTTTCATAGGTAAACTTACAGGAAGTGATTAGCATAATATTCTACAAAAGCTAAGTTGTTGAGTGTTTGTGAAACTAACCATTGGCAAACAATTCTGTTCTGACACCGTTTGTTACTTACTGTTGGAAAACTTTTTTAATGCGGAAACTAAATTGCATCATGAAAAACAGCAGCTTCATGCTCAAGTTCAAGGGCATGATTTAAAAGATAAACTAAATTGCAGTGTGGTCGTTTGCTAATAACATTAAAGTAAGGAATATTATGTAGAAATAAAAAGAAACATGCTATCATAAACAAAAAATTTTTATATCGGTCAGAGCAAAAAAAATGACGTTTTTGAATAATTATAGCCTGCGAAAAAAAACTATACTGATGAAAGTTTGGGAAAACGCTTTTACATGGTCAGACTGATTAAAGCTGTTTTCAAAAAGTTTGTTTAAATGGAAAGAATGGAGCCTCTTTTACCAACATTATTATTATTTTGACAGAACATTTTACCAGACCAACAGCAGATACTTATATTCCCCATAATAATAACACTGAAAAATTGGCTCAAATTTGAAAACGTATGATTCACTTCACAAAGCACTTTTAAAAACAAAAAACATTCCGGCGTTTTAAAAAACAGAACACAAAATTTTCTGAGCCACCATAGTTTGCGCTGCAACGTATATATTCTTTATTTCTAGGTCAAGTTGAAGTTTGATATATGGTTGCTGCCTGGAGTACTTATGACATCCAAGTAAGAAGAAAGCAAGATGATTAGCCTGATGGTTGACTACGGAGATAAAAGTCAACACTACTATTTACATAATTTTACCACCACGCCTTATTGTGTGCCTAAGCTGTTGTGTGATTTACCTTAGCCCACTGTTACACATAACTTTTTGGCAGTATTCACAGCAATTATTGTAAATCTGTGGCATTTTTTAAGTGGTTTTGGTTGCATGCGTGTGCTTAGATATTGAATACAAAGTTTATTGTTAGGCACACCTTAATATGTGAACTAGTTTTATTGTCTCACTGTAACTTACGTTAATTGCATAAAATATTTTCTCTATATTATCTTTGTTTTTTGTTGGCTGAGTCTCATAATACATAAATGCAAGTAACGCAGGTTAATTTGATAGAAACTGTAAAAATTCTTATTGCAAACTTTTATGTTCCCATGGTTAATATATCATGAAACATTGGTATACAAACAATACCCTGCAATATAGGTTGTTTGAATTAGGTGGGCCAGAAACAGGAGCAGACAATTTCCCTTTGTCAAGGAAATTGCGTGACTGTATGCTCTTCCAATAACCTCTTTGATACTATTAAGTACTGCGAAAAGTTTTCTCCCCATGATTATCAAAAATCTGTGCTGATATCGATGGTCTCCTTCTCCTTGCATGAATATCAAAGTTTTAAAAAGAGGATAGCTCCAAATTTCGATATTGGCCAATTTTTAAAATTTTTTGTTTAAAAAATACCTTTTGGTCATGCAAACCATATCGTACAGCACTATTTTAAACTGTTAATTTGAACTGACAACAACCTACAGCAAAGTAAGCAATATAAAGCATATAAAGCATATAAAGCAATATAAATCCTGGCAATAGCATAGTAATTATATGTACTGACAATACAAACAACAAAATTACATTTAGCAACATTGCCACTACTTTGTATTTGTCTCCTCTATGTAAGAAAGGATAACTTGCAAACATTATCAACAATTTCCACCGCGCAGGCTTACTTATTAGTTATCTCCTCAGTGAAGAAATTGACAACCTACAAGCATCACTAGTAAACTCTGCGATAATATTGTATTATATCCAAGTGAAATCTTGCATTGGCTATGATATGTAAAGTTATTAATTTGCTAAATAATAAGGCACAGCGGACCTAGTAGGTATTGACTAGCAAATATTTTTTTAATCCTTAGTAGCATTTTGTAGATGTGACAATGGAATGTTCATTTTTGATGGTGAACCTTTAAGACATCAGAGTGAAAATCTAGGATAAATCCTTTTATCAGTAGAGAGTTGATAAATTCAATTACATTATGCAAACGAATTCAGCCTTCGGAGTATTCGAGTCTGATTAAGTTTGCTACTTATTATTCTGATTTATTTACTACAATAAATGCTAAACTCAGGATGCTTTTGCAGTCCCAGTCTAAGTTAAGGATCACATTAGGTTTTGCTTAAGTCGGTTTATTTCTTGGACGTGTGACTAGCGTGTGATTGATTGTGTACTCCTGTGTTGATTTATCATTTCGGTGATGAATCGATTGCTTTTAATAATTTTTTCTAACGCTAACTGAAGCATTACCAAAATTATATACAAACAAGTTCACAGTACATTGTTTTTTCAATGTGAACCGTGCACCACTATGTAGTATTTTGGTGAGTTAAAATGTGATTTATAAATGTGGCTAGTAAATGAATACTCAGTTCAAATTGGTCAAAAAGCATACAACGCCAAACCACTGCCAACAATAAGAGTATTTGCCATCTATGCTCGTTGAACAAATCGTAACAAAAATAATCAGACCGGCACTAGCTTTAATCAATAAATAATTACTTTGTCCTGAGTTTATTTATCAGCAAAAATTAAATAACTAAATAAAACCAATAGTCCAAAGCATTTATTAATAATGTTCCTAGGTCGCGAATTTAACTTAACAGTGAATAAATTATGACAAACAAGTCTAATTTGTTCATTTTCATAAATCAGTCCTGTTGCCCTAAACATATTACAAAAAATTATCATCGCCAAAATAAACTAAATACAAAGAGCGACTTTACAGACAGTTGTTGTTTGTTACAATATTATTCTTTTTTTGATCGAATATTTAAAAGTTAGGAGTTATCTTCTTTACGGTTTGCTCGGCAATCTATAAGAATTTCTTGAAAGTATCAGATGTTTTAAATTAATGTTCTGTTCCATACACTAAGACGTGTTGACCCACGAACTCCTATTATTTTTTGTGTTTTGTTTGATGAACACGTCACGAATACTCATATCATTTAAATAATAATCAATTGAATTAGGGATAATAAATAACAATAGACTGCACATGTATAAACAATCACCATCGACATATCATAAATAATTTATACCAGCTACCACAATGTCATCACTTTAACGGTCGGTTTACCTCCGTTACTTACAACTTCCACCGCAGGCATTTAATAATGCAGTAGCATGGTTGATAATTAAACATGTTACTTCACTAAAGTTTATTAGAGAGGAAAGATAACTTCCCATAATTGTCACCCATCTGCTTCAAAATGTAATGGGCTCTCATGTGGTGAATTTTATTGGTCACCAACTGTGACCACTACTTATCAAAGGTCCCCCTGATAGTCTGTAGACATCAGGCAAACCTAAAAAAGCAATTAACAAAGCTCGGTATTAATTGCGGCTAACCTAGTTTCTAAATAACATGCAATATAATCATTATTATACTATAACTGCACAGGGTATCTACTACCCAAGCCCTGGGTGGCTATCTTGCGCCGGCAGCAAGATGGCTGACATAGCCTGAGAAATGAAGACTAGCATAAGATTTTCTATGACCAGTATCCAGGAGCTAACTACCCTTCGAAGCAGAGAGAGAGTAGGATCCAGTGCCAAGTAAGACCAAAAAGCTATGGAGAGAGATATACCCAATTATTACTAGCTGGAATGCCTGTAGACTCCACCCCGCACTTCTAGGCACCAGCTATCTTTAATTTATTCACTCACATTATATTGGTTACTGTTTTATGTATTATTCCATTGGTGTACTCGTATTGTTCATATGTGTGATTGGAGTGTTTTGCCAATCAGGACAAACATTTCATGTCATTTCCTGTAACTCTGCCAATAAAAAACCGAGCTTTCGTTCAAATGACTGCATTGCCCTACAGCAGATTGTAGTTGCTACTTGGATTGCCACCTTTTTATTTTGAGGAACAATAAATGTTCATATTACCGCAAAACACAGAGTATATGTCTTAGCAAAGGGCTCACCACAGTTGCTAAAGTTGAGGATTCTCCTTTACAACCAGTTGTTTGTGCCATCCCGGCACAGGGTCACCTCTGGGGAAAGGTTGACTGCTCATTGTCAGGCCTTGAGAGGCTGACTGTCTTGTTGTGCTAGTCGTTGTCACTAGTCGTTGTCACTGGGCAAACTGCCCGGTGACAGCGACTAGTTTAGAGTAGACGGACGGTAAAATCCACTACACTCATATCTTTGCATTTAAGATGGAGCCAAAGATTTGAATTGTTCTGCTGGCTTGTCAAACACATGTAGCATTCACCTCACGCATACCGTTGCATCAATATTTGTCATGGCAAAATGTATGCACACTTCCAATTTAATAGAAAAACAATTCTTCAAAATCGCATCTAACCACTCGAATGAGCATCAATTTTTTTGCTTGATGGCATAAAATGAAGTTTGGTTATTTTATTAATAGATCAAAAGAAAAAGAACTGATATTCAGGAGGAAAAAAATAATAAGCGTTACAGCATTTGCTTATAAAAAGAGATATAAAAATGTGCACCAAAGTCATCAAGAAATCACATCAATGGAATTGTTATGAGAATAATGAAAATAATTTTGTAAATTGTCCGCTCTAATGAAATATTGTGTTTTGCCATGAGGATCTGAGCTAACAAAATAATCAAAATACTTTGCAGCAGACTGAAAGCAAGTCTTCCAATAAAAACTAGGTTGCCTTACAAGCTTGATAAATATGGGACTGGAACAAAACTTACTTATGCAGACTCATAATAGATTTCAATTTTGCTATTATAGAAGAGTCCTTAAAATTCCTTTTAGATGCGTGCATAGTTTTTCCCAGTAAAGTTTAAAAAAAATTACAGTTGTTACAGAGTTGTCTGCTTTGATAAAAATAGGGGATGATAATTCCACCACGCACAACAAACGTTCACACTGCCTAAATCAAACGTCAAACTATTTGTAGTACTAGGGTTTCAAGTCTGTCAGCTTTCGTTCCAATCTTTTTGCATTTGTTGGTATCGCAGTTCATTCCAATATCTTAAACATGTCTACAACTGCTACTGAAAACATGTTGCGGCAAAATTTTAATTGACTTTTCAATGCTCTCTGTTTTTGTAGCATGCAAATGGTTCTGCAATAATGTACCGTCATCTATGGTATGTCTGATGTGTTTTCTCTAATACCTCTTAAGGAGTTTTCACAAATGAAACTGTCTCTGGAATGTTCTATTGATAGATTATTGCCATTTGAGATGTTGTGTGCATTTACTGGAACTGTTTGGAGGTTGGGAACGACTATATCGTAAGAAGGTGGTTGTTCCAGAGAGTCCTTTGGATCTAGTGAGTTGTGATTGGCTGCTATAGACAAGTAGTCTGGTAGAGATGATTGTAATGCAATTGTATAGGGCGGCGGCTGATCTGTTGTATCATGTGACCAGTCATGTGATTGCTCTTGTGTTTCATTAACCCTTTGCTCTACATCTTGACTTCTTCAATAAAATAGGGACTAATATAGACAGTTAAAAAAGAAAACAAGAATAAAAACTCTCTTCAGTAAATGAGTTGTTTGTTAGTTTTTATCAGTACTTAGTGTTGCTATTATCTTTTTAAAACATCACTCCAAAGTATTTCGATCAGCTGATGAAAATGTGTGAGATAAGCATGAAAAGCCGGTTAGTATAAGGTTTCTGGTAAATAAAAAGTACACAGAAAACAAAGTTACAAGATTGAGATGGAGCCTGAAGGACCAAAACAAGCAAAGCGTGCACCACTAAAAATAAAGCAAGTTGCCTATTTTCCTATGATTTTTAATTGCTTTTGAAGTATTTTGCTATGAAATAATCTAAGTTTCACAGGCATTCAGTGCTTCAGCTCAAATTGCATTACTTTTCAAGCGGACAAACTGAACCTTTATATTTTTCTTTCAAAACTCATCTTGTTTTGTTCAGGTCTTCAGCTAGTTTTAGTCTGCGGAACCAGGGAAAACTTTATTAGCCTAAACTCTCATCACATTGTTGAATAAATTATGAAGAAAAATTCAGTGCATGAGAAATGCTTTGGCATTCACACGCCTTAAAATGACTGCACTTACTGTGTTGGTTGGCTTTCATCATTTCTGCACACTTTGTATCTTCTAGCGCAGCAACCAAGTACAACAGCCATTACAAGCACTATAAAGGGCACAACCACTCCTATGACAATAGCACCTGTAATGTGTGAATAATAAAATAGTTTGCTGGGGAGGGTGTAAGCTCTTTGACCAATAAAGAATACTGTTTAAGTTGTTTGAAGAGAATGAATAACAATATATTTCTCGTTTCTTTTTATATACCTGTGATTTTCGCAACTCAACGTATTTGATTGGTGCTGCTTTACTCACCTGAATTGCTCCCTGTAGTGACAACATCACCTGGAAAACACAAATAATACGATAGGCAATTTGAGGTTTTGATTGCAACAAAAACTTTGAACGCTTTAAGTGTTCAGTGAAATGTCAAAATCAGAAAAGCAGATCGATGTGGTGGCAATAGCAAAAACCTATATCATATGTAGCATGCTGCGGGGTTTAAAAAGTAAATCAAAAAATTTTCATATTACATTAAACTTTTCGCGTTATTTTTTAAAATATTTCTTTTTGTGGGTGCTACAAAAAACTATAAAATTTCAAAGCGACCAACGAAATTTTCAATAAATAATCTATATTTACAAAATTTGTAGAAAAGTCAAAAATAAATGTGTTTTGTTACACATTTTTAGATTTGAACCCCAAATAAAAAAGAGGCTGAAAATGTGAAACAATTCTGCAGAGATGAACTGATTCGATGTTTAGCAATGCCTATGGTTTTACCTCCTTGAGAGAGATCTGGATCAGTTGTGGTCCCTTTGTCTTCCCCATCCAATGCTATAAATATAACAACAGTACAATCAATACAACAATAAAGAAACAAGTTTGAAAAAAATCAATAATCTAGACAGTTTCTGCGGAAGTACAAACTCTTCGAAAGTCTGCAATTTTTGCCAAATTGGCTGTTTCAGTGTGAGTTCAGCCATGCGTAAAGTAATTCCATTGAACTAGGTCATATTTTAAGTTATGTTTTGTCAGTCAAGAAAGCTATTTTCCTTATTGACTTTTGGTTGCTGTGATCCATATAAAGAACTATTTGATGAGAAAATGTGAGAGGTTCAAAGAATAATATATTTACAAGCTTCTTACCTTGAGAGCATTTGAGTTGACTGATGTACTTTTGGTCTGAATCATGTACACAGTACGGGGAATATCTTGTTATGAATGAATATCTATAGTCATCTGAATAAATTACTTTTTCCTTTGCAAAAATGTCGGCTCCGAAAACTATTACATTAAGAGGGCCTGGTAAAGTGGCTTGCAGGTAATCAGCAAAGTAATAAAACCCTAAAACAAATAACAAGGTAGCAAAATTATGAATCTT
This sequence comes from Cryptosula pallasiana, assembly GCA_945261195.1. Taxonomy (NCBI): domain Eukaryota; kingdom Metazoa; phylum Bryozoa; class Gymnolaemata; order Cheilostomatida; family Cryptosulidae; genus Cryptosula; species Cryptosula pallasiana. Next base: position 54,245,758 of record OX183131.1, on the reverse strand, counting down.
GATTAACTGAACTGTATATATTTGGATAAGTGTCTGTTTTGTTCGCAGTATCAACATATTTTAAATGCGTTCCACTATAATATGACTACCAAGAGCTTTGAGCATATATAAATTAATATTTATTCTCACCCCTCGGCTCCCAACTCATCTGGGTCCAGCCAGTATATTTCGACGTTGTCAGATTATCAACAGTACCAACAATGTCGTAACTTCTGGCTATAGCAAAGGCGAGATAGGCTACATGATCTGGTTTAGCATCTGCAACAGATAAAAAAAATTCAACTTTTTTTTAAAGTGCTGTTGATTCAATTAAAAAGGTTTTTGTATCACAAAATTCGTTGTGGGATATCAAAATGGGTAGTTACTATTAAGCAAAAGCTGGTTTATTATAACGATATTCAGAAGTGATTGGCGGAATATTTTGTCCATTAGAGAGCCAACCTTCTTGTAATTTTTTTGACTATTGCATCTAAAATTAAAGATTCACCATGCAGCAGTGCAGCATTAACTCAATTTAATTTTTAGAACCTCCTAAAAGTGCACTTGTGTGGCACCACGTGCAAAAAATATTCATGGGGTACTGCACACACACATGCACGCACGCACGCACGCACGCACGCACCCACGCATGCACATACACGCACACCCTAACACACGCACACACGCACACACACGCACACACCCTTAAAGGGCTTAGGGCGGGCTTTTCAAGATGCTCTTAGTGCGTAGAGTTGTTTTCTCATCAAGCATTGTAAAACCATTGAGAAAACTCACTAGAGGCAATAAAAGTACAACAGGTATGTAGAGGTCTATGGAGGTCTATGACAGCGCGTTCAACAGAAGGGACTGCATACATTATGATATTGTATAGTATATTCCAGTAAGTAGCTTGTATCATTTTTGTTACCTTTTCACTTTCAAACTACTTTTTAAAATTCGTAATTATTATTATCTAGTGCTTTTGAAGTCTTTTTCTTGGAAAGATGGCCGGTATTTCAGATTTAATCTTTATCATTGTTGTAAAAAAGCAATGCTGGACATACAATTTTGGCAATGTTTCTTTTTCACCTAGTAATATTATGGAATTATACTAATATTATTGTTTGATTAATTTTTCACTTGAAAATTATTATGTCGATAAAAAACATTTCATTAATTTTTTTGATTTTGATCACAAACACTATTACATGAACGCCAGAGTATACATAATAGCAAGCTTTCCAAAGATAAAACAAATTGCCAACTCAAGAAAAACAGCTCCAAAAAATTGAAATTTTTTGCAATATCAATTTTTTGCAATCAAAAAAGTCCCTACTTTTATGCAAACAAACCAAAATTTTAAAAACTCACTATATAACTTGTTGCGCTTTTGGGAAAAAAAGTGTGTCTTGGTGACTGTGTCTATAGGAATTGTCTTACGGTGAGAGAGCAACTCCAGATAATTTTTGTGAACACATTTCAACCTCAAAAAGTTTAAATTAAGCCAAATCCTTTTCAAATTAGGCGTCATAGGCCCTTTAATTGTTGATTCCTATGTGCTCAACATAGACATTTAATCATCAACAGACAGTTTTAGCTAGTTTTTGTCAACGAGTTTAATCAGAGTGCTGAGTACTGAGCACAAATAAAAATCAACCCGTTGATCTTTCCGAAGTGTTGTCTCACCAAAACAACCTTTTTTTGTGGCATAAGCTATTCAACATAAACAGCTACGTATTTTTAGTGCAATAAAATATCTGTAATGATCAGAAAATAATAAAATAAAATACAACCACAAACACTTTAACATACCAGATTACTTGGTTTACTATATCTAAAAAAACTGTAATAAATAAAAAAAATTCCAGAATTATTATGTTGCAGAACTACATAGTGGCGCAAAATAATCAATCACACAGTAATATATTTATATAGTTTGTGTTGTTTTTTCATAAAGTGCCTATAGTTCGAATGTGAAAACTTACACAATGCACCAACAAAGCTGCCATGTGTAACTAACTGTTCCACATGTCATAAATAAATAATTTGTGAGCTAAAGGTTTTTTGCTGTCTTCTAAACAGGAAACAATGGTTAAGGTGTGGTTCCTAGTGCTCAACCACAACGTGAGGTAATATTAAACTACAGGGAGAAACAACTTAGAATTTTTTAAAATCATACTCGCTGTTTTTAATCTTTTGTTTCACAAAATGAATGTTTGAGAGTACAAGTATTAATCAAAATTTGTGCTACCAATGCATTAAGACCTTGAAAATTTCTAATGTTTGCCAGAGCTGTTATGGTGTTGCCTGAGCGAAACTACAATGGAAACAATAAAAATGAATAACTAATAGGTGAATTTTGTATTTTTACTGCCTGATTATAGAAATCGTCATTGGTCCTCATTTGGAGTTTCAAGGCTTTACAAAAACCATTTATTAACATCATATTTGTGAAAAACTTTCTTTGGACCTTTTCATCAAATAGATCATTGGCTATTCTACAGAAAGTTGCTTGCTGTGCCATTTGAGATATGCACACTTGTTGCTTTTAGATAAAGTATTCAGTTTGACAAACGAATTAGTGGTATTATTTGATGCTTCAAACTTGGTGCTTATTAAAATCAGCTGTTTGGATGATAACGCAAATAATCAATTATACAGCTGTATTAGCCATCATGGTAGGATACTTACAAAGCTCTGATACCTCAGGTCTGTATATAACTCTTACACCTTCACTTTTTTCGTATCTATCGCTGTAAGTAAAGTAGAAGCTCCCTTGACCTGAGTACGTGACGCATTGTATAGGCACTGTAAACATGGCCAGCAGGGATGTGGCTAGTAAGGCACACATGCTTGTCTTCTTACTAAACACTAAATGCCTTCAGTGTTGATAAACACTCAAGTTACAATGATTGACACTATGTATTACCTCATCCACAATTTCAATGATTGATGAGGTTTGCAAGTCACGTTTGTACGTCAATGGTATTGCATTGCCATGCCGATCATCAAACTTTTTTCATAATTGATTGGATAAAAAGCCTAGGCTCATCTTCAATTCTGATTATTTAAAAACAATATTAAGTTATCTGCAAACAAAAAATAAGTCAAAAATTGAAGAAACATTCTGTTATTAAGTAATTTAATAACACCTAAAAACTAATGCTGAGCTGGTTACCACTTTAAGTGAAACACGACTTGGGTTTGATTTACTTCTTTTCACCAACGTAGCTCTGGTCCCGTACAGTGTTAATAGTATAATAATCAATGAGTTGCACAATCTTTCTTTCAGTAGGCTCTCATATTACGGAACACTTTGTTATTGTTAATAATCCCTTGCCGTCGTAATGAATTTAAATATAGATTGACTTGTTGTTGCTTCTGACGAAGCATAATTGATTTAGACCAATTGGAGTGAGCCCATATGAAAGTATATACTGACTATGCATTCGAACATTGCAATTGGTTATTCATATATTCGTATATATGTAGCATTTCTTCGTCATCAAAATAGCTTATTTTGATCAACTCACGTTTTAAGCAAAGTAGTTCAGAGTATATGAGCTTTGTTTGCATGACGCAGTAAACTTAAATTGCATGTATTCTAAGCATAAGTTTTGCTATATAACTAAAGACTTGAGCAATATAAAGGAAACATTAGCATTTGATTTTCGCATAAGAGCAGCTGTATATTTTCAAAACATCCTGTAGTAATGTAGTCTAGTTTAATTGAATAGAAGTCTGTTAAAACTATTATAAAGTATTTGTGATCTTACATGCCTATGGTAAAATCATTGCAATGCATCAACTTCAATGGAGTATAACTTGAAAGCCATTTCTAGCAGCAAAATGCATATATTAAAAAAATTTAGAATGAGCAAACCATTATGGTGGGCTTTTCTTTGTTACGGATTTCTGTTACAGTATTTGCATTTCCTGTCAGCTTCAACTTTGGCTATGCTCACCCAGTCTGGCTTTGTGGGCAGAGGAGCTCTAGCTGATCATCTGATCTCACTTTTACAAATGCTTCTCGTTAAAGTAGTTTGGTCGAATACACATGGTATTCACTGGGTCGAGCAAAGCTTAGACGTGGTCAATATCTACACAGTGAATACACATTACAATGAAAACTACTCATAAATCAGATACTTGCTCTCGTCTAGAATTATAAAGCATAGATACAACAAACACTCTTTATTGCAGCAAACTAGCTAGTGAAAGAAATCCCAATCGCTTCTGACAAAGTCAACACTGATAAACCCTTTTGGAGGCTCAGTCACAGGAAGCAATAATTCTATATAAGGCAATGTCCAATGAGTGTAGAATGCACTCATTCAAATGCACTACAAGATATTATGTAACAAATCAAGTATACTGATTTATTAATTATCAACATGAGCGTGTCATGGTAGGTGCGTCTGTGGGCAAGAACATCAACGTTAGCTGTCTTCTTTAATAGCACTTTGTTGCCAAGTACATCATTAGAAGCCTTTGCACCAACACCTTCCCTAGGGATTATTTTTGTTAAGTTGTTAATTAGTGTATTGAAGGCAACTAATGTATCATAAATGTCTAGATGCAGTCTCATTTGTGCGCTAGTCTGGGCGGGGATATTAAAGCCCCTACCCCATGACTGTCTGGCTTTTTATACTAAATATGTTATCAAACAACATGACTTGAGTGAATTGCTTGATAATGTATGCAGATAGTGTGCAGAAATGGCAGCAAGCAAAATTCATCTCAGTATTTGTATCATCAACACTTGTTATACATATATATATATCTACATCACTTTATTATTATCGTTGTTGTTGTTGTTGTTGTTGTTTTTGTTATTAGTATTTTAGAGAATCTAATTAGTAATTTAGAGAATCTAAAATACTATTGTTCTTGCTGTTTTTATTATTAGTATTTTAGAGAATCTAAAATACTATTGTTCTTGCTGTTTTTATTATTATTCTTTTGCGGCGAACTTGACCGAACTGTAGCCACTTTTTCTCAAGAACCGTGATAGATAGAGCTACAAAATTTTTTGCGACAGGATCGTGAGGCTTCGGGCCACAAAGTAAGTTAGTTATGAAGTTACAGAACATTCCAGAACATCGCAATCCACATGCGAAAACTGGTAAAAAATCGTTTTCGAAAGCATCAAAATGGCTGAAAAAACGTGGACTTGATTGACGAAAAAATACCAAATTTTGAAAGATGGTGCATTTCGCTAACTTTCTGATTCGACATCATGACACGACATTAAAAAATCGTTCGGAAGCGGCCATCTTGGATTTTTGTGAAAATCACAGTTTTTAGCATAAAACAGCTTCCCGTTAAAGAACCAACAGGCCGAATTAGCTGAAATTTGCAACAAACATGTGCCATAGTGTATCGATGTACCATTTTGAACTTCAAAGCGATCGCACAAAACCATTTCAAGTTTTTACATTTTCAAACTTGAAAATCTAAACGGAAACAGCACTTTTCAACGCTTTCAGAGACCAGAATGGAACTAGTCAGCAACAAGTAACTTATTAGGCAGCATAGCCCAATTCTTGAACTTTCTAAAAATAGAGGTTACAAGTTTCTCGCAATACCGTCAAAACAGCTATCCCATTTTCAAAAGAGGTCTTCCAAACGCAAAAATGACCGTAACTCGGGTACGGTTACTCCGATTTGCACAAATTTTGCGTGGTTGCGATTGCATTATAACAGTCTTTCAGATACACATTCGTCAAGTTTGCGATTTTTGATGAAAGAGTCAAAGCCCACACGGTTTTCAATGTGTGACAAAAATGTTCAGTATTTACTGTTTTCACCGCGAAAAAATTTTTCTCCTTTAAAACTTTAGCACAAACAGTATTCAGGTGACAAATTGAACAAATGTGAAAAAAATTGAAAATATTCGATAAGTATTTAGCGATGTCCAAACCCAAAATATTTTTTTGTATGTAGGCCAGACCACCTTCTTTTTTATGTTTGGCTGTTTATGAGCCACAGGTAACATTGCTAGATGGCTAAATGGTTAGCATTGTGACCCGCTGTTGATAGGGATCGGGTTCGATTACCAGGGAGGGATTTCTTTTTCGCGTAAAAAAACTATTGTTAGAACAGAGGGGCGAAGTTAGCATGAGTGTATGTAGTAACGGGAGTGCATGTTGTATTGGCAGTTTTGAAATGTGTGCTTGTCTGGCCATAGCACAAAAAAAGCATCTGGGCACTTGAAAAAGCTGCTTTTTTGTAAAAATAAAGCTATCGCAGAACAATTGGCAGTTTGGACTAAACTAGATTGTGCGTCGACAGCATGTCTCTACAGCATGTCTCTATAGCTCGATGGCTAAGTTTGGCACCTGTTGTTTCAAGAGTCCAGGTACGATGCCCAATGGCGGAAATTTTTTTCATATAAAGAGTCTTTGCAAGTACAACTTTACTGCCAAGTATAAGAATTGGGAATAATGACGGTGTTACAGTTATGCTTTTCCAGTGAGAAGTTGATGGAGTAGTTGGTGGAGTGTGTGATTTAACGCGTTCAGTACAGGTGTTCAATTCTCACTTATAAACATCATTTTTTTAAAATTTGTTCTCTAAAATACTCTTGTTTTTGCTCGCAAACACAAATCAACATCTAGTTATTATTATTATTCTTATTCTTTCGCGCAAACCTTAGCGAAGACGAGCCACTTTTTCTCAGGAACCGTTATACATAGAGCTACAATTTTTTTTGCGATGCAATTGATAGGCATTGGGACAAAATGTAAGTTGGTTTTAAAAACCACAGAACATTCCAGAACACCGCGATTCAGGTGCAAAAACAGGTGAATAATCATTTTTCAAAGCATCAAAGTGACCAAAAAACGCAGACCCAATTGACGAAAAAATACAAAATTTTGAAATATAGTGTATTCCGCTAACCTCCTGATTCGACATCATGACCCGACGTTAAAAAATTGTTCGGAAGCGGCCATGTTGGATTTTTGTGAAAATCACCTTTATCAGCATAAAACAGCTTTCCGTTGGAGAACCAACAGGCCGAAGTAGCTGAAATTTGCAACAAACATGTGCCATAGGGTATCAATGTACCATTTTGAACTTCAAAGCGATCGCACAAAACCGTTTCAAGTTTTTCCATTTTCGAATTTGAAAATCTAAACAAAAACAGCAATTTTCAATGCTTTCCGAGACCAGAATGGAACTAATCAGTGACAAGTAATTTATAAGGCAACATAGCCCAATGTTTGAACTTTCTAAAATCAGTGACTTCAAGTGTCTCGCATTACCGGCGGCACAGCTATTCCATTTTCAGAAGAGGTCTTCCAAATGGAAAAATGACCATAACTCGGGGACGGTTACTCCGATTTGCATAAATTTTGCATGGTTGCGATCGCATTGTAACCGTCTTTCAGATGAACATCCGTAAATTTTCTAATCTTTGGTGATAGAGTTAAAGCCCACACGGTTTTCAATGTGTGACGAAAGTGTTCGTTGTTTACCGTTTTCAAAGCGGAAAAATTTTTCTCCTATAAAACTTTAGCACAAACAGTATTCAGGTGACCAATTGAACAAATCTGAAAAAAATTGAAAATATTCGATAAGTATTTAGCGATTTCCGAAGCCAAAATAGTTTTTTGTATGTAGGCCATACCACAATTTTTTTTATATTGAGCTGTTTATGAACCACATTCAAAATTACTAGATGGCTAAATGGTCAACATTGGGAGCTGTTGTTGACAAGGTTCAGGTTCGATTCCCAGGTAGGGAATTCTTTTTCGCATAAAAATAAATATTGTCAGAAGGGAGGTGCCAAGTCAGCATGAAAATACTGTAGTAACAGGAGTGCATGTTGTATTGGCAGTTGTGAATCGTGTGCTTGTGTGGCCCCAGCACAAAAAAGCTGCTACCCACATGAAAAAGCTGCTTTTTACAAAAACAAAGCTATTGAAAAACAGTTGTCACCTTGTACTAAATTAGATTGCACAACAGCAACATGTCTCTATAGCTTGATGGCTAAGGTGGTTGCTTGCTGTGTTAGGGGTCCAGGCACGATTCCCAGTGGTGGAAACTTTTTTGACGTGAAAAGGGTTTGCAAGTATAACTTTACTGCTTAATATAATGTTTAGGAATAATGAGGGTGTCAAAAGCATGCTGTTTCAGTCAAAGGTTGATGGTGTAGTTGGGGTTATACAAGAATCACCGCAGCCAGTACAGGTGTTCAAATCCATTCAGTGTCATTTTTTTTTTAAACTTGATTCTCTAAAATACTCTTGTTTTTGCTTGCAAACACAAATCAATATCTAGTTGTTATTGTTATTGTTATTACTTTCTATAATAGTGAAACTTTGCTGTGTATAGTTAGTTGATATTCGATTTGCACTAACACACTATAACTATGCAAGAGAAGACAATAGGAACTTGTAACTTACAAGGCTGGAGAACTAACACAAGAGAACTCAATTCATGTGTGAGAGTAGATAGTAACACAAAGGTGTAACACATAATACAATAGCACCTGCTTTACAATCATTTCAGCACTTGATGCATACACAATATTACTAAAAGATGAAGTGAAGAAACAAAGTTAACAAGCAACAAAAATAAAATTTAATTCTTATGTAAAAGTACAATACATATCTATATATTGTTTTATTGGCCTGTCAGTAATATGATGGGCAGTCTCTCTGACTGACCTTTGACCTTCATATAAATCCACATTTAGGCTGAGATCAGTCTCGCAGGGAGTTGTCATTTCAGTCCTTTGCATTCGTCAACTCTCAACTGCTCTTGTAAGTACTATTTGTTACACCATCACCCATTTTCATTGGTCTCATAACTATCTGCATTTGCTTGCCCTGTGCCAGGTAAGTGTGGTTGGCATGCAAAATCTCTCACACCACAACTTTCTGGTGACAATACTGGCACATAAATTTACAAAATAGCGAACTGAGTTAATTGTGACCTTCTAAATGTTGAGACTCTAGTTTTTATCAAAGGCTGAGTTCATACAGTAGTACAAAAAAACAACGCTTGCTTAATAAGAGCAGTTGAGAAATGTTAATTGAAAGTGGATTGTATAGCTCAATGATTCATAGTCGGAATCAAGTTATTATTGTAATTACGGGCTATAAATAGAAACTTCTGTGTGAGAAAAACAGCCACCGGGTGATTCTAATGCATATGCTAGCATTAGAATTGGGTTATGTAACTTGATCACGACAACAAAATTTGTTTCATTGATTCTTTTTCGACCAGTTGCAATTGATGTTGAATTTTGAAGGTACCTGTGTTTATGTTAATTGAATGGCACCCTGTGAGAGTGATATGGTCTATGAAAAATGGCTGCAGTTTCTGCAGATAGTATTTAATTGTACGTTTGATTTATTTTGATTAGGTGGTTTGGGATGGTGTTAAAACAACTAAATGATAATAAGCATGAGAAGAGCTTTTTATTTGACGCAACGGACTGCTTAGAACTAAAACAATGCTCTCAAACCAACAGCAGCTGATAATTGTTTATAACATAATCATTTATAAGAACTTTTACTCGAACTATTATGCACAATTCCAAATAAAATCCTTATGGCCATGCGGATTCACCTTGTTCATTGGCTTTTTAAGCAAGTCATTAACAGTATGCTACAAATGATTGTTTGTTTTTTTATGCTTGGTGCCTTAGAAATGTCAGGCTTGAGTATTTCTGCAGACTATAGAATATTGTGGTAGATTTTTCCGCACAAATAGGGTAGAAACCTGTGCCATGCTTACTGCACTGCAAAAATGCTTCACTCGCTAGCAACCAGCAACTGGTAGTGGTCTGCTGCTCTTAATCAACTACCATAAAAGATGCCAACCTCACATAGCAAGGCAGAGTCACTAATGACTCGTGCAGATCCAGGGTAGATTGATTCAGATCCGGTACCATTTCAGGATTGCTGACCCAGGATTGGACATTCAGATGCAAGGTTATTATAGCCAAAGACCTAAACACTAGCCTTAACCGCCTGAAGAAACACAGAAGAAGAGATGCCAACTAGCCACCCTCAAGAGCGTGGGGGTTGGGCTTATGGAGGCCCAAGAGATTGCAAGCCAGTGAGATTTGTAAAAGCTGTGATAACTTTGCCCACTTGCCACTGAGAGCCTATTTCATTTAATTCTATGATGCGTGTTGTTGTTCTTTGTTATATTGTAATAGATTTTATAGCGTGGCCGTTACATTCCAGTCATTATAGTAAACAGTTTTTTGCTGGGAACTAGTGTATTGTTTACATGCAGTGCATCCTGTAAAGTGCTAGCTAAGACAAGCATGGGCTTGCTTGGTTGATAGCACTAATTAGCAGCAGTGGAAGCAGTTGAGTGAAGCCTGTACACCTACAGATGAGTCAAGGTTGTCTGTACTCATAAAGACTGGTAATTTTCCATGATGTCACTATTAGTGACTTTCCATGACGCGACGCCGTAGCGCTACGTTGTAGCGCCACGGGTTTTCCCCTCTTGGAAATGGGTATATCGCTACTGCAGTCGTGATGATGTGACGCTATTGAAAGTCGCTACTGAGCAGCGACTTATAATAGCGCCAGACCACTGAAGCGTTATGGAAAAAGGGAATGCCGTAGCGCTACTGGTTGGCACATGCGTGTATTTTATTTCCAGCATTACAGCGGTCAAAATAATTAAATAATTTGGACAGATATTTCAGTTATATGAGACAGTTGCCTTTCAAGACCATTTATATTAATTAAAAATGATGCAGAATAAGTGATCACAAATTTATTTATGTGTTTTATTTTATATTATTTGTTTTTTCTCTCCCTGTTTTAGAATTTGATAACAATAATAAAAATTAAATAGTAATATATAATCAATTGGCCGTAATTAAATAATAATAAAAATAAATAATTATTTTAAATTTAATAAATAAATTACACATTAGCCAAGCACTGCTGCTTCAAAATTTTACCTGTGGAGTATGTAGTATTAGATGAAACAAACACAAGAAAAGCATTTAAAACTAATTGTTGGCTGAAACAATTTTCCTTCATACAGCAGTTTCACTCATTGACTCATTAGCTCAAAGTCGCCGTTAACTCACTAATTAGGGTTCATGACCTTTGGGCCTACTGTATTGCTGGCTCATGGAAAAGTGTGATGGTTTATCGCTATTGAGAAGCACTGAGCCATGACACCATAATGTAGCGCTACATAGAAAGCTAGTATATGTTTGAACATTAGCCGTTGGCTAGTTTCTTTTGTGCCAGCCTGTGCTTGTACTTATGTCATGTTTATTCTTTTGTGCCAGCTTTGTATTAATCAATAATATGTGTATAATTTAAGTTACATTTTCAACTGCATGTATTCCTATAAATAGAGAGACATTTAGCCCAAGCGGGCAGATCTGATTGTGCGCTTGTGAAGGAGACCGCTCCTGCAAGCTTTTGTGTCTTACAAGCAATAAAGTGTGTATAACTTTCCTCTGTGTATTAAGTGTGACAGGTTTCCGGCTTACTAGTTGTTCCTCCTTGTTGGTGGACCTTGGCGTGGAGTTTATATACCACCAGTCAAGAAAAGAGCCACAGCTATCACGCTGATAGCGCTCCCGGCCCTGTAATTGGGTTATAGCTACCACAGCACAAATCAGTGTGTGAGTGATAAAACAGACTGCTAGAATTCTCTGTAGTAGTGTTCGGTGAAAGCATAATAACCGTTGCATACGGCACACAAAACCTGTACAATATTTACCCACATGCCATTATGTGCTAGAATTACTTTCTTTACTGGTGATTGGCCACTTTCATATTCAGGCCAATCACTTCCTCTGATTTTGCCTATAAATCACTATGTTCCCATGCTGCGAATTCGTTCGGGTTGAAATCATAAATCGTCCATTCGGGTCATGGGAATTCTGACTCGTACGAGTTGGTTCGGATTCGTTCGTGTTGGCTCACTGCGGTTCCTCAAACCGAAGTCGTTCGAGTTGAGCATTGATTAGGATCATGGGAATCGTTCGTGTTGATGAATTCGAATTCGTTCGTGTTGCTCTTTTGAGAAGAAGGCATTAAACTGGCGATTTGGCAGTAAATCAGTTTTTGCGTATTTTCCAACTGCAGTTTTTACATACATATAATAATAATCCTCTGCAAGTTTAACAACAGGTAAGTTATAAATTATTTACTATTTGCTCGGGAAACTGAATCATAGCTCTGTTTCATAAATGTGCAAACTAAATTATTATTATTTTTATACTTGCCAAAAAAAATTATTTTTTTTTATTATTTGGAAATAATTTATTTATTATTATTATTATTAATTATTTATCATTTCTTATAGCTATCATTATATTTATTAATTATCATCTATAATTATTAGAAATTGTTGATTTTGTTATTATTCATGTACTTACTAGTTTATGCTGTGAACATTCCACAAATTTGACTCATATTACTACTTAGCAATACGAGCGCGGTTGTTTACTAACTCACTACAATCAAGTAATTATTGTGCTCGCTACTCACTGTAAAGGAAGGACAACTCCCGCAAATTAGTTCAATTCGAATTATCATAGGAACGGATTGGAATGCCAACCCGAATGAATGCTAACCAACTTGAATGGACGCCCGATCCGAACAAATTCGCAGCATGGGAACATGGTGAATGGCTGATCTTTCCAAACATTCAGTACATTGTGCTATGTACCTTCCGCCAGGCATTGTTTATATGCTCTTTCTCTAGAGGAAAGCTTCGCTAGAGCTGTATTGTGATAAGTACATGCATGATTATCAATTTACACTGACTAGTACTTCTGAGGCATGGGCTCTTACTAGTAGTTGTTAAAGTCTACCACACAAGTGGCACTGACTGATACAGTGGTGTCCCCTCTGGGGAGAGGTAGAATACTTAAGCTCAATAACATTCTCTGGTTGTCAAAACAAGAATTTATTACAGTATGGAACTGCAGCACATCAATCAACACATTTGGCCATGAAAGTTGTTTTACAATAAAGTTTAAAACGTAAAACTAAACAAAACAGGGTTTTAATTGGAAATCTCATAAAAATTTAACCTACACGTAATAATAAGTGCTTGTTATTTTTACTCTCTTTGTTGAGCTATGAATACCATTTGTAATTTTATAAACGAAGATCTTAAACATCTTCAATTTCAAAATAGCGTATTAGAAAAAAACATTAAAAAATATGTTACCAAAATATGCAGCAAAACGATTTCAAAATTTCGAAGTGGTGGTTTTTGAGAGGACGATCTGAGAATTCTTAAAGCTACATAAAGAGTCAGCGGTGTAGACAAATCTGTTGACTGGTTAGATGACTTCTGTAGATTGGTTAGATGACTTTTGTAGATTGGTTAGATGATGTCTGTAGATTGGTTAGATGATTTCTGTAGATTGGTTAGATGATTTCTGTAGATTGGTTAGATGATGTCTGTAGATTGGTTAGATGATTTCTGTATATTGGTTAGATGATTTCTGTAGATTGGTTAGATGATTTCTGTAGATTGGTTAGATGATTTCTGTAGATTGGTTAGATGATTTCTGTAGATTGGTTGGATGATTTTTGTAGATTGGTTGGATGATCTCTGTAGATTGGTTAGATGATTTCTGTAGATTGGTTGGATGATTTCAAGTGAGAAATTAGTAGTAGCTAAGAATTTTTCGTTTTCCAAATTGACCAATAGATGAAATAAAACTGTCCATTTGTCATATTTTTATTTTACTTTTTAGTATTTGAAGCTGATCAAGTTTAATGAAATCTTTTAAGAAAAACCTACTTTGGAGCTGTCTTCTGCTTTTCATTGCTATACAGCAACTCATGGACTGGTCATGCTTGCTAGAAAATTGCATCAGCTAAGATAACCATGGAGTATACCATTCAATAAAGCGCCAATGTATGGTTCAAAATTTCTTGAACACTAATGACTAAATAAATAGAATATGTTTCAACTATGCTAGTGAATGAAATTAAAGAACTAAATACCATACATCCATGGCACTGCAAGCAAAGAGCCTCTACAATAATACAATCTTATCTGGTTGCAGTATTTCCTGGTTCACAAAACTTTAGCAACAGTATAGTGGTTTAGGCCAACTCAATAACACACAAACTCAATAAACTGTAAAGTTTAACCCACCTCATTAATTTTTTATACTGTGATAAAATAAAACATCAAATAAAATTCCTCCCTTGGTATAATGCAGGTTTGGATTTGACACAAACCTAAACTGTAAATTGTGATTGCCTTAGCAGTCTTTGCAACCATTTTGATTTATTTCGTCACTTAATTGAATGATTTATGCGTTTGGCATACAATATATATGACTGAAACCATGACTAGGAGCAGTCACTTGAGTGCTTCCACTGTCATGAAATCCACATAACATGTAATTGATTACCTTAATGAATCAGTGTATGGCTTTGATAAAACCGGTAGAGCTACTGTAAACAATCTGCACCGGACATTTACTAAACACTACTAGTGAGTTGCTTTTAAGAGCAGTATCCACTGTGTGTTGTTAATGATTGTCTCTGAAAGACAGTGCTGAATGCAATCCCAAATGTTCAACCCAGCTGCTGCTATTAGTAGGGCCTAAAGCCACACTAACCACATAAGTTATTTGAAGTCACAACTAATTATATTTGCCTATATATGCTAAGGCTTACAGCAAGATTAAAGGCACCACCAGGAATGGCTATGTTTATATATATATTCACAGTAAAATATAAAAACCAGCAGTTCAAAAGCGAGTAGAGCTATTGGTTAAAAATATTCACGTGTATAAGAATAAAGGACTTGAAATTCCACTATTTCACTCCAGTGCAGCAGCTGGAGTCACCTGTACATTTCTATAGATACGCTTGCGTACATAAACCTATAAGCTGGTTCATATTGCAACTCATGTACTACTTTAGTCAGTACTTCCCCTAGTCTTGGCTATTTGATGCGATGGGCAACCTATGTGGATTCATTACACCGTTTAAAAATAACAGAGTTAGTTATCACACTTTTTATCAATATAACAAAGTATAGCAGTCCACACAATCACCTGCATTCAATTCATCGTAGTAATGAAAAATTTTAATCCCAAAAGGCCAGTGATTATGATACAATGAGCTTCTGCAGCAGTAGTGAGACTATATGGTAAAGAATACTTGGCGGAGATTGTCTGATTGATAGTGACTCACATTGAAATGAAGAATAAGCAGCTTGAAAAGCCAATATAAAATGAAACTACTCTAAAACCCGATCAAAAAATGCAATAATACACATTACCTTCATATAATATACTAAGTAAGTGAAGTTTAGAAAATAAGAACAAATTGAATTGCAGAACTCATCATATATGAGTATATTTAAATGTTTAGAGAGGAGTGGAAATAGCAACGAGACAAAATATACAATGAATAACAGATTCAGTGTATAATGTTTTCAGGCTTAGGTTGAGAAAGTGATTTAGTCTTCCAATCTAGGCTCAAGTGGAGTGATCCGCTACATCTTCCTGCCATCTTACTTAGCAGGGAACTCAGAAGCAGCGTCATATGGTGGTGGAGGAGGATCTTCTGAGTCAGCTGAGCTGTTATTTGGTGGATTTCCAGTTTGTTCTGCATGTTGTATCCTAAAAAAGTCAGTTACTTGTTAAAATGGGTTTTCCAAGGTGTAAATTCAGGATGTAAAACGCATGGTATCCATAGTTGTTCTACAAGTTTTATGTAAAGGGGAACAAACCTTCAATCAGTCTCTAGTGATCATTATCAGAAGTTGATGTAAAACAGTAAAGAGTATTAAAAAATATAGGTTCTATCCTGAATAGAAAAATTAGGACCAAAATCGGTCTCATGTTTTTTCTACATCGTTATCAAAAATCCGAAAAAAAAACCTAAAAAGCTTTCAAATGATTTAGGAACAAAATTTGTTTTAAAAAGTGTAATGTTAGTGTAATGTGTATTAGAGGCATGGATAACATTTAAAAATAATCGGACACTTACGTTGGTTGACGATGGTCCCTCTTACTTGTACACTTGTGGAGAATAACTCCCAATGCAGTGAAGAAAATGGATAAACCAAACAGGACGTTAGGAATGATAATAGCCCATGGGATGGGTTCTGTAGGGAAAGTAATAGTAAAAAACATTGTCTGTCATAATGCAGAAATATTGTGTCCTACACTTGAAGCAATAAATATCTAACTACACAGAGTAACTCACTTGGGGTACTTGAGTTGTTTGTTTCATCACCTGAAACAATCAAGCAAAATTTAGCAACTGAGCAGTTTTTCAAAACCTGTTTTGCTCATCGATGGAAAGCTACAGTGGGATAGCTGACCTTCAGTAGTTGTTGGTATGGTAACCCATGGCTCGCCATTTAAAGCTGCAACCGAAACAGAAGAAATTATATTGCAAGGTCCATATGATAACTTGGTCATATCATTAATAGATAAACATTATCTATGCAAAGTAACTTTCAGGGAAATGAGGAATTAAATTAACAAGTCATTGTATTAGTCAAATACAATCAGAATTTATAAATCTAAAACCATTTTTGAACCTCAATTCTGCACTTTTATGAGTTTCTGCAACTCTTAAAGATTTTAACTAGGTTATTTTGTCGGTTTCTGGCTATTTTACTTTGTACAATTTTGTTGCCTAACTTTTATTGGACTAGATTGTAAAGGGCAAGAGAAAGAGATTGCATGATAAAAACTGAGCTTCAAGGTTAAATATGCTTTGAAAATCTAAAACTGAGGAACTATAGCGAACACTAGAAACTTACCTTGGGAGCATAGGTAGTCGTTAGCAGATGTGGACTCCTTATCCAACTCACAATATAAACTGAACTTAGACACATAGTCAGCTTGTATTGTATGTTCATATATCTTTTCATCCAAATCAAGTATATCCACTCCATATGCAAAATACGAACTCGCCAATATACCCGGAAAATTGTCAACATAATAATACCGGCCTAAAAACAAAAAGAAAACACTGAAACAAAAGACTGTACTTTACAAGATGAATAAAGGTTATTTTTACGCCTAAATCCATGTATCTGACAAAGAACAAGAATGAGCTGCACAATAACCAAAATCCTAACCTTTTGTTTCTAACTTCATTTCATTCCAACCGTCATACCTGGTTGCATTCAAATTGTTTTTTGCTTCTTCTAATTTCGGAGCCTGCTCCATCTTAAGGCCGAGATAAGCTTTGTAGATTATACTCGAATCTACAAAATTATGCTTGCTGTTGGTGATACATCCCTGAGCATGCACTAAAGTATTTGAGAGTTTGAATAGGCACTCATAGGTTTTTTCCTTGCAATTAGGTATGTTTTATCAAGTCTTGTGATAAATTATATATTATAGTATCAAGGTGTGGGAGACTTTTGCAGTATAGTTGGTCAGAACCCCAACTCCTTTCCACTGCTTGCTGTAATTCTCCTCCACCCCTCTCCAGCTCCAAATATGGCTTTTTCTTTAACCCGTTATCATTCCTCTTTAATATACATAACTTATATCGGGTTTAGAAGGAGTGCTATATGAGGTCATGCCGGGTCAATGCTTAGCCCTGTATAACCTATATAAGTTATGGAGTGCCTATCCCGGACTAGCGTCCTGACCAAGTTAGCAGAGAATACTGGAGAAGGAAAGCCCAAGGAGCAAAGGAAAGGATACCCATCTACAGTCGCAAGGGAAAAGTAAACCGACAAGATGGAGTTTAACCTAAATAAGCTAACCCATCCTATATGGACATCCAGTTTCGGACTGCCTCTGATTGATCTAAGTAAGATGGAAACCGCTACACCTTGTGCTGATTGTGTGCTAACTATGTGATTGGACAAAGGTGTAATTGTGTGTTTGTGTTCTGCTATTTTATTGTTGTATTACATGTGTTGTTATATGCTATTGGCTCATCCCTAATAAGGGTATGGGGTTTTCTTGCATTCTCTTATAAAAGGAGCTCTTGAACAGTAAGTTGAGCAGAAGCCATGTCGATTGTGTACAATGCACATTCTACTGCTAAGAAAATTGTTCTAAGAGAGTAGTTATCCCTAGACTTTGAGTAGTTTTTCTGAGTCATGGACTCAGTGGCAGTTGGTAGTGCAAGTATTTGGGGTGTGCAAGTATTTAGAGTGTGCACAAAGGATGAAAATGGAGATACGGTTGTTGTGTCCATAGTAAAGGGAAAAAATCTACTACAATATTATTTGCTCAATCATCAACTTTGAGGCCATCAGCAGCATTGAATGAAATTGATGAATAATAGGTTTTTTAACAAAAGCTAGCAATTCTCCTTCATTTGAACAACGTAGAGCAGTTTGTAAATAGTTATGCCCTATATGAGTATGCACCAAACATAGGATTCATGATTTCCGACTCAAAATAAAGTTGTACTCCAACAGTTGCTAGGGTTACCCTAAGTATAATTTGAGACAAAACTCCATAAAATGCTGTGCTCACGGATGTTCCTGATATGTGAATATGCCTGGATTGTGAGCTGAAAACAAGGTTATACTGTCATCTGCCAGCAGACTTTTTACAGCACTAAGAGCCTGATCACAACTTGTCTAAATCAAGTGAAGGAAAATACCAGAATTTTCCACCAACCACTACTACTATACTATAGTACTTACACGTCCTTTGGGCTTCCGGCTTGTACGTAACTCGCAGACCTAAACTTTTATTTTCCCTATCACTTTGTGTAATGTATAACTCTCCCTTGCCATAGAAAACCTCGCCTGCAGCCACTGAAGCTGAGCATATCAAAGCTACCAGTGCAATAGGCCAATGCATGCTGCTCAGCCGCTAGTTACTAGATTACTAATCGACTCGTTCACTTACTGCGTTATATATAGGTTGAATGGAACAACAATAACAACTATTCAGTACTACTAGTAGTATTGATTGCAAGCTATTCACTACTACTAGTAGTATTGATCGCAAGGTATTCACTCTTCAATGAAATGATTCATCTAAATCGGAAACAGAAAATTCCTGGCAGCAATAAACAAGTTTAGATAAAGATGTTGACAAAAAATGCACCTAAAAATCAATCGGTCTACATCAACAGCAAAACATCCTGGGCTAACCGTTTAATAAACTTTTGCTTTGAGCAAGCATTTGGATATTTAGTAGCATTTTGAGTTGAATTTGCAGAGATATCTATGTTAAACTGTTAAACTTGCGATACACCTATTTTAGCAAAATCTTTAAAAACTTTAGTGACTGATGGAGAAAATTCAATGTAAACCCCATAAGCTGAAAAAACTCAATGACCAAACTCCCAGACTAAAAATGAACAAATTGCCTCTCTGGGTTTAAGTTTACAATGGCAATTCTCCCCAAAGCAAGTGAATACAAAGTATGACTTCTAATGCCTCTAGCAAGTCAAAATACCTACTGTGATACATTTATTCACTTTGATGAGAAAACTTCAGATGTAGTTTTGTCAAGGTAGTTTCTTCACACAGAACCTTGCACGGCCGAATTTTTCAGTTTGCAAATTGACAATTTTTAGTCAGTATTTTTGCAGTCATTCTGTTAACTGGTAAGATGAGCTATGAAAATGTAAAAAAATTCTTTGATAAACAAAATTATAGAGTGACTTGCCAATAACAGTTGTCAGAATTGTTTTGGCATCGACATCAGCTGTGCCTAATTCTAAGTGTGTTTAACTCAAACAAAAGTTTTACTATGGTTTGCAAGTTTCTGGCTGATGGTAGATGATCATTATAAACAGTCAATGCTGATCCACATAGTACTCTCCTCAAAGATCCAGCAAATAAACAATACATATATAAAAAACTTTTCAAAAGTTGCTTAGTTTGCGTCACAAACGTTGTCGTTGTGCAGCGTCTGGTGATTACCAAAAAGTTGAGAGTATAAAAAACTTTATCCTCTTTTAGGGTTAATTTTCTCAAGTCAGCATTATATGGTTTTCTGTGTAGCTATATATATTTATATGCTGACTTTCACCTAACAAAGTTGTGCTGCCAAAGCCAAAATAAAAGTAATGGTGCCTACTTTTCAATGAAACTTGAAAATCTTCATATTCAAAAATGTGAAACTCAAGTCTCAATATCTTCTATAATCATTAAAGATGAAAATTTTTTATTGACTTTAGGTGTTTCAGGCCTTGGTTGTCTTTACAGCGGCCATAATAAACGCACTCAAATGACTTACGCTTCTACTGAGGGTGGTTTGAACTTGCACTGATTAATGGTAATGAAGGTATACTTTAGTTAAAACTGAACACTTTATGAAAAAGATAAAGTTACTTGTTCAATGTACCATATAATGCACGTATTATATAAGAATGTGAAGTCACATCTTACTAGTGAAGCTGTTCATAGACTTATCAGATGTTTTTCTCAAAACGTTTTTATTATTATTTGTTAGTTGTCGAAACAGTTTTACTGTCTGTGATGGACGGACATCCATACTTCTAGATCACATCGAAGTGTCACTGTCTTTTGTCTATTAATGGCAGGTTTGGCAATTAGCATAAAATTTGGTCTGCATAATGATGTTAAGTAAATCAAACCTCAATGCTAATTTTGGCTTCACTCACCTACTGCAACTATGAAGAAACCAAAAGATAGACAGCTTAGTTGCACGTAACACAATCCGTCACTCCAAACTTTTACCCACAGAGTGATAATTTGTTTAGGCTCCCATTGCTAATTGCACAATCTTATTTACCATATGTTAAATTATCTGTTCAGTATATTTGTACCAGAAAAATCTAGAAAACAAAATTTCACAATAGGAGAGGATAACTTCTGTTGACAGCTGTTTCACCAGTGAATATTGTTTTAGACTTAAACAGAAACTTGAGATTTCACTGCCATCCAGCCATTTTGTACCGTTTACAACCCTGCTGCCTCACCACTCTTACAACCACGTTAACCCTTCTACATATTCCCCTCCGTCCTCCAAAGTTCATGTGGACTACCAAAACATCCCCAACCTGTTGCTGATGTTATAAGCAAAAAAATCACAAAGATCAACTGAAACCTGCAGAGTTTTCGGCTTTCTACTCTTACAGTCTCACCCAACCAGTTACACCCCTTCAATAACTCATCTTAGAAGCAGCCATTCCCCTTTCCTTGAATAGAGTTCACTTTCTTTTCTCTGGGGATCACACAAAAGCAAGAAAACGACAAGAATCAGTGGCAATTCAAAGTTGTCTTCCCTTGTTTGCATTTGAGGTGAATCTGAAGGACTTATTTTTATTTGAATTATATCTCCAGAATCTGATAACGCAGTTGAATTTCAGTTTGTGGAGCTTCTATGGAGAAAGAAATATAAATTTTGATTTAAGCCAAAGGCGTTTCTAAATCCTCCACAGCAAAACTGTTGACCAAAATAAAGCGTTTCCTGATTTAACAATGTAAGCAGAGAAAACTTTAGTAAACTGTTAGATGAAGGGTACGAAGAGACACAACAGAACACGTCTACTCACCATCAACTAACAACTCAAGAAGGACTTCTCCAATTAACCCCAGTTCCTATAACCATGTGTGTACCCGTATTCCTTGTTAAGCCAATGCCGATAGAACCTATGTTATAACCTTGAACTTCCTATAACACACAAACTCGTTATCCAACATGCCCCCCCTTTGATAAACCCAGTGAGCGACCAAGCTGACATTATACCATGGGACCAATTACCGTTGAGTGCGATCAAGCCAAACTAATCATGGTTAGCTGAAGCACTAGCCTTAAATCATCAGTCAAGCCTGAATACCAGGGGGTGAAATCAAAGCGACACACCATACATACCTGAGATAATTACCTGTAACATATACATACGTTAATAATACTTTTACCTCAATACCTGTCCCTCGTTACCTCATCAACCCCACAGCTCTCAGTCAGCCTTCTCTAAACCATTAGCAACTTCCATCAGATCGTCCTCTGGACTCTCTGCACCTCCAACACCCTGTCGAACCACATTCCTCGACTCCAACTCAACCCCAAGGGGCTCACCGTTAATTCCTCTATCCCCTGGAGCAGTCGACCCCGACTGCTCTGTACTCCACTTCCTATCGGGTCAACCAGAGCAATTCTCTGCCCAGTATCTTCCCTTTGAAGTCTCGTACCAGGGTCAACCTCCTTGGTATCTTCCCTAACCGCATCCTTTTTTCTACCTTGACACTGGTGTTGCCACCGGTCACCCTTTCTACCTCTTCTACCTCGTGCACCCAACTGGCACTGCTCTGAGAGCCCGAGGGGGTCTTGGACTCCTCCCTCTGTGCGCTAGAGCCTTCCACACTAGGTGCGGGCACTGCTTTCACAGTGGAACTCGACGGGGTGTTACACACCACCGTCGATGGGGCTTTGCTACCAGTCCCAGATCTCAACTGCCTCATTTTGGCCATAGCCTGCCTGATCACCAAGGTACACTCCTGCTCTTCCTTGAGCTCCCTCACACCCTGCTCATACCTTTGCATCGCCATACAATACACCCTTTCACCCTCTCTCTTTTCAGCCTCAAGACGTACATGTCTACTAGCATAGTCCTCATCACCCAAAACACCTTCACTCACCAAGAACTCAGACAATCTGCTACCAAACCCCTCGCTCTCACCCTGTAACTGTCTAGCTTTCACCACACTGCTGTACCCCCTAGCACCAGCTGTAGCGCACCCTGAAGTGGCTCTAGCTTTTGCAGTGGTACCAGCTGAAGCTTTTTGCGCCATCTGCATTGGTGAGACATTGCCACCACCACTAGATATGGGCGTTCCCATTTGCTCCACTGTGTCCTTTATAACAGCAGTACCTTTGCATTCCAATACACCTTGCATACACTCACCTTCAACTCGTAACTTATTACCGTTTGTTAACAGTTCGAGTTTTCTGATATCCTCAATACCTAACAGGTTCACAGCGGACCCTTTTACAACATAAACTGACGTCACTATAGATCTGGGAAAGTCATTAATGCAAACATTTGACTTACCGCTAACATTCAGCCTGGAACCATCAACCCCAATGAGATCGTTAACAGGGTTACTTAATCTCAAATTCAGAAACCTGCCAGTATCCTCAGTTACCACAGACACTTCAGCTCCAGTGTCTAATACAAACTCTACCTCTTTACCATTTACTTTGACAAAGCGTTTGATGCTACATTTCCTACTACCAGTATCGCCAACAACATTATTCACAAATCTCACTTTACGTGGAGAACCTTCATTACCACTACTATCCCTGTGCTGTGACCTGATATTGTCACCTTCCCACCTATTGTTGCAATCCCTAGAGGTATGGCCTCTCAGATTACACCGGAAACACCTTACATCCGGGCAATGACGGACTTGATGTCCCCTCCTACCACACTGGAAACAGTTGTCCCCGCCAGTTGGGGAGCTAAACCTTCCAGGCCTTCTACCCGATGTAGGTGAACCTCGAGGTGATCGAGGAGAGTACCTACTATCTGGGCTACGACGTCCATGGGACGTCGCCTCATACCTGGGGGAATACCTGCCTTCTGGACTGCGGTGTCTATAGGACGCCGCCTCACCCCTGGGGTTATACCTGCCTTCTGGGCTGCGGTGTCTATGGGACTCAGCACCACACCTATTCTCATAGTGCCTATCTCCCTTATGGTCACGATACCCTCTATACTCGCTACTCCTCTCCCCTGGGCTGCGGCTTCTATGGCCACGGGAATAGGAGCCCTTTTCCACACTACCATCTCCAGACCTAGTGCTGTTCCTTGAACGGTATGTAACTTTGTTATCCACCTCCTCCCGTGGACTTCCCTGTCTATACTTAGCTACCTCATATACCAAACGGCCAGTCCTAGAGGCATTCAGAATTTCTTCTGAAGCAATAGCCAACTGCCTGGCTGCCAACTTAGTACCTAAATCTCTCCAGCTAAGTGTAGTCTCTTGCATAAGCACTTTACGCACAGAGGAATCCCTTAAACCATTAACAGCTAAAGCAACGGAGAAGCGTTGCCTCAACTCATCATTGTTATGCCCAAAATCGATCTCCCTACTTAATTTCTCAACTCTGAGTAAATATTCCCTTTCATCTTCCCCACAAGCCTGTGACACTGTCACAAACCTCATTGTCTTAACATAGACACTTTCACTACGGTCGTAGTGGCCTTTTAACAAATCTATTGCCCTATCAAACCCATCATCAGTTTGGTCATTTAAATCAAATCCCAGTGACTGCAATATCCCTATACCATTGCTACCTATAGCGCTCAATAAGGCTAGTAGTTTAGTTCTACCTCTAAACACATCTACAACGACCTCATTCCCCTCAATTTCCACTTTCTCAGTACCCAAAGTTAAAGCTGCTACCTCAGCAGACACCCTATACTGAGTCAACCAATTGTTGAATTCCTCAGACACATTGCTACCCGCTAACCTTAGCTTCGGAAATGACAACAAGTCAAGTCTCCTATTCATCCCTGTTTTAATTAATTAACACAATAAACACCCAACAATATCTGTATGATTGTATCAATACAGTAGCACCTCTCCACCACAGTAATAGCCAATGCACAACACAACAATAGCAACAATAACAATTCACAATATCCCAAAAGATATCCACTGTTCCCTTATCCACCAATGCACAATTAAATGCAACACAATAATATCCACAATATCACGTATTAACTCCACTGTACCCTTATCCACTGCACAATTAAACACAACACAATAATATTCCTCAATGTCACGTAGTAACTCCACTGTACCCTTATCCCGGTAAATAATCAACCACAACGCCACAAATAAATACTTAACACCACGTATAAACACTGTACCTTTATCCCGGTAAATAATTAACAACAACACCAAATCACCACTTCACCAAAAATAATTAACACTGCACCAATATCCCTATATATAAACACCTTAACACCGAACACGGAGAGCTCACACAGCTCTGAAACACCCAACACCTCTCTACACACCTCTATCACCACACACACCACGGAGGACCCACGCGGCCCTAGCACCTCTACACCTCTCTCTTTTAGTGCCCACATGGCACCAAAAGCCGCTCACACACCTCCCTTGCACCAATAAATAATTCCAATAACACACAAATAACAATATCACCAAGTTCTATGCCGACTGCGCCATGTTAGATGAAGGGTACGAAGAGACACAACAGAACACGTCTACTCACCATCAACTAACAACTCAAGAGGGACTTCTCCAATTAACCCCAGTTCCTATAACCATGTGTGTACCCGTATTCCTTGTTAAGCCAATGCCGATAGAACCTATGTTATAACCTTGAACTTCCTATAACACACAAACTCGTTATCCAACAAAAGCCACTGTTTTTCAAAGTGTAATGTCTTTGACTAGTGCACTTGTTAAGTGTGTCATGATTGGTTTATTTTTGAGCTCCTCTGCAGAATATTCAGTTTTGTATACATAGCTGCAGCTGGTGGCACTTCCAAATATTAAATAATTATATTTGCCTATATATGCTTACAGCAATATTAGAGGCACAACCAGGAATGGCTATGTTTGTATATATATTCACAGCAAAATATAAAAACAAGCAGTTCAAATGCAAGTAACGTTATTGGTTAAAAATATTCAGGTTTATACGAATAAAGGAATTGACGTTCCACTATTTCATCTCTAGTGCATCAGCTGGAGTCACCTTTACATTTCTATAGATACACTTGAGAACATGTAAACCGATAAGCTGGCATCATATTACAACTTATGTACTACTTTGGTCGGTACTTCCCCTAGTCTTGGCTATTTGATGCGATGGGCAACATATGTGGATTCATTACACCTTTTCAAAATAACAGAGTTAGTCATCACACTTTTTATAACTACAACAAAGTATAGCAGTCCACACAATCACCGGCATTCAATTCATTTTAGTAATGAAAAATTTTAATCCCAACAGGCCAGTGATTATGATACAATGAGCTTCTGAAGCAATAGTGAGACTATATGGTAAAGAATACTTGGCGGAGATTGTCTGATTGATAGTTACTCACATTGAAATGAAAAGCCAATATAAAATGAAACTACTCTAAAGCACGATAAAAAGCTGCTTTAATAAATATTACCTTCGTATAACATACTAGGTAAGTGAGGTTTGGGAAATCAGAAAAAAAAATTGAAATGCAGAACTCACCGGATATGAATATATTTAAATGTTTAGAGAGGAATGGAAATAGCAACGAGACAAAATATACAATAAATAACAGATTCAGTGTAATAATGTTTTTAGGCCTAGGTTGAGAAAGTATTTTAGTCTTCCGATCTGGGCCCGAGTGGAGTAGTCAGCTACATCTCACTGCCGTCTTACTTAGCAGGTAACTCAGAAGCAGCGTCATATGATGGTGGAGGAGGATCTTCTGAGCCAACTGAGCTGCTATTTGATGGATTTTCAGTTCGATCTGCATATTGTACCCTGAAAAAGTCAGTTACTTGTCGGAATTCGTTTTGCGAGATGTAAAAAAAATTTATGTAAAATAGCAAACCTATGATGGAACAAAGCATGGCATCCATAGTTGTTCTACAAGTTTTATGTAATGGGGAACAAATTTTTAAGCAGTCTCTTGTGATCATTATCAGAAGCTGACGTTAAACACTAAAGAGTATAAAAAAGATAAGTTCTACTCTGAAAAAGAATTTTAGGACCAAAATGGGTCTCATGCTTTTTTTACATCGTTATCAAAAATTCGATAAAAAGCTAAAAAACTCTCAAACGATTTAGAAATGGTAAACCTGTTTTAAAAAGTGCGATGTTAGTGTTATGCTTACTAGAGGGATAGATGACATTCAAAGATAATCATACACTTACGTTGGATAATCATACACTTACGTTGGATAATCGGACACTTACGTTGGTTGACGATGATGCCTTTTACTTGTACACCTGTGGAGAATAACTCCCAGTGCAGTGAAGAAAATGGATAAACCAAACAGGACGTGAGGAATGATAATAGCCCATGGGATGGGTTCTGTAGGGAAATTAATAGTAAAAAACATTGTCTCTCATTATGCAGAAATATTGTGTCCTAAATTTGAAGCAATAAATACCTAACTACACAGAGATACTCACTTGGGGTACTCGAGTTGTCTGTTTCGTCACCTGAAACGAACAAACAAAACTTAACTGTTGGATGGTTTTTAACAACTTGTTTGGAGCATCAATGAAAAACTTACCTTCAGTAGTTGTCATAGGTGTGCTAACCCATAACTTTCCATTCAAAGCTGCAACAAAAACAGAAGAAGTTCTACTGCAAAGTTCTTTTGATAACTTGGTTAAATCATACCCTTCCTTTATTTTTATCCATTACACTTCCCGCACATCATTGCCACATTTTTTATAGAACTGCGAGGAGGATGGTTGGTCCTTCAGTCGATGTATGGAGACACCACTTTGCAAAGCAACATTCACAAACAACAACAACATCATCATAGATTCATCTTTACTGGACACAATCACCATGTTCTCATGCTGCGAATTCGTTCGGATCAGACGTTTATTTGAGTTGGTTGCATTCATTCGAGTTGGCATTCCAATCCGTTCCTATGATAATTCGAATTGAAATAATTTTCGGGAGTTGTCCTTGCTTTACAGTGAGTAGCGAGCGCAATGATTACTTGATTGTAGTGGGTTAGTAAACAACCGCGCTCGTATTGTGAGGGACGCCAGCACTCGCTGCTATTTCATTATCTACTCACTCAGTACCGTCTAAGACATTCTCTCATTGTTAACCATTTATACAAAGACTAAGCCCTTATTATCTCAATAGCAACTCACTGTCTACTCTTTGTCTACAAAACTGTCTCGGTATTTACTCACTACGCATTGTCTATGTCTGTGTCAGAGTTCTATTGTTTTACCTGTGCATACGCTACAAGAGTCTATTTAGTGCTGTTCTATCTTGTACCCAAATAATTATTATTATTATTATTATATTTTATACTTTTTCCACGGTTTTAATTATACAATTGCATTTTGGTGCTGATGTAAGTACAAGGTGTGGCTTGTACCAACATTTTACCCAGGCATGGCTTTGTCAGATTTTACCCGCCTACTTTGTATAAATATTCATGTTCATGCAATAAATTTCAGAGTTAGCCTGGCTCTCAGAAGATTCTTTCTCTCAAGAAGCAAGCACAGCTAGAAGTAACAAAACTACAAGCACTGACCTGGTCGACTATTAGCAAGCACAAGGCTTGGCGGAAAGTGAGAACGGTTCGCCCTATCACTGCCTGTTCCCTCACCTGAGGTGAGAAATACGACGCAAACACCTAATGCCCTAATAGTTCGACTCACATTAAATACGGACTCTGAGAGTTCGGGACAAGATAGTACACCAATAATTCCAGTGCAATTATTGTCGATCTCGACTGAGTCGAAGTAGACAAACAATAATTCCAGCACAATTATTGTCGGTGACCAAGTTCACAACAAACTATGAACTAGACAATAATTCCAGCACAATTATTGTCGGTGGCAACAGTTCGCAACAAACTATAAACTAAACAATAATTACAGCGCAATTATTGTCGAACATAGACATGTTCGGATGCAGCCAATAATTATCAGATAATTATTGTAACCTGCCAGCAATCATTCCACGCCAGATTCGGTCGTACCCATTACTGCTAAAGCCAATGTACACACTCTAGCAATAATAGTATATTATTGAACGCTGACTAAGGGTAGAAGCAGAGCACGCCGGGAAGGTGTACAGGTGGCTACCACCCAGACACAAATTCCTGTACAGTATTACTAAGTAGTAATATGAGTCAAATTTGTGGAATGCTCACAGCATAAACTAGTAAGTAGATGAATAATAACAAAATCAACAATTTGTAACAATTATAGATGATTATTAATAGATATAATGATAGCTATAAAGCTACGTTCACACTATACGATTCTCGGCCATGCGATTATCTGGAGGAATCGGGAGTTGCTCTCCCGATTATTTAGAAGAATTCACACTTGCGATTTTTTGTGCTCGATATTGCATGGCCTTGACATGTTGTCAAGATACCGCATTTAATTGATAGTCACAGAACATTTTTATTATTAATTATTGTTATTGATAATATAGCTAATATCATCAGATATTTAAATAACTTATACCATTTCTTCACTCATCAATAATAAGAAATGAATTACAAATAATAATAATAATAATAATAAATAATGGTAGGTAGTATACTCAATTAATTATAATGAAAAATAAATAAATGATAACTTTTTTCAATGCAATTATTTATTATAATCATGGCGCTGGTTCTTGTTTTCTTTTTATATTGATAATAGTTAGTATATCCATCTTAATATTCTACTAGTAAACAAGACTTGCAGTTGATCGGGGAAATATTAAAAAATATTCTAAAATTGGTTAAAATAATAATAATTATCAAGCAGCTGCAAATTTCTTGAAAAGCATTAAATTGAAACGCTGTGATGTGGATGTTGATTGGCTAGACAGGCCGATAATTGTACAGAGAACCATCACTGCCCGATGAAAAAAAATCTGCCACTGATTGTAAAATTGTTAACATTTTACTGTTCACACTTGCGAGCCAATTTTTTGCTCCTCCCACTCGGCCGAGAATCGCATAGTGTGAACGTAGCTTAAGAAATGATAAATAATAACTATAAATAAATTATTTCCAAATAATAAAAAAACAATTTTTTTTGGCAAGTATAACAATAATAATAATTTAGTTTGCCCATTTATGAAACAGAGCTATGATTCAGTTTCCCGAGCAAATAGTAAATAATTTAAAACTTACCTTTTGTTAAACTTGCAGAGGATTATTATTATATGTATGTAAAAACTGCATTTGGAAAATAGGCAAAAACTGATTCACTGCCAAATTGCCAGTTTAATGCCTTTTTCTCAAAAGAGCAACCCGAACCAATTCGAATTCATCGACAAGAACGATTCCCATGATCCTAATCAATGCTCAGCCTGAACGAATTCGGTTTGAGGAACCAACACGAACGAACCAACGAACGAACCAACGAACCAACACAAACCAATCCGAACCAACTCGTACTAGTCAGAATTCCCATGACCCGAATGGACGATTTATGAGTTCAACCCAAACGAATTTGCAGCATGGGAACATAGTGAATGAGAATTGTGAGAATGCTTTCACTGCTATCATAGTAAACAGACCATTGAACTATACTAGTATAGTTCAATGTAACAGACAGGGAACACAGGCTATGATTACTTCTATGGAATGAGGCTGTACTGCTCCATGGGGCCGGGCTCATCTCTATGACAGACTACTAACCATACCCTCTTTGTACTAACTAAACAGAAAGTCACCATCCACGCTGTAAACAATTGAGTGAAATTAATGAGGACTCTGTAAATCACGGGTATGTCATACATAGTTAAATTTTTAAAGTGGTTTTGTGATATGATTTTAACTATCATTATTATATATAAAAGTGTTAAGAAAAATTTTAAATGAATGAATAATAATAAATGTATTTGATAATATTATTGGTAACTAAATGTCTGTGTGATAAGTGATAATAATAGACTAATCTAATCAACTTGGCTAAGTAGTGCTGAAACACTATGTGAAAGAATTATAATAATGTGAATAGTTTTTAAAATTGAAGTTGTCTCACTTGATTATCAGGTTTATTAAAAGTTGTCCCCTCTTTCTCAATAATCACGATAAAGGGAACAACTCTCATTTGTGTTGTCTTGATATTACCAAATGCAATCAGAGCGACGTGTCAGTCAAGCCTCCAAATTAGATATACCCAAATATTGACAATCAACTTTAGTCTGGTAGCAGCTGGCGTTGGTAGATATGTAATGAACTACTAAACATAACCCCAACATCCGTGGAGTGGTGAAAAATGAGTGACTGAAGTAAGAGTGAGCTGTGATGTGTCGTTAGACTTATATCCAGAAGTAACACTGCGTTAGTATTGTAGATACTATACCAGATGTTAAAGTTAGAGAAGTGAGACTAACCATAAGCGCAGCTCCTTGACATCTATTCACCTCAATAACTGGACTACGGCCATCATTGCTTACACTTACATAGCGAAGACCTGAGGAGTTGATCATACAATTAAGTAAGTAACCACAAATGTTAAACCTCAAGTTTTATACACACATCAATAGTGAGTGAGGCTACAATTGCAGTCTTTTCAATGCGTTTTGCTGTCAAAAACCACTATTATTAGTTTGGTTGGTGGGACAGTAGTCTGCCACTGCGGCATCCTGTCAAGCACAGGCAATATTGTGCATTTCCAACAATAATTGGTTAATAATTTTCATTGTAGGTACAAACCCCAAGTAAACTATGTCATTACAAAAAAATGTAAGTAATAAAATTTACAGTCAGACATGATTTAAAAACCTATTCGATTATTCTTTACCTGTCTAGTCTTTCCTTTAGGTTTAGTTGGTGATTGCTAGTAATTATATAAATGTACTGTCCTTCAGTGTAATAACATAGCAAAAGTATTGTGTTGCGTAGTTTGTTAGTCAGCTAGTAAGTAAGCTACTCTGTTGTAGAGACTGCAGACAGTAGAGACTGCAGACAGTAGAGATTGCAGACAGTAGAGACTGCAGACAGTACAAGTGGGTAGCATTTGGTGAAAGCAATGCGAGGATACAAACTTCTGCTGTATTTATATTGTAAGTTGTGCAAAGTTGATGTCAAATATATGAGTGGTGTGAAGTTGACCCAGTGGCAAGCTAAAAGTATATTTTTTGTGTTTATTGCTTGCAGCTATTCACATGGGAATCATCTCCTCGGTAATGTATTGAAGGAGGAATTGGTTACTGGCACATCAACTATGCTTGGCCTTGTTTGGTAGTTAACAAAGACAAACTACTTCAGTTGAGTGCTACCGTGTTGCTACTTTGCTGTTTACTATACATGTAACGAACTTCCAGCAGATGAATGTATGGTAGATGTTACTTGTACCTCTGGCTTCACTGTAGTACATTATTGGTGAGTGTTTGCATTGCATTAATGAGTGTTAAGTATCCATCTTCTTGTAAGCAATACGATATCCAAGTACATGACTGGTTTAGAGAAATTGACTGGTGATAACCCATGTGCAAAATTGTTAGATAACAATGGAGTATATATGTGTATGATATCTCCATGTATTCTTCATTGACAGATGCCGTTTATACTGTACCAGACTGATGGAGTTATACTATATAAAGTTTACTGCTGTTGGAATACCCATACATGTACTTGTTACGACATCAAAAACTTCCTTACCAGTGTACAATGCATTTGTGTGGTGTTGACACTCTCAGTTGTCAGTTAATTTAGTTGTGTTGCCTTTTCTTGTCACTGCTATCATAGCATGAGTTTCCTAGCTAATCTCAATAAAGTTTCTTCTGTTTTTTTTTTCATTTGCTTAATGCTGTGTCGCTCTCATCTTGGTGGTGGAGGAAAAATATAATTTATAATATCCATTTCTTTTATTAACCTTAAACGTTTTGCTTTTGCATCAGCCAAGTGAATTAATTCAACTGAAAAAAGTGTGCCATCTTAATTTTGGTTAATGAGCATTGACTGTAGGCAATATGGAATTGCTCAGAGTTAAAAAAGCACCTAATAATCTGGTTGATTTTGGGTACAGCGTGTAACATGTCGCAGCTCAAGGAATTATTGCTCATACATTTGTACACCGAATTTTAAAAGTTGGGGGTAAATCACTTGTACACAAGTAGACCAATGCAGCCTTCAAAGTTTGATTCCACAAAGTTTGTCTTGGATGTGAGGTTGGCTCCTTCTACCTGTTCACTTCAGTTTGTGGACTAATCTGGTATAAAGGTCATACCCGCCATGTCTTGTGATTGGTCAGGTACCCTGCTAGAAATTTGATTTTTACATTTGATTCTTTGTTAAAGCATCTGAAAGATAAAGAAATTTTATTTCTCTAGCTACTTGACCGTTTTAATAAAATCAGGTGTTATGTTGACTCACTATGTTTGCATTCGTGTAACAGCAAACAAGTGAGAAGTTGCTAAATTTAGGAGATGTGGCCTCGGTCATGAGGGAACAACTTACAAATGGGCCATACAATAAATACACCTCACAAAAATCCTTTCAGGAGTGGAAGTACGTGAAAAGAGAATTCACCACCTGGGGATTGAACCCAAACCTTGTCCATTAGCAGCTTACAGTCTTAACCATTGGGCCATCATGCAACGTTGAACATAGGTGAAAAATAGCTTGAGATACAAAAAAGGATGTACGGCCTACATACAAAAATATATTTTGGTGTACCGATGTCGTTAAATAATATCAAAGTCTTTCAAATTTTTTTTCGGAATTTCTGGATCTGCCATCGAAAAACTATTTGTGACAATTTCTTTATGGAATAAAAGTGTTTCGGGGTAAAAACAGTAAATAACGAAAATTTTTGTCACACATTGAAAATAGTGCGGGCTTTGACTGTTTCACCAAGTATCAGAGATTTGACGGGCATTCATGTGAAAGACG
Organism: Cryptosula pallasiana; assembly: GCA_945261195.1. Lineage (NCBI taxonomy): Eukaryota > Metazoa > Bryozoa > Gymnolaemata > Cheilostomatida > Cryptosulidae > Cryptosula > Cryptosula pallasiana. The sequence goes on along the minus strand of OX183131.1, from coordinate 54,212,302 downwards.
AATACAATGCGATCACAACCATGCAAAATTTATGCAAATCGGAGTAACCGTCCCCAAGTTATGGTCATTTTTCAGTTCGGAAGACTTCTGTTGAAAATGGAATAGCTGTGCCGCCGATATTGCGAGAAACTTGAAGTCTCTAATTGTAGAAAGTTCAAGCATTGGGCTATGCTGTCTAAAAAATTACTTGTTGCTAACTAGTTCCATTCTGGTCTCGGAAAGCATTGAAAAGTGCTGTTTCTGTTTAGATTTTCAAATTTGAGTATGGAAAAACTTGAAACGGTTTTGTGCGATCGCTTTGAAGTTCAAAATGGTACATCGATACACTATGGCACATGTTTGTTGCTAATTTCAGCTACTTCAGCCTGTTTGTTCTCTAACGGGAAGCTGTTTTATGCTAAAAACTGTGATTTTCAGAAAAATCCAAGATGGCCGCTTCTGATTGATTTTTTAATGACGTGTCATGATGTCGAATCAGAATGTAAGCGAAATACACCATCTTTCAAAATTTCGTATTTTCTGATCAATCGGTCTACATTTTATCAGCCACTCTAATGCTTAGAAAATTGATTCTTCGTCAGTTTTCGCACTTGAATTGCGATGTTCCGGAAAGTTCTGTGATTTTGAAAACCAACTTACCTTAATGCTCGATGCGTATAAATTACGTCGCAAAAAAGTTGTCGCTCTGTCTATCACGGTTCTTGAGAAAAAGTGGCTACTCTTCGCTAAGGTTTGTGTAAAATAATAAGAATAATAATAAAAAGAAGAGGAAAAAAAAAAAGAAGGCAGAACAATAGTATTTTGGATTCTCTAAAATAATAATGAAACTACTCTAAAGCATGATAAAACGCTGCTTTAATAAACATTACCTTCATGTAGCATACTAGGTCAGCGAGGTTTGGAAAATCAGAAAAAGTTGACATCACCTCTGTAGTCACATTTTGCAGATCTCATCGGATATGAGTAGATTCAAATGTTTAGAGACTTGTGGAAACAGCAATGAGGCGCAAATAAAAATAAAAGAAATGTTTGCAGGCACTGGTTGAGAAAGTAATTCAGTCTTCCAATCTAGGCTCGTGTGGAGTAGTCAGCTACATCTCACTGATATTGTTAGCAGGTAACTCAGAAGCAGCTTCATATGATGGTGGAGGAGGATATTCTGAGTCAACTGAGCTGTTATTTGAGGGATTTCCAGTTCGATCTGCATATTGTACCCTAAAAAAATCAGTTTGCTTGTTAAAATGTGTTTTCCGAGATGTAAGAAAATTGATGTGGAATAGCAAACTTACGATGTAAAAAAGTATGGTATCCATAGTTGTTCTACAAGTTTTATGTAAAAGGGAAAAAATTTTTAAGCAGTCTTTAGTGATCATTATCAGAAGTTGATGCTAAACACTAAAGAGTATTAAAAAGATAAGTTCTATTCTGAATAAAAAGTTTAGGAACAAAATGGGTCTCATGATTTTTTTACATCGTTATCAAAAATTTGAGCAAAAACTAAAAAAATTTCAAATGATTTAGAAATGGTAAACCTGTTTTAAAAAGTGCGATGTTAGTGTTATGCTTACTAGAGGTATAGATAACATTCAAAGATGATCATACACTTACGTTGGTTGACGAAAGTCCCTTTTACTTTTACACTTGTGGAGAATGAAACCCAGTGCAGAACAGGAAAGGGATAAACCAAACAGGACGTTAGGAATGATAATAGCCCATGGTATGGGTTCTGTAGGGAAAGTAATAGTAAAAAACATTGTTTCCCATAATGCAGAAATATTGTGTCCTAAATTTGAAGCAATAAATACCTAACTACACAGAGATACTCACTTGGGGTATTTGAATTGTCTGTTTTGTCACCTGAAACGAACAAACAAAACTTAACTGTTGGATGGTTTTTAAAAACTTGTTTGGAGCATCAATGGAAAACTGACCTTCAGTAGTTGTCATAGGTGTGCTAACCCATAACTCGCCATTCAAAGCTGCAACAAAAACAGAAGAAGTTGTATTGCAAAGTTCTTTTGATAACTTGGTCAAATTATTAATATACAAGCATGATCTACGCAGAATAACTTATAGGCAAATGAGGAATTCAGTTAACGAGTAAAAATTTATAAACTTAAAACCTTTTTAAACTTTAATTTTGCACTTTTATGAGTTCTTACAACTCTTAAAGATTTTGGACACAGTTTTTGGTCGGTTTCTTGCTCCTTTATTTATCTTTTTGCCTAATTTTTATTAGACCAGATCGTAGAAAGCAAGAGAAAGAAATTGCATGATAAAAACTGAGCTTCAAGTTTTAAGCATGCTCGAAAAATCCTAAACTGAGGAACTATAGCAAACATTAGAAACTTACCTTGGGAGCATAGGTAGTCGTTAGCAGATGTGGACTCCCTATCAAACTCACAATATGGACTGTACTTAGACACATAGCCAGCTTGTATTGTATGTTCATATACCTTTTCATCCAAATCAAGTATATCCACTCCATATGCAAAATACGAACTCGCCAATCTACCCGGAAAATTGTCCACATAATAATACCGACCTAAAAGCAAAAGCAAAACATTGAAACGAAAGACTGTATTTTACAATATGAATAAAGAATATTTTTGCAACTAAATACATGTATGTGACAGAGAACAGGAATGAGCTACACAATAATCAAAATCCTAACCTTTTGTTTCTAACTCCATTTCATTCCAACCGTAATACCTGGTTACATTTACATAGTTTTTCGCCCGATCTAGTTCCAGAGCTTGCTCCATCTTAAGGCCAAGATAAGTTCTGTAAATTATTCTGGAATCTACAAAATTTTGCTTGCTGTTGGTAATACATCTCTGCGCATGCACCGAAATAATTGAGAGTTTAAATAATTGATGGACACTCTTAGTTTTCTTTCTTTACAATCAGGGATGTTTAATAATTTCTTGTGATGAAATTTATATATTATTATATTATGTTGTGCAATATTTTTGCAGTATAGTTGGTCAGAACCTCTAATCCCTTCCACTCCTTTCTGTGGTACTCCTCCACCTCTCTCCAGCCCACAAATATGGTTTTTCTTGAACCAGTTATCACTCCTCTTCAGTATATACAACATATACCAGGTTTAGGAGTGCTATATCAGGTCCTACCGGGTCAATTCTCAGCCCTGCATCACTTATATAAGTCATACAGTGCCTATCCCGGGCCAGTATCCTGACTCAACTAGCAGAAAATCCCGGAGAAGGAAAGCTCAAGACCCAAAGGACAGGATACCTGTCTACCGTTGCAAGGGAGAAGTAAACCAACAATGTGGAGCTTAACTTAAAGGAGTGGACATCCAGTTTCCACCTGCCTCTGATCGATCTAAGTAAGATTAGAACTGCTACACCACGTGCTGATTATGTGCTAACTATGTGATAGGACAAAAATGTAATTGCATGGTTGTATTATGCTATCTTATTGTTGTATTACATGTGTTGTTATATGCTATTGCCTCGCACCAAATGAGGGATTAGCTCTCCTTGCATTCCCCTATAAAAGGAGCTGCTGTTCAGTAAGTTGAGCAAAAGTCATATGAATTGTTTACAGTGCACATTATACTGCTAAACAGATTGTTTTAAGAAAATAGTTTATCTCTAAATTTTGCAGTTTTCCAGAGTTATGGACTCTGTCGCAGTTGGTAGTGTCAGTATTTAGGGTGGACCCTAAGTGAGGAGAGTGTTAGAGTGTGCACAAAAGTAGAAAATGGGGATACGGCGGTTGTTTTCATAGTAAAGGGAACAAATCTACTACAATATCATTTGCGCAATCATCAACTTCGATAACGGCATTCCAGTAACGTTTTATTAATGAGGTCATCAGCGGCATCGAATGAAATTGATGAAAAGACTTCTTAACAAAAGCCAGCAATTCTCTTTCATTTGAATAACGTAAAGCAGTTTGTAAATAGATGTGCCCAAGCAGGCCTGTAGTTTAAGGGACGGCAGCACGGCACTGCCGTCTCATTGAAATGACCAGAAAAGTTTGTTTGTAATCTTTTCAAAATAAAGCACAAAAGTAGACAACTCCCTATAAGCCGCCAGAGATGCATGAGCTTGCTTGAGTATCCATTGGATGTAGGTGACACCAGTAAGTTAGTAGTGTAGTAGAATAGCCTTGTTTTTCAATTATTTCAAGCACAATCTCGTCTCTATTCGGAACAATGTGGTGACTTTGCTGGTTCTGATGGGAAAAAACCAGTAAACACAATAAGTCTTATTTATTTACATTGCCCAAACCAATCTCCTTGCTTTTTTATTAGTTTATATTGAACTAAGGCTATTGAGAAATCATAGCAGCCTGAATGCCTAGAGAAAGTTTTAGAGCACTGAAATATATTTCAGTGTTTTTGAGCTTTGAGCAAGAAAAAAATCATTTGTGCAGGCAGTGCGATACATTGTAATGGAATGGCACAGGGCTACAATCTTCTCAGCCGGTGCTAACAACATATATTAATCAACCATATACTTATCCAAGAGCCTATACTACTGCCTATCTACTGAAGGTTATGCTTGACTGCTCAAGAAGTGCAGAGGACCTACTGCTTCACTAAAGCCAAGCGCAGGAAGGACTTTCTCGCCTCTAGGTTTATTATTAACTTTGACACTTGTCACATACTAGCTTGTTTTTATTTCTCAATCTATTTAGCCAATCATATATTTTTATGCTTACATGATTTTGTACCTCCTTTATATAGAGCTGCATGCAGCCCAGCAGTTGAGATACAATTAGATATAGTTAGTGTCTTGAACTAGTATTGTCCGGTTACTGTTAATGTGTCTTAGCTAGCGTTCAAGGCTAGCCAGCACCAGTCCTAGAAGCTGAGGAATCGTTTAAAACTACCAGGAGGAATACCTTGGAAGGCGCTTAGGAGAAGACGCTTAGGATTCAGCGTAGTAACGACCAGCCAAGAGAACTATACTGCCAGATACATTGGACTATTATTCAATACGTATTTAGAGACCTATTGCTCATTTTACACTTGTACCTAGGGTTCAGTTCTGTGCGTTTTGGTTCAGTAGCAAGTAAGAATAAAGTACTGCTACCCTGTTAAACTTGTGGAATCCATTTGGCCGGTTGCCGAACTTAGTCTTGCCTGCTAGTTAGCAGCATTCAGTACTCTCCGTATCAGAAAGAGCATATTGCCTTGACACTCTGTAGCCATCGCCACCACGAAATACAGAGTAAGCCTGTGAACAAAGCATTCTTGCAGCACGAGTAACCGTTATTCCTCATCATAACACGGAAAAACCGTTACAATATATTGAAATGAATATGAATCATTGTTTATTGATTTTTCCTTATCTGGAATGAATGCAGTGACAATACAATATCATTACTGATACCAAATCAACAAGCATTTGTGCTCAGGTTGATGGTGATGTCAAAAATAATAATAATTACTATAGTAATAACTAATGATTTTCATAGTTAACAAATAAGTAATAATGATTATTACGAATTAATAAATTGATAATAATAAAGCAATAAAAAATTGTTCTTTTAATAATAAAAATAATTATTATCATGCTTGTTGTTGTTATTCTTGTTGTTGGCATTATTATTGATTAATATTAATTGTTCTTCTTATTATAATTGTTATCATTATCATTATTATGATGATGATGTTTGTTATTACTGTACAGGAGTTTGTGGTGGCCTTTCACAGGAAACACCATAGGTAGGGCCACCTGCACTTTCTACCCTGAGGCTACAGTCCGCTGTCTCTTGCCAGCAATGCGCAGTGGACAGGTCTGATCAGCAGCAGTTCCTTAGAATGACTGGCATAGGCTGACTGCTGATTGTCTTTGTCTGTTGCTGGACAAGCTGGAAGAGGTGGCCTCCACCGTCTATTCCACTACTGTCGAGTCCACCCTGCAAGAATGGCTCTATTGTGCTTATTCAACTGACTGAATGGCTGAATCTACTTTATTGTCTGCTTATCTAATACAGAGAGATAGAGATGAGGTTGAGAGATGCATGAATAGTGTATTTGTTCAAACAATCAATCTTCACCTAAATACAGTTAAAACAACCCTGGCTACTAAAGATACAGCGCCAGTATTTATGCTGTCAAGGAATAGTTTACACCAAACGTGAAAACATCAAACAAAAGATATCCAGTCATGCATAATAGTAATAGTAGATAGATGATGCAAACACATGGTGAGTGGATTGTAAGGGAGTTGTCTTCACCTAGCACCTGTTACAGATTGTTCGTAGTTGTATTCCTCTACATTATTACTATCAGTTACAATAACAATTATACGGTAATTATAATAATTCAAATAATAGCAACTACTGTTCCAAATAATTTTTAATTCATGTTGATAATTACGCAACAACCATGTCCATGGTTATTACTACTACTTCTATACTTCTAGTTGCTGTTTATCATGATTATTGGGTTTGGCAAAAAAATAGTCAAGTAGTATAGTAGTGTATCATAACTAATACCAAATAAGTGCGCATAACTCATTATTAATTTTTTTATAATTGTCGGTGGCATTCATTTATTACACTAAATTGCAATATTTTATTTTGCATACTATATTATATGATATTTATATTGATAAGTAAGGAATACGTTTACTATCAATTTTTTTTACTTGGCCATAGGTGGTTAAAGATAAAAAGATGTATTTTTTGTGATAATACCAAGGTGTACACTCATCCAGCACTGAATTTGATTTTTGATATTTAAATTTCATTATATCTTACCAAGTTATTAATAGCCCTTACTTAAGCTTTCCTGGCCAAAAAAATCAGTAAGATTTGCCTTTGAAAGTGATGAAAACACATTTTTTCAACTGGTTAATTTTCAAAACTTTTTGACACGCAGAAGGGCACTTTGCTGCCCCTCCTGCACCCGCCCTGACAAGAAACCTCAGGTCCGAGTTTCTTTGTCCCCTACTGTCCCATAAAGTTTTTTTAAACTACGACCCTTCGCTCAAGATGAGTAGGCATCAAATATTGCATTCATGATTTTCAGTGCAAAATAAAGTTACACTCCACCTGTTTTAGGGTTAACCGAAGTGCAAATTGTGACTAAACTCCATAAAATGCTGTGCTGCTTGATGTTCCTCATATCCGCGTATGTCAGATTGGTGAGCTGAAGATAAGGTTATACTGTCATGTGCCAGCATTTGTTTACAGCGCTGAGAGCCTGATAACAGCCTGTCTAAATCAAGTAAACGAAAATGCCTGAATTTTTCTACCAACTACTATGGAAAAGTGATAGTACTTACAATTCCTTGGGGCTTCTGGTCTGTAGGTAACTCGCAGACCTAAGCTTTTATTTCCCCTATCACTTTGTGTAATGTATAACTCTCCCTTGCCATAGAAAACTTCGCCTGTAGCCACTGAAGCTGAATATATCAAAGCTACTAGCGCAAAGAGCCAATGCATGCTGCTCAGCCGCTAGCTACTAGAAGGTTACTAATCGAAGCGTTTACTCACTGCGTTATATATAGGTTGAATGGAACAACAATAACAGCTATTTACTACTACTAGTAGTATTGATTGTAAGCTATTCATTATTACTAGTAGTAGTGATTGCAAGCTATCCACCTTTCAATGAAATAACTCATTTAAATCTGTAACAGAAAGTTCGTTGAATTACACAAGTATTGATAAGGATTTTGACAGCGAATGCACCGAAAGGTTAGTTGGTCTACATCAGCTCCAAACATCCTGGGCCAACGTTTTACTAGACTTTTCCCTTAAGCAAGCATGTGGGTATTTATTAAAATTTTTGAGTTAAAGTTGCGGAGATATTTTTGTAAAATTTGTGATCCCATATTTTTAGCAAAGTTTTTAAAAAAAGTTAGAGACTACTGGAAAAAATTCAAAGTCAACCCATAAGCTGAAAAAGCTCGATTACCAAACTCACAGACTAAGAATGAACAACTGGCTCACTGGATACAAGCGTACAAAGGCAATTCTCCCCAAAGCAAGTGAATACAAATCATGCTCTTCAATGCCTCTAGCAAGTCAAAATACCTATTGTGATACTTTTCATCATTTTGATGAAAAAACTTCAGAGATGTAACTTTTTTAAGGTAGTCTTTTCTCAAGTCCTCATTACATCGCATCGCATTGCATCACATCACATTATATTACAATTATATGGTTTTCTGTGTAGCTGCAAATATTTATACAACGACTTTTACCTAACACTGTTGTATTGTGCAGGATTTCACTGTAGGTCTGTTTGGTAGCTTCGGCCTACCTGCACAGTTTTGCCCGAACTGTGTGATAGCTAACAGTTATACAACCCGCCCACAGATCGACAGACTTCCTTAGCAATAGTGATAGACCATTGCAGGCTGCTGCCGAACTGCCGGTTGCGTAAACTGTTACTGAGCGCAAGCCAGTGGCCCAAACTTTGAAGGTCGAATCAGCCTTGGCTAGATTCGGCCAGCAGAGGTTCGGTATACTGCTTAGTAATTACTAGTCCTAGTGATGGTGCTTTGTTTGTAAGTGCATGCACTAGCGCAAGTGAAGTTTATTGTTTGTAAGACAAAGAAACTTCAGAGAGTGTGCAAGCTTAACTCTGATTTATTGATTGTATGACACTGGCATTTATACAAACGGTTATGTAATAATATATGGGTAAACAAGACAAGACAAAGACAAGACTGTAAGCCACACCTGATGAGTAGGACTAGACAAATAGAAAAATAGGGGGCTTGGCTTATTGATGCGGCTGATTGCTTAGCACATGTTGCTGATATAAGATTAAATGTAAAGTAGAAGCTAGAAAATATAAGTAGTATACATAGATCGAATAGTCATGGAGTGCAAACATAGAGCTAGGCATAGACTGTCATGGCGCCGTCCACCACAGTATCACAGAGGCCAAAATAGAACTAATTCTGCAAATTTTTCAATGGAACTTGAAAATCTTCATGTTCAAAAATATGAAACTTAAGTATCAATATCTTCTATAATCATTAAAGATGAAAATTTTTATTGACATGAGGTATTTCAGGCATTGGTTGTTTTTACAGTTACAATAATAAACACACCCAAATGACTTGCTCTTCTAATGATTGAGACATAAAAGTGCACTGACTAATGTAGGTATATTTTAGCTAAAACTACACATTTTAATAAGAGGATAAATTGACTTGTTCAATGTACCATATGATTCATATACTATATAGGATAGTACAAAATCATAACTTACTAGTGAAGCCTTTCGTAGACTTATCAGATGTTACGCATCTCGTTTTGTTATTAATTGTTTGTTGTCAAAATAGTTTTGCTCTGTGCAATGAATCGTCATCCTTACTTCCATATCACATTGAAGTTTCACTGTCTTTCGTCCATTAATAGTAAAGTTGGCAATTCGCCAAAAGGTTTTCTCTTCATGATGATGTTGCGTAAGCGAAGCATCAATGTTTATTTTTGGCTTCAACATTCACCACAATTTTGAAGCAGCAAAAAAGTATACAGTTTTGTTGCATGTAACACAATTAGTTACACCACAATTTTACGCCAGGAGTGAGAACTTATTTTGGTTCCTGTCGCTAACTGCACAACTTTATTTTCTATGTATTAAATCATTATTCAGTATATTTGTATCAGACAAGCCTAACAGACGAAATTTAGAACTAGGAGAGGACAACTCCTGTTTTCAGCTGTTTTATCATTAGATATTGCTACAGGCTTACACAGCAACTGAAGATTTCACTACCATCCAGCCTTGTTGTATTGATTACAAGCCTGCTGCCTCACCACTCATACAACCACCTTAACCCTTCGACATTCTCTCTTCCATCCCCTGGGAGTTCACATGTACCACCAAAACAACATCGGCCTGTTGCTGATGTTATTAGCAGAAAACCACAAAGGTCAACTAAAGTCTGCAGGGTTTTCTGTTTTCTATTCCAAGAGAGACACCCAACCAGTTACAGCCAATCTATCACTCATACTAGCTGAATCCATATTGTTTTCCTTAACCACAGCTCACTTTTTTTCCTCGTACAATCACACAAAAGCAGGAAGGTGATGAATCAGGGAAAATTAAAGTTTTTTACCCCTGTGTTTTTATTTAAATTACATCTGACTGACTGATTTTTTTTTTAATTATATCTCCAGAATCTGATGATGCAGTTGACTTTCAGTTTGTAGAACTTCTATGGAGACAGAAAACGAAATTTTTGCTATAATTTTCGGTACCATAACTGGTGATCGAGATTAAAGTATTCTCTGATTTACCAGTGATAAGCAGACACAAACAAAACTTTAGTAAAAAAGAAATCGCTGTTTTCATAAACGTAAGGGCTTTGAATTGTGATCTTGATGAGTGTATCATGTTAGGTTTATTTTTGAATTCCTCAGCTGCATATTCATTTTTATGTACATAGCTGCAGCTGGTGGCGCTCCTAAACATTAATTGTATACCGCACTGAGCTCATGAACATCTTGTCAGCATTGCTTAGAGAGAGGTTAATAAAAAGTTTATTTCCTAAGTGCATCCCTGGCTGTCTGAAAAACTATCTTTGAGCTTTCCGGTTGCAATGTAAAGATCAACTGAATAAGTGGTGACATGTAAAGAGAAGAGAAGGTAGAGGTACTTGTCAGTGTTGATTCCAGGATTAAAATGCCTTGGTAGGAGATTTGTGAGATGCTATATAATCAGCTTGAATCTGTTACAGTAGAAAAATTTAGCACATTTACAGCTGCTGCTAAAAGATCACAAGTCATACAAACTTTCATCCAGTGACCTGTCATAAATGGAACAAACCGTCAGTTAGAGTGGCAGAGAAGGCTAGCTATTGATGTGTTCCAATCATTTCTGATTACCTTATTGCTTGTAAATATAATATTTGATCGGATAGACAAATGGTTTGTTTATCAAATCTATTGCGTTGAGCTATAGTGACTATTGCAAATAAAACGTAACTGGGATAAGATACTTTTCCAGTATTGATAAAAGTTGATGACCAAAAGATCGCTGCTATATATTCAAGTTGTTTATACCACTACCATTTCAGTGATGGCCGTTGATACTAACCATGCAACCTCTATAATTGGAGTGAGAGTGATTTTACTTGGCAAAGTGTTTATAAATTGTTGGCTTAAGGATACACTGCATGTCAAAGTTGGCACATTGATTGTCATTTTTTTGGTAGTTGGTGCACGAGTCTGATTAATTATGCTTGAGCAATATTGTAATCTTCTATTGTGGCAATAGTTGCAACTAAAAAATTGTGAAAAACTATTCAAGGAGTTGTCAAAATATTGGCACTGTTTGGACTAAGATTGATGCCAACCCAATATTTAACACTGACAAGTTTAGTTTGAAACTGTTTCCTTATCATTGGAGAGAGTTTTGGTGTCATTAAGAGGTAGTTGGAGAGGTTTGAACGTTTCTTTCAAACTGCTGTTTGCTGTCTGTTGTCTGCCCTAAAACGAAAAAGCCTAGAATAGTTAATCAAAGTATCAGTGAGTCATCAATAAAAGTTAAATGAATAAACTCCGAAGTTTGTTCTTCATTATCAGTTTAAGGTGATAATAGCTGTTTTTGCATCAAATATTTTTTGTGCAATGATGATTTTAGCTACAGAAGTATGTGTAATTTAATACTCAGAGAAAAGTATCCACAGGTTATTGGTCATTTACTTACCGCTGTTTCATCCGATTTCTGTTACGTCTGCTTCTGCAGCACACCACACCAATCGCTGTGAAGGTTAAGGACAGGCCAAATAGTGAACTAGGTATGATTATAGCCCATGGAATAGGTTCTGTAAAAGAAAAGTTTAAAAACAGCCTCTTGCCCAATGAATATGGTCCAAGTGTTTTACTTTCACCAAAAGGCAATTGTTTTATGACATTCAGAAGTACAGGTATAATTGTCGATAGTGTAACTCACTTGGTGTAGATTTGTTTGTTTCATCACCTAAAATGAACAAGTCAAAGATTTCATGTGGGTGAGTCCCAAAGGACCATCTGTTGTATTAAAACTATCTTGTTCTAAAAGTTGACAGTAACATAATTGACCTTCAGTGGTGGTGGTTGAGGGGACGTAACGTTCACCATTCAATCCTAGACAGAGGTAAGAACAATAATTGACTTCAGTTTTGATTAACGCAGTTCAAAGTGATTCAATACAGAAAGTAACTGTTTTTGAAATTCTTTGGATGAACTCAAGATAACAAATTTTGTGTGAGCCATTTGAAAATGTTGAACTACACCGCATGATCATTTTTAGCTTAATAAAATAGTTAATAGCCATATTAATGTTGTGTTTATTCTAAGATCATTAAATGAAATACAATTAAGGTTGAAAAGAACTTTTAGGTTTTGTAGATTGTTTCATGTTTAAGAAATTTAAAATCGTTTCAAACTGTAACATCTCACCTTGAGAACACTTGTAATCATAAGGTGACGTGGAGTCCATGTCCAACACACAGTATGAATTAAAAGTTGACACATAGCCCCCTTTCAACTCATGCTCATATATTTGTTTGCTTCCATTAAATATGTCCACTCCAAAAGCAAAGTATGAATCTCTAAACACACCAGGAGTTATGTCAGCGTAATAATACCGGCCTACAAGAAAAAAAACAGTAATAACACTGGCCTACAAGAAGAAACAGTAATAAAAAGCAAAGAGAGCTGGCTCTCTAATCCAAATGGAACAGTCTTTTGATCACTATAACATGACAATTGCGGTGGGTCTCTGCCTTTTACTACAACATTCCCTAATGCTTACAACCTCAGCAGTATGTCAGTTGTCCAACTATTTGGCAGGATAACTCCAATAATACACAATTATCAGCTTTGCTAATTCAACAACTCAGCTCAGATAAAACAACTTGCGTATAGTGTAAAACGAATCAAGTTTTGCTGTATTACTGTATAGTGAAAAGCAACATCTCAATATTGCTTTCAAACACTTCTAGCAAGATTAAATCAAGTTGAGTTTTTTCATAGCCTTAAACGAAAAGGAAACGCGTTTCCTTTTCGTTTTAGGGCTTTTTAAACCAAGTGACGTTTCACAAAAATACAAATCAATACACTTTGACATGTCTTGTGACCAATTGAGACATTAATAAAATGCTTGCCAACAACAGCACATGCGGTTGTTCTGTAGGAAGGGGGGGGGGGGGAGGGGGGCCGGGTCCAACTAGCTCTTTTAAAGACGAGTCTAGGCTTATTGCATCATCTCTGCAAAGGTTTTCATAGCATCCTTTCGGGGTTATGGTGGTGATTGATGCTCTAACGTGAAGTCAGGCCACTGCATCATTACTTTCCAACCCAGGGTTCCACCACAGATCTTACCTCTAGTTTGGCTAGACCTAATTGAGCATTTCCCATTGGCAGTGCAACTTTTGTTATTTTGCCACGATTTGCTTGATAATGTCTGCAGCCGACCATAGTTTTCCCCAAAAAAGACCTACCAAAGCCATCCTTAGATAACTATTCAGCTTACCTTTGGTATCTAGCTTCATTCTATTCCACCCGCTGTACTTGGTTGAGTTCAAATTGGCTTTTGCATTTTCTAATTCTTCAAACTTCACCATCCAAAGTCCAACATAAGTTTCATAAGCTACATTTGCATCTGTAACAATATATTTTTTAAAAAAGACCAATTTTGAGCATAGCTTTTTGAAAATATAGAAGGTTCTGCAGAACTTCGTTTTTGTTGGCTTCAGAGTAATATCATTTGTTATTGATTCTTTTCAATTTAATCACAACTCTGCTTACATTGAAATAAGATACCAACCATAATGATCGGAATAATTTTGATGAAACAATTTAAACAGTCAATATAAATTAAAGGTATTCAAATATATTGTGAGCTCTGACAGTTCATCAGAACTATAAATTGCAATGTTACACACAGTTCTAATCACATGCAAGGTCTCACAGTCACAACCAGTTCAGGCAAGGCAAGCCGAAGTTCAGCCCGTCAAAGGAGACTTTGTACTAGCCATCAGTGTTATCTGTCCATGACATCATTAAACAATCACCAGTCTGGCTGCTTTGTATTTGCCTTATTATGGCCAGCCTACATAGTTATCTATTGTTCATCGCAAACGTAGCGATAACCAAGCAGCTTTGCCCTGAACAATTAACGAGTGTATCGTGTTGCAGTAAAGCAAAAACATTTAAATAGCTGAAACTTCTTGAGCTGCAATCGCTAAGAGTAAAAGTATTCATCGTGTCATGAAATCAGAACAGGCAAAGGTGATGCTCAAATCAAATCAGCACTAAGGCGGTAAAGACAATTTTTAAGCATGGTTTAAGAACAGCCCAGTTTAGCAAAGTTATACATGAGGATTAGGCTAGGATTAGGCTAGGGTTAGACATGTAGATTGTTGAATAATTTTTGCTGACAATAAGATTGAATAAGTTGAGTGGCCGCACTCATATAGGCTAGTTAGGCAGTACTCACATCGCTGTGTGCGCTTGGGTCTATAAGTGACTCTAATACCCAGGCTTTTGTTATGTCTATCACTCTGTGTAATGTATTTTTCACCAGCTCCATTATATACTTGAGATTTGATTGTTGAAGCTGTGAAAACTAGAGAAGCTATAGCTAGTAACCCATGCATGCTGCACCGCTGCTAGTTAATGGCTGTTGCTGTCTAAAATAAACAAAAGGTTGAGATAAGCCATTCAAGTAGAACAGAGCAAATAGCGTTCCTATGCAGCTAATAATCATGGTGATGTTTATTTCCAAGCAGTTCATTTAGATTTGGGATAGAAAAGAGGAAATAACTCCACATATAATTTTGTTACTAACGGTTTACTTATTGTATCTTTAGTATTAGGCAATTACCAGAGCAGTTGCTGCAGTAATATAGTAGAATTTGTTTTTGGCTACACATGGTATTATGACATGTATTGTTAAGGAAAGCATGGAATCTCTGTGACATGAAAATTTCACCATAACAACTAATTAACAATAATAATTATTCAATATATAATAAAAATCATAATCATGTGGAACATGATTATAAATAAACTGATCATTATGATAATATTGTGGGAGGTTTTCATCGTAAAAGACAGTTACATCCCTGCCTCCAACTCTTCCCTATCTTAAACTACCATTCCATCTCTTCCCCTACTCCTTAGTGCCAGTTTTAAGTGGACCCGGGATTCTCCCTCTGTAACATGTATAACTTATCCAGGGTTAAGGATACCGGCCTTCCCGGGTCTACTACAAGCCAGTATAGACCCTGTATTTAATGTATAAACCATAAAGAACCTACCTCGGGTCATTCCGGGCCAGTATACTTGCCCTGTCAATCATAATGGCTGCAAAGAACAGCCTGGGACCCCAGCAGCTGAATGACCACTACTGCAGCGAGACTCAAGAAATCATGGGTGATAGAAACAGATATTAAGGAAGTGAAGGACTTTGTAAAAAGTGGAAATTTCCCAATCCTTCAGAAAAAGAGGGAAGGCAGCCCAGAGCTGCTTTGCCATGTGCCACTGCATGCGATTGGACTATGTTGTTTATAAGATTTGTACGCTATGCGTTTAATCGTTACGTATTTGTATCGTTTTGTGTGATTGGTTCACCACTAACGAGGGGCCAAATGTTCCTCTTCTCCCACTATAAAAAGAAGCTGTTGTAACGTGCTAAACAGAAGTCTTGTGCATTGTGTCTAAGTATCACTTATGTATTGCTGAAAAGAATTGGATAATAAAGTACTTTTTGTGTAAACTCTAGTGCATTCTGCCTGGGACGTGGACCCCGTGGAGTTGCTAACGTATATTCCGGTTGGACCCCAAAGTGTTGGAGAGTAGAGGAGGTGTACAGGAGGTACCCAGACAGTGGATGCCATTGTGTCGGTAGTAGAGGATGCAAATTTATTACAATATGAGAATAGATTCACTTTGTTGAATGAAAAAATATGTAAAAATAATACAAATTAATTGATAATAATTATATATATGGGGTTATTTCCTCTGTTTCATTCAAGAGCTAAATGAACTGCTTGGAAATATATGCCACCTTTGATGACATTATCATGAGTCTGCTACGCATAAGCTTAAAAAAAGGTTACAAATGTTATACAGCGCGCACGTCTAAAATAAATGGAACTAAGAATGGATTGGTATACATGCCTCTCATGTTGGCTTGGTTAAAAAAAAGGTATCTTTACCAGGTGGTTCTGATGGCTGTAAACGGGTTTGCAGGCATAGATGGAATTATTTGGTAAATATGAAGTTAGACAATAAGCATCTTTTAGTTAAATAGGTAAATGTATTGCAAAAGTTATGTTGTATTTCTTAGTTATGTTTGAAACAGCACTCATTAACAATGCCTACAACGTACAACTGTTCACCAACCAACTGTGCTGACCACCAACTCCAACACCTAACTAAAGCTGCGTTTACACCAGGTGACTTTCCTTTGACATTTCCCAATGTATCTTGTAGCAAAAAATAAGCTGAAATTTTGGTCAAGAGTCAAGGTTGTCCCAGGTATAGACGCAGCACCTGAACAGTGTCGGGTTCAACCATCAAGTTGCAGCGATTTTATAGCCATGTGACACGATTAAACCAATTATGTTGCTCTATATGGCGGCTCATAAATTTTGTTGATTCAACCCTGGATATAACGTGAACAATGATTGTAATAAGATTGTATGAATATTATTGAATAATTAAATGTTGCCAAGTTCGTTAACAAATCTTCATTATTATCTTTTCATCAAATGAATCAAAATTTATATTTATTTAATAATGTTGATTAATTCGTTTATGCAGTAACTATTATTTCATGCAAACATGAAAAAGTGACAGATTTTCATAAAGTAATTATTTATTTTCAACAATAATTATTTGTTTTGTAAATAAGACAAAAGTTCATATCATAGGCAAATAATAATACCCCTGAACGCATAGAAAACTACTACTTGGTAGCAAAACCCAAATGATTAAATCACAACTCATCAACATAACTTCATCAGCAGGAATGCTCTTACATTATATTAGCTATGATAGTTGGGCATAAAGTTGCAAACTCAAAAATTGTATGTGTTGCAACCGTATAAAGGAAACTTGCAACTGAGTCTGCTACCACAAGTTGAGATGGGATGCAGTCACTCTAGTGTAAATGCGGCTAAAAGCGTCCAGCTGGACACAAAAACAGCGTTACTAGTTTAATTCAACTATTTTAATCTTGTCCAAGTACACAAAAAGTACAATACTCACATGCTTATGCTGTGAAATCTTGACCTTAATTAATCAATACATTACACGGTGCCTACTCTACTCAAAAAGCAGCTCAAACAGTTTAAATAGTATCTTCTATTGATCCGATGACTGTCAGGGCTTTCTATCACAACATTGTTTGTCACTTCTCTCTCTTCTGGTCCGCATGCTATTTCATAGCATATATTTATTTCCTGGCCTTATGGCTCACTAACCTTTACAGAGTTATTATCTATCACTAAAAAGAGCACAACTCCCAAGTGGTATCGGCCTGTATTTGTTATACATGTGACTGGGGTTGTCTGCTTCCTTGTAAGGACTCCAGACTTGCATAGAAGGATGTCTTAGGGAACAGATGGAGGGAGTTAAAGGGTTGGGGGTAAGGGACTGTAGGAGATGGGGGGGGGGGGGGGGGTTCTAGGAAATAATGCTGATCCAAACAGCCCATATATCTGGTGCAGGTGGTGTAGAGGGACAATTATCAAGTGGATAAGCAATGGAGAGCGACAGGGTAGAGGTTGGGTGTCTACATCAATTGAGGGGGAGAGGGTAGTGAGTGGCTAGGGGTGGATATGAAAGACTACAAAAATTGTTTGGTCGTGCGATTTCTTCACAGCAAAATGTTTTCAGGGATGATATGAAATTGATGTGTACCTGTAGCGATCATAAAAAATGCTTTTTGCGCAAATAAAAAATGAAATTTAAGTTTGCGGAAGATTTTACAAAAAAAAGTTGCAGGGTATTTCATGGAGTTTCGGAGTTTCTAAGAGGTAAGTAAAATTGTACATAAATACCCAAAAAGCCCTTGACCATTCAAGAGACATGGCAGGTGTGTTGGTGTGAAGGCAATTCAATTCACCTTTCTCTTTTAATTGGTTCCTTTGAGATTTTGACATCGCTCAAAACTTGGCAGTAACTCTGAAAAGCATTCAAAAAATAGGGTCAATGTTCTTTTGCTATGCTGTTTCATTTATATGAAAAGACCTAAAAAAAATTGAGCGACATCTTATGTAAGGTAATTGTCTGTAAGTGACAGAATTAAACACAAATAAGTGAATACAGGTACTACTGCGTCCAACAACAGAAACAAACATTAGGGTTTTGCATGATGTTAAGGGTGCCTTCGGTAAGTATGTGGGGATCAGATTAATTTGAGGCCAGAGGAGTTTTAAATACTGATGCGTAATCGGAACGCAATGAAAAGTTTGGCTATGAATGTGTTGAGGGGATTTGTGCCCCCGTGTGATATTTTGTGATTCCTGTCACTAATTTATTACTATTTAATGAGAATTTTAATTGTTGGAGCGATAGGAATATTTATAAAAAATATAATTAGCGTTTCCTAAATAAACGCCAAAAACCCCTCGACTAAGACCCTGCCATTAAGGATTAAATATCAATTTTCAGCACCTAAAAATGCTAAACGAGTTTGCGTACTGTTGGGAAAAAATAACAGTGACAACGCACTGAAAATGTTATCTATTAACAGTCGAGTCTAAAACATTCAAGTATTGCCACCTGTAGGTTCAGATTTAAAGCAAACTCCTTCATCCAAATGGAATTGCCGCATTCAGAATGTAATCAAAATGTGGTACATTCCACATAAATAATATTTTGGTTGCATCTGGTATGAAGTCACTTTTTAGGATTGATGGTGAAGACAATTTGGAAAAGTTTAGCTACATCAATAATTATTATAGAACAAGTTTATCCAAGGCCATTGCATACTATGAATTAGTCACTTGGGGCAAACTACTGTCGCTTTACCAAAAGAGAGTTGATATCAACATGCAACATTATCAAAATATTGTACAACTCTAAAAGCTACATATAAGACGATGTAAACGAAAATCAGCAAAGAGCTCCATTGTTTCACTAAAGTCTACACTATAATGAACTGTAATCCAATGAACTTAACAGCGTTCACTGCTCTACAAAAAGATTTTTGACATCGGCAACGCTTTCATGATTACGACCTTAGTTTTATTATTATCCTTGTTGGCATCGGATTTGTAGGGTTTTTATCAAAAAATTGCTAGAATTACAGTGTGTGAGAGTAAAAAAAACCTTGACAAACATGGTTGTCTTCACTTTCATGTGGTGCTTTTTTCGATGCTATATAACTACTCTCTCAAGTAAAACAGCATTTCTCCTGGTCCAGTAGAATTTTCACAGGACTAATACCTCATCAGCTGCCCATACAACTGGTCGATCCCAGGCCTTTGTGTCTCATGGCGCACCTGGCAAACAGAACTCTTTGCAAAGGTGGACACAGGTGATCTAGTAGCCCATGCAACTGGGGAGCTGACTATGGTTTGTGCAACATATCAACATCCTGCGCCAAATACTTGGGTAGCTGACTTGTCTCAAGTGCCGGGTACTTGTGTTTATATTACTACTGAGGTGTGCAAATTGACTCCGCTCCTTCAATGATAGAGAAGCTTATTGTTCAAAGCACCAGGACTACCTGATCTATTTTACAAAATACTGCTGATCACAAATACAATAAGCTAGAGCATTAGTGATACAAAACCGGTGTATTAGCAAAGAAAAACTGGTGCCTTGGAAAAAACATGGCCAGGTAGGCGTAACGTAGTGACTGGCAAATCAGGGAGTAGCATAGCATAAAATGGAGCAGATGAATAGCATAAAAGATTGATAACAACTTGTATGGATACCATGCCATACTGTAATTGCACACACATGATTGCGGAGGTCACAAAAAATCTAATAATATAACATGTTATCGGTTATAGTTAATGAAAATATTTATTAAACAGTCATTTCACTATGAAAATTGTTTACTGATGATGGGAATTGGTTTCTATTTAGTTATATTATTTAGCATTTAAAGGGCTTACGACCGGCTTTTCAAGACGCACTTTGTGTGTAGAGTTGCTTTCTCATCAAGCATTGTAAAGCTATTGAGAAAACTCACTTGCGGCAACAAAACAGCAATAGGTATTATGTAGAGGTCTATGGAGGTCTATGACAACGCGTTCGACAGAAGGGACTATCTGCATTATGATAGTATATAGTAATATACTACAGCAAGTAGTTTGTACCATTTTTGTTACTTTTTCAGTTCAAAACTACGTTTTGAAAATCTTAATTAGTATTATTTAGTGCTTTTGAAGTTATTTTTTGGATAGGTAGCCGGTATTTCAGATTTAATTATTATCGTTGTCGTAAAAAAAACAACGCCGGAAATAAAATTTTGGCAATGTTTTTTTTTTCACCTAGTATTATGAAATTATACTGATGTTATTTTTGATTAATTTTTCACATGAAAATTATTATTTTGATAAGTAAATTTCATTATTTCTTTGGATTTTGATGACAAACACTATCACGTGAACGCCAGTGTATACATAATAGCGAGCTTACCAAAGATAAAACAATTTGCTGACTTGAGAAAAACAGCTCCAAAAAAACGAAAATTTGTTGCAATATCATTTTTTTTGCAATCAAAAGAGTCTCTGCACAAAACTAATATTTAGGAGGCCCTACTTTTATGCAAGCAAGCCAAAATTTTGAAAAATCACAATATAGCTCTATATAACTTGTTGCGTCTTCGGAAAAATGGTACGTCTTGGTGAGTGATGACTGCATCTATAGGAATCGTCTTACTGGTGAGAGGGCAACTCCAGATAATTTTTTTGAACTCATTTCGACCTCAGAAAGTTTAAATTAAATCAAATCCTCTTCAAATTAGGCATCATAGGCCCTTTAAATAGCTTGCCAGCACTGAGAGATTGTTCCTAGAGAGTAGATACACTGCTCCTATCTGTTGGTAGTATTTCAATACTTTTATGTGGTCTGAGGGGAGAATAAAAGTTCCCTGAGGAACTCTCAGAGGTACTAACATGGCCATTTCAGTCATATTTCTGAAATGCAGTTGAAATGCTCTTTTCTGATTGACTCCTTTGTGCCGAGAGCATTTAGTGTTCTTACAGCTGAGACAAGAGGAACTCCGCTCCCATTCGCCATACCAATGTACAGTGTACTCTATCAAATAGTAGAGTAGAAATAGGAAGGGGGGGGGGGGGGGAGGGCCGCTCTAGCAAATGCTCTTCTGTTGCAATTCCACCCGCTTGCTCTGAGGTAACATTATTCTTAGCAAATAACTTCTGATTACTTTTTTCAACTCTATTTACTTGGTGAGTGAGTATGAATCATTCTAAATCAACATCCAATGTTGCGGCAGTCAAAGCAATCGCACAACTATTAGACGCATACTGTAAGAGAATGCTACTGCCAGAATACAAAAAGTAAAGCTATTTGTGAAAACGACCAGATATTGAACAACCTTCAAATTAAATGCAACGAACAAGAGATTTGTTCGGTGAGTAACTGAAAAACATTGAAGGAATGCTGCGGGTGTATTTGAAATTTGATGGATATGTTTTTTTCTAGTTGAGTTGTTATTCAGATTTTCTATTGATTTATTGCTTAAGCTCTATCTATAGCGACTACGACCTCAGTAACTCATTTGTTGTCTAGTAGCGGAACTGAATGCATTCATTATTGCTAGTTACAGTAACCCTTCATCGTTTCTCCAGTGGTGTGTCAGATATATTTTGGCCGTGGTACAATCTACATTGCACCAGTTAAAGATGATAAAGAGAACACAGGGCTACTGCATAGGATTGTGTACAGTCCCCAACATCCAGATCTGTGTATGTATTAGTTCCACTACTACAATACAAAATTTGCTAAACAGTGCTTCAATAACCTGAAATCAACAAATTAAGGGATGCCATTGAGCCTTATTGTAATGAATTGTGTTGCTGTTTGTAGAGAAAATTTGTTTCGTGAAGCTATGCACACATTTTTGATATGAAAGAAGTTTTTCCAAAATGTGGCTTATGAAAACAAATATAGCTGTTTATGGTCAACTTTTGCCTTGGTTCCAGGTTTAAACTAGTAACAACTTGAATATATAATTTCCGATTGAGGTCTACCAATTGTAGCTGCTGTTATAAATATTAATGTTCATTTGACAAATATGATACACACTATTATTATAACTTCACTAATCGTCAACCACGGTGTCTATGTTGCTAAATTATATTTTAAGCAAATACTTTACAATTTGTACTTAGTGTTTGCTTTTTCAATCAATAATTACCACTACTTTTTCACTTTTCATGTCCTTCAAGCTTTTGTAACAGTATTTAAACGATACCTGTTAATTTATTGAAATAGTATTTTAACATACTGCCAGGGTTTCAATAAATGGCTTAATCCAAAAAAATTTGCTTCGGAACATTGATTTCTTTTATAGCAATAAACTTAGCAGCATCCATTTTTAAGCTGTCCTCTTGTAAACAACAAACGCCACCAAAGTGTCTGGTTTTACCTTCTAATGTTGGAAAGCTTTTTGCAAAAAAAGTACTCATTATTTACTTACAGCATGAATCTGCATGTGTGCACTTTTTTAACGGAACACATAGAAGCACTTGAACACCACTTTCCTCTGTTGCTAACTTTTCTATAACTATATCTTTTTGGTGTTGAAATAAATAAATAAAACAAAACTAGCTGCGTTAAAAATTGATCAATTCTGTACTTCTTTGCTTTTTAATAGCTTTGGTAGAAAATTGCGGAAGGCTGGTCACTGAAAACTTGGCAATATTTCAGTCGTGCCCTAAGCCTTGAAACCATTCGGATTGGCTCACTAGCAATGCCTGTTGTTTCCAAGTGAAAGTTAATACCCACTTAACACTCAACTCAAAAGACACTCTCACCACTTAGCTAGGTTGACACTATTTAGCATTGAGCCTCATGACCTTGGCACTCTCGTTTGAAATCATTCGACTGTGTGATGCACAATACTTCACTGTTAGGTTGTTGTTTACCATGTTGTAATCACTACCATAGCAACGGTTCGGTAAAGTTTTTAAAATTTTTGCATTTGTTTTGTATTTAGAAGCGATGGAATTTAAGCAATTGCTATAAATATTATTTGATTACAAAACTCACCATGTGTAAATGAAATTACAATTCTAATTTGTTGTAGATTCTGGGAGCCAGTACTGTGCTCGCTTAAACTCAAAGATATACAATGACAAAACAAAATTGTCTGAGTTTTATACCATGAGATGGGATAGCTATGGTAGGAACTAAGTATTTGTATTATTTGATGTCAGTCTGTGATACGGTTAACTGCAGCCATTATTCATGGTTCATTGCGGGTGATCACCCATATATTGTCAATTTTTAGTCTACTGTGTGACGTCACAAATCATTGCAGAGCATTCAGTCAACATTCATTGAGTGTTCATCATTGTTTGTGTGGATTGAAACGGCTAAAAGAATTATTAATAAAACACAGATAACATGAGTATCACAACTAATAATAATTATTATTTTTTATGACTTTAGCGAAAATGTTGCTTTCCAATCTATATTAGTGGGCAGCATCAACTTTGTAATTGAATCAAGTTTTTATACTCACAACAAATTTTTTAGTATTAGTTAAAAATATTTATTGATTGTTTATATTTGATAGTTCCCACTAACAATAATAACAACGTACAAGTCATAGAAGACAAGGTACTGATATGATTAGGTTGCAATCAGATAAAGAAATAGGAGGCTCTTTGGTTTGCTATCGAGCTTTGTTCCTTTGAAAGCAAGCCTGTTATGTAATATTCTTAAGAATGGACATTAGTTCAAATGATCGTTGTTGGCATGATGACGAACTGAAAACAAGTTACTTGACTAGCGCAATGTAGGTGACTCTTCCACTCTGAGCTGATGTGTACATCATATAATCGTTAGAGTATCTAAAACTGCAATTAATTAGCTTAAATTACTCTGAGGGTTTTATTTTAAAAACGCAAGTTGTTAATGAAATACAAAAGGAGGAAGCTTTATCACACACTTATTGCTAAGAGTTTTTTTCTGGGGTCAGTACAAAAGTCCACCTCCAACAATCCCATCTGTAAACCATTCAGGGTAGCGGTGCTCCTTGTCATGCCTAACCTGTTCCATAAATGCACATGAAAATAATAAGCTTTTGTTTGTGATTCTTAGGAGAGTATTATTATACACAGACATTACCAAACAGTCTCACAGAAGAGGACTATCCACTGGCGTTTGCTTATGAGATCGAAATACTTGATAAAGAATATACTATCTACAAAGACACACTCCACATTCACTCTACCCTCTCACCAGATACTAGATACTGTATCCTTGATACCGATCAGGAATTCTACTATGAATACACCTGCTCCCAAGGTGTGTAGATTACATGCGTAATGTAAATGAAAAAAGCATCTGTCGGTATGTGTTGCTTCATGTTTACACTTTTTATTTAATCCCATTCATGTTTCAAAGGGGGGGGGGGGGGGGATAGAAACTGCTGTCCAAACAGCTATTGAACCACCTAGTTGCAAGATCAAGTACTGATTTGCCATTTGGTCTTGTCCTGGGTATATTTGTGAGTTTTATTGTTTTCACAAGTGTAAGGAGGGGCAACTAACAAAATAAAAAATTTTTAGCTGATGAAATTGATTAGAAAATTTGTAACATATTCGTGAAACAAACAACCAAAGATGTTTGTAAATCGATAGGCAGCGTAGGGCTTGGAACATCAGTTTCTGATATCGATATAGTTTCAAAAATACTGATAGATTATCATTGAATGATAAAGAAGATAACTCCTAATATATAACATGCTTAAGAAAAAAATGGCATAGTCATGGTTAAAGATAGTGAAAGTGAATAAAGCGCACTTTTTGACATCGTAATTTCATGATGTCTGCTATAATGCATGGCATTTTCGCAGACTTGAAAATGACTAATAATTACGATTTATTTAGTGTCCAGTTTCATTCCTGACTTCCGAACAATTTTAATAAAGTATTGATTATTTTTTTATTTAGCCGGCTATTTTTTGCTGACTCTCAAGCTTCACATGAAATGGATCATTTATTGATCAAATTTATTGCTGACCTGATCATTTTTTCTGCACCATATTTGGCAAACATAGGTTTCAAGCATGCTTGTTTATTTCAACTATGTATCAATTGAGTCATTCTTTTCTAGTTATTGCTACGTAAATAGTAAGTTGAAATGCAAGCTTTAATAAAAGAAAATCTGAGCGCAAATTTTTTTAATTGAAATCAAACAGAGATCAGAGGAAGTGAAAGGGAGATATGGAGAGATTAGAGACAGGCAGATATGGAACAGGTCAGGGGTAGGGTAGAGTAGGAGAGATGGTGAAATTTACAGCAATACAAGGAACAAATGGGGTGGGTGCGGAAAAAGAGTGATATAAGGCAGAGTAAAGGTGGAAATAGAGCTACACTGGGATGAAAGCAGCGGTAGAATGGCCCAATAGTATAGTGATGGAGGGGGAAAGGTTGAAAAGTGAAGCTGGCCTAGCGTGGAGCAGAGTGCTTTAATACACAGAGTGGGGACTTTACGCAAATAGTCCCCATTTTGGTGCTTACCACCGGGCACCTAGTATGAGACACAATGTTAATTAGCTGATATTGCATACAGCATAGCTGAGCAGCTATGCATGCTATGAATGTTTTTAATTGCACCAAATGAAAGCCTGGGATATGTAGACTGTCCTTGTACCATATTGTGAAACTAGCAATATTTTTTATTTGTTAATAGCTTGTGCCACTGAACCTTTGTGATATATATATTTCATAATGAAATAGTTTTTTTTTGCTTTTTGTCAATTGTGAAACATTTAAAAATGAAATGTGGCTGAGGACACTGAGTGGCCTGATATACCAAATTTTTAACACACAATTATTACCTGAACTGGCCAACTATCACAATAAGCTGTGACAAACCCAATTTTAATAGCCCTAATCAGAATACTAGCTCACGTGGTCTGAAGTGTGAACAGTTTGCCTGTACCATATTAAAATGAATGGTGAGATAAATCAACCTGTAAATGTCATTTAAATAAACCACACAATTTTGGGCAATGAAGATTGCAGAGAAAAGGGGCGGCGGTTTCCGGTTTTCTTTGCGCCAAGATGGCGGCGAGTTATATAATCCCGACCTAGATTGAAAGTACCCACTCTGTGTACTAAATCACTCTGGCATGGAGGAGTGCAAAAACAGAGTGAGTGGGCAAGTTTGAGTGCGTCGAATGTTACTAGTAGTCAATATGCATTTTCTAAACACCTCTGTTCCTGAGATTGAGACTTGTGCTGTGTAAAATTGTATGTTAAGGCATTGTTGGAGTGATTTATTTGTACGCATCTCTAAAATGTAATTGATGGGGCATTTTTAATTGCAGTTTTACGCTCTATATGGACTTTGAATCTAGCATTGATGGTTGATACTGCTTTGAGCAAATAATTTTTTTACCTTTTGCTTGATTAGCAATGGGGTGACTGTCAATTTACCAGTAAATATAAATTGTGGTTAAATTATTGTTGCGTGCTGAAGGAACTACCTAGTTCATCTGTGTAGAAAAAAGTAAAGGTTGCATCCATATGACAAAACTACTCCAATTTCTTTTGTAAATCAAGTGGACAACGCGTTTGATAATTGCTTCTCATCAAAATTGAAAGTATTTGTACCTGTTTGGTGAATAAAATAGAAAACAAGAGACTTATTTGAAGTTTACATCAAAGTGAATGCCGAGGAAAAAGTGTTTACAAGGATTTCCATGATTTCTTTTTTGTCATAAAGTTGTTCGAAAACCAAACTATCATCAAATAGACAGCTCAAGATTTTTTTCATTTTCAAGTTATTCGGCCAGGTTAGTCAAAGTTATTAAATTCTGGTTGTGCCTCAGGCAAGCCTACAGATAACCGACAGATCGATTGGAGGTTTTCCTTTTTCCATTTTCATTTTTTCTTTGAAATTTGAGAAAACAGTCAGTAGTATTTTCTAGGAGGCTCTGTAGGTTGTGTGATTAAAAGATTGGTAGACAACTATGGATTCAAGCAATGATCTCACTCCTCACTGTTTAAAAAGTTGCGTGCCCTATACTATTCAACTAAAGAGGGCCATTTATGGATAACAATGACATAAGATACAACCTTTTTAACCAAGGTTGCAGGAAAAATGGAAGTAGAGAAGAAAACATCAGATCATCAGATCACCATATCGTCATCTCCCGTTGCAAGAGGAAAACTGGTGTGCAATCTGTATATGTACATGGAGCATTAGTCTTATCTGTATATGTACATGGGGCATTAGTCTTATCTGTATATGTACATGGAGCATTAGTCTTATCTGTATATGTACATGGGGCGTTAGTCTTATCCGCTTAGTTTATAAAACAGCAAATTTTGTTTCCAAACAAATTTCCATTCTCGTTTTTTTGGCACCGGAACAAACTTTGTGTTCATCTGCATCGGTCGTGCGCATGTTTATCACAAACCGCAAAGCTGCCTTGTCTGAGTTAAAAAATCATCTGCTCATACTGTAAAAAATTCTGTAGACATTGTTTAGAATTTTATTTATTTCTTAGGCATTACATAACATTCATATAGTTTTAAAAAAGATGCTTGTTATTCCCATTGCAGCATTAAAAGATCAGGCAAATGGAGTTACAACCGCAAAAGAAACATCTAGTTCAGGTTAGTTGATTAAAGTATGGAGATGGAAATGTCACTTGTGTTTGTGTTTTTATTAAAAAGTTTTAATGTTTGCTGTGTGATTCTTAATAATTTTCTACCAACATGGTTGATTATTTTTGACAATGACTTTTCCATGCTCATTATGCTACAATATTTTCTTTGTAGAAACTGAATTTACTGAAATAGACCCTACAAGTGAGTGAAATCTGTTTTTGCTCATACATTCTGAGTTTTTTTGTAAATTATTTCAACTTTAAGCTTTTTGAATAATATTATTTATCTGCCTCTATTGTTGACAGCAATGATCTCATTATAAAAAAGAACAGTCATAATAGAGCAGACCTGCATTCAGAGCAACAAAAACCCTGTTTGAAATTTAGAAAACAATTATTCTCGTACCACAATGAACTAAATATTCTAACTATACCTTTACTTATTAAAAAATAAACCTTTACAGGTTGTAAGATTGAATTGAGATAAACTGGATCTTTTTTTGCCATTTAAATCAATTTCCTTAAATTACTCAGTGATTAGTTAGTAAACATCTCAACTAATTGTGGTTTCATTAACTATTTGTATACAAGTATTTGCTAATGTTGGCGATATTATTTGTCCGACTAAAATTTTTCTAGTTATGTGGTATTTATGTGTTGTTTTTTGCAAGCTTTTCAAATTTGAAGAGACAACTCAAAAAACCTGTGAAAAGTCTATGCAGTGGCTAGAATGGTTTTTTGGACAAGTTTATCCTATCAAAGATGACCTGATGTTTCTGAGTCTTCCTACCATTATTGGCTTGTAGACTTGCTGGCATAAAACTAGCTAATGCAATAGATGAAATGTTTCGTCAGTTTTAATTACTGAGGCTTTCAATAATAAATCTATCGCATTGCCAATTTATTATTATCGAGATGAAAAAATTAGGTAAATAAATTGTTCTTTCGACAGTTCGAAAATCTAATTTTTTTTTGTTCTTTGTTATCTTCAATGCAATGAAAATACCTGGGCTATGAAATAGGTATACTTTTGAATTAGTACGTAATCATTTTTTCAGTAGAATGTTGCACTTGAGATTATGTTTTCTGGAAACAACAAAAAAATTTAGATTTCTGGCAACCTGCAATGTTATTTACCCTGGGGTACTATTTTGTTACAGTAGCAATCATGGCTAGTGCTTTCTCATGTGTGATAGCAATACTTGTCGTAGCTCTAATATTTATGGGGTTGAAGAAAAGAAAGCGACCAAGAATTGTTGAGACAACTATTCTATCATCGTAAGTTGATATATCTTAGTAATTCAGCTTGATAGAACATGCCTTAAGTTGGCTGAGAATTAAATCATAAACTTGGCATATACTTCAAGGGTTTTTGCCATTAAAAGCAGCAGCCATAAATTTGGGAAATAATATGGTTTGCAAGCAAGAACTGTATGCTATATTTGCAAGCAATAATTGCATGCTATATTTGCTAGCAAGAACTGAATGCTATATTTGCAGAAATAACTGTACGCTACCTTTGCAACTGAGAATTGTGTTCTATCTATGCAAACAAGAGCTGTATGCTATCTTTAAAGTATTTTTCAATATCAAAAAGTGTCAATGTTTAAATTATCTAAGATTTCTTGCAGGGTTGAGGATGTGGAGCAAACCATTCCCAGTCTAAGCCCACAATCAATTATCCCTCCACCATACACTCAGGCTGCTGAGAATAGTTTATCTGAGACTTCACCAAACTGCCAACAACTCCTTCCTCATACGGTGAACTATACTGCACCTCCGCCATCATACAACTCCGCTATTAATGACTTGAACAGAAACTATTTGAGCGAGTAAGGAGTTGCGCATTGACTTGTACTAATCAACAAATAGATAGTTCTAGAACCGAAGATGCCTGATTATATGATTATGAAATGCATAGGTAGTTGAAATTTTTCCTCAGTGACAAAACATTATGTTTGTTTGATAGTGCTGGCTTGATGTTTTATAATATACAACTTTGTTTGCTATTCAAATCAAACAAATCATTTGTGAAAATATTGATGTGGGCTGTAGTAGCATAAAGTATAAAAAAGCAAGATGGATGTTTGCTTTTGAACAAAGACTAATAAAAACCATGCTTCTTGCATTTCTTTGCAAAATGAAATATTGATTCTTATTCTCTGAGCGGCTAACAACTCCTTTGAAAAGATCTATTTTTTTCAACTCCATGATGACTGATAAAACAAGCTTGTAGTGGTGCAGTTTCAAACCTTTAAAGTAATAATGATTATGAAAACCTGTAATACAAGCAAGCAGCCAAAGATGCAAAATTTACGATCTGAATGCAAACATGTGATGAAGTTAAATAGTTGTGCCACCAACAGATAAGCTATGAGAGAGAATTCCCGTAAGAGAAGCATGCACCGGAAAATACGTATGCTGTTTGAACCTGACTGCTGTACAGATAGAAAATAATAGTGTCTAGTGTTGCCCCATAAGGAAAGGGATCAATGTTTGAGGTGTGACTAACCAGAGCGGGCTCGTCAGACAAGGAAATTAGTGTCTCTACAATTGGCTATCCTATTGTAACACTACACTTGCATATGTAAATACACAGACATCCTGAATGTTGCGATTATTATTCAGATCTTGGAAGGCGCTCGTGTGAACTAGTTGGTAGCAGATACGTTATACTAGTGATATTCATTCTGAACCGTAGTTGTTATATAAGGGAGCATACTTATACCTATACCTATACACTGCTCCTTCATCTGAGCAGGTGCGATTCTCACTACGCTAACAGTGTACAAAAATCGAGCTAATTTCTATTCTCAATGCTGTAAACCGTTGTTTGTAGGTAATCAAATTTTATTCAGGAAAACTTCTTCAATGCGTTTAGTGAAAGTCGGGTTCAAAAACGTTATGAAGCTACAACGTCCAAGAAGCATTTTGGAGCATTACTTTGCAGGATATTTCAGCATGCTATGTTTAAGTTTTTTTATCAATGAAGGGCGAAATTATGCCTTGTAGCAAAACAGATATTGTGCGGAGCTTTGCATAATTACAACACGAAGTGAATGAGGTGCCACTGAATCAAGGCCTAGGTTTTAGAGTGTTGAACACTATACATAGCTTAGTAGGTGACATCGGCAAAGTGAACGCAAAGAACTTGGCTCTTTTTTAATCGTTATCAAAGCTGGATGCACACAAATCTGGCCGAACAAGTAGACATGAAAAAAAAATTATTAAGTTGTCTTCTCTTACAACAGTTATATGTCTTACGAGCTAAAGAACAAAGATTCAATGATGATAAATTAATAGTTTATATTCTTATCACAAGAAAACAGTTATTTCTGCAAAATAAATGCAAACAACTAAGCAGTAACTTTTGGTACTGCGAATGTATTGATATTGTAACTCACAGATGTTTGACATAATAAATTGTTACAGTTGTGAAGGCCTTGCATCAACAATCCTTCCTAACATCATGATTAATAGCTGTTTTTGTTGCAGGATCCAAATTAATGATCGCCGTAAAACGACTCTGCTTTTAATAGCAATGCACAAATAAAGAAAAGAGAATTTCTTATTTTGCAAACCGGTGTTGTTTTTGCAAATACCTTAACGCTAAGTTTCTTGTGAAACCACACCACTAAAAAATGTTATTTTGTACTTCGCGAAACAAGAGTAATTCGACCCTTCATGGCGATCATGACTTAACGTCACGGAGCCGAAATGCCTATCACCCGCCCAGGGTGATACGAATTTTCATAAATTAACACAAAGCTATTTGGTTTATGCTTCATCACAATAGACATCAAATATAATTTGAAATATAACTGACAAACATGCCAAACCAAAAAAATTAATTCAAACATGACATATTATGATAGCTAAATTATTCATTTTTGTGATTGCTTGTTAGCAGGTATATCTGGTACTGTATTATGTACTAACTGAATGATAATAATGCACAAAGTTCTACATTGGAGCAATTTTTAGATTTAATTGAAATGGAAAACCAGCTTGGTAGCTATACTAGCAATACCGCTATGCCCAATGACTGCTCTAGTATGCTTATCAGAATGCATGCCTGAAACTACCAGGTAAACATAATTCCAAATAGTATACAATTAGCTGAGAGTGGGAAGGTAGAAATGAATAAGTAACTGGTTTGCTATACTTTCCCTCTCAATTTAAAACAGGCCGTTTGCTGGACTACATTTTGATCATTAGAATAATGACAGCTGCTTTTGTTGTTGTTGTTTTTGTTGTTTTTGTTGTTGTTGTTGTTGTTGTTGTTGTTGTTGTTTTTGTTGGTTGTTGTTATTATTATTATTATCATTGTTCTTATTGTTGAAACGATTTCTGTTAACTTATCAATGAGTTGTTTAGAACAACAATTAAAGCTTTCTTAATTATTTCAGTTTTTACAAAAAATAACAAGAAATTATCCATCCTCGTCAACTTAAACTTTGCTGTAACCATCAAAGAATATTGTTTATTCTTTTTATCACAAATACTACTGTTATTTATTTGTCTACTCTCTACTCTTGATGGCTACTGTTGAATCATGTATTTGTGACAGAATAACAGACTTCAGTTTCTTTCAGTCCTTTGGTAGGAGTTGGCATTTGGTTTGTAGAATAACAAGCAATTTCTAGGGAGAAATGATTATGGAGTTAGGCTGAAAGGTGGGGCAGAGTAGGTGGAGCGGGAGGAGAGGAAGTGGTGCGGACGAGCGCAGAAGAAATGTAGAAACAGTGGAAATGTGGCAGGGGTGAAATGTACTGAAGCAAATGTGTTCTGCACACATCTATAATGAAAGGTGAGTTTTAATTTCATACATTTTTCATGAAGAATGCAACCACAAATACTCGTTGGACTATTGCAATCAGTGAACTTGATTTTTTCCCAAATAAAAAAATCTGTCAATTTTTTGATGTTCAATTCCTCTGCCAGAGCATCTCTGGAGAAGATTCTTAAGCTTATTTTTTGGAACACAATCAGGGTAAAAAACTTTGATTCATCTCCATCTATCTTAGATTTGTATCACAATGTATCTGAGGCCTTTTCAAATTATCTTAGTGGGAAAACACAGCTACAATACTGAATTTCGCCCATCTCAATAGATTGAAGCGTAAACACTGCAAAGTTTACTGCGAGGCAAGTGATAGCATATTTCTGAGGCTATACCTATTTAGTTGGAGACCGTTTAATGCTACACCCTAGGTTTTAAGCAAGAAATGTCCTTCAAATCAAGGCCATGATTTGAAGTAATGTCTAGCATCAAGGTGAAACTTACTCCCAGAAAGTATCAATCTTTCCGACTGCATCACTACATGTATACTTTCCTTAATGGCAAAATTCTCTTCTCGTAGGCTTGCATCACAGTGATATATGCAAAGCAGGATGCATGCATGTATAACCAACGATAACGCATCAGTTATTTATTTCGCACTTTGTAGATTAACCAAATGCATTCATTATTGATTGTGTCTCTAGTGGCTGTTCTTACACCAACCTTATCTTTTATTCCAGTGTACTACGGTAGAGGAGATATCTATATTGCACCTTTAGCAGCTGATGCTAGCAGTCTGCAACATGTGGTTTGGTACTGGCCAGCACATCTGCAAAAGTGTATGTATTAGTTGCTCTGCTCTAGTGCATGGATTTGAAAACAATTTTTTTGTTAGGAACCTTTATAATGGCGCTGTGCATGTAGTCTAAGAAAAACATAAATTTTTGCTTTATTTGGCTTTACACATGTCAATAGATTATTTTCGCTGGCTATTGCGGAAACTTGATATCAATAGAGATTAGCTGGGAGACTGGTTGCCCAACAGTTTTATTAGTGAATCGATTTTGTAGTTCCCTTTTTGAAAATTTATATTTCAATGTTAATCACCGTACAAAAATTTTTGTATGTCCATCAGTGAGTAAGAAAAAATCATCTAAACATTGTTTTAAGGCCACAGTTTTGATGAATCGAAAGCTGAATCTTGTCTTAAAACATAATAATTAAATGGTACAAAGTTGGTAATGTTAAATAATTATTTCAATTTATGTGAATACTTATTGAGTTGAAATGTTCACCTTTCTGAAAAATAAAGAAGTAGTAAGTACTGCGGTTTGTAGTCATTCACCAGTCCTTAGAAAAAACTTGTTAGACCCCTTCGTTAAGCTAGCGGTGATCACTCTAACTTTTGTTACTTGCATAGAGAGGAAGAAAATTTTGCGACATTTCCTGCTTAAGCTCTATTTTTAGATGCAAAAAAATAAAGATCCTTGGTTATAGCAAAAAACCTGCGTAACTTTTATTTAGCTCCAATGAATATACTTGATGTTTGTGTCAGTTTTGCCAAGTAGTAAACAAAGTTGTGCTTTCCATATTTAGTCATAAGTTGCAGACCGTCTCCTAATACATTGGTAACGTTTTGTAAATTTGCTGATTTGATAACCTCAATGATTTAAACGGTAAATTTATGATTGAAGTTGCCAGCAAATGGTTGAATATTTGCCACTAGTGAATTGTCCGACCCTGCAACCAGAGTTCACTGCTTTGACTATTAGTTGTAGTAGATATGCTGACTACAACTCTAGTTTCATGATTGGCTCAAACAAAGACCATTGCTGAGATACGCGCATAGAACTACATACTTGCAGCCAATCCTGACATCAGCTGTAAATATTTTTGGTTAATTTATTCGTTATTTTAGACAACTTGGCTTGCGATCTTGAAGCTTTCAAATTTGTTATTGTTTGAGATGAACATCTGGCATATGCTTAAGTTTAATTTGCCAATTATTGTTTGGTTTTGTATCAGTTCTGTCATTTTTTATAATGATTGCTGCCAAATTTCTGTCTATATATATAGAAATATTCATCTCTGCATTAATAGGTCATGTATACCAGATACTGTCTCAATATAGACCACAACTAGTTGCTCTGCCTACTCTTTGCGTAAGGTCGCAATGTTAGCTATTGTACATTTGTAGCCAGGGTAGCCATCCGACGTATGAAACTCAAGCTCATGTCTTTGGCTCGTCACTGTCATTGGGGCTATGGCTTAGGCATCTCCTGTACAAAAAATTACCTAAGGAACAAATGCTTGGTAGATACTTAGATTTAAAAACAACCTGTTGACTCAAGTCATCTGAGGAAATAAACATATTTGGTGATAAGTTCAGTCTTCTGATAAAAATTTTGCTCTTAAATGTATAGCTCTATAAAATAAAGCAAAAACCCTTGTTTTTCAGTGAAGACCCTATACAATACTGTAAGTTATCACCTGTGCAATTACTCTAATTCTGACAGTATAAGTTGTGTAATCTTTCAATGGCTATGCACTCAACTACATTATCTTATAGAAAAACTTGTTTCCTTACAATCGCATCAAATTTATGATCAGCTTAGTTATTTCTCAGTTCTGCTTTGACAGATAGCACTAAAATATATATTTTGAATTCAAGACAGCTAGTAGTGTTGATTGGATGAAGTTTTGTGTGTAATGAAAACCTTTGCTGGTAGATGTTCAAAAAATCTTCAAATAATCTAAAAAGTTTTGGCATTGATATAAAAATTACAGTTAGTTGGAGCAATATTGCGATTTGTGAGCTGTTACGGAAGGATATGTGACCTGAGTTTTGAATTTTTCTGTATTTTTCGGCTCTTTATTTTTAGATTTTATTGAATGAGCTTTTACTACAGCAGTGAATGCACTATTTAACATTAGTCGACTGT
Organism: Cryptosula pallasiana; assembly: GCA_945261195.1. Classification (NCBI taxonomy): domain Eukaryota; kingdom Metazoa; phylum Bryozoa; class Gymnolaemata; order Cheilostomatida; family Cryptosulidae; genus Cryptosula; species Cryptosula pallasiana. The sequence continues at coordinate 54,176,802 of OX183131.1, read as the reverse complement.
TGTTGTAATGAAGTTGATTATGTTGCTACGGTAACTGATTGTTTGATCTTCAAAAGTTTCATTTGAATTCTAATTTTTAATAGCATTGTTGCTATGTATTACTTTGCATAAATTCAACTGTCATGGCTGTAATTGTGACACTTTTCATCTCATTAATAAAGCATACGTAAAGTTTTAAATATCGCCACCTAAATAATTTATGATTGATATGTGCTGTTCAATTTTTCTAGTTTTACAAATGATATACATTTCACGGCAGAATTATTTCATAATCGTTTATGTGTATGTAGATGGTGGAAGTGAATACACAGCTAGAATTCACCTGATAACATACAATGATAGGAAAAGGTTTTCTGAACTCTACACCATGGATTGGGATAAGAATGGTAAAAATACGAATGGAATTTTCTAACTAGTAAAACCTGAGCATTTTTTGTTTCGCCTTGTAGTTTTCTTCAATTAACTTGTTGCATTTAAAATAATTTCATTTGAATATGTTTATCAACCTAACTGCATTAGCGAAATAGCCTCTATTTCACTCACAACTAAGGATATCCCAACACCAACTGCTATGCATTTGCTACTGCAGGGAAATACTACCACATAAAGACTCTACGAAATGAACTTACCAGAGACGATTACCCACTAAAGTTTACCTATGAGGTTGACATACTAGATGGTGCATTTACAATATATATAGACAGCTTCAGATCCGTATTTATTGTAAATGCAACTACCAAACCTTGCATTTTCTATGCCAATGTACAAACGCATGGCCACCATACTTGCCTACAAGGTAAGCTAGCTATTTTTCATTTCTAAAGCATAATCGGTGTTATTGTGTCGCAAATCATAGATAAATTGACTTGTCCCGAGCATGTGCAGCTATCTAACAATCTATTTACGCTGCATTGCATTAAAGGATGTACACACACTGTTCAAAGCTTTTCAAGTTGCTTTCTCTTGTTTTTTGTTGATCTTCCATATTGAATTTTGAATACCACACTTCAAGTGTCGTTTCCGGTTTCCATAAACAAAACAAACAAGTTCATGCTTACAGATTGATTATTTTTCAAATATTGTAGTAGATTTCTCTGCCCGGTCTGTCTCATACATGAAACCAGTGCATTTTTATCCCTCCTTGTACCCCTGCGACATATTTTCCTGTCTCAGTAAACTGCGCCTTAATGTTTGACCTCGTAAAACCTCCATTTTCCTTCCTACTCAATCATAGCATCAAAATCATCTCTATATTAGCGACGCAGAAAGCCCATCCCTTACTCGGTCATTGTGTGGTCTGCTACTGATATTGAGTAACATGATTTATTACAGTCTTGGGCTTCATTAACTATTTGTGCTCCATTACCAGAGACTACAAACTGAGTCGTAGATTTCATGCAACAAAATCCAATAAAGCGCTTATAGACAAATCGTAAAATTATCAACTACAAACAAATTTACATGAAAAAGTGACAAATAAAGCGAGATGGTAGTCCTCAGCCGTGATTATTCTCGGAAAACATTTCTTTCTGAGCATGAAGTTTCATAATGTTTAAAGGATTTCCTTGTTATCAACTGATCACCATACAACAGATACTGTACTATCACTTCTGGTACACTTTTTTTGCCAGCTTCTTCGCTTTGTTGCTGGGGAGCGTTTGTTTTGGCATGTTTCCAAGTTAATATTTTTTAATAGGGCACGTGCACCTGTGTGACACAGAGCAACATGCCTCTGGTAAAGGATTGGCTGAACATCACAGCAATGTTCAATATCTATTTTGACATAGCTGTATCATTTGTAAGGTAGCATTGTGGTTCAATTATTTGGAAGTATATCTTGGCTAAACTTTTTATACATCTCTTTGTTACAATAGAGAAAAACGCGCAGCCCAAAGAACTGTTCAAACCGTGGGGAAACCCCTGTTAATTACGGGGATTTCCAAAATTTGTCCATTGTTTTATATAAGCCCGCAATAATTATTTTTGGGGATTCCCCAGTAATTATTTTTTGCACAGGTTGCACGTTTTTCTCTAATGTAGTTCAATAACAAAAATTCGTGATTAAATTGTCACTAAAAATTTTAACAAATAGCATTGTTTTGGCAAAAGGTTCCCTTGCAAAATAATTACTTCGATTTTAGTTTTCATTCACCTTTTAGCAAGCAGTTTAAAGCTCATTCATAGAAAGCACCATCATATTTGATGCTCGTTACAATTAACTGTACTAGTTAACCTAAGACTAAAAACAAGTAGTAGATAATTAACTTTCAACCTGGAGCATATATGTGCGTACTTATAATACCAGAGAAATGCACATAGAGTACAGACATCCACATCTTGGGTTTCAGCTACTGAGCAATGATAAGCAAGCTATCCTCATACCTCCATAGGATATATCTGCACGATAACACTTGAGCTTGTTTTCTTCCAGATGTAGCTGGTACCACTCCTGAAACTGTGTCAACTGCATCCAGTGAAGCAATGGAAGATCATGGTTAGTTTTTGTACAAGTTGAAATATTTATGTGGATCAATAACTTATTCATAAGCAGAAGTACTTGACATACATTTGCATATCTGAATATCTTATTCAATTAAACAAGTAGCTGAGATTCAAAAGATGCACTAATGTTTATCGTCACTTGGTAAACATTTGCATACATTAGAAAAACTAGGTTATTATTTTTTGGAATCACAGTTAAAAATGAGTAGCATTTTTCTTTTCACTTTTTTCGAAGTTTATTTACACATATCTGTATTTGTTTGACACGTTATCTATTGTAAACGTAAAATGTCTTTAAGCTGAAAATATGAGTCAACTTTGAAGTTTTGGGTTACATGTTTAATCGGATGTTATAGCGATTTGCTAGCATAAACTTTTCCTTTGTTTTTAGTGATGACAATATTTTCAGAAATAAATGTGAGATGCTGTGAATATGACACTTGAACTCTTTAGAAAATTTGTTTCGCCAAGTTCTGCTTTTTTGATGCCAAAAATGACTAAATCATTTTTTATGATTGACAGTTGAAAAATCTATCACATGTAGTAATTTTTGCATAGTTGGGAGTCCCTGGTTTTGACGTTTCAATGACAATCAAGATGTTTGCAGTTTTATCAACAAGTTTTAGCTGCATTATGCGCTCAGCACCAAAATACATTTCATAGTGATTTCATTGACGACTGTAATTGCTGACATTGTTAACTAGTAGAACTAAGTTTATAGGCAAATCTTGCAAGTTGTTTTAATAACTTGATGTATTTAAGTCATCGTGCTTCACACACCGTACAGTAAAGTTTTGTTGCCAATTTTTTTTTTTCACAACGATTTGCAGTGGAATGAAAATCCTCATGCTTGGTTAAATTTCTGTTGACTATTTATTTCATGTGCAAACCTACTGCCGCTTGTGGGAATCGCGAGAAATTTACAGCAACCAAATTAATTACCCAGACACTGGTTGAAATTTTGAATAAAGCTCTTGCACAATAATCCACTCTGTCATTAAAAAATTGAACACCTATTGTATAGTCCAATATTGAACCATTACAAATTTAACTCTTGTTTGAACTACGAACTTTTGATGGTTCTCATCAAACCTGTAATTTGCCCATTCCCACTACAAGTTACTTTCACAAAAAAATGTTAAAAAATTGTGGATAGGTTGGTCTGATTAGTCCACTACATCATTTACCAATTCGTGACTATAACAACGCATGGACATAGCAATGCAGGGTCATGGCGATGCATGGCCATAAAAAAGCCTGACCATAACATGTCATGGCTTTCAAAACACATGTTCTCACGGTTTTGCAACACTTCATGATGAAAATAAAACAAACAAACAAAACAAAACATATTGTAGCCATATTTATACAGGACCATTACAAAACATGGCTGTAAAAATGCTTGGCTATGGCAATGCATACCCATAACCACTAATCCAGAACCATTGTAATAACAATCATTGCTTAAGATGAGGTTAAATGTTATATAATCTGTTGTTTATCAAGGGTGATATTGTAACGGATTCCAGTCTGTTTACCACGGACATCCACTAGTCTCGAGTATTGTACCTCTCTCAACGGAGGACACTATGCTGAATGACAGTGACAACTGTGCAGGGTAATCGAATTACCCGGTATAACAAGAGCCCATGGCTCAGAAAAACAATACATCGTAGTGCTTTTATAAGTGGCTATATTCTCAATGACAAAGTCCTGAGGGTAATTATTCCTCTAGGGTGTTTGTGGCACGAGAACGAATGCAATGAACAGATAAAAAGCCTCTCCTTTTATAGGAGAGTCCACAGGAAGTAATTAGCATATTACATATAACAGTGATAGTACAGGAAGTAATTAAACCAATGCAAATACTGATATAAATAGTCAACCAGTCATGCAATCAATAGGGATTAAATAGATAAGGGGCCGAGTGGCTAAGGCCGGAGTCCTGTCTCCTGCTGGCCAATCAGGCTGTCCTATAGGGTCCCAAGGCTCCAGTTAGCTTGTGGTCCTGGTTACCGCAGATGTTAAGGTAGGTAGCTTCGGTTCCTGGCTTGGTGGTAAGTCCTAGCTAGTTTCGAAGTTCCTCAGCTATGGCAGCCATCTTATACCGGCCATGTGTCAGCATACCGGCCCTGCAGAGGTCACTACCAACCCTTTAGAGGTCACTACCGGCCCTGTACCGGCCCTGTGTACTGTGCTACCTGCACAGTACAGTTTTGCTACCGGCACAGCATCATACCGATGGCTGTAAGTGCATTGCCACCGCATAGAGTGGAGAAGTGGTGTAGCAAACTCCCTGTTTACTATGAATATTCACCAAAATCTACCACAATATTATGTGAAAATCAAAATGCTTTCGTGGTATTTAAAGATTATACCGAGTTCTTTTTCAACATTCGCATCATCTGGAAACTATCAAAGGTGTTGTGTCTCAGAGTTTAGATTAAACTTTACTTCATTTATCTATTTGAACCAAATGATTTTATGCAAAAATAACTTGTTTAGGAGTTGTGCTCTAATGAATTCTAATATTATTGCAAGTGCAATAGATGCTGTCTTGTGTCAAATGTATTTATGTAAGCTTGTTTGCTTAGAAGGAGGGCATCACGTAAATAATTATAGCATGGAGACTGTTTTATAACATGAAAAATTGGGTTTCAGTTGTTTTCAGATTTTTTTAACGTGTTTTATTTGAGTCAGTATTTTAATTAATTTTGGTGAATCTATTACTACGCACACACTAGCATTCTTGTAATATAACATCTGTAAAACTGAAGGCTTATTACAATTGATAAATTATTTTTGAATTAGAGACTGGATAAAGATTGCAACTATCATAACTTGAAATTTATTTATGAAAAACCCCAAACTTGCATTTATGGCGTCCTTGTTGTAATTAAGAATAAAAGTAATTTTAAATCTGAATGGCACATTAGTTGGTTGAATAATAATCAGCCAATATAAACTGTAAATAAAAAGTAGCTTTCAAATACAATCAAAAATAAAAATAAATAGGCAATATATGAATATTTTTATTAGCTTGGTTAAAGCTATTCAGTGTAACCTGACATAAAGAAAAAGACAACCTCGAAAAGTGATTTGCATATGGAATTCATGACAGCGCACATTTAAATTATGTTTTCCATAATAAAGAGCAATGATATGAATACCAAGTCCACCAAAAATCAAGCGAGCTTATTCACCAGTTATTAGATGATGGATACTAAGATCTGTACACAATCGTACTTTGTAGATGGCAGGAACTGGGTCCGTAAAGTGGTTATTTGTGGTGTTGGATTTGTGATAGTGATAGTGATATTGGTAGTGATTTCAGCAATAGCGTTCTCACTGAAGCAGAAACGCGGCCAGAGAGCTGCAGAAGCAAGGTGAGTGTACACTTTATAGAGGAGAATAATTAAAAATAAAAAAAAAGATTCTGCATTCTTATACACATTTTGTGCTAAAGAATGAGTAAGACAAACTAATGTGCTCTCAAGTAGTGCTTTAAAAGGTGCTGAGATGTACAATATATGTATGGCATACTAAACCTGTACTTTGAAACCAGATTTCAAATGCAGAAAAAAGCTTACGTGCAGTAATGTTGAACTGAAACTGCAAAAGATTTAGTTAGATTATCTTGAGTTTGCTTGTTTTAAATATTGGTGCTAACAGATAATTGTTAATATTGCATGTCTTCTTTGTGCTTGCTTCATCAGTGATAAATGAAAGTTGATTAAACATTTCATGTAGTTGCAGAATTTATTTTATATTTCAAGGATCAATCGTATATGGCAAGTGCTTTCTCCAACACCAAATGGAAGTAGAAAGACTGGCAATACTAGGAGAGACTCATCAAGCAGTGAGCAGCAACTACTGCAACCTATCAGCTCCACAAAACTGTCTCATGATTTGGCTGTCAAAGTTTTAAACAATAACTATCTGCAAAATTCAAGAGGTGAAAGATGTGACTACATGTATTTACCACAGGGAAATTTTAATGACGCGTTTGAGCTTGAATCTTTTTAACAAAAGTGATGTAGAATGGTTTGCTATTGTAATATGACTATTGACTAGTTAGCTATTTTTATAAACCAGCTGCTAAACAACATTTCTTTTTTGATACTAAGTATTCTACGATCTTAATTATCCTTGTGTTCCCTTTTATTATTATTTTATATAACTGTTTATTTTCTTGAAAAAAAATTGTCATTTTGGTGGAGCTTTATATTTCCTGTTTAGGTTTTTGTTTTGCAGCAGATTATGTTAGCGTTAGGCTGGCTTTAGAACTTTTCTGTGGTAGAGTTCACAGGCTCACTTTGCCCTTCGAGATGTGGTGTATCTTAGCAAGCATATATCTACTGAATTTTGCTTCAACAATGTAACAAGCCAATCTGTTTATTCACTGGATTTACTTCTAAGAAACCCCAGTTGTCTGGCTGCTAGTATCCTCATTTCACACTTGCCCACAGATCCGCACTCAATCCATCAATTTTACACACCACACTCACTCACTATCACTTGTTTCATTCAACATTGGACTCATCAAAAACTGAAGCTAAAAGACATGGAAAAACATGACTAGAGATTGCAAGTGACTTCATGACGTATGCTGACTCATCTGTTATACTGATAAACACCACGAATAACATGAATTGCAAATATTGCTGATATTAGTCAATTAGGCTGCATATTATCTGAAATAATTTTTTAAAAGTTTTTTAACATGAGTCACTGAAATTTTGGGGCCTAAGATAGGCTGCTAGTCCAAATACTGCTGAAAGTCGAATTCAATATCATAGAAACCCTTTAAATGGCTGGAATATAGTAAATAATTTGTGATATTAAAAAGATTTGATCATAAATCTTTTTATACCATATTTAGGCGTTTGCTACTGTATTTGTTTGAAATATTTATAAATGACTGCATAGATATCATGCGGAGTTTACTTTAATAGGTTTCAACCATTTGACAATTGGTGCATGTGAGAGACGGAGTGCTTATAACAAAATATGTTTGAGAGTATTTTGAAAGACCTGAATTTTAATATTCAACTAAATTGAGCCTGGCTGTTCATGATCTATGTGTGTTTAACCAACCAGTTATTGAAATATTATGAGAAACACTTTTTATCCACAGTTTATTCTATTTGGTAATATGTAAACAAAAGTTGATTCAAAATTTGCTATAAAAAAATACATAGGAAGATCAAATAACTCAGCAGTTCAGGTAGCAAATATTTAGCTTATACAGGATTGCATCTGAATTAGCAGTTGACTGGATATAAAGAAAAATAAAGGAGTCATAGATATTTTGATAGCACAAAAGTGTAAAAAAATAATTTTATAGACATTTTTGTTGTTATAAACCATTTCCCTGAAACTGCAGCACTTCTATGATGAAAACTGTCACCTTAGCATACATTAATGATTTGGATCAGTGCTGTGAGCCATGGCGATGGTTGCAGAGTCTGGACTATTGCGCAGAATTATGCAATTGATCGTGATCTTGTTCATTATTTGTTAAATGGTCAGGAGGAAATTCTGACACGGCTGTGTCATATGGTGGTGGTACAGAGTCTGTGCTGCTTGCTCTGTTTATAGGATGAGATGGACTATGTTCTACATCCTCAGATCTGGAAAAAAAAATAGATAGTTAAACTTTTAATGCAAAAAATTCCAGCAAATAAAAGAAAAACAGATGATTGGCATGAAATTTCTAACAGGTTATACTCCTTTGACTGAATTGTGGTTTTTAAGTTGACTATATCAGAAAAATGAATAGCTTGTAACAACAGTTTGATTGAAAATACTTATATGTTTCCAACTTGGCCAATAATTAACAAATGAGTTCTGCAAGGGCTAAGAATGCAATTCCAAGAGCCACACGTACATCCAAAATGAATAAAACTAAAGAGACTTTTCCTCAAAGGAAATAACTTCAATTATGTAATAAAGTTGTCTTCTACAGAAAAGGCATCTTTGCTAAAAGCAATGGTTACCATAGTAACAAAAATACATGGTAGTTTCTGCAAAATTAATGATGTATTATTGGGAAGTTTTAGAACTCTTGAAACATAAATCTATTTCCAAAAACAATTATTCTGCAATGAGATTGCCACACAAAATTTTTAACATTTGATTTGATGCTTTATAAAACTGGCATCCGGAGAAAAATAGTATTCATTATATCAAAACAAACTGGAAACTTTGTAGATGTTTAATGGATCAATTATGTTAGCAAGCAGTAATTCCAAGACCAAGTTGCTTTGGCTCTTTTTCTTAGTTTTAGTGCAGAAAAGAAACAGCATTGATGGCACTTCGCTGGTTAATACCCATGCAGGTATATATACTCTCTTGTACAAACTGATGCTGCAGCAAAACCAATTATTTTACTGCAGCAATGTTTGGTATCAGATACGTACCGCACTGGCGCTTCACTTCTAGTTCGCCCGCACCCTCGTTTCTTAAGAATGGCCAGTACAGCAATGGCAATAGAAGCTACAACCACTGCAGACACACTGGCAATGATACCACCTGCAAAATAAAAACAATAGCAAGTATGCATTTGGTTGTATAACTGGTTTTATCTGTAAACTAGCGTAAGTTCTGAGAAAATACACATTTTAAAACTCTTGCCATATATTCCCGTCAGTTTTAGCCATAGCCTGAGGCGGAATAAAATTGGAAAAACATGGACTGCAGGATGCTATATGAGTGGAACTGTGAATGGATATAACAGAAAATGTTTTCCAGAAGGCAAATGAAAACAGTGAAAACTTTTAGTACCTTCCACCTTGGTTTATTTTTCTGATTACTTTTGTAGTAGATGTTTCAGTTGAAGTGAATTGCTGGCTATTAAAGCGTTCATCAATAAATTGATGATTAACTATAGTTCGGGATTGTTATGTTTCCTAATTATTTAACTCTAATCTTTATCAGAAATCAGATTTTTTCTCAATATTACTTGGTCCAAGGTAGTTCCAAATATGCAAGACCGAGAGCTGACTACAAGTAAGGTGTCCTGGAACCATGCATGATATTTTTAGATGGAATTACTGTAGGTGTGAAGATCCAATTGCCAGATGCAACAGACAAGGCTAAAAATTGAGCATGTGTGTTCAACTTCTAGGGCGGATTGCCATCCATGCTGCATAAATCTCTTACAATGTTTTTTGGTAGCATTGACAAGACGAACTTACAATAAGTTAGAAAGGAACATGTGAACACCACAAGCAGCTATAGTGAAATCAAAACTGTTCATGGAACTAAACGATTCATAAACGGCCCCAACCTCTTTTTATCAAGACAGTTTAGGTTGCATCAGTTTTTTTACAAATAATTCACTGTGGTGCTAAGGTGTTAGGAAACAGACTAAGCCAGGGTATATGTCCTAAATGTTGCCATTCACATGAGTTTTATTGCTTCGCATAAAAGTGCATTAGAGATTTTTAGTGTCAGTGACATCTATAAAATGCCACAAGAACCCCCACTGCTGCATGATCCCTGTGGGTGAAGAAGGTGCAGAGTTCTAGCTAGAGTAGGTAAAAGGGTGGAAGTCAAATTGGGGAGCTTCTTGGTCAACTCAATAAAAACGAATTTACACAAATTGAGTAAAAGTAAGAGTATTCGCAACATGTTCATCGACCAAAGAACAAAAAATAATAATTCTCTAATTCAATACATCGTGTATGAGGCAGAGCATTTGTTTTGAACTCCACAATTCTTCAATAACTTCTCACAGATGATCAAGCAAATAACAAGGAGGACGGCTCCCAATTTTCAAGTAATCAAGTAAAACAAGAATGGCATCGTTAAAAAGTTATGAAGTTGCCATTTGTATTTAGTTTATTTTAAGCAATGGTAATTGTTTCGTAAAATTTTTAGGGAAAAAAGACTGGTTTATGAAAATGAACAAATTTGAATGCCTTGTTATGATTTATCTCATGTTCAGTTTCATTCATAACTTACGAAAATTATAAATAAGTGCTCAATGATTACTTATTTTATTCAGTGAGCTGCTTTTTCTTGATCCACGAGTTCTGGACAAAATGATTAGTTATTGATTAAAGTTATTGCCAGTTTGATTATTTTTTATTGCAATTTGTTTGGTGAATATATGTCGCGAATACTCTTATTGTAATTATGCAAGATGGTTGGGTTCGCCAATAGCCACCTTGGTTGGAGGAAGGAGAGAGTACTATATGGTTGCTTGAGATTGTGATAGTTGGGGCTTTAGTGATAAAAAACCTGATTGCAACAAGAAGGGCAGTTAGAATTCCCAAAAACTGCTTTTAAAAGCATTCAGCTAGGTTATATATTCCAGGATACTGTGTGGCTATCCAAATGTCTTAGATTGAGCACTTCACTGATGTGAAACTTTAAGCTATTATTTGACAAGCGAACCTTGTGACTAGTACGGCAATAACGGTCGGCCAATCGAAATACACGTAGCAAATGAACATAAACTTAGTTGAAGAAGCATAACTATCAACTCACCATAATAAGCTGGTACCTTTCCACTATCATCTACAAACAGAGCAGTGAGAAAATTCTAATTGTCAAAGCTCCGCAAGTCAAAATTGTTTATAACCAGAAAAGTTTCAGTTAAAACTATAATTTCGCATGGTGCATTTGCCAATAAAAAACAACAACAACAAGCTCAGTACAGAAGTTAGTCTATATAGAAATTAATTGCCTTATTGGAAATTAAGAGCTCATGAAAACTAAATAAAGATAACATATTGTTTTCTGTTTTTTTATTACAAAGTTGAATAAACCCCCAATAAATACCACAAATGTTTTAAGGTTCTTTGATAATAATAAGCCAGAGATACACAGCAAAAATGATCAACTGCATGGCTGTCCTTGCTCTAAAAGTATGATGATATAATCAACTTTCCACTAAATCCACCTATTATTTGATGAATGAAACTTATAGCTGTAATCATCTATTTTGAAGTAAATAAAAAGAGTTCTTTGATTGGTCTACCATATAATTACTGTTGTAAAAAATAACCAAGCTATATTCATATTACAAAGTACTTTTCTCTTTTGCACAAAATATTATTGATAGCAGTGAAAAACTTTAATCACATACTCCACTATACGCACTGGCATTTATAATATAATTGCATCTCGTAGTAAATGATCAATAAGTATAAAAAGCGGAAAAGCTACCTTAGAAAACATGATTATAAATAAAACTGTCGCCAACAATTATGGTCTCTGGTGTTTAGTGACAAAATTATTGACGAATTAATTCCATTGTTTACTATTGGTGGAAAGATTAATTAGCACTGAGACAGAAAATGGATAATGTCCATCAGCGTCAAAATTGACATCCGAAAGCCACCGTCCGTGAGATTTTCAGTTTATTGGATAAAATTTTATGGGAAAGTAGCATTTATTCAAAAGGAAATAGGCCACAGATATTCTCTTTTTCAGTATTGAAGAAATACCAAATGGAGTTGTTGATCTTAATTATTATTTATTACCAAAGTTGTCATCCTCATTATTCACTCAGCGCTAACTAATAGGTTTTTGTTTCCAAAGGATCTCTTGTCACAATACACAGCTTACTTTGCCTCCAAAACTCTCATGCAGATATTCGCTCATTTGTTCTTACATTTACTTAGTAATTGTCACAATTTGTTGCAATTCTGCAATTGTAACATGTAGCATTTAAATTGATATTCATAAGCTTGGTAATTTTTGCAAAGTCTCATTTGGCAATAAACTAAGAAATGAGCTGAAAAATTTCGGCATTGGATTGCATAATTATAAATATTTAATATATGGAGGGTAACTGATATGGCAGTAAACTAGTTATTTTAAATACAGCATTGCTTTTTTTTATAATGACACAACAACCGCAACTCCTATAAAAGTTACAGCAGAAATAATTCTATCTCCATTTATTCCGTGTGCTATCACTCATTGCATGTAAGTATTATCTCTGTTATATGCAAAGCAATTAATTGCAGAGCATAAATAACTTTAAAACAACCTCACCTAGGCAGGTGAGAGTGGTATTATTTAGATTTAGCTGTATGGGTCTTATCTGCTAACTAGGTTAAAATTACTGAATAAAACCTCAGCTGAAAACTGCTGTAAGCTATGTAACTGGTTGTGCACTTTATTAAATAGGTAGCAATACTGTTTAGTAAGTGAATGGGAAAATTTCAATGCATTAATAAATCACAGCTAATAAATTGCCTAAAATGAAAAGTTGCTTCACCTTTTTGATCCTTGGTTTTGGCTTGTGAAAAATGATGAGTACTTTTATTTTGATTGAATGCTATTTCCACAGGCCAGCATACTTGATAAACACTATACACTATGCTGGCTAAAATTCTAAATTTTGAGGCAGTCTTTTAACGCTGTGGCACAAACAAGACTACTTACATGGATATGGAGTATAGGTCTCTGTGGTGGTTTTAAGTAACTCGTCTGCCAATGCTGCAATAGAAATATCATTATTTTTTATGGTGACGCAAAAACGATTTTTGACTAAGCTCACCTTTTTTACAGAGCTTCTACTGACTATGAGCTTCCTGAAAATATTAGTGAGCAGCCGCAGGATAAAGAAAAGATGGAATAGCCTCTGGTTTTTATAGAGTGGAACAATAATTGGGGAAAGACATGGTAAGCCTACACTATGGGGAAAGACATGGTAAGCCTACACTATGGGGAAAGACATGGTAAGCCTACACTATAAGGATTGCTTGAAGATAAGTATCTATGTTGCAGTTGTGTTATGCTTTGGCCAGCTGAAAACCGACACTAAAATTTGTTGGGAATAATTTCGGCAAGAAAAACATAATTCTGTGGTAAAGGAGTATCTTAATTTTGTAGCCTTAGCATCAAATAGTGCACATATTAGGGCTGATATTATTTACTGCTATAAACTATGTCACTTGTTTTTAAACTAGTAACAAAAAATAGTTGTTTTGATATCAATTATTACAAACATTAATAATAACTGTGTCAAATGCTCAAATTTTTTTGCAATTTGTTTGTGTTATTTATTCTAATATTTTAAACTAAATCAACACTCGAAAATGATTACCAATATCTGTAAACGCATTTGAAAAAAGTTTTAAATAAATGACATTTTCGAGAACCCTTTTAGTTGAAACTATTTTGTGATGTTAGGGGAGATAACTATGATTATCATTTTTTATCAAGTTATTATTTAACAACTTCAAAAAACAGAAACACGTAGAATTTTTTTCACCTTTTTGTTGAGAGTTAACTCAAAATACTCAGTGTTCTTGAACTACGATCAGATGAAAAAAGTGGCAGCTGAGATATTAGAAGAGAGCTGAAGTTTAGTAAAATATCGTCCGATGTAAGGCTGTGATTTAATTGAGTTAATTTTATGATTAACTTGACCAATTGTCACAAAAATTTAACTCGACTAAAAACCATCTAGCATTTAATCTCCATTAGTAGTGACTTAGTTGTTTTATTTTCTTAAACTTGGCAATATCAGCTTCATTTGACTAAATGGGAATTTTTATTGTTATTATTATGGTTTTTATGTTTCATGTTTTATCATTTTAATAACTAAGAATAAAATCGAAATCCCCCATGATGTAATCCCATGCTGACAGTTTTCAATGAGAGCACAGAAATCTGAATTATATATTGGAGAATCGGAGCAAATTATAGGTATCAAAGGAGATTAATTTTGAGATTAATCACGATCAATAAATAGGAAATAAGAATAAATTTGACTAAAATTCTCAACCTTGTCACAGCCTTAGTCTGAGGCAGGTTCTGATTTGTAGACACATGCAAGAGAAAACACCTAATGAGGATCAACTTGACAACTGTGGACAATAGAAACCCTTTTTCTCCTTCACAATTTAATGACAGACTTTGAAAAGTGACCAGTTATCAGGCTAAGAGACTAGAGAGTTTTTTATGGCAGTAGATAGCAAGCACATAAATAAGAGTTGCATACCTCGTGAACAATTGTACTCATAATCATACTCTTGCTGAGCATCAAGGACACAATATCTCATGTGTGATGTCAGAGTAGAGTGGGTGTGCTTTTCATCAATGTAAATAGGGATTCCACGACATGTTAGCTTCACTCCATACTCAAATGTAAGTGGGTAGTCGTTTTCTGTCATTGAATTTGGAAGTGTTTTACTGTAGAAATATTGTCCTAAAATACGTACATGCATGTAAAATAATAAATTAAAATAAATTATGTTACCTTTATCATGTCATCATAAAGAAATAATGTTTTGACATACTTTATTCATGCATTTTAAACATCAAAAGTTTTCAATAACTTTTAAGTCTTCCTGATTGAGTATTGAGATGAAACTAATGTGGTTGTCAGCTATTATAGGCAAACTATGTTGTGGTTTATTATATTTTGCGCGTATTTTACTGGAAAAAGTTGCTTTTATTAAAAGAGCTAATAAAGTTATTTTACCATACTCATCCCATTTCATCGAATACAATCCTGTTGTTGTTCGCCGTTCATTGGACATCACTGTTGACAGACTGCCACTGCGGTCTTTCCGTGCATCTGGAAAAGTTTTATATTTATAGTTATTGATCGACTAGATATTCAGTCAATGGAATCATATAAATAAATGAAAGAATCTCAAGAATGGGAGTTATCTTCTTTATAGCTTGTTTGATCAGCGATAGAGAACAGTTAACTTCTAATGATATTTGAGACTGACGTTCCAACTCAGACACGACATTTTAATTTATGAATTTCTATCATTTATTTGTCATTTAAAGATGTAGCAAAGCTCTTACTTGCATCTACCAGATAGTCGTGACACATCTGAATGCACTATTTGTGCAGCGTGTCAACTGGTAGCACAGCCTAACGTAGGATCAAATAAACAGTGAACTTTAACCAATGAACTATTTTTAACTACCCCTATTCCCCCACCCTTGTAACTTAACAAATATTGATATGTTAGTTTAAAGCAAATATACATGATAGATAATTTAGTCCATGTGATTGCTCGTACCCACAAAACCTAAGCAACCGGCTTGCTGTTGCGCATTATTATTGTCAATGGCACATCCTATTGCAAACTGATTTTTTGCCAGCAATTACATAAAAATAGAAACTACTACAATTTTTCTTGGTTTAAAAGCAGCTCTATACATCTGAGTAGAAACATGGTATAAAGATCGAGGTACAAAGCTCAAAGCAGAGAGCTCACGGCAGAGAGCGTCGACCTCATGTTGCTTTTTACTAATGAAATAAGAATGACTGGGCTGGTCACTTTGTCAGCCATCATTTAATGTCATAGGTGACCATAAACAATATACTACTTTGGTGTCTTTAGGAGAAGTAAAATAATGAAATTACTTTTGATTATCGTCATTCGCTACGGCTCATTTTTTCATATTACTGGGTTTCCTGATGCAAAACATTCTGCTACCTTGTTCTACAGGATGAAAGTGAACAGTATGACCATCTGAAGCCTACATTTCCTTCCCTGCACAGTCCTACTAATGTTGTAATGCTAAAAGCTCAACCACACTGGAAATGATCCACAGTCTGGCCACAAGCGAAGCCGCCCGCGCCACCCTATAAAAGCAAACTGAGCAAGGCTAGCAGGTACAGCCAGAGTTGTCGACTCACAAAGAGCAGACAACTCCTTTAAGCAATAACTTCTCTCAAATACCCATCTCTAACTAGGTGGGGGGGGGGGGGGGGTTAATTAGTTTGATCAAAATCCTCGGTGTACGCTATTTGTTAGCACTTCTTTGTTTGTCACACAACATATAAAAAACTGGTTATTTATTGTTATTATTAACATTTGTGCTATTGTACAATGGTTGATGCTACAAAAACTATTGCTATTGCAACAATCATAAATGATCCTTCAAGATCATTGGCTACGGTTTGGAAATGTGAATATAGTAAAGCTTCCTCGAGGTCATAGAAGTTGTCTCACCAATTAGAGTGCTCTCCATCAGTGCAATATCAAAATGTTTGATATATTGAATGGGTATGAATGTTTGATATATTGAATGGGTATGAATTTTTGCCGACAGGCAAACAAGAAAGGAATTCTCCGGCAAAATCTGATTTTTATTCCTCCTGTGTATTTTGACCTTTAAATTTCTTCAGTTTAATGTAACTAAAAGCTAGCAAACACTAAAACAAATGAAACTTAATCTCGCACTACTGTAACCTTCTTGTTGACGTAAGTAAGATATGTGCAACTAGTGTTAACAAAAGAAGTTGCTTGATACTCACACTCATCTGGCTTTTGTGGTCTGTAAACAATCAGATGCTGTAGTCCAATGGTCTCCTCATCTTCCTGTAGTGGTGAGACGTAAATGGTACCTCGACCATAAAATGCTTCACAGAACACACCTGAAACTATCAGAACTAAAACTCCACATACGGCTACTAGTAAGCTCATACTTCTGTACTACTGAACACTGTTAATTAGTAAGCCTTAGTTAGTAAGCGTGACCGCAATTCTGTTTGCTTGAATGATCGCGTAAACAGGCCCCTGAGGCTAGTGTAGCCTTTGTTATTATCATCAATAAGCATGCTAAGCAAAAACAAATAGATTCAGAGTTTCCTCTACACTAACTGTCGCAATAAAAATTGTAAACAGTGATTGATGCAAGTCATTTTTCTATTACAGTTTTAAAAAGTAATTGGCAATAGCTTTCGTAGTTACTTGCTTCACTCATTGTTTGGGTATGAGAAGTTTCATCACTAGGATGTAATAAGATAAATCACCTGGTTAACTACGGACAAGCCAGCCATAAATTGCTTCCATCAAAATTATGTGACTGTGACTGAATAGAGTGTGAGAATTATGTTATTCATCAGCACTAATGAAATAAACAAAAAGCTTACAACAGCTAACCTGCAGACAGCTACATATGCCAGATATGGCTTAGCTTTCAGCTCAAAGTCTGTGTTTGCGAATCAGTAAGAATCAACATACCATTGTTATGTCTAAATTCAGTGAGTCCAGTTTAACTGAAGAATGTTGGGTACTAAACTGCAGTGTAATTTTTTTCAATCAGGTGGTGAAAA
Organism: Cryptosula pallasiana; assembly: GCA_945261195.1. Taxonomy (NCBI): domain Eukaryota; kingdom Metazoa; phylum Bryozoa; class Gymnolaemata; order Cheilostomatida; family Cryptosulidae; genus Cryptosula; species Cryptosula pallasiana. The sequence continues at coordinate 54,159,248 of OX183131.1, read as the reverse complement.
ACACCTTAAATGATTTAGGGAATTACATTTTAACAGAACTAATGACGTACAAACCAGATTAAAACTAAAATATTCAATATTCTGTTCAAAAGTAAAAGTTTGAATGAGATTTGGAACACTATTGGCAGAAAAATAGTTTTTTGGTTTTCTGTCACGAATTTCTGACACTTTCGACACTATTTCTGTATATTTTGAATACCAAATAACACTGCATGATTTTTCTCTAAGTTTTTATGTACATATCTCATGTAAAAATCCATACAATGTGTTTAACATTCAATCAATAAAAGCAGTAATATAACATCCAACAATTGAAGTGCTGCCGATATTTCTATCGATAAGCTTCCATGGCAGACAATCAAGTTTGAAATGGTTTTGGTTCCAAAAAGATTAAAAAATTATGCTCTCTATTGTATTGATTATATAACTGTAATATTTACTCTAAATAACTCACTGAACCGATGAAAGACCACCAGCATTAGTTACACAATGCATTTCAACAATTAAACTAATTACCCTATATCAAATATAAAATGCTGTAAAATAACTATAATTGCAATAAAAACACTTTGCTTATTATTTTGTTCCAAAAAAGTGTTATGACACTAAGAGTGTTCATTGAGCAAAAGACAAAAAACAATAGGTGTTCATAGTTTAATACATCGTATATGCAACGAATCGTTAGTTTAGAATATCATCATTATTCAATGAGTTCTTACTAAATCATAAAGAAGATAACTCCCATTTTTTAAATAATAAGGAAAAAACAAAACTCGCATCGTTGTAAACCATAGTAGTCTGTAAATTCGCCCTTTTAGTCAGCATATTTTCAGCCATGGTAAATATTTCATAATATTTTTTAGGGCAACAAAACCGGTTTATGAAAATGAACAACTTAGATGGGTTTTTGATGATTTATTAATTGTCCAAGTCTATCACGGCCTACGAGCGATATTAATAAATGCTGGTTGATTAATTTTTTTATTCAGTGAGCTACTTTTTGTTGCTCCACGAGTTCCAAACAAAACAATTAAATTCATTGTTGATCTGATTACTTCATTTAAAATTTTTGAGTCAGCGTACTCTCAACAACTAAAACCATTTAAAAAAACTGTCAAAGACAATAAATATGTGGAAAAAATACCAGAGGGACAGGGCCATTGGTACAAATAGTTTGGTTAACCAAGTACCCGGTCTGATTGATGTTGGTACAAAAACTGCTACAACCATTATGAAACTGAATGAAGACCTCTGAATACACAATAATAGATAAATTGGTGCATTCCATGAGTCACTAACAACATAGTAGGTGTAAGCTAGTTATGTGCGGTTAGTGGAGTTTGCATTAGACAAAAGCGCAGTAGCTTGGTAGCTTATAATGCAAAAAAAGGCGTAAAAACTCAAAGTTTATTTATTATTACCATATTGTCACCCAATGTAAGCACAGCACGCACTTGTGCGCTATTCTACCCAAGTTAGGATTTTGAAATTTCTATCTAAAAATCTCCAATTGACATTTCGGTTGAGTATTTTTGGAAGTACGCAATTACAATCCACTTTTGTATTGGTTTCCCCGCAAAAAATCAATATGGAGCGTGGCTAATTGCCTTTACTCTGTAGTCCTATCATTTTCTATGAAGTTTTGTTGATATGCTATGGTTTGTGTGCTCAGAATGGCAGACCCAAATGGCTTAGTTAGTTGAAACTAGTTTTTGAGAGATTTCAAGTTTTCATTTCAAGTTTGAAAAAAATCATTTCAACTTGGCCATATGATGTGTAGTTTTGTAACTTTTTACTTGTTATTGTTTATTCGGTTGAAAAAAGAAAACTTTCACATAACCTTCAGTAGAAAAATCTACCCGGGAGTTGTTGTGGAAGACTTTAAGAATGCAGAAATTTATTTTTATATAGATTTATAAATGATATCATCGCTTCAGAATTACAAAATCGGGTCATAAAAGTGGAATATGAAAGAGAAAGGTTTCAAAATGGCTGCTTTGAGCAATTTAATTACGCATTGAATAGGTGCGCAATGAGGTGGCTGGTTCTATAACGTTAGTGTTTGAAGGTTATGAATGGGATTAATTGGAGTTTGTATAAGCAACTAGGGCTGGTCAATGCCTCACAGGAGTGTATTTGTATAATCACGTGGTGTCTATGCTAATGAATGAGTAGTAACTGCACTAACTCACTATCACTAGTACAACTACAAGCTGACTAAGCGTAGGCTATTAGCAGTGAGCTGTGTAAGAAAAAATGTTCGTCTGGCTCGTTATAACTCTAAGCTGCTTTACATCAGCATTCTGTTGGACCTTTATAAATGATGCAAAGGGTGACGTATACTTTACACACAGCAATAGCTACACAAAGCAAGGTCTTCGAATGATATACCGAACAGATGAAAGGTATAGCACTCCGCGTAAGTTTAGTAGTCAACTTTCATTAAAATTTAATGAGCATCCTGAAAATGTTGAGAGAAAAAATGCTGCTTGTAACTGAAAAATCTTGCGAGGATTTCAGTATATGAGTAGTATCCATAGTGTTTGCGCTACCTGCATGCCTAGGTGAAATTTCACTGGAGTAGATGTTTAGACCCACTGGCTATTCTCTCCTAGAGAGAGTTGGTTATTTAACTAGATTTGACTTTCTGAAGTATGATGTTGAGGTTGAAATAGCTCAGCCAGACTTGCTCAACTCTGTCCAGCCAGAGCTGAGTATTTCTTGGCCTCTGGCACCATTGTCGAGGTGCGAATTGATCGTATTGACTGAATACAGCTACGGCTGTAATCAGTGTGTCCTTCTCTGTAATTCAAGGCGTACAGTAAAATTAGCTCAATTGAGAATCTTCTGAGAGTGTCAATGTTACTCTGTTTCTATGATCTGAGGATATTAGTATTTATACGAAGAGGTTACACAGATGCAACAAACAAACAAAGAAGGGTGGACAGCGTTAGGCCACTCCTGTTGCAATGCACTATTTGCTAAGATTGTGTTTAATGTCCAGATAATAAAAAAATAGATGTGTACCTTGTAGCTAGCACAAGCCCACACAAATATCTTTATGAAAGGTATATATGGCTGGTGACAAGAAACAATAAAATATACTAGTAGATGCAGATGTTTGTGTCATCAGCATTGTTGCCCTCTAGGCATGGCATGAGCTGTACTCTGCCGTCACATTTCACTCCCGTATTCCTCGTCTTACCGTTTACAAAAATAGCTGTACAAAAGCTGAACTCTCCAAAATGAAATTTTGAAGCCACAGTAAGAATCCGCAGCGAATTAAGTTCGATGAAAAAGAGCAAAATTTTAGAAACTTTCGGCTACAACTGAGTTTGATTTAAATTTTTGCTCAAAGATGATCACAACTTAACAATTTTGAGATGTTTGTTGTCACATCAAAACTAATAGCTTTTTAGCATTTTCGAATGTTTTCTCAAACAAATTACATGATTCATGAAAATTTATTTTTATTGCTTATATACATAAAAACTATTCACAACCATTTTTGTAACAAAATAATAAACTACAAAATATATGTTGACAATTCATTAGGCAGTACACACAAAAGAACCTTAATTTTGCACATCACCATAATTTTGGTTTGTTCATAAAAATGTACTGTTTTGTTTAATGAGCCACAGGAAAGGTAAATAAGCTGCGTTAGACTAATGAAAGCTGTCATGTCCTATTTGAAATAATACAGTAGATAGAATCTTTATTATTGTATGTTTTGATATGACAATAAAGATTTTGACTCAAAGCTTTTGATAATGTCAAATCATCTTACTAGAATAATATAACCTCGAATGTGTTTACGATTTTTGGTTGGGTTATGAACTATGAACAATGTACTATTTGTATTTGCTGATTTATTTTCTCATTTCTGATTTTTCATAAATGGAAAAAAATTTACAACAAAAGAACAAACTGATCACATAATGCTAGCGCACTAAATGAAAAAAAATTATTTTCAATTTTGTTGTTTCTACAAAGCATATCGATGCCATTAAAGATAGTTTCCGTTTAGAAATCAACCGTAGTGAATTGTCAAGCTTCTAAATTTCCCTTAATGATTACCATCGCAATTGTTTTTGTAGTAGCTGGAGTTGTCTCGTCTGTACGTTATGTAGCTACACAATCGTATTATATGTCTACAGCGCTAGGGCGCTTCGAAAAAAAAGTTGAAGCAAACGAATGGGCTCATATGATTTGGGATGCACAAGGTAAGTGCTTTTAAAAAGAGTTTGGTCTTTTGTGTTTACCAATAAATTATAAAAAATTGACTGGCTCAACCACTGAAAGTATTGTGTTGCTTTATATAATAATTTTTTGCGCATTTTTATGGTGCAGGTCAATATTATTATGCTGACGATCAGCAGATGAATATCTTTTCATTGGAATACATCAAGTATTGTGTGAGAATCTACCATGAAGGCAATAGATTGGTATATGAAGACATTGAAGCCAACTATTTTGCTCCCTCAACTATCAATTATTGCGAACTAGATTCCAACAGTTACTCAGGTGATGATGGGGTTTACAAATGCTCACAAGGTAACAATCCTACTAGTGGCTACTACTAATACTTTGTAAGAAAGAAGTGAAATATTTTTCTGAAAAGAAAAACGTTCAAAAATGAAACATTTGCCGCCTTGCAAATGCCTGATTACTAGCGTGAAGCCAGAAAGCATCAGAGAAAGCAAAGCTTTTGATGAAACACTATTGTGTCGGAGCGATAAGCTTTGACAGCAAGAAACAAAACCATTCAAAGCAGCATAGAATACTCAAAGTGTTTTGAGCTGGACTTGTATTGAATGCCGTTTACTACAAGGTTATAGTAATTCAGATTAAAACCTCTGACCGAGTTAAAGTTTTTTCTTGGCTCCCTCTCTCTGTTTGCTAAACTACTATCATTTTATTAGCCAACCTTAATTAATACTTTATTTTGTTGTAGCTATAATTGGTGAAGAAATAAAACATACTACATTCAACCCAATAGTACCAGGTGTGTTTAAAGTATATACTTTAAGGATTGGTTTAAAAAACCATATAAACATACATTTGTGAGCCTATCATTGTTAAATTACATTTTTGATACAGTTTACCTATTACGAGGCAAACAGTAATTTCTCTGGCTTATGTACAACTGTATTATATGGAAAGATCAGTCTTGTATAGTGAGAATAAGTTGTGGATGACTAGGGTGACTATAAACAATCAAATATGTTGTTTTTGACCGTTTTAAGCAACTCGATCAAAGTTCGAGTCCACCCATCCTCGACCTCAACCAATGATTAAGTCTTCACATAACTTACACTAAAGGTAGCAATGGCATTTGGCCAAATACAGCGCACAGTGATAAAGTTAACCAAAGGGTTGTAAAAAAAGAGCAGAATCTTTGTTTTCTGGCACTGCAACTCAAGATTAATCATCATAGGATCTGATCCTTCTTATAAAGAGTTTAAATGCAGTTGAAATATGGCGGTTTTATTGGCTCATAATGAACAAATGTGATGTAAATTCTTATTAATAAGATTTCTGAGGCGCCAGCTTACTGTTCTCTACTCTCAAGATCTTCCTTAGTACATCTGCCCTCACCATCTCAGTTCCGGTTATTTTGAATTAACTGGTTTGAGGAGTTGCACTTTATGTGGAGACAACTTTGAGAGAATAACTTCCTGTGTAAAGGTAGCATGTACATGGGCAGGTCGTCTATATGAGTTAGAGACTTGAAACCTGTAAGATCGGGAAGAAAAGCATGGGCACGTAGTTTGGGTACTTTGGACTGGGGGTAGACTTGATGCATTGGAAGATTTGACAATAACAACACAGAGGAATTATCTACTAGTTGTAGGCAAGTAGCATAGATTGGATCAACTAGGGGAGATTATCAAGTAGTGTAATTCTGGGGAAGGGGAAGAGGTGTCATTAAAACTGGAGAAAAAGTGGGCATGAGAATGAAGATCAAAGATCTTGGGCATTATACTGAATTTTGTTGCAACATGATAAATTATTTGAAGAAAAATTAGCACTTGGGCAAGGTTGGTTGCTTTTACTGATGTTTGTTATAAACTGGATACGCATGACATGCTTTGGTACATGCATAACGCTATTTATGAAATGCTGAGCTGTGTTCCGCCAGTTGTTACATAGCATAAAATGAGACAGCCACGCGCCCAAACTTCTTACTGTGGTACATTTTTTATGTACTATTTTGGCATATTTATACTTTTTGGCGATTATCAATTTTCCTCTTAGCGTTATCATAGATTGTAATAAGATTTTTGTGACGTATAAGTCAATATTGTAATGGATTCCGGTCTGTTACCACGGACATCCACTAATCTCGAGTATTCTACCTCTCTCCAGAGGGGACACTGTGCTGACCGACAGTGACAACTGTGTAGGGCAACCGAATAACCCGGTAAGGCAAGAGCCCATGGCTCAAACAAACAGTACCGTGTAGTGTCTGTAATAATGGCTTTATTCTCTAAGCTGTCCTGAGGGTAATTATTCCTCTAGAGTTTAGCAATATAAGAGTATATGCCATGGCAACATTGTAATGAATGCAAAGATTAGCAGTGTGTGCTCTCCTTTTATAGGAGAGCTGATAAGCACAAAACATACAGCAATAAATGCACAGGGAGGAAGCAGATTAACCAATACAAACGATTATATAAATAACAAGCCAATCAACAATGCAATGTGAATAATAAAGGGAGGTGCCAAGTGGCTAAGGGCGGAGTCCTTTCTCCTGATTGTCCAGTGAGTAGTTCTGCAAGGCTCCCAGGCTGTACGTAGAGTTGGGTCCATGGAGTTGGTAGTTTAAGGGTAAGTACTTCCTGTTCTCGACCTTGACTAAGTTCCTATCCACTTTTGAGGATCCTCCTCTATGGCGGCCATCTTGTGCCGGCCCAGTACAGCTATACCGGGTCGGTAGGGGTCACTACCGACCCTGCAGGGGTCACTACCGGCCCTGCTCACTATGCCACCGGCACAGTAAGACTTTCCACCCAACAGCTGTTAACCGAACGCTGTGGGTGAAAGTCCAGCGCATTGTCTCGCAAAGGTTTCTAGCGTAAACGACCTGTTCACTACTAGTGTGCATCAAAATCTACCACATACCTCTCTCCATTAAAGTCATAGCCTGGCTTTAATAAAAGAATATCAAGAGCAGATATGTGTGGGGGTAACACCTGTACCCAGATTATATATTTGATTATATATATAGTCAGGTCCTATGCCATGAGATGACATAGCACCTCTCTCCAGAGAAGGTCGCCCTTGCAGGTGACCTCCCATAACTCAACTCCTCCTGGATCATAGGGGAAGCTAGAAATCAGCTCTTTTTCCTCCTTTACGGGAGGGCTTGATGCTTGTACCAATCGTATGGTAAGCTTGGGCGTCACGTTCATTTGTGAGCGTGAATCTACAGCAACACGTGCATCACCAGTCTTATGCAACATGTCCATGGGCTGCCTATAGTGCAGCGGGGCTTGCTGTACCATAACGTCATGTATGGGTGTGAGCAGTGGCCCTGGAAGTTTTAGTGCTGGCAGAACCTTCCTTATCTCAACTTTAGGAGACCGCCGTTCCTTTTCTAAGGAAAGCCAGCGCCTTCTCTCCTCTTCCCACTGTGCCGTGGGGGTGCAAGCAACATCCCGAGCCGGGGTGTGGTGCGCTGTGCTGTGTGGCACTAAGGTTGGTGGTGAAGAGGTCGTGGGACGTTCACCCTTAGTCGCCACCACAGGCTTTCTCTGGCGGTACTGTCTTAAAGGATGACAGCCACCGCGTGCGCTTGCAGTCTCCTGGGACTGCGTTTCCTCGGTACTTGTACTGGCCGAGGCGGTTTCTTCATCAACTACACCTTGGGAGAGGACGGGCTCTTCACCTAACTCAGGGGTTTGCATGGTAGGTAGTTCCGTCTCAGTAGAGTTGGGCGTCGGGTAGTTAGTGAGGTATGCATCCGGCAGCAAGTTCTCCTTCACCGTCTTTATCAATGAATGGGGGCCTCTATACAGCTCAGCTGTGGGCATCACCAGTACTTCTGTGTCTGCGCAGTTGGCTGACGGACAATTATCAAGGCCTGCATCCAGCAGCAAATCTGCCTTTTGGTCCTCAAGCTCTATGCATTGGTCAGCCGCCGTGGCTAATTGGGGGATGGTCCTGTCACTGTCACTGCTAGGTACGAGTGGCTGGTCTGTGCTGCAGAGTTGTTTACAACTTTGTCTCACTCTGCCCGGCTTAACAGGAAGGGTTTGGGTACTGGGAGGTTTTGGCCACTTCTCTAACATCTTTAGACGGTCAGCTACAGTTATTCTGTTAACTGGAGGTTGTCGGGGAGTTCTTCGGGGTAGTCTATTCTTCTTTGTAGGGGTTGGATGGCTGAAGGGTGGCTGCCTCTTTCCAGCGGTGGGGCTCTCCTCTCTCCATCGCATGGGTGTAGCCAACGGGGGGGGGGGGGGGGGGGGGGAAACACTGTTTTGCCTCTAGCTTCTACAGTTGTTGTCCGATCCGGCTCAAATGTTTTGCCATCTGCCTGTGGCGGGAGGCTCTTTATAGCGTGGTGCATTCCACCTGTAGTTCTCTCTACAGTGGGTGGTTGTATGGGGACGTCCTCTTCTTCAGGGGTGTACGGGAGGTTCTCCGTCAGCTCTGCTTGTGCTAGACGGACACTATCATTAAGTGGCCGCCCGTGCTTGTCTGTGCAAGGTAACACATGTCCGTCAATGATGACATGGGAGTCTGGAAACCGTAGGGCACACTCGTGTAAGGTGAGGAACGGCATGCCAATTATAGCATCTTCATTAATGTCACTAATGACGAAGTTAACGCTCGTTCTTAGTCTACGAAGCTGCAAGTTTACTTGCAGGGTACCGTAAAAGGGAATCCTAGATCCGTCAGCCATGAGTCCATGCGCCTCGCTGCGTTGCAGTGTGTCCTTCACTGACTGTGGCAATTGCTGATACAGATGCTTTGACAACAAGTTGGTTGTGCAGCCTGTGTCAATCAACAGGGAGGCTGGTCTACCGGCTAACCTTCCAGCCAGGAAGTAGCTGGCCTGGTAAGGTCGCTCCAGCGGTGGCGCTGCCATTTGTGTTCTCCTGGGGGTTTGTCCACTCTTTCCTAGAGTTACAGGACTATAAGGGGGTTGGTGAGCAATCCGGCTACTGTCAGTCTGTATTCTCCTGGGGGGTTGTCCACTCTTTCCTAGAGTTACAGGACTATAAGGGGGTTGGTGAGCAATCCGGCTACTGTCAGTCTGTGTTCTCCTGGGGGGTTGTCCACTCTTTCCTAGAGTTACAGGACTAAAAGGGGGTTGTCGAGCTGTCCGGCTGTCCTCAGCGGGCGTCTGTGCTCTCTTGGGGGGTTGTCCACTCTTTCCTAGAGTTCCAGGACTGTATGGGGTGTCAGGAGTTGTCCAGCTGCAGTCAGCGGGTATTGATGCTCTCTTGGGGGGTTGTCCACTCTCTCCTAGAGTTCCAGGACTGTACGGGGTATCAGGAGTTGTCCAGCTGCAGTCAGCGGGTGTTGATGCTCTCTTGGGGGGTTGTCCACTCTCTCCTAGAGTTCCAGGACTGTATGGGGCATCAGAAGTTGTTTGGCTTGACCAGCGGTGGTTGGTTGCTGTCTGTAGTGTCTTGGGGGGTTGTCCACTCTCTCCTAGAGTTCCAGGACTATAAGGGGTTGTGGGTGTGGTCCGGCTTGCCCAGCTGCAGTCAGCTGCCGGTGGCGCTACTGCGGGCGCCGGCCGTTTCCCCTCTGTCTGGGGGTGTCTGTATATCGAACTGCGCGCTGAGTTCGGGGGCAGGTGCCCATCATGTGGCCTGGTTGCCCGCAGCCCCAGCAGCGTGTTGCAGGTGCTGTCTCCAACTGTGGAGAGGGAGCCGCTTGTCTTGCCGCTCTCAGCGACCGTATCTCTTCCATCAAGAGCTCTAGGCTGTCCATGACTGTTATCATGGGATCCGGTATGGCAGGTGTAGAGGTGTGGGGTGTCTGCTGTACTGCAGTAGCGGTGGAGACACGTTGGGACGGGCTCTTGGCAACCGTCCTCATCCATTCCTCTTCCTCCTCGTCGGCATCCTCTTCCAACATCCGTACATGAGCCTGGCGTTCTTCAAACGGTGTCTTTATCTGCATGTACTCGTTGCCGGCCCTGACTGCTCCAGCTACGTCAACGGGCTGCATGGCCAACAAGTGTTTTTGCAGGTAAGCGTTTCCGACTGTGGTGCTGAAGATATCCAACATCATCCTCTGCATGGGTCGATGAGGTAGATAAGCATGCGCAATGCGCACTAGGCGCTCTACTTCACTTGCATGCTCTTGGAGCGACGTCTTGTGTTGGCGGCGTAGGCTGGTCAGCTGGGACATAGCTTCCCTTGGTGCTAGCCCAAAACGTGCTCGTAGTGCAGTAAAGATACCCTGCAGATGTGGAGGCTTTCCACAGTCCAATGCTTTACCTCGTAATGCATCTCTCAGGTACAACATGGCCGTGTTCTCTGGCCAATCGTTCATCTCGGCTACCTCCGTGAGTCTAGTGATAAAGTATTCGGCGTCTCCTTCGCCGTCGAACTTTGGAGCCTTTAGCCTAGCTGGTGCATTGTCTCGGTTGGGCCTCATCATAGCCGTCAATGCTTTGGTCAATCTGCCAATTGCTGTAGCTTCTGGGTTGCCAGCGGGTGCTCGACTGGCGCTGCGTGCTCTCTGGGTGGCCATTCTTTGCAGATAGAGGAGTGATCTCAACTCAGATCTAAGAAATGGTCAGTACAACTGGATCCCGGGCCGGTATAGGTGAGATCCGGGCCGGTAGCAGTGTTTCCAGTGGCTCTAGCAGATCTAAGGGTTGGTCCAATGGATACTGTGGCAGTACCTGGCACTCCGTTGCTTGTAACAACCGTTACGAAACTTCTTGTACTGCTGCAGGGCGGAGCAAGCTCTACGAGCCTACAGGCAGTAGTGTAGGGACACTGTAAATGGATACAGTGCCGGGGTCACTGTTACCAGCTGAGTAACACTCCAAGCTGAATAACCTTTGGTAGCTGAGTTTGTATAGCTGATACACGACTCTCTCCTCTTTCTGTACAGTGCCGGTATCTCTATGTCCAGGTCGGAGCGAACTCTACGAGCCTGTAAAAGATACGGTAGCGTCTGTACTGGACTGCTGCAAACGGAGCAAGCTCTACGTTTGATGCAGACAGCCTTTTAGTAGTGGATACTGTGCCGGGATAGCTGCTGCAGGGCGGAGGGCCTCAACGAGCCTGCAGAGAAATCCGGTAGTATCTTGTGTCAATTGCTTCTTCAGATCTACTACTTCGGTAGATCAATTTCTTCTCCTCTCTCCAGATCTACACCCGGTAGATCACTTCTCCTTCTTCAGTGGTAGCTGGCCTGCAGTGCATTCGCAGGGCCAGAGGGTAGCGTGAAAGAGCACAGCGTGGGAAAGTACCGTTTATCCCACCGCTGCCACCAATGTAATGGATTCCGGTCTGTTACCACGGACACCCACTAATCTCGAGTATTCTACCTCTCTCCAGAGGGGACACTGTGCTGACCGACAGTGACAACTGTGTAGGGCAACCGAATTACCCGGTAAGGCAAGAGCCCATGGCTCAAACAAACAGTACCGTGTAGTGTCTGTAATAATGGCTTTATTCTCTAAGCTGTACTGAGGGTAATTATTCCTCTAGGGTTTAGCAATATAAGAGTATATGCCATGGAAACATTGTAATGAATGCAAAGATTAACAGTGTGTGCTCTCCTTTTATAGGAGAGCTGATAAGCACAAAACATACAGCAATCAATGCACAGGAAGCAGATTAACCAATACAAACGATTATATAAATAACAAGCCAATCAACAATGCAATGTGAATAATTAAGGGAGGTGCCAAGTGGCTAAGGGCGGAGTCCTTTCTCCTGATTGTCCAATGAGTAGTTCTGCAAGGCTCCCAGGCTGTACGTAGAGTTGGGTCCATGGAGTTGGTAGTTTAAGGGTAAGTACTTCCTGTTCTCGACCTTGACTAAGCTTCTATCCACTTTTGAGGATCCTCCTCTATGGCGGCCATCTTGTGCCGGCCCAGTACAGCTATACCGGGTCGGTAGGGGTCACTACCGGCCCTGCTCACTATGCCACCGGCACAGTAAGACTTTCCACCCAACAGCTGTTAACCGAACGCTGTGGGTGAAAGTCCAGCGCATTGTCTCGCAAGGTTTCTAGCGTAAACGACCTGTTCACTACTAGTGTGCATCAAAATCTACCACAATATGATGCAAATAAAATGGAAAGTCAGTCGAGAACATCGTAATTATTCAATAAACTCTTATAGATGGCCAATATGGTCATAAAAAAGATAACTCCAAGTTTGCAGAGTATCCCATTAAAAAACAGCGTAGGTTACTAACTAAAATAATTTGTGTTGTCACCATTTCCTCATTTTGTTTTGTACAATGGCTTTTATTGCATTACGTCTTTTGGGATACGATGCTATATTTTATTTAGTGTTCAGTTTTGTTTGCGACCTACGAACAGTCAAACTAAATGCTTGATGGTTAATTATTTTTAGTGAGCCACTTTCAGTTCACCCTCATGTTCCGAAAAATGATTTCATTTACTGAGTCAACCTATTAAGAACCTAAAAAGTTTTATTGCATTTTGTCTGGTGAACATATGCCGTAAATACTCCTATTAATTATGGAGACAAATAGTAGTTACAATGTTCTTAATACATCAATTATACACCATTAACCTCTTGATGTCTGACGATTGGTGATAATCCATAGTTGTTACTCAGCAATCAACTGAGCACACGACATGCATAAAATGATCAATATAAGTGGCCCTTCCACAAATGACTCAACCACCTGTGTGGGCGAGATGCACCAAGCCGCTCGATCACCTCTACAAATTGTTTTTCCGAGGGTGAACTATTTTGTGGGCCCTGCAAGTGCAGTCATACACATACATCACTAGATAACAGCGAATCAATTCATAACGTTATTTCTGCTTGAATCATGTATAGCAATGCGAAGGTCAATATTTTGTTTATGAGGGGCAATTATTACTAGATATTACTAACCATTCTGTGGCTGACACACTGAAATATTTTGAAATAATCTTGGTTTTTGTATATTGTAAATTGATACATTGAAACAAGTAAATTGTTAGCGCCATCAAGTGAAAGCAAGTTGGATGACTGTGGTTCCTTTTTTGTTATCTTTTGATAATGCGAGTGGAGTAGCAGTAGATTGCACACATAATTTTAGTTTTGAACGCAAACTAAAATTCCGCGTCCAACCCTAGAAAATTATGCAATCCCAAAGAAATTTGTTGTAGTGATATCAAAGAATGAGTAGAGCCAACCTTCTATAATTTTTTTAGAGTTAGTACTTAAACGCTAAGTTTCTCTCTGTTTAGTGACTGTTAATGCTCTACAATTGAAAAAAATTTCACAAAACGGAGTGAAGTTTCTCTTGTTTATGAAAACATTATTGGACTTCTTGGTCGTATTGATCGTCTTGAAAATTACAAATATTTCTTTTTTATGGAGGTTGTCTGCAAAAACAAAGTTCAAGCATCAGTTAGTTCATCCATCCAATTAGAATTATATCTTTCAGATTCAATTTGGAAATGCATTTTTTACACAATGGTGGAGTTTTACTGATAGCAGAAAAAATATTTTACGTTTCGTCACAAACTAATTTTATTTACATGTCAGTTTTATTGAGTAACATGAATTTTTTTTTCAGGTTCAAGTAGGATTACTGAGTCGACAGTACGTAAGTATCCAAGTTATCCAACAACATGATAAGTAACTGCTTGCTAGGTGAATGAATCTCTATACCTGCTCGCGACAGTTCATAATAGAAAACACTTGTTTAGTGTATATTAAACCAACTGACTATCTTTTCCAAATAAATTTTAGTATTTTATCACAATCCTAAAACTTCAAGATAATTTTCTTTGTAAGATCTTGACCAGAATAAAGTTGCTGGAAATCTGTTTATATTGTTTATAAGTGCAGAACAAAACTGAGCAATAAACAATTTATAACAAGCAAATCTAATTTGTTCATTGTAATGGAAAGATTTAATATCCACAAAGTTTATCCCGGCACCTGGTTATTAGCAATGCAGTTTTTCTTCCTTTTGAATTAGTTGTAAACTGGAAGTTATCTTCTCCCTATTTCTTTTGTAATCTATATATATTTATTTAATTGTGAGAATATTGGAGACTAATGTTCTGTTCCAAAGGTTACTTACTGAGTTGAGAAAAATTACTGCTTCTTGTTATTTGTTCTATGAACTTGACATGAATAGATTTATTATTGGACAAGAAAATAAATGATTGATAAAAAAACAGCCTGTCACGTAAAATCTATGTAAAATATTTAAAAGTTAAAAACTTAAGCCGTGCAAATAATTTTGACACATTTTTTAATAACATTTAGAAGACGACGTAAGTTATCGTATTGAAATGAAAAATTCGTGATTTGGTTGGTGGTAGTTGGTTTTGTTATTGAATAGTTAGCTGTAGTGACATTAAAATATATACTTTAGCCCCATCATCCCAATATTTGTGTTTGTTGTCTGTAGGAATAGTCATTATTGCGGCCATTATTCCAGCAGTGATGATAGCAGCTTGCCTGTTACTCATATGTTTGGTAAAGACTCAAGTATGCAGCAAGTGCTCCGAGAGAATGTAAGTTCTCTGTTTACATCCGAAAAGCCCTTCATACATGTTTCTCGCATGCTTCTGTTTAAGATTATATCAAAATGGCCGCATGTTAAACTTTTCAAAGATGGTTTTGTGTGACTAATTATGGTAAATGTCCAACTCTTAAACAAATTTATCATTCTTGGATTTCCCTTTATAAAACACTCAGTTTGATGCCTTAAACAATGGTTCCGGTCATTTCTATATTTAGCTGATATGTCATTGATATGTCCTTATGAAGTGCTCCAAATACCAACCTCGTCAAAATTCAATTGATTTCTATATTTTCCTTACATAATTAAAAGTAAGCACATTATGAGTGTTGTCTCCCCATTCCAACATCTTCGAAGTATTCTGGAAAAACTTATGACATACGCTAAACCTTTGTTTCATATTTTGCTTGGACAATTTTTGGATCTTGAAATCACTGAAGCATAACAAATAACAGTACAGTACAGGTAATTGATTGATATAACCAGTAAGTAGTAATAGCGCGCATGTGGTTAGTAGTAGTAGAAACAAAAGTTTGGCGTTCGCTAAAACGCTTGCGTACATCATATGTTTCCCCAGAGTATTTCGAAGGGGAGACAACACTCATCACATGCTTATTATTAATTGTGTTGAAAAAATATAGAAATCAATCGAGTTTTGACGAAGTTTGTATTTGAAGCACTTCATAAGGACATATCAATGACATGTCAGATAAATATAGAAATGACCAGAGCCATTCTTTGAAGATCTTTTGAAAATTGTTCAACAAATATCATTATGTTCAAGCTGATGATGAAAATCCAATGAAAAACTAATCAAAAATGGAACCATTCGAAATGCTCGCCTAAAGTCACTTTGGTATTAATGATTTGTTTTGTGAGGTCATTTTTAATATAAAACATATAATTGCTATTCAAATATTTAACAACTTTCACAGCGCTTGAACTTGGAAGTTTACAAACCAATTTTGGCAGAAGGAAGTATTAGTAGTTTATAGTTACTAACCCACTGTCCATAAAAAAATTGTAGAAAAATGTTCAATTTCATAGTCAATTGCCTTCTCATTGCGCAGGCAACTCCTAATTGTTTGCTTAATGGCTAAATACACAGTATTTGTAGTACGCTATTAAAAAGAATGCCGCTATGTTTTAGAAGAAGAGTTTATGCTCACAGGCAACCAGAAAGACCAGCTAGACCTGTACAGATGTATGCGGTACAATCCACTTCCCCTGCTGGTTACTCAACTAATCAGCAGCAGCCTTCAGCCCCACCGGACGAAGCGCAGACTAGCACCAGTTTATTACCTCCCGCATATGAGTCAGCAATGAAGAACTCACAGCCAGATCTGAGTGAGGGTTTTCTCCCTCCTCCTTCATACTCATCGGTTACTTAACAGTCAATAAGTCCCAATTTATCTGTTGTTTGCTAATTTTTTTTGTTTTTTGTTTAGAGATCAAAAGGTATAGAAATGTTCAAAGTCCTCTTGGTAATAATTATTGATAAAAAATTGTCAATTTCCTTATATATTGGGCACTGTGTGTTGAGTGAGAAACCAGTTTTGTTTTTAAACTTTTAGCTAAACAAAAATTTATACTCCAATCATTAATGATCGGGCCAATTGAACTGTTATCTGTTTCAACCTTGACAATCAGTCTGTGTTTACAGGAAAGTTTTTTGCTCAATAAATATATTCATTTTTCAAACTTGGTCAAAACAAGTTCATATCAACTGAAAAAAATAATTAAGTGTTGTTTTACCTGCATTTATTTTGAATTGTTGTTGCTGAATGACAAACTACTTGAGTTTAAAAACTGTTGCTACGATTATGTTCTTTTGGGTGAAGTAAATCTGTAACTTGTTCAGACTAGTCAAGAAACTAGGCCGATGTGTCTCCAGGCCACTTTCTTGAGTGATTGGCGACCGCAAATTATAAATATGTGGCAAATGAAAAATAGTTGTCAATTACATGTTTTTTTCAGTGAACTCGAAAACTCATTCGAGCATTTTGAAGACAATAAGCTTGAAGGGTATAACTGGACATGTGAGTGAGGAAGAAAGGGCTTAGGTACTTCATTGTATGGTTACATTGCGCTACGAGTTGAATTTAAGCAGCTTTTATCATATTTCTCGGATTTTTTGACTAACTTAACAAATGTCAAAATTAAAACAACGTCGTACGAGCCATTCAAACTTCTTGCTTTTAGCAGATGTAATGCGATTTCTGACTACTCAGAAATATAATTAGTTATGAGGGCAATTGAGAGTTGTGTTCCATTTCCAATGAGTAGAAAACTTCAAATGCAGTTTTTTTGATATTTTTGGGTTTGATAAATGAAGCGAATGCCTTTATTGCTTCTCCTCTTCATTCTGAAATCAAACAATGTTTATTGCTGCCTTCAGGAGCAAAGTTAATAACTGTAAATGACTCTGTGTAATCCCAGCAATAAACAAGTCCATAACTGATGTATATACATCTGGGTAGAGGATGATAACTGCTGTCAAATGTCACTTGTGATCACTAGCAGCTCTGTTTTCTTTCGTAAAAATAACTGCATTGAAATGAAAAAGTGCAGAAATTTGTTGGTAATATGTTCATCCATTTCATTATATCTTGTGGTTGCTATGGTAAACAACTACAATCATTCGATGTAAGTTTGTCTTTTGCATTTGCATCTTTCCGCATCATTTATCTGGGTGAACAATGGGTGATTCATAGTTTTCATTTTCTCTGGCATACACAACTAGTCCCACACTTGTACACATACACGACTTCCAGTCAGCAAGAGGAAATAGAAAGCTCTCAGAAGTTGGCTCTTAGAATTATACCTCCAGAGCTTGAGCACTACCAACAACGGCTGACAGCAGCTGATCTGCAGGCGATATGTAGCAACTTGAACAATATTTTTAGAAAGTATGGAGTCGAAGTCAAAAACGATACCACACACACCCTACACCAGCTCGTTCTAAAAAGCCAGGTGGTGTACACTTTTCTCGTCTCCTCAGCACATCAAACATATATATATATACCAAAATTGCATACTACTAAATGCAATGAGAACGCTCTGAGGAACCCCAAGTATCTCTTTAGTAAGATTTTGTCCTTTTAAAAACTCATGTAGCGTCAACTTTTTCTTTCATAATTGTTGCTTTCTTGGAGAGCTTTTTTATGCAACAAATGTTTACAGCCAAATTTTTGCTACTGTGTTTTGTGTATTTTTCTGTAAACATTCCTCGATATACACACATATCACACCACCCCTCCCTCAGGCACCCCACTTATCCAGTCCCTGGTTCTATGCACCAAATAAACTTCCTTTTCTACTTGTAGTAGCAACCTCTGCCGCTGCAGCTTCATAAATAAAGTAAAAGAGTATAGCTATATACACTCTCCTCTCCTAATACTTCTACCTCACTCATCCTCAACCTCTACCAACTATTTCCATCAACTTTCCTCAGACCTTCGTCTCAATCACTAATCTTTACAACCAAACTGCTGAACCCTAAACTTGTAAAAAGTTGACTTATGTAAGTGAAAACTTCCATGTAGGAGTTGTCTTCCTTATGGCAACTTTTTACTAAAAATCTAGACTTGGACCTGCATTAACTGCTCGGGTCGTTCTAACCTATTTTTTCCACCAGCTTTTACTGAAGCTAGACAAAACTCTATTGTAACCATAAACTAATTTCATTCTTTGATTGTGGAGTTATTCAGCAATTATCACAACTGACACAACTTCTTGCTAAAGACCAAAAAGTTTGATATGGGGCTGTGCTAAAAGTACAGAAATCGGCTGGAACCTCTAATTTCTGAGATTATATAAAAACTACTATTGGGAAGGATTAGATCATTTCCTAAATAAATAACTATGACTTGACAGTTTTCAACTGCATACACCTGTTATAAATATTGTTGGAGATTTTTGTTACACAAGACGTCTAGACCCCTGCCCGAACCCTCCCTTCACTTCAAAATACCCTTCCACCCCTTTCCCTACCTCTCAGTGTCAGTTTTATAACATATAAGGGCTATTCCAGGTTAAGAATACCGGCTGTCCCAAGTCGACTACAAGCCAGTATAGACCCTGTATTTGGTATGTATGCTATAGAGGAGCTACCCCGGGTTATCCTGGGCCAGTCCACCAGCCCAGTCATTAAATATGTCTGAAAAGAATAGCCTGGTAACCCAGTTGTATGCCTACCACTGAGAGATTATTTGAGGAGCTACAAGTTATAGAAGCAGAGATCAAGGAAGTAAAAGACCATATAAGAAGTGTAAAGTTTCCATTACCGACAAAAGAATGGGAAAGCAGCCCAGAGCTGTTTCGCAAGTGCTCACCCTTTTTATTGTAATGTTTGATTCATACCTTTTGCATTGCGTATGATGATTTTCCATGTACCTGTGTTATTATTTGCAATTGATTCACCCCTAATAAGGGGGTGAGAGTTCCTGGCAACATCATATGAAAATAATTGCTGGACATTGAGTTTGTCAGAAGTCTTGTGGATTGTGCTTAGAATTATGTCACATTGCTAATGGAATTTGGTAGTGAAGTATTTATTCGTGCGAACTCTGGTGTAATGTGGATGGGTCGTGGACTCCGTGGAGTTGCTACCGTCTACTTTGGGGCCGACCCAGAAGTGTGTTGGAAAGTAGAGAAAGCGTACAGGAGGTACACAAGGACTGGATGCCATTGTTTTGATGTTAGAGGATGCAAATCTACTACTATATATACGTATTTACAAATATATGTGTTATGGGGGTGCATATTAAATTTGTTGTGCGCATCTTTATATAGTCTGGTATTCCGTATAATAATCAATGCGCAGTTCACTTGAACATAATGGTAACTGGTTTGGCTGGTTGCCATAGTTGAGTGCTAATGTTTTCTGGTGCCAGTAGGAAATCAGATTTTTACTGAGTATAGTTGATGACTCGGATTGTTGTGTTTTCATTATCCTTCACAGTACATGCAAAGTACACTATAGCATAGTACATTTTTGACTGCACAGTGCTTTGTATTTAAATACTTCATCGCCTGCTTGAGCTGTGGAGTGAAGCATTCTTTTGCTAAATACATCAAAGTATTTTATAACAAATTGATATGAAACTGTAAGCTTTGATTATGTAAGGTAATAGAATATCATTGACGTATCTGAATAAAAATAAAAAATAACCTCAAAATGGCGGAACAGTTTAAAAGTTTTATAGAAGATTTTTTTGCTATATCATGCTTACTGATTTTTGTGACGTGTTGTTCCATCTTCCTTATCTACTCATTTACAAGGCATTTACTTTAAGTGTTGCTTAGCAACCCGTGATGGATGATAGAGAAATGGCATAAGCGAGTCAAAACTAATGATCCACAACATTAGTTATAGCTGGTACAAAAGTGTTGCAAATAATTTAAACCACCATTAATAGTTTGAAAAGGATACACAAGTGAGTAAAGACTTTTCAGAGAATATGCACATATTGATAATCATAATGTTTTGCTTTGCTCACCCAATACTCTCCTTAAGTGGTATTAGAGGTTTTGTGTATTTCACTTATTCCGACAAACACACAAACTCAGGACTTCGAATGATATACAGAGTAGACGACGAGTTTACTTTACTTGGTGAGTAAAAGTGGAATATACGTTAGTGTTGGTGATATGAAAAAAATTAGTAGAATAACCCAAAGTTTAAATCTCGCCATTCTTCTCTCTCTAGTTTTCTATGAGGGTGAAAACTTTGGTGTTACCTCACAGCAAATCTTCCATGACAAGATGTGTGATGTGTAACCTGTACATACTGCTCTCATTTTCAGCCGACCATGCTTTGCCGTCCTACTATAGAGTGTCGCAATCAGAAAATTTGATCAAAAACAAGGACCTATATTTTAAAAAGTTCAATTCAACCATTTGGGCTGAGATGAAATGGAGCGATGAAGGTGAGTCTTAGTACAGTACAACCTGTCAAGATTATGAGATTTGTGGCTATTCATTGTGATATTGTCTTTGTGTCACTGAGTATGATCCGCTGGTTTCACAAGTTCAACACACAATGGCAGTCACTGTTGTGGTAGGATTATACAAAACTAATCCAAATGGGGACCAACAACCAAATGTGCTCACTGAATAATATGCCATCTCGGTGGTTTGAACTGAGACACATCTGCTCAGATTATAACTGCAAAGAAATGACTGGCCATAACTATTGTCAGCAGTTTACGTCTGTTATGCCCATTCCGGTATCTGTGACAATGCAGTATCAATATTGACTTCTGTAAGGCTGGCGTAACATGGCTCCCTATTTTGATGAACTTGAAGACAGCCTGAAAGCTAAAAAAACACTGTCCATAACTATGCCAGACCAGGCAACAAGATATGCTGACCATAGGCTCTAGAGAACCTGAGAACTTACCAAGAAATAGAAGAAGTACAATAAAGCAACTTTTGACTATGCCCTCGAGCTACTGCTCAACTTGAACTTCTTTTTACTTTTACTCTTCATATGATTTGTTAGTAGTTTCAGCCTTACCTTACTATTTGTCAGTATTGCCTCTTCAGTACATAGTTGGTTGTTTTACTTTTTTTGCGTGTGTCACCGGTTACATGACGTGTGACGTTCCTTGTTGCTCGGTTTGCACAAGGCTAAACTTTTGCAGTAGTTTGCTCTGCTGTACATTTGTACATTAATATAAAGTGCGCTAGAGGACTGCCTCTTTAGATGTTCATAAAGTACAAATATATGGTGTTAAACACAACCACTGAGACTGATGTGTTTGAGCCAATAGATTCATAAATAATTGAGATAATTGCAAATTGCCACTACCTATACCAGCAGTCTTCTCTATGGAGCAAAGAATAACATTTGACCAAAGTGGTAATCTGTGGTTGCCCACACAGAAATTACTTGCATTATTTTCAAGATTTTTACTCCAAACCTCCTTGACACTTTCACAGTGCTCTTGAATATTTTCAAAGCCCCACCCCCCACTTTACCAAAACTTCTACATTTGCTCCCGACCGGCCGGATTACAGCCTATTTCTCCACTGCACCAGCATTCTTATATTTAGACCTCAGCTTACCATCAGGCATACTAAAATGCAGCTAGCCACCCAGATGAAAAGAAATCAACGAACACCAGCAATTTGTGCTCAGTACAAATTCAATTACCATCTGTAATGCATTCAACCGTAACTGTTTACACCAGACTAGACATTGCATATATTGCATCATATTTATCATAAATATATGTTACATTATATACTAATGGACGGTTGAAAGATGAACCAATTATAACAAAGTTGAAATGAATACAAAAGTTCGAAATTGGGGAGGAAAAGTTAAGCTTTCTTAAAGTTTCAGCTTTATCCACTTCTTGAGCACCATTTAATCTGCTTAGGGTCATAATGTAATGTATCTCATCTCTGTCACTAGATTGTGATACTTAGTTTTTAGTTTGATGGGGTTTTGGTTGAAAAATACTCTAGCAATAAAACAAGTTTGACTAAAATAATTAAATTTTAACAGCACCAATATTTTCATTTATTTTTACCGACCAGCATTGGAAGCGTTTTAGGCCGGAAGAACTCTAAAAATAGATGAAGTTTTGGCAGTTCTCTATTTGATGAAGTTTTCTTTATCTGCAGGTTTCTGTGGAAAGCTTCAAAACATAGGGTGGGGTCACAGCTAAGATTAGTGTGTGGGATTTTCTCAGAAAAAGCTGTGGGGTTGTATTGGATTGGGTGGTTTTCCAGTGGCAAAAAACGTACAAAAGATTTCTGTTAATCCTTGTTTAAACCCAGCTACAGGTTGTGTCTCCCTACAAGCAAAAAATTAAATCTTTGTGTCAGGAAAATGGGTAATAAAGAAGGGCTTAAATGAACAGAATTGTGTGGGAGCTACGTAGACGGTAAATATTTGCGTATTGGTGAAGGTGTATAGAGGAGGTAGAAGGAAAAACGAAATAATATATATGCATGTGCTGAAAAAATTGTCATAATAATTTTCTTTAATAAGTTTCATGCCATTAGCCAAAGGAAAAATAGATATTGCAATGACATTTGAGATGAGCATCAACCAGCAAGCAAACTAGCTAAAAAGAATAAAATGGAAATTTGTAGAACATGAAAATAGAAAAACAGTTAGAAACTTACTTTACGCTTCAAAATTTATTCTAAGCGAAAATATGATAATGTGAGCAAAACAAGTTTTCAGGAAAAAACAAATTAAAGGGCGTCTTTCTATTGAACATTAACCTTTAAACATAAACTTACATTTATTTGTTTTAATAGACCAAACAGATCTATGTTAAAGGAATATGAACTTTCACGGTTGAATAGATATGGTAGTTTAAGCTATACTGGTATTCCTCGTGAGTTTTCAGTACTTTTCAAGTTGTACTACTATTTATTTTTTTAGGAAAGTATTACTATGCAGATGATTCACAGATAGACATAGTCCCAGGGATGTACATAGAGTACCAAGTCATACTTGAGTATTTTGGTGGGCTTATAGCTTATGACGATATTCACAATCATTATCTTGTTCCTTCAACCATAAAATATTGTGCGATAGATTTTTACAACCTAGCCAATGACTACAAGTGTTCGCAAGGTAAGCACTAAATACTATTATAGTATCGAGATGTTTCTTTTTCAAGCAAAACCCATAAAAATATCCTCGAAGAAAACAAATATTGCAGAAACTCTTGATGTCATACAGCTTTGCAAATGCCTGTAAGAATGCTAGTAAAATAGTACTGTATTGCCATAGTCAAAAATATCTTCAGCCATTAGTGTAGGTTTGAAGTAATGGGCTCTTGTGGTTTAGTGATCTATTTAAGCAATAATGTATTTTGTGACTCTCAAAAATCATTGAAGTTAAATAATTATACATGTCACTAATATGATGTTACACTCCTAATCAATATATTCACTTACCTGATTGATAATTTAACCACGTTAGATAAAGTCAATAATAATAATAAAAGTCTCTTTCATGTTGTAGCAGTCAATGGTGAATCTAACAGAGCTGTACATGAAGCAGAAGGTCAGTAGAAACTCATACACTCTTTTCAACTTCTTACAGTTTGCAAAACTGTATGCTTTCTAAACCTTCAGTTTTTAGATAATACTTTAGACTTGCTTTCCATTTTATACGCCAGCTGACTAATTTAAACATTTTTTTCAAACAGCTTCAATTTTGTTGCGATAGCGAAATTGCTGTCTTTCAAGTATAAAAAAGTTTCAAATGGATCACAGCTTTTTCCCCCCAAAAAAAGTTTCCATACTCAACTATTTTACCTATAAATGGTTTTATGTAGCTGGAAAGCCTCAAAAGTCAATTGTCAAAAATATTGTGCAACAAATGAAGGAAAAAATTTACAACAAAAAAATTCACTCGTATTGCCTTTTTGATATCTGGATAACTAATAAAATATTTTCTATTTCAAGATAACGCCAGAAAATCTTTGTTTCCTAGTGGAGTATATCTTCGTTGTAGCATAAATATGAATTATTTATTTTGCAGCTCATTCATTCGAAAGCAACTTGAAAATGCGTAAGTAATACATGCTTCAAGTAACACAATGACATTGGCAGTAGAAAAAGTGCTTTAGAATCATTGTGCGGTTGTTCAATATATTTCATACAAAGTACAATTGTTAGGTTCCCGCTTACATACATCACAAAGTTATTAGCATAAGCAAGAAATGTCTTGCATTTTTGAGCTTTTGTTATATCATGATCTTTGAAAACAATAAGTATGTGCACAAGTTAACCAAACTTCCAACGGGTTTTGGAAGTTTGGTTAGATAGTATAGATAGTAGATAGTAGATAGTAGATGGCAGACGGTTTCAATTTCCATTCATTGGTTACAAAAATCAAAAAAATTTGTGTCGTATGCATTTGTTTTTCAGCAAGAACTGAAAAGTGTTTTTAGCTTCAGCATTGCATTAAGTGTGGTTTTAGCCAAGTATTAATTATAATGCGACCTAGCAGAGATAAAGTAATCACTGAATTTATGTATTAAAACTTTTTTCTTTTACATATGCAGTAACAGCTTTGCAAACATATTTGTAGCGGTTTTCATTCTTCCATTACCGACACAGCGGTATTAACTCCACTTGACTCTAAAAAATGCTTTGGGGTTCGCTCCCCAGACTAACCACACAGAGATTACACGAATGAATGATTTATTGTACTGGTTCTATTTAGCAACGTAGCATGTTTCTTACACAAAAAATACACTAGACTGCTGCTCTCCTCATGTGTAGCAATTATTTTTGTCGAAGTAAACAGGATAACTCAACCCCTTATTAGGGGTGAGCCAATAACACATAAGTAGTAATATATGAGCAGATCTCCCTACCAAGTGTTTTTTTGTGGATCTGACCTTGGAGTTTAGGCAATGGGTTACGACGTTGGATGAATTCGCCGAGTTTATATTGTATTTTATTTGAGGGGTACTTGAGTGGCATTTGAGTG
The DNA here is from genome assembly GCA_945261195.1 of Cryptosula pallasiana. Classification (NCBI taxonomy): domain Eukaryota; kingdom Metazoa; phylum Bryozoa; class Gymnolaemata; order Cheilostomatida; family Cryptosulidae; genus Cryptosula; species Cryptosula pallasiana. The sequence goes on along the minus strand of OX183131.1, from coordinate 54,134,066 downwards.
GCATTTAAGTGGCATTTGAGTTTTGATTATTTTTTTACTTAATTTGAACTCATATGGCAGCTAGATTTTGAATGTATGGCATTTAAGTTTTGATAATTGTTTTACATAACTCGAACTTAATTTGATCTTATATGACATCTAAATTTTGAATGTATGGCATTTAAGTTTCGATAATTTTTTCGATAGCTATATATATATATTTATGTACATTGAATAGAAATTAAATATTGTATGATTGTATATATTAAAGTTTATGTTCTTGAAAAAGCCATAACATAACTTCAAACGAACTAATAGATGCATATAAACACTCATCTGTTTGAATATAACGTAAAATATCAGGCTTAAACTCAAGTATTAATTCTTCAGTCCATTGGGCTTTAACTAATCTTTGTGTGAGATCTTGATCCCATACCTTTCTCTTAATTTTTCTTAAAAAATGGTTAATATTTACGATTTTAGACATTTTCAAAACTGTCTCAAAATTGTTTTGAATTGTTAGTTTTAATAATGTTTCCTGATTGTCAGCATTTTGGTGTAATGAATGTGGTTGGTACTGTATGGGTAGCTCTCCGTATAAAGATGCTAAAGTTAGCAAATGCTGCGTTATACAGAATAACGCAGCTTGCAATGTTAATGGATATTTCCCATTTCTCTGCACAACTACATTTTCTTTGATATACTGGTGATAAATCTCTGGGAGGAAGTCTGTTATTGTATATGGCTTTGAACTCATAATGAACTAAAATAAAAAAGTTATGTGTTAGTATAGGATGATTAAACAGTGTTGTAAAATAATTACATTTTAGCTTCGAATAAAAATAGTTTTTCTATTAATTCTTACCTTATCACCAAGAAAATCAGCTGTAGTAGTTGATACTCCTGAGGTTATTGTAGTAGTTGATGCTCCTGGGGTTATTGCTGAAGAGAATGATTTTCTATGTAGAGAGAGTTGTTCTTATATACTATAAGACACACCTACTCATTTAACTTATAACCATTAAAAACACTCACGCGAAAACTCTATCAGAATAGTGTTATTCGCGTGAAACATTCCTGTTTCATTCGCGTGAAAATAAAAAATTTTATTCCCGCGAAAGCAACGATTTCCATTCGCGTGAAAATAAATTATATATTCCCGCGAAAGCATTGGTTTGTATTCGCGTGAAAATAAAATTTTTATTCCCGCGAAAGCAACGGTTTGCATTTGCGTGAAAATAAATTATTTATTTCCGCGAAAACATTGGTTTGTATTCGCGTGAAAATAAAATGTTTATTCCCGCAAAAGCAACGGTTTCCATTCGCGTGAAAATAAAATTTTTATTCCCGCGAAAGCAACGGTTTCCATTCGCGTGAAAATAAATTGTTTATTCCCGCGAAAACATTGGTTTGTATTCGCGTGAAAATAAAATGTTTATTCCCGCGAAAGCAACGGTTTCCATTCGCGTGAAAATAAATTATTTATTCCCGCGAAAACATTGGTTTGTATTCGCGTGAAAATAAAATGTTTATTCCCGCGAAAGCAACGGTTTCCATTCGCGTGAAAATAAATTATTTATTCCCGCGAAAACATTGGTTTGTATTCGCGTGAAAATAAAATGTTTATTCCCGCGAAAGCAACGGTTTCCATTCGCGTGAAAATAAATTATTTATTCCCGCGAAAACATTGGTTTTTATTCGCGTGAAAATAAAATGTTTATTCCCGCGAAAGCAACGGTTTCCATTCGCGTGAAAATAAATTATTTATTCCCGCGAAAACATTGGTTTGTATTCGCGTGAAAATAAAATGTTTATTCCCGCGAAAGCAACAGTTTCCATTCGCGTGAAAATAAATTATTTATTCCCGCGAAAACATTGGTTTGTATTCGCATGAAAATAAAATGTTTATTCCCGCGAAAGCAATGGTTTCTATTCGCGTGAAACAATATTATTTATTCCCGCGAAAGCATTGGTCTGTATTCGTCTGAAAATAAAATTGTTATTCCCGCGAAAGCAACGGTTTCCATTCGCGTGAAAATAAATTATTTATTCCCGCGAAAGCATTGGGATGTATTCGCGTGAAAAAATGTTGATTCATAGGATTTAATCAGTGCAACTTTACCTATTTAAGAGCCACTGTTTTCACACAGAAAGCATCCAGTTCTACAACGGCTAGCGGAGAAGCAACATCTACTAAACCTTCCATTGGAACAACTAGGAGCTCATCTTCTTTATAAAGGTAAGAGTAAAAATATTTATTTTTTGTTAGCTAACACTACTAGCTGAAGGTTTATGATCTTTATGATCTTTTAAAATTAATTACGAAAAATTAAACAAAATGTTTTGTTTTTTTAGAATGAATACTCAAGACGAAGGAAGTCAACCGATGAATGAAGAAGCAGGATCCCAGCAAACCCTTTCCCCATCACCTTCTCCTATCTTTGATATGGCAGAAAGTCAATTGGTGGTTGATGAACCAGAATCCCAACAAGATTTTACTTCATTCACATCTCCTACTAACAAGCTGTCTTCAAAAAGAACATCGATGAGGAAACGATCTTTCATTGATTTGACAAAAGATGATATTGAAACTGGCTTGAAGTGCAAAAAACCAGCTTTGTCGGCTGTTGGAGACGAACGCTTTTTCGTCACGTCAGAATACCCTTTCAAGATGCTGGAAGTAATGAACTAACCACTCTCACCTACAAGAGCGCCGGGTTAATAAACTCTCTCTCTCCAGATAGTCTAGAAAAACTTGAAGAGCCCATGGAAATCTGCGAACTACCAGTACCAACGGTTATGGAGGTGTTGTCTGTTGAATTTCGTGATGAATCAAAGTGTGTCATCATTTACAACTACCGAAAGGATAAAAAGAGGACTCGGGTGAAGAGTGATGTTTCAACCGAAATAGGACTGCTTGTTAATAAAGCTAAGCAAACACGTCCAATTGTTTTAATTTATATGGGAGAAGGAAAGACAGGAGATGCGATTTTTTGTACTGCTGAATCTCAAGGGTGTAATCGAAAGATCAACGATCCATTCAACTCATTGTACAACAAGAGTTTGAGACAAATACAGGCTTATTTCACTGTCGCTCACCTACACGATTTTCCGCCAGGAAGTGTTATAGCTTATGAGAATCCTGGAATGCTAAGAAAATGTGATACTCGTTGGAACAAGACTGCCGATATTATAGTGGCTAATTACAGATGCATGGTGAATGGAGAGCTATTGATTGGAGATCTTAGCATCCCTGCTCAAATAGCTTCATCTGTGGTGGCTGAAAAAAGTGGTGTAATCGTATTCAAAGGACTAAGACAAAATACGAACAACATGATTTCCTATGATATCATTCTACTCTCGGCTCTTCAAGCTTTCATTCAAACCTCAGAACTGTTTGATACTTCGCTGCAACACAACTGTCTCTCCTACTTTGATGAAAATGAAAAAGAGAATTGTCCAGAACAGTACATCGAAGTCTTAATCGATAACACAAAGGATGTGACTCGTCTTCTATGATGGTAAGTTTCATATCTATTTTAAAAAAAGCTCCGAAGTATTTTTTGTGAAATTAATTCATATAAGTATGTATGATAGAGTCATTAGTTACTATGTCTTTTAGATATAGCTAAAGAGCGCTCCTGAGGAAGAAAATGAGAAGAACTTATTTATTTCTTGCTTGAAACATTACAAAATAATAGTTTTTATAGGTTCTGTAGTGTTTAGCACAAATAATGAGATAAGTTGTATTTTATTCATTTTATTTATTATAACAAATAAAAATCAAGTATAATAATCTATTTTAACAATTTACTTAGTAAATTAGTTCCTTGTATATGTACTCCATCTATCCCTTCTACTGTATTATCTTGAATGAACTCGAAGTTAGGATATGTCTGTATGATGAATCTCCGTATTGAGTGATCTCTCATCTCACTATCTCCTATATCTCGTAAACTTCTAACAATTTCATCCATACTCCACCCTCTACTTCTCAGTAAACAAAAGTATACACAATAATCGCCACATACAGTTGACAAAAAACTTTGTAGTTGTGTTTCATTACTTTGTATTGTTTCATATCCTCCATGAATACTTAGTATTTCATTTACATCTGGGTAAAAGGAAACAGAACGTCCAAACGAGTCAAAAAAATCTACCTCTGAATCATTAGCGTACACAGCCAACCAATGCTCCCCGGGTTGATGAGAATAATGGGTGTTGAATACGAAACATCCTGTTGGAAAATTGCAAATTTGCTTCCAAAACTGTTCTCTAGCTCCAACATGAATCCCTACGCTTTGACATAAAACGTCTGAAGATAAGATCGAACGAATTTGTATGGTATTCATCTCTAACTTTCTGTTTAAAGCACTGCGTCTCCTCCGATAGTTAATTGAAGAATGCTATCCATCTCCAACACACCGTCTTTTACAAAGTATGCTACCAGGGATAATCCATCAGTCGTGTTAGTGCTAAAACGAATTTCCACACTTGTTGTGACATTTTTCATAGAGTGAAAACCTTCTTTAAGAAAATCGCCAGTCAAATCAAATCCATAAAGTGTAGTACCATCAAGGTATTGCTTTTTCGTAATACCAAGACTATCACCTTCAAGCAAAGTTCCGGTAGCGTGTAGAAACTGATGATATTCTCTTCCAAAAATTCCTCTAGCATAATTTGGTTCAAATCTCCTTCCAATTGGACAATCACCAACTCTCAATACAATACTATCAACACTAGCATGCTGCATTCTATATGGATTTAAGGCGAAACGTCCGTTCATTGCGTTGTGATCAACTAAACCTAAATAAATTTGTTTAGGTTTTTGTTTGTTTTCTTCCAAAGTGATGTCGATCTGCGCAACACCAGCACGAATTCCATATAGTTTTATCCGTTTTCGATCAACAGGATAAATGTAGTTGTGTCCTTCCAACGCCAAACTGAGTTGGGAGTTTTGTATTGTAGGATTCACTTTAACTTTACAAAGATGAAGTTCAGATTTATCAATTCTAATCTTTGCCCCTCCTGCAGGTGCCTCATTCGCAGCAAACAAAGCTAGTTTGGCAGAGGCGCGCTCAAACTCCAGCTGCATAGTAGGACCTGGTATTATTAGTTTTTTCTGCTGAAATAATGCGAGATGAGGTTTTCCAGTTAATTCTATTGTCTTTCCACCTATGATTAGAGCTCTCCTCTTTTTCTTATCAGCGGTTTTGTGATCAGCAGCGTCTTTGCTAGTTGAATCATCATACAACCATCCTTCCATCTTACCTTGATATTTCTTTCTTTCTGCACTGTTTTCGAGTAGTTGTGAAAAGTAGGAGCGTAAACCGTAGTTGTTAGCGTATTCAACGGTGGTTCCTTCTATCGACATTTTCAACTCGCTGAATAATGTATGCATTGAATCCCCCATCCACACAGCTGCATCATCATCATCACCGTCAATATCGGTTCCATCATCTTTAACAACCGTGGCTTCAACTTGCAGAAATGAGTTGTAGAGATCTGTGTAATGTTCAGTGCTCCCTGACAAGGTTAACTCAATACTACCATAAGGATCTAACCTATCAGGTCTGATGACAACATATTCCGATCTTTCTACCGATATGTTTGTTGGTTCCGTAGCAAATACATCCAACGTTGGATTTATGTTGTAGGAAGAACCTTCCAACTTATTACCTGTTGTTCCATTTAGGCTAGCCATCTTTTGCGAGTGATGAATGCTTGAAGCGTTACCGCTTAATGAATATAGATATCAAGCTCAGCTGTCTTTATACCGGATTCTACTGCTATTAAAATATACCACGTTTACCAACACCTCTCCTCTTCTTTCCACCTCTTGTTTTTCTCCTTTTCATACTATCTGGACGGATTGCATTGAGCACATCTCCCCCCAGATCATTCAACTCTGCCATCCCCCTCTTCTTTGCTGACGCTGCAAAACTTTGTCCATCGATGACATCACGCGCTACATTTCCACCTACAGTCAGTGCTCTTTTCCCCAAACTAATTGCTCCTCTTTTCAGCATTGGTGCTGCAGATTTAAGTAAACTTGAAAAAATACTACCAAGTCCATTTCCTCTCATATTAGGCATCACTCGTCGTCCACTATACACTCCAATTCCATTTCCAGCTTGCATCTTGTAGTACTCATCAAAAAAATCTTTTGAATCCTCAGGGGTGTATCGTACCAAACTCATTATAATGTTTTCTCTCTAAAGTGAACCGTCAACACAACCTTTCCACCATCAAATGGTATTCGTTGTCCGTCGTCACTCGTTATAAGTACTTGAATCATATCACTATTTAGTGATGAAGCGTCAACATAGTGAGGATTTTTAAATTCTTGATACACAACGCTATTCTTCTTTCCTTGAACTGGAACTACTCTCAATAAAGGTACATTCGTATCTCCTACCATTCTATTATCAACAATGTTGGAATAAACATACAGGGATGTTAAACCGGAATTTATATCAGGGGGTGTGATATTATTGTATCTACCATGAGGGTATGTAGTTTTTGATTCAAATCCAAAAATATATGCTATATCTTTGGAAAAGCTTATGGCAGTATCAGGATCACTGTTAGTTAGTAAAGCGGTGTTGGTGATCTTGTTGTAGGAGATGGCGAATTTCTTGTCTAAATCCATTTCATTCATTCTCTTTCGTATAATCTCCTCCAACTCCTCTATACTATCATATCTTCCATTACCGATTAGGATGAAGGACTTTTCGCTTTTACCAGAGACATTAGTCTCTTCTAGATATATTTTCCCTTCGGTAACATTTTTCCAATTATTAGAATAAGTCATATCTAGCAGAGCTACCTCCCATTTACCACCATTGATAACCAAATATTTATACAGTCTCACTGTAAATTCGGAATTGTTTTTATCAGGAAACTCTTCACCACTAGAGTTTGAGGGTAAAGTTATCAGCATCGACATTTTCCCAATGTATGATGATTATATCAAGCGTTGTTTCCTTATAAACTATTCATCTACCCACTCATTGAACTTTTCTCCATAACCTAACCACTTAACCAGAATCTGTCTTTTACCTCTTCTCATTCTTCTTCCCAGTATCTTTTCAATTCTGAAAATCGTGGGTTTTTTTACTTTTTGCAACTCTTTTTCGTAAAAGGTGCCATCAATCATCTCCTCAGCTAAATCTTTCACCCTATATACAACAGGTTTTTCATCAATAAGTACATCAGTGATTATAAAAATCTCAATCGTCCAATTCGGGGTGTATCCTCTTTCAAACACTCCTCTTGCCTTACTTATTCTCACATAATCCCCAATCTTTAGTTTTGCTTCTTGAGTTAAACTATGTTCACCTCCTTCATACACACGATTCCATACAAGTTCTTGATTTTGAAAATTCACATCATTTAGTCTCATACCTATAGCAACTTTTTTACAACTTTTTTATGTAACGTGTAGGCATCCTCACCACTCAACCATTCACGGATTCTTTTTTCTCCCTCTCGTTTTCTACGAGCTTTCAGTAAAGCTCTAGCTCCTCGTAGAGATGTATGTAATGCAGGATTGTAATACAACTCTTTTAGCGTGTCGATGTCCATGAATTAGTACCGGGAACGACCAACTTTTTCTTCTGAGTCTTACGTGTTTGATGCGGGGATTTTCTGACAGTTGTGATTCCTTCATCAGTTAGCAGGCTTTTAAATCTACTGTAATTGGTATTTCCCGATTGTATTTTACCTCCTTCGGTTAGAACGTCTCGTAGTAAAGTTTTGGAAGTCGTAGGATTCAACCAATGTTCTCCAATTTTCAGTCTGTTCTTCTCCGAGTCGAATCTACCAATTTTACTCAGATTATTCAACATTCTGACAGCGATCGTTTGATCACTCTTTTTTGTTGTTAAATCAGCTGCTTTTTTTTCAAAATCTTTTAAATTTTCGCTTTCACTATCGTGCTCATCTTCTCCATCAGTAAGAAATGTACTTCCTAGTAAGGTTGTGTCTTCAGTATCAAACAACCTTCCTTTTATTAATTCCATCCCAATATCATCATCATCATCAACCACTTTCACTGATTCTAACTCATTGTCTTTATCAACATTTGGTGAAAAGACATTAGGTTTATTATCAATAACTGTGCTATTGGCCAAAGGAAAAGTAGACTCTATCTTTTTTTTCTTAATGAGATTCCAACTATCCTTTTGTGTCTGGTTTTGGTTATTTTTAATCTTTTTGACATCAGACAAATACCTACGTAGGTTTTCAACATTTTCATCTAACTTTTCGTATGAGGATAAGTCAGAATCATAAGCCGTTTCCAGTAGATCATTTCGCTTTCGCTTCATATTTCTCACTGTTATAGCTTCCATAGGATTATAATACAATGGAGGTCTGGTTTTCTCTTCCTTTACCACTGTTTTATTATCCTTTCTTTCCGTTAATCTATAGTATTCATCTTCAGTGAGTACAAAATTACGTCTGGAGAATGTTAAAGGCTGACGATTCATCTTTTTATTGATGACAAAACAGATACAATAGGTTTTATAATAGCATCCAAAAGATTCCCTCTACCACTCTGAATCAAAATTTTACGCTTATCATCAGCTGTCCCTCTACCACTAAGTTTATGTAGCTCCTTCTTGTAACGCTGCAACTCAATAAACTGCTCAGAATCAAGAGGAACATTACCTAACATAATATTTTTAACACTTTCTATCAATGATTGAAACAAATCTGAGTTGGCCTTTTCGACTATAGCGATTTTTCCTTTCTTACTCAGATCATCCAGAGCTAAAATCGCCATTCTATTTCGCATCATTCGTGTTGAGAGTTTCATCTTTATCTTCTCCCTCCACCTAGCACACTTTTAAGTAACCCAGGAACTATATTGCTGATGATAGGTCCTAGTAGAGCGCCTAAAAATCCTCCTTTTTGCAATACAGCTTTCTTATCATCTAACGTTGATTTTCTTACTAAAGCGCTAATATCCTTCACGTTTCGCTGCAACTCATTATACTGAGATGATGTCAATGGTATCGTTCCATTTATAATAGCTTTAGCGCATTCCATTAGAGTCATAATAAACTCCTTTTTGGCTTTGGCTATAACAGACTTTTGAATAGCAAAGGTTGCATTGTTGAGTGATAACAACACAGCTGCATTTCTTGTTAATTTTTTCTCCAAAGCTTTAGACATTATAACGCTTTCGTGTTGCGTCGTTGAATAACAAAATATGATTGAGGTGAAGCGAATAGTAATTGTATTTATATCCTTTTACTTGGGTACATATAATATCATAGGGAGAACTGATGTAAAATTTCCCAATAGTCTATGTTGATCATTCGTTTGTTGAGTCGTATCTATTCGTAAATAAGAGTATGGTTTCTTTGTCGCATCTTCAAAAGCCTCTTGTACATATTTTACTTTTGATGGAAAACATTGTCGAGCCAAATAGGAAATAGAAGAAGCATCTCTAGGGTTTTTAAAAAGAAAAAAATAATGACTATTCAAGGAAATTGTACGATTTCCTTTTAAAAACAGATTCTGAACAATAAAAAACACACTTATGCTCAAATGATGACTATGTTTTGTATACAAAGCATTAGCATCGGCTTTACCAGAAACTTCATCCATGAGATCATCAATTATCAGCCATCGATTTTTACCATCTCTGGGAAAACTCACTGTTATATCTATCATGCCTTCATGAAAAATCACTCCTGATACATCATCAAAGGCTTTTTGGTAGGCTCCATAACAGTAGTGAATCTCTGTTGGTGGAGGGTGTGCTATAGTCTGACTAGCTTCAATCATTCGAAAAATCGCTTGCGTCTTTCCCGATCCAGTTGGTCCTGCAATCATTGCTGTAAAAGGAGATCGCATCCTCGGGTCATAATCTTCAGGTTTCCCATTCATCATAAAAAGATGTTCATCAATCAACAGTAGTTTCATTTATGATTCCAACAGGAGAGTTTCTCGCTTTTTGTATTTTTTCCATAGCTTCTTCATACATACTAAACTCAGTAACACCTCCAAAAGTGGAAAGCCCTACGACAAATACCAAAATTATCATAATTATCAACGCTTTACGCTTCATACTCGGTAAAACATCTATCATATCACGTTCAGTACCATCAATAGTATCAACTTCATTCATCGGTCTCATCTCAACATCATCCTCTGTCGACATCTTAACTTCCAATAACCATACAATCTTATCACGTTTTCATTTATATACAATGTTAAAACTATCAAAAAAATCAAATGCCATACATGCAAAATCTAGCTGCCATATGAGTTCAAATTAAGTAAAAAATAATCAAAACTCAAATGCCACTTAAATGCCACTCAAATGCCACTCAAATGCCCCTCAAGTAAAATACAATATAAACTCGGCGAATTCATCCAACGTCGTAACCCATTGCCTCAACTCCAAGATCTAATCCACAAAAAAACACTTGGTAGGGAGATCTGCTCATATATTACTACTTACACCTACTACTTATCAAATGTGTATTAGTGTTGCACTTTTTTATACTTTCTCTAAGCGAGAAACATTGTTGCCTTTTAAACTATAATTTGTGTTTGCAAAGCTGTGAATGTGAGTTCACATCAAATCGATCAATGACATAATTTTCTCTTGCCAGGTATTGTTGTGCTTGGAGTTGTCATCCCAACATTATCTATATTGGCGTTTATTATGATCCTACTTGCCTTGAAGTTTGGCTGGTTTTGCAGATGTTGGAAAAAAGTGTAGGTAGAAATACACTATGCTTTGTACTGTTCTCCTGATCAGCTTTTAGTATTTGGTTTGGATTTAAACTAAATTGAACCAAGTACTGCAAGCAGCAATAGCAATTTCCATTTTTACCAACCTCAAAGAAACACCATTTTATCAACAGAATAATATGAACTCCTCTTTTGGTGAAATCATGAAATTTTTTTTGACAAAAACTTTGCTATTTATGGATCGTTGCTTGAGTGAATTACAGTTTATAATACCACGGTAGAGAATAAAAAGGCTTATAGAAAACAAGCCACCACATACACACATTTGGACTCCCCAACAGACTGTACAATCTACAAAGTGATCCCAGCAGAGTAGTTTCGCTTTAGTGATGCAACCGGAAGAAGCATGATCTATCATTTAACTTGGCATTAGAAATCACTATATTCTTCATTATTATCTTGATTTGTGACATTTTAAGCAGCCGAAATGACAACAATGTTGTTGTTGAGAAAGATTCAGGGATCAATTTAGCCTTTGCAAGTTTTTCTTGAAAGTATTTTGGTTTATTCACTGGAGAAATATTATTTAAATATTGCGTTTATGGGTTGAGCCGTAGTTTTCGCATTTTGGGTTTGAGTGTGCTGGCCAATGTAAACTAATGAAGGTGCGCCCTTTATAAATTACTGTGCTTGCTTCCACAATGGCCATATATTCTTGTGATTTATGTTAGCGATGCAGCATCAGTTTTGTACGTCACATACATATCTACAGCCGTAAATGTGAAAAATATCTTTATCATCTCGTTAAACTGAGTAGAGTTTCGGTTTAAAAGTATGAGTTGTGGCAAGCAGGTTCTCGGCTTCTCCATTACCAGTAGTAGTAATATATGAGCAGATCTCCCTACCAAGTGTTTTTTTGTGGATCTGGCCTTGGGGGTTATGCAATGAGTTACGACGTTGGGTGAATTCGCCGAGTTTATATTGTATTTCATTTGAGAGGTATTTGAGTGGCATTTGAGTGGCATTTAAGTGGCATTTGAGTTTTGATTATTTTTTTACTTAATTTGAACTCATATGGCAGCTAGATTTTGAATGTATGGTATTTAAGTTTTTGATAATTTTTTACATAACTTGAACTCATATAGTATTTTGAGAGAGAGGAGAGAGGAGTTATATCTAGCTTGAATAACTATATTGATCAAAAATGAAACATTATATGATTATATACATTTATTACATAATAAGCAGGGGTAAACCTTCCCATATAATATAGCTAGGGTCAGTAAAGACTAAGTAATACAAAGCATCAGGTCTTGTAATGATAATCAATGCAAAGTCTTTTTCTTTACATTTCATCTTAAAAAATCCTCAAATTGGCTTCTATATGGTTAAAATTTACAGTATTTGGGAAATAATTGTAATAGAAAACATTATATCTATTAAAATTTACTGTAAATTTTATGTAGTACAAAGTACTATAACCTTCATTTATTCACTTGAGACTACATATCATCAGCATTTTGAGATCAAGTCTATATATATATATATACGATAAATGATTTTTTGTATTATATATATATATATATATAGTTATAGTAACTATTCTAAAAAGAAGACTATTATGAAGGTTTTTATTTAAGCCAAAGTAGGTTCGGTAGATACTCCATCAGAACACACTCGTCTTTTAGCATAAAAATATGTGAGTCCTCGCTTTATTTGCTTGTATGTCAACATTTTTTTATCCTTTACTACAAATCCTCGATTTTTACCCATAAACGACTTTTTTGTGTTCAATACATTTAGATAACTGTCTTTGTTCAATTGATTAATTCGTTTGTTCAAACCTTTTGAGCTAAACTTGTTTCCTTTTTCTCCCCAGCAATAATAGGATTTAGAGTTAAGAGCAACAATTCCATCTCCGGTAAATTCCTCTTTAAACAATCCAGGTGTTCTTTTTCCATGTTTTAGTACTTTTTCACAACATTCTTGCATGCTCCATTCTAAACCCATTGTTTTGATTCTTAAAAATTCATCTCTATGTTTGTCACAGTATGGTCGTGGAAACCAATCACCATATTCATTGTAAAACTCTTTTTTCATACTTGGTTTTACCAGTGTTTCTAATGTTCCGCTCAACGCCATGTATGCGCTATCTGTGTCCATTTCAACATATTGAAAATCACTTCTGTCAATATATCTATAAATAAAAAGATTGCTTCAATTATTTGGAAGTTTTACTTACTTATAGATGATAATAGTAGGGAATTAGGTTTTACTTACTTATCCATAAAGTCGTAGTAAAACTGTAGCATTCTCAGTTTAGCATACTGTAGCACGGAGAAACCCAAGTGTACTGGAACATTCATAGTTAGCTGAAATGATGGTGATACTGATTAGCAAAGTAAACTTGTGGAATATAAATTTTGAATTGCAAAATAATTGTTTTAAAACTTACTAGCTGTTTACAGGTTACGATTTCATAAAAATCATCTGCTATCTCTTCCATGGCGATAAATTTGTTTCCGCTGATACGAAATGAAGCTTTTCTGGGGCCTTCGATGAACTTGATGGTGGTATGTTTTTCTTTATCAGTGATTGTTTTTCCATAAGCAGCATTTCCTACCAACTTGCTAGTAGTAGCGAGTAATTCTTGACTAGGGTCTGCATCTCCCATTCTCCTAGCGTCTGAAACCGATGTTCCAAAAGCTTCAAAAGCTTTTCTAGGAATATATTCTATTAGCTGATAAACTTTGGTGACTTTCAATCCTTGTTTCAAGTACCATTTCAACAAAGGACTCATTAGCAATATCTTATCTCCGTACATACTTCCAACTAATGAGCGTTGAGGAGTCTTTAAAAAACCTTCGGCTTCAGCAAAGACTTTCATTTCATCGCTCAAGTGTTCTCTGGTTAACATCGTATTTTTAAAAATCGGAGGCATTTCGGAGAACTTTTCTTCCTCTTCCTCAGGAACTTCGATGTCACATTCAACAAATCCGAAGAATTCTTCTGATTGAACTCTCTCCAACACTTCTTCTTGATTCAGCTTTTTTTCAAGTATTTTAGGGTAGAAAGAATTGTAAAACGTGTTGACAAATTTTTGTAAATTTGTATGAGTTTTTACACGCTTCATCCAGTCACACTCCCAAATCGAGATTACAGTGTAACCTAATGCTCGAAGATATTCTTCATTTTCCATCGTAGTTTTAAACAGATTTGCTTTTGATTTTCTTCCACTAGCTTGAAGCTCTTGCTCTTTAGCGTTGTTATAAGAGCAGTCGTGTCCATGCCAAAAACATCCGTGGAATTGAAAGACATGAGGATTTTCAACACAGAAACCATCAACTGGTAATCCTCGCTGTCCGAGAGTAACTTCTCCTCCATTGAGCTGATGTCTGATATTGATTTTTTTTGAGAACATTTGGAACTGTAACCAGCTATGAGCTATCTTGCTAAATTTTACTGGTTCAGCGACAAAGGAGTTTTCGATTTTTCTTCTTCGAGGATAGCCAGTAGGCATTGATTGCATCATACACCATAAATAGAGCGCATTTGCATCAACTCCATAGATTCTATCAAAAATCTTTGCTTCTTTTCCCAACCAATGTTCTCTAATTTTAGTTATACCTTTTTCGTGATATCTATGCATCACTAGACTTGGCCCACCAACTATGTTTTTCTTTATTAGAGGATAAAGTTCTGCATTGCAGTTGTCAAGCAGACAAATTGGGAGAGTCTGACGAAACGAGTTACCAAGTTCATCAAAATTCAAGTATGTAGAGAGGTATGGAGGGGGTGGTTGAGGAGCTTTGTTAAACATCCATCGAATCGCTAATCCTGGTAAAGATATACCATCTTTTAACATATCAATCCCATGCTCTCTGTAGATCGATCTTTGTCTTTCCAACGCTTGAACAAATGGTTTTACATCCAAGTTGTTGTACCATTTTAAAAAATCCCTCATTGTCTTCATGTCGTTATTTTTCCATGCTTCTTGACAAATTATGTACTCTTCTTCACTGATATTCTTTTGTTTTAAATAACTGTAAAAAGCTTCTCTTGGAGGTAGATGTTCTTGATTAAGTTGTTCCAAGTCTTTCATCCATTCATAAGGAAAAAATCCTTTTCCAGCTTCACATTTGTATGCTTTGAGATACATTTCATAGCTATATCCAGGAGCGATGAAGTTTGTACAATCTAAAAACAAAAAAGATTCTATTCCGATAACAGGCATCTTGGTTCCTTTTTTTATAACAAAATCAAAATCTGTGTCGGAGACATCTTTCAATTTTTGAAGCAGTTTTCCTTTCATCACATTGACATCATAAGTCTGTGAATTGAAACCTAGAATAGGGAGTTTTTTCATATAGCTGTACAAATCATCCAGAACATTTTCAGCTCCTGTTCTACGTCTGAAACGATTTTTTTCAAAATCACTACGAAACTTTTCTTCAGCTTCTTCCAGTCGTTGTAATTCACCTTCTATCTGTTTTATGATTCGCGAAAATTGTTTTTCCAATCGGCTATATGATTCTTCACTAATATCATCCAAGTATTCAATGAACCTTCCAACGCATTCATCATCATCCCCATTATTGACAATACAACACGGGTTGTTGAAGCCTGGTACGTTTGAACAAATTGAAATACTTAAAAGTTTATGCTCATTCGTGTAAATGGTTGTGTCTGTATCTCGATCTTTTTCGCAATTAGGTAACAAACACTCTATGTCGAATGTTGCAAAAAATGGATAGTATCTCAAGGAATCATCTGACCCGATATCTATCCCGAATTGAACCTTCAGTTTGTCGAATATTGTAGCAGTAGGACTGTATTGCCCTCCAGAAAACTGCATAGTTGTTGCCTCTGAGATTGAACATCTGTGTCTTTTCAGATTCCCCAATCTATCATAACAAGTAGAACAGGTTGGACATCTGTAGGCTTTGACATATCCTTCCAAGTTTGTAATAAGACTGAAGTGATTGATATAAAGATCCAAATATAGATTCTCCTTATAACTGGAGTTTGAATTCCAAATAACTGTTGAAGTCATATCATCATTTAAAGAAAACACTGTTATCTTCAGTTGAAATGATCGCTCCAAAAGCAATAAATCAGCTTCTGTCACTCCTTTCCCATCACACCTTTTACCACTATCACCATAGATGAAACTATGATATTGTTGTTGGTACTCCTTCACCTCCTTAATTATCGGATCTTTTGCAATTCCACCGTTTTTTTGTAGTTCTTTGTGTAATGCTAGACATCTAAAAAAACAAAGATTGTCTGTAATTCGTTTTACTTTTGTGTTTTTTAACATGGTTCGTATGTGTCTGTTGTTAAGGAGGTGAGAGGGTAAATGCTCTGGTGGTGATCCAACTTTTCCCATTCCGAGTAGTTTGTAGAAATAAAACGAAATGTTTGTGATTAACATCAATCTCCAAGTCGTATTTGGTCTCCGTCTCAAGCTATTTGTACGATGATCAGTCTCCATAACATCAACAAAAAAGTCATCAAGATCTCCTTCAGTTTCAATCAGTTTAGCTTTTGGATATACGGTAGCATTGTTTGATGATGAGTGAAAGTATCGGAGTTCACCATCATTTTTATTTTCTAGTATACAACCTACGCTACAGTTGACTTTTGCTCTCGAGCTCAATTGTTTCCAAACTTTTTTTAGCAATTCTAACACTCTTGAATCATGATAGTCATTTTGGTAGGTATCAGCTTGGTCTCTTGGAATCCCATCCCAAAGTCTTACATTTAAAAGTTCTATGACTTTTCCAGCTTTATGTTTCATTTTCATAGCTCCCCAATATCTAGCTATCAAATCATCCCATTCTTCATCTTGAAAAGTTGGAGCTGTGCTATCATCAACAATACCTAGGGTTGATGCTCGGGTAGGTCTTTCAAAATTTGAATCTTCCATTTCTTCTTCTTCTTGTTCTTCCTCTTGTGCTTCTTCCTCTTCTTCTTCTTCTTCTTCTTCTTCTTCTTCTTCTTCTTCTTCTTCTTCTTCTTCTTCTTCTTCTTCTTCTTCTTCTTCTTCTTCATTTTCTATCATTGGATCATTTTCATTTTCTTCAACTATCTCCTCCACAACCGGCTCTATATCTTGAGCTATTATGCTAGTCTTTGGTGGTGAAGGCTCAGCACCAAATCCTATTTGATTGATTGTTTCATCGGGTAAACGAAAACAAATGAGATTTTCTTCTAACCATTTCCAATTAGGGGAAATTTCAGGGTTTTTTTCTTCTACATTCTCCTCCCGATAATTTAAACTTTGTCTACAATAGAAATGTTAACACATAATAGTTGTTCTATAAAACATTCACATACATTTTATATAAAATGTAACAGAAGAAAAAATGACTTAAACACCATTATCAATTAATTTTTAAAATGGAATTAGGAAAAAAGGCTCAAACATTATTATTAGTTAGGTTTTTAAAAACTTACTGTGTACTATGACATGAATTCCCAACTCCCTCTTTTACATTAATTCTCTGATATTCTGAGTCTTGTCTACAATAAAGAGATAACGCATTATTTTTGCTGATTCATGAGATGAGTATAAAAAAAAACAGCAAAAAAATTACTCTACTAATGTTATTAATTTATGATTTTAAAAACTTACTGCTTATCAAAGGCTATTGTATTTTCAGTAGTTGCTGAAACTTGAAAAGTCGAAGGTTTGTCTTGAAAAGCATTTTCAAGTTCCATCTCCATTTCATTTTCATATTCAGCATTGCATTCATCATTCATGTATTCATTATCAGCGTTTGAAAAACTGATATCATTTTGATTTTTCATGAGCCATTCCCATTCCTTATGTATGTCTACATCAGTATCATCCTCTTCTGTTTCCATAGCACTATAATAACAATAAAATCATTACTTTTTAATAGAAGTGACAATAGCACATAAAAAGGTAAGTTAAATGTCTCAGCTAATAAATTTTACCTTGTGAATAAAACTCCTAGTAGTCAGTTGGTATATTATATAGTAGATGTTGAGGCATCAGTTACTGTTGTTAGAACGAGTGATTTATTGTGTGAAAGCATTACTTTTCAAGTAGACAAAAAATTAAGTGAGATAATTAAGTCAGATAATTAAGTATTAAGTTCAATGAAAATTTTCAAATTCACACAGAAAAACTTTTAATAGTCAGTGGATGTAGTAGTAGTAGATGTTGCTCCTCCGATCACTGTTGTAGAACTGGATGCTTTCTGTGTGAAAACAGTGGCTCTTAAATAGGTAAAGTTGCACTGGTTGAACTCTATGAATACCAACCTTCTTTATAATATAACTATGAATCAGAATTTTGTCCACGCGAAAACCAATGCTTTCGCGGGAATAAATAATTTATTTTCACGCGAATGGAAACCGTTGCTTTCGCGGGAATAAATACTTTGTTTTCACGCGAATGGAAATCGTTGTCTTCGCGGGAATAAATAATTTATTTTCACGCGAATAGAAACTGTTGCTTTCGCGGGAATACAAATTTTATTTTCACGCGGATACAAACCAATGCTTTCGCGGGAATAAATACTTTATTTTCACGCGAAGGGAAACCGTTGCTTTCGCGGGAATAAATAATTTATTTTCACGCGAATAGAAACTGTTGCTTTCGCGGGAATACAAATTTTATTTTCACGCGGATACAAACCAATGCTTTCGCGGGAATAAATAATTTATTTTCACACGAATGGAAACTGTTGTTTTCGCGGGAATAAATACTTTGTTTTCACGCGAATGGAAACCGTTGTTTTCGCGGGAATAAATAATTTATTTTCATGCGAATAGAAACTGTTGCTTTCGCGGGAATACAAATTTTATTTTCACGCGGATACAAACCAATGTTTTCGCGGGAACAAATACTTTATTTTCACACGAAGGGAAACCGTTGCTTTCGCGGGAATAAATAATTTATTTTCACGCGAATAGAAACTGTTGCTTTCGCGGGAATACAAATTTTATTTTCACGCGGATACAAACCAATGCTTTCGCGGGAATAAATACTTTATTTTCACGCGAATGGAAACCGTTGCTTTCGCGGGAATAAATAATTTATTTTCACGCGAAAGCATTGGTTTGTATTCGCGTGAAAATAAAATTTGTATTCCCGCGAAAGCAACAGTTTCTATTCGCATGAAAATAAATTATTTATTCCCGCAAAAGCAACGGTTTCCCTTCGCGTGAAAATAAAGTATTTATTCCCGCGAAAACATTGGTTTGTATCCGTGTGAAAATAAAATTTGTATTCCCGCGAAAGCAACAGTTTCTATTCGCGTGAAAATAAATTATTTATTCCCGCGAAAGCAACTGTTTCTATTCGCATGAAAATAAATTATTTATTCCCGCAAAAACATTGGTTTGTGTCCGCGTGAAAATACAATTTGTATTCCCGCGAAAGCAACAGTTTCTATTCGCGTGAAAATAAATTATTTATTCCCGCGAAAGCAACGGTTTCCATTCGCGTGAAAATAAAGTATTTATTCCCGCGAAAGCATTGGATTGTATCCGCGTGAAAATAAAATTTGTATTCCCGCGAAAGCAACAGTTTCTATTCGCGTGAAAATAATTTATTTATTCCCGCAAAAGCATTGGATTGTATTCGCGTGAAAATAAAATGTGTATTCCCGCGAAAGCAACAGTTTCTATTCGCGTGAAAATAAATTATTTATTCCCACGAAAGCAACAGTTTCCATTCGCGTGAAAATAAAGTATTTATTCCCGCGAAAGCATTGGATTGTATCCGCGTGAAAATAAAATTTGTATTCCCGCGAAAGCAACAGTTTCTATTCGCGTGAAAATAATTTATTTTATCCCGCGAAAGCATTGGATTGTATTCGCGTGAAAATAAAATGTGTATTCCCGCGAAAGCAACAGTTTCTATTCGCGTGAAAATAAATTATTTATTCTCGCGAAAACATTGATTTTCGCGTGGACAAAATTCTGATTCATAGTTATATTATAAAGAAGGTTGGTATTTATAGAGTTCAACCAGTGCAACTTTAGCTATTTAATAGCCACTGTTTTCACACAGAAAGCATCCAGTTCTACAACAGTGAGCGGAGAAGTAACATCTACTACACTTTCCATTGCAACTACTAGAAACTTTCTCTTTATAAAAGGTAAAATTTTAAAAAAATTATTATTCCCTACCTAGCAAAGATCAAAATTAGTTTAGCTATAATGTAAAGTATGAAATAAATAATCTTTTAGTTCCACATGAAAAGCTGAATTATATATTATTTCTTTTTTAGAATACTATGGAGGATTTTTCTGCTTCTTACACGGATTTAAAGCCAGTCGAAAACAAACAAAAAACATTCAAAACACCCTCCAAAAGAAAAAACTCTAACTCTGTCACAAAAGAAGCAACAATAAAGAGACGAGCTCTTCCAAAACTGGTTTTACCCACAACATCAAACAATATGGAACAAAAAGAATTGCTCACTGATGCTGACAGAGCTCTCAAGATGGCCAAATCTCTCCAAAAATGGAAGGCATGTGATTTGAGAAAGATTGGAGGGTTTCTTACACTAGCATCACTTCCTGTTCCATCAGTTTTGCAAATCGCTTCTATTGAACAGAGTACTGGTGCATATGGAAATTACTACATTCTCACTTATCTTGATAATTCAACTGGAGCGAATTTTCAGAAAGTTGTTTGCCCAAGTAGAGTAGTTGAAAGCTTCAATGTTGATAACTACCCATTACCTTTCAACATTTTGTACTTGGGTGAGATGGAAAACTTAAAAAAACCAGAGACTACTTACTACAATGTCAAACGTATCAGCACAAAACGCTTAACCACAATGGAAGCTACTGCTGAAGCTGAAAAACTGAGAAAAATGAGTGAAGAAGAACTCAAACTCGATTACGACATCGAGTATCTCAGCAGTTTCAAAGATTGTTCCATTTTTGCTTACATCGAAGTTGTAGAAAGATTCATTCCTTTCCGATTCAATGGAGAAGAATCCATTGTAAATTGCATTCGCTATGTCGCTGAAAAGAATGGAAAAAGAGAGACGAGAACGCTTTTACTACCGATCAGATACAACGAGGAAGCTAAAAGATGTGCACCTGGTGTGATGATTTACAAAGGAAGAAAACAGAGTAAGAATGGAAATCCTATTCCATACCACAATGTTGTCTTCATTTCTTCAACCAACACTAGTGATTGGGAGCAATATTGCACACAAACAAATTCCAATGAGGCGCTAACAAAAACGAATAATGAGGATGAAGTTCTTAAGGAATTCCTAGAAAACGAATTACAAGATTTTGATGAACAGCTTGGTGTTGATGGTATGTAAACTCAATATCAAATGCTGACAACAGGTAGTCTCAAGCAGATAATGAATGTATAAAAAAGCCTGTGTATTGATTGACATTACAAGTTGTACTGTTTTGTATTACTTACTATTTACCGACTCTAACTATATTATATGGAGAGATTTTCCCTACTTATTATACAATAAGTGTATATAATCATATAATGATTCATAGAAAAGTCTAAAGGTTCTCAAGTGATTAACTCACCAAAAGTTCCGGTTTGCAAAATATTTGAAGATCTTCCTATCCCAAGCATTATACGAGTGACTGTACTTTTTTATCCAGTTGAAATGGCTAAAAACTTTGGTAATGTGGAAGTTCCTGTCGGTGTGCGCGCCAGTTGGCGCCAACCCACGCCTGTTGGTGTCGCGCACACCAAATAATTGCCAATATTCCACGGTTTGCCGTAAGTTTGCGCGCACACACATTTTTGCCATGCCAACATGCGCGCCAATATTTGATATTAGTCGTTCGCCCCACACTCGCATGGTTTAAACTCGACGATGCTCACTAAACGATTTATTCAATAACCCCTACTCCTGTTATTGTAGTACGGGTTTTTCGTGAGCGATCCAGCAACAGTCATAATTTTCCTCTTTTGGCTAGGCCAAGGTCATTTTCTGCAGCAAAATTGTTCTTCTCATATTCACTGCAATTATTATTTGTCATTTACATTACATAGGAAATAAACTCTCTATCAAATAAAACCAATAACCAATCTCCAACCAAACAACCCTCTTCGCTCCAACATTCTTTATAGTCAAGGACGATAAAAATTTGGTCATCATTGAACGACACCTTACCTGTAAGGCTGATCGTCGTTGTGAGTGAGTAGTAATAATAATAATTATAATAATCATCAACAACAACTTTTTAATTATTATTATTATCATTTATTTATTATTACTATGAATTTTTTATTTATTATTTTATTAGTTATTTGTTTATTAATTAATAAATAATAAGCTATTATAATTATTTATATTTTTCATTTTACTATTAGAGTTGTCATGTCAGGTCCATTCATTCATTATTTAGTACTATACATACTACTTACTACTTCTTTTTATTATCATCATGATCATGACTACTACTACTTATTTATTTATTATTATTTTTTACTATATAAATAATATTGTTGTTGCTGTCATGTTTTTTTTTTATTATATTCCTTTACGTTTTTTTTTAATATTGATAATAGTTGATGATAGTAACTCATTCATTGATTATTATTATTGATAATTTTACCATCAATTCTCATTATTATTATTAAATAATTATTAAACATGGTAAACATATAACTACTGTGACTGTTCGTTATTATTGTTTGTTGTTGCATTTTTGTTATCATCATCAACTTCAAGTGCAACATTATTTATTATTATTACTTTGTTTAATTACGAATGGTAGCAATGGTGAAAGTTTTTTGTTGCTTTCATGTATAGAAATGATGAGTTAATCATATTTTGATAGTATATTACATGTTATAATAATTTTTAGCAAGTAATTTTTATAAGAATAATAATTATTATCAAAAAATAATTATTGTTATTTTCCTTTAATTTAAGTCTGCTGTTGTGTTATTCGTTTGCATTTTGTTGACCTAGAGTAGCCCTTTACACGTTCCTGCTCTCCATCCACCATACGATGTTCTCCATTCAATATCCTCCTCTCCATCCATTGTATCATATTCTCCATCCACTATTCATGCTCTCCATCCCCAAACTCCTTGCTCACCATCCATCATGTCCTGCTCTCCATCCATCACCACCTGCTCTCCATACACAATCCCATGCTCTACATCTACCATCTCGTGCTCCCTATCCACAATCTCGTGCTTTACATCTACCATCTCATGCTCTCCATCCGCAATCTCGTGCTCTACGTCTACCATCTCGTGCTCTACATCCACAATCTCGTGCTCTACATCTACCATCTCATGCTCTCCATCCACAATCTCGTGCTCTACATCTACCATTTCCTGCTCTCTATCCATCATCTCCTGCTCTCCATCCACCATATCATACCCTCCATCCACTATATCTTGCTTTCCATCCACCATGTCATGCTTTCCATCTACCCCCTGCTCTCCATCCATCCACCATCTCATGCTCTACATACACCATATTCTGCTCTGCATCCACCACGTCATACTCTCCATCCACTATATCCTGCTCTTCATCCATTATATTCTGCCCTTCATCCACCATCTCCTGCTCTCCATCCATCATCTCCTATTCTCCATGCATTATCTCCTGCTCTTCATCCACTATGTCATACTCTCCATCCACTATATCCTGCTTTCCATCCACCATGTTCTGCTTTCCATTTACCTGCTCCTGTTCTCCATCTAGGATTTCCTGCTCTCCATCAACCATCTCCTGTTTTCCATCCACAATCCCGTACTCTACACCCAACATCTCCTGATCTACATCTACCATCTCCTGCTCTCCATATATCAACCAATTCCTGCTCTGCTCTCCATCCACCCTACCCCTTAGTTCATTTCATCACTTACTGTTTCTGCAACTAACACGATGGCAGATTTTACTGTCAAGCATTTTGACAAAAATCACTTCAGTATGATACTATCCCCATTTGGCGCGGTTTCCCCTTCTTCCAAGTCTCACTCTTGGCCCCTCACTTTAGGTTGGCGAGCCTGGCGATTTGTGTTTATTGGAGTTTTTAAACCCCCAATGAAGGGGACACAAACATACAGTGTGACTTATGTTGGCCTAGTAGTAGTAGGCATTAATTTGTAAATGATTATTATTATTAAGTATAATAATTACTAATAATTTTCTTAAAATATAATAATAATTACTGGTTAACTGCAAGTCTTCCATTATTATTACTGTTGATGTTCGCAATGACTTTGTTGTATACCGCTTGATGATGATGATCATTAAATTTATAACAATTAGCATCATTATCATCAAAAAATGAAATTTATCACCATAACAATAATGATTGTATATATCTTTATCACTTGCTTTATTCATCGCCCTACTTACTTTTATCTGAACCTACGATGTAATATGTTCATTACTATAATTGTTTTACATCTACTAGTTGTAAAATGTCTGATATATATTTTGATAGTAATACTTCATTAAAAAAGAATTGACATCTTACCACACTCACCTCTCAAACAAGATATATTATAAAACATATTTATTCATATCATAAGTTCTCATGATAAAACACTTCCTCCTAAACAGACAATTTTGCTAATGATAAATAATAATCAATTGTCACTGAATTAGATGAGTAATAGCACTTATGCTGCTCCCAATTTTGAGAGAATTTAATTTAAACTTATTTAGGTTGAAAGATGTTCAAAAATGAATGCGGAGTTGTCCTCTTGTCGGTAAAGCGGTTCCTATGAACGCAGTTAGCACTGGCCTGGGCGAATTTTTTTCCTGAAGATGCAACAAGTTAAATAGAGCCATAAAGCGAGTTTTTAAAATTTTGGCTATTTGTATAGAAGTAGAGCCTTCTAATTATTGGCTATGTGCAGAAACGTTTGTGATTACAAATTTTTTTTCAGTTTTTTATGGTAGAGTTGCTATTACGAACAAACCAACATTTACGTGACAGTGTTTCATAATAAAAATCCAAAAAACTGATGGATAGTTTTCATACAAAAAAATAGTTTTTAGGTCTAAATTTATTAAAACATACCATAAGTATTTTTCATAATAAACAAGATAAAAACGAAAACGTTGTTGAAATTATATTTTCGGCGTTGTTTTTGTTTCACATTAATGATACTAATTAAATCTAAAAGACTTGCCATCTTTCTGAGAAAACAAAATGAAAAGCACTAAATAATAATGAAAATTTTGAGAAGTTCTTTTTAAACTGAAGACTCATGAAAATTTTACGATTATGCGTTCAACTTTCTATGTAAAATTATAATGGAACTACTGCTTGCAGATATCCCCTTCTGTCGACCATACCGCTGTAGACCTCCATAGGCCTATTGTACATTTTGTTGCTGCAAGTCAATTTTCTCAATAGTTTTACAATACTCAATGAGAGAACAATTCTACGTGCAGAGTCTGTCTAGCAAAGCCCTTTCTATGCCCTTTATAGGCGCTAGGTATGTGTACCTACGAAAACTTAATGATGCATTAACCATCAGTTTCCACTCACCAACAAATCATCGATGTTTGTAGCCAAAACTCAGTGCAATTATTCTCTTGTAGTGTTTTAATTGCTAGCTATTGAAATTGATGAATTTTTAATTTGCTTTATTTGTATAAATTTATTTCGGCTCAATACAATTTTGCAAATTGTTCACTAAAAGCTTTGATTCTTTACTATGTGTCATAGTCTTAAGATGCACTTTGTTTTCTGTAGTATCAGAGACCTAGACAGTACAGTCCAGACCAGATAGGTTGTTGGCCTAGCATCCTCACTGATGTAGCCATCATGACCACTATTTCGTGTGGTTGCAAACAGAAACAGACAAGCGCTTGCTCGCCAAAGACAACCATTAGGTCCTATTATTCAATGGAATATAGTAATCTGGCTCGGTTAAGTTTGGTTCAGAAAGATCATCATTCATTCTATACATTGTAAACCCATAAACAGGTAATTTCAGTATTTTGTATGTATCTGATTGATATGGCGGCCCTGAAGTTTATGAAATTTAACAATGGAAAATGTGTTTTCATGATTTCATTATATCTTTCTTGATTATAACATTTATGATATACATTATGTATAGAAGTTGCGAAGAAAATGCAAATCTGTTTTTTTGGTCAAAGAACGGTGCTGTCTGTCAACTGTTCAAACCTTAGCACAATAGATCAGGTGGTCGTTAAACTGCTTGGACCATTTCAAAATTGTTCAGGCCTTTTCATAAATCGTCCATACTGTTTCTGAAGTGTTCAGTTTAAAAATTAGGCAGTGGTTAGAAAATACTGTTTTATTCCAAGAAATTTCATGGCTACCAAGGGTGATATTTACTCATTGAAAGCACAAAATTCCCTTCAAGATATTTTTCATTAGGCGTCTTGATGCATCCTCGCAAGTAATTTCAAAGCAAAGAATCTTGCCTACTTCAAAAGCGTTTGTGTTGTGAGCCACCATAATATTTTAAATTTCGTTGCAATGTTACTATTATTTGAATGAAATTGGTGAACAATATGTAATTTTTTCACATTACTCTCAATTTTCAGACTAGACTTACATATCAGTTACATAACTTCATGATAGATTTTATTTGAATTTCATTTCGTCTCCCGTATACCATTAGCTTTTCATCTCCGTTACAGGTATCCGCATAGATGATATTGAGAACTGATGCAGGTGGCGAGACAGTACATTGGTAGTCAACATATTACTAGCAGCATTAGCTTGTACTACTAGTGGAAACGGTAGAATGCAAACTCACAAGATTAGTTTTTGTCATTGCTGTTAAAAGTAATGCCTTCATTTTGAGATTGATTTATTGTCAGCAGTTGCGTATGTTTCCGTGTTTTTCTGTGCAGTGTCTACCCCCTCAAAACATTGAATGAACCACCAAATACTTATTAAATATGTAATTACGTTGAATATTGCGTAACTGTTGAATGATTTTTCAAATATTTTAATTGCTTGAGATATTTCAGATTCAAATATTAGGAGCTGTGAAACCTTTCCATTTCACTCTGCAATGTTAGTGTGGCATTTAAATACTTGTGACTTTGTGCTAATTGCGTTTTGTTTAACTCAATATAGCTGGTTATAGGAAACGCCGTATCTATGTATCCGATAACGCGTCTGTTATGTTTTTGTTTTATATAAAAATTAAACAATATATTTTGTAAACAGTAGATGTTTGATATAATTTTTCACTGATTCTTTTACACAATTGATATAATAAGATCAAATATATTATAAAATAGGATTTTCGTGCAAATTTTGCCGTTTTATTTTCACATATGACACTGGTTAAATACATATGCATGAGCGCCCAAGTGACATGATTCAAATATACCCGGAAAAATACAGTTTAGTAACACGCAGAACAAAGCTCTGTTCGGTGATTGCGTGAACAGACAACTTCTCATCAAGTATTGATTAGATATACTAAATAAAATAAGTCAATTTACAAAAATTGTTAATTGCTGTAGATAATAATCACAAATTGTCATTTATAAACCATAAAAAGGTTAAAGGTGCATGTACGTCAAGCGCCAAACAGAAGAAAAAACGATATCAAAGGGGATGCCACACAAAACAGATGAGCCAATACTAAAATATTTACGAGCATGTCCGTAATCAAAAGCATAAACATATGACTCAAGTTAACATAACATGGTATTATGATTGTAAAAAGGCTGTAAAACGTAATAGAATATGCCAATGTTCTACATTCAATGGCAGATTTTGAAGTTCCTTTTCCATTGGAAATTCAATCCTATTCTGTAAGTGACATTGTCGATCAAGCTTGCAAACGCCTAGGGAGCATGCCTCTGTTACTGTTATGGTAATGGTACATCCTCTCTGTCTGAAATGACATAAAAAGCATTATGAATCAAAGCAAAATAATATGGTGACATCTGTTGGTTTCACAGCTGTAAATAAGTGCCAGAAATGAGACGCGAACAGGGACCTGGTGAAAGCCATATTTCAACTTCTCATGCGACCTGATAATCTGCACTTTATTATGTCCAGCAGACATTTATAATTTCATTCATGTGCTATCATTTGAAAGTTTTCTGTTTAGTTGAAATTAATTTTTAATGACGTTTATTTATGCGTAACTTCAATACTAGAAGTAATTATTAAAAATTGTATATTTTACCCAAAACAATAATAAAACCGACAATAAGAACAGCTACAATGAAATGTTATTAATTATAGTAATAATAATTGCGCTGCATAATGGAAATTGTTCTCATTTATCAGTTACATACTGAGAGATTGGTCCATGGGAGATGTTCACGATTAATTATTATTTCAGATTCATAAAATACGCAATAAAAACAAGTAGTGACATTAGATAACTATGTGTTATGTAATACTGATAATGTGCCTTGGATCTGAATTATTTATATTATATTACCACAGGGCCACCAAATCTACAGATATGGAGCATCATTAATTTATGTTAACAAAGTTAATTAAACTTATATCACAGGATTATGACCTTGCTGTATAAAAATTATGTCAATTAATTTAATGTTTTTTACATGTACAAGGTAAGAAAATATTTCATAAAAAACGTTTTAAAGGTTATATGCTGATCCCTGTCACCTTCTTGGCAACGTCACACTACTATGAAAGCTGCGGTAAACGCCTTTAAATGGAATAAAAGGTAAGTTAGCCATTGTCTTCTAATAATAATGTGTATCATTAGTAGCGTGATTTCGGTAGCATCAGTTTGGGGAGACAAATACCACGAGATCTATACTGAGGAACATAGCAAAAAATGCATAGGTTTGAAAAACCTGCAAAGCACAATACGGTTTGACTAATATCTTAATACAGGTTAGCCCATGAATAATACTTCCTATGCCTAGCTGACTAACAGCACAATTGACAACAGTTTTAATATGGGTTTCATTTTAAAAATGTAAAAGTTTTACACAACTCAATTTAGCCAAGTTTGTTAAACAATATCGTCAAATATGTCCACTATTTAAACATTAGTTTAAAATCAGCTACAGCTACCGCTTTGCATAACTTCAAACTAAACATTCAACATAAATGGTAAATGCTTATTTCTTTGAAGCTATTGTCTGTTCTGGGTCGAAGTAACAAACTGGCATTGTAGATGTAAAGCTAAAACTTAAAATGTTTTTATGATATAATACATACATAATACTAAAAGTATGGACACTTTGTTTGCATTTCAGTATGGCAATCTCTCAATAAATGTCAAAAACATATTTATGAACATTCTGCATAACTCTCCTTGAACAAATTCGCTAAAAGAGCACACTCTTGGCTCATTATTGGCGCATTGATCAGTTTTTGTTAAAATTTGTTTTAATTCCATGCCCAAACTGTTGCTCAGATCAGGTATAATGTTATCCCGAAATATTCAACTGCTATTGGCAAAAATCAGAGTTGTCTCGATACTGGATCAAAAGAATTCAATGGCTGTAAAAACCCAGCATCATTGTAATTTTTCCGTATTCACGGCATTGTCTCACAACATTACAATTTTAGTTATCGGAAAGAAAATCTCAGTGTGACAAAGATGAATCAAGCGATTGAGGACGATGAAAATAAATCTAATTTGTCTCCTTAACCATGAGGAAAAATTTATGCACAAATACCAATTCTTCATAAAAAATTACAAGCAAAAGCCAAAATGAAATGCGAATGAAGTATCCACACTTTAATGCTATATATATGAAACAGTAAAACTTGTCTTTAATGGGGTTGTGACTGGGGTTATCCCCCCTTATAGGGGGCGCTGTGCACATCACACTGGAATTTGTTAAAAGTTTTATATAGAGTACAATGCACAAACACGGAATTATGATATTTCAATTAGAATAAACAGGCTATTGCAATGCGATTGATATAATTGAACAAGCCACGGAGTTTACAGGGCTATAGCAGATTACACGTACATAAGTTTTTAATCACACAAGTGTAGCTATAGAGCATAATAATCATTAAATAACCACGATGCGGTCAGCGATTATATGCGATCATTGGTACAGTAGTTAATAAATACTATAAGACACCAACGATTAATTAATTTATTTAACGCAACGTTTACGTGTAAATGGATTGTCTGGTATCTGTGCGGGAAATAATAATAATACAAGTAATTAATCATTAGCATCTATCCACACCTCTATGAAACTATTATTATAAATGACAATAAGAATTTAATGTGGTGATAATTTTTTATAATAATAAAATCAATTATTCATTTTTTTATCATAACTGATTTATTAATATAATAACTATAAATAATAATAATATAAGTTGTTACTAGTATAATTATCATTTATTATTACAAAATTATAAGAAGCATCACTTTAATCATTATTATTATCGTAATAACAATTCAATAATAACCTTAATAATTACAATAGCAATCATAAACGGTAGAATCATAATTATAAATGATTATAATAAATAAAAAAATTTTAATAATAACTATATAAGAAAATAGTTAGAATAATGATAACACGGGCATCAGAGGCTTGTCGAAAAAGAAAAGGGAGCCGATGCGCCCGTTACTAAATGTGTTAGTAATAACCTAGCTTTTTCACTCAGTTTCAATGAATTGGGTTTGAGATATTGAACCTTTTGCAAGCAACCGGATATTGCTACGAATAGTTTTTATTACAGGACGCATCGTCTCTGTTACTTTTTTCGGCAAGCCCCGGAGTTTCGTGGATAATAACTGTAATAAATAATAATTGAAAAAACTGTAAAAAAAATATAAATCTCTGTTGCTGCTGTCTTTAAAAATAGTGTAGTGTTTTTAGGGACATGTCATTATAGTATATGATTGACAGCGTGGAAGCTATCAGGAAAAAACTGTCACGACACGAGTCTGCATGAAGTAACTATATTTCATACTACGAACGATGGTAACTTCCGGTTGGATGCAGAAAGTTCAAAGAGAGATAACTCTTAATGTCACAACACCATTATAATGTGAGGGACGCCAACATTTACACTACAGTAGCCGCCATTATTTACCTTATTATCGACTTACTCACCTACGAACATGTACATTGTCTACACATTTTATTCAGTGTTCTATTATCCACCCATGTCTAACTACGAGAGTCTATTCAGTGCGGTTCTATTGTGTGTACCTAAATAGATATTTTATTAATTATTATAATATTTTCCACGAAGTAGCAAACTACAATTTGGTGCTATGTTGTGAGACAAGGCGTGGCTTGTACATGATTTTACCCGCCCTCTTTGTATAAATATCTGTGTCAGTAGCAATAAAGTTCAGAGTTAGCCTAGCTCTCAGAAGATTCTCTTGCACAAGAAGCAGCACAGCTATAAGCTACAAAACTACAAGCGCTGACCTGGTCGACTATTGGCAAGCACGAGGCTTGGCGGAAAGTGAGAACGGTTCGCCCTGTTACTGCGTATTCCCTTGCTACAGTGAGGAGTGCGACGCAAAGCACCTGGTGCCCTAATAGTTTGGCTCCTACCAAAGTCAGACGATAGAGTTCGAGACAAGCTAAACAACAATAATTGCATCATAATTATTGTCGATCACGACAAAGTCGAAGCAAGCTAAACAATAATTACAGTATAATTATTGTCGATCACTATAAGGTTCGGACTCAGCTGAACAATAATTACAGCATAATTATTGTGAACTGCCTACAGTCATTCTGCACCACATCCGGCCGGACCCATAAATGCACAAACCAGCAAACGCTCTTTAGCGATAATCACACATCATTGTACGCTGTCTTGGTTAGAAGCAGAGCATATTCGGGAAGTGTACAGGTGGCTACCACCCAGACATAAATTCCTGTACAATAACACCAGTTTGTTACTAATCATGCATGGCTCACTGCGGAAACTAAATGAAAATGATATTGACAGCAAAAATAATCAATTAGTGATACTTTTCTTATAAGCTTATTCTTATTATTAGCATTGATTAATATTATTCAGATGTAGTACCCACTTCGCCCATGGGTGATAATTATTATAATATTATTGTACTTTCTTACAGCACAGCCTGAGACTAAAATCAACTGTAACAGACCTAAAATCAGTTATATTTTAAAAAACAACAAATTAAAATAAAAATAAATAAAAACTACCAATAAAATACTAATGAGATATCATTAAACAGTATTATATATTTTACAAATAATAATAATAATAATAAATATTTTTATAATCATCATTTCATAAGCAACTAACATAGAATAGGACTGTTATAAATAAATGATCTTGTTATAATACTCATTTTAAATAATTATTATTATTGTTATCATTCTATTCCTAACTCAGACAGTTTTAGGTATGCTTTATTTTAATGATTAGCATACAAAAACAAATGCAAAAAATAAAAATTATTATTATTATTGTTTTGTTGATAATAATAAATAATAATGAATAATAATAATGAATATGTTATTTCCAGTAATAATAAAATTAAAACTAAGAAAAGGTTTTGGTAGGATGATTAGTAAACAGTAGTAGTTAGATAGGTAGGTAATAGTAAGTAGGTAGTAGTATGATCATTATTCTTGTAACTTCTAAGGCTACTACTACTACTACCTGCAACCAACTACTAGTACTACTACCACTACTACTACGTGGTGATTTCAAGTGCTAAAAATCATATTGATGTTAGGAAACCTAGATTTAATAGATATTATCTTTAATCCTAAACATAACATAATAAAATAAAAATAATAATTCTAACTTCGTTATAATCATAATGAAAATAAAAATAATAAGAATCTCATCTGTTGTCGTTCGTCGTTGTTGTTGAGAAGAATGAGAAAGGTAATAAAAATTACCACTACTTACCAGGGTCAACTAGATGTTAAATGATGATCAATTAGATTTCTAATAGTTTCTTGACACTAAAGAAACTTAGAGATGGTTGTTGGCTTTATTTGCTAGAGGGTTTATTTATTTTCTATGTAATGTAAATGACAAATAATAATTGCAGTGAAAATGAGAAGAACAATCAAAGAGAATAGTTCTATTCTCTTTGGAACAATTTTGCTGCAGAAAATGACCTTGGCCTAGCCAAAAGAGGAAAATTATGACTGTTGCTGGATCGCTCACGAAAAACCCGTACTACAATAACAGGAGTAGGGGTTATTGAATAAATCGTTTAGTGGGCATCGTCGAGTTTAAACCATGCGAGTGTGGGCGAACGACTAATATCAAATATTGGCGCGCATGTTGGCATGGCAAAAATGTGTGTGCGCGCAAACTTGCGGCAAACCGTGGAATATTGACAATTATTTGGTGTGCGCGACACCAACAGGCGTGGGTTGGCGCCAACTGGCGCGCACACCGACAGGAACTTCCACATTACCAAAACTTCAGTTACTTAGTATTTACTGACTCTAGCTATATTATATGAGATTTTCCCTACTTATTACACAATAAATGTATATATTCACATATTGTTTCATTTTTAATCACTATATTGATTCATTGTAGATATATTTCCTCTCTCTCCTCTCTCTCAAGATATCATATGAGTCGGAATTAAAAAAAATTATCAAACCTTAATTGCCTCACATTCAAAATCTAGACACCCTATGAGTTATAATTACGTATACAATTATGTAAAAAATTATCATAACTTAAATGCCATACATTTAGAATCTATATACCATATAAGTTCAAATTAAGTAAAAAAATAATCAAAACTCAAATGCCACTTAAATGCCACTCAAATGCCACTCAAGTACTCCTCAAATGAAATACAATATAAACTCGGCGAATCCATCCAACGCCGTAACCCATTGCATAACCCCAGATTTTGACCCCACAAAAAAACACTTGGTAGGGAGATCTGCTCATATATTACTACTACCAGTGCCACCTATAAAACTGTCGTGACGCCATTATGTAAAGGATTTTTGACCAATTTTAGAGCCGGCTTGTCATAGGTGGGTCAGCCAGTTGGCATTCTGACGTGGCCATATTTAAAAATGTTTCCAAAAGTTTCTTGCAGCATTGGGGATACTTTGATACTTTTCTATAAGACAAACTGATTTGATGGAACTTGATTAAACTTGATTAAACTGAGTTTTTTGTGAGTTTTTGTGAGTTTTTTGTTGAGTTTCTTTGGGTTAAATAAATATTATTTTCTTGCATTATTTTTTTCAACTCAAACCCCTTCATGGCTAATTTTTTAGCCAGGCAATAACTCTTCTCAAATACAATAATTTATTTGCAGAAAATCATTTACTGATCGAAAGGACTCTACAAAACCACAGAGGGCTGACAGATTGTCTATATTACACACTACTCTTCAAACTAGCAGCTCATCTGATCAGCAGCAGTCGTGTTCTCCCGGAGACAACTCTCAAGCTGAGTCTGAATCTTTGCCACCAGCATATGAAGTAGCTATGGAGTATTCACTGCCATCTGCTAAGAAATCTTTCTCCCCTCCCTCATATGAGTCGTGTACATCGTAAACAAAACATTATGACTTCTTTGTAAAGCTGCGTTTTCTTCCGTTAGACTGACTACAACTATAAAAACTATTTTGCTCACAATATTGCTTAAAGCCTAGCCCCTAAAACCTAATTTTTCTCCCTACTTTCTAGCTTCATCTATTTACATGCATATGCATTTAAAGATATTCTCACGGAAAGTTAAAACCACAATAATCGATTCCTGTTTATATTCAACTGGAAACAAAAATCATGATTCGCAGATCAAAATTGATATGAAATTTCTTAGCTAGCAAAGATATCAGAAGTAGTTCAGTTTATTTGAGCATTTGCAAAATGAGTCAAATATCATTTCACTGCCTAAAAAGTTTACCGCTAAAATATTGATACTTGTTGTGAGCGTTTGCTACTGTTATGTTTTTCAACATAATAAAAAATAATTTTACATGAAATAAAAAAACTGACGGAAAAATATTTTCTGATCCTTGAGTGAACTTATTAAAAAACTTCAATTGTATAAAAGATTATATTATTATGCACTTATACCCAAAGATACTTGCTTCAAGTAAACATGCAGCATATGTACATATTAAATGATAATCAGTTGGCAAATTAAATATTTAATTCATTTGTTGGGAGATCACACAAATTGCACCAGAAGCTGTCCGAAGTTTTCTAAATTTTTTTTTTTGTCTTATACTGAATAAGCCGACGGTCTACTGTAACTTTACTACTACAAAATTTGGAGTCGTCTGCTCTCTCCTAAAACAAACGTATGTATACATGCGCAAGTACACAATGATGTTTCAATTTTGTCTTGAAGTTTGCTGGCAGTTTGGATTGGACTTCTCCGGCATTGAATGCTAGACAAATTTCTATTTCTGTAAGGCCTAAAATTCAACACTAAATAAATTTTTCAAAAATGAACCAAAGCGTAACTTGAGGGAAACTTTTTGAGTCTTATTCTATTAATTTCAAAATTTTATCGGTTTTGTACACAGTCAGATGAAAAAATTTCAACATCCACTTGACTAGCATCATTTGGTACCAGTATTCGTTATAACCGCTAATATTGCACAAAAATATGCTGTTGTTTTGTAAATGGAATCTACTAATTTCTTGAGATTTTGCGAATAAACTAAGCTACAGGAATTAAGGAAAACTTTATACACGCTTCACCCCTAGAAATACTCTTCACAATGAGAAGGCAACCTTGAAACAGATAAAGGGAGAGTAAAATGTTGTGGTAGAATTTTGAGTATGGTATCTAAGAGCTAATAGTTATCTTAGAAGCACCAATTATGAACGCGCTTAAGTGCCACCACAACCCTAAGACAAGGTACTGTGCTGGTAGTACAACCTGCTGTGTCAGCAACACAGTAACACAACCTGCAGGGCTGGTACTGACCCTGCTGTGCCATATCGAGCTGGCACATGTTGGCCGCTTTAGCCAAAGAAATTGCAAATAGCAGAGAACCTTTATTAGCCCTAATGCTGGGAGTACCTTCACTCAGACGGTTGATATCTCTTACCCCAGGCTAGCTATTAGACGATGGAAAAATGGCTCCTCTTCTTAACCACTTGTTGCCTTATTTATTTAACATCCCTTCAGGACATGATACGACAACCTATAGATATCATGTATCAGGTAGAGGTTGACAGCTGTTGCCAAGAGTGCTCAATGGTTA
Source organism: Cryptosula pallasiana (assembly GCA_945261195.1). Lineage (NCBI taxonomy): Eukaryota > Metazoa > Bryozoa > Gymnolaemata > Cheilostomatida > Cryptosulidae > Cryptosula > Cryptosula pallasiana. The sequence continues at coordinate 54,098,242 of OX183131.1, read as the reverse complement.
ATGACTTTCTACATACTATATGCAAATGAGTTCTTACCAGCCCGCCCATATAAGAGCTGGCTCTCCCTACATTCCTTGCATTCATCCATGAGCGGTGAACAACTCTACACAGGATGGGATTTGATGAAGAGCTAAATGAGAAGAGGAAGAAAATAGGGTAGAAAATAGGGCTAGTGAGTTTATTTAATTCTAATCATTAACAGCGTGACAGTGTTAAGGCTCCCACATAAGAACAATAAGTTCACTATAACAAAGACAAGTACACAACTTGAAGAAATGCGATTAAAAATATCAATCAATGAGAACATTTAAAACAACAACAAAAATTTGTTGATGCAGTATTTTTGAGATAGAACTGCTTGAACATCAATTCATTTTTATAAGTTTATTGTCACTTTGCAGAGCCGTGTGGGATAGAAACATCTCTGCTAAGTGCTGATGCAAAAATAAATGGTTGTGAGCTTATTTTATGGAAGACGCAAACGAAACTCAAAAATATCCTGAGTTGTAAAAATTTATCACAATGCCAGAGATATTGATGACTTTTTGTAAAAGCTACAAAAAGTATCTCCATAAAAGTGAGTGTTTACATATTTATGATCAACTGCACCAGGACTGATTTACTTACCACCCATTGAATAATATGAGAGTTATCTACTCACTACTTACTGTATTATATTGGAGTTATCTACTTATTACTTACCATATACTGTGAGAGTTATCTACTCACTACTTATTGAACCATATGAGAGTTATCTACTCCCTATTTACTCCTTCACATTAGAGTTATCTACTCACTACCTATTGCATTGAATGAGAGTAATCTCTCGCTATTGTTATGTTATTTGAGTCATATCTACTCCGTGATCACATATGATTGCAATGTAAACTCGAATGGTTTTCCCAGACCAGAACAGCTTCTTTAAAGCGTCGTTGAATCTCATGTACGAAAGTTTTTCACTTTTTGATTTTCAGTTAAATGAAAATTGTATTATCAAAGTCACATAAAAGCTCTGAGCGCAAAATCAATGGATTTTTCATACTAAAAACAATGGACACTCCATACAAGCTCTACACTTGAGCGTTCAGTGCAAAAATCCTAAATGTATCCAATGATCGTCTCCTATTTTTTTGATCCTGAAAAACCCTTTCATACAAATAACAAGAAGTTGCTAAGCACTCCCTTTTACATTGTATGTTCTGCATACATTTTATTGTCCAAATATTTCAACAACAAAACAAGACTAGATTAATAATTGCGGAAAAGGAATGAAAAATCTTGCTTTTGCAGAGTTTAATCAAACTAAATAATTTATGAAGTAGCCGAGAAAGTTTCCCTTTTGGAACGGTGACAATGGTAGTACAAAAACATTAAATGCTACATGGGACTTTTATGGCTGAAAAAATGATTGGTTTTCATTTTACAGTTTGATAATTTTGACAACCAGAAACTATCTTTATTGAATCATTGTGATGTGATTAATGTTATCTTATGCTCTGATTGAGAGCCCTTTGACAAATTATATTTACTTTCCAGGTTAGTCATTGGATGACATCTTGATCTTCAGTTTGACCTTTTAATTGAGTTACTATTAGGCAATAGCTTAGGTAAGCAAGCATTGAAGTTAATAAAATGCATGCTATTCACTGCTCGTATACATTGCGCTTTATACAATAAGTAAAACTACTGCGCTATAGAAGCAGGCAACATTGTCAAGGCATCTGTCATCTGATCAATAGTAGATAGTAGACTGCAATAGGTTAGACTTCCATCTGACTATTAGACAAGTCTATTCCACTTGAGAGTGTAAGTACTATTTCATTTTATGATGAAACCACATTCTGCGCTGGCGCAACTACCGTTAGAATATACACCGATCTTTTTTATACCTTTATGTAACTGCCAACATATTTGCTGCCAAAGCCAAACACATTTTATACCAACATATCTGCTATTGTGGGAAACTGGTTTGGGAAGCCTGATAATTTCTCCTACCCACCAGAGATCATATCTCATCAGCATCAAACATGTTCCTTTGCTTGTCTAAATATGCATTTTTTGGGCTATCTGTATACTTGCGGATAAGAAATCTCCGAGGTGAAATTAAGTTGACACTCTGAAGAGTAATAACTAACTGCTAACGATAATATTATTCACCAATTGCAAGAGTTACCAAACCCAGTGCTGTTGCTCTCTGCGGTGCTCCACAAAGGGGCACCAGCTCTTTAACTTACGAGATTTTCCTTCGCTAGTAACAGATGCTATAGGAACCATTGAGCCACTAAAAGGGTATGGTAACTTGCAGGACTCACTCTGTTGCATAACTCTAGTTCTGACTGCACTTTCTAAATAACTTTATATTCCAAATTATAAAAGTTTCTACTTTACCATAAGGAAGCAATATGCAGCAGCAGTAAATGTTTTTGGTATAAGTCGGAGGGTTGGCGGCTATTTTTATGTTGGTGCCTTGTCCGCATTGAATAACTGTTACGGCATGCAGACTCATGCTATAACAGAAAGCCTTGGATTGGTGATCAAAAAATATTTCACTTCGGGACCAGGTTTTTATGTAGGTATGTAGAGTATCCCTTGTGGCTGCTTTTGTCTTTTATCTTTATTTTTACAAAACAAATGTGTACATAATATGGTTATCGCAAGTACATATCAGTATTTTTACAAACATTTGAAGTGTGCCAGCATTTTAGTACACAAATGCAGTTATTTGCAAGAATAACTGAATAAGTATTACTCTTCTCGGAAATATGTTCGATAGTTTTTTTCAGTTTTATTTTCATAATACTTCAAAGCGCATAAGAAGCTCTAAGAAACACATTTGAATGTAGCTTTTTAAACAATGAGGAAATTTTTTCATTTGACTGTCCATGTATATTAGATTTTTACTCAGTGGAAAAAACATTGAGGCATATTTTCATAGGTAACACCACCACCACCAGATACCAGTACTTGTCTGTTTGCTGTTACCAGCGTGCTAATTAACCAATCACCTACTAATTCTTTCACACTGCCATAGCTTGTAGCTACATCTAGCTTTTGTATGAAGTGGAAAGAAGCCAGTATTAGTGGTAACATGTAATAGCCTTTAGCTTGCCCACAAACCTGTATAAAAAAGTGATCTTCATATTTACTTTCAGTATAAAATGACTTTACAAAGTGTTTTTATACCTTTCATAACAATGATTAAAAATATAATTAGAATCAACTCACCAACTGCTAAGCTGATAGATACTTTTCATAATCATCATCTTTATTGCTGATGACCACTGTGTGTAGTATGACACATCATCTTAGCCAATTTTCTCAAGACTCCCAGCCATGTCCACACTGGTGAACACTCACCGGCGTAATTACTAATGAGAGGTTGCACACCTACATCTCAGCCGAGTTACATCAGTGCAGTGCTGGTCTCAAGCTCATTACAGATGGTTTGCTAAGCAAATCTGGTATGTGTAGTCAGCTCTCAAGTTATTTATTTTATCAATATTTGCTCAAGGATCAAAGTATTCTGTTGATATACAATTAAACGTCTTACAACCGTTAGTGACTAGAATTGCTGACTCATGGAAAACCGTGATGGTATGTCGCAGTTCTAGGTTTACAGTGATATTCCCTGTTTCAACAAAATATCATACGCTCTCAAAGCAATGTGATTCTACTAATATCAGAGAGCATGAGCCATTGGAAGGTATTCTACATTGTGCAATAACACTCATTACTTCAAACCAAAAAGGATGGAGTAGCTTAGAGCAAAGGCTACATATTTAAAGTGCATCGCTTTAATTATGCAACTATCAGTAAAAATAATTCTGTCTTCATTGATTAACTCTTAGTTTCTTCAGCAAATATCTACCATCATATTTCTAGAAATTCAATATGCCATTATCGTGTTAGTTTTGAGAAAGAGATCGTCGTACTGTCTTTGAACATTGAAAGGAGTTAAATGTATCTGTGGAGACAGCCAAAACTCTACAATTGTGACAACGGTAGATTCAGGCAAACTCAAAGTGAAATGAGTAACTCTGAAAAGTTGTCATTGTAATCCTCCATTACCTTAAGGGATCCCAAAGTTTCTATGCATGCTAAGAACAAATTATAAATATATACCAGCTCTTTTAAATACTCACAACTTCTAACACCCACTCCAAATCAACTTTGACTAATCAAAACCACTGTGGGGTCTTTCTACATGCACTAGACTGCATTGCTTTGGCATAGTATGTTCTTAAAAACCTAAAAATTTTGAAAATTTTATACAAATTGCCAAAAAACATGAAAAACCTCCTCTTGTGAAGTTAACTAGAAAAATGAAAATGCGAACATTATAAGCAGAAATAATTTTTAAATTGGCTTATGATCTTAAAGTATTTTTTAGCAAGGCTTGCTATTCCTTTTGGCTTTGTATGACGTGAAATAAGTTTATTAAAATTGACAGATTAGATGATCAAATTATAATTAATTTAGTGTTTAGTTTCGTTCACCACCTACAAACAATAATAGTATTTGTTACATATTTTTCCCAAAAAAAGTGCAATAAAATTAATCAGACAGGCAGTAAATTTAATCAATATTTAATATTTCTGTTTTTTTGGAAGTCATGGGTCTACAAAAAATAGCTCACCCAATGAAAAAATGTTGAGCAAGCATTTATTTATGTTCTTTGTAGTTTGTGAATGAAACTAAACACTAAGTATGTTTTTACAAATAAGTCTACTTTTCCACTTTCATAGTCCGGTTTCACATCCTTGAAAAATAACTCGAAATAATCGCGGCTGCTCAAAATTAATTAAATTACGAGGGTGATTCTACAAACTGTTTTAGTTTAAAGCAACTCAAACTTATTTTTCTTCTTGATTATTTCCCGAATTGGGGGTTATCTTCTCTATAATTTGCTTCGTAATGTATAACAGCTCATTGAATAATTACGATGTTCTAAATTAATGTTCCGTTCCATTGGCAATGTATCGAAGTAAGAACACATAATATTTTTTCTACTTTGTTTGACAAACGCTTTCCAAATACTCCTTAAAATAATTGAAGCTGGTTGATTATATTTTCTTAGTTAGTGAGCTAACTTTTTTTGAGCCATTTAGTTCATACAGAATGATTACTTACTGATTAGGTTTACTGTCGATCTGATACTTTTATTGCATATAGTCTGGCAAACATATGTAGCGAGTGCTATATTTTTTTATTTTAATAATGTTTACTTTACGCAACTATTTGCAAGAGACTTTTTTACAGGAATAAAATACAGAGTGCTGTCCACAATGCAGATAGAATTCTGTCCGTTTGACTTTCTTGTCCGACGAATGAAAAGCCACAGCTTTGGGTCAGCAGTTCTAGCGTTAAAGTGCATGTAGCACTTTTGAGTTTGTGGCGGAGATTAAATGTTTCCCCATTCTTAAAATTCATTTTTGGCAAACTATTTATTATTTTCTTAAGCACATAGCTCATTTGGGTCATATGTTTTAGTATTGTGAGGTTGTCTTCTCTTAAATATAGATTAGGACACCTGGCAAGACAACTTCTCAACAAAAACTGTCGCCCTAAAATTGTTGTCATGTTGAAACATGACATTGCAGTTGCAACACTCCCAGCGTCAGTTTCAAGCTATAGAAAATGTTAAATGTGTATCACCAAAATTTTCAGCTCAATGGTTGAGTTTAAGGTTTAATTTTTTTTTGTTTCTGAACCACTGTAAGTACCAGTTGATCTCTTTTTTTGTTTTCGCTAAGTTAGATACACCGAAAAGAAATTATATAGAATTACACCTATACTTTCTCCCACACAATTTTTTGAATGGTGATCGACAAAAAAAACATTATAGCAATTTGATCACAATTGCAGTGAAACATGAAATTGAGATAAGCAATAACATTGAAGGAAAATTTTTTTTTAACAAGAGCAACAAAACTATAAACACTTTTAGTTCTCCCTAATCGGGGAAACACAAAAACATTCATCTCTGTTTCTAAAGGCACTGCTTGGTTTGCATATTATAACATGTTTATTAGAAATGAAAACATTAGACTTTTTCCTCCAGTACAAGTCTCCGTTGGATCAATCATATTAAGGTCACCATAATCTCATAGCTGCATAAAACCTTGTTTACATACATATCAAAAATAAAAGCAAGTGATCACAGATCAGCTTACAAGAGCTTACGATGGATGGACACTCCGACTTTGCACAGCTTGCATGATCTCTCAAGCTGTTAGAGATGCTCCTAAAAAGTTTCAGCTAGACGAAATTTCCTGCAACCTTGTGCAACAGTGTGAACTATCTTGTTGTCTTCGGTGTCAAAAAGCAAGGTTAGATCGTGACTACTAGTGTATGGCTGCCATGACTGCCATTGAAAAATTATAATAAATAATAAAATTGATAGTGTAATTATAAATATTAATCATTATCATTTAATTTTAATTTTTAGATTGACATATTATGATAGTTGATTTAAATATATAAATATATATATATTTTTTTGTGAACATTTATATAATAGCAATATTGTATTATTGTAAACTGAAGTGCGATTTAAAATTTATGTATGAACAAGATAGTAGACAAAACGATAGTGCACCATCAAAAACTGGTTTTAAATTGAATTATTAAAGCAAGGTTTAATAATAATATGAGTAACGATATAATAAAATTATAAGTAATAAATTGATCAGTGTCATTGAACAGCAATAATTCCTTTGGCATTTATAATCATTGGTCAGTGAAGGTGAGCTTTAGGATATGTAACCTCCCAGTCAAGAGAGCACTTATACTTTTGCGCGATCATAATTTTTGTCAAGTTTTGTGAACATGGAAGCAATTGTACGTTGCTAGGCTATGGCTGGCGAATCCTATTGATATGTATGTGAACCAGGCTTAAATGATATGAACAAGATCATTGAGTAGTCTGCATAGTTTGCTTAAATTTGAAGGTTTCTGCATGAACTCACTCCTAAAACAAGAGTCAACAATTCCAACTTCGAGGAAATTTTTAAAGTTCAGAAGCCTTGCCATTTCTTAAAAGATGGGATCAGTTATAAAAGTTATAATTTTCTGATCAGATTAGCACAGCTTTTAATCCTACGTTGATATATGAGTCAAAGGCACGACTATCATTTTAAATAAATGGTCAATAGTGTGACTTATAGCAGTCTTTATTTTGGTAAATCCTGCTGCTCCAAATGCACTAAACCATGTAAATACAAGCAACCAAGAGCTTATAAAAAAACAGTAATATAGTTGCCATTTCTTTGACTTCTATCAAAAACCATGGCCACTGAAAGCATTAAATAAAATATGAAATTTATCTCTGCAATTGATTTCAACAGTAAAAATTGTTTAAATAAAGAAACTTTGAATTGATAACGTAAATTGAAAGCATAAATAACTTTCGACACTGCCTTGTATTCTATCAAGTACTAGATTTTTTTTTAACATCAACCATCTCTGATGCATTGTAGAATTATGGCTTTGTATGACGTAGAACAGGAAAAAATAGTGAAAAACTACATCGACAGTTTGCTAAATATGAACACATCAATGTTCAAAAGAATGTTGCAGACAACAACTGCGGAGTGCAGGATTAGCTTAATAGCCAACGTAAGGGGAGAAAGGTATGGTGAATGGAATTGTCTACAAATAGCTTCTCACTATGATGATGTCGAGATGGTGAGGATTATGCTGAATGGTTTTACTACCGACCAGGTTTTCATGGTGTTAACAGAACCAATAGATAACACACCTTTAAATATTGCAACACTCAGAGGTGCAACTTCTGTGGTGAGATACTTTCTACACTGCCTCACTGAAGAACAGAGATTCGATATACTCAAACTACAAGATAGACATGGAAAGACTGCACCATACATGGCACTGAAACCAAAAAACACCGAATTGTTTCAATTAATGTTGTCATCGGTGAGCCCGAACAAGCAAAATGATCTACTAAGCATAAAAAGCAACAAAAACAAGTCAGTAATGGATAAAGTACCGCAAGAGCTCTGCTGCTTTATCAGTGCACAGAACCTACAAGGTAATAGAGCTACATAACATCTTCATTTCAGCCGTGAAAAAACAGTTTATCATTGCTGGCCAGTATGGGTATTTGGAAAATCTGATGACCAAACGTGCCAAAAATTATTTTACCAATTAAAAAAACTTCTTGGTTCACGGAAACCTATTATTTTTTAATACAAAATTTGGCACAGTCAATGCAATTTATTCAGTTGCAAAATTTATTTTCCAAAGAGAAATTTACCCTTAGTTTGATATTTGAAAATGTCAATATCTTTCCTAAGCTACAATTTTTCTGACCGCATTGGACCAAGTAAACCAGAAGTTAGCAAGGTACACAGAAAAAATTGAAGAACTTGAGAAAAATAAACGATCTCACATTCTAGGTATGTTAATTTAACAAACAATGAAGTTGACCCAACAATGCTCAACACTTTCTAGTTTAGCTGATAGTATGATTTCTGCAAATGTTAAGGCTTGCAAAAAATTTTAAAGTGAAAAGTCGTTAGTGTTTGGTTTCACTTCTCAAGTTTTGATTTTCTGGACAAAATCGTAAAACTTGTTTGTGGGTTTGATGGCTGGTTTTTACTAACTTTATTTAAAAATTAAAAACATATCTTTTGCATCCTTCTTAAAATGCCTGCGTTCACATTCCTGCTAATAAAAACAAACACACCAACTTATATGTTAATCTAGAATGGACATCAACATAAGTGTTTCATATTTGATTACAAATAACAATAGCACAACTAGAATAAACAGTAGCATGATGTTCTTACAGCACTGGAAGATGCCAACCAGAAAGTAGCAAAGCTTGGGGATAGAATAGCTGAGCTATAAAAAAGAGAGGAAGTAAATCAGCAGAGTATGTTCAAAATATTAGCATAAACTTCATCTCAGTTTTAAATAAAGTTTGATGACGGTGGACAAATTTTTTTTTCTAATTTGAAAAATATGTTTATAGGTCACCAGCAGCAAAATTTTCACACGAAGCCAAAAAAATCCTTCCGAAAATATGTACAACAACCTTGTCCATTAATACACTCCTATTGAAAAAATTTCATAAAGCTCCAACATTCGATGTTATTTAAAGCACAAATTTATTTGATCTTTTCTTAGACTTGTCTTGATTCAGAACAAGAAAAAACTGAAATGGAGCTGAAAAAGTATGGAAACGTGTTAGAACAATTGGTAGAGAGAGTGAATCAGCTAGATGAAGAGAAGGAACAACAAGCTAAAGGTATTTGTTACTATTTTTAGTGTTTTCTTTTTGTGTCTAGAAGTTTTTAATCTAAAGATTTTTTGTGAGATTTTTTTATTTTGTTATTTATTTTTGGCATTGAATTGGTTCTCCTACTGAGAATATTGTACTTGGGAGATTTACTCATTAAGCAAAGCAATAAAAGTCTGTATGTCAAGAAATTGAATGCCGATAATTATTGCCTTTCATTCTTCAAAACTGCACTCAATTTGATTGTTACCACCATCTATTACTATTTACAAAACTCTATCTAAACCAAAACTAAACAATGAATTAGAGATTCTTTTAGAGAGCACTATTTTCTCAACTCTTTCAAGTAGGTGGCTAGTGTTGTCTTCTTTTCTTATCTTTGCCGTACTTTCACTTTAAAGCAACTGTTCGCTGTCAGAAAATCTTTTCATGCACTGCTGCTGAGTGAGTGTTCTTTGTGTGATAAATACAGTACTGAAGGAAGCGAACCAAAAAATAGAAGACGATGAAAGGAAAATAGAAACATTACAGAAAATGGAGAAAGCACAAATGTCAAGTACGTGTATGAGTGTATCTTGTTTGTTATAACAACTTCTGCACTGAAAGAAATAAAAAAAAATTAGATTCTCGTTTTCAAATTCTGACCAGTTTAATAAAACTGTTTTTCTTTTCACAGGCTGCTAGGTTTTATGCATTGCTGCAGCAGTTCAGAAGGCCAGAAATATTTCTTTATTGCTAATAACACCAACAAATATGAAATTTTGTGGATAAAATTGGTGAACTTCACAGAAATTACACCCTCTATTTCTTTATTATCTGAATGGACATACACTCCTTTTCGCCCAACCCCTAGTACTATCTTTCCCTTACACAGGGGCTAAATTCTCTTCCTATTCACTTATAGCAAACTACCCAGTGTAATCAGCAACCTGGGGTCCTAAAAGATAGTCTTCCCCGTTCCATACCAAATTATCTATGACCGAATGCCATGCTCTTTGATAAATAAATGATCTGGAGTGAGAAAGACTTACTCTCTGTCAAGTTCTAGTGGTTTGGAGCCTTACACTGTGATTGGTCGCCCCAATCTGAGCCATCCCAATTTGTGTAATAGCTGCCCGACTTACACTATATCGCATTGTAGTGGATTTTGGTGGCTTTCTAATCCGCTAACCAAGCACTATCACTAGCCAAACTCCTTGCTTGCTGGCACAGTCAGGTCGGTAGCATCCGATGGCCTGCTGCCACCAATTAACTTTCTCCTAGAGGCAATGCTAAGTCAGTACAATACCGAAGCTGAAGTGAAGGAGTAATCTCAATTCCACAACCAGTAAAGAGCCTTTGGGTCACACTCGTTACTCAGAGCTTTGTAGTAGACTACACTTATTCTAATCCAAAAACTACGAGTAAGTATAAGATCCAATACTGTACTGAACATCGATGGAACGAGCTCTGCTTTTTATGGGAAGAGCACACAAAGTGACCAACAACACATAAGTAGACATAATGTAACAAATGAACATGTAGATATAAATACAAGCAAATGGAACAACATATATATATTAATGAAACTGGGACCCAGAAATGGCTGGCGGAGTCATAGGCTCACTGACCTAGGTAACTCTACTTGCTGCAGTAGGTTTATCAGGTTTTTTAGGCATTGCTCTTTACTTGGGGGCTATAAAAATCCACCCCACCATTTAACAGTTTTTCACAAAGATGATTCAGCTTATTGAAAGGCTAAGGGGCACAAGTAATATAACTAGAATGTAGATGTGGCAATGGAACTGCGGCTATACATGAAAAAGATGATGTAAGGTGGTGTAATACATTCAAAGGAGTCAGACTTAAGAATTAAGCTAAAGACTCTTTGTTAGAACACTGTGTGCAATGGTTAGTAAATATATATTTGAGTAATGATTGGTTTCATTTTATATCATTGTATACCAAGATTAGTAGTTACTCTATTTTTAGTAATGATGTTTCTAAGGTCGTGTTATAAGAGTCAGACCACTTGGTACGGTCTGAAAGTAGTTGCCTGGAGTCCAATTCACATTAGATTTTTGTATCATACAAAGAATAAACTATATTACTAACTCAAATTTAGTGTGATTTGTTGGGCCTGGTGGCTATTACATGGAGGATTATTGTGCTGTGCGGAGAATCGCAGAGAAATCTGCTGACTTAAAAAATTCAGTGGTGGATTCTGTAACAGTTTAGAGCGGTGAATCCAGAATGAGAGACTATGGAGTTCAGGAGAGGTAATCTTTGGAGCTCAATGAGTAGTTTTTTTTTATTGCTGATAGATGTTCGGCATTGATTGCTAGCATGACCTATATTTGTGTGCATAGAAGTGGAACCAATTTCCCTTATAGGATTACAACTTCATAGACTTGTCCACCCCTCGCTTAAAAATAGAGTTTATTTTATTCAATATGTTTAGCTCTTGAAGATGCAGAGATAAAAGTCATGAGACAGCAACATGAAAATGGGAAACTTCGATGTGAAAACTATGAACTTTTGGGAGGTAAGTAAACTCATAATCACCATTGAGCATGTAAAGTCTGTTCGAGTTGATGAAAAATCTGCCACAGTTTTGTTTTATTAACTTAACAACAAAAGTACGTTGTTTTAACATGTTTTCTAACAATTGGGCTGCAGAGTATTGTCTTTGACTCCTGATTACTCAATCTGCACTTGTACTGTCTAGTTTTCAACCAAGTTAACATTTCAAAGTATGTGACTTCACAGAACCAAAAACTGTCATACTTCATAAAAATTTTACACAGTATGATGATTAAATGTATCTGTCATTACTTAAGCGCTGGATGAATGCAACTCCAAAATTGAATCCCTTGTAAAACTAGTTGATGAAATCCAGAAGAAAAATGGTCAACTTTTAAAAGCTAGCACAGAGCAAGCTGAAGGTATGTACATGTACAACAAGCAGATAAATCAATGTGGGAGAAAGAAATTATTGGTTACGCAATATTATGTAAACAAGTTCTGTTTTTGTAACGTAGAAAATAAATAGAAAATCCACTTTGTGCCACTTTGGTGAAGAAACAATTCATTCAGGTTGTGATAAGAATTACTTAATTTTGAAAATGAAATTTTTTTTCAAAAGCAAATCAACAATTTCTGTCTCATTGTGATTTCAACTATTCATCAACATTCAAGTACATGACTAATCGACTGGCTGGTACTGTATAAGTAGTGTTCCATTTTGTATATTTTAGCTCTGGAAGAAACCAAGAAGGCACTTACTACTAGTTGTAACCAAACAGAGGAGGTTGTGAATAAAAACAGGCAGTTAGAAGAAGAGAGTCGTCAGAGTTGTAATGGTTAGTTTGCTTGAACAGTTAAAGATTGCATAACACAAATTACATGATGATGCAATAATTATTGAATTTTTATTTGAACAACATAATACATTTAACAGTGATACAAAGGATGGCAGTGCAACAGGAAAAGATGCAGACACTTCTAAATGATTTACAGATGTCTATCAGAGCTCCATTTGTGATTGGTGCTACAGAAGACCAAGAACTTGAGGAACTTGATGATTAGGCAACCGCTTTTTTATCTTTAATTCTACACACCTAAGATTTATATCCAACGCGTCACAGGTGTGTGGATAATTTTTGCACAATTCAACAGCTGTTATTTTGGATATAAAGATTTACTGGCTCATTTTAGAAATAATCTTTTGATAAACAACAATTTATAGCATTGAGGATTTCAAAGTGATCGCCGTTAAAATTGAAACAAATATTCTCATTAGGATAATGAGTCAAAAAACTCGAATTCATTTGAGCTAGCTCAATTGTGTCTCTTTTTGTGTAGTTATTGTTAATGGTGGCTGTTCATTAACAATGTTTGTTTTAAGTGGAGATAGGTATTTTTGCTTTTCAAAAATTTCAGTGGCTTATATTTAAATGCTCAATTCTAGCCTGAAAGCTTGTCATCTTGCGGTTAGAATGTTACATTTAGCAGCTAAAATGTGTTTTGACATAATGGCAACATCTCACAATAAAGAACTTGCAATATTTGCTAGCATCTCCAAGTGTTGGTGTCTGGATAATTTTTGAAGAATTTAAAGGAACCAAATTGAATTCAATAATTTGCAAAAGTACTCTTGAAGTTGAAAATAAGAGTGTTGTAGTAAATTCAGCTTGTCATAAACGGGATTTGGATTTTGTAAAAGACTTTGCTAAACCCTCAGGCTTTGCTTGTAATTACATGAAGGAGGAAATACTAGTATAACACAGGGTATGTTTATGTTGGTCAAAGAAATATTGATGGATTGCATAGAATGACTGATTAGCAGCTCTTTTTATACAACTCAACTGAGAACTGAGGCTATTCGGCAAAAATCCAAGTCTGCTTTACTCAAACCAAACCACTCAAACAATAACCGATGAGCTTCATCAACCAACTCCAGAAGTAAGTGGTTGCAACCCACAGACGCACTACGCCAGAAGTAAAGAAAACCAAATTTCATTGTCTGTGACAAAAATGTGCTCTCTGTCTTCACTGGCACAGCTAACTTAAGACATACTTTGGCAGTCGTTATTTTATCTGAACTCCAGGTCAAAGTTCCAATCTTCTTGTTTGCCATCCACCAAGAAACTGCCACCTTCCACCACTCAGATAACACTTGAGTGGTATGAGCGTATACAAGGTGGCATTGATATGAATCTAGGGTGGTCTGCTTCACTTTGTAGACTTTAAACTTGCAGAGAACGAAGAAGTGTAGATTGGGGGAATCTGTAGAATTGTGAATGTGTAGAGACAACTTAAATACTGGTCAACAAAGATGAGAATTAAAACAGTCTTCATGTATGCTTCTGCGGTGCCTTGAGTTGAGAGCAATCCTCAAAGCAGCTCACACAAGCTAGCAGCTTGTGTGAGCTGCACACTATACTTTTGCTTGTAGTTGAACACTATTCACATGCCTGCCGTTAAACACTACACACATGCCTGCCGTTAAACCAGCTAATCTTTCGAAAAGACAGAGGACATTTGACAAGCATAATTTCATAGATATTATGGAGAGTGCAATCAAGCTAGAAACCACTCTATTTTAGGTTCATGTTTTATCAGGCAGGGCGATATATAGGAAGCCAAATACCTCGCTCACCGGTAGCTAGCCTGGGAAGCTAAGTCCAGATCGTGAGCTGAAGTGCCAGCACTTTAACCAATAGACACGTGTAACTAAGCTATTGGGAAGACAGGGTTTGGCGACATACACGCAAGAAAAGGAAAGGATAGTGAATAGCTAGAGGTGGCTTGAAAAGGAGTGAAACTATTTCTTCATTGGATTTTCTCGCAATCTATTTGTTTTTATTAAAAGAAAAATCTGTTTCTAAGATATGTTTGCTATAAGATATGTGCCATAAAATCCATGCAAGTTGATGGCTCTCTTCTTGTACAACCTTGAACTTGTTGTGAGCCCTGAATCTCCATTGTGTAACCCATTAATTGTTCCTGTACTATTTCCGGTCTGCACACTATTTTTAATTTATAGTTACGCCTCAAAAACGTTATTTAAGATCAGATAAGTACAATAACTGAAGTCATCTGTTTCCTTCTGTAGCCAAAAATCTCGTTGATTTTAGTTGTGACATGTAGTTTAGCTGTTGCTATGCGTAGTGATCAGTTTAGTACATATTCAAGCAGGATAAGTGCGGCTATTCATTCTCGTTAGCCATTGCTATTGATTCTTTCCTAATACAAAATAAAACACTTCAAAAAAGTTTTTTGTTATGATAGAATTATTTTAACAATTAAACAAATAGATAAAAGTAAGATAAGCGGGAGAGCAATAACTTTCACCAATCATGGACCTTTTAATCACAATTGGAATGGTTGAAGTTTTGTATCTAATTATTCTTACTTTTATTAATTTAGGATTATGAAAAATAAAGTCATGCGATTATTTTTCGAACTGTATCTTTATGAGAACAGAATCTGAAAATAAACCTGCGATGCTCCCAAGGCTTACCACTGTCTACTTGTCACGTAAAACACTATTCAACTACTCTGATTGGTTTTATGATACTTTGTAGTCTCTGTGATTTTGACTATAATATTCAGTAACTCAACTTCGTGAAAACATTATATCTTGTTTTAGAAGTTGGTCATAGTTGCAAACTTATGTGAAATGAAAGAAAACTCTCTTTTCAACATATTGGTGTATTCTTTAGCGGTTGAGTATTTGAAGTAACCTTTTCACTGATAATAAAAACCAACAATGGGTCCCAGGACCATAAAAAGTAGGAGGCATCACACAATTGGATGATTTCTTTGAAGAGGTGTTGTATATATAATAAAGAGCAAAGTTCATCATCTTGAGATTAAATTATGGATAAGCTTTTTAAACCAGTGAAAATTCTTATTCCACAAACTTTCTCCAATTTCAAACTAGTGAAAGTTGGTGTAGTACAACAAAATGGTGTTATTTATGCAGGAATCCCATGGTACAAACAAACATCTGACCAACCATCTCAATCTTGGTGGAGGCACTAAAGGCTTTCATGCGCTGAGGGAATTATGGCAGGATTTATTTGCTCTAGAGATGTAAATTATTGCTATCTTTGGTACAGCAGTGACAAAATGCAAAAAAGTGTGTACATTAATATATAACTCTGCTTGATTCCAGCTGTACAAAAAGAGGACTGAGCAAATCCAAATATGCTCCGTGATTTTATCTCAATTGGAAGTTTTCTAAAATTTTGGATATAGTGGTTCAGTTTTTTTCAAGACTTTTTAGTATGTAATTATTGTTACTATGAACTCTTACTGTGGCAATATTGGATTGTGGCTCTTTTTACTGTTGCTTGTTAGCGTAAAAGGCTGCTTAAAGCTACCCATTTTGAGTAACATTTTGTTTTCATTCCAATGGTACAACTGTTTCTGTTTCAAATAGATTCATCTGGAAGTTGTCAACCCAAGCATGGCGGTCAGTGGGCGTTTTCCAGTCGCATTGTAATCAGGGCATCAAACAGTAGATGGGTTAGTCTTTTTTCAATTTTTTTCATAACCGGAAATAAAACCAAGAAAAATGCTAAATAGCTATTATCGCTATAGCTGTGTGGTGGATTTCACTGACTACCTCCAGTGACCACTACTGCACAGAGGCCCCCCTGTTGGTGGCTACCACAGGCATGCCTCCCTTGACTGTAACAGACGAAGCCCAGCATCTGTTATGGCAATTATATTGCTCTCATAAGTATTTATTATTACTTCGGCACTCAGTATTTACTATACCGACCCTGGGTTGCTATCCCGGGTCGGCAACAAGATGGCCGCCATGGCCAGGATGACGTAACCTAGCCTAAGAGCCTTCAGATGCCACCTCCCAAAGATA
The DNA here is from genome assembly GCA_945261195.1 of Cryptosula pallasiana. Lineage (NCBI taxonomy): Eukaryota > Metazoa > Bryozoa > Gymnolaemata > Cheilostomatida > Cryptosulidae > Cryptosula > Cryptosula pallasiana. Next base: position 54,081,610 of record OX183131.1, on the reverse strand, counting down.
ACTACCCTTGGATAAAGGAGACAGTGGACCCAAGGCTGTGTAACGCCCAGGAACAATATTAACCAATCACTGGCCAAGCTGCTTGTGAACTCCGCCTCTTACTTATGGGCATTAGTGATGTTTTACTTAACTAGCTATCTTATTGGACAATGTCATTGTTATATATATTATATTGTGCCTTTGTATCATATAACTTCCTGCCATGCTTCCTGTGCATGGCAGTTATTTTCCACAACTCTGCCTATAAAAGGGAGAAGCTTTCTCATAATCATTGCACTTACTGATATGGCAAGAGTGTGTTCTCTTGCTTTGTATTGCCAGTCTTACCTGTTATTCTGTAATGAATAAATGGTCTATACACACAAAACTATGCTGTGTATGTCTGAGCCGAGGGCTCCTTGCTACCGTTGTTAAAGTCAGCCACTCGCTTTGCAACACTGCGTTGTACCGATTCGGTACAGGGTCACCTCTGGGTTGAGGTCGACCACCACTTGTCAGGCCTTTTAACTGGAGTTAGTAAATATGTAGGTGAAAGAGTGGAGGGGAGAGGGGGGGGGGGATTTAAGGTAAGGGGAAGGTGGAGCTAAGTTTCAGAATGTGGTTTAGCATAACAATCCCCGGCAATAATATACTTTTCATTTAAAACAAACCTTTACTGAAAATATTGTTGGTTTTTGATCTACTGAAGGCCAATACAGCAGGAATAGAATTGTTTTTGAGGGTGTCCCATAAAAATTGGGTGCGAAATATAACTGTTTACCTTCACTGTTATGTGGTATGCTTCGTTTTGCTTGCATTTTTTTTATACACACTTAAAATCAGAATTGGTGTCTTCTGTCAATGTAATCTCCCTTGGTGTGTATAGATCACATAAAATGCAAGCTTTTTTATCTTGCAACCACGATCTGTGAAATTAAGGGATATTTCAACTTAGGTAGTCCTATAAGTGTTGTGAGGTGGTCTGGTATCACAAGAATCATCTCATTCCCTCTCCATCAAGAGGCAAAAACCTACAGTGGAGCTTGGAGCATTCAAATTTTAAGAAACCCAAACAAAAAGTTTAAATTATGAGAAGCATGATTCAGTTTTAGGACATTATTCTTAGTTTATGTAGTACTTATGATATGTTCTTACAAGCAAACTTGGATTTTAACAATATTTAATACTAACAAGTGTGTTTCAAAAGAGCTAAGAACCGTTGCATATCCGCTACATATTTTATTTTTCTTGATCATTGAAAGATTTGATTAATGCATTAAATTCACGTGTACACACTGCATGTGTATAGCATCTAAAACATTATCTGAAATAAAACTTAAAGCCAGTCGGTTTATTTAACTTTTTTATTAATGACTGTGGTAAAATCCGAGCCTCCAACATGAACATCATTTTTTCTCCCATGTGTCTTCTTACCAACTTGCTTGCTTAAATGAGTGTGTGGGATGATGCCTTTAATGATGGGCTGAGGCTGAAGCTGGAATTGAGAGCTGAGGCTACTTTTAATTATGAGGTATCACTGCTTTCAATGGGAATTTTTCATGCTAGACATGTGTCAAAAACCGTGGTATGGTTAATAAAGACAGTAAACCTGAAACAATTGTGGATTTGGAACAAACTTCACCGACCTCCATAACTGAGTTTATTCAGCTTTTATGGTTCGCAGAACATTTTGAAGTCAGTGTTTATGAAAACTTTTGAATTTTTAATATTTTTTGCTCAAAGTTGGTTGAGTAGGAGAAAAAATTTTGAGCCACCCCCAGCAGATTATAATGTACTGAGAAGAAACTGAGTTTTTCAGCGTGATTTATGTGTCCTGAGTTATGTGTGTAATTCATGTATAATACCTCTAATGTCACAAGCAATCCACAGATCGCAGCTGCAGTGATGTTATAAAATTATTGTCAACATCAAGAAAAACCACAGGAATTACATATGTAATATTGGCATTGGTGACATGCGGGTAAAAGACAGCGCAGTTAGCAAAGCAGTAGCTGTAAATTGAGAAATTACATTGTCATTTTCATCACCTACTGTGTTTGGAAAACACCTATTTTGATTGCATTACGGAAAATTTTGGATTTCACTCAATTATTTAATTTGGAAAGTGTTCATTACAGAGTTATACAGTTATATTATACAGTACTCAAACCCCCCAATCTAAATCTTCAAACAAACCCTAATAAAACAACCCTTGCACAGCATACAATGACAGACAATAACAACTGGTGCACAAAAACATTACCCAGGTTCTCTTGCCAGTTTATAAAATAATCAAACCCATGCATCTAAATCATAATACAACTCACAATATAAACAAGCCCTACACAACAAACTCTTAGCAAAAATTAAAAATAATAACACTTGGTGTACACAAAAAGATACCTCACAAGTTCTCATGGTAACCGGTGCCAACTTAGTTACAATAAAACCAGGACAACCTTATCCTTAGCCTCCATGACAGAGATCTGCTCCTACATTACTACTGCTAGGCACCATAACAGTAATGTTTTTCTATCGTGGGAAGAGGAGCAATGGTCTGAGTAGCCTCAATCAGTAGTAAAATCGTTTGCGTCTCCCCTGAACCAATATGACCCGCAATCATCGCTGTAAAAGGGGATCGCATCCTCGCGTCAATTCCTTCAGCTTTACCATTCATGATGAAAGAGATTCTCACCATCTGCCTCTAGTTTCATTTATGATTCGATCAGGAGAGGTTCCTGTCTTTTGTATATTTTTGACATCGCTTTTATAAATACTAAACTCGGTTACACTCTAAAAAGTCAAAAACCCTACGACAAATACCAATATTATCATAACTATTAACACTTTTTGTTTCAAACTTGGCAAAACGTTTACAGTTTCACTCATGGTACCATCAACAGTATCATTTTGATTTATCACTCTCATCTCTACATCTTCCTTTGTTGACATCTTACCTATCAATAACATTACAATAACACAACGCTTAATTTTTATGCACTCAACCCCACATTCTAAATCATCATACAAACCCCAATATAAACAAACCCCACACAATAAATACTTAGTTAATCATATAATTACAACAAAATTTAAACACGCGATAAACTGGAGCACACAAAAAGGCACCTTTCAGGTTTTCTATGTTACCTGGCGCCAACCAAAATAGTGCTTTTAATTAGGCGAACCGTATTGTCCTTAGACGCTGTAACAGAGGTTTGTTCATATTATTCTAAACAATTCAAGAGAGGAAAAAGTTCATGTGCCAAAAGTGGGAAAAGATATAGAAAAATGACAAAAGCAACAATAGTGCAGCTGTCTTCATCCGTTTACACTAATAAGCCACACAATAATTAGTGATGTCAAGTTAACAGCTGGGATAGAACTCCCAATAAATTACCAGGTGGATTGGTCTGATCTTCTTATACTACTTACCTATGTCAGCAAAATAGTTCTCTTCATCAATACTCTCTTTGGAATTGATATGTAACATCTTTAGTGAGAAAATGAACAGCTTCAGCTGTTGGTGTTAAAACTGTGGCAGAATTTGCTGGCGAGTCAAGCTCACCTGGCACCAGGTGAGATAGTTGTAGCTGACAATAATTACTAGTGGAGAATTACACAACATATTACAAGTTGTCTCCCCCTAACGGTATCAAGAGAGGACAATTCTCGACAGGATAAGCAAAGTTACGAAAGGGTCAAAGGTCAGACAGGAGCCCGCCCATCTTACTGTCAAGAACCAATAGGACAGTAAATAAGCAATATGCTCAAGTGATTCACTATATGCCTTATTGTTATAGTAAAATTTGTTTGGTCATAGACTATATTGTGTTTGTTGTATTTTTGTATAAATATGAGATATTGAGCCGGGGAGCTCAGTTTTATTCCTTGCAATAAAGCTCAAACTTCAAGACTAGTCTTGTTGGTGCCCTATATAGGGAGTGGCAGATTTACACTCAGACAAGCAGAATAACAGTTGTGACCAAGTAGCAGCGAAAAGCACTACTATACATTGTTTTGTCACTTAAAGTTAATTGTACTTTGAAATAAACTTTGTTAGCTTGATTTGAATAAGTTTTATATGGCTTTTCATAGATTTTTTGCTTCATCAACCATTATTGTAGCAATGTTTATCTAGTGAGAACTTCAATAGATTACATGGCTTACTTACGCTTGCTCTTTGTGTATTACATAAATGCTGCTCATATGTGTGTATTGAAGTTGATTGAAGAAAACCATTGTATTACATAAGCACCAAAACAGCATTTTATTAAGTAAACACAATGGACCCACGCTTACATTCACATTACGTTTAAAACTTGTTTCTCAGTAAACTCAGCGAAGTCTAGCCATTCTGTTGTTATCAAGTCGCAACAGGTATTGCTCTAGTTGAGTAATATGGTAAGTAGCAAATTACGATATTAAGAAACTGTCCCAACCACCAAATAGCACACAGTTTTTCTACTCCTGGGTATATTGACTAAAGGCTGTGGACACACAGGTTTGCTGCCAGCTGAGACTTTCACACTCAGCAGTGTTGGATTCAATCGTCAAGTTCCAAAAAATTTCTGCAGCCACAGTCCGTAATTAACCGGCTAATATAATGTAGAAAGTTTCATTTTTTGTTTTGATTTGGCTGTAATGTAAGCAGCTACTGTTATAAGATCGAACGATTATTATCGTTATATAATTAATTACTACTAGCACTGTAAATACATGTGTTTTGATTTTTTGTTATCAGACGGAATGAGTTTCAGATAACTATAAGTAATTAGCAACCAAAGTACCACTTATGTTGAGGATATGAAAATGAGCTGAAACAAAGATTAAATATTTAGCCAGACTGTCTTCCACTCGTCGCTTAATAATAATCATTGTATTGTTTCCGTGATGTGAATGTTTTCTAAATACATAATGTCATGCTCTTTCATAGAAAACCATTAACGATCAAATGATAACTCAGCTGCATGCGCAGGAATGCAATGAACTATGTTATATTCGATGATTCGGCCTCTCCAAAGCCTGCAGCTCTTATGCTTTATATCTCAAAATTGCAGCTACTGTGAACTATATTAACAGATGTTCAATGATTTCTTTTATTTAGTAAGCTGCTCATTGTTGACAGACAAGTTGCACACAAAATGATTAGTTTTTCTATTAAATTGACTTTAATTGCGACCATTGTTATCAAATACTTTGGTTGATGTTTATGGAGTTGATGTTACTGCTTTTCGTTTGTTATCTTTTTGTGATAGAATTGGCTAAATAACAGAATGCACTATCATACCACAGCATGCAAAAATCCAATCTGAAGTTTTTCTCCAGGAGTGTTAAACTATTTTTGATATCTTTAGGCATGATTTTGATGTGGATGCAAATGCATATACTGAACTCACTTTGTGTAATAAATTGGAATATAACAACATGTTAGAAAACTTTTCAGCTTCAGTGGTTTGAGAAAGCAGCTCAATTTGATCTACATAAGATACTATGAATTCAATGTCCCTCAGTTTATTGAAAAGCCGAAAAATAATCCTATCAGCCTCAAGAAGCTTGCAATTAGAGCTTTACAAAATTCATCTATTTAGTGGTTCAGAAAAAAACTGATTCCTTTTGGGTAGAGAATGAAACCTTAAGAAATGTTTACTTATACCCGGTTTACCCTTCACATAGTAGTCAGGGCGCCAGGTGATAAACTACACAAAGAGTATAATTAGAGTTCATCTAAAGCAAGGAGATGTAATAAATTTATTGAACGTTGCGCTGATGTGTTGAAAAATAAATAAAAATGGTGATAGCAGTGACAGCATTGAGTGTGGAGCTAAAAATGTCAGCTAGCAATAAGCATTGAACCAGTCAATAGGAGTGCATTATTAAACGTTGTACTTGCATGTAGCTGTTCACTCTTATTTGCACATTGGGAAGCACTTGATAAATTGTAATTCACAACAAGTAAAGGCTGTTTCACACTGCTACAGTGATAGTCGGGATTGCATTTTTGCCGCTTGTTTCCAGCTAATGTGAACATGGAATACCGTTGTTGCCATAGCAACGCCATAAGATCAATAAAGTTTGCCAGTGCCAACTTTTTTTGATAACGGCGTAACTACACCAATGCATGCACGCTATTTGTCAGCCATAAATCTAGGTTACTTTTAAGTGGCCCTAAAAACCCACAATAGCTGTCCTTATTTTTGATTGGACCCGAATTTGCTTTCAAATAGCACACTTCATTGAAACAAATGATCAAAATCAACAATTGGTTTACTCGTGAAATAAGAAAGCTGCATTTTCAGACATTTGTTTACCATCAGTCACAAGAGACCGAAAAAAGTACAATGAAATTTTTCTAGAAAGTACCAGTGGTTTCAAATTTTAATGGAGTTGGGAGTTTGAAGGTTTTAGTGGCTAGCTATTGCCTTGGCTAAATAGTGATACAGGATATATTACATTGTAGAAAGATGGCTGCACTGAATCCAGAACTGATGAAATTAGTGAAAGAGTACATTGACAGTACCTTAATGTTTAATAAATCATCGCTAAGAAATCTGTTACAGCCATTTACTGTACAAGACAGAATTGCGTTAATTATCGATGTCGGGGGAGAAACAAATCCCGGCTCAAATATTTTACACGCAGCCTGCAACCATAATGACATTGAAACTGCTAAATTATTGTTGGATGGTTTATCTGCGGACGAAACCTTTAACATGTTGAAAATAACAAGCACCATGGATGATACACCTCTACACATCACGGTTGCCAAGGGTAACACAGTGTTAGCAAAGTACTTTCTAGATCGTCTATCACTACAGCAAAAGCTTGACATACTGAAGATGCAAGATAAAAAAGGGAACACAGCACCACACATTGCCGCGAAGACAAATAAGACAGAATTTTTTCAACTCATGCTAACTTCAATAACACCAGACCAACAAATGGAGCTATTGAATGTGGAGAACAACAAAGAGCAATCAGTAATGGAAAAAATACCACAGCAGCTCTGCTGCTTCATCAGTGCACAGAACTCGAAAGGTAAGAACTATCGTCTACCAAAACCGCACTTTTACGGCTTGCAATTAATTTCCTAACATGGTTTATATTGATATTTGCTAATCCTTAACTGTCGAAAAAAGATTTAACTGTGATTCATGTTATTTCCTGTGAAATATTTGATAATGTGTGTGAAAACAGCAGCCAGTCAAGAAAAAGGAAAGTTGTTAATCATTGTTTATTTAAAGCACAAAATTCTTAGTGGTTTCAGTTGTAAGTTGAGATGGGCGATGGATGTATTGACAATTTTGTTGATGAAAATAAGCCGCAACTCAAACACATAATTTTTATAAACTTTGCGACAACTCTGAATGATATTTTCTTACTACAACTGCAATGCCTTTAGAACGTCAAGCTTTTGAAGGAACTAAAAACAAGCTAATCAAACAAATGCATTTTAAATAAATAAGTAGTTGACTCCCTTTGTCATTTTTTATACTCATGTTTAGTTACATAACTTGAAAAACAAAAGATTTTCACCAATATAGCAATATCAGCATTTACGTAGAAAGAAGCTTTTTCAATTAACAGCATAGAATATGCACGAGATTGCAAGGTGAATCAACAATTGTAGAGTTATTTATTTGCTCTCACCATTCTGCACTCAGTACTATGTGTTGTTTTGAAACTCATCACAGCTTTGTGTCATTTTTTGGATTAAATGCCATGTTATAATGTCTAAACCCTTGATGTCACGTGTCAGTTGCTTAATTGTAAACATTGAGTGAAATTGATGGTTTAATCAAAGCCATAAATTGGGCCTGCTTCCATATTCTAACACCACAGCTAAAGTAATAAATAACCAGGGTTCATGGTAAAGCTGACAGAAGGTAGATGTGGAAATCACTGAACCTTTGCATATAAGATCATTAATTTCACACGTATAATGGAACATCAATCATCGTTTTTTTTCAAAGTCACTGCAGAAGTCTGATTTTTCGATAATCGACTGGTTGGAATTTCACTCTGTGCTTCACACATGTATAGTAAACAACTGATTGCGATTGGCCGCTTTAGTGGCACAATCTCTCAAAGTTTAACATTCTTCATTCATTGTGTGCGTGTAATAAATAGCTAACTCTTTTTTTGCACATTCATAAAGCAATTATGGCACCAGCATCCTTTACCTATGACCAGTTTGTATTTATCATTGATAATTTATAGTCATAGGCACAGTTCCAACCAATTACAAAGGGCTTTGTTTTTTGTTTTCGGTTGGCTTAAGAACAATGCATTGTCTTTAAGGAACTATAATTATTGTTATTATAACAAATACTGATTAACTCAAGCAGACACCAGCTGGAAGCTTAAATTCGGCTCGGAATTGATTGGGTTGATTCTATTGGCTAGAACACAATCACCACGTTCCCATGCTGCGAATTCGTTCGGATCAGGCGTCCATTCGAGTTGGCATTCCAATCCGTTCCTATGATAATTCGAATTGAAACAATTTGCGGGAGTTGTCCTTCCTTTACAGTGAGTAGCGAGCGCAATAATTACTTGATTGTAGTGAGTTAGTAAACAACCGCGCTCGTATTACTAAGCAGTAATATGAGTCAAATTTGTGGAATGTTCACAGCATAAACTAGTAAGTAGATGAATAATAACAAAATAAACAATTTGTAATAATTATAGATGATTATTAATAAATATAATGATAGCTATAAGAAATGATAAATAATTAATAATAATAATAAATAAATTATTTCCAAATAATAAAAAACAATTTTTTTTGGCAAGTATAAAAATAATAATAACTTAGTTTGCACATTTATGAAACAGAGCTATGATTCAGTTTCCCGAGAAAATATTAAATAATTTATAACTTACCTGTTGTTAAACTTGCAGAGGATTATTATTATATGTATGTAAAAACTGCAGTTGGAAAATACGCAAAAACTGATTTACTGCCAAATCGCCAGTTTAAAGCCTTTTTCTCAAAAGAGCAACCCAAACGAATTTGAATTCATCAACACGAGCGATTCCCATGATTCTAATCAATGCTCAACCCGAAACGAATTCGGTTTGAGGAACCGCACTGAGCCTAGTGACCCTGTAGGGTCACTAACTGAGCCAACACGAATGAATCCGAAACAACTCGTACGAGTCAGAATTCCCATGACCCGAATGGACGATTTATGAGTTCAACCCGAACGAATTCGCAGCATGGGAACATAGTGAGTGAAACAGGTGACAGCGCTGTATAGTCTAGAAAGAACCTCAATTTATCTTTCACTGAGCCTTAATTTCGGGTGATGTACATACTTTCAACTGTTCTATGTAGAATTTAGGGTGTTGAAAGTTTATCAGGAACTCCAGACCTCTTAGGCTACCCAGAGAAGCAGAAAAGTTTGCCAAAGTTTTGACAAACTTTTGGAGCTATCCATATCTGATTAAAAATCTTGACCGGAAAAAACTGCATATATTTTTGCCAGCTGTTTAAGTAAAACACATTTGTAAATGGAAAATATTGTGTGTGCATGTCTGTGTACGTGTGTGTGTGCGTGCGTGCGTGCGTGCGTGTGTGTGTGTGCGTTGCGAGAAACTTACATATGGCTCCTGAACTATTGGTTCAGGTAACGAGAAAGAGGACAACGCCGAGCAACTTTTGTCTCCGAACAAAGACTCAATTAAATGTTTATTGTAACATAAATAATAAACATGAAAAGAAATTTTTTCTAATTATTTTGCAACAATTTCTTTTCCTCATAATAGTTGTTGTATTTAAAGCGACAAAATTTCAAAGCTTTTCAGCTTTCAGTGTTGTAAGTCTAATGATGAAATAAATGTAATTAGAAGGCAGTAACAAGTTTGTTTCAATTTTCTCTCAAAACTTTCATTCAACAAAAGTAATACATTTAATTTTATTTTCTTGTACCCTGGACTAGATCAGCAACTCAAAATAAGTATCATTGCTCTACTTCATTTTCATGAGTTTTGTCTAAAAGAATACTAATAAAGATTGTTGAGAGACCGTAGACTGCAAAAGACCATCATTAGCAATGCAACAGTAATATAAAAACTTACATTGTCAGCAAAAATTGTGCAGAGCAGCTTTTATTAGCAATAATTATGTTCCCTCAATTCTTTGCAGTAAAATAAATATAGATTATTACTGCAAAAACCCAAAAGTTTTGATGAAACTGCGATCTATTTTAACATATTACCTTTACAGCCCTGGGTGAGGCTACCAACAAAATAACACACTGTAATAAGCGGATAAAGGAGTTAGAAGAAGAAGGGCAAAGACAAACGCAAAGTATGTATGGAAACCTCTAGTGAACGTTACAACAGTTTTCGTGTTTTACTTTCAATTGACAACAGTTTTCAAGTTTTTTGCACTAGTGAGTATCTTTTTAGTACAACAACATGCAGAGGGAAAATTAGTAGCCTATGAGAGAAAGCTAGAGCTGCTAGAAACCAGAGTCAATGAGCTGGAAGAAGAGAAAAATCAACAAGCCCAAGGTTATTAAAGCACATAGTTCTATAATTAACAAGCTTTGCTGGTATTTTGCTCTTTTTTTAGTTTTTTGGTCATAAAAAATTTACGTTGATGGGAATCAGATTGAGGCAATGAAATTACAGAGCAGTTTAATAACCGTTTATACATGATGGAACTCCTAATTCATATTTGCAGAGTTAAAAATGATATCACTGACTTCGTGATATGAATTTCATCTTTCATCATCATAAGCAAACTAACTTGAATGAAAACATACTAATAGCAGCAATGTTGAGCTTATTTTTATAAAATCAATCACTCAATGCAACACACACAACTCATACAACATACAACACATGCAGCATGCAGCACAGCACGCTGAACTTACTACTGAGATTACAAATTTTGCAACCTCAGAATGACTAATACCTGATTAGGCATAAAAAGCATTTCATATTGGCATAGTGTAATTTTTTTTATCTGTTTGTGAAAAAAATCTCTTGATTGAGTAACAATGCTCAATATAAACCTTGACAACACTTGTAGGTAGTTCAGTAGACTGTTTATAGAGTAAAGTTCATCTTTCGCAATGTAGTAGTATTGACATACTTGAACATGGAAAACCAAACACAGAAACAATTATATGCTTTCCATGTTTATGCACATACATGTAGATGACATTATGCGAACAAATATATGACATTTCAAGCATCAGATAGTCATGTGGTCTAGTCATCTGCATTTCTGCATTTATATATTCTATAAGCAAAGTTTCATTTTGCAAAAAGTTACAGAACAAAAGATAATGCACTTATGGCCAGGATCCTGCAGATAGAGGAACTGATAAAAAAACACTTAGCTGAACAAAAAAATTATCAGCACTTTGATGGTTAAGCTTTGTTGGTTATTAAAAAAAACTCTAATTAATGTCAAATTTGATTGTAGCTTTTCGACTTATATTTGGTAGATATTTATATGCCCTCAAATGAATTATTTAGATATGCAAGCAATGGCTACCAGACAGGGAGAGATGCAGACTCTTTTAAATGCTTTACAGTTGTCTATCAGCGCTCCAATTGTCATTTATGCTACTGGAGATCAAGAACTTGAAGAACTGGATCATTAGACTGTTTTTTCTAAGCTAAACCACTACTTGATGTGACTTTTTAAATATATTACTTGTTTTAGGCTAGTAGCTCAAAGCCAATAGCAAGGTTGCTTGATGAAAATATGTCCTTTGATGGCCAGTTTGTTCGGCAAAAAGTTATTTTGGATATTTTGTTGTCTACCAGTGTTGGTGAAAGTTAAGTCCCTTAGAATGCAAATTTTCATTTTCAATAGGATATCTTGTTACAATGGTGACTTTCACGATCATAGTAATCATACATGTGTTCACAACTTCAGGAAAAGACATCAAGCCTTACTGGGGTTTGAACTCAACATCCAACCGCAACAACACTGAACCTTGCAGCCTTACACTATAATAATTTCATCAACGAGGCATTCCTGAACTGTTCAAGTGTTATGTGAGGTTGCTTGTAAACCATTATATTATGTATTATTATTTGATTGTTTTTAAATTGTGTTGTGATTTATTTATTGTTTATTGTGTCATTTATAATATTCACTTGCTCACTCTAAAATTTAAAAGGACGACAATTTTTTTTTCAGACAGAAGTTATTTAAGCCGGAACTTGTTTAACGGTACTTCAAATTTTTGTGTTTGCTATTTTAGTTTATTGATTAATATATGCTATGTACACACATAAATTTTTCCTCTTTTGTCTGAGTTGATTTGATTAGCCACTAATGGACTTTTGTTGCCTTATAGGTTTCTTAGTCTCTTAAATTAAACTTGTCGGGAGCCTTGGTGGAAACACATTGCTGCTCTAAGCAGTGATGGTCAGTTGTTTGTAGATTTTCAAAATATAGCATAACTTGTAGTGTTTAGCCATTAAGATTTTGCGCAGTAATACACTGTCTGTTATGAACCGATCAATTGAACAACTATTCGTTGAACTGTAGGTTTTCATATGGGGATGAGACTGTGTTGAATAACATACTTGTTTTTTTCTTTTTGTTCCTCCTTTTTTCTGCTGGTCACAGTTTCTTACCAACAAACTCAAACCACACACCTGTACTTCTTCCGATCTCAAATAACCCAAAAACCTAAATTAAATTCAAAAAGTCAGCAACCTGTAGTTCGTGCTTTCGCATAAAATTTGCTCTGCACAGCTGAAAAATCTTGGAGTTGTCAACTTTTGAACCCTCACCTTTGCTTTGACACATCATGGATTAATCTTATAAAAACTTTGATGATCATAAGGTTCTCAACAAATCAAGTTCTCTAATTTGCCTTTTATTTATTTTTAAATGCTATGCCACTCACAAATTATTGTTGCTATAGTGAGACTGGGCTATCTGAACTTCCCTTTTGTTTTTAAAAGCAGTATACATAATTTAATGCAAGTTTTTTCACAGATATAAGTTTATCGAATAGCATTTTGTACACATATCTAGGTAAAGTAATTTGGCTCTGCATCACAAAAAAGGTCAGTGCAAAATCAATTGTGCTTGCTGTTTGCTTTTCATGAAGAAACAATCATCCACATAATTGCGCTGGTTCGCATGTAAGAATGACAGATTGCCATATTTGTTGGCTGCTGCTTTCTAATATAATGCAGAGATCTTCACTATGGGCAAAAAATCTCATTAAAATCAGAGTTATTGAAAGTCACACTGATCCATATCATTAATGTTTCACTTTCAAAATTCATGAACTTATTAAAAACAAGAATTCACTTCACTATAAAGTTCTCTAAAAATTTGGTTCTATATGGGTAGATAGCCAGAAGCGTATTAACTTGCACTGCGCTTATTTGCCAGCTTGGAAAGATCTTCGGATAAAAAAGTCGTAGAGCATTTAAGTATTTTATAGTGAAATTTCTTTTAAGCAAAATTATGCGTATGAAACCATATTGTATTTTCACACATTGAGCAGTACACATTAGAACCAGTAAAATGACACGGATGCATAAAATTGAGTTTTCAACTCATAGTAAATAAATAACTAAAAAATTTTGTTAGCTTTCAAATTTATAAACAGGCTTGTCATGTATGGAAGTTTTTTTATAATGAATCGGTAATGAATTGTTCTTTTTTATGAAAAAATGCTACTCTTCAATGTGCATATTTTGTTTCATGGTAAGTTTTTTTGCGTCGAAATGGAATTGCTTGAGCGAAGTAGTTTGCACCATGACATTTAATGGGCTGTCAGATAAATGCTATTAACACCTGGGTTAAATTTTAGTGCACCATCCGAGCAGTTTTGGTTTGGTACGTTTCAATTACTAAAGGTAGGTTGCGATATATGTAGGTGATTTAGTGGAACTCCTCCTCCTTATTACTGGAACAACAGCATTCACTCCACTGGACACCAATGACTGCTTCAGAGTCCACGAACCAGAAAATCAAACAGAGTTTTTACCAAAACAATACTTTATTACTCAAATCTATATAGCAATATAACATGGCTATCTTTGGTTTAAATGATATAAACTGGGCGGAGTTAGTGGCGCTTCGCTATCAAACACCCACACCACAGTTTATAGAAATGGGGTAGTGTTTTCCTGAGTTGTCTTCTCGCAAATACATCAAAACATGACAAGACAATCATCGAAGTAGACTAAGTACCGAGAACCCAGCCCGCATGTTGCTGGTAGCATATCTGCAATGATGATATATACCATATATAATCATTGACCTCTGACTTCTGTCTTTGCGTGAGTTAGTAAAACAACAACAATTCAACGTTCCATTAATTTCTACGACCACAAAATCAAACAGAATGCAAATGCCAGACCACAAAATGCAACCATGTATGCTTCAGGTCATCATTCAACGATGTTATTGCGCTGTTGCGCCATCGCAAGCTTAGCTGGATCTGGCCTGAACTGCAACTTGTTAATAAAAATAATTATTTAATAAATTATTATCTCTATTAGTATGATTTACTATAATCAATGAAAAAATCTAAACTGATTCACTTACCGTGACAACATGTACTAGTTTTACTAACTACTACTAACGCCACTAACAGCTCGTGGATAATGTTTATAAGCAAACAATCCAACCAATCAAAACACTACACTAGACAGCGATAAACATTTTGTGTAATACGAATAGTGGTCTATTATGGTTACCCGCACTGAGTAAAAAGATGGACGACAGTGGAACACAATGGTGCTATAGAGCAATCATCCGTTTGTTAACTCTGAGTTATTTGCCGAACATCAGACCCAATTCATAGCATCATAACCATCAAAATACATTTATTGAGCATAATTTTAGGACATAAAGGAACTTCTGAGTAAGAGAAAAAGAGGAAAATAGTTAGAGAAGACAATTCCCAATACATGAGGCCATTTTTATAAACTGTGGTATGGGTGTTTGATAGCGAAGTGCCACTAACTCCGCCCAGTTTATATCATTTAAACTAGGCTATCTTATACAATCCACAAGACTTCTGTTCCCGGATGTGCAACAATTCATTTTATAGGAGGAGATAGGAAACCTCACCCCCTTATTAAGGGTGAGCCAATAACACATAACGATACAAATCATGTATGGATAAAAACTGGCAATACAATTTATCGTAATAAAGCAAGACAGTAATAGAGGCGTACAAATGGCGAAGTGGCTTTGGGGCTTTGTTCCCGCTCTTTCCTGACTGGCCTGGGGCACTGACCCGGGCTGACCAGGGGTAGGCTCCTGTATATTCTGTAGATAGGATACAGGGTCTAAACTGGTCCGGTAAAGACCCGGTATGGCCGGTATCCTTAAATCCAATTGAATAGGTATATACAATGAAGGGAAAGGTTCCGGGTCTCCTCGAACCTTCTGCCGCTGGTAGGTTTAAGGGTGTAGGGGGATTTAGGGTGTTGGAGGGTGGGGAAAGGGTCCTAGGTTGTGTAATTATCATGAAAATATCCCACAATACTAAGTTAGACAATAAACCATGCTACTTCTAGTTACATCGCTAAAGTGGAACTACTCTACCTGGACCCCATTGTGCTAACTTACTACTTGATTACTAATGCATTGGCTTGTTTACATCATTTCTATTTTTAGGTTTAATGTTCCACCTGATTAATTAGGAGCCAATGAATTATTTGTATTTTTAACTGCTTTTCTAGCATATCCCATTTTATAGATATGGCTGCACTGTGTTGTGCGGGCAGAACTGGTTGTGTGCTCTCACCATAAAGTTAGATTAGCAATATATGGTATTGTGCTATAACCATTAACTGTGACCTAGTTCTGTATAGGGGAATACACCTATATGTTTCATACTCTATACCTTACTAGTTCAGCACGTTGTCTTGCCTACTACTGCAGTAATACACTCAGTTTGGTACAGCTCATTGCCATTCTCTACTACGTTGTAATGGGGTTGTGACTGGGGTTATCCCTCCTTATAGAGGGCTCTGATGTACATCCAACCGGAAGATTCTAAAGGTTTTATATAGAGTACAATGCACAAATATGAAGTTGTGATGTTTCAACAAAAATAAACAGGCCATTGCGATGCGACTGATATGCATAACTTGACAAGCCACGCAATTCACAAGGCTACAACATACTACATTTATAGAAGTTTTTAATCACATTAGTGTAGCGATAGAAGCTAATTATTAAATAAACACAAAATGAGACCAGGGGTTATATACAATCATTTATGCAGTATATTTGACACCAAAGATAACTAAAACCACTGATGACACAATAAATCCTTGGCTGCACACGCCAATGATTCTCAGAATCAACGCATCGTTGATCTGTGTGTATTGAATGTATTATTCGGTGTCTGTCGGGGTAAGAATACAGAAAATATGATCAATTAAATAACTGTACTATTGGTTGGCCCACTATTATCATAAATGACAAAGAAAATTAAATGTTGCATTCATTTAGAAAAATGCAGATTTATAATAAAAACAATTCTAACTTCCCATAATATTTCTAATCATATTTTATTTTGTGAAGTTTAACAATGATAAATAATATAATATAAAGTTATTATAGTAAGAATAATTACAAAAAACAAGCACAAATGAGTGATTATTTTAATAAAATTCACTAGCACTACAATTATAAATAAACATAAATAAAGAGTAAAAAAAATAGTTTCAATGCTATTTACAAAAAAATATGTATAATAATGGCCATAACAATGAAGAGCCCGACGAACGATAAATACAAAAAATAGTTACAAGAAATGATTTAAAATTCGTCTTTTCACAGGTAAGTTTGATACCCGCCTCTTTCAAAGTCTTCTGAAGTCTCTTTAGAGACATGTCATTATATTATCTGCTTGACATTGCAGCAGCGATCAGGAAAATTTTTTTTATGAGTCTGCTAGAATTAATTATATTACATACTACGACTGATAGCCATTTCCGGTTAGATATAGAGAGTTCAAAGAGAGATAACTCTCAATGTTACAACCCCATTGATAATAGAGCGGGCACTGCCTTCAACAGTGCCATCTACTCTTGATATCCATCTCAGTAAAACTCGGTGCAGCTCGGTACAGCTTAGATTGTGCATCGGAAAACTGTGTGATATTGTTGGACAGACAGTGGTCTTGAACTGATGTCTCTGCCTCCCTCTCTCTCTCTGGTAGTATTAAGTAAAAGTGTGGGCAAAATTCTTCACACTATTTACTTCCTGTGCTAGTGACTGGCCACTTCACCATATTAGCCAATCGCTTCCTGCAATGTTGTCTATATAAGGCTGGTCACTCTCTATATAGTCTTTGCTATTTGCCATTAGTGATTCACTTTTTGCTCCGCAGTGCATTTTAGCACTTATAGCCATTACATAGTCTTGTAGAAAGCCGCCCTAGAGCTATATAGCAATTAAATACATGTTGTTATACGGAGCTACCTTGACTAGGATGTCTGAGCCAGGTGCTCCACATAGTTATTAAAGTTTATTACACTAGTGGCATTGATTGAAATGGTAGTGTCCCCTCTGGAGAGAGGAAGAATACTTGAGCTTAAGTGGTTTGAAGACCAGAATCTATTATTAGACTATTGCTTCAATACTGTTGCATCAGCATTAATAGCTGATTAATACTTGACAAAAATGGAAGAAATAAAAAATATAATGACTCTTCACTCACAACAGTGTAGATGCTGTTGATTGATGGTGAACAAAAGTTGCACTTATATCCAGCCGCCTTCTCCCTAGAAGTAGTTGTTCTGAAAAGTTTTCTTGCAAAGATAAATAGTGCGTAAACAGCGAATTTCTGTACCTCTTGGACTGGAATACTGCTTTTTATTATGGAATTTCACTATTCATGAAAAACTTCAATTTTTTTTGTAAAAAAAGTTGTTGATTTTTTGTTGAACAAGCACAGCAAATTTAAATTCGCATTTAATCCTATTTGGTCAGTCAAACTCACCAGTGGCTAAAACAGTTTATTTTTTCTATAATAAAAAGGTTGATGAAAGATTATGCTGTATACAAATTTGTGTCAGTTTGAATTGTTAAGTTTACTCTCGTGTCAAAAATTAAATAAATTATCCTTGCTTGTGTAGCAGATGTCATCTAGTATTTTTAATATCTATATATTTTCATACTAATACCATTTGTGTAGATCATGGTGTCCAGGGCTGGCTGGCATGCAATACATGTGTACTACAATATTGATTATTATCATATTCAATCGATTACAATAAAATAATAAATACTAACAGTAATAATAATTCAGCTGATATTTACTTACTAGTTAGTCAAGAATGCAGTAGGACCATGATGAATGATGCACATGATATGATTTGTCAGTACTGTTTAGAAAATAAGACTTTTTTTCATGAAGTTGTAATCTTTATGGGAGAATAACTCTCAAGTAAATGACTGCATTGCATGTGACTTTGCTTGCTCACTGTGATTCTGCACACACTCTATCATCTCTATATTAAAATGCTCTCGTTTGACAAAGCCTTTACCTCGCTGTTGGCCAATCAGCAATGGACATTAAAACATCCAAAATTAGGGTTTTTGTAAGACTTATACTTGTATGTAACTGTTCACTCTTTATTGCGCATCTGAATACGCTTGTTGAGTTATATTGTACATATAATGGTGTGTTTGATTATTATAAGATAGAATTTTTTAAAATAGATTTAATTTTTGATTCATTGGAATGGGATGAGTTGTTTTACTACCGACACATCATTTGTATTTGTGTCATCCTGTGCTAGTTTTTGTTTCAGTCATGAATATTTTGTATTTTACATTTCAAAATTTCAATTGCGGAAACAGTAGCAGTATTTTGCAAAATATTTTAACTAACAATTATTTTCATTATGTAGAACTATGGCAGCTGGTAGCTGGCCTGTACATCAGCAACAGGTCCGGTTCACAATGTCTTGAGCCTGATTGGACAGATACAGGGTCGCTGAACAGCACTGCCTGCACATGGCAGGGTCGGTGTCAATGCTACAGGTGGAGTGAGACTCTCGGTCCTGGTAGCTAATGGTGACTGACCAGTGCAGATGACTACAAGGCCAATTTCACAGTGTTTTGCGCCTGATCCAGCAGATACAGGGTCAGTAGGTGGCTGGCCTGCTGATAGCAGGGCTGGTGGTTAGCAAGAAAGATCAGCACACTGAGAGAAGGTGCGTTTACCCCTCCGCTGCCACCAATGTAGTGGATCGTGCCGGTAAGGCTATACTACCGTCCACTAGCAACAGCCGTTCACAGCGTGCAGCTCGTGAAACAGCAAAGCAGCACTTCTCTCCTAGAGGTGATGCAGGGTCGGTTAGACCTGTAGGGTACAGCAGAGAAGTTGGTAGCAACTTCACTACTAGTGAGCCCTCGGCTCAGACAGACTAGGTATAGTTTTAAATAATAAAATACATTTATTGTCCACATGTCACGCTCTAGGGAGGCGATCGCCTAGAGAAGTAAACAACAGCAGTAGTAGGTGGTAACTGGCAAAGTATACTGGCAAAATCAGCCTTTTATAGGCTGGTGACAGGAAGCGTATTGCATCATGCTAGTTTATCCCATAACACAAGACAAGAAGTAATACAGCTAATCATAATAACAATACACGCAATGGTAAATGACATTAAAAGGATAACGTGCCTAATGGCAATTAGTAATGCTACAAAGTTAATTCTTCCCCATCCTAGTTAGCCTCATAATCCAGATAGATGGAAAGTAGAGATGTTGATAGGTCCCGGATTCTCCCTTGGGCATCAATTCGCCCTTGGGCATCGCTGTCGGGCATCGCCCTCGGGCTTCGCCTTGGGGCTTCGCCTTCAGGCACCATATAGGCTGTCTTTGGAACCCTGACTATGGCGGCCCAGTATGTCACTGCAGTGCCAGTAGAGGTCCCTCCTAGGTCAGTAAAGGTCACTGCAGGGCCAGTAGGTAAAGGTGCAGGGCGGGTATAGAGTCTGCAGGGCCAGTATAACATCTGCAGGGTCGGTAAGGTAATTCATCTTCTTCTGGAGTGATGGCTTTTTGATGCATCACTTTGGGAGGCCTGTCTGACTAAGTGCCTTTGTCAGAATCACCTCTAGGTTAGTATACATTTATGTGCAAGACATGTGTGCTGCTAAAATCCACCACAATAGCGCTGAAAGTTGGTGAGAAAAAACCTAAAAGTTTTGTTGTAGAACCATTTTAAACTGCCGCAAGGTTTTTATAAATTTGATTACTGAATAACTCAAGTAAAAACATCGCTTTTGTTTACAAAGATTTTGCTGAGAACTGGTAAAAACTATCATCCGCTCAGCCTCAATAATACGCCAAGTAGTTTCCTCACTTGTTACTACTGAAAATGTTGGCATATTTTAGAAGCTCATTACTTCTAATTCATATTCGATACTATTAAACATCCAAACATCACAAGGAAGTTTTAAACAGCTGCTTATTTGCCTCAGTTACTTAATTACTAAAATCATCATATATCATGTTGTGGCTTTAGCTGTATTTTTTGGTGATTAAATCTAGGGCTATTGTAAACTGTTTACAAGGAGAACTTTCCTTCTTTATTACACTGAAATAATAGCACAATCATTTTATCTCTGACCATGAGCAGTGCTTTTTTGTTACTTTGCATTTGTTTTTTCTATAACCATATTTTGGTCTATAACCATCGTTTGGTCTATAACCATTTTTGCCATCGATCTGCATTAGCACTGGTAGAGTTTGGTTGACTTTTTCAAACGCTGATTTTAGTATAGAATTTTATCATTTATTTGAACGAATTATCAATCAAGTTAACTAAACAATCAAAATTGCTTGGAGTTGATAATAATTAAAGATGAACAAGTTTTTTAAATGGGTAACTTTAAAAACATCGGTTGCACATTGCTTTTAGTGAGCAAGCATGCAGCAGAGTTAAGTTGTTAGAACTGAATTTTCACAATTTTGAAGTTTTTTGAATAAAATGAAAATTTACTTTGAGTGAATTAAATGTTATTCTGATATAGATAAAGCTCACTGCAACTCATTTCACATTCTGGTGCATGTATAGGACCCATCATAAATGCAACTTGAACGAAAATGTTTTCTTCTATAACAACATAACTGAGAAACCATGCCAGCTACCCTCTTTGATGACATGACCATCGATGGGAAGGTTTAAAGGTTCACCAAGCTTATCTCCATCTTATGAAGCAGTAGCACAATGCTCCGTTGTTATTAGTTCACCAAGGAACACTTACAATGCAGGCGCTCTTAACACAGCATCTCAACCG
Organism: Cryptosula pallasiana; assembly: GCA_945261195.1. Taxonomy (NCBI): domain Eukaryota; kingdom Metazoa; phylum Bryozoa; class Gymnolaemata; order Cheilostomatida; family Cryptosulidae; genus Cryptosula; species Cryptosula pallasiana. The sequence continues at coordinate 54,060,352 of OX183131.1, read as the reverse complement.
ATCGAACCACTGATGCAGCCTTCTGAAGATTTGAGCTCCACAAACTTGTAATTAAATAAGAGTTTGTTACAAAGACTTCTTTGAAAGCTGTTTGAAATATCAGCGTAACTCGAAGGATACTCATTGATGTTTTATTTATAATTAGCGCAATTGAGGGTAATACTGTAGTGGATTTTCATGTCACTTACACCTGCACAAACACTCTATATATTTTCTGGCATCCTCAGTATAGCTATTAGATGGTCAGAATGACTGTAATCATCAATACCGGATTGACCGACCCTGTATGGAGCTATGCCGGCCTATACCGACTTATACCGACCCTGTATGCAGCTATACCGACCTCACTGGGCCGGCAGGAAGTGAGTCAATGAAGCTTGAGGACCCAAAGGTAGCCTGAGAGAAGCAGAGAGCCATATACTGGAGATTTTCACCCCTAACCCTTACGAAAGATGGAGGACTAAAGCTATAAAGACCAAGGACCTAGAGACTAACTGTGATTGGTGCATAAGCCTTTAACTCCACCTACTACTACAGGGCGCATATTCTCTTTAAGCCCTTTCCGATTATCTTATTTGCTATGTATTTATATACCCATATTCATTGGTGCACGTTGTAACATTACTCTGTGATTGGTTAATCACTTCCTGTGAATTGCCTATAAAAGGCAGAACTTTGCTTGTATTTGTCAGTTGTAATGGGACGTTTACCAACTCGTTTATTCTGGAGGAATAGAAGCATATGTACTCAATAGCACTGAGTTTTGCGTCTGAGCCGCGGGCTCCTTTCTGGTTGTAGAGTAGAAATACTCTGTCTTGTATCCATTCGGTACATCACCGACCCTGTGTTGTAACAGGTAAAACTAACAACTGGTGGCAGCATGCTACGAACCTCAGCTAGTGATTTTCAGCCCCCAAAATCCACTACATTATGGCCAATTTTTGAAATATGCAATTAAACTATCTAGGTCAGAGGTAAACAACCGTTTTGTTTGAAACTTAAGATTCAACCAAAAAACAGCTTAAAGCAAAAAAACATTGACCATATTTCACCAAAACTTGTTGCTGACAACAAATGAAACTGGGCACCAATCATTTTCTATTATTTAGTTAACTTACAGCTTCAAAAACAGTGTTGGTGTTAGAAAATCGCAATACAAGAAAGGGCAAGTCTATTGACTATTTTTGCTCCCATAGATGTTTTCTATTTTTTCCTTTTTTAAACTAAGAGTTATATTCTCTATATTTTTTTGTCAAACCTGTAGGAACCTGCTTAATTAAAATGTTGTCAAGAGTAGCTGATCTGCTCCATCACAATCTATCGTTTTAGAAAATTCGATTATCTTTTTTTGTCACTGTAACACCTTCAACAAAATATATTTATTTTGTAATACAAGATCCTTTGAAAACTTGTCAGCAAATACTTGTTAAGGCCAAAACAAAGGAAAAACAATTAAACGAACTGAAAGAATAAAGCTGAGACTTATATCCTCTTGGTCTGCTTTTATATTATCTCGCTTTTTGAAAACTACTTTCATTATGCTACTTTACAATTTGCAAAAAAAAAACATTATTCTTGAACCCAAACAACTGCTCAGAAAACTTTGTATCAGTAATTTGTAATATCATTTGGAATGTTGTAAATGATTGTTTGACAGTTTTGCGTCAAAAGCTGAGAAAATCTTGGAGCGTTTACTTGAAATTTTGTAGGTTCTACGAATAACAGAAACCCAGTATATTTAAGATTTGCTATATGTTAAACTGTTTAATTCTAAATCGATGCTGTTAGTATCAATCTTCAAAGTAAAGAAAAGGAAAGACAACTTCAAAAAACATGACATTGGTTTTCAGCATCAATGTCTTTGCTTGCCTGACCTTGCTACAGGTATAATTTCCTTATACAATAATTACTAGACCACGAGGAAAAAGAGTGAGCTTCTGGGTCGCTGCTATACATGTAGAAAGTGGGATAGGGCAATCGTAGCCAGGCAATCCTAGGGTTTCAGGTCACATTACTTGAGTTGTAGAGCAGTTTAAAGATGAACCTTGCAACTTTGACAAGAAAGTAGCTTGAGATGAAAGATGGTGGACTTTTCAGTGGTGGAGCCCTGTTTGTTTTGTATTATCATTTTGTGAGAAAATTTTTAACCATGAAAATGCTGCTTCATATTTATTGGAAAAAACTTGGTTCAATTAAGGTGCAAAAGATGCTGACAGAAGGGCGAGTCCAAAAAGTGTATAGGGAGTGTGGATGAGTGGTTGGGAACAAAGCGCCACACGTCTGTTATTTTGTTATAATTTATAACAATATTTTGATAGATCCATATAGACTCAAGCTTGTAGAATCTTCCACTCACCTGTCCTAACTTGATGAAAAGATGTCTCCCTGGCCCAAAGACAGCCTCATTTGACTTTTTGTCGCTATTTTCAGTGATTGAAGTCTGATAATGCAATCTCGGTATTGGACAGCGTGCAGGACAACACCGGGTGTTTCAGGGCCAGTATTGTTCCCTAAAAGGTCAATATTGAGTCGTGAAAGGTTGACACAAGATCACCTGCCACCCTAAACAGCTTAATATTAGCCTGAGAGATCAAAAAGAGCCTATCCATCACTACATTGTATCCAAAAGAGCATACCAGGAGATCAACAGCTACAGATGACCCCAGGACCTACCATAAGATGGGACAACCATGCATTGACTCCCAACCCATTGACTCTGCCCATTACCACCAGCGCTAATCTCATTTTAATTTTTCGCATTGACATTTTATCATTTGCTGTATTTAACTCTATTTTATTACTCACTATATTTCCTTCCTGTTTCCTTTATTGGCCAGGTTGTGATGCAGACCATTTTTATACTGTAGTCCAGCCTGTAAAAGGCACTTGATATTCAGCAATTTCTCTTTTTCTTGCCATTCTCTCTAGTGGATTGTCACCGTAGAGCTACAGAATCTAAATACATGTTGTTATATCACCACTACCAGACTAGTAGGCTTGGCATTAGGGGTGTATTCTAGTTGTTAGGGTCAGCAAACCAGTGGTATAGGCCAAACAGTTAGTGTCTTCTCTGGATAGAGGAGTAGTACTTGAGATTAGTAACATTCTGTAGCTATTGAGACCAGAATTCACTACATAATAAATATAATTACTTTGCTCAATTGGTGAGAGTTACAAAAACCAAAGTGAAAACAGCATTTTTGTTCTCACTGCAATATATAGGTGAGTCGCCATTGAAAGGTCACCATAGAGGTCTAGACATGCCACAGAGTACCTTTCCTAAATGAAAACATTCAACTGCTCACAAGTGTAAGCATTTACAACTCATTACAGATGAGACTCTTTGGTGTCAACATAACTAACTCATTATTGGGAAAATAAAGCAGTTTTTGGATTTTAACTCTGGTACATAATTGCAATAAAGTTTTGTTACATGGTACAACCATTAGTTGCAAAAGAGACGTTAAATGTTTGGAGGTGGAACATGAACGGTAGGGGAAGGCAAAATTATGTTCCATAGCTGTAAGATGTATACATATGAAGACACGTGATAGCAAAAAACCTTTGGAACCTTTAGGAAAGTGAGGTTAAGGGCGCTACCCACAACAACTATTACACACACTTTTGTTTTTGATACCACAAAATTAAGAAGGTAAGCATTGGTTAGCAAAAGAATGGCGTTAGCAAAAGTTCAAATGTTTCAGCTATTTTTGTTGTTGTTCTTGAATAATGTTTCTCAGATTACTGTCAAGGAAGAATGAGTTGTAAAAAGTTTAGTTTACAGTCCCAAAACTGGGCCAGTTCACTATTATTAGAGAAGATAGGAACTGGTCTAAACAAGAAATGATAAGAAACCACAGTTTGCGTGAAAGGGGAAAGTAGGACAGTATTAGTGGGAAATATCAGTTCCCCTGTCAAAGTCCTTTTGACCTGTAAACTCAAAACTTGTGCATTAAAGTACTAGCTTGGTATTTAATTTATCATTTGATGATAAGGATGATTTATTGCATTTGCAAATGTCTTTAGTATCAAGTGTATCAGGTGTTGACTCTACGCTCATCAAAGGATTGCATTTTTGCGGTTAATCAAATATATAAAATCAGCTTAATCTTAGTTCTCCAATCTAACGGTGATGGAACTAATGAATCCCCTTGTGAGCCACTGCATCTGTAAACAATTAGCCAGTGTACTTGAAAATATGCATTGGTTGGAGAAATGTATTTTAGCTGCATTTTCAGCCTGCGATGGAGAGTATAAAATCCCCATTTTCAATACAAAACAAAAATCAGGATGGTGATAAGATAGATGCGGTGAAACTAACTATATCTTGCTCATATCAGCATTGATTTTTTGGATGTAACAAACTTCTAGTTTGCAGGAAGTTGATCACAAGGTTGTGAGTGACAAGTAATGTATTGTGTTAAAACTATTAAATTCTGAAATGGAAGCACTAAAATCGGTTAGTATCGTTGTTTCTGCTTCTCTTAATCTACTTGGGTATCAACTGGGGATATGAGTTTTTGGAGAAAAAAAATTGACAGTATGCAACCTAAAACTGATCAGTAGCATGTGTGGTCCAGTGGTTAAAGTGTTTGCTTGTCAACCAAAGCGTTGAGGTCCGATTTCCAACACAAATTCTCTGAGTGAGAAAGTGTATGGCTTCCTCATAAAGTTCTGTTTGATAGAACATGGTCATGAATTAAAATGTTCCCTAGCGCAATTGCACTTTACATCATACTTATGAAGTAGCACTGCTATAAGATCCTTTGTCTATTCAAAATAGTAACTGAATTAACTACGGGCAAGGGTATAGGGTACTGTCCACAGAAGGTACTAGCTCATGAGACCTGTCTTTAGGGTTGCTCTGAAGGAAAAGCAGAAACAAAGCAAATGATTTGATATTTCTGTATTTTCTCGCCAGTAAGAGAGTGTGCCTACATAAGAAAGCTAACAATCTAAGTAGTCAAAATGATTAATGTGTTTTTACAGTGGAAACAGTGTTTGCGATTAAAATGTTTTTGCTTCGCTGCACTCATTTTGTATTAAGCATTAGTATAGTGTAGTGTGTGGTAGAAGGATGTGGTTACTTTTTGGAACGGTTCTAATGTACCACATACTCTCTTCAGTTTTTGCCGAAGACTTCAATGCAACAGGAAAGATCTACATCACATACAGCGACAGAAATACAAAGGAAGGTTTAAGAATTGTCTATTTGGCTGAGAAGAAACCAGGACTAGGTAATTTGTAACCTATATGCAAATATATCGGCTATTTCTTTCGATTTCTACAAACTAAGAAACTTTTTGTCATATTAAAGAAGTGTATTATATCATACGCATCAACTTTGTACAACTTAAAGCTCTTGTACTTCACACATGTTGAACTGAAGTCCATGTAAGTACTGCAATGGAGGTGATGGCTGTTAAAATTAGTAAAAACGATACAAGCTGGTAGACAGGAAATGGATTATAAAGTATTAGACCGTCCATAACCAAGCTCTGACTGACGCAGGTCACCACCGACTAGTCATGTAACTTCTAATCTACATAAAGCTTGAAATCTCTCTCAAATTTTGATTAATTTCATAAACTCTAAAACCTAAATTTATTTAACTGATGACCAACTAATAGTGAAGAAAATAAAGTTTTTCCAAAACTTGAAAATAAAACCTAGCAAGCAAGGGATAAAAATATAGTCTCAAAGCAATCGATTTTTTCCCCGTAGGTACTTCTTACTTCACTGTCACTTGTACGCTTTAGCCTTGTACAACAACTTTATAAAATGTGCTCCTTCATGATTTTTTGGTGCTCAAGTGTTTTTGGCTAACAATTTCTGATCTAATGGAGAAAAACTGTTTGATTTTTAAGTTCCCTTTCGATGTAAGTAAATCTAATGCGGTTATATGTTAATTCTTCTTGATACTGAAACATTTCTATACTATACTTTTACAGACAATAGATATTCACTTCTTGGCAGAGCCTATATCACAGTCTATGAACTGACTTCAGAATTACACTTAAACCCTCTAGATGAGAGTTATGGGTTCAAAAAATACATAGGTCGGAATCCTATGAATCTCAAACAGTATGGTAAGTTTCACTTTGCAGAGTCGTAAAAGGTTTCCACCATTCAAGTAGAAGTGTTAAATAGAGAGAAAGTTTGCGATAAAGTTCAATATTGGAGAATACTGGTTAGAATTAAAACCACGTAAGTTGCTGATTGCTACAATTTATCTTAATGATTGGAATGACTTTCAGATGCTGATTAAGTAAGGAGCTGTTAAGTGAAAAAATTGAAGTAACAAATGCCTCTTTATTATGGTATCATTCATCATTCTTAAAACACTTTGCCATATGCAATGTTGCAAGAAATGAATTCATTGCCATTTCAGACAATCATGGATACTATTACTTTGATGACAGAGAAAGCAATACTACGGTAACCTCTGGAAAATGGTTTCAATATACAGTCAACATAGCGTATCGCAACGGATTGGTTGGGAAAGATGAGCTGAACTATTACCAAATACCAGAAACTGTCGCCTACTGTGAACTTTCTGATCACCAAAGTGCATCTAATTGTTATCAAGGTATACTTTCCACCCATAAACTCTATCTATATTTTAGATGCAATTACAGCCAGGAAGTATTTCTTTTTAGGGTTGATTTTCACCTGATGATAGTTAATGATTGTATAGCAGTTCTTGTTTATGATCTGGTACACTCAGGTACTTGCTGGAATGTCCAAGCATGGTTTTTAATCATCTAAAACCATATTACTTTTCATCATTCCTATTCAGCAAACTTTATGCCTGACTTTATGATGAGTCTTGTAGTGCGATTGACTCTTGGGGGGGGGGGGGGGGGGAAGGGGGGGGGGTGGGGGGGACTGGTTGATAATCACTAAAGTGCACAGTCACCATTGAAATTTCCCACTTGCTGGCCTAATACTTTGGTAGTTACCGGGGGATTTCCTGCCAAACTTAACCTCTTTCCAGGGGTTATGCAATGTCAGCTTACATATAAAATGCTATGTAAAAGTTTGACCGAGCTCCACAACTATAGTCAGCTCACCCCTCAGACTCAAAGCTCCTCATTTCACAAGTCTATATATTTGATATCTCACAACTATCGTGTAAAGTGATCAGTGGTAGAGTATCTCAATGACGAAAGTGCGCAAAATTAAAACTATTGTACAGTCCAAGAGGATATGGCATCAGCTTTGCCTAGGTGCAGGAACTGACTGCCCCAAATAGACATGTAATAAATAGCCATAGAGGAAAATGAAATTTCCTGACTGAATTTTTGTGTGAAAAATAGTAAGGAATCACATGTAAGGAATAAGATTAAACAGGTAGAATGCCCAAAAGTAGGGGGCAGATTTTTATGAGCAACTTAGTCGGTCATGTCTGGTATTGCCCCACTCTGCTTTCTGAGCTGAGTCCTAAGGCTTTCCTGACTTTTGGGTTATGTTTAAATAAGTCCGTAAATAGAGACTTTGTGGATACAGGCTTCTGAGGTTTCTGTGTTGATTGCATGGCTGTTATAGTTAGCTGCATGACTGGTAAGGTAACAGCAGGGCAGGCAGCATTGACTACATCGCCGGTATAGTTAGGTTATGACTACTGGTGTGTTTTTAATAATGTCAGACTTGTTATAAAGCATGTCTAACACCCCAAAGTTATCGGAAAGAGCTTTCTAGGATAACGAGTTTGCCAATATCTATCAACAAATTCAGCTACAGTACTTCACTCAAGCTCCTGTACTTCACTGAATATGTTCAAATCAATCAATAAATTTTAGTAATTACTGATGGTTTTGAGTAAATGATGGTGGGGCATGACATAACTTCTTATTGGTAATTTTTGTAGTACTTATCCAAGAGCAGTCTTTCACAACAGTTCCCTCCTCTCCAGTTCGATCAACCACTCCTGTTGATACTACAACAAGAAGAGTTTATTACACTTCAGATCAGTCAACACTTTCAATTCTGAGTTCAACAGCACCATTGCTAGGGCAGGGTGAGCATTTTTTTTTCACAGCTACTAAAACTAATATGGTTCCATCAAAAGGTTAGTGAAATATCCATAAAAAAACGCTTAAACTTTTGTAGATCATCCCATAGAAATAACGTTAATAAAAATAGTATCAAAAATCTTAAAGTAATTAGAATTGTGAAATAGTAACAGAATTACTAGAAAAAATTCAAAACTTGCCTATTTGGCATCCTTTGAGGTTCGATAATTTGAAGACATTCATTTTGCTAAAGTTTTTTTACCAGCACAAAAGCATAACCAACCTGAAAACTTGGAGAATAACCGAACTGTGCAGAGTTAGTATGAAATGTTATTAACTGTTGATAAAGATCTTTATCGGCATTATTAGAAATGAAAGAAGCCATGTAATCACAATGAACTTGTGTTTGCTAGATCTTGCACCGTCTTACATTTGAGCAATTGTTATTGAACAGCTTCCATACTCACACTTAATCACATCTTTGGTAATAGTCGGATATAAATACCTGGTCTTACTTTGGCAGTTTATATCAATAATATTCATAATTATTAAGGTAAGTTGCAGGCAATCATAATTCTTATTGTAAACGTTAAAGGACAGAGGTCTGGCTATGAACACTGATCTGTATTTTCTAATAACAACATGAAGAATACTATACTTGGAACTTGATAACCAATTTCTGCTTTATTTTGGAAATATGGTTCACCCACAATTATATTTTCAGTTACGGTTTGCTTTACAAAAAATCTTTTTTTTAATTTAAGTAACTCAGTTCAATGATAAGTAATTCAATTTTTCTTTCAGTTTCAGACAGAAAACAAGAGAGTGCTCATGAAGGTGTCCTTGGTAAGTGGAAGTACATAAATGGATGTTTGCGTGGACATATGGCGCACTTATCAAATTACTTGTAGCTCTCTTTTTGCAATTAACATCTACTTGTACTTTAAAAAAACATTTGAAAATTTAACTTACAGTATTGATATTTAATATAAAACAATGAAAACAAATTCTAAGAACATGATAATAGCATAATGATTAATTTTGATTCAGATCACTACAGGATAAGTTACAAAACTCAAACGTAAAACATTAATGACTACCATCGTGCATCAGCAAAAACAAACCTTTCAATGCCCAAGTTTGAACAAAACAAGAAATTCTTTGAACAATAAAAATAGTTTTTGTCATCATATCAACTATTTAGTTTACACGAAACACCAAAACCTCATAAACTGGCAATTATTCATTTTATAAAATGTTCCAAAGAGAGAAGACAGTTTTTAAAACAGTATCATCACCCAGCGAGAACCAAAACAGTTATTTTGAAGGCACACTTTTCAAACTTTGAGCTTGCTGAGCTTCCAGGTTCTGGTTCGCCTCACTGTAAAACTTACATGTGATTATATGTTTTTAGGCTACTCAATTGCCGTTTCTATTTGTGGACTCGCTGTAATAGTCGCTTGTGTTCTGGTAGTCAAATGGTTCTGCTGCCCTTCAGACAAGAGCTCGTAAGTGGCATTTAAACAACTGCATTGCTTCTGTACAATGCTGCACTGGTTCTGTTCCACTTGCGTTACTCTCACCTGTATGCTGCCACTGACTCGGTGCACTGCTCTTGGTTGCTAAGATTTTTTCAATTAGCTTCCGTATAAAACACACCAAAAAAGTAATAACTGATATGAAGCAATGTAGTGAAGATTATATTAAAGCCAGAAAGTTTTAATTTGAAACATTTGGTTGAATAAAAAAGATCAGCACTTGGCTATAAATGTAGTAACCCCATAATTTTGGGTAGATGATGCTTGTAAAAACTTATAAAAAGCGAGAAAAATAGAGTTAGATGGCGTGCTCAGAAGGTAATTGAGCTTTTGTAATCATTGCATTTTTGACAGCTTGTTTATGCTTTGTTTTCATAAGACTCAATAAAAATATATGTCTGAAAGTTTTTTTTACATAAATATCATGTAATCTGTGAACTTTTGGTTTTACATTATCTAGCAAGTTGGACGCAAAGTTAAATGATGATGTTTGCATACATTCGAAAATCATGTTATGAAAATAACTATTTCACTTTTTTAAATTCAGGACAAACCAACAAATGAGGCGACGTTCTGATATCATTTCTGCTGATACGGAGGATAGAACCACCAGCATCTACCAAGACAGAGCAGTTAGACCTAATGTTGCGCACATACCATGGGTAGGCACAACCAGGAGTCTTCCACACGCAGACGCTGACATACTTCCAGCATACGGTGATGTCATTCACAGCTACCCAGACAACCAGACTGATTCACTTCCAAAGTACTACATAGCTGTCCGTGACTATCCCATTATAGACCCAACAACTAATACTTATATCGATGGACAACTTTTTCATATACAGGACTCTCATCCGGTTTGACCTTCTTCATAGTGCTTATTTTATTAATGAACGGTGATTTTGTGTAAATTTTGTTGTGTTGAAAAAGAAAATTTTTGTTGGAGCATTTATGTGAGCTTTTACTGCTACTTTTTCACCAAAACTAAGTTTTTCATTGAACCTTTGTCTGTTGATAAACAACCATGAATGTATGGGTACACAGGAAAGAGTGTTTTAATATCAAAGACAATGTTTTACTTTTTCTAACTTTATGTAAGACAATAAAAATATGTATCAATTGTTTGTGAGCACAAATTTTCATCAGATTCGTTATATAAAACAAAATAGAATCATTTTTGAATTTATAATCTCAGAATGTAAATGTATCAACCGTCTAATCCTCAAAAATGCAATATTTGGAGAGCTTCAAAGTCATATTTTTGGTCACAAACATTATGTAGTGTTTTGTCTCCACACTCCACACACCTGTTGCTTTACAATGAAACCTTGGGCAGCTTTGTTATTTGGCGCAGCTTTATGACAAAACACAAAAGTGTCCAAGGAGAAAAAGCAAAACTTTAAATTTCAGAAAAGGCAGAACTTAAAAATGTGATACTTTTTGGCACTTAGACACCAGACACCAAGAGCTCCATTGCTAAACTAGTTTAAAACACATTTACAAAAAAACAATGTTTTCTGATCTTGATCCTTTCATATGAAAGACAATTTACAATGATGCCAGGCAGTTTTGGGCATGACATATTACTTACAGTATGGCAGCCAATGGCATTTGACGCATTTCCATATCCATGATTGTTAAAGAGCAAAAAGTCTATTCAAACCTTTTAGTTTGATAATTCGGATATTTAAATGCACACATGCAAGTTTCTCTGCAATGTATGGTGTGTGGGATAATTTATTTACACCATTAAAGAATAAACGGCTCAATTAGAAACTCTATAACGCTCACATAGTGCGATAGATTTGCGTCCTCTATTATCGACACAACGACATCCACTCTCCTACTCTCCAACACTTTGGGGTCCAACCCGAATAGACGTTAGCAACTCCACGGGGTTCACGGCCCAGACACACTAAGCCAGAGCCCACAAGAATAAATTCTTTATAATCCAATTCTATTTAGCAATACATAATCGTACTGAAACACAATCCACTAGACTTCTGACTATAAAGTAACACAAGAGCTCCTTTTATAGGAGACAAGGAGGAATATTCAGCCCCTTATTAGGGGTGAACCAATCGCATATAACAATAGAAATAGTACATCAATCAAAATACACAACACACTTTAGTAAATAACCCAGACAAATGATACAGGTGAGCACATAGCATAGGAGCACTGGTCTGCTTTTCCGCTCTTTCTAGAGTCATGGAAAGTTTCCACTATTTATATGGTCCTTCGCTTCCTTGGTATCTGTTCCTAGGCTGTACACCTCTGGTAATTGACTTTTAAAGGTGGGTAACCAGTCTTCTAGGTCCCAGGCTATCTCAATCAGCCACTTCCTGGGTTGACCCGGGGTACTGACGGGGGGGGGGGGGGGGGGGAGGGGAGGGGAGGGGGGTGGGTTGGGGTGGGGGTGTAGGTACTATAAGTTTATATGAGTTGGCTAAATACTATGTAAATATCCCACAATATTAGTGTTAATACCATAATTTCAGAATGAGTCTCTCTCCGGATCAATCTCTGGGAAGAGATTGATCCGGAATTGGGGAGAATGCAGTGGAAGGAGAACGTTTGAGAATTGAAAGAGAAGTTTCAATGCACTCTTGCTAGGCTTGGACAGGGACATACTCCATTTTACTATAGTTGACTCATTAGAAAAACTAGAGTTTTGAGTTACAGAACTGACCAGATCAAAACGTGAATGACAGAACCAAATTGTTGCTGAAGCTGTCAAATAGTTGTAGTAAACTGCATAAAGTGGCTTTTAACTTGATAATGACAACGTAAAAAACTTTTTGGAATGAATCTACAAGTTTACCAGCAAAATATGAAAGTGAAAAGATAAATCTCTGCTCGGACGTTTTAATAGTATGCGATAGTTTTTATTGCTTTAGTTGTAACTTTTTTGTTATACGAAAGCTCTGCTTGCGAACGTTTTTAGACACTATGTACAAATTAGTTTGTTTGTTTGTTTAAAGCTCCTTTAGTGTTGTTTTGTTGGGAGCTAGTAACTGCAAAGAATTTGCATGAAAAAGTTGTTTTTGCTGACTTCCTGCACCCTCCCTTTTTCTCACTCCCTTCCCTTTCACATGAATGCCATTAACCAACCCCTCTCAATGCTTAAACAATTCTGGGATTGGTTTCTTCCCCCCATTATAAGATATGAGTCAAATATGATTAAAAGTTATTATAAAACCGCATTTCAAAATATTTAAGCCGCTCCTACCAGGTAAGCCCCACCCTCACAAACACAGCCCTTGCTCATCAGTAATCTGTTCCTTACAACTTACCTTTCTCCTCTTGGTGGTTATAAACTTCTACAGAGAGGCAGACAAGCTTCAGCTACCTGTGAATAACACATATTTGATTGTTTATTGAGTGGGAGTTATGCTCTCTCAACTTACAACAGAAGACAATTCCTAAATAAAGAGGGCGCCAGAAGTATAGAGAAAAAATAACTTGGAAGAAAGGAAAAGCCAATACTTTGAGACATAAATTTGCAGCTACTAACTTTCAGGCTTAAAAAAGCTTCATATAAATGAACTAAATGAACTGTATTTTCAGCTGAATGTATTAGCATATAAATGGGGCCAAGTTTTACATATTATTTCAGTTTCCATTGGTTTTCATACTGCAAATATACTAAACGTTAATTATTGAATAATTTATATCTGTGCGTTGTATCGGACAGGTTTAGACATTGGTGCCTGTTGCTGAAATGACTCTGCTGTAGATCCAGAGGTGTTGGTTGAGGGCCTACATGATCAATAGAGTCAAGCTAGGATTATTATCAGTTTAGCAAAAGGATATAAATCTCTGTTTATATATAATTACAATACAAGTTATTGTTCATTTGTACGACTTCCTGCTCAGTACAGGTTACACCAAAAGTGGAAGGATTAACCAACATGTTTGAAAATTTTTAAATTGAATCAACATCATACCAAGAATATGTTTTTTAAAAAGGTTCACGCACAAAGGACATAGAAAGGTTAACATCTACTAAAGTATGGAACAAAAAGTCTACTTATTTTGTGTCCTGTCAGTTTGAAAGGTTTAAAAATCCTAGGGCGCTTTAAAAATATTTTGATGACCATTTCAGCCAGTTTTTGGCATAGCCTACACTTAAAACTTGTAAACATTATCTTTCATGTCATCAAAAACTGTCTGATTTGTTGATTTGCAACTTAACAAAAAATAAAACACCGGCTTTTTTCAAATGACTTCAAAGCATTTTTAAAAAATTAAATTCTGGAAATGAGCTTACGAGTTGTTAAAATTCAAAGAAAAACTATTAAATCTAAAGTCTAGCAAAGTACTTGTTTTTAAACGCGTGATACAAAAAAGTATGGACAACAAAACAAATGCCTCTCTATGAATGAAACAGCCGGTATTGTAAGTCAAAGTGGAGCTATCATAAATACATTATTCAAACTTGTCAGGTTTCCACACTTAAGCGCGTGGCGCTTTGCCAATTTTAACCGACGTTCCACTAAACCTTAATTATCTCACGAATCAGTTTGAGCAGATGTTTTGTGTGCACTAGTATGGGAATACACATCACTACTGACCTAGTTACAACTACGCAAACAACAACTTCAATAACAAAAAATGCACATGTTGAAGCATACTTGTAAACAAAATACGTTTGCATGTGCGAAGTGGCATTAGAAATCAACTGTTGTTTTTTAACAAACTCTGATACTTTTCGCTATACATTTATTGTAATTACCTATAATGCACATTTCAAATCACTAAGTGTATGTCTGTCATTTGACTAATTTGTTTACTCTATCTCACTTTAGCAAGAAGTTACATTTACTACAAAAATTGAAGAGCAAAAGAACTAAACTTTGGCAGGCTGGTATTGCTAAATCAATTGTCTAATTCACCAGTAAAGTGTGTCAAAGCTAAAACAGATAAGGGAGGGTAAAAATGTTCTGGATAGTACGCCAGAACAAAAATAGAAATGAATTTCAACAGATTATAAAATAATGGGTCAATTGCGTTTGAAAATCTTCCAGGATATCTCATGCAAAAAAACAGGCACAAAGCCATAAAGGTAATTATAGGCTGATGTTGTTTTTCTTTTTGAAAAATTGATGCTATGAATGTAGCAGCCTTTAGAAGTTGGATCAAGATAAAACGGGGAAGTGATAAAATACGGCTTAGAAACCAAAGGGGAAAAGTTTCTCCCCTTTCTTTTTCTAATCCTCAAATTATCTGCAGATTAGATAGATTAATCATTCTGAGGTAAAATTAATAATCTTTCTATACGTTTGATCTTTTTATATGTTTGTCCTTTATGGCCAACAATTTATGTTACTTCCACAGACGTGATATGCTTTGGAGTTTTCTTTTTGGCTACGCTTTGCTCCTAACCTAGGAGCTTTTGGCAAACAAAGTGAAAACTACGGTTTTGATTTAACATACAGATTTAATTTTTTTGCAACTGCCTTAAATTTGCTGTTTGCCACCGTGTGTTTTAAACAAAAACAATGGCTAAGTGTATTACGTAATAACATCAGTGGCGGATTCAGGGGGGTAGCCATGGGAGCCATGGCAGCCCCTCCAGAAGAATAAGTGAAGAAATTTGCTAAGCTTGGCACCATTTTTTTTATTTATTTCCATAGTAACGGCTCTCGATTGCACGTCCGTTAGTGAAGTGCCCATTGATAATTGTCATCATAAAACACCTTGTAAAAGTTTATCAATCAAAGTATGGCCATGGAGAAATGCAAGGCAGCAACAAGCATTCTAGATTTTCTCACTGCACCTTTAAGGTAATTATAATAATTATCATTTATTTTTTTTGGGGTTAATAATTAATTGCTAGATAGAGATAGAAAACAATAATAATTAATAATAAATATAATAATAATTATTATTATTATAATAATTAACAAATAATAATATGCTTAATCTATTACTTCCCTGTCTTTCTCATCAATGCAATAGCAACAATGCATTCTAGTAATGCACTATTATTTTTATTATTTACTACTTATTTATTAATAAATCGTTAACTTCATTTATTTATTATTATTATTCATGTTATTAATTATTGGTGAATGAATTTGCGCACAACACTACTAAAAAGAATCAATTCTACTTTTAAATAACAACTAACTTATTATTATTATTTACTACTTACTACTCCTGCTACTACCACTACTTACTACTGCTGCTGCTACTATACTACTACATACTAAAGCTAAATTATTATTAGTTAGTTATTACACTTTTTAAAAAGTTATTGCTGTTTATTATTGTTCATTATTATTCATTTATTTAATAGTCTCTTCTTTGGAACAATACTTTATTTTATAAAAGTATGATGATCTGTTGATTTTTTAGTAATTGATAAAAATAATAATGACAACTTGTAAGAAGATGCAGATAGTGATAGCAACCTTTCTTCTTTTGTGTAGATTTGTGCCCACACCACCAACCCCTTTCAATGCAACATACATGCTCGCCCACTCTGAATGAAACATACATGTGTGTATTTGTGTCTGAGGGTGTACGTTTCACAAATACCAATGGTTGATGATGTTGAATAAAGAATACATACTATTCTTGCAACCATATTGAGAACACATCACATCATTTATTATGGTTTTAGAGGGGGTGCCAAAGAACACCAAGGGGGGAGCCATCAAAAATTTTTTTCGGGGCTCTACCCCGAACCCCAGTTGGCTCCCCCCTTTGTGATTTTCTGAATCCGCCTCTGAATAACATAGCATTCATAACTCTGGAATCAAGCGTATTCATTTCTTTGATCCATTCCATTTATTGCTAGTTAGGACTGGCAGAATTCATAGTTCTGGCACAATTTGTCAATAATCACAAAACAAGCATCATTATATTGATTGATGACAATCAGATTCCAGAGCATACATAACCTAGGTAAGAGTGGATGAGTACAAGGTATTTCATTGCTTTACACAGATCAGTTCCGCTGCACTGATCGCTTAAGTGGCTATCTGGCACACATTAGTTCAACGGCTTCATTTGATTCCTTCACTTCAGCAAAAAATGTCTCTGCCTATCAGACTCTTCGTGCTAGCTTTTACAGTGGAATTTGTGGTCTCGATGTCTGTAAATACCACAGGAAAGGTCTACATCACATACAGTGACAAACACACAAAAGAAGGCTTAAGGGTTATTTATAAGCGTGATATGGAAGAAAGAAGAAGTAAGTAGCTTTCTCAATTCTTTGTTCCAAGTTTCAATGAAATTTTTCAATGTTGTGGTATCAAATATTTCAGCTCAGAACCAAAATAACTTCAAAAAATGACTTGGGACACGTTAGCACACATTTTCTACTTCATTTTGTATACTCTTTGGTCTAACAAGCTCAATAATATGTGATCGTAAAGTGGATTTCTGGGGACCCTTTGAAAACCACCAACTCAATGTATATCTCTCCAGATGTTATTCAACCAACTGTGCTACAGAAGTGTCGCACGCGACTCCACAACTATAATGCGCCAGCAGCTCAGACTCAACATTCAGCACTCAGTGTTGTAGAGTATAATACATGCATTACTTTGCATTACTTGTGTAAGATAACAACAATACAATATACAATATGTCAGTAACTTGGTACGGTCACAAGTATAATCCTGATACAGCACAAACCATACAAACAAAAAATTGCCTTTTATATACCAAGACACAGGAAGTGAATGTACATGTAACCAATAACACGCAAGCGGAACACATATTGAGAATAAATACAGCAAACAATCGCATGAATTCAATAGTGTAAGTAAATTAGGTGTCTAGAAGTAGAAGGCGGAGTTTTTAGGAGCAATGCTGATTTGTCATGCTAGGCAGTGTACTACTTCTTGAGCTTAGTTCTTAGGCTTTTATAGCTTAACTTCCAAAATTTACGTAAGTTTGCAGTTGAGTATGTTGTGGATCTGAGCTTCTGTGACACTTAAGACTACTGTGGGTCCACAGGATATTGCAAATAATTTTTTGGTGATCCGGTAAAACTTAACTGCAAGGCCAATCAAGTGGTTGTGGATCTAAAATTGTTCTATAAAAATCCGCAACAATGGCATTAATACACGCATTGCACTTTCTCACTTGACCTCACTGCAATCAAAAGCCTCTGATCAAGTTACAAACTCCGAGGTGGATAATTGGTCATCATAACAAATAAATTAACCAGGTTGCTAACTGTTGGGTTGACAGCCACTAATGTTCAATTCCATGCCACGATACGCTTCATGGCATTTCAATCCTTTACTCACCATACGAAACCAGACTTTTACAAAACAATCTAATTACTCAGACTAGTGCACCAGAGTGTACATCTGGCTCAGCTAAGCGGTTGATTGGTGTTCAAGTGTTACAATCTGGTAACTTTGGCCTTGACTCAAATAAATGATATTAGAAGAGGGATACTCATTTTACTCTTTGGGAATTCCCCACTCTGGCGGCATTAGTATACAGATTATTCTGCCGCTGAAACAGGTTAAGCAACATTTTCACAAGAACTTTCAGGTCACTAGCATGGATTTTGAAAAGGGTAAAAATCCCAAAAATATATTAACTGATTGTGGTCATTTCAAGAGGTTTGCTTATTGGGTATTTCATTTCATCTGTATTAAACTTTGTATCCAAAGTTTGAGTGTTTAGTGGCTAGTGCGGTGGAAGAGTAGGTCAGGAGTAAAAAAGTGGTTTGCGGTGCCGGGATCACTAGTTGGCTGGGGTGGTGGAAGGAAAAGGAGTGTTCAATTAAAGTGTTTTTCTTCTGTGGCCTAAACAAGTTTAAGGTTTCAAAAGAGAGCTGTACACCACCTAAACGGTGAGAAATGTAAATATATAAAGAAGCGCCCACTAAACATACTCTTAAGATAGGGGATTCTGAGTTTGCAGGCAATCATATAAATCATATAAATCATATTCAACTAGTCTTGGCTATTCCAACCAAGACTAGTTGCAGTCAAGATGAAAAAAAATGTCTATTGTGAAAGCATCTGCTATACAGTATGTAAGTTTTTTGGGTCTCGAACGTAATTCAACTTTTGCATTGGTCATACCTGACAGTGCCCTACATTTTTCCACCATTTGAAATCTGCTAGACTTTGAGCCAATCACCTTGTAAATCAAGGGCAAAACATGAAAGGGTTTAAAGTCAGGGCAGTTGTGGATACCAAGTAAGATATTGAATTTGAAATCAAAAATCAAAGCACCAGTTCAAGATTTAAACATGCCAATGTATCAAGTTGTATCATACAAGAGTGCTTAGGTCTATCTCATTTTAGGGGGTTCTTATTCTAAAGGTTGCTTTATAACAAACCTTTTGTGTTTTAGGACAAAGCCGTATTAAATACAGCTTATCTAAACTCATAGCTAGAGTATGGGTGCAATGTATACAGGGCATTCGATGAGGATTATTTTCTGTTCTGCATACTTCTTGCTAATTCGATTGCAATTCATAGTTTCATAAAAGCGAATAATTTTGGATTTCAAGTGCATAACTAAGTATGCATATAATTATTTTGTTCCAGCAAGCAGACTTCCATTTTCCACCAAGGCTTACATGGTAATCTATCAATTATATGCAGAACCTCACACAGGGACAGCCAAAATGCATCTCCCAGAAAACTATAGCGACTGGATGGATATGTCTGCTGTAGAATATGGTAAAAAACTATTTAGCTCAAACACAAATGAATTTTCACTAAATTTTCACAAATCATAGCGAGATTTTATTTGCTAGCTTTCAGTGACTTTGGGTGTACAAAGGCATTTTTATAAACTTAACTGGCAAGTTTTCGCACATTTGCTAGTAAATGAGGAAAGCACAAAAAATACAGTTTTCTATACATTTTGATAATATTAAGTACGAAATGTTATACTAAAAATGTAACAGAAGCTTTTTTCACTTCTTTCTCTTTTCTCTATAGTTATCATTTCTCCCTGTTTGTGGGACAACCTTTAGTATTGCAGTGGATTTTACAGTCTACTACTCAGTCCACTAAAGACAATGTCACCAGTCAAAAACCCATTTTGCTGGCACAGTCTAGTCGGTAGCTGTTGGTGGCCTTCCGTCACAAATTACTTCACTCCAGTAGGCAGTACTGTGCTGCCACACCAAGGAAGATAGCGTGATTGAATGTAACTCTACTCCAAAACCATGAAGAACCCTTAGCTGAGGTGCACAAAGCTAGAATTTTAGAATTCGATGGATTTGTTTGGCCCAAGAACAAACTGTGGTAAAGTGTATTGCTTATATGGCAAGAGCGCAGGTAAATATCTGACGCAATCGGAAAAGTGAATAGAAACGCTTAGCTCTTTATAAGCTCCAGCACTTGAAAAAGTTGGCCTTGTTACCAACCACATTCAATTATATGTAAGGCTGCGACACGGTTCAGAAATGTAGTCGAGATAAGTCTCATTTTCAAATTTATTGATCTTGATTAATTATAAAATTAATCTTCAATGATACCTGAAATTATCTCCAGTTCTCCAATATATAATCAAGATTTCTCCGCATTGATTATAACTTATAAGCATTGAATTGAACTGTAATCATTTTACCGGATTTGCACTCATTTTCAGTCATGGACAACATAAACTTGAAAGGGAAAACAAAACACATTCATCACTTTATATTCATTCTTACTTGTGTTGATTTAGTGGTTGCTTATTAATTATTATTTCTTATTCATGTTAGTTGCTGTTATTATATTATTATTATTAACAATTGAATTTAGTACTTTTTCTGATCATTTATTATTTATGGTTTGACACCATTGGTTAATGTTGTTTATTAATTTAATTTGGTATCACTGTCAGTTATTATTTAGTCATATATATTATTTTTAATGATTCATTTGTTCTTATTGTGATTATGTGATTATTATTAATTATTTATTATTATCGTAATTTCTTTAATTATATACATTTATTGAGTGCTAAGAGAGAGTAGCTTGTTGTTTACCACTAGCATCTTAATTTTCATTGCTAGCACAGTCTTAACCACGTTTTTGTTGGCTGCCAGTGGAAACCGCCCGCCCTTCAGATGATATGTTACGCTGGAAGTTCTATGATGGTAACACCGTGTTAGCATCACAGTAGTTTTTTTTTCCACACCTAGTAATCTATATATATAAGTTAAATAAATAAACTCCTCCTCACTCACTGTTGTTTGTCTTATAGGTTAGTCGAGCTCTCTCTGACCTTTGATTGAGAGCTGTTTGTTTAGGTGCATTCACATACACATGCTTGAGCGCTCGTTTCCGATATTCTGTATGATACACTTCTACTGACTCACTAAGCGTGTCTGCTGCTTGCAGGCCATTACTAACTATTTGTGATAGCGTAGCGGTAATCATGTAGTAGGGTTTTCTTTCCACATTACAACTGATATCAATGAAAAATGCCATGAGTTGAACAAAATTACGATTGACAGTTTGCAAAAAATCGAAAGAAGAAGCCACTGCAAAGAAAAAAATGCTAATGCTACTAATGGAGATTAGTTAGATAACTCTTTTTAATCAAATTATTATTTTGGGAGATTGATTGCGTTAATCACAAAAATTACGCGACTAGATCCCGGCCCTAATAATATGTGAGTGAAATGTTTGAATGATCATCTAAGTTACATAAACCGTATAACAATACATCACACAAATAGGTAGATAAACATGATGTTCAGAATTAGTAGGCGAAATCAATGGCCTAGTGGCCAATCCTGGCAGCTCAGGCCTCCAACAGCTTCCAGTGAGAAATCCTTAGCCTATATGCGCCTTGGATTCAGATTTTGCCGTGTCTTGATGGTAGATTCTAGGCAGATGTTGATGCTTGAGACCTCTCCGTCTATATTGGTCTCTCAAGATTAGGTAGCGATCTTGATGCTGGTCCAGGATACCTTCCCAAGGCCTAGGTGCCCTGCATATTCTGCGCCAGTTAGACAACATGCATCGAAAAAACTGTTCTGGCCATCTGATGGCTTCATAGTTGATGCCAGTATTCATAAGAGATTTCTGAGCCAAAAAAATGTTGTTAAATTCCATTGAAGTATTTAATTGCAACTGATCAAGTTTCACTGAGCTCTACTGTCCTGCCATTGGCCATAAATAATCTTTGTGGATTTTTTTCTTGAAAATTGTATGCTACCAACAGTTCAATTTTTTGAATTAAATGTTTATTCAATGAGTAAGTTTGATAATTCTAGAATAAGGAATGTTTTAGGCCTATTAAAACAAAATTAGAACATTCTTCCTACTGTGAGTGTTAAGTAACCATATTTATTCTGTTGGCCACAATGATTAATAGTTATAGCTGACTTCAATTTAGACTAGTGTTTAAACTTTTATTGTTTTCAAAGCAGATTTTTCGGAAAGTCAAATACAAATTAGAGGACTGCCCTGAGTGGTAAACTAAGTTGTTGAACGCGTTTTGTCTCTATTCTACCTAATTAACATAATAAAATTCCTTTTAGAGCTATACTGTGGACTACTGCAACATCCTACACATTTGTTACCAACTTGTGATATCTGCTAATTAGTAGAAATGTGTTTATGATTACAATGCAAAAACTAAAACTGGGTTCTTTCATTGACCTCACCCATTTTCAAAAGTATGAATTACTGGAAGCGTATCTCACTATTCTAGATTGACAATTGCAGACATACAAATGCACTCAGAAAGACTATATCCTATCAAAATCCAATTAAAATTCTTATTTGTCTAATCATATTTCCTTTTATTTTGTATATTTTATTTTAGAAAATGAAAAATATTTTTATTTGGATGACAAAAAGAGCGAACTTGAAGTAAAAGCTGGAACTTGGTTTGAATACTCAATCAACATAGTGTATGACTACACCCTGATTGTCGAGGATGAGCACAACTATTACCGAATACCTGAATCTGTTGCTTATTGTGAGCTTTTCCTTAACTCTTCTTCAGCACACGGTTGTTACCAAGGTTTGTATTACTATCCATGCATATTCCAATGAGTCTTTAATGACTGGGTTTGTGAATTACTGTAGAAGCAGGTGTTGTCCGTCAGATTGAAGAGTCACGTGAAAGTAAAAGGTTTAGAATAAAATTTAGGAAAATGTTTACGAAAGTGTATCAAAATTGTTAATTTAGCAGCCTTTCTAACCGCTTTCAATGAGCCATTTTTTGTTTAGGCTCAAATCTCATTTGGAGAAATACATTAATCTCAATCACAAATATAAAACCTGATAACTGTATTCATCTAAGAATTTGCTGCAAAAGATTCAGAAGAACCAATTTTTTTCACGATTACTAAAGTTTTAAAAGAAACTTTGATGATGAAACTCCGTAAGTTCTCATAGCTTTAGATTCTTTATTTTTGTGAAATCAAAAGTCAAAACAAACCAAATAATACCTCTTGTGACATTAATTTTATAAATTGTCTGCTAGTTCATATAATTAGTTTTAAAAATATGTTGCTTCAATGAATACTTCTCTAGGTTGAGTAAACTTCAAAAAATAATTGAAGGTTGCTAAAAGCAAGATGCAAGAAGAAGCTATTTTTAGCCCCAAAATATACAAAAGTGTGCACTGATCATTCAAATAAATGTTTGTTGAGTGAAGATCACCTTAAATTTACTTGAAAAAACTTGTGAAAAATAACTCGATCACTTGAAATACTGGTCAGAAATTGCAAAAGTAGCTTAAAAAATTACTCCCCCTTATAATTGTGAAAGAAACAATTGGATAATTAAATACTTCTAGTTAAGCACTTTCAAGCACATTTATGTTGGATTCACAGGTTTCAAGTAATCTGCTGCTTAAATTGCTCACCACACATCTTTCTTTATGTTTTTAGAGTTGCAGCAAAAGCCCTCTCCCATACCTCCACCTAAGAGAGTGCTTAGTGCAGGTTTGGCTACCTACAAACAATTAACAATAAGTTTAAATGCTGTAATTGCTTGTTGACAATTATTTGTATCAGATATTTTCTTAACTCTATTTGCTGTCTCTGCTTTTCCAAAACCGAAAACTCTCTAATAGCCTTTATTATAAAATGGCGCACAATATAGAAACAGACAAAAATGATAGAAAGCGCATACTTAACTATTTGAGTTTTAAGAACAAAAAACCGATTAACTCTCCCCATGCAGTCCTGTTGCATGGTCCTGAAATTGTGAACTTCAATTATATTGTACTTAAAATAAGCACTAATAGGTTTAGCTGAAACACAGTGAGCTTGAATGAAAAAACCTTAGTATGAAAAAGAGTCACTTGCAAATTATTAGACTTCCAAAACAGGGTTTTATAAAGATTAACGGAACCATTAGAGATTTTTAAGCAAAATTAGCAGTCGTATTGAAAAACTCGTTGTTGCTAAAAAGTCAGGCTGTATACCTTTTTCTAACACTCACATGTGTTTTTAAAGTATGTTTTAACACTTTGATTATACTAGTCGACAGAAAAAAATATGTATTTAGACGTGGTTATTCAAAATTTGATTGTTAAAGCAGCAAAAAAACTGCTTGAAAATTACGTTTCAGTTGAATTTTAAACTTTGCGGTTTTCATTTTGGCAGAAAACCCCCGGTTGTAGGGAAGTAACTAAAAAAAAACTATGAGTCGTTCTTTTTTTCTCGTCAAACAAGCATCTAATCACCAGTTCCAAGTACAATATTGTTTATCTGAATATTTTTAGTGTATTTTTATTTACTTAGCTGAAAGCTCTTCATTAACAGCAATCAGTACCCTGATAGTCAGCACCACTGTTTAGTTAGAAAAAAAGATTGACAGCAAAGTTATTTCATTTCACTTACTAGTAGAAAAGCGGATGAAATACTGAAAAATAGTTGACAGATAATCTCCTGGATGAGTTGTGGGTTTAGGATGATCAATCCAAAAAAGATCTGCTAGTATTGACAAATAAACTAAGTCAAGAATGACCTTGGCAACTGATTGATTGCGGGTAAATATAAATGAAAGTGCGTACTTGTTTAGTCACAAATCTGAATGAAAACTTTGCTATTACATAACACCCGCACTGTTAGTTTCATCTTCTCAATTATGGCTACTAAAACGTGCTATCAAACCATTCGCTGTTATCAAATAGTGATCGACCGAGATTAAGTCGATAATGTAATAAAAATTGCCCACTCACTATAGGACAGATCTACATCACAAAATTTGTGGTTTTTCCACTGATTCCAAAATACCAATAATTGAGTTAATAGGGGATGTTCTGCATTTCAAGTTTCAAATTGAAGCACTTTCATTGCCATTAACCATTTTTTTTTCTCAAATGTGTTTCAATGACCAAACTTCATGTTAAAATAATAAAGTCCAAGTACCATCCCATGCTTTACGGCTCCTCCGAGTTTTTCCATATTTTTCATTGCCTTTATTGACAATAATTCACAACCAATAACTTGCCCAGTACTTTATCTGATTAAATACTAACTTGTAAATTTGTATCAGTTCTACCAGCACACTACAAGATACTTTCATTTAACTATGTAGAGTTGCAAGCTCAGTTGTATTTTAGTGTTGAGTTATTCGATTCATATTTGCGTGCAATTCACAATGTTTGCAATCTGCCATTCAAACAGAAGAAAATGATCATATACGTTCACCAGCCAATACGCCACGTATAAACAAGAATCAGGATAAAACATCATAGTGATTAAAAAAAGTTCATACGGATTGTCAAGCAAACCATAAAGAAAATAGTTCCCAGTTTGGGAAGTATTCAAGAGAATATTTGAGCATCGTTGCTACAAGTAAATGTAGTTGGTGAAGTCAATTTTTCTTTATCCAACAATTCCAAAAATGGCCACTATTTAGTGATGGTTTTGCTGATATATGAACGGCTCATTAAAATGAGCGAATTTGATTCGCTCAATATAAATAGTTCAATGAGCAAACAATAATAAAAGGCTCTTTTATTGATGAATTTTATTACTCAGTTGGCTACTTCCTGTTGATCTCTGGGTTTAAAACCTAATGGTTAGTTACTGATCAAGTCGATTTATAACCTCGATATTTTTAATGCATCATGTTCAGGAAGCAAAGTTCTCAAATGCAATTCCCACAGTTGCTATCAAAAATGAAGCATAATTTGTACAAATCATTGAACACATATGTGGCGAAGCTTCATGACACCTTGACTATTTTAGACCTTCATGCCGAAAACTCATGTTTAAAAGTTACATCAACATACATAGGTAACGATTGTAAGAAATACTTACAACCATGCTGAGAAAAAATTGAAAAGGATAAAAGTACCACAATAAATTTATTCTTTTCACGTAAGATAGTGACGACTTTAAACAGAATTTTTGGAGAGATGAAATGGTTTTACTACTGTTGTTTGCAGTTTTAACATGTCTTCCTGCGCTAGTACTGATTGAATCGGTAACATCATGTTTGTTGTAGGTGTTAAACTAGTTATTGCGATTGGTGGTGTTATTTTGTTGTTCATCTTCTTCTCTGCAATCTTCTGCTGTTCCAGCTGGTGCAGCGACCAAACAAAGTAAGTAGCCGGTTACATTTATTGACATCCTTGAAATATTTCTTTAAAATCTAAGAAAGGCATTTTATCACAAACAGAAAATAGCAGTTATAATGTGTCTACCATAGTATCCTTGAGAAATTCCATTTTTTTCAAGACGATAGATACATTTTTGAAATACCCTGAAAAGTTGTATGTATATACATTTAGAAATATACATTAGGGTAATTCTTGTAACTAATTAAAAAATCTTAAGTTGGAGGCCATGCTGCTTTTCTTACCTAACAGAGAAACATTGTTTTGCAAGCAAATAAAATTGTAATATCTATGTGCTTCTGCCATAACCAATTACTGAAACCTCCAATCCACTACTTTCCCAGTTCTAGTAATCATTATGTACTATATCTGTCCTTTTTTTGTTGAATATCATGATTCACTGTCCCAAAAATACAACCAAGCTCACTACTTTTCACGGAGCTCAAATGAGAGTTTTCAAATCTCAATAAGTTATGATTGTAATCAAATTTCCTTTGTATGTTTAGTAACTGAATAAATTGTCTAAATTTTCAATCAGTAACTGCGTTGCGGTTCCAGCAATGCTTGGAAAAAGATAGTCTGACATGTAGCACTGACACACTATACAATGTACTTTTCTTAAAGGTTTGGTTTGGGAGTGGTCTGACATCGAATAGCTAACACAGCCATCAGATTCTCCAATGCCTTTTGTGTGCCCACCAAAGTTTTAAGTCAATCCATCCATCAAAAGCCATGTGGCAGCTTGTTTTTTACACCAGCATTTGATAGCTGGTTAAAAAACATTATTGTATATTGCAATGATACTGTGACGTCCTTGAAACCTGTGTACTACTGAAATTTCTGATGTTAGCCAATGACATTTAGCTACTGGGCCTGATTGGTTACGGGTTGGTTACATATCTGTAATGCAGTGGAGTAATGCTACTACTACTAGTATTACTAACCAGATTACCTAATGAAACTGTTGTTTTAGATTGAGTTCGATGAACTGTATCAAAGTATTAGTAGTTGAGAAGGAACATAAACCTATCATGTCAAAAAAATGACTTTATTGAAACGGAGGGTGGGCAACCTGGAAATAGGTTATCCTGGATAAGAATTTCGTCACGAATCCAAAAATCACGTTTCTACACCTCTCAGTACAGACCTTGACCTTGTTTATGGACAAAATATATCTGTTTTTGACGATTTTGTGATTTTCGCTGTAGCACATCTATATTGGCTAAAATTTGATAATAAAGTTGAATAAAATAATGATTCATATCATAAACTGACCTGGTTGATGAAAAACAAACCCACAAGAACTGTCTTTGAATAACAATCGACAAAAATTAGTAAAAAACGAGGTAGAAAACGAGACTTACATGTATAAATTGTAATTCTTTCAGAGGCATGTCACCCATGTAGAAGGGTTACTTCAGAACACTGTGATGATTACGCAGATGAAAAAGGTGTTTGATAAACTGCATTCTGAATTAAATTTTATACATGATATAAATGATATTATATATTGACGATGTATTAGATAAATGGTATGATTATTATTAGATGAAACCAAATGTTTATATCGCGTTCTGAATCGGTCTACCTGTCTCTTTGCCCACTCGTAGCCTCCTCAATTCTTTTCTTCTATTCACACGTCTGTGGGAAGAAGCAAATAACAAATGGTTAGATATAACACAACATTAAACATCAACATGAACAGCACACGTAAATGCAGGATAGTCTTGCTGACAGCCATGCAATTTATCTTGTTCAGTCGGTTTAGCATCCACCATCCTTTCTTGGTTAAACAATGCAAAAAAAATTCATCCCGCAAAATGCTCACCTTTAAAGTCTGTGTCCTCAGATGAATCGTCTGACTCCTCATCAGCTTCCTCATCTCCATGCAGTTGAGCCTCTTGCCTCCGATTCTTGCAGCCTTGGCATTGACAAAGATCAGTGCACTTAAGCCCAGATTTCCTGCAGCTGCAGTGATTTGAGGCACAACCACTCCTGCACTTACAATACATGCTCTGCAGAACATCAGGTGGTGCTGGATCTTGTAGCATCCACTGCACCTTGAGCGAGTCATCTTCCACTCTCCAACCATGAGAACTGGGACAGGGAATGTTTGGCTTGTTCTCTAACGATCTACGCCAGATTGCAGCTTGGTACGCTGCTCTTGAAGTATGCTGTCTCAGCTCATCTTTAGTAGGTGGTGGATTCTGCTGTGTGACCCTGGAAGGGGAGCAGTAAACAGCATATCTGGCCTCATTGACATCCCTGGTGTCTATTTTATAAAGCTTGCAGACAAATTGCTCCATCTGTTTATGAAGGCTAGAAGGCACCAGAAAATCTTTCCCGAGTTTAGCGAAAGCAGAGTGGCTCTCCTCATCTGCTTTGAACATTGAGTACACAGTTTTCTTTCCTTTGCCGTAGAAGGAGCTTGTGCTGTCACAGCCACTAAATGCATGCAATCCTAACAGTGCTTCACATAATGGAGATGTGAGCTCTGTCTGTACTTGCTCCATAATGATGTGCCTCATCCTAGCTCCTTTCCCAGTGAAGTATATCAGCTTTGGGCTGGGAAGTTTAGAAACTAGGGCAAGTGCTATCATGAATACATCAGTGTCTTGGGACTTGATCACAACTCGCTCCCCTACAACCTCCATCACATGCCTCGCATGCAGAAACATTCTAGTGTCCGCCTCCTCATGGTTGCTAGAGAGGTTGAACACCTGGTTACACTCCGGCAGAAGATTTTTCTTGTATTTGATGATGTGGCAGACTGTGGAGAAGGCTATGACAACATCTACGTCTTGGTCCAGCTGAGTTTTGGTCCATTCTGCATGAAGGAACTGAGCAAGAACCTCCTTGTTTGATCCCTCTGCCAGAAACTCATCATATTTTACTGGCACACGTTGTGATGGGCCAAAAATAGTCACTCTCTGAGTTCCCTTCTGACTCCCTCTTCTCTCTCGCTCACCACCTTTGATATTCAGAGCTGGATATGTGTCGCACACAAAATCCACTTGCTGGCTCTTGTAGCTGAAAGCAATTGCTGTGATTTGCTTGAGTAGAGCAGCAGCTAGTTGACCAAATGTTGCCAGAGGTTTCAGAGATTGGATCTCAGCCATGGCATCCAGAATAACTGATGAAACATGTGTCAGCTGCCTTGCCTCCACATAGCAAGCTGCACTCAGGTCTTTTTCCACAGCTTTGACTAAGTCTGCCTTCTTGGTTTTCATGAGCCCTCCATCTGGCTTCGTGAGAGTCCAGCTAATTTCACCCAGCGAATAACTCAGAACTGCTTTCATGTCAACGTTGCGTTGTTGACTGACAACCAAAAGTCTATCAAACAGCCGTCCTGAGCACTGGAGTCTCTTGGTTGCAGATGGCTTTGTCTTGGCTTTCATGGAACAGAATGTCATAGATTTTGATGCTGTGATGGGAGAATGAAAGCTAGTCTTTTGCGTCTTTAGGCGGCTTTCTACGAAGTCCTGCAGTTTGGTCTCACCATCGTGATAAGCTTTTTCGAGATCATTTTTCACACCTGGCGAAGCCTCCATACCACTAACAATGTTCACAAGGTTTATACCGTCATAGCTGAATGGGTTGATCCGAGTTTGGATGACTTCTTTCATTGCGACTCTGATATCTTCATCAGCCTTCCATGAGGTCTCTGTTAGACCATGGTGGTCATAGAGAGCAGCGTCCAAGTCTGTCAGCTTGCGAAGCTCTTCATGGATGGCTGTGCGTTCGGGATGTGTGGTTGTCCATCGCTGTGCTGCTGAGGGTTTCAGAGTAAAACCTATTACTTCACCTTGTGACTATGTGTGACGCTTTACCGTTTGTTCTATTGCTTGATCACACGCTATGCTGGTAAATGGACGATGATGCCCCGTCTGGTAGGTGTAACCACCTCGTTGGGAGAACAGTTCTGCGACAGGTTGGTGTGTTCTCTCAAGCTCCGACATTTCCATGAAGTACAGTGTTCCATAACGAGCATAATTCTGGTGATCATACACAAAGAACCAGGGCAGCATTCGGCGAAGGGATACTTTATGCAGATCCCAATCAGACTCTCGGGTGCCCCTGATAAAGCTCAACAGCATACACATCATTTCGATATAGCTCACCCAGAATTTGAAGGTCGGACTGCTTGCAGACTTCTCATCAACAAACCTTTGAAAATCTTCGTAGAGACCATCTTCAATCTCCTGATTGCCAGTGGCAAAGACCTGTTCCCTATCTGTAACATTGACTTTTCTGGCTAGTTCGAGTTGCTTTCTATATGGCCAGCTGTGTCGAGAGTTTGAACATACTGTGCAATCAACAGGTCGTACATTGATTCCATAAGCAACTTTCTATATGGCCAGCTGTGTCGAGAGTTTGAACATACTGTGCAATCAACAGGTCGTACATTGATTCCATAAGCAACTTGTTCGCCCTTATGGACCTGTTGTAGCTGTGCCCATTCAGCACCCCCTTCATCGATCCTGCGGCAATGCACTGCGATTCAACTATAACTTCCCGCATACCGGCATCAGCAAACCGCTTCCCAATCGCACCTAAGAAGGTCATGACTGTGTGAAATTTTCCTAGGCGGGGCACTAACCTTGTCTGCAGGACAGGATTAACCAGTCTCACCATCTGTGCCTTGCAGTACACCGCTTGGTCGAACACAACAACAGCATTGTCCAATCCAAACTTATCTGCTTCTTCGAGGCTGCGTTGGAGAATATGATTTACCACATCATAATCAGAAGGGGGAGCCTGTATGACTGGAAGATAGTTGATGACTGATTTGGGGGATGAATACTGCTCACGCGTGAGTTTGTTAAAACCTGTCCAGCTCGGCTTAACCAGCTCATCCTGCTGGCAAACCAGTGCATATATGAACTCTAAGACATCAACACTTCTCATGTCAACCAAAACTGGTAGGTCTATACCGCTGAGGTGGGCAGGAGAGGGCTTGCTGTGGGAGGGCAGAGGGACAATTGTCTCCGTTATGAGTGGCACAGATCTAGTATTGCCACGGGCTTGGGCTTGTGGTTCAGGGGTTTCTGTGAGCACATGATAGTCAGTTTGTATCAGAATACCATTTGTATGATGGGTTGTGCCGTGGCCAGACTTTGTTGCCTCCAGAAAATCTATGTTGTCCCAGACCATGGTAATTGGCTTACCATGTGCGAACCCCTTGGGCACAAGATGTCTACTGCTTGATATATGATTGGCCAGGGAAGCTTCATAGTTTCGGATGCTATCATATGAGGCACAATGTCCAAGTCTGTGTAGAATATTGATCAACTCCTTAGAACCTGTGAGGTGTTTCACTGTTAATCCTAAAGCAAAAGCTTTTGGGGGAGACAACAGATTCTTGGATAGCAGACCAACTAGATCCTGACATATAGAAACAACCTTGATATGATCAGACCGGGATATGGTTGTTTCTGGTTCTGTAGTTATGAGAGCCTTCACAAATTCCAGTAATTCACTTGCCACAGCCTCTGAACAGTGATCGAGGTTGATATAATTGGATGTTAGTGGCCAGGGGAGTCTGTACGGCTGTTGTTTGATGGAGTTGTGTATCATGAGCTGACTCATGTAAGCGGCACTGAGAGGGCTGAAATTAAAGTGGCCTCCGATCCGTATTGGGCTAATTGACTCACTGCTAATGGATTCTGTGGCACTACTTCCAGGTTCAGTTAATGTTTTGGGGAGATAGTCCAGCTCATCATCACTGTCAGCATCCACAGCACTCGGGTGTAGTACAACATTGCCCTCCTTATTGCTTCTCTGATAGATCACCAGGTCGGGGTAGTCTCGTAGTAGTCTGATCTTTAACAGCGAGGCACTGTTAAAAGGATAATGAAAAAATAATGGTTAGCCCTCTATTTGAGTATGTAGCAGTGTCTCAAAAACAGCTGTGGCAGCAAACTAATGCTACATAATAGAATGAATGTTGAAACAAAATAAACAATATGATCCTGCAAAGGCAGAAATTTCAGCTAGCCCTATGCACTCAATATATCATGGGCATAGGTCATTGCATATGGCTATTTTCTCTGTACCTACTTGAAGTCTGCTGCATTGGGGTCTTCACGTCTCCTCACTTGTCCAGTAAACATCTTTGCCAGTGTGGTCAATCGGTAGACCTTCTTCTTATCGATGATCTGACTCTGCACGACCTTCGGTCTGAAGATATCGTGATATGTTCTAGAGTAGGAATCGGATTCCTGAGACCTTATAGATCTGAAAAGGAAATCATGCTAAAACATGCTATTTTTAATGTGCGTAGCGAGGAAGAACTATCCTGTGAAAAGTATTGTTCTTTTTTGGGTGGAGGTCGATTAATTGTAGCAGCAAGAATTCTGATATCAGGAGTCAAAATCTGCACAACTTTGGTTCACCTGGGGATATACGGGGTGAAAATAGCAAATATTATGAGCAGTGGTTAGAAGTACTTTAGTTATACACTCAAGCATTGTTCCTGGCAAAAATTATTTAGCAAGCAGCAATTTGACCTACTTACAGACCACAGACACGGCCCAAAAACATAATTTAAACCATACACAAACACAAGTACATAAGCACGCACACATGAATACACATGAATACACATACCTAGCCTGTATTTTATAGGCTACTTACCTCACGTTACCGGCTAAAACAGAGAGTGATAACATAACAAGGCTGCTATTTGGAGCTAGGGATGTGAAGGGTATTAAATTGAAAGCTGTGGGAATACCTACCCAGGTAGGCCTACAGCAGCTTCCTTTTCTTTACGAGTGTAGGTTCGGAAACAATTTCTGTGGTAACGGACTTCTCTGGCAGCACAATCAGCATCATGGCCTATGACTTTGAGCAAAGCCTCGTCGTTCTTGAAGATGGCAGCTCTAATCAGTTCACCTGGAAAATAGAATAAAATAATAATACTTGTTCCGGTCTGGGCTAAGTACATAATGATTTCAGTCAATTGTTTACCTACCTATCTACTCCAATACA
Organism: Cryptosula pallasiana; assembly: GCA_945261195.1. NCBI lineage: Eukaryota > Metazoa > Bryozoa > Gymnolaemata > Cheilostomatida > Cryptosulidae > Cryptosula > Cryptosula pallasiana. The sequence goes on along the minus strand of OX183131.1, from coordinate 54,027,288 downwards.
GTAAAAACAGCAGCCTGAAACAAAGTAATGGCAGTGAGAATGTGGATGCTCACCTGCGCTGAATGTCTCTGCCTGACTGAGTTTGTCGTACACCTTTGTGCCTTTTGCATATGTGAAGCTTTTAGCCTTCAGACAGATCACACATATTGGCGGGAGCACCGCACCTGTGTCACGAATTCCTGTTGTAGACCTGGTTTTCTTGCGGGCTGGCTGTAAGGTAGAAAAGATAATCAGTGAGCAATTATAATATCTCACGTGTCCCATTATCAGCCTACATCCAGGGGCGTATTTAGCCGTGAATTTATATAGCGACGACCGTTAAAAATTGCTTAAGTTTTGGTTGTTACACTTCACTTGTTTGGACCCAGCACAAAGAAAAAAAATTAGTGCTTTAGATTGAAAGAGCATAAGAAACTACCCTATAATAATTTTTCCATCTGGTTGCCACAACCACACAGCCATATACATGCATACCTGTGACTCTCCTTCTTCCAGTTCATCTTGAACTCGTTTGGTGTGCCTTTTCTCAGCTCTCTCAATGATCAGTTTGTTGCAGAATTTCTTATAGCATGACTGATGACAAGCTACATCATCCCTGTGCAGGTCTATATTAATCACTTTATTAGCAATCTGTGAAAATAATGGCTCATCAAGAGCAGCCCATCGTTCAGCATATGTTTTAGCTGTCTCCCATTGTCTTTCTGTCACCAATGTTGCTGTTTCTGTCTTCCCATCACAGCAATGGAAAAAACAATCCTCCATTTTCTCACATTGACAAGAATTGATAAATGTGAATGCTTGGCTCACTAAGGATTCTAGGCTAGAGAATCCCTAACTAATCTTGGTTTTCTATATGTTGGAATCCTCATTTTTTAGGAGTTGTCTTCTCAAAAATAATAGAGTTTAAAATGTCGAATTCACATAGAGTGTCTACACTGAGAAGTGTAGAATTTTGCATGTGTGTTCACAAAGAGTATATCTAAGTTTCTATAAGGAAATTAGGTTGCCCACCCTCCGTTTCAATAAAGTGAAAGATAGAGTTGGGCTCCTTCTCTGTTATAGGGCTTTATTTACCACTTGCAATCCTTCAATCGTATTTATGAGTGATGAATAGTTAATTATTCTCCATTACACAATGCTATGCTGACAAAGCATTTCCGAAGTTCAACCAATCACGGCCCAGTAGCTAGATGTTCTTTGGCTAATAACTGAAATTCTAAATGCACATAGGTTTCAAAGACGTCATGATATCACTGCAATATATAAGAATGTTTTTCAACCAGCTATCAAACACTGCTGTACAAAGCAAGCTGCCACATGGCTTGTGATGGATGGATTGACTTAAAATTTGTGGTGGGCGCACAAAAGACATTGCAGAATCTGATAGCTGTGTTATCTCTTCGATGTCAGACCACCCTTAAACCAAACCTTTAACACGTCACTAGCTAAATATCCCAACAGTAATAACCATACATATTCCCTGGTTACTTTTAGCTGGTATTCAAGAAAACTTTAGTTTGTCTACTGGTGCTTTTAGAGTATCTTCTTGCACTCATGAATAATGTTGTGCTGCAGTGTATGTGAAGTCAACTAAAAATATTGCATGGCATGTAGTGTTATTTGGTTTTCAAGTTGTCGAACAAAAAAGTTTTTGCTCTCATTTCTATCTCATTTCTAAGTAAGGCGCTTTTTTGTACATTTAGTTTAAAGATTAAGATTAAGATACAAGGAGCGTACATGGTGTGGGTGCTTTTGCATCTGTTGTAAAGGACAGAAATCTACTACAGTAGTTAGAAATTGCACCAATTGTGTGCAACGAACATAGCAGCAACAGGTATAATGGAATGTTTGATAAGAAGCAGCAGCAAATAGGTTAGTAAATTTTTGGCACAGTATGCTAACCGGGAACAGTCAAAAGCATTTGCAGTGAGCCAAACTATTGACACTAGATTCTCCCAATTTTTAATGGTGAAAATGTTTTCACATAATTTTTTTTTACACACACCAATGTGAATGTTATTAATTTCCTTTCAAAATAACTGATGGACTCGGTTCATTAATAGTATTTTGCTGTCATAGACATTGTCAAGAATTAATCTGCTTATGACGGAAAATATATTAAAAATCTCTTCCGAAATGGTTGGGTTAGGCTTCAGTGAGTGTTCATACTACAATACTTGTAGCGTATCTTGTAGCACTCTCTGAAAATACACTTCCACCCACCAGGTTTCTTTTACAAACTTCATAAACCTCCATCAGTCGCTAAAAGAAGAAATAAAGCTTTAAAAAAGCAACTGTTTTGCATGTGTGCAGTTACAAAAAAACTTGTGCTCTTTGCTAATAGCAAGAGTTATTGAAAAAGCTGTGGTTGTTCATGAGAACAAATGTGTCCTCTGTATCAACAATAAAATCCGTATTTCCATTCTCAACTTTTCAAATAAAATTAATACACAACTTCTTGAAAATAATTTAGTCTTTATACTTGTCACATTAGCTTTGTTGGCTCTACTTTCACTGTTATACAAGGCTGTTATGATATCGATGCTTTATAGCACTGAACCAAAGTAGACAACAGAGAAGAACGACAGCTTTACGCTGAGATTAAAGCGCACTACCAGATGAAAGCGATACCCAAGACATCAACCCCAGATGCTTTTAAATTGAAATACTGTCAACATAAGCCATGCCGCTGCCTTAAAACATGGCTTCAAGAAACTCGCAGCAATTATCTTTAAGCTGAATACATCAATATTACTTTTATATTTTCACAAACCAGATAAGTTTACCTACAGCTAATCGTTTTTCGTCTCTCATTTCAACAACCATTGACAAAAACTATGTACACTTAGTTTTCTTCTTCGATTATTGCTAAAAAGCATTTTAAGCTAAAAGTATTTTAAGCTAAAAGTATGTCAAGCCAAAACTGTGTTATGTATTTCTACATTTACATGAGAGTAATCTATGCTTTATGTTACCAAATTCATTTAAAAATTAAATGTATTATAAAATAACCATTTCCTGACTATGCAAAATAAAATAACTGTTTTAATTATATCTTTAGACACCGTACAGTCAACTTACAGCGGACAGTTTAGTTGAATGCCTTTTATTTTTATTTAAAACAATGAGCACTTACATTTATTTAGTTTATTGTTCAAAGGTATAATACACATGACTCATAACTGTATAATCAGTGCCTTCAAAGCGTTATTAGTTTCATTACACCCAATCAAACCATTTGTATGACCAATGTCATGTCCAGGTTAAAACTATAGATTCCTGCAACTATAGGAAGGCTTGCTTGAACTGGAGTGACTGTAGATTTTCAGGCAACATTTTGAACATCATCATGCAGTAACAGAAGAAGACACACATGGAAATATGTTTTTAGTGCATTTTAAGGTGCCAGCTTTCCATATTACGCTATTCTGGTGAGAGAACAAGCTATATTTCTCTGTCACTAGTTTGTGACTTCTGTTCCTGACCTCTTTGGTATATCAGTAACAAGAGAGGGCCTTGAGTTGGTTAAGAGCGTTCTCTGCACTAGATGGTACTGTAAGAAAACTTTTCAATGGTTATACACAATTCAGCTGAAGCCTGGTTCCCAATTGAGCAAAAATCGTACGATTTTTGGAGTCTTGCGACTCCGACAATTGTGCACTTGTTAATCTTGCATCATCTTGGGAGTCGTAAGAGTCGTGCGCCCCTGCGATCTATATCGTAGGAGTTTGGCACTGCCAAACTTTCACGACAGCCACGACTAAGATCTGACTAAGATCGTGGCTATTATTTTTTGGGAACCTAGTCTTGCAATATCCTACGATCTGATTAACTTGACCTACAAATTGTTACTACTCTTATTATTATTATAATAATATATATTATTATTTATTATTATGATAAAAATCAAATTACTCAATGAGAAATTATTGTTATAATAAATAATAAATAATCAAAATATCAAAATACATATATTAAAACTAATTATCATTGATAATTATGGGAGTGATTGATTTTGATTGGCTACTATCAACTAGTAGGTCAAGACATAAAGACAAACTAAACAATTGGGAACTACGGATCTTACCGGATCGTAGCAGCATAAGACAGCTAAGATTTCACCCAAGATAGAAAATCTTGGGTGATAAAACTGTGTTGAGAATTTTGGTTTTTTAACTGAGAATGTTTCACACCAGATCGCCAAACCACCATTGATGAAATTACCATTTCAGTAACTCATGTGGTAGCCAAGATGATCTATTTCATTTATAGAGAGATTTTAGTGTCAAGTGTTGGCTGATTGCCAGTTTAGTATCAAAGTTACACGATTACTTAAATGTAATGGTCTGTGCAAGAGCAGTACATTGGCCATCGGCAGATTTATGTCGATACGCTACACAGGAGATTAGCTGGCCATAGTCCAAACAGCATGCTCAAAGCATGTAAAAATTAAAAGTAGACAACGTTATAAACTACTTTGAGATCACTCTGTAAAGTCTGACCCATATTGGTTATTGTTTACTGTATCCTGAGTCAGCGAAAACCGACAAGCCTTCAGATCTATCTGTTTAAAATGGAAACAAAACCAGATGCAATGTGTTTTGCTCCTGCACTGCATCTGTGATAATTGCCATTTACACAGCCACTTGATTCATTGGCCCGCCCAAAGATGGATGTTTCAGCAATTTCGATAAATCAAATACTTATTTCTCCACTTGGTACCTTGAGTTTTTTTGCTCAGTGTCACTTTGCAACTTTAGATTTGCACAGTAGACTAGTTTTTCTAAGGAAAATTTTTTGGTGACGCATTACCTGGCAATAGTGGGTGCTGAATACAAGAAAATGAGTGTGCGCTAGAAATAGCAGACCAAAAACACTTCGTGTTTTTTCTGCCACTAAAGATAAGTTTACTGAAAGCTTGCCAGAATTTTCCATGGATAAAACAGGTGTATGTGTTCGAAGCAGGTATTTTTTTTGCAAAACATATAATTAGCCATACTCATGCATGAACTATGTTGAGAGCGATTGGTGGTAAATATCTAATCACCAATAAAGGAGATTAGTTGCGCTTGAGTTGAGACAAAACTTGCCATAGTCACTTTGTGGTGTGTAAATAGCTTGCTTAGTGTGCAGCTACAGTGAGATGTCTGTGATGCTAGTAATATGTATCTTATCTTCCATAGTTTTTTCTGTTATATGTCAAGCTTTTAATACAACAGGAAAAATATACATCACCTATAGTGACAGAAACACCCATGAAGGTATTCGGATTGTGTATCAGCCTGAAGATCGACCAGAAAAAGGTAGATGAAGCTTGACGCATCATTACTGTTCTGAAACCCTTCAAACCTTTTTTCATATAGACTGAAGGATTGTGCATTTCTTAGCTGTTAACTACCAGCTGAAGAACAAATACATTTAATCCTTTGAAGAAAAAGAACTCTCCAGGAAAATGATAAGCTCATAATTCCTTGAATCCATAGAGTGAGAAGGAGAAAGAAGCCGAAACAGGGCCGAATATTTTTTTTATATTAGTTTGAGTCATTTTCTGTATGTAGAGTAATTAATGTAGCCTGAAAAGATCCTTGAATTTTTGGCTCGTGTCTAAACTGACAACCACTGTTAGGGATTGACACATTAAAAAGTCTGAAAATACGCTAAAGTTAACATAAATATCTCAAGACCCCTATTCAAACATCTGATCCAAAGTTTGAACTCCTAGCACTTGGTTTCGTGTTCAACTTGGATATTTGAGACCGCAGTCTCTAAGGTTTTCAAGGCTGTAAAGCTTGGAAGAAAAAATTGTTATCATCACCAAAATCTAAGCATAGTCTGCATATGTAGTTGTTGGTGGCAGAGTATAACTTTTGAGTTATTTGAGGTGTAGATTGTCTGTGAAGAAAGCCAAAAATATGATATAGTCAGTTAGGTTTTTGTGCGTCGAGTACACTGAGGATATAAGTGGTTTAATGAAAGCAGATCACCGAACCAAAATGTATAGGACTACACATTGATGGTAAGACCAATGAGCCAAGAAATATGAAGTATACATAAGCACTCTTCAAGTGGTGACTGAAGCGTTTACTCTTGTCATCTACTGAGTTGAACCAAAAGAATGAACTCGTAGAAGCGACGTGGTTATAAAACTTTTGTAAAATATGGAAAGACATTACTTTTTTCAGCTATTTGAATTAATCAAACTACAAATTCCAATAGCTAGAGTGAAGAGCAAGACTCAACAAGGATAAATGTAATGAAGGGAAGTTTAGCTTTCCCTAGAGTTGTAAAACTCTTTACCATTATCCATCTCCTCCAACTACTCTAGCATATCAAGCTATGCGTAGTTGGCTCACTTTCATGTTCTACATGTGTGCAAAGAACCTAGCATTGTTCTTATCAACCGGTTTCCAACCAAAAGATCAATCACGACCATTACTTCTAGAATATTTTATGCAAAAAAGACACAACCAATGCAGCTACTATAATTGATGTCAATTTTTTTCATAAAGTTTTTGGGATCAAAGAAAGACACCTTTGTCAATTTTGTGTTCGGTTTTATTAGAAACCTCTGCTGCAATCCTCTCTCACCATTGCCATTTTCAATTATTTAACCCATAGCTCAATTGTCTTCAAAACTGTTAGATGGTGGCCACATAAACAACAAAGAACAAAATTACTACCTCTGGATAAGAAAACCCCTTGACCTAAGCTAATCTCCATTGATAAATATGATGAGCCATGGTAAATACTGCTAGTAAGCTATATCGTCAGTGGATAAGATCTTAGCGTAGTCAGTCAGACAAAAATTGACAAAATAATGTCTTTGTGCTGGATGTACAGGTGATGTAATCATAGTTGGGCATGCCAAGTCAGAGCTAGTTAGATTCGGCGTATGCGAGCCACGCTCACCCGACTCGTGTTGTTTTTGGAAAAAGCAATTACACAGCTTAAAACGTTGGTCAATTGTGGCTGAAAGGAATTTAAAGTTTACTTTTCATTTGTTGACTGTAGTTTCCATTTTCTACAAATAGCTGAGCTAACAGCTATTTGGTCCATATTTTAATAGATTTTCACCCTCTACTATGGACACAATGGCCAACACGCCATATGCTCTCCTTGCACTCACTCCACTTCTAATTCACACACCCCTGGGTCTACCCCGGAAGTAGACGTTAATGAATTCACGGTCCGTGACCCAGACACAATATGCAAATGTTAGAGATTAAGTGCTTTGCTCCACATATCTATTTAGCAATATGATATGTGTACTACACAAAATCCACTAGACTGCCACCTCTCACAATGTACCAGCGTTCCCTTTATAGGAAAAACCAAGCACACTCAGCTTCTTATTAAGGGTGAGCCAATCATATACAATAATACAAACAATACAGAAATGAATAAAATGTAATAGAAAAACACATGAAAAATAATACCTGATCCCATAACAAGCACATGGTATGGTAGCTTCCACCATCTCTCTCCATCCAATCACGGGAAGTGGAAATTGTCAGTCCTTATCAAGCAGATAGAGTTCTTTTGCTGCTGTTTCTCAGTTTTCAAAGCTCTCTCTCTCTTTATATGATCCTTCGGTGGGGAGTTGGTCATCTGGACCCCAGGTTACATATTTTAGAGGTTTTTGGCAAACTAGATCAGGATACTGGCCAGAGATAAACCCTGGATAGGTCCTTCACAAATTATATGGAGGCTGGATGGTTAAGGGCTGACCCAGTATAGCCTGGTATTTAAACCTTGTATAGCTTATATAACTTATATTTGAGTGATACCGGGTCCATCGTAGAATCATGTTTAGGGGCTGGAGAAGGGGTATTGATGGGAGTTATAACAAAGGGTAGATGGAAGTGTGGAATTAGAGCATCTTTACTGCCAAAATATTTTACAATATTACTTACTGCCATTGATTTTAAACTGTTGTTAACAGGCTTCAAATTTCGTAACTAAGTGTACCCTCTCTGACTCATAGGCTCATAAAGTCTTAGGAATTGTATAGCCTGTCTTTTAGTTATTTCCGGAATAAGTTTCAGTGGCACACAACTCTAGTTAGTGGAGGCGAGACACTTGATCACCTGGAGAACAAAAAGTTTTTAGAATTACTTTATTCAATCAAAAGAGGACGGCTGAACCCACTACAATTTTATTACATAACGGATTAGAGAAGACAAAGTGTGTTACTGTAAGGCAAACCACTTTTTTCTTCTGAATGAGCAAACTGATCTTTGTTGTTGTTTCACAGACACACAATATCCTCATCTTGTAAGAGCTTACTTAACAATCTATGAAGTGCCTTCTGGAGAAAACTTAAGTCGCTTTGATGAAAGATATCTATCTTCAAAATACAGCGATTGGTTGCAAATGCATCTAAGACAGCATGGTAAGAAATTGTTTTTATTTATCTCATCCAAACTTTTATACTTCTGTAAGTTCTTAAATAAAACATATCTTGTTTAGTAACCTAAAATAAGCTAGCAACCAAAACTAATTTTCCCATAATCACACTGCCAAATTTACTCATTGATAGTAATTGCTACATTAAAAAATTCTCCACCGGTTCTCACTAGTGAGTGTTTTGCAATTCTTGATCAAAAAAAATTAAACTATTCGATTGATTTGTCAGTCCAAAAGCCCAACGTATATAACCTTGCAACCTGTCTTGCTTTTCATTTTAGACAACCAAAAGTACTTTTACTTTGACAGCCAAAGAAGCAAGATAAGTGTAACAGCTGGCAAATGGTTTGAATATGCAGTAAATTTAGTATATTATAACTATAGAGTTGTTGGGCTGGATGAGTATAATTTCTACCAGATACCGGAATCAATTTCTCACTGTGAGATAATTGATTCTGTTTTTGCGTACAGTTGCCATGAAAGTAAGCATCTAATGCAAAACTTATTTTCATGTGGTAGTTTGCAATGAAGTACAATACCAGTTTGAGAGTAGGAGTTCATGTTTCTGTTGCTGAAAGTTACTCGTAAAAATAATCAAAGTAGCATTATGGACCCATAAACCGAAAAGCCAGCCATTTTGTTGCACAAATGGTTGTCCTTTTGAAAGAATAATTTAATGTGCCTTTCAACTTTTTGAGAAACAAACTTAATGTCTGCGTCTTTTTGTGACACTTTTAGCATAAGTTTCTAAATAAAATAGTGTAACTATAGATGGCTTGGATTCCTATCCAGCTCTAAATTTATTGTTTTCTTATTGACCAATGGTTAAACTGCAGCTCGGAGAATAATTGTAAACAGGGACACATAAAACGCAAATAAATTTCTCAAATAGCTGCAAAAATATTTTTTTAACAAACTCAGAAAACTTCAAGTATGACAATGCATTATATGGGTTTATTAATCTCTATTGATGGATAAAAAATTGAATACATTTCAAGGTGGCCACAAAACTGATTCACGGCAGATGCTTTGAGGCCATTTGCAAGATGTAAAATCTTTTTATATTTCAATCAGCTGAATTGTTTCAATATCAAAATTGTATTTTCAGTTGACATAACCCACAAAAGTATTATTACAAACTTGAAACTTTCTGTGAAATTTGAATACATAAAAAACTTTGATAAAGTACATTTCAATACCAGGTGTAACCAATGTTCAAGTTTTTCAAGGCGTTGTACAAGGCATAGATTCATCTTTTCAGCATTGATTAGTATGCCTCCTGCTCCAACACTAACAACAACAACAACAACAACAGCAACAACAACAACAACAACAAGAACCACAACAAAAACAACAACAACAACAGTGTCAACAACTGCAACAGCAATGAAGTCAACAACAACAGCCGCAATGGAATCAACTTCGCCAGATGTAAAAATGTCTTCTAGAAAGCCATCAAGAGTACTCGCAGCTCTGTCTCAGAATGTAAATACTCCTATCTCAACTAATCAAAGACTGGTGCAAGCCACACATCGAGGTGTGTTTTAACTTTCGTTTTTGATTGTGATGAATTTTTGATTAAAAAAAGTTGAAACTCTCGAAAAGTTGCTTGCTGTTGTCTTTCAATCTAAATTTTTTATTACTTGTAGCGGTTGCAAGCACGGGTGACATCTATATTACTTTTGATATAGAAGATTTAAGCAGAGGGTTTACTATTCTATACAGGCCTGCAATAAGTAAGCATAAAATGAAACAGTTATTAAATTAAAATGAAAAACAATACTGTTTGATTGATGTCATTCCACTAGCAAAACCTAATATATATGTAAATAGCATTGGGCAGTTACTATATTCTTATTGAAAGTGGCTGCTACTTCTACAAGCTGCAGCATTTATTGTAGCTGTAATTACATAGCGCTGGAAAATCTACCTTGGAGTATTTTAGATTTTATCTTAATGATGACAAAAAATGATGCTTTTTGGTTAAGTACTATAAACGGGATATCAAAATAAAAGCATCTTTCCTATATTTTGCAGGCTCACATGATGAAAACTATTGGTTTGTATACATCGTACTTCATGACATGAATCAAGCATATCTTGAAGAGGCCTATAATAGAAAAGTAGAGTCTATGAACTACACCAGATGGTATCGCATGAACAAAGGTCAGCATGAGCCATGCATTGAAAAGGCTCACTATTAATATATAGTTAACAATTTTCCGAATGTGGCGGTTATTTGGTTACCTCATCCAAACAGCACTGTGATATACCAACTTGAAATATTTAATCGCATTTAAAAGAACAAAAAGTTAGTGACTTTGTCACAGAAAAAATGCATCCCGAACATACTTGTGGTTTAGTCATTGAACAGTTGTTGGATCTCAACGAAAAAGTTTTCTTAAAAATTATTTTTTATATTTCCATGAAAACCTAGAGATAGCAATTCTCGGTGATACGTAAATGTGTGCCATTAACAAATGGTTGATGTTTCGTAAATTGCGTTCAGAAAACGCTCAATAGTTCTGATTTGCGTCATTTATGTTTAGCCATGTTATTGAAATGGTACTTGTTATTATAATAAAACATGGACGTGGTCCATTTAAACATCAACTAGCCAACTGAATGAGTTTATAATTAATCAACTTTCAACCTTGCATTTAAATGTAAAACGCTAAATAAAAAGCGTTAACTGCAAAGCTCCTTTGCATAACCAGAATTAGGCAGAGTTAGTATCTCAATAAATGCAACAAAGCACTGATAATATAATACCTATTTCAACGTTCTTTTTTTTTCCTCACTCAAACAGGCCAAATAACAAAACATTGTTTCATTTTTATCATCCTGTTATAGCCTTCAAATAGCTTAAAAGAAAGTTATTTTTATGCATTCAGTAGCTAGGTAAACACCTTAGGTGTTCCGTTTTATTTTTGTAGCTCTTAACTTCTACTATCTAAGATATTTGTCCTACTCCATAGAAGCAGAAACTGGGAAGATATTCAAATATACAGTCCATATAGTAAATCGTTTTGGAGATCTAATTTACAAAGATGAAAACAAACTTTATGAAGTATCATCCCCAATTCGCTACTGCTCTATCGAGGACAGGCCATCATCTTTTAAGGACGGTGAGGTGATTTAATTTCTCCTGATATTTCAATTTTTTTCATAAAATTCCAGCTTTTAATAGAAGCCTAAGAAACGTGCTACCACCATTGAAGAGCATGACCAGTTATCATTTCAAAAGTGAGCTAAAACTAGATATCACGATGGGATGAGCTATCATGGCTAAAATTGTTTAGGTAGTTAATCACTTGAACCAAAAGTTCAACAACTAGTAGCATAAAGTTGAACACATTTTATGAACTGATTACTACAGTGTTGGATGAAAAGTTTCTTCGCGCCAGTACCACCATTACCATCATTCCCACCATTCCCACCATCACCACCACTACCACTGCCACCAAATCAGCCACCCCCACCACCACTATCACCACCACAAAAAAGCCAAGATCATTCAAGACAGGTACCTTATTTCATTTGAAGTGATTAACTGTTCTCCATAATTTAAAAAAAAAATGCTGTTAGTTATTCAACAAACTAACACACTTATTTGGCATGCAGACTAAATCGATATCTTTATATTTCTGATGGTAGGTTGGAACAAAATAGGATGAGCAATATGGTCAGTTTGCACGACATACATTTTATATATTTTACATTTTAGCTGGGTTCAGCAATTTTATTTATTGTGAAAAGCTGAAGTCATTTCTTGCACTCATAATGTTTTGAATTTTCGTTTTTAAACAAACCTGGCTGTGAAAGCTGAACTGTTTTACATTACAGTTACAATTCCAACAGTGATTGGTCTGGTTATTGTTGCAAGTGGTATACTAATTCTGGTTGCTGTGACAATCAAATACTGTCGCCGCTATTTGATGGAAAATACGTGAGTACCATATGTTTATTGTAAAACATAATATTCTGATAAAGAGCTCAATCTACTGATAGTTTACCGCTGTCAACTGATCAACTTTGCTGCTATCAAATCCTGTGTGTTCCATGAAAAAAGACAAGAGTTGGTTTAACTTGAAAGGCGAGTACATCATTGCGTGTTTGGGTCTTTCCTTCACTAAACATACGTTGGACCCCTCTTGCTGAACACAAAATCAACCTCTGCGTATCTCCAGGAATCAATTGCATAATCCCATACCAATAGGCTCAGCCCTATAGAGTTGGTGGTTGGGGAAGAAAAAAACCGCTGCCTGAAAAAAATTTTCATCAATTCCCTGCACATTTCTACTCTCCATGGTTAGGCTGGAAAGATATACTGTGGCAAATTTTATGAACATTTCCAGCATTGCACGTCAGAGTAACTTTCCCCTTACAAAAAATTTAAACCCGAAAAGATTTATGTTAGAGCTATTCAAGTTGGTACCTGAGCTGCGCCTTTAAAATGCAACCAATCAAAGTGCAACAAAACATAAAATAACAATAAAGAACCAAAGTCAACCAACAAATGTCTGAAATATTTACATTTCTTCCTCTGTTTGCTTTTCAAAGAGTTTCCGTTTTGTTATGTTTCAGATACACAATCATGTTTCAACACTTAACAGTGTAATTAGTTTTGTCAAATCTTTAGCATAAAATGCTACTTAACTGAGGAGGGAGGAGTTACACTAGTAGATTCAGTAGTCTAGACAATTCTTTCAGCTAGTAGTATACAGTTGAGGTAGATGGAGTCTCGCTCTTACCTCTAAAGACCAAAAGCACGTTTAGTTTATCTATTTCAGGGTCTCACTCAGGTCTGCTCCAGATTCTTACTCTGGATTTCAAAACTTTCTCTCCTCTGATCTCCAACAATCAATTTTCTGAAGCCTCTAGCAATACAAGAGTTGTATCCACCTGAAACTTAGATCCATGCATTTCACAGAGTCTAATACATGATTAGTACTCCATATAAATATACAACCAACTTTTTATTCAAAAACAAAATATAAATTGCAACCAAATGATGTATGCTATTGAACATAAAGATTTGTTGTTTACAACCTAAGCAGTCCAATCGCATAGAAAGAAATAAAAAACTCATATAATCAAGTCTTATCATGTCCTTTAGTGGTTATTTCCATTCTCCAACGGGTAATTTTTGAAGATAGTATTTTTGTTTGTTTTTTTACTGCTTCAATTGTCTTGGGTGGTCATCTTAATTTAAAGGTAATTTGACTGTATCTCTACTTCTGAGAGTTAATCTATCTAGTGATTTTAAATGGTGATCATCTAACCAAGGTGGGGCTCATTTGTGTAACTTTAACTGAAAATTAAATTGTCAATTGTATGATTTGAGCCTAAAATTAACTCTTCAAAAGCATTGGGCAGAATAGACAACTTTATTTCTGGAGGTTTTGTTGCTTCATGTTACCTTAACATAGTAACAAGACACCTATAATTTTCAAACGGATTTCCAAGATCAACAGAAATTACTATGTATATGACTGTTTATGTCTACAGTTTACAAGGGGCAAGTAAAACGGACCATAAAAAGTCACAGAAGACGTGATTTTTTTTTTACCTAACGCTACAATAAAAATTGCAGCCTAATTGTCTGAAGCTTTTTTTTATTCATACAGAGAACAGCGATACTACATTCAGACATTTTTAATCCCAGTTTTGTAAATTGATTTCAGCAAACCCTAATAAATTTCATTACTCTATTTTGTTCCTGATGCGAAGAAAATTTTTAAACTAAAATTCGTTTAGTGTAAAGTAATACCATTTAATTTGTTTGAGAAGGTCACTTGTCTCTTCTTAGGTGATTACTTTTTGATGCTAATTTTAAAACATAATTTGTAGAGATGGCCATACAAGAAGCAGACAATTTCAGGCCACAAATGTACAACATACTCAAAGCACACAAGACATTTCGGACACGAGACAGAACATTACTAACAATTCTCAATCAGTTACAACCGGGGCAGCTACGGACACAAACTATGAAACACTCCCATCCTACAGTAGTGCCATTCAAAGCTATCCTATCATAAATCCAACATCAAATATGACTATTGGGAGTTCAATACTAACCTCTCCAAGCTGCCTTAAGCAGGATGCACCTCCGACGTATTCTTCAGCGGTTCAAGATGAAACCGTCACTGAGAGCTCAATTTAGTACAAAACTTGCTTATGACCACCTTTATTTAACACTTGGATATTATTGCTTTGGCTAATTTACAAAAAAGTTAGTTTTCTCTCTGTTTCACCAAATCCATCAATTTTTGTTCTCTTTAACTTATGGTATCTACAGCTCCCATTTTCTTTCTTTATCACCCAAGAGTTGCAAAGTTTTGAAGAAATATTTTTCCTTTTTGTATTGAATATAACAACCACTAGTGAGTGATGAAAAGACAATATTGTACTCTTTGGAAACCCGGGTTGCTCGGGGGTCACTACCAGCCCTGCAGGGGTCGATACCGACCCTGCATGCTGCACAGTAAAGTATTCAACTAGTACAGCACCTTTACGATGGCTGTGGGCGGAATAATAGCCCACTGATTGCTGGTGTCTGCGAGCAAACAAACAGTTTTCTATTGACATTCACCAAAGTCTACCACAATATTGGACAGTGGTTGCAATGAGTGACATGCAAGTGCAATTAACAGTTTGCTGTCTTTTGCTGTGATAGAATATTACTACCGTTTCAGTTATCTGTCATTATGCATCATAATTAGTTCATTTCTCGGTGGTGGAACAGAACAGATGCTTTTTTATTGTTACATAGTCCGTATGCAGCTTACGCTTAGCAGCAATGGTTGAGAAAAACCAACCAGTCTATTTTTATTGAACCACACTTTTCAATCTGACAATAAAACAATCAGTGTTTACCAATTACCGACTATAATTTAGTCAATGATAATGCCACGGCAAGAACTGTCTAAAACGGTAAAATTATAACACTATGTTATGTAAACTTCACAAGGAATTATTGTAAAAAAAGCTGTCTAAAGTGAAGAAAATGAATTAAAATTTAGGTTGGCAAACTGTTTTAGCATACTTTCATTGCAACAACTAGTATAGTTTTCCCATTTTAGGTTAACTCTATAGGAAAATTAGTACCTGCAAATACAATGATCTATTGTCTACGATATCAAATTGGCTAACCAATTGCTAAACTTATCCAGTATTTTTGAATCATGAAATTGTAGGCCATTGTAACTTGGTTTCCAATAAACCTGCCAGCTAAAAAGTAACTTCTTTTAAAGATTTTTTTCGTCCTGTAAAATAAAACTCAACATACAAAATACATGGGCTCACAAATCCTTCAAGAAGAAGCAACTGAGTTAGGAATGCTGTAAACGTTACCTCCCTATGCTGAAAAATATGATGTAGAAAACAAAAAATTGCACCATAAAACAATATATATTTTAAGGGCAGTCAAGCAACCATCTTTTTTTGGTAAGTTACCGGCTTTTGTTTCTTGCACTTTGGTATTTTTGGGTTTCAAGATATCACTAACAACAATGGGTTTACAGTGCTCCATTGGTATTTTCTGATCTATATTTCATCCTGAGAAAGGTATTTTATAAAAAAAAACTAGAGTTCCAACTCAGAAACCTTGCTACATTGCTTAATTCCGAGATATCCACTAAAACTGTACTTCGCTCACTGGGTTAAGTTTATAGAAACATTACAGAAACATTACAAAACAAATTTTTAAGAGAATTTTTCAAGTGCTAATTCAATGCGAATTTCTTTGAGTATGTTTTTTTTACATAGGAATAAAAAACTAAGTTTTTGTTGCACATTTGTAGAACAAATAAAAAGCATTACAGCTGTTCGTAAATCAATAAGTAAGTTGGGTTCAGAAGGGCGTTTTCTATTGTCATATGGTTAAATGAACTTTTATGTATTAACCAATGAACCATAATGGAGACAACATTGAATGCGCAACATACTTAATGGAAAATTAAAGAGACAATATCAGAACCAACAATATTTCCAAGAATGCTATCTTGTTTGGTAAGTTTATCATGCTTGCTATCACACACGGATTTTTTTTTAAAATGTAAATCTGGTCCTGCACAATTTATTATTTACTCATTTTATCTGAACAATGATAATAAGCGATTTGTCTTTCCTTAACAATGTGCTTACGTTTGATCCTCAACTTCTACGCAAAACACTAAGTTTTTTATTGTAATTTCTTGCCAACGTGACTAATTAGGTTGCGTAATGCACAGAGAACATGTTTTGCAAATATTATTGCTGCTTATTGGAGAAATTAACATTTCAGAAAATCCATTTGTGGTAAAATGAAAAACTTTTTAGAAGAGACACTGGGTGCCAGTAACTTGCAGCATTTCAATAACAAAAATTATTTTGTCAAATTATTTTCCAAGGCATTATGTGAAAAAGCTAAAAGTGTATATATTTATTTTAGTAATAACCACTGCATTTCCTTAAAGCTTTAATTAGTCAAATGCCATTATTTATAAATACATGCTTTTTACTATCATTGAGGTTTTATGCTTTGGTACCAGTCATACCTTTGCGTAATTATCTACAATAAAACAGGCAAGATTTTGTGACATCAGTCTATAAAAGTGAACTAGACTAATCAATCAGCTTTGACTGATTCAACCCATAAATAGCATACAAGAGGCAAAAGCCAAGCCAGGTCTAGCACTAGGATTGGATTGCTGCAGAAAGTCGGCTTAAAATTCTGTTTCAAGAAGCAAGAAACTTATAGGGTTGGCAACTGCAGATTCTAGCCTAGCCTTACAGTAGAAAAACCTTTCTTTGCACACTAGTGGCGGACTTAGGAGTTTAAAGGCCTTGAACTAAGATCTCAAAAAAAGAACAAATCTTTGTTGTTAAGCTGTAAAATATAACAGCGCAAATAACAGCTCAATAAATAAGCTCTTTAGTGTGAGTAGTCTCCTTAAAATTTTCAAAGTGAGTTTGAGTACATGCCACAGATGTATGAAGCGTGAAACGCAAAAGAAAGGGATGTGCAAAGGAACGATATTGTTGGTTAGCCCAACTAGTAATCAATAAGTTGAAGTATATATTGATCATCTTACAATAATGATGAGAAAATCGAATGTTCTGGCTCAGCATGCCAGTGAAATGACACCATAACTTGAGCAAGCATCAAATTTCCAGCCTGAGAACTACAGCAGCAAAGAAAAAACTTGCGTAGGTTTATTTTGTGCTGCGACAATATAAAATATCTGAACTTGTTCTGACGCATGGCAAAAGAAAAGTGTTGAAAATCAGAAAATTAAATATGAATCAAATCTGAAACTCTTTAATAAACGTTTTTTTGTTAACTCAGAATGTTTCACAACAGTTAGTTAAACCATAATTGATCAAAATAACATTTTGCACATTCAGGTAATAAACAATATACTCAATTTTATTCATCAACTTTGCAGTGTCAAGTACTGGCTGGTTGCCAATGTAGCTTTAAAGTTTTATGGATATTTTAATGATCCAGCTTGTGCAAGTGTGAATTCTAAACTGTCTCCTACAGGTTCCTCTTACTATACTGTATACGTTATTTTCTGGCCATCATCTAAACTGGAGCCAAAAAGCTGTGAATTAACGAAAGTTTGGCGTAAGTTACTCATTACTTACAAAGTTTTGAGTCAATTAATATTAATGAATTTTTCAAGTGCAAAACAGGAACTGGAACAATGGCAATCGATGAATGTATCGTAGGTGTAATTATAAACAAATATTTTCAGTCAAACTATAATCATCTTCTATCTATTAACCATACAGGAACTTATTGTTTAACAGTCATGGACAAAACACAAATACTGTGGTAGATTTTAGTGAATGACAATAGTAAACTGGGTGTTTGCTACACTGTCTTCACACCGAGTGCGCTAGAACTTCACCCACGACTATCTGAAAGATGCAGTGCCGGTTGAATAACCTTACTGGGCCGGCAGCACAGTGTGCAAGGCCAATATTGACCCCTGCAGGGCCGGTATTGACCCCTACTGACCCGGCATGGTGACTCAGGGCCGATCAAAGATGGCCTCCATAGCAAAGGACTTTCGAAACAAGCTAGGATCATGTTCTAGGACAGGAACAGGAAATACCCTTCCTCGTATCCGCAGATATCAAGACCACAAGCTAACCAGAGCCTTGGGACCCTGTAGGGAACTCTGATTGGACAATAGGCGATAGGACTCGGCATCTAGCCACTTGGCGCCTATTACGTTTAAACCTTATTCATTGCATGATTTGTCAGTTATTTATATATGTAACCGCATTGGTCTAATCACTTCCTGTGCCTTTACTCTTATATGATTTTATGCTAATTACTTCCTGCCAGCTACCTATGAAATGGCTGGAGCTGTTCACATTCTTTGCATTCATTTCTCATGTCTTGTCGATAACCCTTGTGCATTGCCATGCTACGACTTTGGTTGTTGAGGAATAAAGCCAATATTCAAACTGCACGCTGTGTTGTTTGTGTGATCCTTGGGCTCTGACTATACCGAATGATCCAGTTGTGTTACATAGTTGTCACTGTAGAGCAGCACAGTGTCTCTTTTGGAGAGAGGCATAATACTCGACAATAGTGGATATTCGTGGAAACCAGACCGAAATTCATTACAAAACCACATAGTACCTCAGTGGTTTTGAGCAATATACATTTTAAGCTTACCTAACAGGTTTGTGTTGTTGACATATTTGGCAAAGTTTAGTATTGAATGTGAAGGCAAGGTTTAGCATTGAACTCACCAATGCAATTGTAGCTAAGAAAGGAAAAGACTCAAATTGATAACAACCTTTGAAAACGTGTCTGGCAGAAACTTTAGAGCAGTATTCCGCTAAAAAAATACTCCAATTTTTTTCTACACCAAATTTTTGTCTTTGCAAAAACTATCATGAATGAGACTAATGAGTTAGTTATGTTGAGGTGGCTCAAAGCATCATGTGGCGACTGTACAAGCAGCCAATCAAAACATGATTAGTTTCGCTTGAGTTGAAACAAAACATTAAAATGGTCACTTTGTCGTATAGCTAAACTAGTTGAGGGTGTTAGTAGAGTAAGATGTCGGTGTTGTTAGTTCTATTTACAATATCTTCAACATTTTCATTCGCTGTATGTAAAGATTTCAATGCAACAGGAAGTGTATACATCACATATAGTGACAGAAACACCCGAGAAGGTATCCGGATTGTTTACCAGCCTGAAAATGGACCCGAGGAAGGTATGTGAAATGTCACACATTTCCACTATTCTAAAAGGGACTATGTGAATGTGATGTGTCAAATAAACTAGCTGATTGTTAATACTTTCCGTTCTCTCTTAGCTGCCAGCTTTTACTAGTTATCTTTCTGAGGTGCTTATGATAGTTATACTCTAATATGCCATTTTAACTTGTGCGCAAAGACATACACACTTGCATGCACACACAAGCACCTGTGCGGCCTAGTGTAGCAACTACCGGAGAAGAACTTTTTCTCATAGCTAGTTTTTTGTGGCAAAAAGTCGGTGACCTCTTCACAAAATGGCGCTGTCACTAAAACAGTTTGAAAAACTCATTTTCAAGCAATTCATCCAAATTTTAAATTCTGAATACCTTAACCTTTTATCCAACTGCTACATTCAAGTAGCCTGAATCTGTTTAAAATTTTAAGAAAGGTAAATTTAGTAAAATAAGTTTGTTCAAATCACTACAGGCTAATCCTTGTCAGCATGGCTGCTTTTTTTTTTTTGGGGGGGGGGGGCAGAGTATGACTTGAGCTGCTAACACACAGGTTGGAAAGCCAAAAGTATGAGATTTTGAGTGTTGCACTTGTGCTTAGAGTCTACTGAGGTCACCATTGTGTTATTAAGAGCGGGCCACATAATAGAGTTGTCTGGTTTTACCGGGATGATAAAAAGGAAAAATCCAGAAATATTAAGCGTGCACATTCAAGTTTTAGGCGGTTCGCTACTCCTCATACCTTGTTTATGGCATGACTAGGAAACGGTATAGTTAACACTAGGGATTATGATGGTGATAGAAGTTATGAGAACAGATTGAGACAGAACTTTCTTTTCAATCGTTAACAATCTAGCTCTGTGACAAATGGTAAGCAGTGGTTAAAGTGAGAAAGAGTAATCAATCAGGTTTAAAACAAATTATCAACATTTCATGGTAGGTTGCCTAGAACAATGAGATGATTAACGAGGGAGATCTAGCTTTCCCTAATGTTGTACGTTTTCCGGCCAGCAAGCCAAGTGTATAACATATCAGCTTATAAAGTATTTCTGCAGTTTGCCTGTTTTCAGTGTGCCCTAAGGACTTCGCAATGCTTTTACAGAAAACTAAACTGCAAACCTAACTTTTCTCAATTTTCATGCTATAAAGAACTTGGCCCCATCCGATGCTTCAAATCAGAGCTTTTTATGCAGTTTTTTTACTGATGTCAATAGACAATGCATGTGTAAATGTTGTGGTGAGACTTATTAATATTAAACTTCTAGCGCCTCTTTCTGCCATATTTAAGAGCTTGTAATACATATAAAACCGATGTATAATTGTTAGTCGGTGGCAGCCGAAGCACAAAATAGTATGCGCATTCGCGAGCTGGATCGATGAACATCTGCTATTAATTATTTTAAAATCCACAACGATAGGTGGCGAGCAAATCAATACAAGCATTTACACTTTATTGTATATCAATAAATAATATTCTTTGATCCGGATCAAACGGTGAATATATAAAACTCCAGTGTGCATTATAGCGAGCATGATCATTGTAACATGCAGAAAGCAATCTATCCAAGATGGTTATCTTGTCATTGATCCCTTACTGCTACTCATAGCCTGATGATACGGGAAGTAGCAGATAACGGTAGCGAATGAAAGAAAAATCATGTTTACACTTGTTCGACTGATGACAATGCTCATTTTGTAGCAATTCGTTTTTATCTACTATAACAACAACAACCATTTTTACTGTTTTAACAAAATGGCTCTGATTTTTATTACTATGCTCAATTTATTTACGCTACATTATTATTGTACATGATAATCATGATTTTCATAATAATTAATAATAATAAACAACATATATGATTCATCTTATTAGTAAACAATAACACCGGTAATGAACTGCTTTGAAATAAATGCCACCCTTGTGGGTAAATATTATTTGTTGTGGTGGATCGGTACTGTTTGTGACCTATGAGAATGCTTCAAAAATTATTTTCATTTTTCAGTGGAGATGGTGTTTTTTGGAGTTCCACTCAAAATAATGCTACCCATCCCTTTGCATTAAATAATCTGTCAGAAGTGTTATTTATTTAATTTATTGTATGTATTGATCCAGCCTACGAATACACATAGTTGCTACGTTATCAGAGACCATCAATCATACTCAAGTAGTTTGATCTAACTTATTTGTTGAGAAAACGATGGCTGAACCCACTACAGTTTTATTATGTGATTCATTAGAGAAGACAAAGAGCATTACTAGTAGTCAGACAACTCTCTCTAACTTAGCCGAGAGATCTTTGTTGTTGTTTTACAGACACACAATTCTCCTTTCTTGACACCGCCTACTTTACAATCTATGAAATGAGTTCTGGGGAAAAATTAAGCCACTTTGAGGAAATATATTTACCTAAGAAATATAATGGATGGTTACAAATGCGTCTAAAACAGCATGGTAAGAACTCATCTCAATTGTTTGATCTACTTTTTATACTTCGGTTTGTTCTAGAAAAACATTATCGTGCTAGACAGCTGCCAAAAGGCTTGCTACTTATGCTACAGTTTAAAAACCATATTGAACTTTTACTTCTACATCGTGAAAACCTCAACCAGTTTTTTTACTAGTCCTTGCTGGTGAGTATTTCGAAATTCTTAAAGCGAAAGCGATAAACTGCTTTGGTGGTTTATTAGTCCTTGAAGTCTGTACCATATAAACTCGCCTACGTTTTTCATTTTCAATTTTAGGTATCCACAGATATTTCTACTTAGACATTCCAAAGAGCAAGATGAGTGTAACGGCTGGTAAATGGTTTGGTTACGCAGTAAATGTAGTATATTTCAGCTATGGAATGGTTGGAATAGACGAGTACAAGTTCTATCAGATACCGGACACCTTCTCCTACTGTGAAATCTCGGATTCCCCTTTTACAGATAGCTGCTACCAAGGTTAGCATTTAACACAGTACAATAAATTGAAATGTGAATTGAAAGTGATCAGTTTTGTTGTCGCTGTCACTTATTCTTTAACATGATTAAAGCAGTTTTATGGACTCGAAAAATAGACGGCCAACTATGGGATTGTGTCTATGATTCTTCCTCATGAAAAAAGACCTTTAAATACTCTCATAATTTTTGAGAAACAAACTTACTGTCAGTCTCAATTGTTAAGTGCTTTTTCTCTGTTTCTAAATAGAGTTCCACAAAGTGCGTAGCTTTCCATCAACGTACAAGTTTATTATTTCTTGATTGAATAATAGTTAAACCCCCAGCTGTTAGCATAGTTGTAAACAGTTTGTAAAACACAAAGAAGTTTTTTACAATAAAAGCACCATAGCCCATTATTGTTCTAAAAACTATTTTGTGTGACGATGTCTTTTATATCTTAATTGATGACAATCTGAAGTCTCTATCAAGGTGGCCACCTGTTCCTCAACATATCTGATCGAGATAAATTGAATCATTGGCAGATTTTGCTTACTGAACATGTAGCTATCCGCGAATAACAGTGATGAGAATTTTCCCCATCCAAGTTAGAAGACGAACCTTTTAGATGATTCCAACTGGTTCAAAACGATTGGTCTCAGGCTATTGATAGCTGGTACACTATTTTTTTCTTATTTTTCAATCTGTTGAATTGTTCAATGTCCTAATGTACAGCATCAATAAAAGTTGATGTGGAGTCTAAGTTTAAAACTGTTTGTATAATTTGTCTTGTAAACCAAAAAAATAACATGACATCCATTTTCATACAAGTTGTAACCAATATTCAAAATTTCTATGAAGATATATCAAGCACATTTTTAATTTTTTTAGCACTGATTGGTAAACTCGTTTCTCCTCCTCCTGCAAAAGTGACAATACCAACAACAGCAGCAGTGAAATCATCTATACCCGATACAAAAGCAATATCGAAAAGTCAAACGAAAGTAGTTTCAGCTTTGCCAAACCATGTGATTGCTCTTTCCTCAAGATATCAAAGAAGGGCAAGAGCCACTCAAACAGGTTTGTTGTAACTTTTTTCTTTTATTGCGATGAATTTTAGAGTAATTAAAAAGCCCAAAGGTTATTTTCTGTAGTTCTGTTAATCTAAAGCTGTTTTTCTTATAGTTTTTGAAGGCACTGGCGATATCTATATCACTTGGTATAGAGAAGATTTGAGGAGCGGATTAACAATTCTGTACAGGCCTGAACAGAGTAAGTGTAGAACCAAATAGTTACGCAAGTTAAATGAAAAATTATTTTTTTATTTGATTGGTGAAACTTTAATAGCACAAGCTATCATAGATGTAAAGTGTATTGAGCAACTATAGTATTCCAGTTGATTCTGTTGACACATGTTAGCAAACACACCATCCTGCAAGGTCTGCTGATTATTTTGGGATGTCAGTCATCCCATAAAGTGATACCGACATTATTAAAAATGCAACAGTAGTCAGCACCTAGCTGCACCAGCCCTGCAAACTTCTGCCAGGCTTTGAGCCATCTATATCAGACCTGCAGTCGTCTATACCAGCCCTGCTGTCATATCTACCAGCCCTGTAGTTGTTTCTACCAGCCCTGCTGCCAACTATACCTGGCCAGAAATGAAATAGCTACTATAACCTGAAGACCCAAACAACGTAAGTTACTTCAGAAGGCTGTATCAACAATATATCTACCTGCAGACTTACCTGAACATGGAACACAAGCCACCAAAGCCGTATGACTAAGCCTAAGCAGCAAAATGATGCAATACTCTGCATAATTGGCTATGAGGCTCGTAAACTCAGCCTCCTACTTCAAGATCTTTGTATGCATATGGTTGGGTACTACTAAGAACCAGTATACTAATTTCTATAATTATGTCTCACTTTATTGTTGTTTCTTACAAGTCCACTAAGGGCAATCAGTTCCTGTGCCCCTGCCTATAACGGCAGAGCTTGCACCAAGCCAACATGCACTGTATCAGAATTCTGATTTTGCACATACCTAGACGACGAAACCCTGTAAGACTGATTAAATTGTTTTATAGAAGATTTATACAATAATAAATGTATAGAACTCTAAAACACTGAGTTTTAAATCTGAGTCATAGGTTCACTAGTTTCGGTGCTGAACAAGACTTCCTGATAGCATTGTTGGTGTATACCCAACGTTGGATAACTTCTGGGAGAAATGTTGACATTGGCAGGAATGCCAAAGCACACTATTGGTATTACTGTGCCAGCATTGAGATGTTTACTGGTGACATTGCACTTTAGTGACTCTTGCATTTTTGACAGAAAATTTAGTACTCTGTGGCAGTGGTAGGATATAGCTTGAAACCTGTTAACCTACACTACCTTGGCACTGCATTCTGCAGCCCCAGCAACTCCTGGTGCTGTTTTCACAATACATACTAGCTATTAGGCTCTGCTGTACTGAGGTTGAGTCTTACTCCAGCTGCAACAGTAATCCGCATAGAGTGCCTGTTACACATTTCTGCATTAACCTTGACCTTAACTCCATTTGCAACAGCCCTGTAAATTATGATACCAGCCTTGCTTTGGTCAATACCAAAGTGCATACTTTAGTATCAGCCTGTGTTCACAACATCTGACGTTGCATAATTCAACACCAGCCCTGAAATCTTTTGTACAGGCCTTGCACCAGTGTCCAGTACCCTTGGGCACTGACAATAACATTGTCAAGTATATTCCCAAAAAACTGTAGAGATCTTATGCTGCAACTCCCAGAACAGCATTTAGTTACCCCTACTACTGCAAATTAGAGCCTACCTATTGCTCTTGCTGTAACAACTGCAACTCAACGTGGCACTCAGTGTGAACAGAACACCCACTGCACACGTCAAAGCCAGCATGATGCATTGCCTGTCAGAGGCATTACAAGCAGTGATGCGGCCACCCCTGCCGATACCCAGTTCTTGATGTACAAATATTTTAAAGAGACAGCACTATAGAGTATTTCATCGCCCGTTTCATTGAGGTGCCTGAGGCCAATGAGCGACCAGAGCAGACAACCATGATGGATCAACCAAAGACTTTGAGATATAGTGCACTCTTGAAGGTGGAAAGCCCCCACATTTTCATGAAAAACTTGCTACTTTACTGGCAAGATTTGATTTAACTTCCATGAAGCAATGTCATGACTGATTTGCCATTTCAGATTGCTTAAAACTATACTGCAGAAGCATGACAGTGAAATTGAATGGTTGGATTGCATACGCTACTCATCCCTCAGACTTCTGCAACATATGGTATTTGACACATCCAGCTCTACCATAGGCAATGCACACTTGAAAAGACAACTCTTGGCAATACAGACAATAGAAGTTACTAATGCAGTGAGAGCATAGAATGAGAACCTGTGTAGCGGATTCCATCACTCACCGCAAGTGACCACTACCTAGCATGGTCCTCTGATGATTGTTACCGACAGGCATGGTTCTTAAATAACTAAATGAACAAGATCCGCTCCTATTACAATTGTTATACTGCTTCAAAAGAGCAATAAAGTTCATACTTACTTATACCGGCACAGGTTAATTACTATCCCGGCCCTGGGCAGCTATCCCAGCTGGCATCAAGATGGCTGACAGAGCCTGAGAAATTAAAAGTAGCCTAAATATCTCCACCGATGATAGCCAGACTCTAATTAACCTCAGATATCAAGATATCTTGAACCGAGGCAGCGAAGACCAAGATCTCTAGGGGAGAGGAGCCAGCAGTTGTTACTGGCTGAACATCCATTAACTCTGGTCCTTACTTCTGGGCACCAGTTCTCTTTAAGTTGTGTATTTTTATTTAATTGGCAAAAATTTATATCTAGAATGCTTTTTAGTACATTTTAATTACCTCGTGTGTGATATGAGTACTTGGCAAACTAGTCAAAGTACGTTCTGTCACTCCACAGCTTTTGCCTTTAGTAACTGTGTTATCGTGTAACAACATTGTGTGTATTCACCTCTACATTTGATATGGCATCACTATTTTATTCCAAACAAAATAAGTGTCTTAAACTACTCGAAAGAATTGAATTGTATGTCAGAGCCGAAGGCCCACCATTTTTGTAAAAGTCAAGGTTGATCCTTTTCAATTGTTTGCTGGCCATCTCGGCCAAGATCACCACTAAGGAGAGGTTGAATGTCTGCTGTTAGGCTTTGAGAAACTGACTGTCTAGTTGTGCTGACAAACGGAGGTTTGTTCAGTGACATCGTTTAGTGGATGAGTAGTGGATCACTAAAATTTGCTGCACTGGAAAGGACAGTTGTTGGAGATGAGTGCAAAAAAAAAAGTAATGTGTGGTGCAGCCCCTTCCAGCCTACTACCCCAGAATCCCACAGCTCAATGGTGAAACATGTCCGCATAATATTCAATAAGACAGCTAAAGGCCCGCTGACAGCAGATACAGAGAAATGGAAAAATGAAGGATCCCAGTAACTCTGTTGTTACCGCCAACTAAAGATTCACTATTATATTTTGTCAGTTGAGCTGGAAAGCAGGAAATGGTACCCAGTGGTGGTGTCCAGTAACAATCAACCATTAGTCAAGGCTCACCAAACCACCCTCAAGAAGAATGATACCCCCATTTGGAAGACACCTTCCTGAACAACTGCAGATTACTTGAAAGATAGCATGTCACACAGCTCCAGCTAATACAGCTGTTCAATCCAGTAGAGCCCAAGCAAGCGCAACAAAAAATATTCAACCGGAAGGTACCAGAGCCGAAAAACCCAAGCCTGAACATTGTGCTATACCCTCAACCACTTTTACCCAGAAAGGATAACCCTCTGGTACTCCCCTCCACCTCACTAGACCGACAGCTCAGTCTAAAAATCCCTCAGTAGCTCCTGCAAGCCTCCTCCTTTCACCGAATTCTGGCCCCATTATTTCATGAAAGATTGGTAGGAAGGCACTTCTGCATTAATCGACAACGGCTGCACCACATAATTGCTCCCCTGTCACATTTTTCAACGTCCAACTGCAGCAGTAAAAACACATTGCTAAGCAACCAACCTTATGGCATTTAGAGTATTTGGCTCTCAACAAGCACCACAGTCCCCTTACATCTTAGAGACTTCAAGTGTGAGGCTACATTTGTTGTTGGACACATCCATGAGGATCCAATCCTGGGCAAACCATTTCTACTGGCACATCAATGTCAGATAAAAAATTAGCCGAGCCTTTATAATGGTGGGTGACTGTCAGCTCTAAGTTACTGTCTAGAATGGAAGGTTGCTAGTCAATTGGGTACAAGTGATAAAAGCTATTACTCTACTCCCTGCTCAAAGGTGGCATTGACATGCATACTTAATGCCAAGAATCACAGCCCTCTAGGTTTGGTTGACAGCCACCCCGACACCCTCCTATAGCTATGAGCATTAACAAACCAGACGGACAGGGTCATTTAGCAATCCAGCATCAAACCATGCTGAACGGCGCCTGGAATTGATGGCCAGCTAAACAATAGGTTCTTATATTATCACAGAACCAGAGCAATGCTCCTCCCAGAGCCACTATCTGACTCGTCCTTAAAAAACATATCCCAAGGAAATTTGGACAAACCCATGCTTTAACACCTCCAAAACTTCCATTACCTGGCTCTGGTTAATTGTAAGGGGGTCCCAGAAAGCTAAAAAATGTGCTCATTTGCTTGAGCAGTGCAAATATGCTCTCAGTGCATAGACTACAATAAAATAAACACCGGTTTCCCAGAACACAGCATTACTCTCCTACAGGACTCCAAGTCCATACAATAATCTTCACACAGGCTTGGCACTTAGAAAGAAGAAAAAGCTTAAAGATGTGCAGCCCACATACTAGATAAGGCCTAATCAAGCTTGTTCAAGAGCCAGGAGCTTTCTTTCAGCATTTGTGAAAAAAGGATGGGTCATGGTAATTTTGTATAAACCATTGATGTCTTAACACTATCAAACAGCGTAATGCTCACCCTCCTGCCATGCATCAATGAAAACCTTAATATACCAAAAAGGAGCACAGATTTTAGAACCTTTCATATGTGTCAGTAGCTAATGGCATGTACCTCTAAATAAATATACCTGGAGAAATATGCCTTTTCCTCTATGGCCAGACCATCTAAATGGGGAATTTTACCATTTTATTCAATTTCCACCCCAGACACCTTCTAAGAACTCAAGGAAATTTTTTTCCAAAAGCGGCGCTGTGAAACTTCTCCCTGTACCTTATTGATATAATTCAATTACACACAACTTCTCTACTCAACTGGAAGGGTTGGTAGAGGTCTTTAACAGGTTGCAGGAAGCCAAGTGAAAACTTAAATAGAATATTTCTGAGTTACTACAAAACAAGTACACTACTTGCACCATGTACTCAGGGAAGGCAAAGTAGCTACCAATCCTAGGTAAATGGCAGCAGTAAAGAGGTGGAATTTTTCATGGAAGTTTATAGAACTTCAAACCTTTATTAGTGCAACGGGAAATTATTGGCAATATTAGCCAAGTTTTTCCCCATTAGAAAAAGCCTTCAAGCCCTGACTAGAAAAAAAACATCACATGGATACAAGAGCTAGAGCGGGAACAACTTTTTAGGTAACTGAAAACAAGCCTGGTTACAGCTCTCATCTTGGGTTAACCAAAACCCAAAGACTCTTTGGGTATTAAATTGAAGACAGTGACAAAAAAATTGTGGCTCTGTTATCTCTTATCCAAGAGGGTCCGGAAACTATGAAAAAAAACTCAACCCAGCTTGAGTAACTACTGCATTTCTGGGAAAAAAATCCTGGAGGTGATGAAGTTGGTGTGTCACTTCTGGCCATACTTGTATAAAAAAAAGTTCATGTTGCAAATTGGCCATGCCCCCATCCTGTGGTTTTCCTGGAAGTAGCAGCAGAGCAGCCAACTAGTCAAGTGGCTAGAAGTTCCCTGCAAATTCAAAAAATCCATTGACAACAAAAATGGCTACCACCACAGTAATGCTGACAAACACATCAGAAGACAATAAGACAGCTTTCAATTAGGCCAGCATATTAAAAAGAGGGATCTCAGACCCACAAGAGAAGATATAGGGTGAGAACTAACCCCAGGAGTTTCGAGGCCTGTAGCGTCCCCTATCCTGAAAAAGACCCCTCGAATGACACGGTGCAAGCTGTATGCAAGTGAGATCGTACCTCACCCGATGCTGAAGTGACTACCGATCTACAAATTGGCCGATACACTGTGACTGTGTTATGTGGGGTTGACCAAAGTGCCATACTTTAATCCGAGAACAACTGGATCTAGAAATTCGCACACTATAAATACTTGCTTACAGTCAATCCTTCATGACGATTATGCCAGACAGTGTCCTAGAAATAAAAGTGCCCTCTACCCTCCAGGCCTCCGAGAAACCTCCATGTGGTAAATGCATGCCTTAGCACATCAATAAATCCACCACATGCTGTAAAGATTTCTGCCCACCTGGCAATGGCCAGGGATGTATGCTGACACCGAAAAACTGGTGGAAAGATGCAAAGTGTATCAGCATGCCAATATTGCTGGCTCTTAGTCCAACCCCATCGGCTAATGCATTCACTTTGGACAACCATGGCAGAAGTTGCGCGTCAGCTTTTTAGGACACCTCCGAGAGACTATAAGAGAGAATCATTGAACCCTTACATCAACCATCCCCATGGGGGCAGGATGTTATGGCATTACAAAATACCACTGATGAAATAATAGAATCATCTTTGGATGAAAGGGTATTTGCTTACTATGGAATCCCAAAGCAGTTCCGCACAACCAAGAGGCAGAGTTCATGAGCTGTTTGATGAAGGAACTGAGTTATTTATTGAACATTGAAATAGAACCCAGACCAGTCACTCCCACGTGCCAGCCAATGGGTTGATCAAAAGAAATAACAAGAATCTAGGGTACGCTTTGAGATCCCTGTCGCTGAGACGGAAATTGAATTAATGAGACCTTCTGTCGCCACAAATGATGAAAGACTTTTGGGAAAAATTCCACACAGTAATGGGCAAAACAACCGAGTTTCTGATGAGGGGCTGTGAGCTCAGATTTTTCGGCAAGATTACATCGCACCCCTTTTCTCCGACAAAAGTCACTTAAAGAGGGGCATCAGATCTTGGGGAAGGAACAGACTAGATTAGGACAAAAAAAGCCAGAACTTGCCCTGTTTGCCTAAGGTGGCCAGATTTGGTTGTAGAACATCAGAGGAAGCATGGGAAAGAATCGAAAACGTCATGTTAAAATTGTGACTCCTATAAAATTGAGGAGGCCTACAGCAAGCACATACACTTGATTGCAAGGTATGATTAAAGATCAGTACAAAATGCCTCTTGTTTAAAACTATACTACTCTTGCACTGTTCCCAGGGGACATGCTCCTGCCACACTGGAATCCTGTCACCACCCAAAATGAGGGGCCAGTGAGAAGAGGCTCATGATGACAAAACTGACAATGCGGAAAGATTACTCAGCAAAAGGCGAGCTAGCCCACTCGATACAGAGAGGATTACTACCATCAAATAACTAAAAGTCAACTCTTCATATGAAGAATAACTTCCTACCCTCCTTTAACAAAATCAATCAATTCATCAGTTTTCTCCCACTCCTACGTGCTTCACCCGGACACATATAGGCTGTTCGAATCAAAATAAACCAACTACCCCGATGGTACTAGGTGACAAAGGTGCCCGCTTCGAGATAAAAAGACCCTCAATGTAAGATAGGCTTCTTTAAAAGCCTGAAAAGGTACTAAACTGCACGAATGACAACTATGTGTATCTATAAATCTCACTGTGTACAAATAATATTCGAACCAATGCACTTATTTCTTTTGATAGTTACTTCTTATAGACACAAAAAAGTGTCTTCCATAGGAAGAGGAAGTCCAAAAACTCGTGTTCCATAGGAAGCGGAGTTTGTGGACTTTGTTGATACATATTAGCAAACACACCCCCCTCAAAAAGCTCCTCAGAGAATATTTGAGATGTGAAACATGCTTTACCGCAATACTGACACTGTTAAAAACTCACCAGTAGTCAGAAACTAGCTAAACTGACTCTACGGTCAACTTTGCTGGCCCTGCAACTATCACAGCCCTAAAGCCATCTATACTGATCCTACAGCCACAAAAGTCACAAAATAGCTACTTTTCCCTGAGTACCTGAGATGAACCAAGTTACTCCAGAAGCTTGTATCCACAAGATTTCTGACTACAGATTTACCCAAGTGGGGATATCAAGTCAACAAAGTGTTAGAACTCAGTTCGTCATGTAGGGTATTGCAGCATACTACTTCCTGGGCTAAGTTGCTCATAAAATCTGCCTGCTACTTCTAGGCGTTCTGCATCTGTAGCCATATTCTTTACATGTGGTTGCTTACTACTGTGATGGATTTTTACCAGAAACAGCAAATGATCAGTACTTACTAAGGTCTCCTTGATAGCTTGCAACCGTCAGACTTGCTTCATGAAAGCAATATAATAAAACCGGCATGGATTGCAATTATTATATTTGCCTAAATAATCAATATAATCAATATTTAACATCACCAATATACACCATGGACAACAAAAAAGCTTCTAAAGTTTTCCAAAAAAAATGTAGTTTAAGGGTCTCCACGACTTGTATCCAGGCCTTTACCAACTCCAGATATCAGGATTTCACAAGGGAAGGCCACCAATGATCAGGATATCCAGAGAAAGGAAAAGATCAGTAACTACTGGCTGGAAGAACATTTACTCCATCCCTTAATTCTTGGCACCAGATCTCTTTAGTTTGTTACTACTGCTTGGTATTTATATGCATTTTTCATATTTGTCCTTTATTTTCAACTTTGCTGTTTATTGGAGTACTTGGTTAACTATTACTTTCCGTCAGTTCCTGTAATTCTGCTTATAAAAGGTTGGGCTTTTCATTATCTTATTGCATCGCATTCACTTTTGTGCACTTGGTATGTAGAATACTAGGTTATGGATGCGACTATTTGTTCTCGATAGAAGAAATGTATAGTACCAAAAAGCAGCAAGTTATACGTTTGAGCCGTGGGCTCACCACAGTTGTGATGTAAAATTTGCTTCTTTGCAACAGTTTTTAATTTCATCCGGCACAGGGTCACTTCTGGGGAGAGATTGATTCTTCTTCAAGCGTTGGAAAG
Source organism: Cryptosula pallasiana (assembly GCA_945261195.1). Classification (NCBI taxonomy): domain Eukaryota; kingdom Metazoa; phylum Bryozoa; class Gymnolaemata; order Cheilostomatida; family Cryptosulidae; genus Cryptosula; species Cryptosula pallasiana. The sequence goes on along the minus strand of OX183131.1, from coordinate 53,994,544 downwards.
CTTGCTGTTTGGTTTCTGTTGACAGACAGAAGTTTGGTTAATATAAAATGCTGATTAGATAAGTAGTGGACATACCAAAGTCCACCATACTATTTATAATATATCTTTTTTCTGTAATTACGTCTTAATTTATTGTTGTTTATTACCTTTCTCTCTAGGGCAATCAGTTCCTGTGCCCCTTCCTACATGAGGCGGAGCTTGTGCACACCAACCTGTATTGTATCAAATCACTATTTGTGCTCATGCCAGTTAAACAAGATACTGTACCACTGATTATTCTACAAAAGAGTTGTGAAATAACCAACAGATGGAACTCTCAAAGACCGAACTTTGAGTATGAGCCATGGGCTCACCATAGTGAGATTCCTCTACAGTGTTGTTGGTTTATACCAGCATTGAATAGCCTCTGGAAGAAAGGTTTAGTTGGCCGGAAGGCCATTGACGTTACCAATATTACAGAACCGACAACAAGGTGTTGACTGGTGTCAGTGTACTTTGGTGGTTTTTGATGGGTACCCAAAAAATCCACGAGAATGTCTTTAATGAAATTGACTGTCCCTTTGGGACTGCACTATTTAAATCTACTACAAATATTCACCATTAAAAATGTACATATATATCTTGGCATGGGTAAATTTTTGTGCTACTAACCAAAATATACCTGGTAATTATCTGGTACTCTATATAAGTTACCAAGTTCAAAGCTCCGTTGCTATATTTTGCAGGCTCACATTATGAAGACCCTTGGTCTGTATACATCATACTTCATGACATCAGTGAAACATATTTTGAAGTGTACTATAATGATAAAGTGAAGTCTATGGATTACTCTAGCTGGAATTCCATGGAACAAGGTCAGCACTATTTAAATCCTACGTTAGAAAGTCTCACTTTAAATATTAAGTTGACATTCTCCGGAAAATGACAAGTTTTTTTCGTGACGTAAGAAACCACCCAGCAATGTGATGCGCATAGTTAAAACACTTCATTGTGTTTGCAAGCCAAAATTTGGTGCCTTAGCCCGAAAACGAGTACACAGCAGTAATGTGGTTTACTTATTAGATATATTCGCGACCTGGATTGATCCGTACACTAAATTTAATAAATAATATTTTTTGCAATTTATTTAATGCGAATGGGTCGGTAGCAATATGTTTAATGGATCGCAAAATACCATCCCCATGAGCAACAAAATATTAATTTGTGAGGCATATACTCATAGGTCACGAACACTACAGATCCATAACAAAAAAATTAATATATACCCACGTGGGTGACGTTTGTTTCAAAGCAGTTCACTCTCGGTATCATTTATTATTATTTTATTGCTATATATTATTAATTATCATATATGTTGCTTATTATTACTAATTATTGTTATTTCCATGTACAATATTGATATATTGGAAATAGATTGATCACAATAATGAAAAACAGAGCTATTTTGTTAAAACAATAAAGAGAAATGTTATAGTTAATCAAGAATGAATTGTTTTGAAATAAACGTTGTCAACCGGACAAGTGTAAAGCTGTTTATTCTTTCACTAGCTACCACTACCTGCTACTTACCGATGCATCATGCTAATAGTACCAATGAGAAATCAATGACACAGTAACCGTCGCTGAGAATTGCTTACACATGTGAAAATAATTATGCTCGCTAAAATGTACATTGGAATTTTATGCCCTCACGTTTGATCCGGATCAATGGGTATTATTTCTTATTATTATATAATAAAAATTAAACACCTGGATTGATACGTTCACTGCCAACTGATGCAATCTCAAATATGACTAATAGCAGATGTTCATCAATCCAGGTAACGAATACACCTTTAAACCATTGCAGTATTTGAATTAAGAAATTATCGTTAATAGTAGTGTATGTTTTTTTTATGTCATCATAGAGACGACAGTCGTTAATAATAAATAAACTCGCAATATTGGCAGTGGGTGGATATTTCGTCAGTGGCGCTAAGTAAAAACACAAGTCTTCTGAGTTGTGTCATTCAGATCTAATAATATTTTTGTAATGATACTTATTATTTTAGTAAAATTTTGACTATTTCATGGTTTCATCGTTTCATGATTTCATCGATTTCAAATATTCAGACTTTCATAAAAATGAAAAACACTAAAATACGGATATATTGAACAATTTCTTCAAATGAAAAGAATTTTGCAGTGTTGGCAACTCATTAAATGCAGAAAAACTGCCAGCAGTTTGATATGTAGTTCAGAACTCCGTAAAGAATATCGTTAAATGGCTCTAACTTGCCAAAGAACAGAAAATCTATTTTTTTATTAACATGCTTTTTTAGCTAAACAGTTCAAATAAACTAAAATAAAGTAGTCTTTTATGCATCCAGTATCTCAGTGAATGTTTCATTCTGTTTCACTTTTCTAGAACTGGATTTTTACTATCTCAGACTCTTCACTGACTTCGTAGAAATAAAAGCTGGTAGGATATGGAAATACACAGTCCATATCGTTGATCGTCATGGAGATCTGATATACAAGGATGAAAACAAGTATTACCAAGTATCGTCCTCAGTTCGCTACTGCTCGATTCATGATAGTCCGGCTACTTGTGGAGAAAGTGAGTTGGTTTGTTTCTTAAGGATTTCTTCTCAAATAACTTTCACCAAGATTTAACTTTAAGCCATTTTCATCTTTTAGTACAAACTTAAGTATTGAAAAGTGTGAAAAGTTAACATTTCAAAAGCATTTTAAGACTCCATATCAAGACATCATGACCTATTACTGCTGTGATTTTTTAGGTACGTGATAACTTGAACCATGTAAGTCTTATCAACTAATAGAAACAGTTTTTACACTAATGATAAATACTTTTCCAAAGTTTTAGATAAAAAGTTATCCCATACTACTACCACCACATCTACCATCACCACCACAACCCCCATTATGTCCGCCACTACCTCCACTACCACCATCAGCACCACCAGAAAGGCAAGACAGAACAGAAAAAGTATGTCTATTTTATCTGACATAGTTCAATCTTTCCTACATCCATGACCAAAATAAAAAAAAAAATCTGTTTTTCATGCTGAAAAAAACAAGCCATAAAATTTTGCGTATTGCTTAATAATAGTTAAGCCAAGACTTCAAACATCTATTACAAGTTTTCAACAGAGAAAGAGTTTGCAATTTATGTGGGGGAAATTTTTAAACTGAATTCGCAAACTAAGCTCAACCTTATCACTTTGGTAACAAACAATTTTGTTTTTTTTTTCACTGATGAAACCGTAGCGTGTCAATATTTAATACAGTCAACACACTTGTTTTCAAAGCAGTACCAGTTGATACTATCAACCTTTGCTTTTCTGGTATGCGAAAAAAATGAAATAAAACTGCCCTGTTTTTTTTGTTTCTGTTGGAAAGAGCAGGCATACACCAGTAGTATATATCATTTCACTCTAACTATTCATCTCAATCCATATAAAAATGATTTATTTCCAGCTTGCTGTAAACTGCTAGAGAATAAGCATGATTTAAAGCAGATGGTCTTAACATTGCATTCTATCTATTACAAAATCCAACAGATTTTGTTGCTAATGTTCTGATTGCTTCAAATTATCTTTTTTTTCATTCATGCCATCAACCGGAAGGAATTTCTGTCTATATAACTATAACCAGAAAATGACAATTTTCAGGGTTGACACTTACCAAAAATATCACAACCCAGAATGGAGGAGTGAATGAAACATTTGAATCTTAATCACAAAGTTATCTAAAACCTGAAAGAATTTTTATTAGCTAAAAATGCATCATCTGGTTTATTTGGTCAGCACAAACTCTTATTGTTACTTCTGTTAATCGATCTTACAAGTTGCGATTGGTTGGCACTAACAACGCTTATAACAGTTTTTGAAAACATTTTGATCTTTGATGAAAAGACTTTTTATGTAATCGCAAAAAATCAAAATAGAACTTATTCTTTGTGAAATGGTGTTGGCATGTTTTTTCTTACTTCAGAACCGCTAAGAAAAGCCCTCTGTGTTTTTGTATTTCTGAGTTACTAATATTGGAAAAGCTCAATAAATTTTGCCTGCCTTAACAGTTTTTAATATTTAAATAAAATTTGTGGAATTTTGTTGTGGTCAAAAACTTATTTATCATGCAGACTACATCAATGAAAAACTTCTGATTTCAGGTGAGAGGTGGGAACAGAAGGAAAAGATTATATCCGGTTAGTGTTCGCTATTCAGTAAATCATTTGTATATGCATTTATGAATTTTTTATTTATTGTAGTAGAATGATGAAGTCCTTGCTAACATCTGCTCCATAATGCAATTCAAAAAATGTTAATTTTCTTCTTAGGCAAACAATTCTGTTATAGCTGAAACGTTGTATGTTACAGATGCCTTTTCTCCTGTGCTTGGATCTATTGTCTCTGCAAGCGTTGTGATAGTTCTGATTGGTGTAGCGATTAAATGCTATCACCACAAATCAAAACGAAAAGTGTGAGTACCAGACATTTTTTACAGTAAAATTTTTTATTAGAGTGTACCTCACAACTAATCAACATCTGCCACTGCTGATAAACTTTTAAGTTAAAATTTGGTTTTTTGTGGTAACTAAAGAATGGTAAAACACTGTTTAAGCCAAAAAGTCGATACCTCATTTTTTAACACAGGCCTGTTACTATCTGAGCATATATATAAACTATAAAAAACTAGATAGTTATTTATTGAGTAGCTGGGAAAGCAAACTGTGTTACCTTAAATGAAGCCCTGCAGTGTTGCAAATAGAAATTGATTTATTTTCACAAAAACTGATTAATGAAAAAAAGTTTCAGTTCACGTTATTGAAGTTGATAGCAAAGCTGTGCTCATAGTACAGCTGATAAAAATGTATCATGGCACAGAAAAACAATGTATTAACAGTTGCTATGTTCTGGCATAACTATGAAGTATCGTTGAAATTATGTGGCTTATTATCACTCATAATTAGCAACCGTGGCAACTGTTGACACAAATAATAATTTCATCGCCTACGTTTAATCTACGCCCACAAAAAAATTTGTAGTCAAGATTCTGTTGAGTGTAAATCAGCAAACTAACATTGTTGGCTGATTTTATTATTATTATTATCATTTAGCCATGTGCAACAGTGAATAAATGAAGGCCTTATGATGAACTGTTAGCTGTGTGGTGACAAAGACTTTAGTAGGAAAGTAATTGTAATTTAACAATGATAAAGATAATAATAATAAATATAACAATAATAGTAATAATTATTGACATTAACTCATGAAAAAACTTTTTTTGCTGAAGTGCTATCATTCACTAACATTTATTATTGCAACGATCAATTGTCAGCAACGAAAGTTGATTTGTTTCAAATCAGTTGTATTGTACCATAAATAGTGATCGATCGGTCATTGTTGGTAATAATGCCAAATAATTGCTATACAGCCTAATGCCATGCTGGCCGCTAGATGATAATTTTCAACTTCCTGCTCTATTACGTGTGATAGTTTTATCACTTTTGGCAACATCAGCGTGGCAAATACCAATAAAAACTTGGCATCTGGCTCATTGCCGAAGTTTTCGTCACCGGTTATTGCCAAATATTATCAATAATAGGGTTCCACCGAAAATTTTATTTTCTCGCCACACTTCTCAACAGTTTGTGTTGATGTGGAAACATGGTAAGTGTCAATCAGGAAGTGTAAAAAGCTCTACAGGATTTATTCAGTTTGCTGCTTAGAGCCTTTCTGTTTTGTTATGGTTGAGATACTCCACCAAGTATCAGTATTTAGCAATGTAAAGGGTCTGGTCAAGTAATTTAGCTCGAATACAAGACTTGACTAAACTGAATGTATTATGCCTGTGGAATTATTAGTCTAGGTGAATCTTACAGATATACAGTAGCTTGAACTCCAATCACTTAACCTTTACAGGCTCAAATACCACTAATTTTTCTCACTATCATTTCCTTCATAATCGTACTCTAATCTTATTCAACGTCTTTGCTGACAGCTCGGACCGTTCACAGGGTTTAAATAAATCAATGTATCATGTGAAGGAAATATCAAATTTTCTTTATTCAAAATTGCATCTAGATAAAACATGCATCCAAGTTTGAACGCTTTACTATACAGTGCGAACGCTTAAAACTAATGACAGAAAACAAAAGAGGTGTACGCTCGAATCTGGTAATGCCCATTAGTGCTTATTTCCTGTTTCCATTCTGCCATATTTCAATAGTTGCAAAAGATTTTTGTTATCGTTTTTAATGTTTTTGGGAGCTACCTACTTTTAATGGTATACTGCCTTTAACTGCGCTTTTAAGGATGAACTGAAATTCTAGATATATCTGGTTACTAACTAACAAAGGTGGGACTCATTGGCCTAACCTCAAGTTGATATTCAAATTTCAGTTCAAGGATTTGAGTCCAAAACCAATATTGAAAAATATGGGGAGGAGAAGACCACACTTTTTTTGGAGTTTTCACTGATGCAGATTAGCATTGAAAAGATTGGAGTCTTGTGGCATGACAAGACCGATTTTTCATATCCCTGAGCGGTAAATTGGCTTCATGAAAACAGTTTTGATTGAGGGGAGGGTATGTGAGGAAACGAACTGTAAGAATGAGGGAGACCTCGGTATTGAATTTAATATCTCAACCAACTCTTTGATGGCTTCTTATCCACTACAGAGGGGGGTGGGGAGCTTCACTAAGTAGTCATAGCACTCGGGTAAGCATGGGTCAGGGTTTAAAGGAGTTCAAAAGGCAAGGGTGCGAAGGGCTGATGCAAGGCAGCATGAGAAAAGCAATGTTGTAACGCATTTTTACCTGAACAACAGTACTTCAAGAAGGATGAAAGTGTCTGATTTAGTTTTCCTTACAATACCATCACCGACAACACAAAGTAGCGTTTTAATTATGTCACAGTAACTAATAACGAAATGACATTTGTTGAATAAACTTGTTCAGTATTCAGGTAAAGAACACGAAGTGTGGTATATCACTAGAAAATAAACTTAATTAAAAATATATTTTGTTTTTTTCATTTTTACTGAAATAGAACTCCGTTATTTTTTAAAGAGGTTTCCGAAACCAGCATAAGCTATTATTATTTGACTCTTCACGTCTATGCTTTAAAAACGGCAAATAAAACTTATCATAAACAATCGCAGAAGAAATGATATTTTTCTACTTCACTGGTTAAGCTAACTTTAGTGCAATAAACATTGCAACCGGCAATGTAGCCTGGCGAAACTTTCTTTATTCAAATAAAAAAGAAAAAGTGATACAACACATTACGGTTTTTATTATTTATTTTTACATCGATTTTAAGCCGACCTTATTAAATGTGATAACAAAATTTTATTCTATATAAAAAAAGACTTTTAACCATTATTTATACCCTGCAACATAATGCCAATTATTAACTTGTTTGAGGAAGTCACTTGTCTCATGCTTCTTATAAACTCTCGACGCTTACTTTCAGCTAATGTTTGTAGAAACTGCCAATCCAGAAGCAGGCAATTGCGGGCCACAAATGCACAAGATACACCAGCTAGTTCTACTACAAGACAGAACGATACTGATAGCTCTCAACCAGATACACCCATGACTGTTACATACACCATCTATGAAACACCACCATCTTACAGTATTGCCATACAAAACTATCCTATGATAGATCCAACATCATGTGCTGCCAATGTGTGTTCACAACAGACTTCTCAAAACGCAAACCTAGATACACCTCCTTCATATTCTTATGCGCTTCGAACAGAAGTCACCACTATGTAATAGTTCAGTTAGTTTTTGTTATTGTTAATAAATATAATGTGTTCATTTTTCATTTTTCTTTGTAGTAATTGAACACCTCATTTAGCACTTTGATATTTTCATTTAATTTAGTTTTCATAATCAACATTAAGGCTCATAAAACAGTGTCGTGAAGTTGTTCAAAAAGCTAGTTTTTTCTATAACTCATGTCCTCTCCCACCCCAGCTCTTCTTCTCTGAGAGAGAGAAAAAAACGTGTCCAAAATTTAGATGCCATAAAGTATTAAATAGCAGCATTAATCAACGGGGTAAAAAATTGCATAAAGCTGGAGATTAAAACCACAAAAAAAATCACTGCTCATATATTACTACTAATGTTGGCAATAATGCCAAATAAATGCTATGCAGTTTAATGCAATGCTGGACGCTAGATGGTAACTTGCAACTTCCTGCTCTATTACGTGTGCCTAGTTTTATCACATTTGGCAATATTAGCACTCCAAATACCAGTAAAAACTTGACATCTTGCTTATTGCTGAGTTTCGGCACTGTTTATCGCAAAATATTATCGATAATGTCGTTTCCACCGAAAATTTTCTTGTCTCGCCTACCCTTATCAACAATTTGTCATGATGCGACGAAATGCTAAGTTTCAACCAGGAAGTGTCCACAACTCTACAGGATTTATTCAGTTTGCTACTTAGAGCCTTTTCTGTTTTGTTCTGCTGAAGATACTCCACCAAGTATCAGTATTTAGCAATGTAAAGGATCTTGTCAAGTCGCTCGAAACACGACTTGACTAAATTGAATGTATCATGCCTATAGAATTAGTAGTCTAGATGAATCTTACAGCTGTACAGTAGCTGGAGTCTCAATAACTCTACTTTTGAAGGCTCAAACAGCAATAATTGGTCTCACTTCATCTCCTTCAGAATCTTGCTCTAATCTTCTCCAAAGTCTTTGTTGATCCGATTCGACATTAACTTCTCCCATGCTCTGGTCTCCAACAGTTGACTCAGTCAAACCATTAGTGATACAGATCGGGGTTCACCTTCACAGACAGTTCAGACTGTTGAAAGGGTGTAAATACATTAGGGTGTCATGTAAATAAAATATCAATTGGATTTTCTCTATTGAAAATTGCAACTAAATCAAACATGCATCCAAGTTTGAACGTTTTTTTATACGGTGCGAATTTTTAAATCTAATAACAGAAAACAGAAGAGGTGTGAGCTCAAATCTGATTGTGCCCATTAGTGCTTATTTCCTGTTTCCATTCAGCCATCTTTCAACAATTGCAAAAAAATCTTCTGTCTTTGTATTCAATGTCTTTAGGAGTTACCTCATTTTTATGGTACACTGCCTTTAACTGCGCTTTTGGGGATAAACCCAAATTCTAGTTATACTTGGTTACTAACTAACAAATGCTGGATTCATTGGCCTAACCTTAAATTGATATTCAAGTTTCAGTTCCAGGGTTTGAGTCGAAAACCATTTTTGAAAGTATGGGGAGGAGAAGACAACTCTTCATTTTAGAGTTTTCAATGATGTAGATTAGCATTGCAAAAATTTGAGTCTTGTGGCATGACAGGACTGATTGTTCAAATCCATTAACGGTGAATGGGGTTCATGAAAACAGTTTGTTTGAGGGGAGGGTGTGTGAGGAAATGAACTGTAAGAATGAGGGAGACCTCGATATTGAATTTAATATCTCAACCAACTCTTTGATGGCTCCTTATCCACTACAGAGGAGGGATGGGGGGGGGGGAAGGAAGCTTCACTAAGTAAGTGTAGCACTTGGGCAAGCATGGGTCAGGGTTTAAAGGAGTTGGACACGCAAGGGTGCGAAGGGCTGATGCAAGGCAGCATGACAAAATCAATTTCGTCATGCATTTTTACCTGAACAAAAGCACTTCAAGCAGGTTGAAAGTGCCTGCTTTCGTTTTCCTAACAATACCATCACCGGCAACACAAAGTAATATTCTAATTATTTCACAGTAGCTAATTATTTCACAGTAACTAATTATGTCACAGTAACTAATTATGTCACAGTAACTAATTATGTCACAGTAACTAATTATGTCACAGTAACTAATTATGTCACAGTAGCTAATTGTGTCACAGTAACTAATTATGTCACAGTAACTAATTATGTCACAGTAACTAATTATGTCACAGTAACTAATTATGTCACAGTAACTAATTATGTCACAGTAACTAATTATGTCACAGTAACTAATTATGTCACAGTAACTAATTATTTCACAGTAACTAATTATGTCACAGTAACTAATTATGTCACAGTAACTAATAACGAAATGAAATTTGTTGAATGAACTTTTCAGTATTCAGCTGAAGAGCAGAAAGTTTAGTATATTGTGGTGGAATTTTATGTCTACTACCACTGCGCAAGGTCCCCCTGACAACTGTTGAGTGTCAGGCAAGCCTGAATAGAGCCTGGCACAGCCAGAACCTAAGTAAGTCAGCCGGTAGAAACCCTACCGGCCCTGCAGCATTCACTGCCTGCCCTGCAGCATTCACTGCCTGCCCTGCAGAGGTACCACCGACCCTGCAGCACACCCTGCCGGCCCTGCAGCATGTACTACCGGCCCTGCAATGCCTTTACCGTACCTATACCGGGTCGGTGAGAAAAGTTCTACGATAGCCTGAGAACCGAAATTAATACCAAAGGTGCAGGAGCCCGACTCTGCAACATAGCTGTCCTCAAACAAGACAAAGCCAAGGACCACAAGCCATAAGGACCAAGAACCAGGGCTACTCATTGCACCACCATGAGTAAGCAAGATTGACTGAGAAGCTCCGCCCCCTACTTCTGGGCGCCCTTCATATTTAACCTCATATTAGCCAATGACTGTATTGCATATTTATATCTTATGATCTGATTAGAGTAAACACTTCCTGCCATTACTGATTTGTTGCCCCTTGTTTGGGCATATGTTTTAATTATGCTCTGCCTATAAAAGGCAGAACATTTCACTAGACTCCTTGTATTGTATTGGGATTCTACCTGTGCTTAAGCCAAGTAGCATGATACGTTTACCCTTATTATACATTGCTGGTTACGCTGTGTAATAAAGTATGGTTTACTCAACAAGTCATTGAGTTGTACGTTTGAGCCGTGGGCTCCGGGAACAGTTGTGGAGTTGGCATACTCCTCTGTTGGAAGTTGACCTCTGGAGTGAGGCGTTGTTGGTGGACGTTTGGTCGGCCCCCCAAAATCCACTACAATATCACTAGCAAGCTAAAGTAATTAAAAATTGATTTCGCTTTTTCATTTTTCGCTAAAATAGGACGCCGATAATTTTCAAAGAGGCTTCCAAAAGCAGCATAAATTATTTTTGTTTGACTCTTCATATCCATGCTTTAAAAATGGCAAGTAAAAATCATCATAAACAATCGCAGAAGAAATGATGTTTTTATATTTCACTAGTTAAGCTAACATTGCAACCGACAATGTAACCTGGCAAAACTTTCTTTATTCAAATAAAAAAACAATCAGTGATACAACACATCAGTGTTTCGATTATTGATTCTTACATCGATTTTAAGCTGAACTTATTAAATGTAATAACAAAATTTTATTTTATATAAAAAACAGACTTTTAACCATTATTCATACCCTGCAACATAATGCCAATTATTAACTTGTTTGAGGAAGTCACTTGTCTCATGCTTCTTATAAACTCTCGACGCTTACTTTCAGCTAATGTTTGTAGAAACTACCAATCAAGAAGCAGGCAATTGCGGGCCACAAATGCACAAGATACACCAGCTAGTTCTACTACAAGGCAGAACGATACTGATAGCTCTCAACCAGATACACCCATGACTGCTATATACACCACCTATGAAATGCTGCCATCTTACAGTATTGCTATACAAAACTATCTTATGATAGATCCAACATCAAGTGCTGCCAACGTGTGTTCACAATGGACCTCTCAAGACACAAATCTAGATACACCTCCTTCATATTATTATGCGCTTGGAATGGAAGTCACCATTATAGATTAGTTTAGCTAGTGTTTTGTTACTGCAAACCAATATGATGAGCTCATTATTTTGGTAGTAATTGGACACCTCATTTATCACTTTTATATTTTCATTTTATTTAGTTTTCATAATCAACATTAAGGCTCACAGAACAGTGTTGCGAAACTGTTCAAAGAGATAGTTTTTTTTTTCTGATCTATGTCTTGTGGTTCACTTCATTTCTATAACTAATGGCCTCTCCCACCCCAGTTCCTCCTCTTTGCCACTGAGTGTTTGTAGTTATTATGACAATCACAACAGATGTGAATAACTTTATATGAAAGAAAGGAGCTAAACCAGAGATTTTAGATTAATTTTCACTGATAAAGCTGAAGCTGTAAGCATATTGCTGTTATTGCCCTAAAAGGGGAATTGCAGTTAGATTTCAGAAAGCAGTATTGCAGTTGTGACCACTTGGTGGAAAAGCATAAGCAAAATACTATAACAGCATATATCTGTGGTTGATACTAGCAAAGAAAAAAAAATGCAAAATAACTTTGAAGGAATGGTGCAATGAATTGAAGGGTTGAGGTTGGTTGTTGGACTCTCTAGGTTGAAGCTTAACTTTATGGTTCATTTTGCTAATAGATATTAGGTGCGCGCATTTTCGCATAATACGCTGCTGCATAAAAATGTCAGGTTTCAAATATCAAAAATGTTTGCCCTTATAGTTTTCTTGCAAGGCAATACAAATCTGTGCATAATATAACAGGAAGAACTGTGGTGGACTTACTGACCTCTACCAGTGCACACTTTACTAAAGGTCCCAATGATGATCAAATGACCTCAGGCAATTCTCCCAACAAATCTGGTACTAATTTTCTTGTATTTTGAACCAGAAACTGTGGCAGTAAGCATACCAAGTACCTTGGTGCAAAAAAATATAAGGTGTTGCGGCCCAATAAAGTAAGACTGGGCGGTATATCGGTAAAACCGTTATTTTCTCGGTATGGCATAATACCGTCTGTGCGATATTGGCTTTCCTGAAAATTCACCGCACCGCTCATTATAAACCGGTAACGGTTTGTCCCATAAATAACCGCACCGCCGTAATAACGATGTAAGGTATTGGCATAGAACTATTTAAATTGTTCTATGGTTATAGACCTATTGGTGCATAGACTTAAAACTGTAACAACCAACACCAACATAACGCTGCTAAGGGCAGCCATCTTGAATCACGCTCAGTGGTTTACCCTTGGCATAGCGTGCAGTGCTGGATTTGATGCCATGGATGAAATAAATAAGAAGATAACACATGTATTTGACCCATGCAATAAGCTGAAAACTGGAACAGAGTGAAGATTCATTTTCTGCAAACTCAAACTGACTTTTTTTTAATTATGGTAAGCTAGACACCATTAATAATTAATAATAATCATTAGTTAATGGCATAACCTCCTGATGATGATCATCATGATGAAGTTATTAATTAATTATTATTATTTATTTATAGCCAGTGGGTGGTAGCAGTAGTAGAAGTAGATTATTGTTTATTGACTTGATGATTGATAACAATAATTAGTATCATATGGCACATTTATTTATTTATTATTATTACTGTCTGTTATTAATATTTATAATAATAATAATTAATAATCATAATAATAATGATAATTAATTAAAAATAATAATCAATGTTTATTATTATTATTTATTATTAATTGTTGTTGTTGTTATGATTTAATTTTTTTCATTCATTACTACTAACTATTATTATCCCATTTTTTTGTTATAATAATAATTGAAGGCCGCGTCTATTATTCTATTATTGTTATATATAATTGTTAATAATTAATACAATTATTATTATATCATTGATTTATTATTATTTTTTCAATTATTATTATGAATGAATAATACGTAATTAATTATTAATAAATGAATGATGATGATAACTTACTACTACTGTAATTATGATAGTATTAGTAAGCACATCATTCATTTATTATTTGTTGCTGCTATAAATAATAACAAATGATGATTATTATTATTACTATATTATTTAAAATGAATTGATCAGTAGTAATAATTATTATTTTTATTTATTTGTAACAACAACTTCTTACAATAAAAATAATGCATTCTGATTCTAAGAATCTTCCATCATCTTACTATCAATTATTATCATCATCATTTATGATGATTAACTACTAATGGTGGCGGTTATTGTTATTATCAACGTTATTCAATTCATTATTATTAGTATTCACAATAATACTAATTGATTTTATCTTTAGAATCAATATGTAAATATATATATAGAAGAAATAATTAACAATTCTGTGTGGTAAATTGATAAAATTATAGACAAAATTGCAATATATACTACAAAATTATATTATGAACTTTGGATTACTATAATGGGTTGAATAACATTCCAAAACAGTTGCATTTTCTCATCACTTAATTTCAAATGTAACCCTGTAGTTTTAATAATAATTTTATAATAACAGTTTTCTAATAATTAGGTGTGGTTTCATGAAGAAGATGACAGGAGTAAAGCGTTTTTTTATCTAAGTTAATTATTTATAAACATTTGACAGTTGAAATAACCAATTTGTGTATTTGATTGTAAAAATAATAATGGAGACCAACGATGGAATAGACACTCTGTAGTGAATATTTTGTTTATATAATCCATGTAAAGTGAAATATTGTTTAGCATGTACATTGTCGATGATTTTACTATTGAAAAGATAAATAACTTTCTTGACATGATGCTCATGTGTTAATGGGTATTTAAAGCAAAAATATGTTTAAAAAAAATATACTCAAAATTTTTAAATGCATAAATGAAATGCATGAGACAAATGTCATATTATTGTTGTCTTAGCTATATTTCTCTGCGATTTATATTTTTTACCATATTGTGGTGTTGTTAGGATCATTTTGAGGATGACGTGTTTGAGATGAAAAACCGGACCTTCGACGCATGTCTTTGTGGAGACAGTTGCTCATACTGACTATTGCCATACCAAATCTCCTCTAGCCTCTGATAAACATTACTCATAATACAAGTGATCAGTCATCTAGACCTTATCATGATGCAGGTAATGCAGCAAAAATCATGACATACATTTCATTTTTGGTGCGACATCTATTATGTGTAGTTGGCTACATATCATGTTTGCATCCACAGAAGCTGAATTAGAAGACCTCATGGTTAAAGAAGTTTTGGAGTATTCAACTTCTCTAACCAAACTTGAGAATTATCCGCAAGCTGCAACTATGGAAACATTTTCTGGAACAGGCGAAGGATCCTGACATAACGGATGCTATCCCCTGTCTTACGAGCTTGAAGAAAATACCATGCTAGTGTTTCAGGTTACGCAGCATGTGTTCAACATCTGCCATGCTACCGTTGATGCATCAAAAGTTAAAGCTTGTAGTTAGGAACCTCGGTCGCACTAGTCAGATTGCGATTGACCGATGTCATGAAGGCTCAGCTTTTCTCAAGTCTCATGTTCCCTGACTGTCACTTTATGAAAACTAAACTTGCAGCCAAATATGTGTGACTGCAGCTGCTGTGTCAAAAGTTTTGTCCCGCCTGTCTGTAGATTAGAATGTGACACTAAGATGCAAAAGCATGGCAATATATTATCTGGTAGAAAAATTTTAATTTCCTTGTAGATTATTTTTTAAAAACTTTATATTTAAGAACTATTGCAGTTGCATAATTTTCTGTCGATTTGATGGTGTTACTGAAGGAATTTTTATCATATATTTATTCACAGTGTTTTTACAAACTGGTGTGTAATGGTGGCATAGCTATAAAACTGAGGAATCCAACTCTTTATACTACCAGCTTGCGTTAGTATATTGTTAATCTATTGTATTTTTTTTAATTATATAATATTTTTGTAAAATAAAATCAGGCTCAGTTCAGTGGTTTGAATGAGTGGCTTAGCTCCCAATCGAGGAATCCCACTCTCTGCCACTAACTGTTGTGCGTAAGTAGTTGTTACTGTTGCATTAATAATATCAAAAATCCCCTTACATGATTGCCCAGTATTATTATTGTTTTATTAACCAATAGCTCAACTACAAAGACAACTTTCATTGAGTCATAATTTTATAGCAATATTGGAATTGAAAATGGCTCCTTCAAATGAGATGGCACAACTCTCTCATTAAACGGCTCTGGGTCTAGTCTCAAAACAACGGTGCGGTCGGTATTTTGCAATTTTTTTACCATTACCGAGGGTAACTGAATTAGCACGGTATCCGGTTCGGTTTGGAGTTGTCTGCTATCGGTGTCGGTATGAGAAGATAACTCCATACCGCCCAGCCTTACAATAAAGTATATCATGAGAAGCAAAAATAACTTCACTTGTCTCACGGACACAACTCTGCAGTTTTTCTACCCACAAACTTCAAAAAACCGAGATCCAAGCCTGGGAAAGACCAAGATGTTGTAACAGAAAGTTAAAATGCACAGAGTTAACTAGTAAGCCTGTGATTTAGAGGACTAATGCTGGGCACTTTTTAAATTTAACCAAATACCTCACATATAGTTTCCTACTAGTTTCATCTTGAGTATTGATATGTCTTTGTTTTCTCATCTATGCGTCACTGGAAGTCTGCTGAGACAAATGTTTTTTTTTGTGAGCCAGCTTATAAAGTGCCGTACTTTTGCCATTACTTTTTTGTACCCAAGTCTACAGTCTTGAGTATTGGCTGGTTTCCACTGTCGCTACAAAATTACAATGGTGGTTTAATGGGTTAGTTTATTCATGCGCAGACTCTTAAATGTAATCAATAACTCACTCCCACTGCATTCTAGACAAAACTTTTGGGCCGCTGTCCAGCAGGATACCTAGAGCAGATGTGATGAAAATAGTCAAAAAAGGAAACAGGAATACTACTCTGTAAATATTGATCTATTTTGTGTTTTATTTGTAGAACCCTGAGTTGACCAGATTTAATGAAGCTCTACATTGTTTTGCTAAAAAAGTTGGAAAATTAGAATATTCAAACCAGCAATGTATTGAATTGATACCTTCAATCAATGAATCACCATTTTTTTGGAATTCGGGATTCCACAAAACATGCTAGTTGATTAAAAAAAAATTCAGTTACCATTCATCAACATTGTTCGGTGTCCTCGAAACCACCAAACACTAAATAAATATTAACATGCAAGTCTTATTTACTCATTACTACATACCAGTTTTGCTATCTGAAAATTTTTATCATACATCTTGAAAAAAAGAGAAGCATGATCAACTATATTTGCTTACAAAGATGCCATTTTTATTTTCTCTTAAACAATCTGCAAGTTTTCAGTGGTATTCTTTATGGTTTATGCGATTTGCTGCATAAGAGGTTATTAAAATATTGCGTTGATGTAAATTGATGTTCTGATCCTTAAGCAGAGTATTGATTTGTGATCTTCTATTATCTTTTTTGGCATTTGTTCGACAAAGGTGTCATGAATATTCTTGATGTCAAAGAAAAGTTTATCGAGCATATACTGAATTGATATTTTGAATCAAGTTACTTGTGATCTAGTAGCCAGGGCAGATTTTATTGTTTCAGTACCCTCGGTAAAATACTATACTCACAGTAGCTCTAAGATGTCGGGTAACACCAACTGTTGGTTTAAACCCACATAATAGGTTTTTGCTGCTGAAATCGTTAGCAGCGTTTCAATTTTTTATCGGCAAAAAAACGTTTAGCTCACATGTGCAGTTGTAAACATCAAATAAAAGAAAATAATGGAACAACAGTTGTAGACAAAATATGCCCAGAGGAAAGTTTGAAGCAGTTTTCTTAGACAACCAAACACTCAAATTTTCCTCCATACGAGGTGCAAAACATCATAAATCAGACACATGACTGAGTAATGTAGGGGTAGCTCAACCGATCTTGTGCTAGCTGTACAAATCACCAATCGAAAAAAGATTAGCTTCGCTTGAGTTGAGACAAAAAATTTAAATTTGTCACTCGGTTGTGTAACTAAATTAGTTGAGTATGCTAGTAGATCGAAATGGCGGTGTTGTTAGTTCTATTAACAATATCTTTAACAGTTTTATACGCTATATGTGAAGATTTCAATGCAACAGGAAAAATCTACATCACATATAGTAACAGAAACACTCATAAAGGCATTCGGATTGTTTATCAGCCGGAAAATGGACCAGAAGAAGGTAAATGAAATAGCATGTTTTTACTGTCCTTTTGCTTGGAGTCCACTGGTAACATTATTGAATTAATAAAAGCCTATCACAAAAGAAATGTATCATACTAAAATGAAGGCAAAACCCAATGAGTTCGGAAATATAAATTGTACACTTTCAAGTTTCAGATGTATATCTATGCCCCAGCAATTATTAATGTGATTAGTAAAAAGTTGTTTCTGCACTTGGTAGTTTGATGGTGATAAAGGTTCTGTGAATTGTTAAAGACCCGTTATTTTATTATTGCCAAGCTACCTATTTGAGGGATAGAAAGCAATGGTTAAAATGACATGTATCATGTAAATCAAATGAAAAGTTAGAGAAAATAACTATCAACTACTAATGGTTCATTGCTCTGAACTATTGAAGCGTATAACAAGGAAACATATATTAAGGGGGATTGAGTTTTCCCCAATGTTCCATTAACCCTCAGCAAACTTTGAAGACTTTAGTAACCAACTTATAAACAAGTATGATGGACGCCAACTGCTACATGTGTCTAAAGAGGTTTTCAATGGTTTTTAACCCACTTTTTCACCATCGATTCAATTGTCAACCAAACTTCCAGAATTTTTCAAGCCAAAAGGCTCAAGAATTAAATCTGCTGCAATCCAATTTCAAACTTTATATAAAGTTTTCGACAATGAAAGAAAACGCCTGGGTTGATTTTGCGGTACCTTTCTTTTGAAGCATCTCTGCATACCTCCCTCTACATACCTCCCTCTCTCCCCTGCCATTGTTAGGGGCTTAGATTACAGCTGATTTGACTGCCTGAATGTGAGTTGGTGGCCATCTAGGCATACAAGACTAGCTGTACTATATCTGGGTTAGAAACCATTGATAAACATCATATATAAATCTTGGATTAGCAAGACAAACTGCCTGCACCGATGCATTTTTTCAAATAATAATGTGAATATAACAACTTGAACGCCAGAGTACACTTAACTTTCAAAAAAGAGTTTGGGCATTTGTAAAAAACAGGTTGTTTTATAGTAAATATTACCAAACTAGTATTTTAAAAATATTACTTGATAATAAAGAAATAATTATTATTTAGGCTTAACAAGTAATACTTTATTAATTACTATTGATATATTAGCAAAAGTATTATCAACCTCACTGATTCCGTTCCTTCCGACTGCTAGATGACTATTGATGATGTATTTTTCTTTTTTATTACAGCGATAATTAAAAATACTAAACTGAGGAAGTTGTTTAACATTCCATGTAAAGTCATAGTGTTGTGCAGGTTTTTAGGTTCACTGGTAGTTAGTCACCTGCAGAAGTTCCCACAGTTAATAGTTAACGGGTGAAAGACAGTGGTTGTTTGCTTTAGTAGGTTATTTCTGTGCATTTACGTCGACAGTGTAGACCGCATGGGCCGAATTGTCTGCTCCGAACAATTCGTGAGGGTCGAAAGACCTAGTGCCACACGTTGACTCGCGGCCGTATGCAGCAACGGTCAAATTGACAGGTCACTTTCCACTAAGCGTCACCTGCATGGGTTGTTGGCTTGTACAAGCTGCTGTTGTTCTTGTTACTTCTGTTTGTGCTATCCTTCCTATTCAGTGTAAAGTGAGTATCTTCTGAAAGCTGGGTAAACTCTGATTTAATTTGCAAACTAAGAAATTAAATAGAACTAGGACCAAAGAGATCGTAAGCCATGCCTCACGAGACCATGAGTAATTTTTTACAATTTTGTGGAAAATCTTTTAAATAATGAAGTAATTATTAGGATAAATATAATTGTTCTTGTTTAAACGATATCTAAAAGTGGATCATGATAAAATATAATATGAGTACAGAAGTGGTTGTCAGGGAAACTGTTGCTTTGACAAATGGCATCCCTCACAGTATAGAATAATTGCCAAAATTTACGTTGCTGCTCACTTGTTTGTTCAAATGGATTGTAATATCAATGTGTGTATAACAATGAAATATCAGTTCTTAGGCTAAAAGTTCTCATCAATGGGATGTTGGAAACCTGTTTACTCTAAGTGCTGAAGAAACTTTGGAGAGCACTTAAATCTTAGTGCATGATCTAATTTGGTGATGCCCATGATCATCACTGTTGTCAGTGGCTTATGATGTTTATTGTCCTTAGGACATTTGGTATCATGCGCAGTCAGCACTGATTATTACAGGGCAGTATTGATCTTGAAGTGCCAGTATTTACTTCTGCAGGACCAGCATGAACCCCTGTATGGCGGGCACATGCTGGCAGCCTGAGCTGAGTAACCTAAGAACAGCCTGATTGGTAAAACATATCATATTTACGATTATGTTGGACCAAAGATGCTATGTAAGCTCTCACTGTGGGTTAAAACGTATCTAAGAACTAGCCTAGATAATAGAGGTATAACAGGACAACTCTATTAATGTAGCCACTAGGCTCCTTCACCATTTTACATTTCCACAATTATTTCATGGATGTTCCATCCTTGCTTTATTATTGGTTATAACTACGTCCTGAATACTTGATTGGCTGTGCAACTCATTTTTGTATGTTTCATTGATTGTGTCAGTAAGAAGGTTATGCATTTTTTGTGATTCAGCTTCTACAAAGTTGGACCTTCGTTTATTGCTTGTAGTTTGCCCTAGTGCATGTTTGTTGACTAGTGTTATATGCTCTAGAGGATTGCCTTACTAAATTTGCATACAGGATAACAAATACATTTCTTTAGATACAACTACCTAGACTGACGTTTGTGAGCTGAGGGCTCTGCGTAGCAATTAGGACGCTAACAAGCTATCAACGTCCAAACTGAAGACTTAAAACTTGTGTAGTCTGTCTTGCAGGTTTTGTTTGAGAATATATTTTGGGCCCCTGAACAATTCTAGTTACAAGATATGGGATAGTTGATCACTAAGCAAACGTTTCAATTAGTTAAAAACAATTTATTTGATTAGAAGAAGATGGCTGAACCCACTACAGTTTCATTTTGTTATTCATTAGAGAAGACATTGAGTATGACTAAAAGGGAAACCATTTTCTCTATTTTCCATCTGTTGAAAATTCTTTGTTTTTGTTCGGCAGACACACAATACTCCCTTCTTGACACGGCCTACCTAACAATCTATGAAGTGCCATCTGAAGTCTATTTGGGTAACTTTGATGAGAGATATCTATCTGGAAAATACAGTCGGTGGTTTCGAATGCATCTAACACAGCATGGTAAGAACCTGTCTTTCTTGCTCAATCTGTCAAAACTAAAAGATACGCCTTGTTAAATAACCATAACTTAACTTAACCATCAATATTAACCTTCGCAAAACCACACTAAAGATCTTACTCATTGTTCGCGGTTACCCCGCTAAATATTTTTTAACTTGAAAGTGAATGTGCTTTATATTCTAGAAGCAACGTAGCCTAAGTTTCAGGCCGAAATTTGAGGCATTATGTGTATTTTGCTTGGAATACGCTCTCATGTTTTTTGGGAGTTCCATGCCCCCTCGTTGTCTTGGACAATTTTAAATGGATTTCATTAGATGATTGGTTTGGTGGGCGTGGTTTTCGGTGTCAGTTTGTTGGCATAAGTCGAAAGGCTTGCTTTGGCAACCAATTGATTGCCAGTACAAAGATTGTAGTTTACATGAACTACCCTCTTTGGCCATAGTTTGATCAACTATGTTTTGCTTTGAACTTTTTATTAGACCACAGTTTATTTTCGGCTCTTCTTATTATTGATATTTATTATTATCAGCTATTAATTATTTGAAGCCAGCACCAACAAAGACAGGTTTAAAAAATTAAAAAAAGTATAATTATTAGTATAATGTTATTTCATATATTATGGTTACTTTTATTTGTACAATATCATTTAACATATTATCGTTATTATTATCCTCACCATTATTATTATTGTCAATAGTTATTGTTAGTAATGAAGATAAAGAATCACAAGCAAAAAGAAATATTGTGTGCTTTGTATTTTATGACTGATACAAAATATATGATAATAATGGGATGAAGAAAATCTGATCAACAACAATAATTGTTTACGCTGTGCCTTGAGGGCAACCCTAAAGAGAGGTCTCATAAGCTGGTAGCTTGTTTGAGCGGCACCCTATACCCATACCCACCGTTACATAGGCTACTGTTCATCAAAAACAGTGGGGATCATTCACTAGCATGACTCCATAAATATTATGGAGAGTTAAATCAAACTAGCGCCCACATTGCTCTTATGCCCATATCCAACCAGGCAGAGCATAAAGGAAGTGGAATATCTTGCTCACAGACAACCCGCGCTGGGAATTGAACACCCAGACCCTGGATTGAAGTGCTAGCACTTAAACCACTAGACCACACGTGCCTCCTGTATATACTTGAAGCAAAATACACACAATGTCTTAAATGTTGGCCTAAAACTTAAGCTAGGAGCAAAGATCTTAACATTTTTGTTGATTTCATGTTTCAAATATTTAAGACGTAAACTTACTAACTTTTGTTTTCAATTTTAGAATCCCACAGTTATTTTTACTTTGACAGCCGAAGTAGCAATATAAATGTAACTGCTAGCATTTGGCTTGGATATGCGGTAAATGTAGTATATTATAACTATGGAGTTGTTGGACTGGATGAGTATAATTTCTACCAGATGCCAGACAAAATTTCTCACTGTGAAGTGTTTGGTCCTGCTTACACATACAGTTGTTACAAAGGTTAGCATTTAAACACAGAACTTCCCCTCTCTGCAGTATATTACATTGATGCATAACGCCAGTTTGAAAGCTACTGCTCATACTTTTGCTGTTGTCACTCTTTCTTTGAGATAATCAAGCTAGCTTTATGAACCCAACAGCTTAAAATCCAACTGCAGCTTTGTGCTTTTTGGCATCCTTTAAAAAAATATCTTCATAAACCTTCAAGCTTCATGCGAAAATAATTAATGCCTATGACAATTGTGAAGTTTTTCTTACCTCTCTTCACAAAAAAAATTATGATACTTTTCTATACTCCATCCAATTACAGATTGGATGATTCCAGGTTAAATAATGGCTAAACCATAGCTGTGAGAACAATGCTTTTTGCCTCGGACAAAACTGAAAACTTTTGAAGCGCAAAGAAGTGTATAAATTACAGCAAAATTTTTAATTGATAAAACTTAAAAAAAAACGTTGAAAACTCTTTTGTGAGACAATTCGCGGTATCTGTTGATTGACTATACTGGTGAAACCAACTTAGCAACCTGCTTTAAAATGGCAACCCTGTTTGAGACTGAAATAATTGAATTAAAACATTTAGTGTTTTTTGTTAACTACACATCGGTAAATAACAATGATGAGAACCTTCTCTGGCTTAAAAGACAGAGCTCTCAGTTTCTTACATCGGCTTATTGAGCAAGTGTTTTTTTCCACTTATGCATTAAAGTTGCTGTGTCACAGAGCCTTGGCTGAATTTACCCCAATTAGCGTATTTTGAGTGATTTTCTGCCAAAATTTGCTTTATTGAGTTTCAATTTCATGAATTCCACCTATGGTAAAGTTTCAATAGATGCTAGCTTGCACGGAATGCCGTTTCTTATGCCAAGTGACTGACAAAAGTTCAAAAATGAGTTGTCAAAACTGAATGTGCTCACATTGAAAGGTCTCCTAAAAATGTTAATTGTGTGGTGGATTTTACTGACTACATGCAGTGACCACTACTGCGCAGAGGTCCCCCTGTTGGTGGCTACCACAGGCATGCCTCCCTTGATTATAACAGACAAAGACAGACATCTGTTACAGCAATTATATTGCTCTTATAAGCAATTATTATTAATAACAAATCACTCCGGCATTAAGTGTTTACTACCCCGACACTGGGTAGCTATCCCGGGTCGGCAACAAAATGACCGCCGTGACCAGGATGATGAAATCTAGCCTAAGAGTCTCCAGATACCACCTCCCGAAGCTATCTACCCTTAGATGTAGAGGAAAGTGGACCCAAGGCCAAGTAACTCTCAAGGACTATATCTACCAATCACTAGCCAAGTTAACTATCGACTCCGCCCCTTACCTAGGGGCGCCAGTGCTCTTTAATTCGTTTAGCCTTATCTTATTGGACGATGCCACTTATCATATATATTACATTGTTGCTATATATCAGATAACTTCCTACCATGCTTCCTGTGTATGGCTGGTACTTTTCCACAACTCTGCCCATAAAAAGCAGAGGTTTTCCTACACACATTGCACTTACTGATATGGCAAAAGTAAGTTCTCTTGTCTTGTATTGCCAGCATTACCTGTTATTCTGTGATGAATAAATGGTTTATTTACACACTATTAAGCTGTGTATGTATGAGCCGAGAGCTCCTCACTGTTGGTGAAGTCAGCCACTCGCTTTACAACACTTTGTTTGTACCGATTGGGTACAGGGTCACCTCTGGGTTGATGTAGACTGTCACTTGTCAGGCCTGAAGGGGCTGACTGCTTTGTTGTGGCTGCACAGACGGCGCGTCTGCCTGCACAACCCCGTAGCGGAAGGTAGTGGACGTCAAAATCCACTACAATTGCATAGAGACTATGATAATCGTGAAAAGCGGGCTTACAATTTTTTTCAGCATTTTTGAAAATGTTTCGGTTCAGTAAACATTTCAATTTATTGTTCGTAAATCTACTATCATGTGCAGACTGCATCAACATAATCATTTAAATAGCCTTCATCTAGCAAAGTGAAACTATGTTACAATAAAAAATATTTTCAAATCAAATTTTATGAAAAAAAGGAGTAAAATATCACAACTTGAAAACCAACTGTGATAAAAAAATCCCAAGTTTTTGTTCTGGAAGTCGTTGTAATCAACTACAAAAATAACTTTCAAAACTGAAATACTAATTACAAAGCACTTACCAGAATATATGCTGGCTCTGTGAGTCACAGACACCCTCTGGCATTGAATTACACAAGCTACAGGCAAATGATTGTCCTTGTTGGAGTACCTAAAAGATTGGTCTGGCCTCACCTTCGTTAAATACAAGACAGGGCCAGCAGTGAACCCTGCAGGTCCAATAGTAAGCTTACAAGGCCAGTGGTAACCTTTACTGAGCTGGAAAAAGATTGCCATTTAGCTTGAGAAACTAGATAATAGCCTGGGAAATCCAAGACACCGCATCTACCATCATATCACCTTAAATAGCAGATACCACCATACCATCAGCTACAAAGAGCCTGAGATCGGCCAGCACCTTCCGACATGAACACCATTCACCATTATTAGCTATTCTCACCATGTAACTCACTGCATACTCATTGTTATTGGTTGGTTTTTTTATCTTGTTGTTATGATTTGTCTAATCACTTCCTGTGCAGTTGGTTAGTTGTGCTGTGTACTTGGAACATTGTATTGGATATGAAAATCTATACTTCCTGTGTCCCAGCCTATATCGGGCTGCATTCCTGATATAATAATTGTATTTGTTCTCTGTGTTTACTCTTACCATTATACTCTAGGGGATAGCCTCTCTATAGCAATACAGAATATAAATATGTATATTTGTACACAAACAACTGGACTAGTATGTCTAAGCCATGGGATCTGTATTAGTTGATAAAGTTGTCATACAGGCAGTGTCCCCTCTAGAGAGAGGTAGAGTACTTGAGAATAATAGCATTTTCTGGCTCGCAACATACCGAAGTCTACTGTACCAATAATCTCTAAACCCGATATAAACACATATATTGTAGTGAATTTGAATAGCGTGACACTTATTTTAGCTGTGAAAATCTGCCTTAATTTAGTACCTACAGGATACTTATAATAATGGGACAGCTGGCTGCATGTGAACAGCTTCTATAAATACTTTTTGCCAGACTGGATGATGAGCTAGATATTGCGATAGTAAACTTTACTTTTCTAATAAACTAAGTTTTATAAGTTTTTTAGTAAACATCAAGTAAAAATATGCAACGAGTAGTAAGTTTGATCATGACAACATAACAAGAATCATTAACAAATCACATTGACTAGTCATAATAGAACAAATTGAACCGCTATAATTCTGACAATAGAAAACTCACTCTTCAAATTGCAAATGTTCAATCTGCCATCAACTTCATCCCAATCGGGAAAAGTGACTTGTTTAACGGACCTACCGCTAGACATCTTATCTACGTTAAAACTGTTAATGAAAACACTGTTATTCAATTCCGAAGGGAGTACCGATTGCGGCTGATGACAACAACATCCAGCAGGACGTTGACATTTTTTTCCGTGATTCATCGGTGTCACAACTTTTGAAAGGCGTAAAGAGACTTCTCACGTTTAAATCAAGTTTGCTAACAAACAGCAATTTGAAAAAGCAGTTGAAGAAGGAATTATATCACCTTCACAACATAATATGTGTCATTGCGAGCCTATAAATGGATAATTTTAATTGCGGCATAAATGTTGCATATTCAAATATTTAAGGTTTAACATCTAAAATTGATGAGATCAAGTTTTTTGTGTTTCAACCACAATGTTGATGTACTTTGCATAGCTGACACATTTTTGGGGGAGAAAAAATGTTGATAGGTTTTATTCAATAACAAGTTACACTTTTGTGATGACATATTTATTTAGTGATGGTGGAAGAAGTTTAGTGTGCTACATTGCAACTTTGTGTCAGTTTGAAATTATAAATTCCTTTGATAAAGAGTAGAAAGAATCTTTAACTTTGAATATTAGGCTGAGATTAGCAAAACCATTTCTAGTGTCTTTTCTTTACAGATTGCCTGAAACTCCGTTTTGTTGGAATAAGCCAATTGTTGATTTGCGAATTCTTGTCATGGTAGTTCTGATGAGATAATAATTATGGGTGAGTTCAATGTAGATTTATTTGACAAAAAGATTGAACGTAAATGGAAGAGTGAAGTTTGCGATCAACTTTCTTTGGTAAAACTGATCACAGCCCCAACTCGATCGATCAATGTATCACCAACCTTAATTGATCATATTTATACATAATTTCCTGTCAACATTATCTTACTCTCAAGTTTTGCGATGTTCTTTTAGTGATCATGACTGATTTATTCGGTTTACACAGGAAAACAGCTTAAAAAAGTCAAAAAAAACGAAAAGCACTTTTCAGATTATTCTAACTTTACTAATGAAAATATTAATAAAGCATTTTCTGGTGTAAAGTGGAATTCTGTTTTGCTCAAATAAAACACTGAAAACATGATAAGTTATTTTAACATATTGTTTTAGGCAAAATGTTTCAAATTGTAAAATTGAAAACCCGTTTTGCCAAATCTAGTACTTCACCGCAGTGGTTTGATAAGGAGGTTCAAGAACATATTAGATTATGTAATTCCATAAAGAAAAATGGCTCTTGGGATAAATACAAAAAAAACAAAGAAACTTTGGGACAAATTTAATAAAATTAAAGAAAAAATTGTTAAGCGAAAGCATGATTTATACTTGTGAAAAAGGGAATACCAAGTCTTTGTTGAATGCTCTCAATAAAGAAAAATGGGCAACCTGTGCAAAAAAATTATTACGGAGGAATCCCAAAAAATAATTATTGCGGGCTTATATAAAGTAATGGACAAATTCTGGAAATCCCCGTAATTAACTGGGGTTTCTCCACCAATTGAACAGTTTTTTAGGCTGTGTGTTTTTCTTTAAAATTACACATCATAACTCATCACCATTAGGCTTACCCCAGGGGTTCGTTTTCAATGCTCTTTAGCATCATTTTACTACAGCTGCTAGTCAGCTTACAGATCATTTACGTTGAATGTCTTTTACCCCTGACACCAAAATATCTAACACAACACACATGAATTCAATTACCCAATTCAATCTTGCTGATATTGCGCTGTATCTAAATAGCACATCATCTTCAAAATCCATTGGTTGAAATTCTGAAGCAAAACATCCCATTCAAATTTTCTATTTTAACCAATATGCTCAACACAATTTTGATTGGCAATACTTTCCCAATAACTTTGAGAAGCATGTGAGTATTTCCGATTTTTAAAAATGGTGACATAGCTAATCCATCTTACTACAGTCCAATTTCAATTTTACCAGTTTTTTTTCAAATTTTATGAAAAACAAGTTAACAATTGCCACAAATACCATTTGAATCATAAATTTTTTTCGTACAATTCACAAACTGGATTCCGGGAGGGCAATTTATCAACAAATAGTTGCAGAGTGCCAAAAACTCAAATTGAAAAATGAGACTGCTCTTTTACTATTTTTGGATTTTAAAAAAGCATTCGATTGCATAGACACAAGAACTTTTCTTTTAAAAATACACATTGTGTTATAATCGGAACAGAATTGTCTATCATTAAACCATTTTTAAAGAATTATATCAACTGATGAAAATAGGAGAAGACGTTTCACAAACTTTATCTGTCCATATTGGTGTACCTCAGGGATCAATTTTAGCACCAGCTCTGTTTCCTTTGTACATCAATAATTTACTCAAGTTATCTTTAACATCTAAATCTTTAGCGTA
This sequence comes from Cryptosula pallasiana, assembly GCA_945261195.1. Lineage (NCBI taxonomy): Eukaryota > Metazoa > Bryozoa > Gymnolaemata > Cheilostomatida > Cryptosulidae > Cryptosula > Cryptosula pallasiana. The sequence goes on along the minus strand of OX183131.1, from coordinate 53,966,098 downwards.
TCTTTTTTATCATCACACATAACATCTCGACGTTGAACCATAATTGCAATGACCATTTGGCAAGAATTTCAAAATGGTGCATAGAAAATAAAATGGTTATCAATACCAATCTATCATATATATAAATCATATTAGTTTACAAAGTTTGCTTAAAACTGTTGAAAGAAAAACTTGATGCGCAAAAACACAACAAAGCTTTTAGGTTTTATGTTAAGTGATAAACTAACTTGGGATGACTTTATCGTGGACACTGAAACCAAACTTTGTAAAAAAAAATTAAACCTCCTGCCGCTATCACAAAACTATATTACTACTGAACCAACAAACAAAAAAAGCACATTTTACTGTCACTTTATATTCTGTTACCTGTTTATGGTACAATTACTTATCACAATCGATCTTCTAAATACCTGTCAAAATCGTTATTTTCATTACAAAAAAGAGCTTTCCAATGAATAGAAAATGTTCATACTATTCCTATTTTGTAATTAGAGAAAATAATATCGCCACTTCAATTCAACTGTTACTGTTATTGTTACTAAAATTGGCACAATATTTTACGGCAATCACTGGTTTTGAAATTTTCAATAAAATTGTTTCTACCTTTCTCTGTTGATTTTACCAAGCTGCAATATAATCACATATATTTGCTACATTCAACCAACTGCTTATTTATCTGAGGGAAAACAAACCCTGAATGTTTTCAAATCAAAATTATTTGAATATCTTCATACCAATTATAATTATTTTAAATAACCTGTGATTGCTCAAACTTCTTTTTTCTGTGTTCATTTTTTTAATGATTTTTTTCTTTTTTTCTAGCTGTGGTACTTCATGAAAAACATTTTTATGAAATGATATTGATGCCAAAAAGTATTATGTATATAAAAAACTGCTAAAGGTGCCGATCTACTAATAAAGAAGAGGAAGCGACTGCTCCTCATTTGATGCAGCGTCAGCCAATCACTTATTAGCAAACATTTAGTGAGCATAGGTACCAATGAACCTGCTTGTTTGTAATTTAGATCCTGATTAATAATTTTCAGCCTGTTCATGCTAACCAATCATATGCTTATAATTTCAACTAGACAACTGCATTTTTTATAGCGTCTACTCTGTAAATACAGTAAATGACTTTGTTACACTCTTACTGACAGCTACTAAAGAGAAAGACTACCCAGTGTTGTTTAGCAGAGAATTAACCAGTTAACAGGCAACCAGCTAAAATAATCAGAAACAGTTCAAGTTATAAAACGACTTATTGTAATACGCAGTTATTTACACAAGCAACCTTCTTGCGTAAACTCTATCACAGCTCTGCCACACGGGCTAATGTCTCAATATTTATAAAGTATGCATGCAGTTGAATATGCAGTAATGTGATTCGCTTAAAAAATCAGCCCAAAACACACATGAGTAAGCCGACACTACATAGAAAGTAACACGCAACAAGCTGGCCCATTTTAGTGCAAACACAAAACAAGAAGGCACATTGTAACATGACCAATCGTCAATACCTGAATAGCCATATGAGATCATGGAAAATAACCGTAAGAGTTATACCGCATGTACATAAAGCGATTACTAAGCGTTTTCCTTGGTGATTGCGTGATTTTGCAATTTCTTTTTCCGGTAAAATCGCTAAGCAATCGCTAACACGACAGCCATATGTACATGAAGCACTAGCAGTAAAAATAGTTAATTTAAAGCACGGAAATCATCCAATCAGCTACTAGTAGTATAGGAATGGCTGACTCATGTGCTTCCTCACAGCTCACCTGCCGCAGCTTGTAGTGCAATCTACCAAAACGCGCAGAACATGTTGGCTTGTGTGTACCATTGACTCACCTAGCATGCAGCCAAGGTACACTAAACTGAATCTGTGTCTGCAGCAAGCAAATACCTTTGCAGGTTGTTAGTGCAGAGGCCACTCTATGCAAAATCTATCACAATACAGCTGTAGCTTTATGTGCCCAGGCAGATCTGTAAGGATTATTTAGAGTGTTGGGCTGAGCAAAGCAAATGCTGGTATGGAGCATAACCATTTGTGTGCATCATTACTGTAAAATGCAGTTCTGTATGGGCAAATACGTTAACTTGGATACTTTCACCAAAGCTTGTTAGTTTGTGAGGTTTCCTTGGTAAACTATATTGCAAAAAGGGAATTGGGTTTTCACTCAGCACTTGATTACAGTACCAGCTGGTTGATAGCAGCACAGATACTGCTTTCATCAGAGCTATTAGCTGACCAGATCTTATTTGGTTTAGTTAGAATCATTAAGTTGTAACACTCTGAGACAGGGTAGTATTAGCTATAGCAGTGAGAATCCTGTTGACTAGCACTATATCTCTAGTAGTGTTGGTACAGGTTGGTGACAAAATATTTTGCAGTATCATAGTTTACGATTCAATTTTTTATTCCTTTTTTACTACTTAGCATTTTTTTGCCCTAGGGATATGTCAACAGCAACAAGTGAATTGTGTAAGCAGTTTGTGACAGTGCACCTTTCATTTGCAATGGCTAGCCTCTGGCTATTTGCAGTTTATACACCATTTTTTAATTCTGAAGTATTTGAGAAAAGAAATTCAATACTAGATATACAATTTTAAACGTTATTCCAAAAAGGTTGTATTCCAAACTGAAAAGTTTTGACGCAATATTTCGTTGAAACATACAACCAACATTACGTAAATATATATACTCTCTGTCGCCAATACTCAGCATTTACAGACTTTAGTATGAAAGATATTATCCCTTTTCAGCAATGATTGGTGAGCCCCCTCCTCATCAAGCAGCAACAACAACAACAACAAAAATGACGACGACGACAACAACTATGACAACCAGCACAACATCAACCACAATGAAATCGACTCCACCTCAGACGATAACATCTCCTCAAAGTCTTACAACAACAATTCCAGTTACGATTCAAACTGTACCTGTCCCTTTTTCAACAACTCCAAGAATAGTTCCAATAGGTTTGTTGTTGTGGCCACAGTTGAGTGGAATGATTGACATGTAACACATTTAAAGTTGATAAATCTTCTTTTGAAACCTGAAATTCAGATTTCTTTATTTTATGGTGGATGATCCATGAAAATATTTTACCATTTAGAATCATGAAGATCACCATTGGAGAAAATTTCACAACTTAACATGGAAACTCTGAGACAAATCATAATTTTGATTGTTCGTGATGCGTATTCTCTTTATCGGATAATTATTAGCAGATGACTATAAGATTTTAACAGTTTTTGAAGATTTGTTTTTGACAGTGATGAACGGAAATACTCCCCATTCCACTAGAAACACAAGGACCACTAGGACCATCCGCACCATTACCACCACCAGAGCAAAAATGCTGAACAACAAAGGTCACTTTATTTAGATTGGCGCGTTGAAGTGTTCTCCGTGTCATTGATTGACAAAAAAGCAAAAGAGCCAAAAAATTTTCAAATGCTTCCTGAAATAATTTGAAACAATTGTTACCTGCTATTTAAAAATCCATTTTCTTATGATCATGATTGTCGAACGCATAACCGCGATTAGCTAAAACACTTATATTGATGTTAAACGAAAACTATTTGTTCCTGATTTAATCTGGACACTTTCAAAGTGGTACCAATTGATGTTATCTAACTTTGCCTTTCAGATATGCGCAACAGCAATAAGAGTATTCGTGATCTCTGTTTGCCAAACAACTGGCAATAAACTTAATCCATTGATAATCATGTTGTTCAGAACTCGTCAGTCAACAAAAATTAGCTCACTGAATACAAAAAATAACCATGAGCCTTTGATTCATATTGTTCATAGTTTGTGAATGAAACTGACAATTAAATAAATTTTAATGAGCTAGTTGAACTTTTTTTTTCATAGAGCGGTTTTATATCACTAAAACATAATTCAAAATCGTTGGAGCCGTTTTAACTTTACTAAATTGAAGGGCAGCTATGCAAACTATTCCAGTTTGTAGCAGTTGAATTTTTATTATTTGCTTGATTATTTTGAAACCCAGGAGATCTCTTCTTAATGATGAGTTTGGTAAACTATAACAGTTCATTGAGTAATTATTTGTTCGAAACTAATGCTCCGTTCCATTCGCAACGTATTACATTACGAACACCTATTATTTGTTGTACTTGAAGAACAAGTTGCAAATACGCTTGATGAAATCTGTTTTTTATTATATAAAATTAAAAAGTACACTAATATATTGTGTCATTTCAATTTTAATTTTAAGTAACTAGTAAGTCTCAATCCAAAAAAATGAGTCCCTAAGGTATCTGTAATCCTAATCAAAGTTAGCCCAATCGATCATAAAAGCCTCCATTAATGTTGCCGTTTATTTATTTGTGAACTATTACTATCGCTGTAGTGGCTGCAATTTAACTTTTTCTATCCATTGTTACAAAAACGCAATCGGATGTGTTTTATTTAATTTTCATTCTTGTCACCGAAAAGAAGCAAGTTTTACGGAAAAAAGCTAATGGAAGGCAACTAATGCAAAGTTTTCTGCTCTGACAATTGTTGAATGTAATCAAAATGTGGAACAGACAAAAGAACTTTAAAATTTCATGTAAACATATTAATAATTGGCCCTTATCACACAATGATAAAAAAAACAGCAGCCTTTTTTCTTATTCTGGGTGGGACATTGATGAGCGCTGCATGAACCCTGATTGTTATTCCTAAAAAACAATATAAAAACTGGTGATTAGTTGCAGCTAACAACCTTAACGTTAATTGGCTATACCAAACGCAGTACAGCACTGAGCCAATTAGTAAGGCAGCCTGCCAAACTATAAGATTTAAAATCAAAAGGTGATTACATGTATTTGCCTATAAAATGCTAGTACACAGTGAATTCCAAACTCAACAATACAAGCAACTGCCGGACAATATTGCTCTGAGAGTGCACAAACAGTTCCACCCTAATCATGCAATGCATCCATGTTTGTTTATAAAGTGTGATTTTTAAATCGGCCAGTTGAAATCACAGACAGTTGACCGGTTATGCACATAAACAGGTGAAAAATAAAAATTCAAAAATAGAAAGTGATACAAACAGTTGCATTAATAACAATACAGTGAATATTAGCTTTAAGTAGACAACCACGAGAGAGTAGATATCACTGCTTCTTCATGCCAGCAACCTTACTGGCACATGTTGTCAATAGCTAGTTCTTAGGCAACATAGCAGTTACAGTAAACACTCAGTTTACTAGTGTAAGTAAGCTAACAACACACGGCTAATTGTGCTGCAGTTGAATCACTGCTTCGGTTTAGAAAGAAATATTGCTGTTAGCAAATATTGTTCACTTGCAGCTAGCTGGCAGGCTGCTTGCTCAGGGCTGCAAGGTCCAAGTAGGGGAGATTTCCACTGATAACTATTGGCCCCACTTTGCAATTTCATTAAAGTGTTATGAATAGAGAAGGGTGTTAGGTTGTTTTCTGTCACTTCAATAGAAATGAACAAATTTCTCCGGATGATTTAGGTTTCTGGGTGCCTAATTTTTAACAGAAAAGGCCAATACATGTTGCAGGTTTCAACAGTCTGTCTCTAATGCATAACAACTTGTCGTTAGCTTTCCGCCTCGGTAGCTCATTCATTTATTATGTGGACTACCTCAACCATTTCTGATTTCAGATAATAAAGGGAAACAAGAAGATGGCAAGCACTTGGGTCAGTACTCATATCATTATTTTTGTGTTTCACAGTTTAGTGATTGAATATTTTTTTCATTTTATATAATTTTTATTTATGTTTAAAAGGTTCAGTCATTGACTAACACCTACCAAAGCTGCACATAATCTAAAAATTATCAGGAGGGTTTGCACTTTATGACAAATTTTGCATTGTTTTGAAAATTTTTCGTTGATAATAGCAAAAGACACCTAGCAGCTCTTGACTCATATATAATCAACTTGGTTAGTGAAGTGTGCAAAAACATCAAAAATTGTCATGACTGTTGTGTGCTGGGACTTCAGCTGCTGATGTTGTGTAATTATCCCTGCAGTTAGTTTTGTAAGCAAGCCATTGACTTGAGCAGCTTTTCGTGGGCGTACAACAATTTGATTTACCACATAATGGTGTGTTACATAACTGATTTTGTATATATGCTGGCCGCATCTCCATCTCATCAGAATGATAGGATGGATGTAGCAAGAAGTATGAAGCAATAAACCCTAAAAGGAACCACCCTGTCACAGACTCATTTTTTGAACGAGCAAGCAATGGCAGACTCGAACCAGTTACAAGCATACATATTTGCCTACAAGTAGAAGGAAAAGCGTACAAGTGAAAGGTAGTTGGCCTTCAGCTGACTTACATCCAGATTCTACACCAAGTTTGGCCAGCCAGCTATCAGACTGGGAAGCAATATCAAGTTAAGAATGATAAGGAAGAATCCTAAAGTGCAAGTCAAACTAACTGAGGGCAGTGTCGGTGATTGACCACTGCTACAATAATCTCAAGCTACCTAGACAAAATCCTGCAAACTGGGTGCAGCAGTGAAATTCAGACAAGTTCCAGAATAGCATTCAGGAGTCAGATGACTGAAGGAAAAGCGTGGAAACCAGGAGAGTGGCTATTGTGGAAAGAGACATCATTGGCATCATTGAAATGATAAATAAGACATCCAACAGGAAAAGTTTAAAGTTGCCATAGTGTGATGGGACAGACAATGTCCAATACTTCCCTTACCATTTCCAAAAGGTATCAGTGGCAAACCAATAGCAGCTGGTCATGGCAGTGATTCATAATCAACAGGCATTGAAAAGGTTAGCCCAACAGTACGGCTGAGGGAAACACTCTCGGCTATTATGGATTTGCTTAGGGTTAGAGCAAGATGCCAAACTAGCAGGAGACCAGAAAAACTCAAATGTTTCCTCAGTAGCTATACATGAATTGCATACACCCAGATCCCAAACAAGGTCAGGACCAGCGGACCTGTCAGTACCAACACACCTCCAGGAACTGCATCAGGAGGCATGCTATGGATGTCACAACAAGCTGCAGGAAGAACAGTTGAAGAGACTATTTGGAGAGAATACATATGTTGTTAGCAAACACAATGGGAATATTAGACTTACAGATCTATTAGGCCACTCTATTTTTGTCACAGGAGACATCGAGCCCATCAGACAGCTTCTGTATAAGTTGGGACCAGAGAATGAAGCAGACGCTGACCGACAGGTCAGAGACTTAATGGAGAAAGGATTGATAAATCCTGCCGATGGTACAAAAAACTCACAAGTCATGACGAAGGATCAGATCTGACATACTGTATCGATTACCGGCGACTGAATGAAATCACTAGGCAGGGTGCCTATGCTCTTTTCAGGGCAAATGAGTCCTTAGATGCACTTGCGGGCACCAAGTATTTTAGCACCGGGACTTAACAATTGGATAGTGGCAGGTACCACTAAATAGTGAAACTAACAAAGAGTTAGCATTTATCAACAGGGTTAAGCTCTTGCGCTGAAAGGTGCTTCATTTCAAGCTGAAGTTCCATGGTTTGTAGGAGCAAGAGCTGCACTGGAGGAGTCTACTGCTATGTTTTGATGGTGTATTCCCGCTTACCCTCAACTTCAACACCCACTTACAGAGACTGGGAGATGTACTATACTGGCTCAGGCAAGCCAACCTCAAAGTCAAGCAGTCCAATTACAAGCTGTTGCGGAAGGATGTACATTATGTCAAACACATAGCAAGTGCGGAGGGCATTGCTACCACCCCTGAAAAAGTGAGAGCCATCACCCAGTGGAAACTACCAAGAGACTTGAAAGAGCTGTAAGCTTTCCTAGGAACTACAGGGTACTATCGTAGTACATGCTGGACTATGCCACCGCAGCTAAGCATGTGGCAGTTCTTGCCATCAAAGCAACACCATGGAGATGGGGAATAGAAGAAAGAGAACTGTTTGAGCAACTCAATAAGGAACTGAGTGAAGCTGCTGTTCTGGCCTACCCTGACTATTTAAAACCCCATATCCTTGATACAGACACCAGCGCCATAGGGTTAAGGGTTGTTCTCATCCAGGTACAGGAAGGGCAGGAGCGATTTATTGCTTATTCAATAAGACCTTGACACTCGCTGAAAGGAATGGCTGCATGAATCACAGGGAGTTGTCGGTTGCCTTAAAAGCAGTGAAAATCTTTTGCTCTTATCCATGCAAGAGAGAAGTCAAACTAAAGACCGAGCAAGCCTTTTTGAAATGACTATGTTGAAAAAAAACCCTAACCAGATTGTAAGGTTGCTGGGAAACTTGGCTGAGTTCACCTACAAACTCAAGACAAGGCTCACAGCTGACATGGGAATCCCCATGGAATGAGCAAGCAGGAGAAATGCTTAGGTTGCAAGCAAAGCAGTACCATTGAGCAGCGAGATGGATAGCCAATCCATGCCAAGTTCGTGCGAGTGTTTATGGATGAAGACTCCAGCTGGATAGCCCTTCTTCTGAGAAGATGTTGGATGGGGAGAAGGAGCAATTAAAGATGGTGATTGATCAGCAAACTGCTGGTGAAGCATCAATGTATAGGACACCACCAGGTTGGAAGAGGTTATGAAAAAACTTATGGCGAGCCACTGATCTCGAAGAGAAAGCTGGATGAAGGAAGTAGGCAATTGAGGACCCTACACATTCGGGGGAACTCTATGACCCTCCAACCAGATGGGAGTCTCACAATCTTATGAGCTTATAAGGAAATGATGAAGGAATTTGATGTATGTCCACCCTCTTGCTGACAACCATTAGTGTTGAGTACACACAGTCTCGCCCATGCATTAGTTCATCGGACTTGAAGGCTCGCAAATAATGACTGCATTTATATGCGCCCATCACTCCGCTACAGAGGAAAGCCCAACATATTTGATGGTGGGGAAAAAGACTGGGCTTCTCGATCAATTGGTCAGCTGACCCTTCCCCGTGGAAGACAACAGTGCTACAGACTACGCATTTGAAATGCAAGAGTGCCTACATTTGGCCCATGAGCTGCAAAGAGAAAAACAGGCCAATCTCCGACAAGAAGACTCAAAGAAACCATATCTGTTTTTCACAAGTTTCCTAGTAGTGGTGACAAACAAATGACGTCCTAAGGGAAACAACGCTAAATTAGAGCCATATTTTGTCAAGACAGGCCATGTTAATTACATTTACATTTTTGAAAAGGACGGTGAAGTCACAACTCGAAATGAAGGCCATCTGAAAGCATACAGAACATGAAAGGTGACATCAGGTAAGAAAGCGGCCCTGTAACCAAAAATGAGAGAAAAAAAAAATGGGCCACTTTTGGCCGACCAGCCAGTCCAGACCCCTAGGAAAGCAAGTAATGCAAAGATAACAAAAGAAGAGCCGGGACTTTCCTCTCAGCCCACAGATGACAACAGGTAAATACTAGACGCTCTGAGAGAAAAGCTACGGTAAAAGGCGAAAGCAAGTGAACCTTCCATTAGCTGTTGGACCTGGCCAGCAATTTAGGAAAGGTGACTATGCAGAAGGGCTAGTGTAGCAGGATTTCAACTGGCCACTTACTGGTTACTCCCTCTAGCCAGTCCCCAGAGGCCACCATCCTAATAAGAGAAACTGACCTCTCAAGTTGAGTCGGACCCACAGGAGGAACAAAGCCATTAGGTGGAACCAGCCCATCAGGTGGAACCAGACATTCAAGCAGAGCAAGCCCCTCATGTAGGACCTGATCCTTGGGTGGAGCTGGTGCTCACAGGCCGGCGAGTAAGGGGGATACAAATTCCCAAAGAATTTGCAGATTGTTGCAGTTGCAGTGTTACTGAACCGGGAGAGATTGACAATACAATTTGTTTTTAATTTAAAATTATAGGTGAAGAACTGCAAGTACTCAGTGAAAAGGCAATGGCACTGGCGACCAACCCTTTTCAAGCTGACCATCAAATTGCCACAAAAAATTAAATAACAGTAGTACCACACAGCTAGCAAATGAATTCAAAGAAGAATACGCAGTCAGCCGAGGCTTCATTCCCAAAAGTCAAAACTTACCGACAACAAGTTGTCGGCAAAAACTAATTAAGCGCCCTGAACTCCGTATTCATCAACTGCTATGAGAAATGGAAAACCTACCAGACATCTCCATTGAAGTGGATGCCCAAATTACTCAGAAGATGTTAGGCGATGAAATTAAACAGATGACGTAGACTGCTTGCACACCTACCCATCCACAACCATCTTTGTATAGAAGAAGGATAACTATCAAGGAAAGAAAGAGTAAGTGGGACAGAGAGACAAACAATAACACAAACCTTACCCAATATGTCATTCCATTTACCATTCTATTTCCTTGTATCTGTGCATCTCGGTAACATGCATAATATGTATCATAAAAAGTGTCTTTATTTTGTAAGTTTATACCTGAAGAAAATGATATCTAAAACCTTTGTTTACCTGTAAGGGACAACTATATTACAATTGGAGTTGTATTTCCTCCTCTTACCTGTCATTGGTCTTCTAGTCTGATCAATGAGGAGGGCTGTGTGCACGAAAAACCAGTTTGTCGTGACTCTTGTGTGCTGGGACCGGAGTTCCCTGATATTATGTAATTATCCCTGCAATTACTTTTGTCAACAAGCTATCGGCCTAGCATCTTTTCAGATGCACACTAAAATTATATTTGTCACATAATGGTGTGTTGCATAAATTGTTGTGTATATGAGTTGGCTTGCATATTCCACCCATCAGAATGATAGAAATAATGCAGCCAAAATTTTGAAGCAATAAACTCTAGATGAAACAATTCTGTCACAGATTGTTATCCTGAGTAAGCTAGCAATGGTTGACTTGAATAAGTTACAAGCATACATATTTGCCTACAAGTAGAAACAAAAGCATACAAGTGAAAGGTAGCTGGCCTTGAGTTGACCTACATCCAGATTCTACACCAGGTTCGGCCAGCCAGCTATCAGACTGAGAAGCAATATCAAATCTTTGATACTGTCTGGAGCCAACCAGGTGTCATGTGACACCTGGTAGGGAAGAATCCTACAGAGTATGCCAGACAGACTAAGGCCAGTGTGGGTGATTGACCCTTTACCAAAATAGGCTCAATCTATTTAGACAAAATCCTGAGCAATATTTTTGTCTTTGAAAAATTTTTTCTGTTAAAATTGAACCGTTGTATATTACAGATGCCTTCCCTATTGTGATTGGTATGGTTATCCTCGCATGCGTGTCAGTAATTGTGTTTGCTGTGGCAATCAAATGCTATTGCTGCAACTTAAAACGGAATGCGTGAGTACCCTATGTAGTTTAGCAATGGATATTCTTAGTAAAATGCTGGTTCTACTAATTATTTACCACTGTCATTGCCAATGAACTTTTCTGCTAACCAACTCTTTATTTTTCACTGGGAAGTAAAAAAATAATTGGCGCAAGTCAAAATACTAGTATGACACTTTTTACAACTGCCTTCCCTTGCCTAAAAACACCTTGGATCATAGTGGTTGAACCAAAATACTATCTATTAACAACGATAAAGTTTTATCGTACAATCATATATGGCCAGGTAAAGTGCCACAAATGGGTTTAATGTAGTAGGAGCGTGAGCTACCTATACAACATTCCCACACTCTCTATTCAAGTCTGCGCTTCACAGACGGGCTGGAGAAGCATACGGTGACTAATTTTATGAAGCGTTCCAGTTTTGCACATCGAAATAATTCCACTTCATGATTAAGTTTAAATAAAATGATTTCAAATGATGCTGTAGTTGTTATTACCAAAAATATGTTGATCAACAATTTTATTGTTCTTTTAATTTTTTGTGTATGCGAGTTAGCATTTTCATATTTTCTATGAGACAAAATTGAAGGGCTGATAATAAGTAATACATAACAGTTCCAAAAAACACATTAGCTCCATTCCTTATAAATAATTGACAATGATAGTTTTTTGAAAAATTTTGATTTCCATCGCACATCAAAAGTTTTAAATCGAATTTATAACTCATATAAAACAACTGAGTATTTTGATTGCTTATGTCCATGCTTGAAAAATTGCTAGTAAAACTAATTGTGATTGTGTCCAAAAGAATGCCATTATTTTATCCATTGAGTAGACTTCAGCATGATCAATATTGCAGCCTGTCTTTTTTTATTTAAGCAGAATGCGGTGGTATGTCTGTGAGGTGTATTTATTCCACGTTTTTACTCTAGGTATATATAGTGCATTTTTTTCCATGTAGGCAAAATTTTCGTTTCAAGGTGATCTCCATTTTTTTCGAATGTAGTTGTGTTCATTTTTTTGAACAGTTTTTTTGTCTCCCCCTTTGATGCTCATTTTCAAAAACCTTTGTAGAGAAAACCAAAGGGGAAACAGGCAACTTCATACCACAAATATACAAGATACACAAGGCGCAACCCCTACTACACAAGACAATACTAACAGTTCTCAACCAGACACAACCATGACAGTTACAAGCAGAAACTATGAAACGCTGCCATCTTACAGTATTGCCATACAAAACTATCCTATGATAGATCCAACATCAAATGCTGTCATTGAGAGTTTGCAACCAGACCCTTCAAACCTTAACCAAGATACCCCTCCTTCATATTCTTCCGTGGTTCTCCCTGAAATCATTGCTGACAGCTCAATCTAGTTAGTTTTTTGTAATTGGAGATAAGTGTGATATTTCTACTTCTTTGCAACCAATACATTTGGTTCACATTTCAATTTTGATACTGACGTTTTGTTATAATTTTAAAAACAGTGGATAGAAAGAGTTCACCAGTTCTGGAAATGCTAACAGTAGACTTTTTTTACAAATTTTATAACAGCCACAGTTTAATGTGGTACTCCGTAACATCAGAGTGAGTGCGGCACTAGCAGTACAAATGAAACATGGCCAATTGCGGCATCCATGATGAGATGTTTAAAACAATGGTGATGCAGTTTTCACTCACGTCTAAATGTAAAACTATTCTAATCTACTCCATGTTACAAACCCACAGGCAATTTTTGGTGCAGTAAAAACCAGAAGCTACAAACTTTGCACGTAATTGAATTGTAATATAAATAAAAGACAACCATTATTGTTTAGATCTTATATTTTTTAGTTTTCTTTTCATAAATAATACTGTTTAACTTGAAAGAGTTAAAAGGGGATGAATAACTTTTTTTCAAACTTGATATGGCTCAAAAATGTATGCACATAGACCTGTTTAGAGTTTTTTCAGTTTTCAATTGTAGAATTGGTTTGGATAATTCCTAACTCTATCACATAGCTCAGTTTGATAAGCTGTTTTATTCATATACCCTAGCAGCAAAACATTGAATCCCATGCAGATGGCCCAAATATGAATACTTTTGTTCGTTAAATGTAGGTTTTGAGATAACCTTTTTTTCTGACATGATTGACAAACACAGGAGATAAAATACTATAGGTATTCGTCAGTCGTGAATGCAACAGAACAGTAGGTTAAATGGTTTTTGTTGTTCCATGAAACCAAAATGTGAATCTGGTTTCGCATGCTATTGCTTGGCCACTTGCCAAGATTTGCAGGAACTGATGGCAGGTAATGTTTTATAGCCCGTTTTATCAAAGTGTTTGATGTCAATCAATGGCCTGGATAGCCATCTATACATTAGTCTAGGGACTGGTGGCTGTTGCGAGCAAACAGTAAGTTGAAATCCAATTGCAAGCCTGAACTTAAGATTAGAAAAAAAATTGCTCGTGTGTTTTATAAAGGATGACGAGAACCAAGATTTGGGGAAACCACCAGAACTGTGGCATACTAAATGATGCGTTTTCCGCTTAGATTGGGTTGAACTGTTTTTCACCTCCTTAAACCTAATTGCCTACTACTTTTGGTTATTGAGACCAAAAATCTTTGACTTTACCCAGTTTCTTAATCAGATTGCATTTGCTTCTAAGCTGTTGACATGCTGTCTCGTTGAAAATCTCTGCTCCAACTTCCTATGTTTGTTTATAAAGTATTCAGCTTCAAAGTTGCAGGCTGAGCGATGCATCCATTATGATGGACTATAAATATCTTTCCTAGATTATCAAATGAACGCAAGTTAGTCGTCATGCTTCAGTGAGCACTACAATCACTACACCGACTCCGCTCATTGTTAACTCACTTATTACTGGTAGTTATAGTAGTGAGTAAGCCTTTGATTAGGTTAGTACTCCGCAATGGCTAGATATCGCTTTAGTTATTTGGTATATTTCATAGTGCTATCAGCATATACCTATGCTTCAGACGATACAGGAGATATTTATATTACATACAACTCAATGACATCTAAAAAAGGCCTGAGGATTGTATATCGACCAAAACCTGGTGAGTCTTAAAATAATCGGTGTCTTTCTACATACATACAGCTCTCAGTGATACAGCCCAATCTCCGAGTATACCACAACACCTATGAATATCAAGCCCTAAGGTTTTTGAAAACTACGTATAACAATAATTTCTTTTCTAATAACAGCATACCAATAGCAATCATGGAGCATAAAAACAGTGATATTTTAAACTTATGTCAACATTTTTTGCTGGAAATGTGCCTTTTGAGTGATTTTGAGATACTGCAAACATTTCTGAACAAAAGATTATCATCAGAACATTAAAATTTTGGGAATGTGTAATTACATTTTCGAGTGGAAAAATCAAAACTTTTCATCTGTCCGCCAATAATATTGTGCGCAATTCTGTTTCTCCTAGCATGACACACTGCAGCCGACTCACTGACAGCCACGACCACAGCTGCTTGATGGAAAAAAAATGCTTGCAACTTGAGTAGTGGCAAAAATATTTTCTACAACAGCTTATCGATTATTTACTAATTACTTATTGATTATTTGTTGATCATTTTTTGATAAGGCACGGTGTTTGAGAGAAGGTACAAACAGCAGGTACCAAAGCGCCAGACAAGCTTTGTATTTCCTTATTTTCAAAATACATAAAATGCCCGCTAAAGTTGGCTCAATCATTAATGTGCTGCTAAACTTCACCTCAATTCCTTACTTAGCTCAAAAGTTATTACTTCCAGCAAAATCTGATAACTGTCCAAATATAAGCAGTCGAATAACTGGTATTTATTTTGGTTACTTTAGTTATCTGTAATTTTATGGTAGAAGATAAATTCCCCAAGTGATAGCTCATAAGTAGCTTGGCTCACAAACATATTACAACATCGCTTACACAGAACGTTTGTTGATCATAATGCAATCAAGTATCAATGAGGAAATTTTGATGAAAGTTACACCAAGCAATGGCTGGTTCGGTTAACCACAAGTGATTAATCAAACCAGCTTGTACGTTTTGTAAGTGAAATGCTGTGCTATTGAAACAACCATTTGGATAAATGGCAGCTAAAATGCTCTGAACACTTGACAGTCTTAATTGCAACAAATGGTTTGAGAACTGACTATACTTTCTAACATAATTCTAGGTAGTAGAGCCACTTTTTACTCTGCCGCAACTAGGTGTCCGTGCAAGGAATCTGCATAGACATGTACATATATATTGAAGCGGTATAGCTGTATTTTTGTGGAAAAAATTGGGTGCACATCAAGTCAAATACCTACACCTCCACCCTCTGTACTTACACCTTTTTCCCCAAGCCCTAGTTTTGTTCATAATGCAGCAATCGGTCACCCAGAGTTGTGTTTACAAGACCCGGAGCATTTGACAACCCTTCCCCCTCCTTATCCTTATACATCAATGGAAGTTGGTTGGACACTAAATGGGATACAATCTGGCCATCATAATTCGATTTTGAACTGGCTTACACCAGAAGAAAGCTCTGTTTCTTCTCTATAGATAGTTTTAAGCAACCTCAAACTACCCGGGGCTACCCTTAGCTACTTTGAGTCACCCCAAGCTGCATTACATCACCTCATAAGATGGTGCCACTTCCTGCCGCAACTGATGGGGCAGGATTAATAAAAACAAGAGTGCTACTTGATGTAATGGGACAGGTAAGAGGGAAAGCACAAGCTAAGGAAGACAAAATGATGGCATGATGGTGCAAGAATAGGAGAGAGGCAGAAACTAAAAAAAGAGTAAAAACTATTTGCTTAGCTACCATGTTCTATCGTTCACAAACATATGTTTTATTCTTTTATTGATGTATTGTTTATTATCATTGTGTGTGATTTATTTGGGGACATAAAATCCTTGGGAAGTTTTATATAAGTTTGGCCAAATTGTACAGCCAGGCAAAGCGCCTTCAAGCCTCAGTGGGAATGTTTACCTGTATTGTGTCGTAGATGAAAAAACCTTATTTATGATATGGGCACTGTGGAGTCTGTCTGGCCTGTTGGCTGTTGATAGTAGCAGCAGGGGGAGTAGTAGGAGGAGGAGGAAAACTACTGATAGAAATCTCAGTGATGGGCCCTGGTAACAGGTGACAGCTGTAAGCCTGGAGAAAAAACAGCCTGGCAGACCTGTGGGAACAACTACTAATTTAGCTTATTGTTATTGCTGTGTAGAAGTTGGTTGCTTCTGTGAAGGGGGTGAAACTCTTTGCACTATAATACTCTCGCCATATATTTATCTATGCCTCCTATAATTTCGTTGGACAGTTTGCACTCGCAGACTTTTATGGCTTATTGTTATTGCTCAATAGAAATAGTCATGACAGTTAATTACTACATCATGTTTTTCGTGATTCATACTTGACAGATTATCTGATGCCTCTAAAACATTCGCGCATGTACTAACATTGAGTAATAAGCTACTTTTACCACGGCTATACTATTCTAGAATAATTATTTACAATTACTATATAAGGGTGATCAATGCTGCCGATAAGTCAGTTATCATTTGATTGTAATACTGTTGTAGTTTTGCACTATCTACTCAGACACTACGGGTCACTCCAAACAACTTCCTCAATATAATTCGGAGTCACTCCGAATTGACTTTAATAACCTTCACAGGGTCCTAGACCCAGACACACAATGACAGAGTTTTACTTTAATAATATTTGTTTCATAATCTATTTAGCAAAGTACAAGTGTATTTAGCAAACTCCTCTAGACTTCTACATCCCTGATCTCCAGCAACTCTTTTTATAGGAAGAGATCAGGAAGGCACACTCCCTTATTAGGGTGGGCCAATCTCACAAGGTATTGCAATATAATAGCAATTAGTTGCAAACAATACAAAAATATATACAAAGGCAATCAATGAGAGTAGTGCAAACATGGTACATCATTTACCAAATCCAGGGCTCCTCCTCTTTTAGCTTGGGTTCTGCTCCAGTGCTCTCATCTCCTTGTGTGGCTTTAGCAGGCTCCTATGTTTAGCATCAGCTCAGGCTTCTCATTGGTGGCCTTTTATTACAGGCTCACTCGGAATAGTAGCAATTTATCACCGGCTCACTTGGTATAGCAGCCAATTATATCATTATGACTCATGCAGATGGCCATTTATCACAGGCTCACTCGTGTATAGTAATTATTCATATTGAATGGATGATTTACTTAACTTCTGACATTTAGGGGTACCTCTAGTCAAGGGGAAGGGGTTCTTTTGCACTCTTTCAGAGGTGACAAGGGGTGCAGGGTAGGGGGTTGAGGGGGGGGGGGGAAGGGGCTGGGGTCACTGGCTCTACACAAATCTCCCACAATACAAGTCAGGTAACCCAACAGAGATACTTTCTTACTAAGTGACCACGCAAGGGACTATTATTGAACTTGAAGTGCCATTACAATCTTGGTGTGACAATCTGACTTCATTGTTTATAGCATTAGTAGACAGCCTTATGGAACAAAAGTGAAAAAAAAAAACAACTCATGGATAACTTTCGAAAAAAACAACGATGTAGTTAGTACAGCCTGAGGTGTTTCTTTGCCAATCTTTAGCGGTTTTACCAATTTAATAAGTTTAATTATTGACGGCAGCTCTGCTTGACCATCAGTTTTAAACTTCCTGTTCTGGTTGTTTTTTTTTCTTGTGCACTATCAGAAATCGAGTTTAATCGTTTCTGAAAGCTGAAGCATAAGTGAATAAAAACTTTGACCAACCATGTTACTCCGAGGCTTTTTTATGCAATTTTTTTTAAATAATCAAAATAAAAACTTGCTAGTGCTAATGCTGCTGTGGGATTGCTTGGCAATGCACCAAAAACAAAACAATTCCTTATTCAGGGCGTCAGAACAGATTAGTCATAAAAAATTCTGCTACAAATGTCAAGCATTGTATAACTTATGTAACACTGTCAGTTGTGTCGTTTGTTTGGTAGGTCCAAAAACTTACTCAACGGCTTATATTGGCTTTTATGAGTTAAACTCAGACTATGGAAGAGATGCATATGATGAGAAAATTAGCTCAACCAAATACTCTGGATGGAAAACAATGATCAGAAATCAAGGTATAGATGGATATGCTGATCAGTTATTATGGAATTGTCTTTCACTGAAAAAATTGTCATTGTTATTCCCTGTTGAGTGTGCTTTTGGTTCTCCACATTGAGCATTTTAGCAACATTTGAACCAGCACTTGGTGCTTCATGATTAGATACTGCAATGTAAGTATAATGAGCAAACTGCAAATTGATATTTCAGTTGATCTACTCACCAACCACAATAGCTGTAACACGCACTCTATTAAATATGCTTTGTTTGCAGCTGGACTGGCATCCATGAGCCAGGTTGTTTTGCTACCAGAATTTTCCTGCACATTAAAATGTTTTAGTTGGAGACACTGCTCTATATTACTTCAGTGATCCTGACAGTGAGATTAAAGTAACTGCCGGAAAATGGTTTGGTTATGCAGTTCATATGCTTCATTGGAGATCAAAAGATACGACATTCAACGATGACTACAACTTCTATCAAGTGCCGGCTTCTGTTACGTATTGTTCAATCTACAGTTTTGAATACAGTTTACTGACTTGTGAAGATGGTAAGTTGGCGATTAGAGCTGATTCAGCAACAAGCCTTGCAAGTAAATATTTTTTTTCGGGTAATGGCCTTTTGGGGAATATGAGGCGCAATAGACCAAATGGGAACCAACTTGTGCAAAAAAAAATTTGAATGTCAGTGCTCTTTGAATATTTTACTATGGGGTGCAAAATAATGAGGAAGTCATCTGAAACTGGAGAAAACGTTCAACTATGCTATCAGAGACAGTACTGTAATCAAACTAGATGCAAAAACTTAAATTTACAATAAAAGTGAAATAAAATGTCGTTTTGAGAGGCTTGTATGTACTTTAATGGTCTTAAACCTTGTATAAAACTTACCTAAATGAAGCATTCTGTTCGTTTTAGCTTTAGATGGTAAGCCACCTAGAACAACTACCACAAGATGGACACCACCTGCAAGTAAGCCATGTTTGAGTGTTTCATTAAAGATTATTTTTTTGATGATTAATTATTTAACTATCAGTATTTACACTCTTCTTTGAGACAATTACTTCTTATGATATGTAGATTTAACGTATATCCTGAAAGGGCTGAACAAATAAAATATTAAATGAAATTTGAGTCAGGATATTGGAAAAATTGTGAAAGTTTTCCTTTTGTAGTTTTTATATAATTTTTTTGATATCCAGAAAAATGCAAAAAAAAGCTTGGTTTAAAAGAAAATGCAGGTTGCCCACTAGCTACGATATGCTACAATTTTTCTTCTTGCAGCTCACATTAAAGATCAATTCATGATGTGATTGAAAAATAGCATATATTAGGCATTCTAGGATCAAGAACGTCCATGCCTCGAAAAAAATTGGTACGGGAAAATGCTTCCGAATGCAATTTTGACGTCCGTTCTTGGCATAGTTTCTGTGAGTTAAACGTTCAAAAATGCAAATTTATATATTAGGAGTTGTGTTCCCTTGTTGTCAACTAGTTGCAAAAATGCGGAAACAAATAAAAATATGGCCGCCCCCGGAGGTTGTCAAGTTTTAATTATTGAAAAATCATGATCGTTTTTTATCTATTTGCTAACTAACAACAGAAGGTAGCAGTGATAAATAATTATTATAATAATAAACAACAACAATAATAATACTTCAATAAATAAAAAAATAATTTTTATTACCATCCATAATAATAAAAACAATAATTAATTATTATAGTTAATACATATATATGGTTGCATCTAAGCGAAAATGGTTGCTGTCGTAAAAGGGCTCATATTATGCGAAATATTTATTATAGCAGAACTGTGCGCATTCGGAGAAAGAACGTGGTATAGTGAACGACCCCCTGAACGGTAAAACCACCGTTCAGTATAGAGTTCCAAAAATAAGGTTTTGTACTCGCCGAAAAACAAAAAATTTGCCCGCTTTGGCATGAACGTTCTGGATCCGAAAATGCCTAATATTGGTCCTAAAATGCAATGAGCTGCTCAAAAGTACAAGTTTCTCCAATTGGCTTTGGTACAGCTTCCGCCTGAACTTGCCAACAGAAACATTATCAAATCAGTCCCACATATACATGGTTGTGTTATTATATTTGAGGCTTTTGATTTCACTAATGTTGTAAACGTAAAACTTCACTGCAAAACTCTATCACAACTTCACTAGTTGCCATTTACTTCATTGTACTTTGTGGCTCAAAGCAATTATAAGTGTGCACCCTTTTACAGGCATATGAAGTATGAACAATCATTTCTCTTAGCGATGTTGTAAAAAAAAATTTTCCAACGACACGCTCTTGTTTATCATTGTTTTCCTGGTTTTCAAGCATAAAAATCTTTGCAGCTGATGCCAAATAAACGTACAATAATTCAATATGCTGCGGTGAATTGTAAATTTTATTGCACAGTTTCGCTATCGCTGTCATTCGAAGAATAATAACATTATCCTTTTCCCTCCACCCCCCTCCCCCCCCCCCCTCCTCTTCCCACCAAGAAAGTTAGCATATTCTCATATTAGGAAAATACCCCTTGTAATAGCAAGATATGATAAGCTTTTGACTTCTCATGAAACAACTTTTCTGCACTCACTGAGCTTAATTCATATAAACTTGGTTATTCACCCGAAATTTAATATTGACGAATAAACGAGAGTGGAGGAAAGAGCAACTTTTAGTCAAATGAATGGGATGAAACGTATGAAATTGAGGGGAGCGCATTGTTACTATTGTAAGTGAATTAGCATTTGCACGCACTTCTAGTGTGCTGTGCATGGTTCAATGATCAATGAAATGGAACAAGGCTCGTTTTTGTGCAGTTTGTTTTGAATGCAATTGCAATTTTAATCGCTGTTTTTCAGTATTTATTTCAATGTTGTATTGAATTACAAACAAATCTTTGCTACTTTTTGGGTGCTATAGCTATTAGAAATTATACAGTTTTCCACCAACAAAAGTATTGTGGGAAGTTTTGTAGTAGAGCATTATACACCCCCTCCTTTTCCGCTCCACACCACCCCTCTACACCCCCCCCCCCCTGTGGTTTCCCGTTGTATTACTAATAAATCCCCTTTAAGTGTTATCCTGCGTAGGAGAAGAAATGACTCAAATGGGATAAATATAACCTTTACCAACCCAGTTTAACCATTTTTGCACGAAGAGCTGTGCAATTTTCAAGTGTTCTCAAAACTGAATGTATGCTGATCTGGCTAAACACGTAGACGTTCATAAAAACATGTTTATTGAGTTGTCTTCCTTCACAACAACTCTACGTCTTGCCAGCTAAAAACTGAAAAATTAATAATGATAGAACAATTTTTATTATCATTAACATAATGAACAATTAGTACTAGTAAGACAATTAGTTCTAGTAAGACAATTAGTTCTAGTAAGACAACGGAATCAAATAAATAATTACTCTTGGCACCGCTAATACAATGATACTGTAACTCATAGAAACTTGCTATAGTAAATTATTATGGCCTTGCATCAATGATTGCTGCTTGCACAATGACGCTGTTTTTGTTGCTGTGTGCAAAACGAAAATATTAATCGCCATGGAACAGATTGGTTTTTAATTGCCAAGCATGAATTTGGATAACACAACTCCTGACTTTCAAACCAGCATTGTTTCTCGCTAACATGACTTTAAATTTCTTGCAAAGCCACTGGGTGAAAAAATTAGATTTTTTACCAGATGAAACAAAAGAAATTTGCCCATTTGTCACAATCGTACTTCCCCTGAACTTAACCGAAAACGCCTAAAGTACCCTGTTACAAGTCAAGGAAAATAAAGGTCAAGGTAACCTTCAGGCTTAGGAACCCACCTGAGACAAAGTTCCCCGACTTCTAATTGGCTGAAGTGTGAACTGCAGTAGCAGATCCATGTGCTTCTGTTTGGTCCATTGGTCCATAGTTCGTGTGATGATATGTCATTGGTCCGTCTTTAATAAAGGGGAGGAAGCTCATCCCCTCCATATAAAAAGTAAACTGCTGCATTTTATCAGAAGTCTTGTGGATCCTGTAAATTTAGAATTTATATTGCTAAACAGATTGTGCACAATGAATCAGCTATTGTACACTCATGGTATAGTTCGATCGAGTTGAAGACTCTATTATAGTTGGTGCCGACTGTGTTCGGAGCTGGTCACAAACGGAGTGGAAGTGTCACAGGGTGAGCCTCGTGGCAGTAAGAAGATGGGAAGACAAACACTTGTTTGCTGGGTTTCGAGTTGTTTAGTACGTAGTAGAGGCAGTAAGCTACTACAATATCCCCCAATGAATAGTTTTGTAAGTGGTTGCTCATGAAATGTTAGCAGTATTAATTTGTAATATTGATTGATATAAGTATATTTACATTGTGTAGTTTTTCTTCATTTGAGCAGCAATTGTTTGTAACTATAATATATGTAAAGTAGTTGCTAGGCTTAGCTGTATCTACTTAATTATCACATTGTTTTTCTCCTCTCCTGCAAGCTCAATGGTTTGTTTTGTAAAATGTATTCCCTCACGATATCGACATATCCAGTTTAAAAAAGCTTCCACATGCTTTCCATCATTGTTTGACCGAATTAAAATAAGGATGGCAGTTTCTTTAAAATTTCATTGTTTCACAACTTTTAGTGTGTATTTTTTGTTTTAGACAATTGGTGGGAGAAAGATGACGATGAAGACAAAAACAACAAAACCGGTCAGTGTTTTGCAATATTTAAAACTGCGTTGCGTTTTTAATGCTCACGCTGTCCATGACCATTTCTGCAGAATGATTTTTTTGGAAGTTTTTCAATACGCTGAACTGCATTAGCAAAGCTGATACTGTTTTTCATTAGGCGCTATTGTCGCTGCTACTTTTGCTGGAATAGTTGTGGTGGCGACTGTTATTGCTGTCCTGAAACTCTTCTGTTGTTGCTCCCTTCCACCAGAAGTAGAAAATGAAGAGAACTTGTAAGTACACTGAACAATATTAATTCATTTGTCTCAGAAAGGGACACTGGATTGGAAATCGTTATTGTCTAGCTCTAAAGTCATATCGCCCAGGTGACAGGTCGCTAAACACAATCAAGTTATTAAACATGCACAAACTTGATTTACTTTTATTGTACTAAGGCTATTCGCCACTTGTAATAGTTAAAAACAATAAGCATTAAAAAAGCGGCAATAAATTTGATCGAATAGTAACGATTTTGTTTGAGAATCAAATTTGATTAAAAAAGTAGCAAACTGAATAAAAAAAGGTCATTGAGCATTTATTTCAGTTGCTTGCAACTAATGTATGAAACTGAACACCTATGAAAATAATTATATTTAAATTGTGATAGACTAGTTTCATGTCCTCTATTATGTGATGCATGAAAAATTGTGGACATTGTGAAGTTGTGAAAAAAAGAGAGCAACTTTACCAATCATATTTGCCTATATCAATGCTATTTTTATCTGTTCATAAATACAATTTAAGTTGGTAGTTATCTTCTTCATACTTTTCCCATTAATCAATAGCAATTTATTCAAATTATCATGATGCTCCAAACTGGCGTTAGATTCCATAAGCGGCTTATTGATTTGAAAACACTAATTTCGCCATTAGGTCTACGAACATACCACAAATAGTTTTATTGAACACAGTTTTTGTTTCTTGTACAACTTTTCAATTCAAGTCGATACAGTTACCTCGCTATGTCAACACCACACTTTATGTTACAATGAGAACTTTGTAGTTTTAGGGTCTGTACAGTCTTGCTGCACTTCGTTGTTTTAAAGACCGTTATTCGCTATAACTATGCCGTAAAACCAAGCTTTAGCTGAGTATTCCTGCCTTACAGAACTACTTTTGTTGCGAGTTCTTTTTTTTTGGCGCTACACAATTTTTTTTGTCATTTGATCCCGATGGTTTCAGCAACTCTCTCTGTATGTACCACTCCAATTTCTGCCTCTTTTAATCACAAAAATTGGTGAAGTCTTTTTTTATTTATTAAGAAAGTGTATCGGTTTTTGGTTCAAAATATTTTTTATTAGAAATTTTGGTGTTGGGATGACATCTATCGGTTTTGAAGCCCTGAGAAGTGTTTGAGAATTTTTAATTTTCTTCAGTTAACTGTAATGTAAGCTTAATTTAATTTTTCAGTTTAATAATTACAAAAAATGTTTTTAATTTAATTTTTCAGTTTAACAGTTACAAAAACTGTTAAATAATAGTTAGATGAACAAAAAGCTCTTATTGTTTCAAATTCAATATGGTAAGTTGTTACCAAAATTCTAGAAAGGAAAACTTCAGGAGTTCGTCAAGATTTCCCAGAAAACTCCCGGATCAATAGATGTCATCCCAACACCGAATATTTTATGTCTAAAAACAAAAAGTTGTTGGTTTATGTTTTACAGGAACGCACAGGCAGTTCGATACAATGCAAACAATGTTCCTCCCGTTACCGCCGGGACACAAGAAAGTGCTCCCAGATGTACGTGTCAGAATCCGACCGCGGAAATAAGAAAGTCAGAAGATTTACCTCCCCCTTACGAATCCGTAGCCCAGTGCTCTATAGTGACAAGCTCACCAAGAGACAATAAAAGTATGAATACTTAACGCATCCAGAACTCACTAAAGTGATCAAATGACAACATTTATAATTTTAAACTTTTTATACACCCAGAGTATCACTTACTGTATTCCTCTGACATATTCATGCAAAATATTTTTATGATTTTATATTTTTTCGCATAATTAATGTGATGTTCAAAAGTTTTGCTGTTAAAACAATATATTTTCTTTTATTTTACCATAAAAATTTTAAATAAACTGTCTCGGTATTTCCCTTAGTGTTGGTAGTATGCTGTTGCCACAGATAAGTTTCACTGGCCAAATGACAGGCTCATTGAGTAATTGGCCGAGCTTGAAAAAGTTATCAAAGAATGTGTTTACCATCAACAGGCTGTCACTGCTGCTGCAATAGCTCATCACAATTGTTTCAAATAACAAGTCTACTTACATGTCATCACTCTAAAGCTGTGGCCACACACCTACGTTTCATAGTTACGCGGTGAAAACGCGTCTTTTTTCTTTGCAAGCAACGTTTTTTTTACAAAAAGACGATCAATTTCGTAGACCGACATGTTGGTCTACGAAAACGTTTTTTGCCTGACGCTTTGGCGATTGGAGAATTATTATTAAATAACTACTCTCGATTGGATAAAATATAGGGATGAAATTTGACGACTCCAGTAAACTTTTTTATAATTTAACCTTGACCTGGTCATTACTGATTGGCCAACAGTACTTTTATCAAAGAGGTTACTGTTTATTTATAAAGAACTAATTATTATTTATAAACTTTAATTATTTATCACAGATAATAAATTATTTATCTAGTATTATAAAGAAATATCATAATTAATTAATCATTATAATTTATCTTTATTATAGTTATTACATTGATTATTTTCAATAATTATGTCCTCTTTGCCTTACTGGACATTCCGTAGCGTTGCGGTGATCAATCATCTGTGTGTGTAGCCACCAGAGCGACGCTACGAAACGTTTTTTTCGTTTTTTCCTACAAAACGTAGGTGTGTGTAGCCACGGCTTAAGAATATTTACTCATTACTTATATGAGAGCTACATCTACTTGCTACATAATGTGTAACGTGAGAGTTGTGTACAGACTGCTAAGAGAGTTATCCACTCATTATATACTGTATCATATGAGAGTTATATCCTCCCGACTTACTGTGTCATAAGAGAGGTATAATTTACTCCTGGCTTATGGTATCATATGAGAGTTATCTACTCTTGACTTGGGCTATCATAAAATAGTTATCTACCCCTGTCTTATTGTATCATAGAGGAGTTATCTACTCCTAACTCACTGTAACATAAGAGAGTTATCTACTCCTGACTTACTGTATCATATGAGAGTTATTTACTCCTGACTTACTGTATCATCAGGGAGTCATCTACTCGTTACATACTTCATTATATGAAAGTACTCCACCAATGTCTTAGCTCGTTATTGTATAGATTTTTCCAGTCACTACTATATGTATCATTACTAGACACATGGAAAAATTATCTCTTCTCAGCTCATTAATTTTTTTTTCATCTGTTTAGAGCCATTTTAGTAAGGATGAACCGAAAAGTAGCATTCAGTTTTTTTGTGTTCAGTGGGATAAGAGCAATGTGAGTAAATTATGCTAGTTGGCCTACTCACTGAAAAAAATCAGGAAATCACTATAAATTAAATAAATACAGCCAGTGCAAATAAAGAAACAGAGCTAGCGATGAAAACCACATTAAACCAATCAAACCAAGCACAACATCTGCAACTGATATTTTCTGGAGAAATATTGCAGAAAACTCTTGACTTGAGAGCACAACTCTTTATTTAAACCATCAGCATTTATAAAATTGACATTTCTATCCGTCAACTGACAACTATGAAGCCTGTAACTGCTTTCTAGGGCTTATTTTGCTTGCCAGACCAACTGTTATGAGCAATCTTTTTACAAATTGACCATATCTATTGAGCACAGATTCATCCTTCTAGTAAGGCATGGAACTCAGGAGTGATTTCCTGAGTTTATCAAAAACAGTGGGTGCTGCTTCTGAGACCAGATTAGCAAATTTTGCTGCCCTGGGCACTCTAAGCAGGTAATTTATACCATCAGGTGATTTCCCAGACTTAATATGCAATACGACATGTTGTAAATATCTGACGGCGACAATATGATGCAACAGCAGGTGTAAATGCAGGTGTCAGGAATCCAGCAACTGTTAGTGTAACAGAGCAGGTCATTGTTGGTACTACTGGAACCATTGTTGCAGAGAGTCCAACATCAGCCGCAGCTGTTACCCCTGTCCTTATTTCCATGGAGGTAAGGGCTTCTGCTGTTGAGTGGAAGACAGTACTATGAGCAAGCACTGGAGCAATAAGGATAACTCCCTTGGTTGCTAGGCAACGATGGTGCACTTGTGCCAGCTGTTGATGCTGCAGCACGAAATGCATCACCTTTAGCAACAAACGATGCTGTACTTCTAGCAGCCATTTGGCCTTCAATTGCATCTTCAGTGAACCGAAAGAATGATGCCGAGGTTACACCAGCAAAAATACCTAAGAATTCATCTGCGCTTTCCGCTTTTGCTGCCAGCTGTGAAGCTGTGTCCAAAAAATAGACCTTCTCTTCTTTGCCTTCACAGTTACCGACGATGCTGATCATGATGCCAGATCTCACACACGATCTTGAAAATTTGTTTTGTGGTTTTGAAATAAATATTTGTCGGTTTCCTCTTCCAGATCTAGTACGGCGTCTTCCAGTGTAAAAGTTTGGTTAGAAACAATATAATAATGAGACCTGATAAAGCCTGTAATGCATTGCAAAATTTCAAATTTCCCTCATAGTAAATGGACATGCTCATCAGATAATATGATGAATGGGTAGGTGTGGATTGTTTAATCCCTCAGCGACGGTTATTGTATAAATAACTTAAGTGCTTATCAACATGTAGTCATCTAATCAGTAGAATGCTCCCAAACAAAGAGCAGGTAAACATGGGCACTTGGGCACAATAACCTATATCTATTACTATACTCCTATTGGATAGATTAGTAATAGGTTAGATGATCCTCAAATAAACCTAACTAGTGAAAGTAGAAGTGAAAGTAAAAGTGGACTAGAACTATATGGATACAGGTTAAACATAGCTTACACACAGTAGTAAGCAAATTTTCATTATTATTTTTGTAGATGGCAATTTCAGCAATAGAGGCAATAATAGCTGCAATAGCTGAAGCAAGTGAAGCAGCGGTATCAGCTGGAACAGGTATGGAAGCAACAGCAGCAGAGGTTGCAGAGTTTGGTGCAGCCGTAGCAATGGCGGGATTGGTAACTGCAGAGGCTTCAAGCACTGTAGCAGATGCCATGGCTTCAGGGATTGCCCAGGGAGCATCAGGAGTTGAGGCATCATTGGCTGGTATATCATCTGCGGTTGGTGCACCTCTAGCTAGTAACATAGGTGGAGCCGAGTCATTGGCGGGAGGCCCAGCAGCTGGTGCTGCAGCAGCATCAAAACAGTCAATAGATACTGCATTAGAGTTATTATACGATAAGTTTACTGTAAAAACTGTGTCACTACAGGTTCCACGCCTAACTGTATATGAATAACATCCAGGTACATCCACATACAGCAACCAGTGAACTTTGTGCTAAAACCAGCTTTGTATAATGAAATATTAAACTTCAACTGGTGAACTTTATCAAATCACAGCTGCTGATAAAGGTGTTAGTTCATTAACTTTCAATAAAGTGAAAACAATGAGGAAATCGCGGAACAATAGTATACATTGTAAGTTTAAATTTGGATACTGCAATTTAGAACATATAGTTTGTACTCTATCATTATTAATGTGTATTGCAATGTAAACATAGATAAAAATCACACATACATGCTAATTGGATGTTTGTTCAAATTTCATAAGCTGATAAAAGATAATGTAGCGGTGTTATTTATTTGATTATAAGTCATAGATTCACTCGAAAAGAATCTTTTCATAACCGTCTGCAAGACAGTTCAAAGTTTCCTCTTCTGTCATTAATTTTAAGAGTGACTGTTCAGATAATTTACCACTTACTACCATGTGCTCAGCCTCTTTTCAATCGAATGCCTTGGTTAGAGCACAATGAAATTCTTTGGCCTTTATAAACAACAAAGCAACAGGATAATTTAATGCACTTTCCACTGTATCTTAATCTTTTTTTATAAAGTCTTTCGTTTCATTCAATGTTGCCATCTATTGCGATAATCAGATATTTTGGATTGACCACTGTGGGCAACTCAATAGGCGGTAGATACTTGCATATGAGTTGTATGAAAACATTTTTAGAAATGATTAATATGCAACATGACTATTAGAAAACCAGGCTTTCACACTAGTTTTGCCCCATAAAATTGTCCCAACAAGGAAATGTAAACAAAAGCAAATGAATAATACACTACATCACAAATGCTGCAAGGGTTACGCAAACTAAAAGAATTAAAGTATCTACAGGAAGAAAACAAAAAACTTCTGGCATTACTTGCAATGAAATCTCTGAACAAACAAACTGCGCTTACTTTCGATAACTCGAAGGTTAAGATTATTGGAAAGAAAACATTGTGCTATGAAGCAAGCACAAAAAATAGTTTTCTCTTTGTATGGATACCTTGACTATAAAATAAACTCTTTCAGTTGGCATTTATTATTCAGAGCTGATTGACACTTGATATGAGCGCACGCTGGCAATCATCTACTAAGCTAGTTGTAAGTTACTACTTGTTGACTAGTACACTACTAGCTCAACATGCTTGCGCTTTCACTGATCCTTAGCGTTAGCGCTGTAGGTTTTCCTCCTGCTCTTAGTGAAACTGAAAATGGTGATGGTGACATTTACTTCTCCTACACAAACAGTTACATGAAATCCGGACTACGAGTGGCTTACAGGCCAAACTTTCAGAATGATTGTAAGTAATGTTAGCTGTAATTAATTGAACATAACAATCTGTTTTCTGCTTGCCAAATCAATAGAGTTTTAGTGACACAGAAACAAGGAAAGAATTTAGTAAGTCGCTTCATTTATACTATTTTTCACCATCCGAAAAATTTCCTAAAACATTTTGGCCAATATTTCGTTCTTGTCTACAAATGTTTAAAAACTCATGTTACAAAATCTAATGAGTGCTTACCAACTCAGAAACAATCCTAAAATTATTATTTATTACACTCTACTAAGTGCAACACTTTCTTTAGCCCAAAAAATTGGAATTCCGATTTTGAAATTATTGCTGTTGTCGACTTAAAACAACGACGCTGTAAATGCAAGTCTGAGATTTTTTTCGGACACAAATGAATTTTAAACTACGATCATTTAAATCTGTTGATATTATTTGATTTGAAAACAATGTTTTTAGCTCCAATATTGATCCGGTTTATGATATGTTTAAAACTTCAAAATTCCCTTTTAGTAAGGGGTGTCTACTGGAGGTAGCGGGTGTCTACTAGAGGTAGGGGGTTTGACTAGAGTTTGGGTGTCTCAACTGGAAGCAGCGAGTTTCGACAGTAGAGTAGGGGTAAGGTATGGGTAGGAAGTATTTTGTAAAAGTAATTATTGGCTGAAACAGCTTTTATACGTCTACTCAACATAAATTGTATCAGATTATTTTCTTTTACAGAAATACCTGTTTAAGTATCTTTTGTTTTATTCTAATACAACACTACCTTATGGTAGGCTGAAGTTTGTTCACAAGAAACTTGTGTAAAACTTTTGAGTGTGACTGGAGCCAAAAATAGGCAAGGAGTCATCTCCCCTAAGGAAGATAACTCTGTGGTGAAGAAGACCAGACACTGAGTGGTTTGCTGTTACGAATACTTCAACAAATGTGTATTTTCATGTCAGTGACTTTGAACAACTGTTATAATATATGATTTATCATTATTACGAATTTGGCAGAAAATTGAAAACTCAAAGTGCCACTTATTTTTGTAGTAACAAAAAAATTAATAATAGGAGAAGCAAAATATATCCCAACAGCTGCTGGTTGCTGGTAGATATTGTACGTAATTTACTCTTCAAACCAGTGTCTGTCATTGGTCTGTTGCTGATGTTGTAAATTAGCTTTGAATGATATAAAAAATTAATTCAAACTGATTTATTTTATCATTTATTTTACCTTATAATTTTCATTTACTTTTCCTTATTTAATTTTAACACTAACTGAAAAAACGCTCCAAAATGAGCTACTTTGCCATGGAGTATGAATAAGGTCCAATGAATAAAACGCTCAATTTAAAAATGTGTCCAGTTTTACTGATATCTGTGAAAAAAATGATAACAACGTGGAATAATTTCTCGTAATCAAATAATACAGATTCTGATTAGTTATCAATATTTTAAAAATTCACTTTAAGGTTAGCTGGTACGATAAATAGTTTGTATTTAATATTTTTTTTTATAATTCAAGTGTTGAAAGGAGCTCTAAAGTTTGGCCTGTATTACTTTGTTGCAGTACAAAATTATTTATTTGCATTTCACGGAGAACAGGCACAAGATTAGTTGGGCCCAGGACTGTGACGAAGCTGTCAACTATGGTAATGCGACCCCTTAGACAAACTTCTTGCTGGAACCGCCCTCGGGTGTCTACTTTGGGTTAATTTCAAACCATAGTGAAACATTATTTCCAAATGTATGGCTGATTGAAGTTTAATGATTTTTAGTCAACCTAAAAAACGGAATTCCATCAATCCGAGTCTATGAGTTTGAATCTGATCATTACAACATAACGAGTACGAGCAGAAGGTATTATCGACGCCTCCCAGTTATTGGTATCAAATGAGGCGACATACAAACGGTAAGGGTACATACATACATGTATAGATGCATATGTATATTTGTACATGCGTACACGCATACATATGTACATGCACATGTGAATACATACATATGTACATACACACACACGTACATAAGTATATACTTACATGCAAAAATACACCTGTGATTACATGCATGTACTCGTACATACATGTGTGCATACACACATACACACATATGTACATACCTGGGAAAGTACATGCATGCGTGCATACATACGAGAATACATACATACTAAGATATATATATATTCCATATGTATTCACTTACATACAACCTACATGCTCGTATTTGATGACTTTGCTATCCTTGGAAGTTGAAAGTCCAAAAACCAAATCATTGAAAGGTTCAGACTTAACAATCGCCATGAATTATATTGGTCAACTATCTGTTGAGTATTCAAAAAAAGTTTTGGCTAAATTTTTCAACCCAGTTTTTAACCGTGGTTATTGTTGCATTTCCTATTAACAGTAGTAAATAATTTTCATATTTCTTCTAAGCAACTTCATTCTGAATCAGCCTATTTAGATTAAGTTAGTTTCAATCATTATGAAGAGTCTGCTAAAGGACTTCTGTAATAATCAAAAGTACAACGCAAGGAGCACGACTATTTTTTTAAACAACATATAATACTATTTTGGAATTATGTCATCATTTCTTGATACCTGTTGATAGTTTTGCTATTATTTAGTATAATTATTTGAAACTTGCACTAAGAGATAATGTTAGATTTATCTTTTGCACAGTTACGCAACTTGAGTAAACTTAGAAGTCAGAGGAGCACTTTTTCTTTCGCCGAAAAATTCTAATTTGCTTATTTTTTAACTACGTTCTACTGTTACTTACAGTCCATAGGCCTATACGGTTTCTAGTCAAAACAAAGAGATTTCAATGATCCAGGTTTTGTTTTTTAGATGATTATTACTTTATGGAAGATAAAAGAGTTACGGTAGAGCCAGGAAAGTGGTTTGGCTACGCTGTTGTTGTATACAACTATACGTATTATGAAGTATTTAAAGAAACTTATGGCTTCTACCTTGTGCCTGAGATTATTTATTACTGCGTTATTGATGAAGATCCCTATCATCAAAAAATGTCATGTTCTGAAGGTGAGAAACATTGTTTTTCGATTTCATGTCTCGGTATAACAAAGCAGCTCATCAGTTTGTTTTTGCTCCGTTTCATGGATACAGATTCATAGCTTGCTAAGTTTTGAGTAGCTAATTGACCTGTCTCCAACAACATTAACCCTTCAACACTTTATATTTATCAGCTAATGGTAAATGAAGGTGATGCTGTAACAGTTGCGATTTGCTCACTTTATTATTTACTGTTGTTTGTCCAAAAAACATTCTGAAATTTCTTTAACATTTAAATGTTTGTATCGTCCCTTCTCATATCAGATTGGGGTATTTTGGAGCTGGCAAGCTCAATGGAAATCATAATTTTTTTGCAATGAACAGTGGCCAATGAATGCCAAGTGCTGTAGTGTTGCACACCTACTACAGACAAAACTGTAAATTGTAAGAACAAACGTCACTTGTATTTGGTTGTCTCTCCATATTGAAAAGGTCTATTCCATCAAGGGAGTCCCACCGAGTAAAACAGGGTTGGTATTACTCCCCGATGCGGGTCTATTTGAAAATCGATAGCACTTAGCATAGCCTTTCACTTAGAGAAACTGCAGAACGTTTTATTAATAGTAGAACTTTATTACAAACACTTTACTTAATAACATAAGAACTAGTAAAAGTAGGATCCGAGAGCAAGCTCATTTCTGACTGTAACAACAGGAACTGCTCTTTTTTATGGGATGCCAACAGAAATATTGGTTTCGTTATAAGGGATAATAATACAATAATACAATAATGCACAAATAATGTAATGCATAACAACTTATGATGAACAAACACACCCAATGATTAACAAGTACATGGCATGTTTTTTCTGCGCAATTGAAGTAAAAATATTTAGGGTATTTCAGGCTGTTAATTGTAACTTATACTTTTTAGCTCTGAACTATGCATCTACAAACAGCTTTCCGGAAGAAAACGGTGAGTGATTTAAAATTTATCATTGCATATTGTGATTAAAATATTATGACAAAACAAATTGGTATAAAGTCGTTCAAAGGGTTGTCATCCCCTTCAAGGTTGCTGAGAAACCATTTAATAAATCTCTAGACATTCAATTCAGTCATTTGAATGTTTTGTCATGTAATCCATATAAAAAAACAACTGCCTACTTTTAATTGACAAATTCATTGCCTTCACTTACAGTATATATATAATTACTCACAAAATGCAAATGTCAGCGATAATATTCATTAAAACTGGCAGCAGTAGATTTTGTCTCAGATCATAGGGATATTTCAGTTGTTTGAATATCTGTTTTCTTTTCTTTTAGCGCTGACCGTTGGAGACATTGGTTAGTAATACACTCAGATCAGCTCGATTTATTCTGTACCAGTTGATGCATTTGTACTTTCCATAGATCTCTGCTCTTGTATGTCAAACGTCGGTGAGGTGTTTGCTCTGATAAGTATTGCACTAAAATGAAGCTTGGGCATCCATTCTCAATTGCATTCCTTCATTAAAAGATGAAAAATTATGTTGCTGTAAGTTCTACATAAAACATTGGGTACACTTTGGGCCATTTTGATTGTGGTTCTTGTTACCCGTTTAGCTTGAATCATATTGAAAGCATAATTTTCCTTGAATTCAATAATTGATCTCAACATCCAACTTCTACCAATATCATACTGGAGGTCAATTAACCTTCCACATGCTAGTTTGTCCATAGTGCTGATTGTTTTTTCTTTCACGTGATTGATGTTTAAAATAATACTGATCGTATTTGATTTGCAAAATTTCTCTTCGCGATATCATGGTGCAAAAACAAAATTATATTTAATTTACAAGTTCATTTGCCCTAATTATTATTTTGCTCTCAAAATTATACAAATGGAATTTTCATTGCCTATCTTTATTGACTTGACATTATCACTGAGGTTTGTAATACGCATGTTATATTAACGTTTTTTGACTTCTAAAAAAAGCTTTCGTTTATATCTTCGATGTTTTGTCTTTGATGTTTTTCAAACAATTTTTGTTATGTTTTAGTATCATCTAAAATTGTTGCTGCACCTTTGCTGCTTTAAAAATTGTACGTAACAATTGATTTTTTGTAGTAGGTATAATCATTGGCACCATTTTGGGAATGCTTCTATTGGCTTTTCTGCCAGTTGCCATAGTTTTTATGAAAGCCGCATGTATAAAGGCAAAAAGAGCAATGCAAAGATCTGATGTAAGGTGAGACTGTATGAAATAATTTACATTCTCATCAGCCACTTATTTGTTACGAATAGTTATTTCAACTGCATTTCACATTGTTTATTGATTTTCGGCATTTCATTCAATATTTCAATTTCTTTGAAGACTATCTACAGAGACTACGCAACCTAGATTTGTTCCAAGAAGCCCCGCGGTTGACTACACACCCATGACCGAAATAATTAGTCCTGCTCAAACAATAAATGCTGCAAACGCTGATGAGCCTCCTGAATATTCTGCTGCCTGCGCTGACGCTTCAACTGGCAGCACAGGCCAACATCCTATGTTACCAAGCTCCGTATCGTCTACAGGGAGGGATACTCCTGAACACTTGCCTTCTTATGCATCAGTGTCTCACTTGACACCTTCAACCTCAGCATGTAAGCATTCGTCAGGAAGCAAAGAAGTTGACAGAGAAATTATCAAAGAGAAGTCAAGACGAGCTGACCAATAATCGTCTTTCTTGCTTCAAATGTGATGCGCTTTATTATATTTTTTTTGCTCAAAATATTTTCCTAATTGCCTTCAATTTCGTGGTTTTGCAAATTTATAGGACGCTTGAATTCTGTGTTGCGCGCTTTGTCAAGTGGCCCATGCAATATTGAATATGATTGACTAAAGCTGTTCACAGTGTATCCAGTTATGAGTGCTTGAGGGATTTTGACCCAATAGCTAATAATAAAAACTACCAACAAGGCCGCGGCAAACTAGCTACACTACTACTATTGGTTATTACCTAAGCTAAGATAATGTAACTCCTCTATGCAACGTAGTTCAATGCACAGAACTTGCGTTCGTGTAGCACCTAGCTTTTAGTGATTTGGAATTTTATAATGCATAGCGCGCGGAATTTGCGATCGTGTAGCCAGGCCTTAAACCGGTAACAAGTAGAGGAAGCAAAAGGGATTAGGAACAAGTGACTAGGTTTAGTCAAAAGCTTGTTGCCATACAGCTGTCCCTTACATTCTCTATGGCAGACCTAAGGCTACATCTGGTCTGGCGTTGACGGTAAGGTGCATTCGGAGAACAGCACCTTCTTGATACCGGTTTGCGAGCATAGTTAGGTTTTTTTTTCTGAGTTGCTCAGCTAAAGTAACCATCTTGCACTGACCCATTAGGCTGTCTACCAACGTTTTAGGGTTAATTAGTGAACCTCCAAAAGTCACTGCTGTCTCTGCATGACTTTTTTGCTCGCCATTTACTGTCTTTTTTTCAATTATAGCGTATTTGACCTTTTTACTGCAATTTTATTGGAACTCCGGTGACTTGTTTTACTATTTTTCTGGCATCAGCATTTAGATAGGTGTGTTGGTGCTCAAAATTAGCCATTGGAGCTTCTGCAGAGAAGCATGGAGTTCTGGTTTATGTCAGTACATTGTCTGTAAATCTACCAAACGCACTACTTCCGTTTGCTGTTTCAATTGTTTCCAATAAGGTGAGACTCTATTTAACCGGTAACACACCGCTGGAACCTACACTTACACTACTGAATCTTATAGCAGATTTTAGGATCTTGCAGCACTATCCTTGACCTTGGAGGATAATTGCAATATTCACATGATTAAGTCCTACTGCGCAATTAAGCCAATTAAGTCCTACTGCGCACAATTTTTTTTCAGTAAGGTCTCTAGGATTC
The DNA here is from genome assembly GCA_945261195.1 of Cryptosula pallasiana. Lineage (NCBI taxonomy): Eukaryota > Metazoa > Bryozoa > Gymnolaemata > Cheilostomatida > Cryptosulidae > Cryptosula > Cryptosula pallasiana. The sequence goes on along the minus strand of OX183131.1, from coordinate 53,929,393 downwards.
ACAACCAACATAATATTTAAAAATGACTAAAAAATGCCCCGACTGTTTCCGCAACTTCTCTCTTTAAAGGAAATATGGAAATGAGCTAGTTTATAACCAATGGATCAAAAAAATTTCAGGCAAATGTTGCATTTATCAAAGAAAATAAGCTCGATAACTAAATATATGCATCTCCAAAAATATGTATATGTGCCTGTGTGTTTTTCCAAGTTTATGTTTGCTGATAACATTATAATGAAAACAGTGAATGCTGCTGTAAATGTTACGTACTGGACCATTCAGGTGAGTAGCCAAAGCTAAAGTTAGTCTTTGGTTTTCAAATTCTAAATCTTTGTGTTATTGTAAAGGATTTCGTTGTGGTCTCGAAATCTTTATTGACACTATAGAGAGTAGCCCGTATTGTAAGAAGAGACAACACGGCGATTTCAGAGTGCAAATTCAAGTAGTAGCAAGGCTCTCTGGCATCGCGATTTATCTCAATTATAATGTTTCATCAATACCGCAATAATGTCACGCTTCTTGGATTACAGCCAACATTTCTGGTGTTTGGTAAATGACTGAGGGAGGGAAGGGTGAGGCAAAGAGTAAGAAGTGCAAAAGACTTGATACCAGTCGAGGATGTTGTATAGGCAGTGGAAGGGAAACACTTCGCTTGGAAACTAAATGAGGCTTCTTTAAATATTGCTAAAAAAACTTAGCAGGTGACTCTAATTTAAGTGAGGTTACGGTTTAATAGATAATCTTTGGGAAGATGTGAAAGTTTGAAGGGTAATGATAGATGGAATAAAGTGAATGGAGCAGAGTAAATACAAGTGAAGAAGGGAAACTAACTGTATGCCCCTTACCTGACTTATTCTGTTATGATGTTTCAAAACACTTTCAATCACGTCCGTTAATAAAGTTATTTAATTATCTTCTGATTTGGAACTGCTTTCTTGCACTTTTTCAAGCAATAGCCGTTTATTTTTACTGAAGTTTTCAAACAACAACATGCTGGTATTTTTCAAAACTCACTCTGCAGTATCAAGGAAAGTGTTATCGAAAGGATTATTCTCAAGAAAACGCGAAAAAATTAGCTCCACCTCATCCATGGGGTTCCAAACTAATGCACTTAGAACAGGCATGGGTGAAGGCAGCTAACCGTTGGTAATTAATTGACAAGTTTTGTGGAAAGAAAAAGGATCGGCAAACATTAAGCATTAGGCCAGAGTATATGGATAAATACGTCAACTTAGAGTGAACAAAAACTCAGCGACAATTTTAAATTTATGCAGTAATTCATTTATGTTTCAAATTTAATTGCTTGAAAAACAGTTTAAAAAAAGTTTAGATTGAGCCAGCGCTACCGTAAATTAAATGAGGGCAAATAAATAGAAAAGTGCAACTCTCAAACAAGATAAAATGCAAATGAAAAGTCTGGCCATATAAAATATGGAGTCAGCTGAAGTGAGTTGGTTGGATCAAGTGTTATAAGCATGAGTGCATTGTGTATCAAGGCAAGGCAAAAGGCTTAGTTTTAAATGAGGTAATGGTTGCTGCATATTTTTTTAACAGTTTCTTCTTACAAGTTCGGGTTATCAACCCTTCAAGTAGGTGGTGTTTTTTGGAGTTGTACATAAATGATTACAAATAAATGTGCCTGTTCATATATAGTACAAAGTAAATGGAAGTCTTGCTGAGCATAGGTGGTTGTGTTGTTTGCATCGTTCTATCTCCGATGTACCATTTAAAGTTACTCACATGGCAACATATGGTAATCGATGTTGTCACTAGGCAAAGTGGAATTGTATATGGAGTCATGGCTGTAAAAAACTTTATTTTCCTCTTTTGAACAGTGTTGTAGCTTTGCACCAACAACTACAAAAACAACAGCTCTGAATTTGAAGACATTTTTTGTATTCAGCACTTTTCCCGAATGTTACACTTTCCCAATCAAAATTCAGTCCCAGACTAAAAAAAATACACTAGAGTATAAAATAATAATAATTTATTTCACAATTCTGTTGAGCCATACACAAGTAAGTAAATCACAAGAAACCCCCAAGTTTTCCGCCTTCTGAAGGCAGCGCAGCTCATTTTAAAGAAGACAGAAACAGTACCTATTCTGTTATTGATGATGAGTTAATCATGCAGTACAAAACAACAACTACGTGAATGAAAACAAAAATAGCATAAAAGAATTACACAACTACAACCAATCAGATAATTGATAATAAATAATAAATTAAAGTCCTAGATGGATCAGAGTTAGGCAGAGACAATCAATTCTTTAGGGCAAAGTGTCTCTCTATGAGGCAGGATCCTAATTTATAGATGAGAAGAATAATACTTATTTAGGGTGTCTTATTTCCAAGGGTCTCAGACTCGCATACTCATTGAGTACTGGCCAAGTAGGTCAGGACCCAGATTCGGTAAAGCCCCTCTATATCTTTTATAATTGATCCGGAACTTGGACACACATTTGGGATAAAATAACCTTAGTTTGGGATAGGTTAGACATATCACAATGGAGAGATTTCAAATTATTCCACAATACAGCTTATTGGAATAGGTCAAGGAAACATCCAGAGGATTAAAGGTGGAAAAGAAAAAAGTGTAAAAGTATAGGAGTGAAATTGAGTATCTCCATTAAAATCCTGCAAAATATTATACAGCTGATGACAGTTGCAGGTATTGGTTGCTGCTAACAAAAGTGTGATAGCTTTTCAAATCCATCTTTAGAATTGCCCCAATGGAATTTTTTAGTTACACCTCCAGTCACCCAAATTTAGTTTCTAATGCGATTGTGGGAAACTAAGTGTAGCAAGTCCACGCTAAAAATCTGTCGAGATAGATAGGTAGTTTATCACACTCACAACCCTCATTACTCTCAATGCTATCCTTATGCAACTTTTTCCCAAAATGTAGGGCTTTGTGAAATATTGATCGAAAACTCAATATTTGTCTGGAAAACCTTCTAAAAGTAACTGCAGTAAAATCACAACTTGATCACAGAATTTATTTGTGCTATACAGTTTCGTCAAATTACATTTAATGCTTTCTTTCACTAAGAAATGGTTGTTCGGTTAGTTAGCGAATAAAAGCGTCAATCAGAAATAAATGTGAATAAATTTCAGGGCGGGTTGCCGAGGTAAGGAAGCATTTGTTGATCTTTCATGGGAGGCTCCAACTTTGCTCATAATTTTGATCAATGCTCTGCTACTTCTAATGCCGCTGAGATATAGTTGAGTGTCTGCTTTTGGAAGCCCTGATGCCAGATGTAGAGGCAATACTACCTCGTGAACGACTTCGTTTCAGTTTTTTACTTTGTGCAGAGTTTAAGCGTTTAGACTTTCCTACAATAAAAATAAACATGGCATTAAAATACTTTTCAGAATATTTTACTAAGTTAATTCTATTTATGACGCTTACTTCCTGTTTACAAAGATAATCTATTATTTATCTCCGAAATGCAGGTATGCCTTAGTCTATAATTAATTACCAAAAGTTTCTCGGTGTGAGTAAAGTTTACCGTAAGTATCATGCTATTCACCAACAAAAACTTTTGTATTTCTTAATGAAGGTGTTTTGCCTATTTAATCATTTAGCTAACTTGATGAGACAAATTAATAACTTCACTGAAATCTTTGGCAAACCCACTTTTCCCGATTTTAGTTTCACTGTCAGCTTTCTTCAAAACTTCATCCGTTGGCGCATTTGTGGAGCGTTTACCTGCAATGATAACAAGCCTTTTTGAAATACTTAAAACACAGAGGGAGAATGGCAGAGAAAAACCTATTTTATACGTCGCTGTTTCGAACCAAATTAATTTTCACTTTTTTCATGCTTCAAAACTTCTGTCACTAATGATATAAGATGGTACGGGGTAGGAGTTTCTTTGACTTCCAATAAAACTAGCTTGAGCAACTATTAAAAAGTAGTAGGATTATTTCAATTTTCAGCCCTACATCTAAAATAACTTTTGCTCTTTCTTATATGCACAATTGCTGAGGAAGAAATTTTTTACACCTCTACTGCTAACTCAACCAGACTAGAAAGCTCGTTCATAGAAATAACCCACCTAATATACCGACACACCCTGTATTAATTTTGTAGCACATTCAGACCAAAAAAGAAGTAAATTTTAGATTTTTTTTCTAAAGACTAATGAATTGCTTTCGAGTTACATCATGATAAAAAATATATAGAAGAAAACGGGTTCACAATTATGCAATACAAATAGACCCAAGAGAAACAGGATTTTTTATCAGGCAATTGCCTTCACTGCAAGTCTAGTTTAATAGATGATTCAAGCAAGTAGGGACTTTAAACAGATGATTTTGAGAAATTTTGATAATAAAGCAACACAAAATACTTGGGGTTTACTTCTATGTTGTTTTTCTTAAGATCGGAACATTTTCAAAGGAATAGACGTAAGTTTTTTTGACAGATGATGAACCAGCTACTAAAACTTTTACTGAAGAAATTATTTCCTACAGTTTTTGAAGTTGTCTCGTATCAAAGAAGTGCTATGTAGTATCAGGTAGGTGAATGTATAGTATAGTGTTGCACAAGGTTGATGGAGTAAAGGGTCAGTAAAAGAGGATGTGCAGCCTTGATCAATTCCAAGGTGAGTGTTTCAAATTGTGTAATTTATTTGTTTGATGCAATACTCAGTTCTTTTCAAACTTTGTTTTCTAATTTCAAAGGAAGAAGCTGTTTTATCGGGTGTTAACGAGTAAAAAAATAATGAGTGGAATGCAAAAAGGAAAGTTCCAGAGGTGAGAGAAAAAGCACTTTGCAGTGGCATTGCTGTGTAAGTTTAGGTAGGTAATGGCGAGAGCATAGCGGCCTTCAGTACGGCTAGCATAAAAAGTACAAGTGTAAAAATCAATTTGTGCATAACAATTTTCAGCCAAAACCCCCACCAAACATGTAACTAAACAAATTGTTACAAACGAGCGCAAAGGCATAAAAACAAAAAACTAAAAATTTTGTAATATCATAAACTGTGAAACTTTTTTCATGAGTTGAATCAGTATAATGTTAATGGTATAAAACTACAAATGAGAGAGTGAATTTTTTAACCAATCGCTTCATTTATTGTTAAAACACACTTACTGGCAGAGTGAGCCTTTATGAACATGACAACCAGGAAGAGAATCACAACTAGGAAAAATGCAGCACCCAAGCCAGCAAAAACTCCAGCTTTCCATTTAACTGAATCTCCTTTGACATTTCCCACTACAAACACACTGAATTAGAAACCTATAGTTTAGCTGACAATGAAAATGTTCTATCTATAGCAAAGGATATTATTCAACCATGGATTAAAACAAGTTAAGCATGCGCATGCAGCTATTAGTAGAGTTAGCCAGTTACATCAACCACACTTACCTGTCACTCTAGGTGTATCATCTGTTGACTGAGTGAAGTCCAAAGTAGACTCTCCAACTGAAGCAAAAACAAACTCATTAGTGTTTTTTAGGAGTCTGAGACACCATTGTTCTGCCTGCTCTTGAGCCATAGAAGTTATTTGACAAAATTTGAGACTTTGTAGAGCACAAACTTCCGTAGGTAGAATCACAAAGTTTTTTGAGTAATAAATTTTAATCAGATGAGATGAGTCATTGCAAAGACATTAATTTTAAGAATTTTCAAAATCAAAATGACTCAAGTTCTAAAAAGACCCAAGATCAGTCAACTACCCTACGGAGCACTATCAAAAATTAGCAGCGGATCAATAGAAACTGACAAACCATTGTTTTATGACACACCATTTATTGCTGTAAAAAGTTTATGTCAGTTCAGTTTTTTTTAATATTTTTCAGCTTAAAGCATGAAACAATTTCATTTCAAAGGTAACTTGACAGTTCACCTGAAATTTGCAAAATAAAAGCAAAACAATGCATTTATGCACCAATTTTGGATTTCAAAGTGATTACATATAATTGTTTCAGATATTTGTTACTTTTCTGGAATCTTAAGTGTTTTTTTCAGAATAAAACCAAATCAGTCAGACAAAAAACAAATTTTTAGTCATTTAGCTGCTATAAGTTGTCTTTGAAAAACCTCAACTCTAAAGCTTCCATTTTAAAAGCATGTACAATCTTTATTTTGACCATTGATTTTTACACAATTTTACTTGCAAACCTTTACATTAAAGTTGAAAAGGGATCAATAGGTAATAGTAGAATGAAAAATGTGTTATATATAGCTTGCACACACAGCTTGAACACTTGAAAGCAAACCGTGCTGCCCTGCTTATCAATTCTCCGCTGTGCGTTGCGAAAGCCTTTTAATCCTTATACATCTGAGTCGCCAAAAAAACCAATAATCACAACTCAAGCATCACAACTGAATGCACAACCTAAGTGCACTTTTAAACAAACATTTATGTTTTGCAATTTCTCGACTGAAAAGGCCTCTTTGAGTGCAAAAATATGAAATTTGGAAGGAACTTTTTGCAATAGTTTTAAGATAGGAAAAATTTTCTCCATTTTAACAATTGTAAGGAATAATCTTTAAATGACCAGAAGTATATAACCTGCAACACTTCAACATTATCAATTGGTATTTGGTAAAGCCAAAAAGTTAAGATAGTCATCTGCTTGTTAAATTATTAACATATGTTGATGAACAGCTGTTACTATTGACGGCTAGCTCACTGCTGAGAAGGCCTATTTGACAGCCAGATCATTAATGCTTGATAGAATGTTTGCAAATACGTATTTAGTAAAAGATAAAAATAATGGTTATGATTTAACTTTGTGGAGGACTTTGCTGTAGGGAACACCTGGAATGATGACTACACCCCTAACACTTCCCCTTCCCCTTGAACTTCTGCCATTTTCTCCCAGTCCCCTGCACCCCTTCCCTCTTAAATCAGGAGCATTATCCCCCTCTGCTGCTAGAGATGGACAACGCAGGAAAGCCAGCAGCTCAAACTCAATGATCTGGTTCCACTCCCTTCTTCACCCCACCCCTAAGCCAAAGGAACTTATTCTAGTTATGCAGATGATAAGGACAGTGAACGAGCAGTTCCCACTCAAAATACATTCTGTAAATTTGCTGAAAGCCGATTCCCTGCCCATCATAGCTAGCCCAAGCTGTGCCCCAAGTCAGGGTCGCTACCCCAACTTACTCTGGGTCTTGTATAACAATGTATAAGCATGCCTTAAATGAAAGGAGTAATTCATTTGCAGACTGAGGACCTACAACTATTACCAGCCCCTCCTTTCATGCAGATGGCAAGTTTATCAACATACAGGTACACAAGGTTTCAGAAGCAGGCTGATGAAATACACAAGGAGCATGGTGCAATCTCACAAGAAAGATGGAGCCTATGGTATAGTATTGTAATAGTTTTTCACGTTAGGTGCAAGAAGACTACCACTGGTACTGCAAGAACTTGCTGTTTTATGCCTACTCTGTGCTTTTGTGGTAGCGTAGCTACAGAGTGCAAGGTTTATTGTCTCTCTGTGCGGGACGAGATAGAATGCTGCTTAACTGCGGTCACAACGATAGTTGGCAACCGGCCAAACTTATCTCAAGTAGTTGAAGGTGTGAATATAAACTTTATTCCTTGAACGCACAAAATTGCTATAAAGATGATTGCAAAAGTAATAACAAGTACTACTGTCTCTTTGATACTGTTTTTTTCCTGTACGGGTAAGTGAATGTCTTCTGGCGTGGTCTTAAACTGGCACAGATTCCTATGAAAGTCCAAGCGTCTTTCTGGCTTGTGGGATCTTCCCGATAATATACGAATCCTCCTCAGTCTTGCCAACGCAAAGCACGCACGAGTACTATACAGTCGCTTACAATATCTCAGCGCTACTGCTACCTAAACAATACTGCCTGGCTGGGCTGCATGCAAGTCGTTCAGTATGAGCAATGAAATCACAAGAGTATATAATTATTTGATTGGCTAATAAAAAGGTAAGCAATGCTACATGTACCACATGTCAATGCTAGAGATAATTAAAGAGCGGGAATGTCTCGTCTGTTGGCTCAAGCCAACTATAGTGCACTGCACAGCTGTGAGTGCGCAAGCGGATGAGTCATAAGGATAGTAGTTGATCAAATAAGTTGAATAGAATTGATGCAGTGCTGGCTGCGGGTGAGTGGCACACTGTGCATTTCCATTACAGTATTTCGCTGCTCCTTAGTAATAATAACTGTTTTATTTATAATCACATATAAAAAAATTTAGGATTATTTAACACATTGAAACATGGTTTTGTGATTGATGCATTCTATTGATAGTACTGTTATTACATAGGAACACACGAGAACTGCCAGACCAGCTGGTATGGTCTGACAGTTCTTTGGAGTGCTCTGAAGTACATTGCATTTTTGTAGCTTTCTCCGCAATAAACCTATTTTGGATAACATTGTGTCATACACCTAACCTGTTGGCTCTTAGGAGGATAACTGATTGTTGACTTTTAGAGAGGAGGGGTGGCTGAGCAGGAGAAGAGTAAATCCTGTAACAGCTAAAACTTGTAGGTATGAGTTTGTAAGTCGTTCAAGTTCAGGAGAACTTGTGTTTGGAAACTGTTGGTCTAGCTTCATTGGAGTAGATTATTTGTAGTTAGTTGTGTCTGTGAAGGTGGTGAAAAATACTTCACAACGTTTTCAATAGCATATACCTCAAAAAAACTTGCCATTGTAGAGTTGTAAATGAACAATTTCTCGAAACAAATTCCGGTACAGATATCTCACGGGAAATATGAAACTCATTGTTTTTCTGTAAAACATTGTTATCTCCACAAAAAAACCTCTTAAGATATAGTTTGAGGTTTTCCATCTATCTAACAAAGATTAATAATTATCAATAGTAGCAAATGGTTGCCAAATGTAAAATAGAGCTACTACAATTTGTCAATATATTACCTTTTTTGTGTAATTATTTAAAAAGTAGGAAACTTGAAATTGATCAGAACTAAGACTTCCTTTTTGTGAATTTCCCATGTCTAAAATTGTGTGGATTGTTATGGCGAAGATTGATTGCCAAGTGGTTCAAATTCACATGAACTGAAACTAACACTTACCTGATAATAAATACAAATCTCTCCCACCAATTAGAATGTGATTACTTTTTGACGGATGTTTCAAGACTGAAGTTGGGTGCCGAAGTTTACAGTTTGAGATGTGTCCGGGTACAAATATTGATCCAGAAGATTTTTTACATATTGAGGTAGAAGAGTCTCTGTTCAAGGTTATAACTTTAATAGTATGAAATAAACTGTCTACTGCTAGCAGAATATCGTCATGGAAAAAGTATAGTTTAGTGATTATTGACCCCTGCAAACTTGAGCTGCGTTCTTTTGGGTCATTGATATAAAAACCATTGACTTCATAAAGATCCAATTTCCAAATACCGCTGTATGTAGAAAGAAAAATAAATTCCATGTTCAAGTCAAAGATCATGTCATTAGTGTACCCTGGTAGATCAAACAACTTTTCCACTACCCACTCTTCACTAGATTCCTTGTAAATTCTTACTATTTCTAGATAAACGTTTACTGTTGCATAATATTCATTGCTGACGGTAGGCTCCACAATGATAGATGTAATCAGAGACAGTTTTGCTCCAGTCTCCGTATCGTCCACCGAACACTCACCTACAACTGTAGAAGTTGTGCGGGTTTCAATGTTTATTGAACGAATGCAAGCGGTATCACGATCACTAGCCCAAAAAATGGGTGCATTTTCATCTGGTCCTATTACAATATCCGAAATGTGTTTGAATCTTGCGTCAGTGCCAGTTCCTTCACTGTATCCTGCCATTCCTCCTGCGATGAGACTCATAGAGGATGTTGTGAGGTCCAATGTAAAGAGAGCCGTGGTATTTGAAAGCAGTATACTATTTTTATCATGTGGGTCAGCAATCATTCTCTGTGGTGCCGCCAAAGATGCCTCCATTGCTATGTTTTCTTTTATAAGGCTGACAGTGTACAGGCTGAAAGATAAATTATTAAGTTGTATTGGTCTACTTCTTATATGATTTTGGCATGTGATTGCTCTTGATTTTCAAGTGCGAAGAATTTTTTTATTTATTAAAGGGAAGTAACTAAAGGTCTCGTAAACACACATTGCTAATAATCAGTTTAAACGCTATACACGGCAACTCGAGAAAAAAAAATACTTATTTTCATGTTTAAAATCCTTGAATCATTCTACCCAATGTAGCCAACTGTGCTTACACACCATGAACTGTAAAAGTTTGCTATCTGTACATACAGCCAATAAAACTTATAAAAAAACACAGCCTGTGACAATTCTGTAGAGTTGATACCTCGGTTAGGAATGAAACATATTATAACGATTGGTCAGTGTAGCCATTTACTGCTGTATTTTGTGTTAAATGCTAGATTTTTGAAAAAGACTCCAGAAAAAAAGCCTGATATCATAGTACAGAGCAAAGGGAATGGTGGGTTGACCCATTTTAAATTAGCTCTTTGAGAAATGAAATACATCACTAATCAGTGTCGTAGTTACAAACCGTTTTCGGAAGGAACTAAGTATAAGCAGTTTTCATAAACGATAAGGAATATTTCCTGGCTGAATTTTGATGGATAAATAAATAACCAAAAGGTTTATACTTGGATGACGAAAGGTCAACTAATTGAAAATTGTTCAACTTTTGCCGATTTTACAACGAACAAGTTTTTATTTTGATACTGTTTTTGAGGCATAAGTTTTCTTTCACGTTTAAGTACATTTTATCTGGCTTCTGAGCTTACCAAACCTAAGATAATACCAGCATGCTGCAAGTTGTATTAATGTAAGAGATTTGTATAGTGGCCACTAACAGTTGATTGAAGTTGCTAGCACCTGAGGCACAAACTAATTGCAAGTGGAATGGTGTTTCCTTAGGGAAAGTATACGCTGGCCACAGGTATGGGTAGAGTGTGTACGCACTAAGAATGAAGAATATTTATAAGCTGGTGTGTTTGAGGAATGACTTATGCAGTTTACCCATTTGAATCCGTCAATGAGTGTCCCTGGACGACCACCCAAATATTGATCTGTTTTTTATAGCAAACAATTTTGCATCGACATTATAGAATCAGTTATTAGTTGGATCTTGTCAAAAATCACTTTCACTCAGAGTGTGCTGCAAGCTGTGTCAGAATTATGTTGCTGTTATTGTAAATCCTAGTGTGTACAGGAGAAGACATCTAATGTGACATGTACAACTCATCGTTTTAGCTTGGCTAGTTGCTATACCAATAAAAGCAGCTGGAATTTACATTGGGTTTCATTATAGCACTCTCTTTCAGTTGTTCTCATTGGCAGCAAAATAGATATTGATTGGGTAGTGACTTCGCAGTAGTGTTTGGTAACTGCCTGTGAGCAATTATTTTACGTTAATTCAAAAATACTTCAGAGATTTGCTTGCTGGAGAATTGGTCGATGATCAGCACATATAGCCACAAAACTTAACAAAAAATTTATACTGTTACCTCTATACGTTTATTCAAAATCTATCCTATTTTCAAGTTAAACCACCAAATGCTACTACCCTTCCTGGTATTTATTATTTTGGTTAGCAGAAAGGAATATGCAGTAAAGACTAACATAAGACTATGTTCAAAATAGAAATTGTATCAGTATCCTTCCAGTGCAAGAATGTAAAAAACTTTCAATTTCGTTTAAAAGTTGCAAACAAAATACTAAAACATTGTCAATACTTGTGAACGGCGGAAATTTTTGAAAGATTGATAAACTGATATGAATTACTTGTAGAAAACCTGTATTGCTTATAGCAATAAATAAATTCCTTTTTTTAACGGATTTTGTGTTCTGATTGTACATAAAATGGCCTCACTTACCTTTCAAAGTTTCTTTCAAGATTTTCAGTTTGACATGAAACTTCTCGCAAAACTTTCATCTACAATCACAAAATATCATACAAATAATTTTTATGTAAACTGTGAAATAAAAGTGTTTGCGCCACTCAAGTTTTCGGAATTATTATAATAAATTTTACATATTCATACAAATCACTGATAAATAGTCAGTTAAAGTGAAAATTCTTGCAACAAAATCTCACAAAAGTTGAATATAAGCGAACGCAGAAATATTTCACCACCTTGATTACTTACATGTACAAAAGTTATAAAAAACAACATTTCATGTTCTTGGAAAATCAGCATTTTCGAAGTTTCTCACATATTGCTTAGAAAGTTTAATTTGGTATCAGAGTTATTTTGCTTTTTTGTCAAAATGCGTGAATATTTTAAATTTTCAGCATTTTTGATTTAAATGGGAAACATTGCACAATAAAAGGTCATAAAAACAAAAAATTAACGAGCACAAAGTTTTTTCAAGGAGCATTTCAGACTGGTATTTACTGTCTGTTTTATTGTCAATATTTCTTTTAAATAACAAGAGGAAATAGGAGAAAGTAGATTTTAATGTGACAAAGATTCTTAATTACATATGTCAATTGAATCACTTTCAGCTACCTTCAGTCTGATACCATTGCAGCTTGACCATCAGTTTGAAAGCCAAACTATTTTTTTTGCCTTTTGCAAAACAAAAGTTTGGAAACATTGGTGGTGTAACATCACTCAGCAGAGAGAAAATCATAAAAATATAATAATATGTAGAAATGCAACTAATATAAACATTCCCAGTGTAGCCAAAAATCTTGCCACTGTCTGAGTAACTAAAAACTGTCAGCAGGTCATGGCACAAGTCAAGGTAACCAAAAAACTAAACTGCTGAAGCAAATAAAAAACAACTTCAGCTTTTTGTGTGAAGCTATTAGTTGCAAAGTACCTTCCAATCATTTTCAATATGTTGATAATTTTCCTGAGCATTTATCTTTTGCAAACCACCTTTCTTTCCCCTTGAATCTCTCAACCAGAAAAAACTGATAAAACATTTTTTTATTGAAAAGCGCCAATTTTAAACTGGGTTGTTTTTATGTTGTTGCAAGACTTGATACGAAATCTTAAAACTAGTTAATTATCATCTAGAAGGACTGAGTTTGACACAGCATTCAAATGCGACAAGAAAAAAAATAAATATATTCCTTTCTTTGTTAAATGGTTAGAGAATTATATTCAGATGAAGATTTTTTTTGATTATTTTTGGTAACAGCCAAAACATTCAACGTCTCGAGCTGTTTTGCATCGCTTTTTTGTAGTAAATAAACAACTCGGCGGGATTTAGCGACCAAACTATGTGCTTTAGGTGCCAATTAACTATTCTCATTATTTGGTAGCATTTGCATTACGTCAGTATTCCATTTTAAATATTCACGGGGACTTAACTGGTACACAATAATTAGCCAGGTTCATATTTTCGGTAGATTTTGGTGAAGGAAAGCGGTAAGATGCTTGTTTATTATTGAAACATCAACATCATTTCACTGGGTTTCCACCAACAGCCATCGTAAGAATGCTATATTGATGGAATGCCTTGCCGCTCTGGTGGTACAGCATGCAGGGCCGCTATTTTCCCCTGAGGGTGATACTGGGTCTGTAAAAGCTGGCCCGAATAACTGAGGACCCTTAAAGCTACCCATAAACTTACAGGAGCCAGAAAAAAACTTCCTCGGAGTAGCAGATGTGATAACCGCGAGCTAGATATAGCCTTGGAACCCTACAGAGCCCACTATTGGACAATGGATATAGAAATCCGCCCTTATGCCACCTAGCACAATTCACCTTTAACTCTAATTCATTGCATGATTTTTTCGTTTTTTATATACTTGCTATGATGGGTCAGTTTACTTCTTGTGCATGTAATATCATATGTCTTATGCAAATAACTTCCTGCCAGCCTGACTACATAACAGCTGGAATATCTGTAACTCAAGGCATTCACTCATTGTGTCCTGCCAAACACCCTAGTGGATAGCCACCCTTGGACTTTGGTTTCTATTGAATAAAGCCATTGTTCAAACAGCACTTATCCGGCAGTAGCTATCATAGTTGTTACTGTAATACCAGCACAGTGTCCCTTCCGGAGAGAAGTAAAATATTTGAGATTTGTGGAATTTCGTGGAAACTAGACGAAAATCCATTAAAATATCAATCATGGCTACCGAAGGTGAAATTATCTATGACTATTTGAAGCTTCTTGCCACAATTCTTTAGACCTCACATACAGTGATTTTGATACACTGTAACAAATGTACATATTTACCCACTAGCGGTTGACATCAAGGAAATTCCTGTGATAGTAGAGAGTTGGGTGCTCCAGGCTACACAGACAGGTGTTTGTTTGTGTTCATGTGTATGTCCATGAGTGTGTATGCATAACGCTGGTTTAAGGTTGTGGTTTTTAGAAATTGATGAATAATGCTAGCTGTTTCTTTAGAAAAGAAGATTAATACTAGCAGCTGCGTCATCAAATAGTCTTTGCAGTACTGCTGGAGATGAGAGATGAGTTTCCTTTATGCTAGACTAATGAATCTGCCAATGACTGTGTATTGTTTCAACCTCTTCATTGGCATGTTCTGGTATATAACTATGCTGTATTACTATATGTATTGCGTTCAGTTGTTAGTTTACCTTTGTCTTGTACATGCATGTGTACATGTACTTGTATTGCTAGCCAGAGCTGTTTAGCACAGAGACATCACATTATAATTTATTTTTAAATCAAGATTTTTGTAGGGAAATACATGCGAGTAGAGCATTCAGTTTATGTACTGTATCGTATTTCCATTATTATTATTTTAGTAACAGAGGTATAATATCCAGTTTGGTATTCTGTTCAATGCTAGAGACTTACCAATAGTGGGGAGCTAGATGGGCACACCTTTCAGGAGTCAACTTTTGATTGTGATTGGTAAAAGTTGAGCTTTTATAATATCGTTTTTTTCGATACTATGATTATTTAACAAAGATTGACCGTATTTGGAGCAAAACCTGCTATAGGTAGAGAGATCCACAAAATCTTTTGATCGGTAAAACTTGGTTAGTTAAAGTAATTTTTTGCTGACAAAAGTTTTCTAGAATTTTAGGAAGTACCTTAGTTTAAGATGAAAAAATTTCTAAATTCCTTTCATTTTGAATTGAAATTAGCCTCACTAAATTAAGAGCTGACGAAAAAAAAACTGGAGAAATTTTTTCCAAAACAATACAATTCATCTTATGGTGTCTGTTGACTAGAAAACTTCAATAATCAGTCAACAAGCTGCTGCTTTAGTTCTTGAAAATTAAATCCTGACGCTAAAATGAAAAATCTTTTGGTTTGAAAATTGAATTGTTAGCTTTCCTGAAACTTAACACTGATGTGACATAATTCGTTAATGTGTTAGTTATGACTTGAAAGAAATAACAAAAGTGCATTTCATTTTAAAATTTTTCAAACCTAATGAAGCTGACATGTTTTTTACTCTTTCCAGTCATAATAAGAGAGATCCTGATCTTCGCTCACTAAACAAAAGGCGATATAAGTAATTATATTGCCAATAAATTTAATTAACCAAATTATCATTTCTTTCTAAAACTTTGCTGTCAAAAAAGTGGATCACTAAATGAAAAATGATTAACTAGCATTTTTTTATCTTGTTTCTAGGCCACGAATGAAACTGAACGCAATATAAATTATAACAAACATGTCTGGTTTGTCCTAATTAAAACACAAGTCACCTCATGGAATTTATTCAATCAGCAAAAAGAGTGGTCATTAAAATGCATTTGAGAGAAATCGGATGATATGCCAGCAGCATAAGTGCTTTACTTTCTAGCTTTAACTGACATTATCAACGCCAGCATTATTTACTACTACTACTTTCCATTCTTATTTGCCCATATGCCAGGGGCTACTGATGTGGTACATTACTTAGCTTTATCATATTTTAAAAGTTGACAGATAATGTTAAGTTTATCCCCCTAAATCCACATTTCAATATGGAGATTTTTTAGTCTATTGTTTATTTTTAATCACTTGCCTGGCTGTTCCGTTGGTAACTAGATGCAACAATTTTTCTCATGGCCTTTTTTGCTAACAAAACAGCGGTGATGAATGTTAAGTTTGTAGCTGTTGTCACTAAATATACTTCAATCAAGTGAATAAAAAAATACTTAGAATTGATGATTCGCAAACATTTTAGTTTTGAACGCTGAATAAATATATTTGTTTGACGAAAACAACAAAAGACTTATCCCTCACTTTGAAAAAAATGTGAACAGCCTTATTCTAATTTGTTTGATTTTCAGCAAAACTTTTGTTATAATTTTCTATTGCACCTTCTGTTTTTGGGCTCAACTCAAAATTGCAAAAAATTAAAGATAATGGAAAACCCTGTCAATTCTAACATTCATTTACGCACTTCTTGACCACCAATTCAACTTTGCTCAGTTATATTCCTACAGGCCCACTCTTTCTGTGGAACTAAGATAAGCAGTGTTAAGTTGTACTTACATAAAATGGTTTTCTGTCCTCAAAAACTTTGTGCTATGGCTTACATCGATAAAAGTATGCCATTTATTACGGACTTCTTTACAAAATATATTTGTTTCGAATGAAGTAGTTTCTTTTTTTGACCACTTTGAAATTTGGGAGTTACTTTCTTTATGAATTTTTTGATGATCGATAAGCATTTATTGAATAATTATAAGATCCCAAACCGATGGTTCATTCCATGTGCAAGGTATCGAATGGCAAACGCTTTTACCCATTGTACTTTGGTGACAAAAGCGTCAGAAATAACTTTAATAAGAAGCCACCCAAGTGCAAAAACAAGCTTATTGTCTTATAACTTATGTTTTAATGGGTTTGTATAGAGCACCCTCTAGGAGGCATCAGAGGAAAGTGAAGTTTCCTCCAATGGTAATGGTTGTGCTGGACCACACAGGAGAGTGTGTAACTATATTGAGTTGCTGTAGTCACTAAAAGAATGAGATAGCTAATCAGGCCCATTACGATTGATGGCTAACGGATGAACTGATGTACCAGGGATGAACTAGAGAGGTGTATAGATAAAAAGCGTGGACAATGAAGTAGTTTTCGATCGTAGTGGCGGCAGAAATGCCACACCTCATCATATAGTTTCATTGTTGGATGCAGATTTTGGCAGCCTAGAATAGCAAGATAGTATAGAATTTCTGTCTTTTTTATTGGTAATTTTAATTATTTGAATGTTTGTTCTTTCAAAATCTTAAATGGTTTTGCAATCCCTTGTTTGAGAAAGCATTTATTGGAGGTCAAACAGGGCTCTAAACTATGTGTTTGTCAACGGCATTTCAATGGCGTTTATATACTGAATAATAGCAATATGAATTTTTTGTTTTAAAATAATTTTACTCCTGATACAGTCAAACTATAAAAATGAAGGAAAATGAAAAAAGTTTGTCTTAATGGTTTATCATAAATATTATCGCATATATGAAACAATTATAATTATTAAACTACGTTGATTTTTTTTAATTGTTCCTGATAATGGCTATCGAGTAATGTAATAAGAGTTCTGAGTTCTAGGTGGAGAAAACTGCTCAGTTCAAGTGAAATAAGTTCATCCGTCAAAAATAATAATGTGGTATATTCTGGTGAATGGCAGTGGGAAACTGGTTGTTTATCACTCAAGGATTCACGTCGCTGAGCTGAAGTTCCAACCGCAGCCAACGAAAAAATGCTGTGTTGGTGGAAAGCCTTACTGTGCCAATAGCGGAGCATGCAGGGCCAGTATTGACCCTTTACCAACCTGGTATGGTGAAAAAAGGTTGGTATAAGATGGCCGCCATAGTAAAGGATGTGCAAGACCACCTAGTATCTACTCTAGAGCAAGAACAGGAAGCACCCTTCCTCGGAACGGCATACATGGTAACCAAAAGCTAGCTGTAGCCTTAGAGCCCTGCTGATGCCTGTGGTTAGACAATGGAGATAGGACTCCACCCTTTAGCCACTTGGCACCAATTACTTTCCATCCCTATTAATTGCACGATTTTCTTGCTATTTAAATGTGTATTCTAACTGGTCTAATCACTTCCTGTGCCTCTACTTTTATGTACTATTGAGCAAAGAACTTCCTGTCGACCTATCTATAGAATGGCTGGAATTGTATGTACTCAATGCATTCATTCACTCATGTCTTGCCAATCGCCCTAGTGGATAGCCGCCCTAAGATTTTAGTATTGATGAATAAAGCCACTATTCAACTACACTCTGTGTAGTTCGTCTGAGCTATGGGCTCTGTACTTGCCAACTGATCAGGTAAGTAACTGATCATAGTGTCACTGTCATACTGGCACAGTTTCCCCTCTTGAGGGGGGTAGAATACTTTAGATTAGTGGAACTTCATGGTAACCACACCGAAATCCTGTGCAATAGATTTCAGAGTGTTTATTGAGCAAGCATTGTTATTATTAATTATGTATAAATACCAGGATTACCCTTGTATAATAATAAATGATAATAATTAATAAATAATTATCATTTGTGAATAATAATTATTTAATACAAGTGACTAATTTGGTTATTAATGTGACATACTGCCGCCACCGAAAGTGAGCGTTATTTAAAAAGTTCTGGACACAGGTGGCCAGACTCTCCCTAGTATACTCAGGAGTTGAATTGTTAGAATTTACTTCCTGATTACTTTTGCCACTGCTTGTTTTTAGCAAGTTGTCTTACTCAATTTTAACTGCTCATTATCATATTATTTTCTAAAAATGAAGCTGTTATTGCGTTACTTATTTGTTTTGTTAGGCTCTTGTACAGGGGAACTGACTTGTGTTTGTCTCCATGCCTATATTATAAACTGCTCCATATATAGAGAAATATTGTGGCAGATTTGCATGTGTACAACTATGTAGAAACCTTTTCTACACACAATGATAGAAGGGGAATCTCTGTCCCTCAGAGCGGACCTCTCTCAGTCACAGGCTAACAGACAATAAATCACTGCTTGTATTTTACTTGCAGTGAGCAGATATTATAATAGTGTCTGCCCGATTCTGTGTAGAATGATAGGGTTGGCCATGACACTTACAAGTTTTGGTCATGACCCCTACAGATTTGGGATTGAGTACACAGAATTAATAACGAAAGTCGGAGATGAACGCTTTGGCTCAGGAGCCTAAGTGTAGACTCTGTGTTCCAAAAGGAAAAATGTAGGGTATACCTGCGTTTCAACTTCAGGATTCATGGACCCCAAGCTACAGAAAGCCGTAAAAGCATGGTTACACAATTGCAAATTTTGTTCCCTACGCATTATACAATTCCTAATCACTGACAGCTAGGTGCTACACGAACGCAAGTTTTGTGCATTGAACTACGTTGCGCTGAGGAGTTATATTGTCTTAGCTGAGGTAATAACCAAGAGTAGCAGCGTAGCTAGTTAACTGAGGCCTTGCTAATAGTTTTTATTACTAGCTGTTGGATTAGGATCACTCAAGCACGGGTAACTTGATAAGCATGGACCAGAATGCATACATGTTAAAACTTTATAAAGCGGACGAAAACTGAGACAATTAGGAAAGGGTTTGTCCTTTCTGAACTCCTGTGCAACAGTACACAGAACTTGCAATCGTGTAGCCTGGCCCTCAGGCACTATAGTTGATTGGCCCACCATATACAAGCGTTGCATATCATTGGCCACATTATTATACAAATTATTAGTTGCTTCCAACGCAGTTTTGCCTATAACAGGCTTAAGCTAAGTCATTATTCAGTGTATTGCATTACATTATGTGCCAGTCATATAGTTCTAGCTTTTGTCAACACTCACCATGCTTACCTTTGTATGCTCTAGTAAAGGACTACCCTAAAGTTGCATAGTAGTCAAATACATGTTGTATTACCCCTGCTAATGCGTCTGAGCCATGGGAGCTGTCTAGTAGGTTAAGTCTGTGAACTAACAGCACTAACCAAACCAGTAGTTTTCCCTCTGGAGAGAGATACATTACTTGAGTTTAGCAGTAGTCTGTGGCAAACAACACCAGAACCTAGTACAACATATTTTTGTGTGACATTCAATAGATTCCCAGGGTCAAAGTGTTAACAAACTTTTCGGCTTTTCAAATCTACGAAGAATGAAAGTCTACCAAAAGCTTGAAGTTTTGAAAAAGTTCAAACTTTAGGGTGCACAGATGTTACTCGCGGAAGTTTTCAACTCTTTAATGATTTAAAACTAGTAACCTTCAATGGTTGAATAATGAAAGTGGAAACTATAGAGTTTTAGTAATAGTAAGTTGAAATCAGCCATAAAAATTGTGAAAAAAATAATATTACTTATTTCAAAGTCAAGTATCATTGATCACAATTGCCTTGGAAGAAAATACAATTTATCTTTCATTATAATAATAGGAAAAAATGATAATAAGCAATGCACTGTAATCATAATAATAATTATAATAAATATTAATAATTACTACTCATTTATATCGAAGTTTGATAGCTGTCTACTACATATATAAAGTCCATTTGGCTATGAAAGGCCATACAAACTTTAGTTAATTACTTATAAAAAAAGCATATTGCTATGTGAGCAATTAATTTTGTACCACATAAGATTTGAAGTGTAAACATTCTGTTGAAAAAAGAACTTTTGCAAAAGCACTATTTTTTTCATAATAATGACACTGGTTTGATGGAAACTGCTTATGACTCGTCGCAAAAACAATAATATGACACAATAGGCTGCCAAACAGCCGATATGAAAGGCAAGCTCTTTATATAGTTGTAACTCCTTTTGTTAGACAACTCTGCATGATTCTTTTAACAATTAGTGGAATGAAAGCACCTCAAATAAAAAACTTGAAAGTTTCAAAAACTCATAATTTAAAATCTTTCCAGACTTTGAAACATGGGAATTTAGAAGTAAAGAAAGTTTAAAAAATGCAGCTTCCAATAATGTCCGAATCTTGAAAAAAACTAAATATTTATTATTATATTAAAGGGTGCAATCATTGAAAAAAAACCATGCATGACTCCAAGTCGAAATCAGGTAATAAAAATTTTTCACAATTTGAATGTTTTACTTGCGCATTATTGTTTATTTGGCTTTCCTTTAGACAGAAAAAAATTGATTCGGAACTTTTTTTTTTATTTCAAACAGCAACTGAGCAGGGTAAACAATATGCAAAAAAGCATGGTGTGAAATGTAAGAAACTTTGTTGGTTTGTGAAGCTCTGCTAGTTTATGATCAAACTGGAAAAATGTTAAGCGTAGTAGTACACAAAACAGTGCTTGCCTTTAGTGCAGCATGCTAACAGAAAAAGTGCCAATACAGGTAACGGGCATCATTTGATACTCTGTCGTTTAGTGTGCAAAAAAACTTTTATTTAAGAATATTGTAACCATCTTGATTTTCTGTAACAAACTACCTGAAAACTTTTTACACAGATACCGCAACATTTTTAGTTTTATGAAACAGTTCGACTTGAGCTATTAATTTATTAGTTTGTGAAGACACCAAAAACCAAAGTATATTCGAATGCAACTTATCATAGTTCATATACGAATAACAACCAGTCTTTCAAGCATGAAACATGGCAGTATTTGCCAATAAATGGAACTTGATGTAATTGCCCAAATTGATCACCGTTTTGTTATTCTATGTAGTTAATTTTGCATAAACTGTTTGTCTTAAACTTGACTCTGAAAGAATTTTTGACTTTTCAATCACCTAATCTAATATTTCTGACCAGTTCCAGTTATTGCGTTCCGGTGGTCCCTGTGGAAGTGCTTGTAGGACAAGCTTGAATCAACTGGCTGCCCAACGACAATAAGCAAAATGAGATGGATAAAATTAAACAAAATAATTGATGAAAATAAATTTTCATAAAAATAAAAATATATATCTGTTCCGCTCTTTTTGAGTAAAACAACTTTTACACTTGTAACAACCATTCACTTGATTGAAGTATCAACATAACTAGTTTGTTTGCATCAAGTCGGCAGTTCTTTAATGAATCGCATTGTGAAATTTTTTGTCTATTCCTATACCTGGATGTGATATATGATGAACGATTAAATCAATAAACATGAATTCATCTATGTTGGGTTTCAAAAGCAATCTCAACAGAAATAAATGCAGCCAGACTTGAAGTGAGTGTAGACACTTTCTAGGACCACGAAATACCAGCTCTGCAATGACAAATATTGCTTTGAAACAGAATTACTTAATTTGTATCACAGCTTGAGCTCTCTCTGTGAGACGCATTTTGATAAACATTGTACAAAATTTGCAGAGGTTTTCATATTACACCCAATTGACCATCAGCATTTACTTGTTCATTTAATCGCTATCAACTTTCAAAGAAAGGAAAAATTGAAAAGCAACGATTGAAAGACTTAGAAAGGTCTAAATGAGAATTGTCACAATACATTTACGTACAGGTAATCCACATAGTGAGAATCTGAAACTTTTAGGAAAAGTATTCATATGCACAGACACACGTATTAAATTTAAAATTTTAATTGATTTTCTGAAAATGCCAAGGCATTCTCTTGGCCTAAAAATTATTGTGAAATCAAGTCACCAAAAATTGAACTTTAAACCGGGGTGCTTCAAAATTTATTGAGTGCTTCCGACAACAATTACCAAAAGCGGTGTGAAAAAAGTGTTTATGGCAATTTGCTAAAGATGTAGAGATTTCTCAACAATCAGTGGTAAATATCTAGCTACCTTTGAACTGTTTGGGTCAATCGCTTAGTCTAAACTAAAAAAAACAAAATGACACTGGTTACTTGAGTTGTGTTACATGTAGAAAACAGCACCAACAAAGCTTCGTTGTCCAAAATTGGTTCAACTCTTTTGTAACTGCTTCACATCTTTTCTCACTTTAAGATGCTCGCTTTTGAATGTTAACTCTCTTTCTTTGTAACTGGAACGTTCTTTCTTGTTAAAATATTCTACAGTAAAAAATAATAGGCCTGAACAACTATATATTTGATATCAGACATATAATTAACCTACAATAGTAAAAACTTTGCTATAAAATTACTAATACCCAGTGCCACATCTTCAGGCATACAGCGTATCATCTACCCAAAGTGATGAATTGATTCCAATTTATTTAGTAATTTTCAGTCCATGCCGAAGCCGCATTTACCTGAAAGCAAGTCGGCTCCGAACATCATAACTCAGCACCTGGTACAGATGGTACAGTAATGAATGCCGCATTTGTTTTTTTTCATACTCTGCGAGTTTGGTAGCAAAGGAGTTACGTATTTTATTTTAGTTAATTTTCATCAAAAATAATTGCGTTTTACTCTAATTTTGCATCAATTCGCCTACCAGTTTTTAAAAAATGTGTAGAAATTTCCCAAGATTTTAGTTTCAAAAAAAGACAGCGATTGTTATAAAAGTGAAAAATAATTGCTTATCAAAGGAACACTTGTTAAATGGTAAAATTTTATCATTCGGTTTTTAACAACTGGAGCAATATTAAAAAACTTGAGAGTTGTTTTTTTCTATCAAAGGACCACTTTTATAACAGTTTTTAATAAATTTCGTATAACACTCCCACTTGTTAAACATTTTAAACACCATTGCAACATAAATGCTCTGAACTACCTAATTATGAATGACAAGTTTATGATGCAAATCAGCTGAAGCAATCCACTAGCTTGAATAAGGCAAGTTTATGAATGAATTAATTCTGCCGAGCTTTATTAACAAAGAAATTTTTTTTTAGGTATCTGAGTAAAGTTTAGTGCACTATTATTGTAGGCATTGCTCAACCATAGGAGTTGCGCACTATGTAAAGTTGTGAACCGTCGCATTGTAGCCATCACAGCCTCGCAAGCTACATTTGTTGTTCAAAGCAGAGGTTCGGGCAGTGTCAAACTTTCACGATTTTTAAAATTATGATTGCAGCCCATGGTTATCCTCCATTAACTCTTATTCGCATTGCATGATTCTTACGATTGAACAAGGTTAGATACTCCACGATGCCTTGCGTTTATTATCATAGTAACACACTGATCGGCTGATTGGTTTTGTGTTGCTAGTAATGGCACATAGAGTAGATTGAACATCCTTCTTTCAAGGAAATTGTTTCATTTAATTAAACATCTTGATTACATCAAAACCAAATTTTTGATTATGCACATTTGAAGAGCAAACCAGGAATACAATGAAAGTGGTTAGAGTTGGAGAACATAGAAATTTGTCCGTATGCAAAAGCTTCAGAAGAATCAAGGGACATAAATCAATTCAAATAAATTATATTTTAATTGGTATACATACATGCACCATTTAATTTACAGCAAAGCTATTACGTTAATTTTGTCATAATTATACTATATCATTCTATAATTGTGGTAATTATGTAATCATTTTGATATTAAAGTAGAAATACGATGCTGGTTTGAGTTATTATAACAGAATTATTATTACTTTCTTTAGGTATTAAAATTACAATGAGAGTATTCGCTACCTCTGTTCGCCGAACACACTGCAATAAAAATAATCAGACCGGCAATAAATTTAATCAATAAATAGTCATTTTGTTCGGAACTCGTGGGTCAACAAAAACTAACTCACTGAATAAAAAAAATAATCAGCAAGTATTTATTTGTATTGTTCCTAGGTCGCGAATGAAACTGAACACTAAATAAATAATAATGAGCGAGTTGATTTTTTTCATTTTCATGGACCGGTTTTATATCCTTGAAAAATAAATCAAAATAATGCAATAGTTCAAGATTTACTAAATTAACGGGCGGTTTGACAAACTATTACAGTTTGTAGCAGTTCAAATTTTATTACTTTCATGATTATTTTGAAAATTGGGAGTTATTTTCTTTATGACTTGTTCGGTAATCTATAACATTTCATTGAATATTATATTGTTCTAAGCTAATGTTCCGTTGCTTACGCGACATATTGAACTACGAACACCTATCATTTTTTGTATTTTGTTTGACGAACAGGTCGCGAATACTCTTAATGTATTCATATAGAAATGAAAGATCAAATAAGATATAAATACAGGAGGCCTATTTCCTTGGATGATTATATACCTCCGTCAATCCTCTCGTTGATTTGATTGTTATGATAAGACAACATTGAACCACACATCTCAACAGTTTTATCAATCCTCGGACTGCTATGTTACGCTTGCTACAACAATACTGAGCGGTAATGCACTAAGCTGACACCGCCAA
This sequence comes from Cryptosula pallasiana, assembly GCA_945261195.1. Taxonomy (NCBI): domain Eukaryota; kingdom Metazoa; phylum Bryozoa; class Gymnolaemata; order Cheilostomatida; family Cryptosulidae; genus Cryptosula; species Cryptosula pallasiana. The sequence continues at coordinate 53,904,325 of OX183131.1, read as the reverse complement.
AGACTGCCATAACAAAAATTGCTAATATTGTGGGAGATTTGTGTAGATCCAGTGACCCCCAGCCCTTTCCCCCCTCAACCCCCCTATCCTACACCCCTTGTCACCCCTGAAAGAGTGTGATAGAACCCCTTCCCCTTGACTACAGGTACCCAGAAGTGTCAGAAGTTAAAGTAAATCATCTATCCATCATTTATACTCAGTATACAGGCTATACCGACTGAGCCTGGGATAAATGGCTGCCTATACCGAGTGAGCCTGTGATAAACGGCCGCCTGTATGAGTAATACGGAAACAAATGGCCGCCAAGAGAAGCCTGCGCTGATGACAAATATAGGAGCCTGCTAAAGCCACACATGGAGATGAGAGCACTGGAGCGGAACACAGGCTAAAGAAGGATGAGCGCTTGGACTTATTAAATGATGTACCATGTGTGCACTACTCTTACTGATTAACTTTGGGCATATTTTTATATTGTTGGAAACAATTAGCTGTTGTATGGTAATACTTTGTGAGATTGGCTCACCCTAATAAGGGAGCGTGCCCTCCTGATCTCTTCCTATAAAAGGAATTGCTGAAGATCAGGAAGGCAGAAGTTTTGTGGATTGCTTAGAGTACTTGTGCATTGCTTAGAGTACTTGTATATCGCTGAAAAGAATGTGTCTAATAAATAATTATTCAGAGAAAAACTTGTATCGTTGTCTGGACGTGGTATTTACACCAGTTGTGTCGGTGGTTTAAACAGAAAAACACTACAATATGATTAGGAGCCAGGCTTAAGCAAAGTAAAGAACGCATTTTTTAATTTGTGTATTCTTAGTAAAGTGAGGCTCATGAGAAAAATAATGAATAAAAAGAAAACCAGCAAAGCCGGCAGACTCTTCCCCATTACTTTTATTTGCATTTGCATTTGCATTAGTTGTTCCTACCTGACAGTCTCTATCAAATCAATTATTTCCACCTTCATTTCTAGAATAGAACTCAGAGCCTCCATCTAAAGAAAAACCAATCCCAGACACATAAAACACAAAATTAAACTGAAACACTCCTTTACAAAAAAGTTTCCTCACCAATGTATTCAGACGTATTTGCTTTGCGCATAAACTGAACACAAAGTAAATTTATTTCTTTCGATGTGGTATATCAAAAGAACTCTAACTGTATGGCTTCCAGGAATTTGCCTAATTCACTTCCGTTAAGTGCTAGGGGAGAATAAATGGAATACATAGAGCAATGTGCTGAAACAAAAACTATATCCGAGATGGACTTACATAAATGTCGCTCAGGAAGTGTAGGTGGAGCGTATGTATTAGACCCAACATGATCGTGTTCATCAATTTCTAACAACCCTGCAATTAAATAAGTAAGAATAACTCGTTTTACCTATTCAATCCGCTATTTCAATGCCATTCGTTGTTTTTTGTATCTGTATTTACATTGATCTATTCATTACCTTAAGATGATTTATTGAACTTTTTTGTGAGTTATAATAAATTACATCCTGTAATTCAGCCTATATCGTAGCTGGTTGATTCAAAATTTGCTACATTCATTTGTGTACCTGTTGTACTTTTCTTCTTAAAATTTGGTGACATAAAGAGAAGCAATTCACCAACTAATAGGTTGTGTAGTTTCTATGAACGGTGACTTCCATCTTTGCCAACTAACTCAGTAGTAGAAGATCAAGTTGTCACATTTCCTACCTATGTAGGGAGCTAAAAGACTCCAGATTAGTGGTGTTTAGAGGTAACCAGACCAAAAACCACTACACCAGTGCTATCACTCTAGGAGATGGTGAAATGCTGATGCCTTTCTTACAAAAAAGTGAAGAAACTTCAAAAAGTTTGTAGTACTGGCATTCAGTCTGCATAATAGGTGCAAATAAAGCTTTGTTTCACACTTGCACGTAAATTTTGACTTCTATTACCCACAGTAAACTCATGCAAAATCTAGGAAAGACCAATAACAGATCCAGACGATAGCTAGCCTATCACGGGTTGCCCAAAATGCTACCCTAGGGCCAAAATTTGCTCCCAGCGCATGAATATGTGGCCCCGGGATGCCAGTAAATAAAAAGTGATTGTGAAAAATTCTTGATCTGACTGATGTCAAAGGCGTAGCACAGTTGGCTATCTTTGTTACACTTTTCATTGATCACCCATTCAGACAGGCATTTCTCGTCTTCATCTGTATGCAAGACAAGAAAAGGCTTGGTAGCATTTGGGCCATTGATGCAAACTAAGGCAGATCTAACGCTGGGTACATAATATTCGTGTCTGTTGCAACCGCTGGTGAACCGGCCATGTAGTAATCACACATGGACTTGTTGGGGGAACGAAAAAAGCCTAGCCTAACCTGCTGGATTTTTACTGTAATATTCATCAATTGGTTCTGTACTCTGCACTTGAATAGCTTTAAAGCTGTTTTGACAATCTCAATAAAGCTAATAAACATTCTGAAAGCAAATTCATCACTTCTTCATTGGCAGCTATAAGCTCTCTTTAAAAACTGTGACACTGAATAAAGATCTGCTAACAATAAAGTGTGTCAACTTGCTTGGCAAGGGCAACCTGTTAGTTAGGCTTAGGATGCTGCAACCAAAACTTCTGCTGCTTTGGAATGTACAGAATATTGGTGAAGAGTACAGGGAATTTTTTCAATCAGCTAAGAATATGCTAGCCTTGGTACTTCCTGTAGATTTCTTTAAATGCATGAAAGTTCTAAACCTGGAGATGCACGGATATTACTGACAATATTAGAATTTTGGATGTCAACCAAGCGATTCAAAGCAAAGCAGAGTTTTTTCTCGACTGATTTAGGAAGAGAGCAAAATTCTTTTTTATCTCTGAAGGGCTTTATACAAAAGCAAGATATTGCAAACAGCATGGATGATTTTACTGAATGATTTTAGCAGGACATTATCATAGGGTAGGCTGAACTTGCATGTCGGTTCGAGGGCTTTCAAAACATTGATGCCAATATTCGATTTGTGGGGAAACGCATGAATACCTCAGTGAACGCAGAGTGGAAAACTTGGATAAATAATTAATTTGCTAAGATAGATTGCACACAAAGTGCAATTCAGTTGTGTGACATTCCAGAAAACTCTGCAGTTTTGTAGCAAGCAAGTCTCGTTTCGGTCAATGTGTTTTTCTATTTAAAGTTATCCAATAACAACTGGCTCGGCTGGAAGCGATCGACCATCTTTGGTTCAATATAGCAATGTAAATCTAGGTTCCCCAAAAATGAATGGTCATAAAATCACGCTCAGATCATGTCTAAGCTTAGAACACTCACATCAGCTTTTGAGAGTTTACCATGTTGAAGCTCTTAATGACATGGTGATGGCAGGAAAGAATACATTTTACATATCCAATTGAAATATGACAACTTGAATACTACATGAAATATATTCATGAGAAAGACATGACCAGAACTTTAAATTCACAAATTATATACGTATGTATATTTGCAGATGTACTGTCAACTGCATCCGTATATTGTAACAGTAAGTTGATAGTTTCGGTTGCTAATACAGATATATATTTTTCTGTTCTGATATTTCTATTATGTGCATATTATCTAACCTGAATACACCTTTCTCCCAAACTCTACACTCCAAATACTTTACCAATCGAAATAGCAACAGACTGAACAGTCGGCTGAATTTGACCTTTAGTGTTACAGCAATTTTCAAAGTTGGCCCTGGCAGCAAATCGTTTGGGCAGCCCTGGTCTACAATTTGCCCAATAATGGGTTCGGTTAAACTGGTTGCAGTTTGACTAATAACAGGGCCTGTTGAAATGATGGTATTTGGGCTGATAACCAGCACGCTTAGTTCATAGAAGGAATGATAACAAGTTGGTTGAACTTGTTATAGATGAGCAGGCTCAGTCAATTTGGTTGAAGATTAAGAGATGAGAGGCCTGGTAGAATTTTTTGCTATAATGAGCAATAACTCAGTACCCACTAGGGTACTGAGTGCTTCTGGGAGTGGCTGATTAATTCTTTTCTGGGTTTGGTTTTCCAGCCATTAACAGCTACACATTTAGCAATAAGAACCTCAGCTTGAAGAGTGATTGGAACATTTGTGTAATTTAGCACTCGCACACCAAGGCTTTCCCTTTCTTGGTAGTGCAGTGACATTTCTACCTCCATGCTTGTGGTAGAGTCAAAATCTTCCCGACTTGTCACTCCAGAAAATAGTGCCTGCCTCATTGAACAAGGTATAATTTGCTTTACATGGGCTGAAAGTGCCTTCCAGTATTTCACTTGCACCTTGGCTGTAAGGAAATCACCATTTCTGTCAAAACACTGGACGTGCTGAGTGCAAATAACCAGTTTGTTAACATTGAAGTCAATGCTACATTGTCAAACTTTGAAGAAGTCAAACTCGACTAAGATATGATCGTTCGACTCAGCTACCAAAAATGTGCTGAAGTACTTCAATAGCCTTAGAAAAAATGTTAGCCTGTTTGACCTTGAATGTCCATACGTTGTTTGTCTACTAAAACTCTTTTTGCTAGGATGGCGCAGCACACCAACCCTGGTAGGGATTGCAGCATACTGGTTAACGTAATTGACTGGGAAAACTCACTGCTTAGCAGCATGACAATCTTTCTGTTGTCAATCTTGACGAACACAAAGATGCTGTGGTTCTGTTTCAAGAAACGCTCTGAAATGTACGCCACCTTTTTAGCCTGTTTATTTGAAATAGTCAGGGCTTGTTCTTGTTAAGCCTCTTCATTTTCCTGCTGCTGAAAACAAGGATTCAAGATATGTGAATCATCTCAATATGCTTGAAATTTGTCACTGCAGCTGGACTTGAGAGTTCATTAGCTTCTGTAGCATCTCAGAGTGATGTTCAATCATTTTTCGAAAAAGTTCCTTCCTATACAGTTTATCCTGCGCTTGCCTTGGCTTACTTCACTGTTATTGTTCATTGTATTGATAGCTTTGGTAAAAATACTAGAAACCCTATTATTCAGTTGCCATATCAGAATCTGGTAAGTAGCCAGGAACGTTTTGACTACTTCTTTGATTGCCTGTATTTCCTCCTGAGCATCATCATTACAGGGGTGAGCAGCCTCCACTAACTTGCATATGTGAGCTACAAACTCGTACATTTTTCCAGTTGGCTTCCATTGAAGCAACTCCCATATGAAAGTAATTCCACTTTTACATCTAGTCATTAATTCTTCAGACATTTTAAAATAAGTTTTTGTCCATATCCCTTGAGAAGCAGCTATTTTTTACAGCTATTCAAGTAAAAGAAAAATCTTTTTCTCATTTCACTGGTTTTGTTCAGTCATAACTATCGAATTCGCCAATGAAAGTAATTTTTTCCAACTCTAGTAAGGACCAATAACAGGCTAAGATAATAGTCTGTCAATGGATCAATAATAAGCTCTGTTAAAATGGTTGTCGAGGGACTAATAACAGGCCTGGTTGAATTTCGCACCGATGGACTCGGAAAAATCCGGTTAAGATAGCTGTAGAAGGGCTGGTCATAAGCCCAGTACATTTTTTGACAGAAAGACTGGTAGCAGGCCTGGTAGGTTTTGAATAAACTCTTATTAATTACTTTGCTCCGTAGTTCCACTCTCGATCAACTTGGTAGTAGACAGCTTTATGATCCATTGAATAGCATTCAATGCTATACTTGTATTATCACCAGACTTACCCGGCTAAACTAGTGAATGAGTAGCTACTACAACTAGTCATAAGACTTTCAACCATCGCGTAGTAGAATGAGTGCCGAGGCCGATTAGTTACAGGCTCTTCCTGCATGCTATCTCAGCAAAACTATAGCGTGCGAACTTGTCGAGCTAAACTAGTGAATGAGTAGTTAGTACTATGAGATGCAAGTTTTAAAACTGACATATAGTAGAGAGGGTGCCAAGGCTTCCAGGTAGGTTTGAGAGATGAAATTTCTTTTTAAAGCACAATGTGAAACTTTGTTTATTGCCAACACAAAAGATCCTAGCACACGCTTATAGAACAGTAAAGTTAAAACTTCACCCTGATTGGCCCAAAATCAAATATGTCAATCATGATTTTTTACATGATGTTATGATTAACAAAATAAGATATTGGTAAAAAATAACAGTAAAATATTTTCTACGCATACATAATAATGAGTGCAACTGATAATATAGATAATACAAAAAGTTAAAAATCAAGAAAAATTTGCCAAAGAAATACAGCTTTGCTAGGCTCCGGTTATTGGCACCAATGCCATCTTATTACCGTCTTAAACAATCTCAACCTTTTTATCATTTTCATTGTCAGACAGATCAGCCTCCAGTGCGGAGGCAACGGAGTCACATTTGCTCAGATTCAAAGATTCCCCATTATAGGCAAAGGCATCACCAGCAGTTTCCGACAAGTCACAGGTAAAGCTGCCCATCTTGGAGTTTTGTCACAGAGCAACAACAGCCAAAAGTGAAATAGAGCTAAAGGACTCTTGTGATTTTTTTCCTAAGGAGTCTATCCACAACTTTGTTGTCCCTTTTCAGGGGAGCAGATAGTAACCAGACAGTTGTCTCTTTCTTTGTCATTGACAGTTGAGTATTGTGAGTTCACTTTACTTTGATTACTAATTATATGAAATAAATAAAAAGCTGGGTAAATGAATAACTTTGAAATATTTTGACTAAGTTGAAAGTTGTAGGAAATCTTTGAAGAAAACCCATTGAGTAAGTAAGATGTATATTAACCATAATGGAAGACAAAGTTATATATTTTTCTTACGGCTCTCGTTTCTTTGAGGAATGACTTCATTCACACCTGAGGTCACTTTACCTGAATAGGAAATCATTGTTAAAGCCAAGTTTGGGTGTCTCAAAATACTTTTTGTAACATGAAACCATTAACCTCTCCATAATTTTTGCGCAGTCCTAATCTGAATATTAAAATTAGACATCGCTGAATACCAGCAATGACTTTTGGAGTTGAAAAAGCATAAATGATAGCAGTGACTACAGAAAACTCTCTTTCTAACGAGCAGATAGTAATTAGCAACAAAACTATTAATGCCAATACTACACCATTGCAAAGTACTCAATGAACAGGGCCTAATCAGTTGAGACACTTTTTTATGCATTATTTTTGCATGAAAGCTGAAATAACATACTTCCAACCAAAACAAAGAATGATGTTTATGATTAGCAATTTTTCTGCATGTTATGATAAAACTAAAAATTAAGTGATATAGCATTGACACAAAGGTATTGGCTCATGCAGAGTAATTAAAGACTTTGTAACTTACGTTGTAAAACAGCTTCGGCAGATGGCTTTACAACAGATGCTGAAACGATAAATAGATTAGATGCATTATTACTCTCACAGGTTGGATAACGATGACAAAACTAAGAGAACGCAGTACAAATAGATTAACACTTTTGTGATGGGATAATATCTATCGGTCCTTAATAGCTCAATGATACTGAAATCTTCATACTTGGCTATAAATAAACCTCATTTCAACTTAATTAAACTTAATCATTTAATAACAGCAAAAATGTTAATTCAGTAATCAAGTAAGCAAAAATCTCCAATTATTTTAAAGTATTACACTGATTATCATACGTAATGTGCCAAACTCAAAAATTAAATGCTGTAGATTTCTTCAACGTTTCCCTGAAATGTTCCGGGTCAATATATTGTAGTGGATTGCGATCTGGTTACCATGTACATCCACTACTCTCAAGTATTCTACCTCTCTCCAGAGGGGACACTGTACTGCTCGACAGTGACAACTGTGTATCAGGCAACCGAATTACCCGGTATGACAAGAGCCCATGGCTTACACAAACAATACAGAGTAGTGCTTGTATAATGGCTATATTATCATTAGACAAAGTCCTAAAGGGTGATTATTCCTCTAGGGTATTTGTGGCAAGACATGAGAATGAATGCAAAGTGCATGAAAAGTCTCTCCTTTTATAGGAGGACTCACAGGAAATCATTAGCATAAATCATATAAGACAAAAAGTATAGGAAGTGATTTAGCCAATGCAATCAAGTATATAAATAGTTATCCAATCAGGTAATGTAAATAGGTGAAATAATAAAGGCGCCAAGTGGCTAAGGGCGGAGTCTTAATCCCCATGGTCCAATCAGAGGTCCTACAGGGCTCCCAGACTATAGCTACAGTACCACTTGTTCGGAAACCCGAGGAAGGGTTTTTCCGGTTCCTGGCCTTGACTAAGTTATTGACTAGTTTTGAGGTTCCTTTGCTATGTCGTCCATCTTGTGCCGGTCCAGTATAGCTATCCCTGGTCAGTAAGGGGCCAATACCGGCCCTGCAGGGGTCACTACCGACCTCGCACACTCTGCCACCGGCACAGTATGACTTCTCACCTAAACAGCAGCTAACCGAACATTGTAGGCTAAAGTCTGGCGCAATTTTTGCCAAAGGCGGATAGTAAATGACCTGTTTACTAGCAACTTCCACCAAAATCTACCACAATATCTCATCCGGACACCGACAACTCGAGGGTTAAAGCAAAAAAAATTATAGTTCACTATGCCCTTATATTGATAGTCAAAAATTTAATATTTACCACACCAAGAAGGCTCTTCCATGTGGCTCTATTTTGCAATGGAATTTCATAGCATTTGAATTTGGATTTTATTGACTGCAATCTAGGTTCAAAAGGTTTCAGAAAAAAAATAATTTTCTTTGAACATTCATCAGCATAACCTTAAAACCTTGCATTTCCAACAAAAGAAATATCCGGTCGAGACGATCAATTCTTGTAGGGCTTAAGGGAATCTTTCGCAATACTAGTTGTTGATCGCACAAATGTGCAAATTCACAATATTACAAACAAAAATTCACTTTGTCAAAAGACAAAGGTTCGTCTCACAGACATCATTTCTGGTATATATGGAGTTTTCTGCTGTAGTAGAAACAGATATGCTAACCGCTATGTTCCCATGGTCTAAATTCGTTTGGGTGAAACTCAAACATCACCCATTCCTTTTATTGAAGTTGTGATTCTTATGAAGTGGTTTGGGTTTATTTGTGTCAGCTCAGTGTGATTCCACAAATCATATTCATTTGGGTTGAGCATTCACTCAAACCATGGGAATTGTTTTGTTAATGAATGTGAATTTAGTTGGACAGCTCTTTTGTGACAGAGGAATTAAACTGGTTTTTTGTCTGTAAAACAACTTTGGTTTATTTTTCAACTGCAGTAGTATTTTTTAATGTTTACATAATAATGAGTCTTTGCAAGTTTAGCATTAGCTTCATTATAACATTATTACAATTTTTTCCGAAACTGACAGAGTTCCGAGAATTACAGCTTTGTTTGATAAGTGGGCAAACTAAGTTAATATTATTTTTCCTGTAATGAGAAAAATATTTTTTCATTATAAAAATAGTTTGTCATTAAGTGATTAGCCCGACTTATAGTTTTTATTATACTTATTATTATTCATTTGTATTTGTGATTAATTGTTGTTTTACTGCTACTCATCTACTCGCTATGAATATTAGTAGGTGAGTGCTGTGAACATTTTACAATTCCGACTCGTATTACTTGGTAATCTGAGCGTGGCTGTTTACTATCTCACAGACGATTAAAAAATTACTGCGCTCCTTATTCACTGTAAATAAAAGACAAATCATGCATACCATTTCAATTTGAATTGCTCTACGATTGATTTGCAGTGCCAACCTGAATAAATGGTAAGGAACACAAATGAATGTTCAACCTGAACAATTTCAAACCACGAGAGCATATGTGTAGCGGATCGTGCCAGTAGGGCTCCACTACCATCCACTAACAACAGCTGTTCACAGCGTGCAGCTCGTGAAGAAACAAATCAACACCTCTCTCTTAGAGGTAATGCAGGGTTGGTCAGATCTGCAGAGTGCAACGGAGAAGTTGGTAACAGCTTCACTACTAGTGATCCCTCCGCTCAGACACACTAAGTACAGTTTTATGTAATGCAATACATTCATTTTCCACATATCAAGCTTTAGGGAGGCAATCGCATAGAAAAGTCCACAGCAGTAGCAGTAAGTGATATGTGGCAATGCGTATATGAAAAAACAGGTTTTTATAGGTGATCACAGGAAGTGTAGTGCAAAATATTGGTGCAACCAATAAAACATAACAGGAAGTGCTGCAACCACTCAGATGGCATACAATGTTAAAGGAAGAAGGCACCTAGTGGCAAGGAATAAAACTGTTTAATTAAGTCCTTGGTCTAATTAGCCTTACAAGCCAGATAGATGGGAAGTGGAGGTAGTTAGGTTTTGGATTCGTCCTCAGGAATCGATACAGATCTGGTGTAGAACTCTGGCTAGGGCAACCATCTTGCAGCCCACCCAATAGAGGTCACCCCGGGTCGGTAAAGGTCACTACAGGGTCAGTAGGAAAAGCCGCAGGGCCGGTATATAGTTTGCAGAGGCCGGTATCACATCTGTGTGTCGGTCAGGCAAATCGTCTGCTTCTAAATGATAGCTATTTAGTGCATCACCTGCTGAGGCCTGTGTGACTGGGTAATAGTGTCAGAGTCACCTCTAGGTTAAGGCATATGTATGTACAAAGCACGTGTGCTGCCAAAATCCGCCAAATATGGAATATGTCATCACCAAGCTAGGGCTTAACCAACTAGTTTTGAGTAATAACACAGGCAGCAGCAGAGCCCATGGTGTAGGCTAAAAAGCAAATCTAAAGTTTTGATTTTTTCCAGCATGTTTTAGCTTTTGGGGGAGTCTACAAAATATCAACCAAAAGTGAATACAACTGTAGTTTAAAAAAATAATTCAAGTGTGTTTTTTGCTATGGTAGATTTAAATAGGCTATTGCACGAGGAAGCCCATACCCACAAGCCCGCACCTAAAATGAGGGTGTCTCTGTGACTCAGAGACACCCTCCTATGCCGATAAGCATTGCAAGTGAGTGAACTTTGTCAGTATTGCAAATGATTTTAGCCCATTGTCTCCATCTCAGATCTGGATGGCATAGAGGGCCAGCAATGATCATTAAAATGCCGGTATTGACTCCTGAAAAGCCAGTGTTGGCTGCTACAGGGGCGGTAGTGGGTCATGCAGGGCTAACACAGGGTGACCGCTTTACCTGAAGAGCTTATCCTTTGCCTGAGAGATCTAGAATACCCTATCTACCATTTTACTGGACAGAGGAATGGGTACAAACTGACCATCAGCTTTGGAAATTCAGAAATTTAGCAGGATATGGAAAGGCACGCTAGACGAGGGTCTATCAAATTTAATGCATGTCTTTGCAGTAGGTGCCGTTACCAGCTTAATGGATTTTCATGACTTTTCCACCTGACTGACTGATGTTACTTATTGCATACTTGACTGGCTGTACTTCACATTATGTAATTTCAATAAATGCCACTAGTTATATTGGTCATTTATTTCCTGTAGTCAATCCCATACAAGGCTGAACTTTGCCTATACTCATTGCATTGGTTTTGTGCTACCTACTTTTTCTTGCCATCATACACTCTAATGGATTATCACCCTAAAGCATACGGAACAAAATCGCATGTTATTGTACCTCAACAGCTTGACTGCTATGTCTAGGGTAAAGAGCTTTAATTGATTTAGTCGAGTCATAGAAAAAAATGGCCCTAGCCATGCCAGCATTTTACCGGAGAGAAGCAAAATACTTGAACTTAGTGGTGGATTCCATGGCAACTGAAGCCAGATACCACTACAGTACGCCATCAAGGACAGGAGTGGGAGATCGGTAAAATTTATCAGTGTGTTTGCTCTCAATGAGTATAAAGAGACCTTTCATTGTCTGTTACTCTCCAACTAACTCAACATGATGTGAAAAGGTGTTTGTAACCCTCATAAAAAAACAAGCTACCTTGAGAATACAACTATACGAAAAAATAAAAAATTGACAATAGTAGTATAATAGCAGCAGATTTGAATGCTGGTGTGTGAGGGAACGATAGTTCTCATGGGTACTAGTGCTTTTTTTCTGGCACCAAGTGTCCAGGAGAACCTGTGGAGTAAATTTTTGTGTACACTAGGTGTTGATATTCCGAGTTAACATAGTATTGTTTGATATTGTATATGATTATGATTACTTTTTAGGTATTGCACTGAACTGTACGATATTTATTATTTGCTATTTGATTGTTCTGGGGGTTTTCCTCTTGGTTTAGGTCTCAGCTGACGCATTATCTTGGTTTTCTGACTCGTTTGCTTGGGTAACAGGTTAAGTGCTACATTTGTTTGATGACAAAGGTAAATATAATAGTTAGTAGCGAGCATAATAGATTAAGTACATAATAGTTGAGTAGAAAACATAAGTGAACTGAATAAAATTTCTAATAAGTGAAGTATATCATGAGCAGAATGTATAAAGCATATAAACAGTCTTTTTAATATAGGATTAAACATGCAAGGCACCCAGAATTAGGGGGTGGAGCTTATCAGTCAATCTTACTGATTCATGATCGTGCAATGAGTAGCTCTAGTTCCTGGTCCTTATGGCTTGTGGTCCTTGGCTTTGGTCTTTGTCTGAGGACAGCTATGTTGCAAAGTCGGGCTCCTGCATCTTTGGTATCGATTTAGGTTCTCAGGCTATAGTAGTTCTTTCCTCACCGACCCGGTATAGGTTTGGTAGTGGCAATGCAGGGCCATTAGTGCATGCTGCAGGGCTGGCGGTAAATGCCGCAGGGCCGGTAGGGTTCCTACCAGCTGACTTGCTTGTGTTCTGGCTGTTCCAGGCTCTATTTAGGCGTGCCTGACACCCAGCAGTTGTCAGGGGGACCTTGCGCAATAGTAGTGATCACAAAATTCCACCACAATACTCTGTTATGCTCTATATGATGGATCGGCTGTGGAATTTTTTTGTACATATCCGAAAAAATTGCTGCGGATGTGAAAAGAATTCAAGCTAGCATTATCTTTCTATGAAATCGAGGTGTTGGTAGACTTGGTCATGCTTGACATGACACATTGTATTCACACTGCTGCAGCATTGGAAAATTTCGCCTCGCTTAAAATGGTGGAAGACAACATGCTGTTGCTTTTGGCAGAAAATGTCTTTTCTACCATGTTGTAACACCTTAACCTAAAAACAGCGATTGTGGTGGCTGAATTCAAGACATTTGATACAACTAGGTGAGTGATTTATTTTTATTAGTTAAATTTAATTTAATCTTTTACGAAATGATAAATGCCACAAGAATCTTAAAAGAACACATTATTATTTTCCCGGTCTCAGTAAAAGTTTACTACAAAAATATTACTTGGATTATGCAACTTATAAATTGACTACTCAGCAACAAACAATTATCAATTTCATTTAATCAATGATTATTCAACATAAACTTCCTCTACTACTCTTTGTCACACGCTTCATACGCTCCACCTATCATTATCTTTATCAATAACAAGTGTTATACATATGTTTTTTTGTTGCCCTGCTAGTACCTACTTTATCTATTACACTCATTACTATTTATTTTATCTACCATACTAATGAAATAAATGCAACACTTCACCCGTTACCTAAACAAACGAGTACAAAAAAAACAAAGGGAATGTGCCAACTGAGGTATAAAGCTGGAGGAAAGCTTCCAGCGTAATCAAACTACCGATTAATCTTGCAGGTGGGTGCAAATCTAACAAATATAATTATAACCATATTCAATACCAAATACTACAATGTAAACTATATATATATCAACACCTAGCACACAAAAATGTACTCTACAGGTTCTCCTGGACACTTCGGATAATTAATAAGGCACTGGTACCCAGGAGAACCGCTATTTCCTTTGACACCAGTATGCAGATCTGCTCCTACTATACTACTTAGGATACCTTGAAAGGCACATTAATCTGTTGAAAGTTTTCTATAGTTGTTAAGATGAAGGTGTAAACCAATTTACGAGCACGATTTAAAAAATCCTGTTTTCCTCAAGCCCATCTTTAGGAGTAAGACTTCACAATTTACTTCAACCCAAGTAGCTTTTTTATTTTTATCGCAAACTATTGCTGCTGTGATGTTTAGGTAAAAATTATTTACAAACTCACCATACTGTGGAGTCAACGATATTTTTGGGTTGGTCGCTGTTGTTGCTGCAATGTTAATCTTGTTTCTGATGACTAAAACCAACAAACAAGTAAATCAAGGAAAATTTATTAAATTTTTTCATTGAAAATAAGTTTTGTGACTTGTAAACAAGACTGAAAATAGCTAGTAGCACTCACAAGTTTTTTCAAACCAATTGCGATTTATGTATATGGAAACAGCTGCGGTGCCAAGAATAACTGCTGAGGCCAGACAAGAAACCAATATGGAGATGACATCACTGGTTAGAATGGTGTACACTGTTAAATAGTATGAACATAATCTACCGGTCAGAGTATGGCACCATCTTTTTGGCAAGAACTTTCAATATTTGAGACATATTTGATAATGCAGTTGAGGACGGCTGCCATGCGTCGCCATGTGCTGCCACTAAACACAATCCACAGGTGAAGCTCACTTGGAGGTAGAGCAAATTCAAAGGTTATTAGCTAAGTAGAAAATAAAAAGCACATTTTATTGATGAATGAAAAGAACCGTTCATCAGCCACCATTTTTAATGGGAAAAAGTGCTAAAAAATGGAAGAGCATAGCAAAATTTTGCTTAGCTCAACTCAACTAACCATCTTCAAAGGCGTTCGTTGTCTTTGCTGATACTTGGTCTACAAAATAGAACAATTTTTTCAGTACTACTGGATAAGCATCATAGGTTATATTTTTTGGCAATCCATCAATAATTTTTGTTTTTAAAGAAAAGGCTTCAACAACAGCTATTTTAGTGGTCCCGTAGTGTCAAGACAAACCATTGCAGATGTGATAAACTTGTTATGATAAATATTTTTAAGGGGTAGAAGTTTACACTCACGCTCTACACTTTTTAAGTATTTATGTTTTGTTACAATAAACTCGATCGATTGTGGCAAGTTTTATTATCATAAAAATCAAATGATAAGTGCGAAGTACATGACCTAGCAGCAGTTTTCACAGCCTTGAAAGGAGTTTAAAAAAAAGAAGATAATTTTTTCAATAAAAATACTTTGCCTAAAAGCCTTAATTGAAATGAAGAAAGTAAAAGCATTACTTTGTGAAATTGCCTGTTGATGTTGATTTAAAAATGAGTTTTTATAAACCATCTATTACAGATTCATTTAACCATAAAATAAGTTATGGTGATACTTGTGGATGCAGGAAACCAAGCCTCAAATTCAGACCGAATGATGCCGAGCATAGCACACAAAATCACGGTCGCAACTTTTACCTGTTTTTGTGATAGCTTGATCCATTGTAGTGTATGGTATCAGGTATGTTAAACTTCCAAAAACCCAAACTCTTTCGTAATAGGGGTCTTCATGAATAAATTTTGCTTCTTTGATTTGGCAGTTAGAAACATATTCACTGTCGGTGCCAAGGCTGTTGCTCTTTATACATAGAGTTGAGACAAACCGGGAAAGGAATTCGTAGACTTTGATAGTTTGAGCCCGTCTATCAGTAATTAAAAGGATTTTACTGGTCAAGAACAATAGTGTATAGGGGTGTCCAATAGTGGCTATCCCTACATTACCATCAATCGAGTGAGCGCCAGCACTAACCAACTTATCGGGTAGTAAGTTTCCATCTAGATCAGCTTGCCAAACTCCGTCAAAAGCAGCAAAAAAGAGTCTTCTGCCACGTGGATCAAAAGTTATGGAATTAACATTTCCAGGTATGGGTAGCAAGTTCTTAACAAAAAATCCATCCAATACTCCATTGGGGTTAAATTTTATTGTCCAAAGTTCTCTTTTATTATTGTAAATGTAAAACCTTTTGCGGTTTAATGGGTAGGAAATGATTTTGGTATTTCCACTGGTGGATGTGTATCCAGTTATTTCTCTGCATTTTACCTCTCGATTCAACTGTGGAACCACTAGTTGGCAAATGGAGCTGCTATTACTCAGCATTACCAAGATGAAAGTTTGGGTGGCTCTGAACACTGCGATGTTTGAAATAGTTCCATTGAGTTCGACCTTCTTCATATAAGATGAATCTTTCAGGTCGTATTGATAAATAATGTTTCGCTCGAAACAAACAAATTGATGTCCTATGGTAAAAACTTGTTGAGTATAATTGAGTAATGGAATGTCAAAAGGATACAAAGATATATTCCCAAAGGTAAATCTGAAAGAAGAGACATATTTAAATCGTGAACTAGCAATGAATAATTTTAATAACAGCAGTTTTCAAATTATGGACTTAGAAGTAAATAATGATTCATACAGGATATCATGTAGTAAAATAGGTTGGATGGTAGATCAATATTCTGTATGACACAGATTCATAATAGATATGCGGTTGTCTGAGAATGTTGATAAGAAAAAATATGTCATTTTGATTATCTCAAAATTGTCTTCTACTTTCACCATTTTTCAAAAACGTCTCAAACAGGTTTGGACTCTTTGAACGTGAGCAAAGAGAACTCTGTGCAAAATGGAGAATTTGAGCGATTTAAATATGTTCAGCATGTTTTTACTGTCAGAACTGCTTAAGTTACAAATATAATACTATCGACAGCGTAGTAAAACAAAACATATACCAAGCACTTACCTATTGATAGATGATGTGTGGAAAGTTCTGTCTATACAAGCTACTTGAGCGTTCAAGTAAAACTACAGCAAAGAAAAATCACGATAGATATTCTGTTCTTCATACACCACAGGTTTGATATATACAAGGTTGATCATTGACCAGAACTAATCATTTTTTAAGCTGATGGTAATATAAACATTTAGTCACAGGTAATATGTGTATTTGGAAAGTTTTCATTGCTGAAACTGACCTTTGACTTTACAATTGCGTTAATTGTTGAATGATAATCGACAAAACTTTAGTGAAATATTAAAGTTCTCGTAAAAGGCATTTTGTTAATCCATTGGCAGTAGTGGTAATTTTATGCAATATCCTGATAAAGGATTGCTCAGGAAAATTATTCGTTGGAGTTGTTCTTGCCAAAGCGCCAAAAATGTGCTAAATTCAAACTCTATTTTTTTCAGTCAGATAATGTGTAATTCAAGTGAAGAAAATTATTGTTTTTGCTGATTACAACCATGAGGCTGGGAATGCAAGCAGAATGCTGTGTTTCTCATTACAGAAACAACTTGGGAACAATAAAATGAATATCTTGATTTGATTTGAAAATGATTATCCCAACTAAAATGTTGCCATAGTTTTTTGAGGTATTGGCATCAGCATAATAGGAACAGAGCTCCAAAGGCTGGCTTAAGGACAATAGTATGCATATGTTTTGTTAGGAACTACGTTATACCCAGGAGAACCTGTCGGGTGAGTTTCTTGCACACCAGCTAGAACTGTAAAGGGTTGTTCAGCAGGAAGCATTTGCCAGACAAGACTTAGAGCTGCCTCTATCAAATAATGAAAGCTTAAGGGAAGTCTGGTATTGGAGCTCTTTCTGTCAAAACTGTTAGAAAGGCAACTGGCAAGACTAGTGAGAGTGTTCTTTGAAGTTATAAAATACAGGTATTAATCTTTCATACACACCAGGGTTGAAAGTCAGTTGCAAACCAATATCAAGTAATAGGAATATAAATGAGCAGCCCCCGTAAACCCACTCTAAGTGACAACTCTGAACTCTGGTTTTAGTTATCAAACTATTGCAAGATACTACAATTATTCCCAATAACAACATAATTTTATGCATTGAAATATTGTAATAATATTGTATTATGCTGACACAAAATAATATAGAAAATAACAGTTTAACAGCTTATCTATGGTACATCAGCTCGGTAATTTTTCTTTCGCATGTACAACTGAGCCAGTTTGGAGTGCTAAATTCGCATGCTGTCCTCGGGAAATCTCTTTTCCCCACTGAATTGTCATACACATAATGTTATGGCCAATGAGCTATTCCTTTAGTAGAACCCTCTTTTGCTAGCCAACTGTAAGTCGTACTTAGCTACACACATGCACAGCCTACTGCTAGTGGCTACAATGAAAATATATTTACAACACAATTATAATCTGGTTTGTACATTGTTTCGAGTTATAGTATTGCATTTGTCGGTAGGTTACATTTGATCGCAGTTGGTATATGAATTTGAAGATTGACTTGAGAATATAGTAAGAACACGGTGGAGGTAAAAATGTGTCACAACACACCCGGTTGCATTGCCCTGCTACCCAGAAAGCACTCTGTCCCTCAACAACTTCAGCTAAAGACGCTCTGGTACAGTTTGATTCATGTTCTGTTGTTGAAGGATCCACATCTAAGTTGTATGTTGCTTCCAATTTGACTGTATATCTGGTTAGGACTGCAGCAATCCTACCCCAAGAGGAGTGTGAAGTAGAGAGTGATAAAGTTGAGGATGAGGCACCTTACATTAAAGAATGACTTTACGAATGGCTGAGGGAAGCAAGACCCCACTCAGTGGAGAGAGTTGAGGCAGATTTTGGATGAAGCCACTCAACGAAGAGACTCTCTGATGCAGACATCCATGGGACACAGTTGCCAAAAGTGCATAGCCTGAGATGAGAGACAAAGAAACGTGCATCTGGTACAGCACTACATCAGGCACTATTGTTGGTGCACATACGCCAGCAAAAGCGGGGACTATGCATTCGCACCAGCTGAAGTTTGATGCTCCTGGCAACCTGCTTCACCATCAAAAGACTGGCATTATCTACACTCTAGACAGGCCTAGCCACACTTGCTTCTACTAGTTCGTACAGTGGGGAAATCCTGCCAATTTCACAAAGTGTACATGCACGCCCAGCTGGACTAAAGCTACCACCCTTTCCCCTGAGAAGAGAGAAGGATCTCCCAGGAAACACCCAGCAAAGAAACCATCAGTTGCTGTCAAGATCATTATCTTGGTTACACAAGACAGTAAGACAGATGACCCCACCAATAGGCTTTGACCAGCAAGCATCTTCAGCAGCAGTTGTGTCAAACCATCCGGTGTCTGAGAGCAAGCTAAGCAAACCAACTGTGCCTCGGCCATCCTGAAATTTTTGAAAGAAAGTAACAACCATGCACACGCCATCGAAACCTACCTAATAAACTTGGGAGAGTAGCTAAATCAGTTGGGGCAACTGATAATAAGGTAGCAGTTGTCAACTACTGATGTAAACCTGGCCAAGGTTGAAGCCAAACTAGTAATCACTGATAAGGAGTGGCTCAGAACCGGCAAGGAGATTTATTCTAAGGGTATTGTTTCTTATGATCTTATACATGCATATATTTACTTAAGAACATATGTCTCCAGTTGCCTGAGTTGCAACTTTCTCTGTACTATTATATATATGTAAATATATATTGAAACAAATACTCAATCAGTATTTTTTTACCCCACAAAATCTGTTCATATTATTTGTAATTGAAAGCCAGGAGATGACTTTTAACCGAGAGATGTAATTGAGAGAATTTTTTAGACAAAGGCTGTAAACACTTGTATGTACAAGCACTTACCTAACAAACACTTACCAAACACTTACCAAACACTTACCTAACTATGAGACTATGATGAACGAGTTCAAACAGCCGAAATAGTGCCCATTCTTACTCTACTCGAAGACACCAGCAAGAGTTACATCAATCGCATCAAGGGCAGCCCTGAACATTGTCTCCACCAGCTAGCCCATAGCTATACTCCTACAGCCCCACCTCGGAGATCTGCCCGCCTAGATCTACCTATACCACCATCCACTCGAACCGAACTCCGATCAAAGTGTCCGCTCATTTTCTATCATAACGTTTAAAGATCACTCTCTCTCGATTCCACTTTTTTGTTTTTATATCCAAAGATCAATAATAGATTTTGATTAATTTTTAAAATCTCTGATCAAATATAAAGTTATAGTATAGTATAGGCTGTCTCTGTGGGTCAGAGACACCCCCTGACAATGACTAACATGAGTAACAGGTGTCTGGTTGACCTGTTACAGGGACCTGAGAGAGTGGTGCAGCCTTGCCTGTAACAAATACAAGGCAGAGCCAGTAGTGACCCCTGTCGGGCAGGTAGAGACTTTACAGGGCTGGTGGTAACTGTCACTGAGCTGTCACAAGATGGCCGCTTAATCTGAGTAGCTAGAGATTAGCCCAAGAAACCCAAGAAACCCTATCCACAACTATATCAACCTAAAGAGTGGAAACCAGTAGACCACAAGCTATAAGAACCTTGCAATCTTTCCAGGAGACAGAACAGCACCTCCAAACATTTTATTTCCTTTGCTTGCCA
Organism: Cryptosula pallasiana; assembly: GCA_945261195.1. Taxonomy (NCBI): domain Eukaryota; kingdom Metazoa; phylum Bryozoa; class Gymnolaemata; order Cheilostomatida; family Cryptosulidae; genus Cryptosula; species Cryptosula pallasiana. Next base: position 53,884,056 of record OX183131.1, on the reverse strand, counting down.
TCTATCTTATTGTATACCCATTATAGCTGTGAGGTATTTGTATCTGGTTTTTATGAGTTGTCTAATCAACTCCTGTACACATTCTAGGCATTTCATTGCCTATGACTAGTTATACTTCCTGTTTTCCAGCCTATACAAGGCTGCATTCCTGATATATCATTTGTATTTGTTCGCTGTGTTTACTCCTACCATTATACTCTAGGCGGTAGCCTCCCTATAGCAGTACAGAATATAATCATATACATTTGCACACAAATAACAGGACTAGTATGTCTGAGCCATGGGCTCTGCCTTAGTTGAAGAAGTCATTGAGCAAGTGGCACTGGCCAAACTAGTTGTGTCCCTCTGAAAAGAGGTGGAGTAATCAAGTATAATAGCTTTTCGTGGTACCAAACTAAAATCTACTACAATATTGAAAACTTTTGTGCAATCCAGGATGTCCACCAAACATTTAACCTGGTGCACAAAAGCACTTCTTGGGTTCACAACAATTCTAAAGTGGTGCTCAAGAATACAAGCAATCATGAGACTGGGCTATCTTTAGAGGGAAAGAAAACAGTCAGAAGCTCTTACCGGAGTTTTACTTAAACTTTTGAATCAAAACACCAACTATGATCCAAACAAAACATGCACAAGTTTTCGATACCATAATTCATACTAATTTGCAATTGGGGATCTAAATGTATCACCTGGTGTACAGAAACACACCTAACGGGTTTTTCTGGCATTCGTGCTAGTGATCAAAGATGCACATGCGCACATGAGAGCTCGCTTGTCTTCAATTGATTTGCTCTTATTATGCTGCGATTGGTCATGAGTAGTAATATATGAGCAGATCTCCCTACCAAGTGTTTTTTGTGGATTAGATCTTGGAGTTGAGGCAATGAGTTACGACGTTGGATGAATTCGCCGAGTTTATATTGTATTTCATTTGAGTGGCATTTGAGTGGCATTTGAGTGGCATTTAAGTGGCATTTGAGTTTTGATTATTTTTTTACTTATTTTGAACTTATATGACATATAGATTTTGAATGTATGGCATTCAAGTTTTGATAATTATTTTACATAACTCGAACTCATATGATATTTTGAGAGAGAGAGGAGAGAAGAATGAGGAGATATAACTACATTGAATCAATATATGATTATATACATTTATTACATAATAAGTAGGAAAATATTCTTGTATAATATAGCTAGAGTTAGTAAATACTAAGTAGTACAGAGCACTACAACTTGTAATGACAATCATGAATCAATATATGATTATATACATTTATAACATAATAAGTAGGAAAATATTCTTGTATAATATAGCTAGAGTTAGTAAATACTAAGTAGTACAGAGCACTACAACTTGTAACGACAATCAATACATAGTCTTTTTCTTTACAATGTCGTCATTGTTGTACTGATGTTATAACTTAGGAAGTAAGACTTCTGTTCTATGTACTTTTGATTCCATAATGAACTAAAATAAAAAGTTATGTATTAGTATAGGATGATTAAACAAAAATGTAAAATAAAAACATGAATTTGAATTATAGTTCTTTTTACATTAGTTAGTTAACATTATATAGTAAAGGGAAGTAACTCACCAAGTTATATTGTTCGGTTTGTTTTTTCTTGAGCATAATTTTCATCAACTGTTTTTGATTCTCTCTCTTCTATCTAAAGCAAAACAAAAAACAATTGCTTTATAAATAAATTCTATCTAATTGGAAGTATTACTTATATCAGTTAGTTTACATTAAATAAAAAAATACTCACTAGGTTGTGTTGTCTGACTTGCTTTTCTTGAATATAGTTTTCACCAGGGGGTGTTGGTTCTCTCAAAGATGTAGAAGATGTGTTTCCCGCTCCCATTGAAAGCACTAAGACCTTGTTCTCAACAACCTCATCTGTAGTAAAGTACTTCATCTGGTTGGAATCATCAAGTTTGTTGGATAGGTTTTGAGCCGTTTCTATCGCTTGTAATGCTGTGAATGTGATTATATCATGTCGATGATAACCAAATCTACTAACTTCACGATTTCTTACAAGTATGACTCCTGTTCCAATTCGTTTGACGTCGCTAGCATGTTTTTCAGGTATATATAGAACTCCCATCATCAAACCATCGTATTGCAAACATCTGTAGTTTACCAGTAGCGCATCCATCACCACTTCTCCATTAGATAATGTTAACTGAGTTGATATTTGAGGAGATTCAAAACTGATTACACTCCCAACAGCAAATTGAGAGAGTGTTGCGATACGAACCATACTGATCAACTGACTAGGTGTTTTTTTTTATTAATCTACTTAGCTGTTTAGCTTCCTCAAGGGGAATATTGGATGGAAAGTTGATAGGGTGAAAGATTGGAAGCTTGTCTGAATCGAATCCCATAAAAACCACCAGTTTTGGAACATCCGGTTGTGTTGGAGCTAATTTGTTATAATCCTCATTTCTCACCATGGACCTCACTTGTCGTCTGTTGCCAAATGTTTCGACATTGTAGCGGATAATGCATAAGTTTTTATACACATCCTCAGCTGGTCTTTCGATGGAGATTATCTCGAGAAGTGATGGTGTTTGATTTAAGTGAAGTGGTTGAAACCTTCCAATCATTACTCTGTCATTGGTATCGCAAGAATTGAGCAAACTAGCAGCATTTTTTGACAAGCAGGAAAGATGAAAAAGAGATGGTGCTTTCAAAGTCCAAGCATAGTCAATCGTTTTATTTCTATCCGAATCCCATGGCTTTGGTCGAACTGTTTTCAGTTTCCTTTTTATTATATGTGAATCAGGAGGGATATTTTCTTTATCATCAGAGTATGGTTCGAATGTTGAGAGAAATGAGGTATTACGGTCTTCATTCATATTCAGAGCGTTCAGTGAAAAGTTGGAACTGAAAAGAGAGTAAAAAATATGTAACAGATGGTTGGAATTTTGAAAAATATTTGAAAAGAATAAACTAACTAGATATTTATAAAATAAACACATAATCAAAACCAAAATAATTTTTCTGATGTGTTATGGTGAAACTATTTGATCTTTTATTAATATGTTGGAACTGAAAAGAGAGTAAAAAATATGTAACAGATGGTTGGAATTTGAAAAATATTTGAAAAGAATAAACTAACTAGATATTTATAAAATAAACACATAATCAAAACCAAAATAATTTTTCTGATGCGTTATGGTGAAACTATTTGATCTTTGATTAATAAGAACAAAATATTAAAACATAAAATTAACTTTCTGAAGTATTATAGTAAATCTAGTTGAAGTTTTCTATCAATATATGTTAAAGAATTATTTAGCGATTCTCACCTTATTGACTGAAAGTCTTTCTATAGTTTCAAGTAAATGTAGTAGTTGGTGTGTAGATGTTGCTTCCTTGCTAGCTATTGTAGAACTGGATGCTTTCTGTGTGAAAACACTGGTTCTTAAATAGCTAAAGCTCTACCAATTAACCCTATGAAACCTTCTTTATAATATATCTATGACTCAGCAGTTTTTCACGCGATATTCCCGCGAAAGCATTGGTTTTAATTCGCGTGAAAATTATTTTTTTACTCCCGCGAAAGCAACGGTTTTATCCCTATTGAAATAATTGTTTTATTCCCGCGAAAGCATTAGTTTGTATTCGCGTGAAAATAAAATATTTATTCCCGCAAAAGCAACGGTTTCCATTCGCGTGAAAATAAAATATTGCTTCCCGCGAATACAAACCAATGTATTCGCGGGAAAATAAAATTTCTATTCCCGCGAAAGCAACGGTTTCCATTCATGTGAAAATAAATTATTTATTCCCGCGAAAACATTGGTTTGTATTCGCGTGAAAATAAAATATTTATTCCCGCGAAAGCAACGGTTTCCATTCGCGTGAAAATAAAGTATTTATTCCCGCGAAAACATTACTTTGTATTCGCGTGAAAATAAAATTGTTATTCCCGCAAAAGCAACGGTTTCCATTCGTGTGAAAATAAATTATTTATTCCCGCGAAAACATTGGTTTGTATTCGCGTGAAAATAAATTATTTATTCCCGCAAAAACATTGGTTTGTATTCGCGTGAAATTAAAATATTTATTCCCGCGAAAGTAACGGTTTCCATTCGCTTGAAAATAAAGTATTTATTCCCGCGAAAACATTACTTTGTATTCGCGTGAAAATAAAATTGTTATTCCCGCGAAAGCAACGGTTTCCATTCGTGTGAAAATAAAATATTTATTCCCGCGAAAACATTGGTTTGTATTCGCGTGAAAATAAATTATTTATTCCCGCAAAAACATTGGTTTGTATTCAGGTGAAAATAAAATATTTATTCCCGCGAAAGCAACGGTTTCCATTCGCGTGAAAATAAAATGTTTATTCCCGCGAGAGCAACGATTTCCATTCGCGTGAAAATAAATTATTTATTCCCGCGAAAACAATGGTTTCCATTTGCGTGAAAATATACTAATTATTCCCGCGAAGGATTGGTTTGTATTCGTGTGAAAATAATTTTGTTATTCCCGCAAAAGCAACGGTTTCCATTCATGTGAAAATAATGCTGATTCATAGCAGTGCAACATAAGCTATATAAGAAGCACTGTTTTCATACAGAAAGCATTCACTTCATCGTTAGTAACTGAAGGAACAAGATCTACTACATCATCATCTACTACAGCACTCCTTCTTCATCATTTGAGTTACATAGGAAACAGCTGAAGTTCAAACAACTATGTGTATAATTCATCTAATTCAAAGAAAAACAAGTCTTCATTTGTGATGTAAGTATTTATATTTTGTTTTGATTGTAATCAATTTAAACGTGGAGACATTTTCTGAACAAAAAACAAGATTATTCACTATTTAAGATATCAAAAAATGCTGTATGTAAGTTTTAATTATGTTTATTCTTATTATTTCAGGGCTTCAAAATGAAAAAAGTACTCCTTCTTCATCCGAATTTTATAAAACGCAGCTCTCAAGTTCAAACAACTAGGAATATCATTCATTTTAATTCAAAGAAAGACAAGTCTTCATTTCTGATGTAAGTATTTACATTCTATTACAATAGTAATCAATTCAAGTATATTGAAAAAAATTGAAACCTTAGTCTTTTTTTATTTTTTGCTATAAAGCATTATCATTTTTTTTTAGAATAACAACGAACTAGATTAAAGGGAAAGAACTTTCAACTTGAGTAATAACTGAAGCTACTACTTGTATTATATATAAATAATGTGTCGAGTAACAAACAACAGATATGTAGCAAACACTATTTATAATGAAAAAAACGGAATGCAAAAAACTCGGAATTGCTTTGAAAATACTAAAGACTGTGCTGAATGGATAGATGATAGTTTACTCGTTACTTCGTCGTTGTTTTTACAACGAACTTTTCCTGATACCACTGCAATAACTTATGTCGTCGCAACTTATCTGGATAATCACTGTAGTCTTTTGTCATTAAAATTACAAAAAACTATTGCGCAACTTTCCCCAACGGACTTTTTCAAGTTCATTTACAATGAACTCTCTTTTTATGAAAGAGAGGCTTTAATGCTTGATGAAAGTATCGAAGAAAATCATTTCTTACAAATTGGAGACGAGTAGGTAAACATTGTGGTAAAAACATGTCTGGAGCTGGTTTCTATAACCTTGAAAAAGACAACGCTGTTCGATGTGTTTTTTGCCAAGGGGTATTACTAAACTGGAAGGATGAAGATGAACATCCGATGAAAGAACATGCTAAAAGTTTTCCGTTTTGTCGATTTGTTAGAGGATTTAACACTCACAATTGTGTGTATAGACCTAGGAAACTACTTGCAGATGAAATGAAAAACATCTCAATTTTCAAAAGTTATACGATGGAAGAACAAAAGACCAGAAGAGGAGATTTAACTGCAGAAGTATTACCTCTAGGTATATCAATTGATCGTACTGACACACCACATTTTGCTACTGAAACATCTAGAGAAGACAGTTTCAAACAGTGGAAGGGTAAAGTCTGCATGAAACTCCTTTCCAATGCATGTTTCTACTATACTAAGTTCGGAGAGAGTGTAAAATGCTTCTTTTGCTCAGGTGAACTTAAAGAATGGGAAGAGAGCGATCTACCGTGGGAGGAACACTGTCGATGGTTCCCAGACTGTTATTTTTTACTCGGGAGTAAAGGTGAAGAGTATGTTGAGGATGTTTACATGCGAACGGAAAAAGGCAAAAGATGTAAGCGACGGGTTGAAAAATATCGAGAAAAAGTAAAACAAATAACGCACAACAATGACACCGAAGAAATGAAACTTATTTGCAAAAAACTAGGATACAGTCAAAACGATATTGAACAAGTTTTAGTGTTAAATAGAAAACCTTTTGAGCGAATAGGTTTTATGATTGAAGCCTTACATGCTTTTGAAAATGATTTTACATCTGTTGAGAATTCGTCAACACTGTTAAAAAATAATGCTAAATCAATTGATTCGTTAAAAAAAGATAAAGATCAAACTAAGCAAAGCAAACTCGCTCAATGTGTGTCTGAGACGCATGAAAAAAAAGTAATTGCAAATCATATCTCTCTTCCATGTGGTCATCTCATTTACTGTAGTGAGTGTAAGGAAAAAGCACTTACTGAATGCTCATCAGAAGTAAAACCTTGCCCAATCGATGGTTGTCAGGTTGAAATTAAAGCATTTATGAAGATCTACATGAGCTAGCATAACAATTAACCTCAAAAAAAAAGAAAAAGTAATGAATGGTTAAATAGGTATTTCAATTTGAAAACGTATCATTCGCGTTTTGTAATTTAACGGAATAACAACAAATATGATACGTGTTGAAGACTTTGCTCACCAAGAAGCTTCCGATGCTATAGGACCTAAGACTTTTTTGGCTGAGGTTTCTGATGAAATGTTGAGGATTTATTTTACGGAGGAATGTGTATACTGTGTACTAGGAGGGAGTTTTTACAAGCAAGCAACCAATCTATCGCTACTAAACTGTTACTGTTCACACGTTGATGACAAATGTATCACTTGTAGAAGATATGCTGAAATGGTTGAAGGTGCTACACCTACCAAAAAAGAATTGGGTGATGCTATCGACTGGATTGATAGAAAACAAGTTTTGAAAAATGCTAAAATGGGTTTTTTGGTGCATGACGAATGGATTAATGCTTTTTTGGATCTTTCCACTGATGATTTGAAGTCTCCCTTTTTGTTAACAAATTTGAGAGCACGATTAAATCTCTACCTATTACCTGCTAGTCAGAGCAAACTGGCTTATCAACGTCTAAAGGATAAATTACTTGCGATAGCGGAAGGATATCCATACACTCATACTCTTGATGAAAAAGAAGACTCAGTCAACCCGATAATAACTATTGATTCGACAAATATATCTGAAGACTCATAAAAGAACTGTTACAAAAAAGTTGCTTCATTTATCTCTGAACTACAGCAGAAACATGAGTGGAAAAACTCAAGGATTCAAGTCAATTGGTACATTGGCTGATTTTGTTCCTGAGTTCATAAGGACTCATTTTGAACACATTCCTTTAGAGCGTTCGAATCCTCTTTTTGTTCAACTCATCACCGAAGAAGTATTTTATTTTGTGTTAGGATTCAATCTAGTTCGTAAATCAATACAAAGCATGCTTTTGAGCTGTAATTGTATTTCAAGAGCAAATCCTCTCGAATGCTTAAACTGTTCTAGGAGCTTTGATCCAAAAGTATGCTGTCCGCAAGCCAAGTTGATAGATTTTCAAGATCTCAAAAGAGCGATCGAACTGATTGATATAAAGCAATGTTTGAAAGATGCTGAACTGGGTGATTTGATAGATATTTCGATTTTAAGAGGTTTGACTTCATTTCGCTGGACAGGAACACACGTTCTTTTGTCTCAATCTCGATTGAAACCATACTTACATTTTGGTAACCACTTTGATGAGATTGTTTCACATCTTCAAAATCGGTTGAGAGAGCTGAACAAGCCACTAGCCACTTACGTATAAATAGAAAAAACATCAAGAAAGAAAGTATTCAACTTTCAACACTGAAAGCAAAAACATTTTAAAAAATGAGCTGCGTATTTATCTTGCTACTGGCACTAACATTTCCCAATGTTAGTGGAGTATTCTATACCAATGAAATTGATGAATGTATAGCCGGAGCTATGGATAAAAATGATGTCTTGGTTTTTTCACCTTTCGAAAGGACTATACGATATAAAGATGAAAATGGAAAAAACTGTGTGCGACTCTACCCTCCTGACTTATTATATTGTGGTTTTTTCATCCCTCAAAGCGCTTCTTGGATCTGCAAGGACACAACTTCTACAGATTCTGTGTCTTGTGATACTACAATAAAATACGTTTTGAATCAAGAGGAATGTGAAATGGGTATTACAAATAATACGGAAGGACTTACTCAAAATACAAAAGTATATCGAAATGGGGGTTTATGTGCATTTCAATACAACCGCAGACGTCTGATCTGTCCAATAAGAAGACAGTTTGAGACGTTCAAATTTGCATGCATGCAATGCGCTCATTCCAATCATTCGATCAAAAAGGAGCCTACAGATACCCCGACCTGCAATACACCAACAAAATACACTCTGAATCAGGAGGAATGCGCAATAGGGGTTGAAAATAATACGGAAGGTCTTACTCAAAATACAAAACTATTTTGGAATGATGAATTATGTGTATTTGAATACAACACCTCACGTTTGATTTGTCCACCAACAGAAGAGTTTGAGACAACCAACTTTGCATGCGTGGAATGCATTCATTTGACCAACGAGAAGCCGAAAATAGCTACTGTCATCACTAACATCAATGGTATTGAAGGTGTAAATTTGTCATTTTCGAGTTTTGAAAGTTTGAAATCTATTCAAAACAAGATTATCATCAGCATCACATGTCAAGGAGATAACAAAGACAAATGCAATCCCAAAGTTATATATATAAAACTTTATTTGGAGCATATTAACCAAAGTTCACCGAAATGCAAGACAGTTAACTCTAGATGATGAAAGCATAAACTAGGTTAAAAGTCTCTCACTCTGAATAAAAATGAGATATCGAATCTATCTCCTATTATTCCCAATCCTAAGCGGTTATTGTCTTGTAACAGAGATTAAACCATTCACTTTATCTCATAGAGCGTCCGGATGTCTTCAGGGAATTCTTAATATGGAAGCGATTGATTCAGTAACTCGTATTTTAAGAAAAAACTTAAAATATCGTATGCAAAGACTTACATGTTTCATGGAACCTACTCTCCGACGTAGAAGCTGTGACACTTATGATATGTGGCCTCAACACTACTTTGTTTGCAAAACTGATGAAGCTTTAAATTACATCCGTTTATATGATGAGGGAACACTACCTACGGTTCGAAGAATAACTTCAATAATCACCATAACTCCGCAGACAACAACAACAAAAACCACAAACAAGCCAGTAGTTCCAGCTTTATCACCATCAATTTCATCTCTTCCACAAGCTCTGGGTTTAGTCGATTTAATTTTGGAACAGCCGAGCCCTACAAACTCTACTATACACAATTCTGAAGAAATCGAAACTACTACTGATTGTGTGTGTGATAGATACATCATATGCGAAAACAATTCAGTATCAATTACAAATTCAACACCATCGATTTATAGAGTTTTTATTTATAATGATTTGGAGGGTTTTTCAAAACTTTCTCTGTCTATATCGGAAAATAGTAAACTTAAACTTGAAGAAAATCTTCTCATCATCATTGAACCTGAATGTGATGATATTTCTTGTAAAGTCATCAAATACTTTACAAATTAAAAAGTTTTTATAGACTTCAACTCTATATATTCAACTTATTACGCTCTATTATGATATCTATTTTATTACATTCTCCAGTATGATGATTTTCTCAAAATTTAAGAATGTCAATAAAATTAGATATAATGTTTTCTATTGCAATTATTTAACCATCTAGAGAGCTAATTTGATGATGTTTTTTCCAAAATTTTATACAGAAATAGTCATAAATAAGCACATAATTATCCATATATTAATGAATGTATAAAAAAAGTCTGTGTATTGGTTGTCATTACAAAACCTAGTGCTTTGTATTACTTACTATTCACTGACTCTAACTATCTTATATGGGGAGATTTTTCTTACTTATTATATGGGGAGATCTTTCTTACTTATTATACAATAAATGTGTATAATCATATATTGATTCATTTTTAATCAATGTATTTATTTAATGTAGATATAACTCCTCTCTCCTCTCTCCCAAGATAACATATGAGTTCAACTTACAAAATCTCATCTCTCCTCTTCCCTCTCCCCTCTCTCTCAAGTAACCAGAATTATCAAATTCATTTATATACAATGTTAAAACTATCAAAAAAATCAAATGCCATACATGCAAAATCTAGCTGCCATATGAGTTCAAATTAAGTAAAAAAATAATCAAAACTCAAATGCCACTTAAATGCCACTCAAATTCCACTCAAATGAAATACAATATAAACTCGGCGAATTCATCTAACCTCGTAACCCATTGCCTCAACCCCCAGATCAAATTCACAAAAAAACACTTGGTAGGGAGATCTGCTCATATATTACTACTGTCATGCAATGTACAAGGACACCAGTGTGTGTGTGACAATAATAAATGTCTAATCGCTGTATTTTTGGTAGTGGCCTCGAAACCGCACTATCTTATTTCAACTACAACCACAAGAATACAGAGCGATGAAAGTTTTATTTTGTTAATAACAATTATGATAACAACTTTTCCAGGCATGTTGAACATTTTTTCCGGAAAAATTGCCTCAATAATTTTTAATGATATGAAAAAACATTATGATATATACTACTTTCACCAATTTTGTTACTGATACTATAGCTACTCATGTGCTGTTATCATAACTGCTTGTTTTAATTTTAATATTAAAAAACTTGTTTTCTTTTTCAGCCAAATTTTGTTATTTCTAGACAAATTATGTAAATTCTAGCCTAATAACAACAACGACTTATTCACTAAAAATTGTTTTTAATAGATAAAGATTAATAGTATACAGAAGTTTATAGTCATCATTTTAATGATGATGTATTGTTGGCTTTCATAAATCACAAAAGGCTGTTATGATACCTTGGGACAATAGAAACCAAAAAACACAGTTAAATATCAAATAAGGTTATGTTTTTTTTTACTTTTAAACATTCAAATTATTCCAGACAAAACCGTTTAAACTGCATTTGAAAGTGCTTTTCCACACCACTTTTTTCAAGGCCGAGAAATTGGAAAAGGGAAAACGCATTTGAAATTTTTATATTTTCCGAAAACAGCCTGACACTCTTTGAACAAGCAAAATGAATCACTAGATTTCCATGCGTCAAAGTTTTGACGAATTTTTGGATTTTTCAAATCTTCGAAGGATGGAAGTCCATGAAAAGTTCGAAGTTTTCAAAACTCTGAACTTTTCACAGCTCCGATCTCGATGGTGGAATTTTTCAACAGTTCGATGATACAAAACTGCGAACTTATGACGATAGGATCATGGAAGTTGAAAACTTCGTAGTTTTCAGGATAATAAACTATTTAATTAACAACATTAGTGAGGATCACCAGAAATTAATTATTATTTATGTTTAATCTGAATGTTCTTCCTCCATGGAAACAATATTGAGAAAATATAAGGTCCTCAGCATCATGTTAATAAATAATAAAAAAGTAATAACCAATGAAATTGTAATAATAATAATAATAATAATAATAATAATAATAATAATAATAATAATAATAATAATAATAATAATAATAATAATAATAATAATAATAATAATAATAATAATAATAATAATAATAATAATAATAATAATAATAATAATAATAATAATAATAATAATAATAATAATAATAATAATAATAATAATAATAATAATAATAATAATAATAATAATAATAATAATAATAATAATAATAATAATAATAATAATAATAATAATAATAATAATAATAATAATAATAATAATAATAATAATAATAATAATAATAATAATAATAATAATAATAATAATAATAATAATAATAATAATAATAATAATAATAATAATAATAATAATAATAATAATAATAATAATAATAATAATAATAATAATAATAATAATAATAATAATAATAATAATAATAATAATAATAATAATAATAATAATAATAATAATAATAATAATAATAATAATAATAATAATAATAATAATAATAATAATAATAATAATAATAATAATAATAATAATAATAATAATAATAATAATAATAATAATAATAATAATAATAATAATAATAATAATAATAATAATAATAATAATAATAATAATAATAATAATAATAATAATAATAATAATAATAATAATAATAATAATAATAATAATAATAATAATAATAATAATAATAATAATAATAATAATAATAATAATAATAATAATAATAATAATAATAATAATAATAATAATAATAATAATAATAATAATAATAATAATAATAATAATAATAATAATAATAATAATAATAATAATAATAATAATAATAATAATAATAATAATAATAATAATAAATAAATAATAATAAATTACTATTATTTATTTATATCAGAGTTTGACAACTAACAACTACTTATTTAGTATAAGGTTGTTCAGTTGGCTTTGAAAAGTCATACATACACCGGTTGATAAGTCATAAAACACTCATCATCTGTGCTAGTAATTAATTTTAGACCACAAGATTTGAAATGTAAACAATTTGGTGACAACACACACACACTTGTTGTCGTTTCAATAGAAACTGCTCATCTCTCGCCGCAACAATACCATGACGTTGTAGCCGCCAAATCACTTATACTCTCATTGCGTAGTTATCCTTTCCTTGGGGTAGACAACTCTGCATAATTCTTCCAAAAATTCGTATAATGGAAGTTAGGCAAATCAAAACTTCGAAGTTTTCAACAATCCGTTGTTGAAAACTCCTTCGAAACTTCGACGCATGGAAATCTAGTGAATGAGAGCAGATCAATTGTTTAATCAGAGTTCTCTTGAGCTTGTATAGACTCGAAATGGGACAAAATTTTTGTAATTATATTTCTCCCAGCCGTAGGGGTTATTTACAAGTAGTGATGCGTTAAAGAAACTGTTTAAATATATAGTCTTGAGGCTGACAAAATAGGAGGACCTCTATAGAGTCAAACCAGGCTGAATGAGTCAAATGAAGTGCCATACCATTAAATGAACAACTTTGCATTTCGCCAGCCACAGAAAACAGTCAACTTTTTGCTGCCCAAGACTAACAAAATTTCTTGAATGTTGAGCTATTTGTGCCTGTATTTAAAAATCGCAATGTATTTTTGCTTTCTTCGCTATCTTAAACTGTCTGGTTTATTAGTGAGTTAGAAAATATTATCTCATAGGCTTGTTACTTTTCATGTGTGGAATGCATGAAAGCTGAGATCTTGCACAGCTCAATAGTGAACCTTTGGATTGTTGTGACTTTGCAGCTACCAATGGAAGAAAATACAAGAGGTCTGTAGATATGCTGGTTTTCCACCAGGATGAGTTCTGAAAATGAAGAACATTGGAGCGAAGTTGTGACCACTGAATTGTTGGTTATTTAGCCCGTGGGAAATGCAAACAGTTTCAGTTCTAGAAGCTGCGAAATTCCATTACGATATTAAGTTATCATAACAAGTTTTTTGCTCTACGGGGTGCTTTCTCAAGTCAGTGCCAATTTTGTTGAATTTTTAAGGATTTTTTGCTGCATAGTCAAGGGGATGTCATCATGCTTACTGTCCCTGCTTATATCTTAACATAAAAATTTATAAAGTCCTGTTGATTGCTATTTGTAGCTGCCAAATGCTAATCACCTGAATGCTTTTCAACATAATTTAGACCAAGCCTCACTTGAATTAGTATAATCATTTGGGCCAAGCCTCATGTGGACATAGCATCATCTAGACCTAGCCTAAGTAAGACATAACCTCACTTGGACATAGCCTCATTTTTACATCGCCTCTTTAGGACTTAGCCTCATTTGGAAGTGGACTCACTTAGTCATAGCCTCCTTTGGATCGAGTCTCATTTGGACATAGCGGCATCTGGACGTTGCCTCACTTGGATTTAGCCTCAATTGGACATTACCTCATTTGAACTTAGCCTTGTTTAGACATAGCTTGATTTTGACTGAGCCGGACTTGGACATAGCCTTATGTGGACCTAGTGCAGCAAGTTTACGTAAAAAGAAAACTATGCTTCATATTAGTTGGGTGCTGAATATTTTATCACTTGGTTATTTAGTTAAAATTTTTCAATGTTGTAATTTATTGTGAAAGAAAGGGGAATGATAGCATGGAATCATGCCTTAACAAATTCAGAAGTATGATTTTTCTCAACAATTGCATTATATTTGTTATCTATGTTATGTATATGCTAGTGAAAATATAATTTTTTATTTCAGCTTGAAAGGTTTGCAGCAAACTAAAAGCAGTTAATATGTGCTTATAAAAAGTCAGGAAAAGTTGATGATTAAATTCTAAAAAAACAACAATAGCCCATTATGATTGCTTGTAGTAGACATACAAAAAGTAGTAATGAGTGAAAGAAAAGATGAAAACTTTATGAGCAACAAAGATTTTGCTTTGCATAAATTTTCATCCTCATCACGTTTTCAATCTCACAATTTTTTTTTAAAACCAGGGCATTGCTTGGACAACAACATACTAGCCGATAAACATATAAATTAGGCGTTGAATTGGAAATGATGTGGTAGAATTGTATGAACAAGGCCTATAAAAACTTACATCTACATGCCTTGGCAAGTGTATATAGAGTGTCTCTGTGGATCAGAGACACACCCTTGCACTGAGTGAAACCACCAACAGGTGACTGGATGCCCTAGCAACTAGCGCCGAGTTGATCGGTAACATCAATTCAGTATTATACACTCTGTAGGGCCAGTCTTGACGTCTGCGCGGTTACTGATCCTTACAGGGCTGATATGGAGTCATACTGGGCTGACATAATATGTCTCACTAGTGAGGATACAAGAGAATTTGAGGAGACTGTATTGAGCACTGTATTACCATAGGGAGTGGACACAAGCACACCAAGTCGGGGGAGGTCCAGAAAGCCTACCAGGAGCTGGAGGACGATCTATCTTCAACTTTTACTATCGGACACCCTTTGTTATTTAAATATGTATGCTGTATGTTAGTGGTCAGTATTTTAAACTCTCTCGTATTATTTGTGGAATTACTTCCTGTGTACCTGTTTGGTTGAATGCTATATTCTAGCCATCTGATTGGGTATGACAATAGTGACTTCCTAAGCTCCAGCCTATATAAGGCGGGTTCTTTTCATTATCCTATGTACCCGTTTGTGTATTGCCTACCTGCCCTATCCGTTGTACTTTAGCAGATGTTCATTTTAGACCTGCACACTTACAGCTGGACTGATGACTCTGAGCCGAGAGCTCACATCTAATTGATGAAAATATTGTACAAGTGTCACCAGCCAAACCGGCAGTGTCACCTCTGGAGAGAGGCAGAATTTTTTAGACTACTTGCATTTTGTGGTTAACAGGCCATATTTACTAAAACTAGACCATATAAAAGTATTGTAACTAGCCAATAGATTTTAGCGCACACTCCATTCGACTCAATCAATCAATATTTGAAAATTAGTTTAGTGGCCCTAACTGGCAGAAATATACATAATTCTCAAAGATCTGCCATCAACCCATTGCTTATTTTACATGGCACTAGAAACAACGGTCATCAGTTAATGTTGAAGAGATTTTGGGAGGCAGTAGTTTTAATGCACTCATAAGATTTCATCTAACTTTATTATACTTACTGCAAGCGCGATACAAAAACTGGGTTCGGCATTTTGTATCATCATTGAGGTAGAATTTATTTTGTTGTAACTTTATCCAATCCAAAAAAATTTCTCCACATTTTTTAAATGATTAAGATACCAGTATTGCAATAATATCCATTGCTGTTCTAGTGCACTATCTTACTAAGGTCATTGATTATACAAACAAGTTCATAACGTCTATCGTCAAAATGTTGTCAGTGTCTGCAATTATTAGATTCGTGGGCTTAGTTTTCGTTTTTATTATATGAAAACCTGTAAAAACCTGATGAAAAATGGTAATTTGATGCCTCAGACTTTTAAATTGGCTAACGATTGAGTTTGGTTTTTAACACAGTTTTGCCTAAAAATTTTCAAAAAAATGTGTTCACCTTGGCTTGTTGTTGGTTGTGACTCAGTCTAAACTATGTTGTTGGCACTAACAGCAAATTGGTTTTACAGTACATCAAGGTTCAAAATCATAGAAATGGGACCAAGATTGACAAAAAGTTAAAAAAAAGAACAGTTTGATTTTGCTCTACTGAAAAATTTTAACATAGCATCAAGGAAAAAATAAAAAAGCACAAAAAGGTTTTGTTTTTTTATGAAATAGCTGAAAGTGGTTGCAGATTCAATGTGTGAAAATTAAGTTATTTTTGTGAGAAAACAAATCAAATAATTAATTGGAATGGTTAGCTAGGCTAACAAAGTTTTTATTCAAGGAAAATAACATATGACCAGTTAGTAGGACGAGAAAAAACAGTTTACTGCATAATTAAAATCCCTGTAGCACTCATCAAGTTAGGATGATTCAAGTCTTTTTGAACTGTCACTTTCGGCTGTTGTGTCTAAAATAGGCAAACAAATGTATCAGAAATGCATTAAATGTCAGAAAAATTTGAAATTCAAATGATCTACATGAAACCGATGTTGGGTTATGCTTTAGTTACACAATGTTAAATAATTTGCTATCAATTCAGTAAACTCAGTGGCCAGGATAGTTTATTCCTTGAGTATCAAATCTTTGCAATGAGTTTCAGCAAGTATTAAATTTATATTAGAGGCCAACCAATAAGCCAAAAGTTTAAATACATACTTTTGGAACACTTGAAATATCCGGAACTAAATTTTTCATGCGGAACTGAATTTAAGTGCTGCATAGAAATGATGATGTTTAAATGCAAGCTTTTGGTTCACAAAAATACTTCCACTGATCGCAATTGTGTAAGGCATCGCAGAAATCACTGGGATAGTTGGTAGAATATGTACTACTACAGCAACTCAATAAACAAATAAGTGGTGGTATTGGGAATGCAAGTGGATTGTGAGAGCAACTCCCAGAATTACTTAATCTCTAGAATTGTATTTATATAAGCAGTTAAGCCATGAAAGGGGTGGGGACTTTCAACCAGTAGACTGTGAAGAGATACAGCATGTAAAATGCTAATAGAAATAACTTACTGCAAATTTCAACCATACTCCTATTAATTATAATGGCGCGTATGCTTAAAATGACTTTTATGCACTTAGCAACACTCAATATAACCTGAAATTTCTGTGTTATATCCTGTGATTAACGATTGTTTAATGGTAACAGTCGAAAGAGGGAAAAAATTAGCAAACGAAGAAATGGGTTAGCAACATGAAAGATGTTTAATTTTTCTCACCCGATGACGGAACTGACTCTTCATTGATGGGCTCCCTTGGAACAACCTCGTTAGAAGCACCTAAAAAGTCATGAAATAAAAAATTTGACTATGTAGCATAAACTAATTCAATAAATACCTCACCAGAACTATCATGTTAGAAACTAAGGTAGAACTACATCCAATTTTTGACTTCCTGTTTTGACAATGAAAAACTGTTGCAATATTTTGAAGCAATCTGTTGGGTATGAAATACTGTAGAAATTTTGACTGTCTTTCATGAGAAATCCTATTAGTTGTACAGGAAGGAACTCTTACTGGAGTCGGTAGTGTATCCTGACATGATGAACACACTGTAAACATCAAGCACTCCAGTAGCAGATGCTGTATATGTGGGTACAGCTAGCTCTGGGCAGATCTCCAAATCCACTGCCACCCCACCCCCCAAAAAGACACCAAAGTCTCCACAGGAAAACTTTTTGCTTTTACAGTAGCTCTGGATCAAATCATTTTATAAAAAATCTGCTATCAGGCTGGTTGGTCAACTCTATGGTTTGAAAATTAGTCTTGAATGGTAACTGCCAGACATATCACAATGCTTTGTACTGATAACAAGTTTTTTATTAAACTATCGGTATGCTTGGTTTAAAAACGATGATGTTCTTAAACTATTACAACTGCAACAATCATTCCATATGTATGTATTGGCTCAAATGAATACGGTAAAGAACCTACTGAAATTAACCAAGTAAGTTACGCAAATCGCGTTAAAATAAATGTAAAAATTAACCAGATCAAACAAGCTTTCAAAAGTCAGTTTGAAAAGTCTTTTAAATAGGTCCAGCCACGCTACAAATAGTCTAGCTCTTTCCAGTAATCTGTTAGGTGAATTGTAGATTTCTTGGCCATCTCTGAACTGGGTAGTGTACACACAACATATCTGCTCTTCCAACTTGAGGTAGTCATGGGAGTTTCCTTCTGCTTCGCAGTAGATGCGAAGCATTCAACTAGGCTAGCTTGTGTACCGCCGGGACCAAACATTTTCTATTACTACGCAAACACAATCATTACTTGTGTTGATTGTCCTAATTGCTCATGGTGTGTTTATCGTTCTAGCTTGGCAATTTCTTATTAAATCAGAAACGATGAGGAGAAAATATGTTTCAAGTATAGCAGGAAAACTTTGAAATAGATATTTAACGCAACAAACTGTGAGAATAACTGCAGATCAACATCAACTCTGAACTGAGTAAAAAGTGGATATATGGGTGTGATAAGGTTGAAAAATAGGAAAACTCAGGCAGAAATGAAAGTAAAAAATGTAGGTGTGTCTACTGTGCGTTATGATAACTTGAAGACATACATGAAATTGAAGTGTCTACAACTGAATTCTCAAGTGTAATACACTGAAAGCGTGAAAGTCTGTGTTATGACTCAATCTAAATTTACTGTGAATTACTTTTCATTATACTATAATATAATTTTCAACTTTCTACCATTTACTCTGTTGTTCTTTTTTTATTGCAATTTGTAAATATTTTAAAAGTACTGTACTTAGCTATTCGTAAATAAGAAGAAATGGGAAAAACTGAATGTAGAATTTGGTATAAGCTAACAAGGTGACTTACTTGGGACTGTTTCGGCTGTATTTCCACCAAAAACCTTAGAAGGTTTAGGTACTTCTAGAAAAGAAGCAGTATACACGACTAGGAGGTATACGTGATATGAAGCAAATATTTTCATTTTTAGACCCTTAGTTATCATAAAAATAAACATGGAATTTTCTGGTTTTTCAACTAATGGAAGTTAGTTAACAATGGCCATTTAAGTCAATGCATGACATATATGTACATTTATATATAATTTATTCAGTATTGTACCGAACTTTGGAAGGCTACTAATCCACTAAATAAAATACCGCAACCAGCTGAATTACTCGTTTCATCCCGCAGTCAACTTCCTAGCTGCCGATGACTTTGTGCCACCAACTATTTCCCTCCCAGAAGCGACTCTGTGTTGGTTTGATCCCACATGTGGAGTAAAAGAGTATTTTGAAATTCACAAAAGTGAAGAGCTCTCGGCTCAAATACATTACCCAGTGTTTTTGAGTGAAATGCATCTATTGTATCCAAAGAATAATGGTAATCTATAAGATTCAACAAAATAAAATTAATTATGGCAAAGCTCTCCTTTTTATAGGCTGAGTAGAGGAAGTAAAACATTCTACTAGCCAATAGAACATAAATAGAGCGTAACTTAGCAAAACCAACATGCAACATATAAATACTAGTGAAGGAAATACTCCAGAGTGAGTTAAACGTAAGTGGGCCCAGGAGTTGCAGGCAGAGTCAGGGGCTTACTAGCCAATCCCAAGCTTCTGCATTTTCTCTGCATTAACGTGGTGCAGGTGGACGTTATGGTATATCATACTTTTAATTAGTGCTTTTGCGACGTGTTCATTAAAAACAAAACAAAAACAGAAAATAGGTGTTCGTAAGTTAATACTTTCTGTATAGAACAGTACATTCCTTTATCATTTCAGAATTATTCGACTTTTTTTTGTAGTTTTCTTAGCAAATAAGCTTATAAAATGTTCAGGAGTTAATTTGATCAGTTTCGTAACAGCAAAAAAAGTGTACAACAAATTATGGTGGAGCGTGAAAAAACCAAAAAATCACTGTAGTTGTTTTTCCGATGGAGTTATCAATTACTGCTGCTTTCTGGAGAGTAACTGAATGGTTGGCTGTGAAGTGGAACTTTCAAAAATTCAAAACGAGCAGTTTAATAATGACCATGTAAAATTTACTGACCGCTCAGAATGAAAAAGCAGCTATTAGGGAGTGATTTCTCAAGCTTTGGATAAACTGAATCGTGGCTTGACTAGGCTGAATCGAATGAAATTCTCGACCAGAAAATGTTCCAACAACAATGCATAAAAAATCTCTTAAGAGAAGTCTCAAAATCACCTTATATGTGCAGGCTGTGCTGTTGAATTTACCAGTCACTGAGATAAAGAATCAAAAAACATGATGCGAGTTTTTTATCATAAAATTGTCTCTGCAAGGTATAATTCCGTTAGATGCAGAAAAATCTCACTCAACTACAAGTGAAATATTGGTTTTTATGTTATTGTGCAAAAATGACTTCACGAAATGCGGGCAGATGAAAAACTAGCGTGCAATAAACTTATTTGAAATGCATTAAAAGGAGCACTTTTAAACTAAAATAAAAATATGGGTTTTTGTAATATCCTTTAAACTATATGTCAATTTTAATTTTTTTTTGTTTATCTATTTTCAATGGTAATGCTTCAAAACCATTAAATAACAGCATTGATCAATAGAACAGTTGGAATAGATTGAAACTTTGAAGTATGTTTTTGATTGACAATCTTACCATTAGTTAGATCTGGAAGAGGAAGGAAAACCATGGAGTCACTAATCTTTTTCGCGGAGCTTTGTTGCACTGCTAAAAAAGTTAACCGGTATGTTAATAAAGACTTCAGCCCATAAAAATATGTCATTGTATGTTTGCGTTTTCAGCTTTGCTCTTTCTTCTTCAACTAACATTTTTACAACAAGAAAAGTTTAGTACATTTGCTTTTCTCAGTTGAGAGTTTTTATACAGGTAATCTCTTATTTTTCTGGTCAGAGGCAATATTCTCCCACTTATGTTACGGTCTAACATACACCTGCTGTTCATTTCAATTTCAGAACAGACAAGTTTTAAACATATTGATCCCACAAGTGGTGTTCTCAACTGACTAAATGTTTCTTTGTAAAAATACGTCAGATTTTAGTTTTGATTGATAGTTAGAGTATACACAGCAAACTTACTCTTCCGCATCGACGCTTGTGACCAATTAACAGGAACCATTCCCTGCAAAGGGAAACCTGTAAGCACAAGTTTTATGAGATAACTCTATGTATCTATGTATTTTACATGCATACAAAAGTATAGTTTTCGGTGGTTAATGGGTTTTTGTGCACAACAGACTCGGTGTTGTTTGCTAAGTCTATGTAACTGTTGTCCTGCAGTAGATTTTTGGGTCCACTACTTAATCTATCAACCACACTGTCACCAGACTCGCTCTCTGTTTGTAAGCATCGTCAAGTTCGCAGATGCCTATGGTTTTCTGCCACCATTTAGCTCTCTTCAAAAGGTAATCCTATGCCAGTATGGCTCTGAGTCTGTTGTAAATGAGCATCATTCGACTCAATAAGCACGATGAGCCCTTGACTCAGAAGCATAACCCAATGCTTTAAAGTCTAATGTATTTATTTGATACCTGGATAAATAACAGCAAGGTCTAGAGCTAACAAGGCAAGTGCATGGATAGAGAACAAATACAGTACAAAGGGTAAAAGCAAATAATCCAGTCATTTATAGGCTGGATTATAGAAAATAATTTGCCTAGTAAGGCCCACAGCCAATAATACATAAGTAAGGCACGACTAACAAAGAAACATATAAGCCATTGATATTAACTGAAGCTATATCATACAACGGGTTGAAAAGACTTGTTTCCCAGAAGTAGGACATGGAGTCATACACAAAATAGCCAAACCAGAGAGTTTAAAACTCCTACAGCTTTATTTGGTAATGCCTTGGTCTATACACTTCCTGGTTTCAGATGGCATCAGCTCTTAAGGGTAGCTTCTTGTTAAACTTTGAGTTCTGAGACCTCGCAGACTATTTTACTCTTTCAGGTTATGTCAGCCATCTGGATGCCATCTCAGACCATGCAAATACCTCTGCTACGGTAGCCGATATGCACTATCTATGAAGTTTTTTGCATTCAATGGCTGAGTAATTGATGCCAGCACTCTTATGAAGTGTGTGAACAAGTGCGGAAGTGAATAAGTTCCACTATACACTTCTCTCGATTATAGAAACTATCTTGTCTTTGGTAACCATGCGTATTAAACAAGAAAACAAGTAAACTTTGAGTACCGTTTTTATTTTGGTAGATATACTCTTCTGTACAGTGAAATACAGGTAAGGTATGTAAGGGTATACATATACTATCACCTTTTCATTCATACTCAGATAAACTATACACACATGTATAATAACTAAAGTGCCGTAGAAAAGACACACAGGCAGCTCGCCTGACCACACAGATGGTTCACTTTTTTTCGCAATTTTTTTAGCCTTGGTCTCAGCATGGATAGTGTCATCTTCAAGCCTTTGCTGCCATATTATCAGACATTAGCTCTTAAAATGCTTGCTATTGGATGGCTACATGGTTTTTTATCACCCTTGCCAGCGGGTTGCTATTTTCCATGAAGTGCAGGATTGGCTTTGGTACATTGAGCTGGGCTTGCCCTTGGACTGACTAGGCAATGCTGGGGCATGCCATAAAGGACTCAGCTGGAAGTAATGCTATACTTGCACATCATCTCTCGTTTTTAGGGTGATTTGCATAATTGACGTGGCAGTGCCGATGGGAGCTGTACAGTGGCGTGTAAAGCCGTGGCTGCCGACCTTTCTCTTTTAAAAGGTTTTTTGGTGGAGGTGTGTCCCTCACCATAAAGTTTCAGTTGATAATTTTTGAATTTTGGTGGATAAAATTCCTAAAAAGTTGACAATTGATTGAAGCTTGATCTGTCCACCGTGTGCACAATGCCTATCTTTCAATGATGTGTAGCATCTCAAGGAGGATTGAGCATAACTTGGTGGGACCATACAGCATCTTCACCCTTACTGTTGTAACAGCAGAAGCACTAATGCCATAGTAAGGGTGAGAGACTTATCCTCAGAACTGTCTAAAGTTTTTGCCTAGTACTGTCACTTAGGGCATATGAAATCCTCTGCTGCTTGCTTCAGGGCACAGATGAGCTCCTCCGTAGTTTCTGCTATCCACTTTAGCATGCATCAAGGGATAGGTTTATCTTTTCCTTCTTTCGTTTGGGCAGAAGATGGCTCATGGTTGAATGTAGGGTTGTCTTTCCAGAAGTCTCCTTCCTCCAGAGCAGAAGTGTAGTGGTTTCTACCAGTCAGATCACAACTTTGACCTGACATCTACCTTATACTCACGTTTCAGCTACAAATGCAGTATCATGATTGGAAGTAAAATATTTTGTGAAAACCAACATTGCTATGTTGAAACGGAAAATTAGGAGAGCTCAGTTTTGTGATGAACACTCTTCGGTTTTCAAGGCTCTGGTGACGTTGAAATTTTGTTTAAATGAGCCTGTGGGGAGCAGAGAGTGCTAGTGCTTTAGGCTTTTTACTCCTGACTCGGTCTGTTTCTGAGGTAATTTTTCATATCCTGAGCCAGCACAAAAGACCCAGACTGGTGTTGAGCTCTCTGGAGGTCGTGTAGCAAAGGTGCCTCCTTTCAGACAAAAACTGTTGTTCTGATTACTACAAGGGGCATTGAAGGGTGGCTATTGCCATCACCAAACCTGGCCGGCTTGCTACGAGCTGTTTAGGAACCCAGGCCTGGAGAGAGCTACCTCAGGGTAAAAGCAGAGGATCTCAGACAAGCATAGAGTGCTACCGAGTCGGCTAAAAGTTGTGTCTGTGTACGACATATTTTCCTTTACCGATACATGTTTCAATACTCAAGCAATCATTTGAGATGCAAAGAGCTTGTTCTCTCTGGCAGCTTGTATAACTTCTTCGGCAGTGGCTGCACTGATAGGTGGTGGGTTTGATTTGAGTAAATTGACTGTTCTGACTGTTCATTTTCATTCATCAGGTTTAGCAGATTGTGTTGGCAAATCCAGCTTCAAGTAGTACTTAATTGTGATTTTTTTAGCTCTATACAGTAAAAACAGGCATTTTTCAAGTAAAGTTTACTATGTAGAGCATGT
The DNA here is from genome assembly GCA_945261195.1 of Cryptosula pallasiana. NCBI lineage: Eukaryota > Metazoa > Bryozoa > Gymnolaemata > Cheilostomatida > Cryptosulidae > Cryptosula > Cryptosula pallasiana. The sequence continues at coordinate 53,859,718 of OX183131.1, read as the reverse complement.
TGCGCACTTTTCAACTTTTAAAAAAAAATTAAAGTTTCTTTCGTGCTATGTCTGCTTGCAGAACTCTGTATAATCTTGTATGCAGTCACAGGAAGCAGGGTCTTAGAAGGAGTATTGAGGAAATTTTTTAGTAACACGCAGTGGCTGTCACCTCATACTGCTCTCAAGTGAGTGGGGCACTCATCATGAACAGCTTTGATCTGCAAGTAATTATTTCCAACTCTCATTGCATCTGAAAACAACTGCTGGCTGCGCCACCTGGGAGTTTCAGTGCAAGCATGCTTTTCAACTAACGGTTCAAAAGATAATGATCATCACCCAATGCGCAGGTCTGGGGGACTTTTGCATATGCTATAAGTACCAGATGTTCAATTGCACTAACATGCTCTCGAAGAGTTGGCTTGTATGTACGACCTGGGAAAGTTAGTAAGTTTCAACTTGGCCTCTTGGGGTTTACCCTAAAACATGCCTTCAGGATGGTAAATACCCTGTATACGTGTGAAGATTTTCACACTCTAGTTCACTGCATTTTAAGATTTCATTGAGATGCAGCATGGCTGTCTGTTTTAGTCGATAATGTTTCTTTTAGCTTACTCGATGAAGTGAAAAATCAAATATTACACATTGCCTCCATCAAACTTTGAAGCCTTGGATGGTGAATGAGCCTTGCTATTGAGTGCTCACATAAAAGCTTGCAAGGCTTCTGTTAAGCAAGCCATAATTTTTACTTCAGAATTGACAGCAGGTGCTCTATACGCACAAAGAGCCTGTAGAGCTCTCATTGACTTGACCATCGAAAAATCAAAGCGCTTGTCCGCAAATTGGACTGCAAAACTGGCAGCTGTACATGTGACGAGAAATGGTAAATAGAGGGCTGCTGCTAATTGTTATAAGAACGATATGTCCAGTATTTGACCATTATGGAGTGACACAGGGTCGGTATAGCTGTTGCAAAGCAAAGTGTAGATTATGTTACAACGTTTTCACTGGTAACACTGTTGCAAGCAGAGTGAGACTCATCGTCCATGCCACTCTGTGTTGCCACCTAAACAAGGACAACTGCTGCAGGTGGATTGAAAATCGACAGCTGTTTGGGAATGTCTGCTTTCTGGCTTGTGCGATGAATACAGGCTAGGGATGTGGGGTCTGTAGGATACAGAGCCACAGTAGCATACCTGAAAAGGGCGAGAAACCTATGTCACCAACTTAATCACTTTTTGAATGCTCTGTTTAATCCACTAAACTCACTGTAACCAGCCAAACTATTTTTCTGCTGTCAGAGTCAAGACATTGGCTGAAAATGGCCTACTGCAACCAATTACCTTTCTCCAGTAGGCAAACAGGAGCCAACATGGCACCAAATGTGCTCCAAAGTAATGCAACTCTACCCCACTACATTGGAGAGTCCTTGTCGCTGATGCCAATCTCAGTCCAGTAGAGTCGAATGCGTTTAATTTATCCAAAAATAAGTTACTGTAAACTATATTGCTAACAAGGCAAGTGCACAGGCAGAGACCTAGTATAATACTAATAGTGAATGCAAAGCTCAAGCTTTTTATAGGCTGCAGTACAGGAAATAGCTTGTTAAGTAAGGCCCACACCTCATGATACACAAGTAAGACATACATGAACTAATAAGCACACAATATATTCTACTAACTAATAAATTATCATGTATTGAGTGAATTTGGATTGGTGCCAAGAATTAGGAGGCCGGCTCAGGAATGTAACAGCTAGCCTTGAGAGCTACAGTTTTATACAGTTTCCTGTGGTCAGTCTTAGCTTTATACAAGTCTTATATCTAGGTTTCATTTGACCTTGAGGGTAGTTACAGGCAAATTTGGTTTCTCAAGTTGTTTCGATCATCTTGATGCCGGCCTGGGAAACCCAAGTTCATGGCACTCTTTATATACCATGCCATGGCAGCTGGTGTGCACAAATTACAGAGTTGAGGCTGAATAACTGATGCCAGTGTGTTTGTGAGGTAATAGAGTAATTGGGAAGGACATCAAATTCAATTACAATCTTGCTACTGGATAGCACTTTTCTTTAAACATTGATTAAACGTAAAATGCTTCATAAAAACTCTTTAGTATGTAAGAAATTATGTCTTACCCAGTTTACTAGGAGCTAGGCTACCATTTTGAACTGGAGGAGCTGTAAAATAAATTTGTAAATGAAAGTTAGTACTTTTAAAGAGATAACAGTTCAGGAATTGTGAAGTTTTGCAACTAAGTGACTGACTTTTGACGATTTCCTAGAATGCAAGAAGCAAATGCAAAAATGTCCAGTAAAACCTTAAAAAGCAGTCCCTGTAGTTTTCTTGCAAGTTGAAAAGGGAGAAAAACAAAAATATAGTAACTTGAAAAATGGGTTTCTTAAGATTTTATTTTTAAAGTTTCTTTTAACTTTTTTAACTTTATACACAATACAACGAAATCAGTTTTACCAAATGAAAAAGAGTTTCGGTTTTGGTTACCAAATTTCCAGCAGCATGAAATCATACAACTGACAACCACATTTTTAGTGCTTTTAATTTTTGTGAATCAAATCTTCCTGCCAATAACATTTAAAATAGCAATACAATTATTATGTATTCATACAAACTATTAGTGACTTTCCATGACGCGACGCCGTAGCGCTACTTTGTAGCGCCACGGGTTTTCCCCTCTTGGAAATGGGTATATCGCTACTGAAGTCGTGATTATGTGGCGCTATTGAAAGTCGCTACTAAGTAGCGACTTATAATAGCGCCAGACCACTGAAGTGTTATGGAAACAGGAAATGCTGTAGCGCTACTGGTTTGCACATGCGAGTATTGTATTTCCAGCATCACTGCAGTCAATATAATTAAATAATTTGGACAGAAATTTCAGTGATATTGTGGTAGATTTCAGTGCACTCTAGTTGTAAACAGGTAGTTTACACTAGAAACCTTGCGAAGCAATGCGCTAGACTTCTGCCCACAGCATTTGGTTAATAGCTGTTGGGTAGGAAGTCATACTGTGCCGGTAGCATAGTAAGCAGGGCCGGTATTGACCCCTGCAGGGTCCGTAGTGACCTCTACCGACCCGGTACAGCTGTACTGGGCCGGCACAAGATGGCCGCCTTAGACGAGGATCTGCAAAGACATCAGAGAACTTAGTCAAGGTCGTAAACAGGAAGTGCTTACCCCTAAAGTACCAACTTAGTGGACCTAATTCTATATACAGCCTGGGAACCCTGTAGGAGCCGTCATTGGACAATTAGGAGAAAGGACTCCGCCTTTAGCCACTTGGCACCTCCCTTTATTATCTTGCATTGCATTGTGATTGGTTGAGTATTTATATAGTTAATGTAATTGGTTCAATTACTTCCTGTGCATTGTCTCTTATATGTTTTGTGTTCATTAGCTCTCCTATAAAAGGAGAGCTCCCGCTGTTACTCTGTGCATTCATTACAATGAGCCATAGCATGTATTCTTATATTGCTAAACACCTAGAGGAATAATTACCCACAGGACTGCTTTGTAATAAAGCCATTACTACAAACACTACTCGGTACTGTTTGTCTGAGCCATGGGCTCTTGCCTTACCGGGTAATTCGGTTGCCCTATACAGTTGGCACTGTCGGTCAGTACAGTGTCCCCTCTGGAGAGAGGTAGAATACTTGAGACTAGTGGATGTCCGTGGTAACAGACCGAATCCATTACAATATGAAACAGTTGCCTTTCAAGACCACTTATATTAATTAAATTTGATGCAGAATTAGTGATCACAAATGTACTTATGTATTTTATTTTATATTACTTGTATTTTTCCCTATTTTAGATATTGATAATAATAAAAATTAAATAATAATAAACAACCAATTGGCCGTGGTTAAAAAATAATAAAAAATAAATAATCATTTTAAGTTTAGTAAATAAATTACACATTAGCCAAACACTGCTCCTTCAAAGTTTTACCTCTGGAGTATGTAGTATTAGATGAAACAAACACAAGAAAAGCATTTAAAACTAATTGTTGGTTGAAACAATTTTCCTTCATTCAGTAGTTTCACTCATTGACTCATTAGCTCAAAGTCGCCGTTGACTCGCTAATTAGGGTTCATGACCTTTGGCGCTACTGTATTGCTGGCTCATGGAAAAGCTTGATAGTTTATCGCTATTGAGAAGCACTGAGCCATGACACCATAATGTAGGGCTACATGGAAAGTTAGTAAATGTCACAGTACAAATGCATAAACACAACTGCCTCTGTTGGCTAATGTCTTAAAATATAAAGAGTAAGTATGCAAATGATGGTGGTTCAAATCACAGCACTCTGATTGGCTAAAGAAATTGACAAATACAACAAAACAACAAGCATACGCATTATAATATAAACATGTAGATAAGCAGATGTATTGGAATATAGTCAATAACCAACTGGTGCTGTATAATGATGGTTAACCCCCAATATTAGAACTTCATAGTTCTGTAATCAGAGGAAATTCCCTGAACACGCCTACTTCATTGCAGCTCTCCTTCTGCAATAAGTTCTATCATCATCATTGGCTTTAGGAAAGTCTGCTAGAGCATTCAGATGAGTCATTATTTGTAGAATAAAAATTTTTTACTAGATCGATTCGAGTCTCACAGCAGCAAGTATCACTCGCATGTATTGGAGCAGTGTAGCAGTTACTCTATGTAAAATCCACTAGAAGTTATGCTCATCTAGTTCGCGATGGTTCCCAATCGTTATTACCCAAGTGTAAACTGTAGTCTGCGTACAAGCACCACCGCAGGCATAATTGCCATGTGCGGAGTGCAGTAATAGTCCACAGAGGAAAACCTTTCCTATTAAAAGCATGGTCCAGTGAGGAAGCTATGGTATTCGCAAAGTCTGTAACTTGAGAATACTAAAGACTACTTGGTAATTTCTGAGGCCCATCAGCCAATGAGAGAAGAGCTGGTGTATGGCAGTAGGTGGCTGTTGCCATTGTAGCCTTGAGTGTTGATGTGCTCAATTTTTGTTTGTTTTTGATTGTTTTTGATTGCAAAACCCACATGGAAAAACTTGAAATGGGCAGCAAAAGTGGCGTATGTCATTAGCAAGGCAGCTATGGACTGAATTCGGGGAGAGCCACCACCAGCTGACCTTGACCCAGTTTTTGAAGCAATTTGCAGCTCTGTGCCTAAGTAAGGGCTTGTTGGATTAAATGGGATTGATGCAGCATAATCCATTAAGCAGCCAAGCTATCACCCACATGAAAGCACATCATCAATGTACATAACAAATAATTAAAAATATATTTTCACAAACTTATTCAATTCAAAAAAACGAAAAGGAGAAGGTCTTTGGCATCCTCAGGAACAGTTTCTTGTTTTATCGTCATCACCACCAAGCTCTCACCCACCTGTTCAACAGTCTTCCACTCAATATTCATCTACACCTACAACAGCAAGGTAGCGACGACTAAACTCACATTGTTGATAGTAATAACACTCAGCTCTTTGATATATGTTTCTATTTGTTTGCTTGTTACTAGTACACCTTCTATCATACAAGTGTCTGTAGGAGAGCTAATGGTTCAATTGCAGCAGCAAAATAACTAAATTTCAGTGGCAATAATGCATTGCCAAGAAAGGATCGCACAAGCACTGGAATTCATTGCCAAAGCAAACTCTGGACAGCTTTAAAAAATGATTATCATAATTTTTTTATTTTTACCCCATTAAATAGGATGTCTGACTTAGTATGTTTTTGAGTTACATAATAAATGCCTGCTGTTCACCTTGGCCGGAATGTTCTGACATACAACTTGGCTGTAGCAAGTAATATAACTGAATAAATCCTAGAAGCAACAGCACCATAATACGCTGACTTATAAACAATACAATGGGGAGAATCTACAAAAATCGCTCATACTAGAAATTGTCGACACTTGGGTAGGACAACTCCTAATAGTAGGATAATAAAAGTAAATATCATAAAAATTGCCTTTCCTATTAATCACCCCCATTTTATGAAGCCCACCACAACATTCAGTACTTGGAATGAAAGACGTAATCAAGCCAAGGGTTACAGATGTTACTGTTGGTGATCAATTCCTTGCTCCTTCAGAAACGATCAATTCCAACGTTTTTAAAAACTTTTTATGTTGCGGATGGCAATTCCATGGGCTGTGTATTACAAAATGAATCAACAAGGAAGACGCACAAGATTGTACAGAAAGAGAGTCGATGATTTAGAGAAAGTCACGCCAAAAGATTTTTTTCAACTGACAATATTGTATCCACCCGACTACAGAACTCTACATTACACGCTGGAGCCATATTTGACACCTGTTACTAACACAAACAAAGCTATTAGCTCACACACAAAACTTCAATCAGCATTAAGCTTTTTGATGACAGGTGATAACCTTCGTTCGACAGGAAAAGCTCACTGAATGTCAAGTAGCAGCCATTCGAGACAACTTCGCTCATAACACAAGTAACTTACTTAAAATTATATTTTAAAAAAATTAAAAGCTTAATGCCAAAACAATAATTCTTACAAAAAAATGTGTATTCTCACCGGTCAATCATTTCATCAAAGACCTGAGTCCAATAGAGCAGCGAAGAATAAAGAGAGAGCTGCAGACAGCGGCAAGATTTCCTGGTGTGATTGGGCTAATTGATGGGGTACGTAGCAAAATTTGAAAACTGCCGGCAGAATCAGCCCGCCTATACCTGCATAGACAGAATCTCAAGTAAGTTTCAAGATAACAAAAACCTTGATAAATACTGCTGGCTGCCCTACAAAAATTATTATAATTATTTTAATATTACAATATTGGTATTGTAGGGACACCACTACCAAGTCCATGGCTATTTGCACTAATGATCAAAGATTCTGGAATGCTGTTACAAAATGCCCGAGTCCCATCACGGTTAATCTATTTTTAGCTACAGCCAAGTCAAAAAAACACGGAAACTAGTGACATGTTCAATAGTGTTTTGTTAGGAACACAAGTTAAGACACAATATTAGCTAATTACACATACGAAAACAGTTAGAGTGCATGTAGCGGACACGTTTGGTTAGTTTGCAGGAAACAGTGGTTATCCACTGTGAAAAAGTGATGACACCTTTTAATTGGCCAGCAAATTGTGCTCAAGAAAGATGCAACTTGTCACATAAAAAATAGATTCATTGTGGAATGCGTATTTAGAGATGTAAAGAACAGGTGGAGATGCATCAGCAGACAGGGTAAGTAAAGAAATGTTACCGTTCATTCTCAAATAATATGCTTCACCTGGGAATCTATTGGTGCTGACCCGGAATAGCTTAATTTCTATAGGTGGTGAGCTGTACTTCCCACCAGAGCTCACTTGCAAGATCATAACATCTTGTTTTTTGCTTCACAACTGTTGTGTAAATAGCGGTGTTCAGCTGCCAGAAGTTGAAGAGCTACATCATGCTGAAGATGTCTGCAACAGAGAGGAAAATGCTTCAAACACGCTGATGAAGTCGGTGCACAAGGAGCTGACATACGGATAGATATTGTGGCAATTTACTTCCAGTAGTAGTTCTCTATTATTATCATCACTTATTACTAACTCACAATTTATTGTTATTCACCATGATACGTGTTAAACTACTCGTATGTGACATTAGTATTATTATTATTAATATTGTTATTATTAAGCCTTGTTGTTGACGATGTAGTAGCAGAATGAAACTTTACTGTTATACATACTGTTCTTCTTTATCCATAAATATTAGTAGTTGATTACCTATCATCATGATAGCTAGTTACATAATTTATAACACGCATTGTATTTATGAGTTTGTGTTGTTGGTTGTTGTTGTTTGTTGTTGAAGTTTTGAATAAATTATTATGATATAATAAATATTAAGTTTAAATATAATAATACTGCTATCAAGTGAATTATGCTCAATTGATGGTTTATTCACTTACAGTCGTCGTAAAGTATCAATTTGGTGTCCAAACTAATTAATCAACAATTATCATCAATCATTGAGAAGAAATATATACACTCACTTGAAACCATAAAATTATTATCTTTTTCCCATTTTGACCTGATGGTAATGAAAGACTGGAAGGCAGAAACGTGTACAGCAAGATAAAACAAATATTGTAATAAGTTTATATGAAAAGTTGTGTGCGCGCAATGATTCTCAGTTTACCAAATGACAGTAATCTGCAGCAAAACCCTTGGCTAAATAACGGCCTATATTAGCCACCACTCAATTGAAACGAAACTAGATTTGGGCTAGGCCTGTCATAAAACTGTCTCTAACATGTGACTGGACCACTCAGGACCGACTTATCATTGAAACCATCCCCAGGGTTGCAGTCACAAAGTGCGAAAACACTGTGGATGAGCACAGGGTTGTTCAGAGAAGAGTTTACAGGGGTGACATTGTCATGTTAGATTCTAAGAGTACCCCTGTTGCGTTGAAAGAGGTAAAAAGTTTCACTCGAAAGGTTTGAACAACAGAAATAACAAGTTGAATTAAATGAGTAATCCAAATCTCTTAAAAAAGAATTTTGTTTTGATAAAATGAATTGTAAATTTGTAACGGAAGATGGGAAGATGCTGATGTATACACAAATAAAATGAGAGGTCAAGTGTTTTTACACTAAAGTACGACTACGGTTAGACAGTGTATCAATTCAACAAATGAGAAAGTAATACAAATGCAACAATTATAGTGTTAATTAACGTTGACATTATTTACTTCATAAGCGGATATTTTTAAAGAGAACTGCAATCATCCAGTAGTAATATGAATTCTGGGATAAGTGAACTAGCTTTCTTTGACTACAGCATTATGTTTTATAGTTGCTGACTTAATTCCTGAATAAAACTGATCAAACTTCAATAAAATAGCATGGAAACCTAAACGAATTCAGTCGTTGATATGCCAAAAATGTGACATCACACCATAATATTTTTGAACTCATAGATGAGTAGACCTCTTGGCTTATGTGATTTAGCGAGTCAGCATAATAATAACTAGTATATACGGTACAATAACCAAATAATGGCAGCACATTGGTATTATTATTTTATAACTGATGTTCATTAAATAGAGATAATTTTACATGTTATATTATTATATTGTTTATGTATGTAATAATAACAATTATTATAATCAATGGTTATAAGAAGTAATAAAGAATATTAGTTTCTATTTATTACTATAATGCTTATTAATTTAAGATAATTGTTAATAATAATAACAAATAATAATACTTGTTCTGTAGTAATTTGCTAGAGCTATATTACGTTTAAACCATGCCAGCACTGATCAATTTTTTGTGGAGCTTCTGAATATCAATGTTTTAAGCAGCAAATTGATGTATTAAATAACCCTCTAGGATTATTCAATCCTGATTTACATGCTTGCCAAAAAGCCATTGGCCTCAAATGCCGGTTGCACCAGCTAAAATTTGGCTCGCTATAACTTCCATTGATTGCCGTCTACGTCATCTTAGGATTGTGGGTGTGGTCAATTATATTAAAAAGTAGTGCATTTTCATAAATGAAGTTACGTCGTCTGCATTTAAAATAAATCTGATTAGGCAATTCATTTAGTGTTAGACCTACTGAGGGTCATTGCAACAGGAAAAGAGAATTCTTATTAAGACAGCCTATTGTAAATTGGTTCTAAGATTTAATGTTGGGCTTCACTACTACGCACCATTTTTCATTTGGCTTGAACTTGCATGCTGCATGCAAAAAATCGGAATTAGTGGTTTCTCTCAATATTGGCACAATTAGTGCACACGAATTATAAACAAAATCAATGCTGGTTTATCAAAGCTGGTTCACATACACATCATAGATGCTCTCAAGTGATCGCAGAGCATCTTACGACGATCTGCAATACATGCTCACATAAATTTGGCAAACTCACAATTACAAGAGGTATAATCACTATCGTGACTGGGCGGTATAAAAATCTTGAAGCCCATCTTCACTCACCAACGGTTATATCTATACTAAATTGATTATCGTTGTTCAATTACACCAACTGTTTATTGTTTTTAACAGTTTAACAGTTTTATTATATTGTTACTCTGTTATCACTAAATATTATTTCATACTTTTCAATTAAATTTATAACTGTTGTTCAATGGTGAACTAATGTATTTTTTACCATCTCTTAATATACCATTTGTTATTCTCAATTTATAATAATAAAATATTTGAGCTACCATATAAAAGTTTACAGAAAATACCTATATTTATACATTTAAATAAACTGTCATAATATTTCGTTCGGAAAATGACTAATAAACCAAAATTAATATTTTTAATTAAAATTTTTTCTGGTTTAGATACGGCATTGATAATAAATAATTAATTTTAATTTTTTTTTATTATTTTTGAAAAGTTGTTGATTGATGTTGTTCTTTACATCAAAATGTAGCTCTAAATGTTTCTAGTTCATTCGTGCACCAATGAGGGCTTTATTTTTGCCTGTGATAAAAATAATAATTATTTTCAGAAAAAAAATTTTCCGAAATTTTCTGCCATTTGTGCAACAAGTGTCAGATTGTTGTTGCAGTGTTCTAACACTTTTCTTGCATATTTTTGCTTCAAATTTGGCTAGTCTTATCAGAATTTTGTCCTCTTTTCAGCTGTGCTATCAGTTTCACGTTTAGTGTGTTATTTTTTTTGTAACTGGTTGATCTGTTGAGCTCATTACTAAAAAATGGTCTCCGACCTAAAAAAATAATAAAAATAGTTTAGACTGATGGAATCAATATGTTATTAACTATCCTAAGAGAAGAAAGAATGCTGATTCATATGATTATAAATATGCTACCATATCATGTATAGATGAATTTTAATAAAATTTTGAAAATTGAACTTTTTTTGCAAAAAGCGGATGAATGCTGAGGTAATTTATTGGTCGAAGCGGATGAAATTCAAAGAGTTTTAAACAATAATAATTTTGTTATATATTCTTATTTTTTGATGGCAATAATGTTTCCATGAGTAACTTTGACCTAGCTATGGCTTTTGAGAACGAAAGTACAAAAATTGAGAGCCCTATCGTACCACGGTCACAGGAAAGTTTGTTCAGCTGAAAATTTCAATGAGCCTCTGCGACAGCGTGCAAAATTGTACAAGCCACTGCAACTCCAGGTTTACGTAAATCGCAGATCGTCGTGAGATGACCTGCAATCACTTGCGAACATATATGATATGTATGGGAACCAACTTTTACACAAGTTTCATATGTAAAATGGCAACAAAAGACGATTGCGGGATTTTTCAGGTGTTTCAATGTGATCACAAGGGGATCACAACCACAAGGATCATCTTATACTCTTTACCTCACTAGGATATAAACAAAATGTGCTAGCTTCACTGAGTTAAGAAACAATGAATGGTATTCATACAGGAATTGAAAAGTAGTATGTAGGTAGAATAATAATAAATAAAACAACAACAGCAACAGCAGCAACAGCAACAGCAACTGCAACAGCAACAGCAACAGGAACAGCAACAGCAGCAGCAACAGTAGCAGCAGCAGCAACAGCAGCAGCAACAGCAACAGCAACAGCAACAATAACAATAATGATAATAATAATAATAAAAATAAATGGAGGGCTCTGATTGGACAAATAAATACTGTACAGCAGAAAAGTAAATATCCGAAGACAGCATCAAGTTTAGGAAGTGTAAAAATTGACGAAATTTCTATAAGCGAGGTATTTTGCAGGCTTTTAGATCAGCACTGACTAGACCAAAAGGGTTGTTCAATACATCAATGTGCTACTTAGGACTTGAGTATTAAAAAATTCAACAAAAAATTGTTAAATGCTGGGATGCTTTAACCTTAAATAATGGCGGAAATTATGTCGGTGCAGTTAACGTAATAGAAGGCAAGATTAGTTTAATTACTTTTCTCCGAAGCCATATATTTACATAATGATATACAGATTGTGTAGTCTCGACTGTTCATAGATCCCTAGAAGCACATGTTATCAACAGTGATCTGTTACAGACCAAAGAATTATCTTTATATTACATCTGGACGCCCTTGCTACGAATCACTAATGAGATCCTCAAAATCGTAGACTGAGACGATAAAAGCCCGATTCCAATAAAAAGTAAAAAGGGAAACGGTTGCGCCCCACTTTGGTAGTGCGCTTGGCCTATGATTGGTGCCATTGAAATTTATTGACGATTGTTGCACTAAAAGTTGATATTTTTCAATTTCAGTTTTTGTTAGTTTGAACAAACAACGACTTATTTTCATGCTATCAAACAGTTTTCTCTGAATATTTTCATTCTTTTGTTGATGTAGCTTACTGATATTCATTCTATAACCCACAGTTTTGGAAAGTTTACCTTACACTCTTTCCAATGAAAAATATTTATTCCCTATTTATTTTAGCTATCATAAATAATGTACATTTAACGAATGCAAAACCCACTTTGCTGTAAACCAAAACTGCCAATTTATTAGCTACATTCAAATCAAACTCCTAATTGATGTAGCATCCAGAGTTCTAGACCATTACTTTCAACAGTAATCAAAACAATGATGCAAAGAGGGGAATTAAAAGAAACAATTGACAAAAAAACAACTCTCGCGGTTTTGTATAGAAATCGACGAAATGATTGACACTCTCATGACAATAAATTTCTATCAATAAACAAATTGAATATCTAAACAATCAATAATCAAACCAGTAGAAAATACCAATCTACAAACCAAGATTTTATAACGGATGAGTAGTAATATATGAGCAGATCTCCCTACCAAGTGTTTTTTTGTGAATTTGATCTGGGGGTTGAGGCAATGGGTTACGACGTTAGATGAATTCGCCGAGTTTATATCGTATTTTATTGTATTTTATTTGAGGGGAATTCGAGTGGCATTTGAGTGGCATTTAAGTGGCATTTGAGTTTTTGATTATTGTTTTACTTATTTTGAACTTATATGGCATATAGATTTTGAATGTATGGCATTTAAGTTTTGATAATTCTACAGACACATCTACACTGAACAAATCCAATGATTAAAAATGAAACAATATGTGAATATATACATCTATTGTATAATAAGTAGGGATACATAAAGAGAACATTAAATATTGTGAGCTTGAAATAGTTCCAATATCATGTCAAATGAAAAAGCGGATGATGAGAGATTTTCATCCGCTTGTATGTATCTACATATATCTGATTGAAAATGATATAATAATTCAGTAGTCCATTGTATTGAAATCAATTTTTTGAGTGAGCTCTTTATTCTACACCTTTCTTTGACAAAAAAGAGGCATTTGGTGAAATATTCTTTCATTTCATTCAATTTTCATTAATTTTTTTGCAAAAAGAAATCATTCTCTAAATGGTTAAATTTCATCTAATTGTACAAATTTACAAAAAACCAGACTATTTGGTAAAAGATTTTTTCATTTCATTAAATTTTTTCTCTAAATGGTTAAATTTCATATATTTGTACAAATTTACAAAAAAAACAGGGTATTTGGTAAAAGATTCTTTCATTTCATTATTTTTTCGTAAAAAAAGAACTTATCCTCTAAATAGGAAAATTTTATCTCTTTGTATATCTTTACAAAAAAACAGGGTATTTGGTAAAATATTCTTTTATTCTATTCAGTTTTCATTAATTTTTTTCAATACTTGCTTAAATATGCATTATTCAGTATTTTTTTATTGTTAGGTAATCAACCTATCATACAAAATTAGTTTTCTTGAGTGAGGGTTTTATCCCACATTTTCTTTTGATATTTTTTTAAATAAAAACAATCTCTATCTCTGAGAAGTTGGAGTATTGGGGTAGAAAACTTAGACATGATGAGAAGGCTATGGATTTACCCATTCAAGAACAAACCATTTTCGATGGCAATTTCAATTCTGAAAACTAAATCAATGTAAATTGTTTTTCAAAATGCAATCATCAGAAAGCTTTTGTCATGATGATGAGGAGGTTATGGATTTACCATTCAAGAACAAAAACCATTTTCGATGGCGACTTCAAGAACTGAAGTATGTAGTATTACGTAATCATTTTTTTTTAAAGAAAAAAATTGTTTTTTCAAAATGCAAAACTTCTGTCAGGATGATGAGGGGGTTACGGATTTACCCATTCAAGAACAAAACCATTTTCGATGGCAACTTCAATTCGGAAAACTAAATCAATGTAACTTTTTATTCTTTGCCTCCCATGAAATTGTTCAAATGAATTAGAACTGAAGTATGTGGTATTACATAATCTTTTTTTCAAAGAAAAAACACATCAAAATCAACAAATTACACCTCTAGATAGTTAAAATTTACAATATTTGAGAATTATTTGCAATAGAAACATTAAGCATACTTGATAATAACAAATTTGAGTGTTAAATTTGACTAATTGATTCAATGTTATTATATGAATCTTTTGAAAATTAACATTTCAATGAAAACATCATATTTAGTTTTTGACACACTTGAAACCATTTTACAGTAAATTTCACCATCAATATTTCAGAAATGTCTACTATTATTTACAAGAAAAATGCAGTATTTGGTAAAATATTCTTTTATTCCAATCAATTTTCATTATTTTTTTGAGCAAGGATTTTATCCTACAGCATCCTTTTAATTTTTTATGTTTTAAAACAGGGTTTTATTACAAAGTTTTTTGATTTTCTTCAACTTTTTTAAAAAAATAATCATTAAAATATATAGTTTTCGATGTTTTTTAAAAATATATATATAGAGATTTTCACTTTATATTCTTTTATTCCATTCAATTTTCAATAATTTTTTGAGTGAGGATTTTATCCTACACCTTCATTTTAAATTTTTTATGTTTCAAAACAGGGTTTTATATATATATAGATTTTCACTTTATATTTACAAAATTTTGCTATTTGGGAAAATATTCTTTTATTCCATTCAATTTTTATTAATTTTTTGAGTGAGGATTTTATCCTACACCATCCTTTTTAAAGCTTTTATGTTTCAAAAACATGGTTTTATTACATGACTTTTTAAAAATAACCATTAAAATATATGGTTTTTCGATATTTTTTTGAAAAAATATATACAGAGATTTTCACTTTATATTTACAAAATTTTGGTATTTGAGAAAATATTCTTTTATTCCATTCAATTTTCAATAATTTTTTGAGTGAGGATTTTATCCTACACCTTCATTTTAAATTTTTTATGTTTCAAAACAGGGTTTTATTAAAAATAGGAAAATATTCTTTTATTCCATTCAATTTTTATTAATTTTTTGAGTGAGGATTTTATCCTACAGCATCCTTTTTAAAGTTTTTATGTTTCAAAAACATGGTTCTATTACATGGCTTTTTAAAAATAACCATTGAAATATATAGTTTTTCGATATTTTTTTTTGAAAAAATATATACAGAGATTTTCACTTTATATTTACAAAATTTTGGTATTTGAGAAAATATTCTTTTATTCCATTCAATTTTTATTAATTTTTTGAGTGAGGATTTTATCCTACACCTTCCTTTTAAATTTTTAATGTTTCAAAACAGGGTTTTATTAAAAATAACCTTTGAAATATATAGTTTTTCGATATTTTTTTTGAAAAAATATATACAGAGATTTTCACTTTATATTTACAAAATTTTGGTATTTTTGAAAAAATATTCTTTTATTCCATTCAATTTTTATTAATTTTTTGAGTGAGGATTTTATCCTACACCTTCCTTTTAAATTTTTTAATGTTTTCAAAACAGGGTTTTATTACATAACTTTTTTTGTACTTTTAACTTTTTTAAAAAACAATCCTTAAAATATATAGTTTTTGATATTTTTTTTTAAAAAAAAAATGTCAAAAATCACCAAACTACCCCTCTATATGAATAAAATTTACAGGGAAATAATCGTAATAGAAAATACCATATCTAGTTTTTACATTCATAAAACTACTATAGCTTACGATATCAATGGTTACAAAGCGTTTTTCTTGAACAATATCTTCTTTGTTGTTCCGCTGATATATTATTAGCCTCAGTGAGTAATTCTTGTATTCCGTATTCTTTTAGATCCGATAATTGACTAAAATACAAAAGTTATTCATTATATAAATAAATTTTACCGAATTTGAATTTTACTCTTAGCTACATTAGATAGTTTACATTATATATAACAGGAAAATAACTCACTGAGTTACATCATTCAGCTCATTATTTTTTCAGGGAAAGTTCTTTATTCTGTTTTCTTTTTACGATATAATGGACTAAAATAAAAAGTGATGTATTAGTATAGCATGATTAAAAGTTAAAAGTAAAAATTAAACATTTTTGTGAAAAATTAAACATTTTTGTAAAAAATTAAACATTTTTGTGAAAAGTTAAACATTTTTGTGAAAAATTAAACATTTTTGTGAAAAATTAAACATTTTCGTGTTATGAGTCGGTTATTTATGTGAAAAATTAAACATTTTTGTGAAAAATTAGACATTTTTGTGAAAAATTAAACATTTTTGTGAAAAATTAAACATTTGTTTGAAAAAAGTTAAACATTTTCGTGAAATAATTATAACCTTTTGTTTTTTTCAACTTTTATGTAAAAAGAAACTGCACTAATGACACAAAAAAATCTTTTTTTAATCTGAAATATACAAAAACGTTCACAAATTGATCATTTACGTGATAAATCGTTTTACTGTTGTTATTTACATGAAAAAGAAAAATTAAGTGAGTTTTCATTGTGAGAATACACAAAATTTTCACAAAACCAACTTTTCAGTGAAAAATTAAACATTTTTGTGAAAAATTAAACATTTTTGTGAAAAATTAAACATTTTTGTGAAAAATTAAACATTTTTGTGAAAAATTAAACATTTTTGTGAAAAATTAAACATTTTCGTGTTATGAGTTGGTCATTTATGTGAAAAATTAAACATTTTTGTGAAAAATTAAACATTTTTGTGAAAAATTAAACATTTTTGTGAAAAAATTAAACATTTTCGTGAAATAATTATAACCTTTTGTTTTTTTCAACTTTTATGTAAAAAGAAACTGCACTAATGACACAAAAAATCTTTTTTTAATCTGAAATATACAAAAACGTTCACAAATTGACCATTTACGTGATAAATCGTTTTACTGTTGTCATTTACATGAAAAAGAGAAATTAAGTGATTTTTCATTGTAAGAATACACAAAATTTTCACAAAACAACTTTTTAAATTATGGGTAAAAATTAATAAAACTTACCTATAGTGATATGAATCCCTTGAGTTATAGATCAACTTCTCAAGAGTTTGTTCTGCACAGTCTTCTTTTTCAGCATCATCGAAGAGATTGAGAAAATCCTCATATTTTGGATTATCAGTCAGTTCCGAGGCTTGGACGAAGGCTTGATGAGCTGCGAGTACACTGATGTTGTAGAAAATTGAATTGTCTGCGTTTCGACTCAGGCCTTTGAACAGAATAACTCCAAATCTTTCCGATGTCACAGCAGAAGCTATTTGATGAGGAATGCGCATATCTCCGATCAGTAATTCTTCATCTACAACACTTCTGTATTGAACTAGAAGACTCTCTTCATTCCCATTCCATCGTCTGTCAGATTTTGTTATCACTTCAGGGTTTTGGAAACATATGACACTATCTGTTGGGAAATCCTGAAGATGAGCTACCTCGAAATAAGCATTGATTTGTCTCATACTTTTTTTCTGGTAGTACATCAAACGCATTCTTACACCTCAAAGCAGTTCCTGTTTCTGTAGCGGCACGAAAAATTGCTTTTCCAGTCTTTTCAACACCCATGTAGATCAAAACCAGTGGCCTTAGTTGCGAGGCTTCATTAACAAGTAATCCTGCTGCTGATGGAATAGTGCTCTTCACTCTAACTATCTTTCCATCCTTTTTATAGTTGTAGATGATCGTGCAGTTCGTTTCATCATGGAGCTCGACGGTTAACACCTGCATAACTGTAGGAATTGGTAAATCTTCAACTTTGACGATGTTTTCAATGTTTCTTCTGGAAGCTGGAGATAGGGTGCTTAACAGAGAGGCGCTTTTGATGATGAGAGTAGCCAGAGTATTCAGGCTGGCGCTTTGAAAGGGGATCATAGTGCGTTGAAGAAGAACATTGTCATCAATCACCTTCTTGTCTTGTGAAGGTTTTGGTTCTTTATTCTTCAGTTGTTTTGTATTGTCTTGTGTCGACATTCTAAAAGATAAAGTAAAAATCCTTGTTATGATTTTTTGATTTTCTTTTTCAAAAACCATGATAAAAAATTAAATTTATACTCTAAATAGTACATCAAGTTGACTTACCTCCAAACAGAAAGTCCCTCTAGCAGTTGTAGTAGATGATGTTGTAGTAGATCTTGCTCCTTCAGTTGCTAATGTCGAAGTGACTGCTTTCTGTGTAAAAACAGTGCTTCTTATATAGCTGAAATCATACCATTTATCATAAGGTTAAAGTAATGAAACATTGTTTTTACGGAAGAACACCATGCTTTCGCGGGAATAAATAATTTATTTTCACGCGAATGGAACCCGCTGCTTTCGCGGGAATAAACATTTCATTTTCACGCAAATACAAACCAATGCTTTCGCAGGAATAAACATTTTATTTTCACGCGTATACAAACCGTTGCTTTCGCGGGAATAAATAATTTACTTTCACGCGAATACAAACCAATGCTTTCGCGGGAATAAACAGTTTATTTTCACGCGAATGGACACTTTTGTTTTCGCGGGAATGAATGATTTATTTTCACGCGAATACAGCCCAATGCTTTCGCGGGAATAAACATTTTATTTTCACACGAATGGAAATTGTTGCTTTCGCGGGAATAAATAATTTATTTTCACGCGAATGGAAAGCATTGCTTTCGCGGGAATAAACATTTTATTTTCACGCGAATGGAAACTGATGCTTTCGCGGGAATGAAAATTTATTTTCACTTGAATGGAAACCATTGTTTTCGCGGGAATGAATATTTTATTTTCACGCGAATACAAAACAATGTTTTCGCGGGAATAAATAATTTATTTTCACGCGAATGGAAACCGTTGCTTTCGCGGGAATAAAAAATTTATTTTCACGCGAATACAAACCAATGTTTTCGCGGGAACAAACATTTTATTTTCACGCGAATGGAAACTGTTGCTTTCGCGGGAATGAAGAAGTTATTTTCACGCGAATACAAACCAATGTTTTCGCGGGAATAAATAATTTATTTTCACGCGAATGGAAACCGTTGCTTTCCCGGGAATAAAATATTTATTTTCACGCAAATACAAACCAATGTTTTCGCGGGAACAAGCATTTTATTTTCACGCGAATGGAAACTGTTGCTTTTGCGGGAATGAAGAATTTATTTTCACGCGAGTAAAAACCAATGCTTTCGCGGGAATAAATAATTTATTTTCACACGAATGGAAACCGTTGCTTTCGCGGGAATAAAAAATTTATTTTCACGCGAACACAAACCAATGTTTTCGCGGGAATAAACATTTTATTTTCACGCGAATGGAAACCGTTGCTTTCGCGGGAATAAAAAATTTATTTTCACGCGAATACAAACCAATGCTTTCGCGGGAATAAATATTTTATTTTCACACGAATGGAAACTGTTGCTTTCGCGGGAATAAACATTTTATTTTTACGCGAATACAAACCAATGCTTTCGCGGGAATAAATAATTTATTTTCACGCGAATAGAAACCAATGCTTTCGCAGGAATAAAACATTTATTTTCACACATTTACCTATATAAGAGACAACGGTTTCAGACAGAGAGCATCCAGTTCAACAACAGTGAGCAAAGGAGCAACATCTATCTACTACATCTTCCATTGCAACTACTAAGAGTTCTCTCTTCATAAAGGTAAAACTTAAATTCAATTATTTTCGCTAGCTAACACAACTATCCGAAGGCTTTATGACATATCTATCTTTAAATTGATTATAAAGAATTGAACCAATTTTTTCTGTTTTTCAGAATGAATACTCAAGACGTAGGAAGTCAACCATTGTATCTAAAGTCGGAATTTCAGCCTGATGAAAAGGTAAGAATTAATAAAAAATACTATTTAACACCTGTTGAAAACCTTTAATTATTTTAGTTATCTAATTATCGCTTGTATTTTAGAACAATACAACAACAAATCCAATCTACTTAAAGGACTTCCTTCCAGAAATGTATCATAACTATGTGATAAATAATGATGTTGTTGAAGAAAAAGCTGTAGAACGTTTGACATTTCAAGTTATAATATTCTGTATAACTCAACACATGATGAGTATGGGGATGTGTTGTAAGAAACATGATATATCTACAGAATGTTTTGATGACATTATAAAAAACGGTTTCGAAATCGTTTTGTCAATGGTGGAAGTCGTTAATATTAATAATTTTTTAAAAGAAATTGAAAGAAGTGCTTGGAATCAAATAGTTTTCAAAAAATTATATAACATGACATGGAACAAAAAAACTTTTTATAAATTCAGAAAGCATATTTATAATTATGTCCAAATAGATAAAGCTCTATCTTCTTCTGTAGGTATTTTAAAACTAATGTTAGAAGCGTTTCATACATATTTATGAAAAATTTTTAGTTGTTTTTATTATTTTACAATATTTTGTTCAAACTATTATATTTTATTTCTTACCAATTGAGATGTTAAAAGTAGTATGATATTAAGTAAATACATATATATATATATATATATATATATATATTTGAATACATCCTTTGTTGTCTGTATCCACATCCCAATAGTTTAATAAGCACATTCTCAATCTACCATAACTCTATGATCTTAACTGCTTTTGACATAAATACGTATATATATATAAGACACTCTAAGTAATGAATACACTCTTGGCCACTCATGCAAATATTACCCTTTTATTTTTAGAATGTTATGGATGCTCTTTCTGAAGAGCTCCTTAACACAGATCCATATCCAACAGAAAATAAAATGAAAAACGGCAAAACAACTCCTAAGAGAAGGAAAACTGCTCCAAAAAAGCGAATAGTAAGGAAACGAAAACAAATAGTGAGAAAACAAACTACTTCCGTTGATAAGCAAACAATGGAGAGCGCTGCTATAACTCATTTAACAGTTGAATGTCTCAACGAAAGGAGATCTAGGGAATTAGAAAAGTCTAAAGGTTCTCAAGTGATTGACTCACCAAAAGTTCCGATTTGCAAAACATTTGAAGATCTTCCTATCCCAAGTATTATGCGAGTGACTGGTGTGATACATCCATCAAGTAAGGAGAAGTGTAGATATTCTCAAGTACACCACCATGATCCTTCAGATATAAATGAACTCGAACCCAAAATACTCCTCTGTCCAGTTGAAATAGCTAAAAACTTCAACTGTGATAATTACCCCCCACCGTTTAACGTTGTATATTTGGGTAGAAAGGGAAAACCAAAAAATAAAAGCGTTCTTTGGTATGATGTCAGATGTGTTACCAGACATCCTCTAAGCAAAAAGAAAGCCGAAGAGGAATCACTATATATGAGTACATTGACTAAAGGTCAGCTCAAACGCTTCTTGAACATCAAGACCCTCAATAGTTTTCAACCCGGCGCTATTTTTCCTTACCAAGATGTTGTTGATAGATTCGTTCCTCATCGATTTAAAGGAGGGCAGTCGAATGTAATTTGTATCCGTTATAGCATTGAACAATGTGGAGAAACGCTGTTGAAGACGCTTGTCATACCAGACAAGTATGCTTCAGAAGCTAACCGACATACTCCAGGTGTGATGATCTACAGAGGAAAAACAACCCACGGAAAATTTAAGACAGAATACGATCTTTCATTTTGCTCTCCATACAATCTCGGTCGAATGTATTGGAAACAATATTGTGATCAAGCAAAGCACAACAAAACAATATTAGAAATTGATGATGATGATGAACTTGAAGATTTTCTACGTGGAGATTTTGATGATTTTGAGATAGGATATGTTGCTGAAAAAAAATGATGAGATACATGATAAAACTCGGTGAGAGTTTTTTCTCTAATCATTGTAAATAATACTTCAACTCAATTTAAATGTAGTTGTAGTTATTTTTACCTCCCAATGTAACTAAAGCTATAATTCAAATTCATGTAATTATTTTAAATTTTATATTAATACATAACTTTTTATTTTAGTTCATTACGAATTCAAAAGCACATAAAACAGAAGTCTCCCTTCTTAAGATATAACATCACTACATCCTAGACAACATTGTAAAAAAATGCTATGTATTAATTGTTATTACTTAGTATTTACTGACTCTAGCTATATTATATGGAGAGATTTTCCCTACTTATTACACAATAAATGTATATATTCACATATTATTTCATTTTTAATCACTGTATTTATTCAATGTAGATATATCTCCTCTCTCTCCTCTCTCTCTCAAGATATCATACGAGTCGGAATTACAGAAAATTATCAAACCTTAAATGCCATACATTCAAATCTCAAGATACCATATGGGTTCGAATTATGTCTAGAATTATCAAAACTTAAATGCCATACATTCAAAATCTATATGCCATATAAGTTCAAAATAAGTAAAAAAATAATCAAAAACTCAAATGCCACTTAAATGCCACTCAAATGCCACTCGAATGCCCCTCAAATGAAATACAATAAAATACGATATAAACTCGGCGAATTCATTCAACGCCGTAACCCATTGCCTCAACCCCAAAGTGTAATCCTCAAAAAAACACTTGGTAGGGAGATCTGCTCATATATTACTACTCGGATGAACTTAAAAAAGTACTTAACAAGGTTTCTGGTACCTGACGGGTAAAATGTCTTTGGGTAATAGGAGAACTTGATTGCCCCACTTACCCGTCAGTGATCTGCTCCTATTACACGATTAGTAAAGCATTGTGTATTTAGCAAAGGCCATTAGAGTCCGTACTTGTTGACACATAACATAGCATGCATCTGTTCTTCTTACCATGTTTTAAATCGATGCACTAAAGTTTTGTTCATAGAAGCCTAAATGTTCGACAATTTATTATCAAGAGTGAATTGCTAGGTTTTATGTGCTCGTCATTATAATTTTGGTATTAAGGACTTTGCTAACTACTCTTGATCCGATAATGTTACCTACTTACAGAGATTGTAAACCATTGGTGCCATCACATATGATCCTCCGTAGTTATTAATTTCTTTGCTGGTTTTTGGAGGAGCAGCACTTGGCTTCACATATGGCGCAACAGGCTTTATAGCACCTGAAACAATGACGGAATATTAAACAAAGCACAATAGTTGTAAGTTAAAACAGATGTTCTGTCCCAACTGGTGACATTATTACTTCGACCTGTAACAACACATTGAGTTTAATGATTGAAAAACTTAGCATGAACCTTCTGGTTTAGAGCGGTAAACACAAAAAAGTGTAGCTGTGATTGCTCCAATACAAGCAGCTGTAGCCATAACGAATAAAACCGCCATCAGTATTGTTGATGGTGACTCCATTTCTACAAAAAAACATCGATCCATTTATTTTCTTCACGGTAAAAATGGAATTGTTGGTAAGCAATTTGAAAATGAATGCATGTTTTTTCTTAAAAAACAAGTTTACTCGTAACCAGTGCTATATGAAAAAGTCTTTACAACAACAAAAAAATGCTTACTAGAACCATTATCATTCCCGGAATAAGTTAAAACATACTGATTTCTAGCAAAAATCAGAATCTGCTTCGAATTCGCCGGATTTAAAGCAATAAAGTCAATGTTGTTTGTTTTGCATTTACGAATCGATTCTTTTTGACCACTCTTTGACCTATCCACAGTGCAGATTGATGAAACAGTATGTGTAGTTCCATCGTACACTCGTATCACCTCATTTCCTGCATCAGCAATAAGAGCAACATAATTATCCAAAAATAATATTCCCCGAGGTCGCCGTATTGTTGCGCTGTTTACTGGTCCATCAAGTATTCCAGAGCCCGATTTGATGAGTATATAAGGACGATTCTCTGAACGAACTTCAATCACCCACACCTGGTCAACTTGTGAGACAAAAATCTTATTTCCTTTTGGTGTAAATGTCATGGCGGTGACTTGACCAGAAACTGGCAAAGTGCTCTGCAAGAAAGTCCCTTTAAGTTTGAGAGCTTCTGTTGCTTTAACAATCCACAGTTCACTAAAGCTGGTGTAAATAAGAAATTCTTCCTGGTTTTTTGGGTATCGAAATATCTGATAAATTTTACTTCCGGATCTGAGACTTGAAACCCGGTAGCAATGTCCTTCCACAACTATTGGTATCAAAGTTAATAGAGTCAAGCACTCTTTGTTGTAGAAGGAAGCCAAAATCTGTTGATCATTTTTTCCATAAAGTATTATACCTGAGATATTGCCTTCTTCAAGACGGACGGAAACTACGTTTGAAGTCTCTTCCAGACTTAGAAAATTGATTTTGTCGCTATCATGGTTGATGATGAAGTTTTCGGTTAATACTGGGTGTGAATAAGTTGGGGTAATTGCGTACGAAGGTTTCTCAACTTGTGTCAATTTCTCAAATCTAAAACTAAAATATCATATATTGCTATTTACTCACAAAATATAGCTTTCCTCCAATTGCATACAATGCGAAAAAAAATTGAAATGAAGCCGCGGATCAAAAAAAAGAAAAACTAGAAATATGTTTTATGTTGGTTAAATAATAATTAGACTCTAAACTCCTCTGTGGTTCATTTTATTCTGAATTCAAATCGATTTACAATAAATTTATTTTCATCTGCCATCAAAACAGCTATCATGACATACAGATGTCATGAGTAAAGCCCATCATTTAAGAAGGCAAGCACCATAAAAAAGTACAGTACATAAGGGGGGCATGGAAAAGTCTTGAAATGGAGCATCCACAGAAAAAGGAGGCTGTAATTTGAGGGGTGCGGAAAAAATTACCAATATTTCTGTCTATGCCCACTTGTAGTTGGTTACATTGAGCAATATTAGCAGTAGAAGGCGATTAGATTTTTTATAATTACTTAATAATGTTGTTAAGAGAAATGGAATTCATAGTAGGTACTAGTTCGTGAAAAAAGTTACTAGAATGAGACAAAGATTTTTTTCTTATCATTTCCATTTTTTCCTTATATTAGCATTAGCATTAGTATGCGACAGTTTAGGCAAGTTCACTCTTTCCTAGTAATGTATGATATTTTTGAATCAATTGTCATTGCGGAACTTCTCTAATAACAGTCGATTCAGTCACTATAGCCAGAAACTAATCTATTCATTGCCAACCTTGACATCAAGCGAGTCTGATTAATAGCTTTCCTTCAACTTTCAGCATTTGAGAATTTGGAATTTGTGAGTGTTTAAAAAATCATAATTAGGTTTTTGAAAACATAAATAACTACAAAAATTGCTTTATTTATTAGTAACGTTCCATAAAAAGACAACTAATCATAGAAAAAACCAAGTTTTGCTGATCCTTCAGTAAAAATTCTTCTCCATGAAGCAGCATCAACTCATACCTAACGGAATATAGAAATCATAAAGTTATCATCATATGGGTTTAAAAACATAAAATGAATTCTAATAGAAATATACCATGTAAATAACAACAAATTAGTTACTTGCCTGTTAACGTTGTTCTTGAACACTTGTTTGTTCACACCGATTGCTGGTTTGTATGAGAAAAGCTAAAATGATTGAACATACTATATTATTGTGTGAGAAACAACAAAATTTCCCTTGAAAAAGCAACAACAATAAAACGTTATGGTTGTACTTCTGGAAAGTTAATCTTTACCATAGCCAGTAAACTGGTTTCAATGCATGCCAACATTGAACAAATTTTGTTGACTTTCTAAATATTCAAGTTTTAAGCAGCAGGTTGATGTATTAAATAACCCTCTAGGCCTACTCAGTGCTGATCTACAAGCCTGCAAAATACCCATATTTCAGAAATGTTTGAAAATTTTTACACGGCGTAAAAGTGACCTCATATTCGGATCGGGAGTATTGTAATAGATTTGTGTCCCCTATTACCGCCAAAATGGCATACATTCCTTAGAAACGTTAGCAACACCACAGCGTCCACAATCCAGACACTACAAGGTTTTCAGGAGTAAATACTTTATTCCATAAATCTATTGCACTAAACTTCTGCCTTCTCACATGTGCAGCAGCTCCTAATATAGGATAAGGCAGGGGTGAGCCAATGACAAACAACAGTACAAAACATACACGAATAAAAATAAATAATGCAAATCACAATAACACAGTGAACCTATTGGGGGAGCGAACACATGGCAAAGTGGCTCTGGGCTCCATTGTCGCTCCTTTGAAGGTGGTGAAAATCTTCCACTCTTTATATGGTGTCCCTACTTCCTAGCTCATGTTTCCATCACTTGTACTGCTCCGGTATCCAAATAATGAAGGGTTTTCTGCTCCTAAGGACACAAGCTGCTGTTATCAGCCATATTTAATACTGGCCCAGGGTACTGACCCAGGACACCCGGGGTAGTTACCCAGGGTAGGCTTTTATGTGTTCTATAGGCTGGGTACATGGTCCATACTGGCCCGATATAGCTGCTATCCTTAAACCTGAGGAAATAGGTTTTTAGGACAGGGAAAGTCTTTGCGTCTACTTTAAGGTCATTACTACAGGTAGGGGGAGAGACACAGGTAGTTTCTAGGGTGAAGGGGTGGACAGAGGGGCGGAGACGGCTAACATATCATACAAGTTTCTCACAGCATATTTATTTTTTTTCCTTACGGTATTCATTTGGCCAATCAGATCCTGCTAATTCATATTAATATTATGTTGTTTATGATTGTTCGACATACTACTGTCTATTCTTGAATTACTACCATTCATTGTTCCCTAACTCACCAAAACAAGCACAATTTTATTTCTGTTTTTTGATGGAAGGAGTATTCAATTACCCTTGTGATTGTGAACACATTGGTCCACTGACAATTCCTGCAAATGTTTTTTGTTCTCATTCGACATATGAAACTTGAGTAATAAGCAAGCATTGACGTCATTTACGATGCGTTTACCTCAATTGTGTCCAGAATGACTGAAACAACTAATTCAAATGTTATGTGTGTATCGTGCCAACTCAAGTCATATGAAAGATGGTGTGTAATAGTAGAGCATACTATTAAAGTTTAGAATCAAATTTTGATGAGGTGTCTTCATAAGGATTCTCAACTCTTGCTGCAATGGCTTTCAACAGACTTAAATTAATTGCCATGTCAGATTTTACTTTAAACAAAGGTAACATAACTTATTTATTCAAATTTGCTCTTATTTATTATATTTGACAACGCCCAAAATTCGATAATAACATACTCGGCAATCAATGGGAGTTATAGTAAGCCAAGTTTCAACTGATGTGACAAGCATTTGAGGACAATGGCTTTTTGGCAAGCTTGTTAATCAGGACCGAGTAGGCTTACAGAGTCATCAAATACATCAGTCTGCTACTTCAGAATTGATTACTTGAAAAATCAATAATTGAACGTTCATGCTTTGATATGAAGTTTTGTAATTATTTAACTGAAAGAAAATTAGATGCTGCTGCTACTTGCTATTCACACAAGACACTGCAGGAAGTTAAAATCTTGGGAAGTGCACCAAAAAGCACAAAAATATATTAAAATTTTTTCTTTTTTTAATTGAGCTTCTAGATATCGAAATAAGGAAAGGGAAGCTGGCAGTAGAAATGCTTGGTTATCTGGTTTGATGTAGAGCACTAAAACCAGTCGTGGAAAGTTAAGAAAACACCAACTAAGTAGTTGAAATTAATAATGTTATTAAAATACACCAGTTTTAAAATCTTTATCGACATCAAAGATTTCATATTGTTTATTAGAATTTAACATTGTCATCCGGTCTGTTAAAAATTAATAATGAAAAATTCCAGTTTTAGTTTCATCAGAATTAATATGGCAGCACTTTTGTATTATCACCCGCTTCCTGAGTTTGTGTTACTTAATTTATTTGGATTATGGTATAAAAACATCCATCCCTCAGGATTTGATGTCGTTTGCTATTCAATGAACATTGATGTTAAAAAAGGGAAACAGCTTTGTGTATCGTTTTAGCGATCAAAATGGTAAAACAAGCTAAAACTACTCTGCTAAGCACATTATTAGTTCTCATAATCACTATTGATGGTTAATGAATAACCAAATCTTTAAGGCGATAATATTATGTTTTGTTTACACATAATTCTAATAAAGTTAACTGTAAATAATAAGAATGTTGCTGGCCTAGAAGATTTGTAGTGCTAAATTTTTGGCGGCTATTGTTTTAGTATGCTCAATGTTTTGTTGCAAGAAAATCGCCAAACTTTATTGGAGAAAAACACCTAAAACTATTTTTTTATGCCACATGAGCAATAGTATCATCCGTTTTCATCAGTCTATTGCGCAGGTAGTACAAGCAGAAGAAAATGTAATATAATAGACACGATCACTACTTTGTCTTGTAACTTGCGCAGTAATTATAATGCCCTCACTTGCAGCCAAATCATTTGGGCAAAAGGTCCTGTTTCAGGACACTTCTCACAGTATTGTCCGTCACAAATTCGTATGATGCATGAGGCTTCCCAAAAATAATTATTGTGTCATTTGATTGGAATTACAAAACAAGCCATCAAAAAGCATAACAAATTAAGAATCATGATGAAAAACAAACTTTTTATTCCTAAATGGATAATCGCTGACATAAAACCTGAGTGAAAAATGAAAAAACAGCAAAAATAATTATTATAAAAAAGTATTCAGAAACAGGACACCAGTTAAAAACATTCATGCCAACATTACTTGTTTGCCAGAAAACAACGGGGTGACAATTTTAAAAAGTTTACCCGGTACCACTCTGTATGCGGCCAATTTCATTCAGGCTTTGGGTACTGCCTGTCCCACGAGCCAAATAAGCAACC
Source organism: Cryptosula pallasiana (assembly GCA_945261195.1). Taxonomy (NCBI): domain Eukaryota; kingdom Metazoa; phylum Bryozoa; class Gymnolaemata; order Cheilostomatida; family Cryptosulidae; genus Cryptosula; species Cryptosula pallasiana. Next base: position 53,830,820 of record OX183131.1, on the reverse strand, counting down.
TTAAAAAGTGTGATAGTATCTGAGTACCACAGCAACTGAATGCAGATCTCTCATCTGGTTCCTATTTCATATGTCATACTGTAATGGAATTTAGCATAGGTGGCCTCTCTCTCATTGATGCTATGCTAGCCAGTATGCAGTGTATAAACACTAGTTAGTCATACTAGACTCAGCTCCGCCTGATTGCCTTAGTATAGAAGTGGATGCGTGCCTGCCGCAGAGACGGATGAGTCAAGATTCAAGCAAGGGATTTCCCGCCTTACTAAAAGAGTTGGCTGGCGCATTATTGTTATGCCTATTGACTATATATATGTTTTCATTGCGCCTGCTTGTTCTTGTTATTGTGTTGACCTATATTATTGTTATGCACCAATCATCTTATGTTATTTTTCAACTAATTGATTAGCATATCTACTGCATAACTTTGTTGACATGTGGCCCAGTGGGCAGATTGGATTGTGCGCTTACAAAGAGAGGTACTCTGAGTAAGCTTTTGTCTCTTGAAGCAATAAAGTGTTAGCTATTGTAACCCGGTGTGTTCAGTTGGCAGTTGGCCAAATAGTATTAGGATACTAGCACACGGCACAGCAACACGGTGTGTTCAGTTGGCAGATAGCCAAATAGTATTAGTATACTTGCACACGGCACAACACGGAGCTTATTGACTCATAGCTCATCTACAAATAGAGCCACTACTAGTAAACAAGTAGCTCTCATTAGCAATTGCTGTTACATTGCTAAACAAGTACACTTCTCTAGTAGCTGTTTGGTAAAGGTGCGGCAAAATCCTTTACATTGGTGGCAGCGGTGGGATACTAGTGAACGTTAGACACTACTAGAGAAGCTGTACACTGCCAAACACCACCCCTACTCATTCCCCGAGTATTGGTGTTTGCTATACTGTAATAGTTGCCTGGTAGCAGCCAAACTACCACCCAGGGACACTGTTACACCCCTTGCTCTGACCCGGTGGTACCCCCCACCCGGCAGAACACCCCCCTCCCCTTGTTGTGTTTGATAAGAGAACTACAGTCACCCTGCTCGGTGAACTCGGTAGTCGCTGTACTGCTCACGCGAGATCGTACAGGCATCTCTTTCGAACCCTGGGTACCCCTCTCAGCTCTGCAGGGTACCCCTCTCAGCTATGCAGTGTACCCTGCGTACGCTGTACCGAGTGATATAGAAACTGTCCTGCCTATATTAGGCCAGAGTTTCTCACCCAGTGTTGACACGGCATTGACGCGGTGTGCTGTCAGTCTTCCACTGTTCATCTGGTACACGGAGTTGTCTCCTCCCGTGATGACAGACCCTGCTGATTGTGAAGACTATACTCCCCGTTGATGACCACACAGAGAGCCAGGAGCACTGGGCGGTCGCCAGTGGGCACAGCTGAAGCTGAGGCTTTAGACAGACTCACACAGACCCTGCGAGGAGTGTTGCAACACCCTGCACCACCCCCTGCTCCTACACGGAACTTCAAACCTCCCAAGTTCAATGGACAAGGTGATGTAGAGTACTTCATCACACGGTTTCTAGAGGTCGCTGAAGCAAATGAGTGGACTGCTCGCCAAACCCTGCTCCATGTGAGAGAGGCACTTCGTGATGAAGCACTGGATTGTGGTAGACCCAACACCCTGCAAGCAGTGTTCACAGCGCTCCGTGCTCGCTTTGGCCTTACACGCAGAGAGGCGCTACAGAGTGTAGCACACTTGAAGAAGGCATCGAAGACTTCCCTCCAAGAACATGCTAGCGAGGTGGAAAGACTAGTTCGAATAGCCTATGAAGATTTGCCAGACAGACACGTGGAACGCATGATACTAGAGACGTTTTCCTCCACCTTGGGTAACCCATTTCTGCAACGCCATTTGTTAGCAGTGGACCCACAGAGCCTGGAAGACGCAGTTCGTGCTGGAAGCGAGTTCCTCCACATCAAGGCCATTCCTGACTCGAAACCATACAGGGTACGAGCTGTAGAAAGTGATGAAGAAGAAGAAGAACCCAGTAAGCCTTCCATGAAACCATTCCATCATTATCAGACTTCTGCCATGGTGTCGCAAGCTCCGGGAGGGATGGCTCACCCATGTCGGGTTACTAACAACCACCCCACAGTGAGCTACTCCCCTCCACCCCAGCAGCCAGCGCCCGTGTCGGAAGGTGTGATGACTCATCTACTCCAGACGGTGCAGAACATGGCATTAGAGTTGCAACAAATGAGGCAGTGGCCACAGCCGGGTATGCATACACCCCCTGTTGGCGTGTACCCTGCTCCTGCAGCGATGCAACCTCCTGCCCGTGTTCTCCACTACACTCCTAGTGTGGTGCCAACCCTTTCACCGGCTACACCTGCCATCCCTGTCATGGAACAGATCTCTCCACACACGGTGTCACAGCCTGCTACGGCGCAGTTGGTTCCCCCTCAGTGTTGGGGCTGTGGACAGACAGGCCACTACAGTAGAGGCTGTCCGTCTAAACCTAAGACAACCACCGTAAGCAGAGCAAAACCCGTGTCGAGGAACAACCAGCCTGCCCCCGCTCAGAGACACCAACCAGTAGTTGCACCAGTCAGCCCGTCAGTGGAGTGCCCTTCACGCCCTAGAAATAGAGCGTCGCCTCCCCCCTCCCGAGCTGCAAAGGTTCAACCTAACTGCTTGTCTAACACTGAGATAGAACGGCCATACCGGGCAAGCTACTTCCTCCCAGGGAAGCTTGAAGGCAAGTCAGTTACCCTTCTAGTCGATACCGGCTGCACCACAAACCTCCTATCCAAGCACGTCTTTAACCAGTTACCTGAGTCAGTAAGACAGTCAGTACAGGAGAGTGAGCCACACGGTATCCTAGCCGACGGTACCCAGATCCCCTTCTATGGCACGGTGAGAGCTACCCTCCGTCTGCGTGGTGTGAAAACTGAAGCCACATTTGTTGTCAGTCACATAAACGAAGACGCTATCTTGGGGATGCCCTTCCTCACCGACCATGATTGCCGAATGAGGTTCAATGAGTGTGCTATTGTCGTAGCAGGAAAAGAGATGCACTGTACTGACAAGGACGGTACACTGTTGATGAACAATGTCCAGGTCCTACGTACCACGCAGCTCCCACGCGGCGGCCCTCCAATTGCTGCTAGTCTGAACGAACCAGATAGCAAAGGACCTGTAGTGGTGAGGTGTATGAACCCGACTGCTCAGCCAGTAGAACTGAAGGCGGGAAGCACAAGAGACCACTACAGAGGAGCGAACCATGGAGAGGTTGAGCCGACCGAGGCGGTTGCCATGCCCCTTCCACCAGAAAGGAGAGTGTCAAATTTGGAGCGGCCAGTTGCAAGAAGGCCTGCCACTCCCCCAGTTGTTGACAGCAAATCTGGTGAAGATCGGACAAGCGGTTCAGCTAGAAATGGCCAAGACGTGCAGGAGTTGTCTCCCCCAATAGCTGAAACACCCTCACCCCCTGCAGAGACTGAGAACCAACCACCACTTGGGTCATCACAACGGCCAAGAAGGAACGTCGGCCCACCCAGGCACTATGGACAGCCACTATGCCATCTGATTGCAACTGCAAAAGAAGTGGATAGAATGTCTGAAAATGCCAAGATGCCTGAGATTCAGACGACTCTCCTGGGTGGAGTTCTCACGGAAACCCCCACAAACTGGGTATCTGCAGAAAGGCCAGGTTCTAGCGCTGCTGCCTGCCAAGATTTAGATTGCTGGCAGCAAAACCCATCAAGCGCTGAGGACCCAAAGTTGACCCGTTCTCCACCTAGGGGTAATGATTTCCAAAAACGGTTAGTGCCGCCCGGAAAGAAGAATAGCTCCGGACGGGATGTAACCACACCCCCATACTGGGTGTCGTTGGAAAGAGGACACTCTAGCGAAGGTGCCAGAAAAAATCCAAGAGAATATTCCTCTCCATCAGAGAACTACGGCCGGTCAAAAACTGAGTTGAACCACCAGTCAGTCTTTGCGGATCCACCCCTGCCTGTTGTTTGCACTGCTTCTAGTCAAGATCAAACAGGCCTGCCGCGCGCGGGAACAGGCATTTGTGAACAAGTACCGAAAGTGACTGGACGTGCCAACCCTTACATGGATTTCTCTGCCAGTGTTTTGCCTCAGGAAGGAGATGAATGCCTTCAACTGCAAGTCGAAGAAGAGTTCGAGGACGAGATTACCTCTGTTGCTGCACAGCTGCCTCCCTCCCCTTCTTCACGGGACTGTCCCACTTCTCAGTCCACCCCTTCTGCACAGAAGATTGCTGTTACCCACCGGGTACCCTGCGCAGAGGGAATGAAGAAAGAGATAGAGAGAGAGAACGAGCTCTTAGGAGTCACTAGTCAGAGTGAGCTGATGGACAATTGGATTCGCCGCCATAGCTCCTCCCGTGACCCCTTGGCACTCAAGCAGATACCTCCTCCTCAGTGGCAGTCCACGGAGTCTCCACCACTCCCAGCTGCCCCTACACTCCCCAGTGTGCCCACGGTGCCGGCAGCAAACACTCTCCCCTGTAGCCAGAGTGTTGCGAAACTTTCTGCCAGTTCTTCTGCCTCCCGTGGGCCCCCCACCCCCTCCCGGGTGTTGAGCACTTCACCCCCGACCCGGGGCCCCCCTCCCCCGACCCGGTATGACCCGGAGTTGAGTCTGAGTACAGTAGTGGTACAGGAAAAGCCACCCATAGGTACTAGACTGCCTCACGCGGTCACCAGGGAGCGTATGCAGGCGCTGGGGAAGATCGTCCCTAGTAAGAGGAGAGGAGCAGCGCTCTTGGCTGGACCTTCTAAGCGGGGTAACTCCCCCCTTACAGCCACCCCCTCCTCTACACTAGGTTCTCCTCCACTGACTGTGCGAGCCATTGTCACCTTGCCTGGCTGCACGGAGTCCAGTGGACAGATCCCGCTCCTCGACCTGATTCCTACACGGAGGAAGGCGAGGACTCCTGCTGTGCCCCCAGCACCTGTACCCACCTCCCCTTTGCCAGTAGACGAACCACCTCTGTCGGTGTCTACGCCTGTAGTCAAGTTAGTTGACATTGCTGCCTCCCGCCCTTCCTCACCAACCGTAGAGGAAGAGGTGGTAGCTCCTCACCTGGTAGGCCGGAAACCTCCTATTGCCCGGCGGCTCTTGCAGTGGGTTGCCCCCAAGACGGAGAAAGCCATCCAGAGAGATTTGAAGAGGGCACGGCGCAGTACCTGCCCCAGTTGTAAGTTCTCAGCAAAGAACATGAGACAACTGTCGGTGCATGTCCACCAGCACCACGTACGCTACTTTTGCCGCTGTAGATACTCGAGTAGCAGCAGAGACAGCATATACTGTCACCAGAGGGCGCGTGGAGGTCCAGAAGATACTGATCACCACCAACGCCTTGGTTATATTTATGCTGTAGACCGAGAGAGTTACTCGGCTTTCTGCAGGTACCAGAAGTGGACAAATCCAGCGCCTTTCGGTACCTGCCAACCCACCCAGACTGGAAAGATCCAGTCTCCTCCCCCAGCACCTTCGAGGTGTGATGCAGTCACGGCTCCCCTCCCAGGAACCTCCGCTACACCACCTGGCATTGTGCCTCTGATGGCTTTACCCCTAACCGGGTACAAGATACCAAAGAAGTCGCACACTGTGGTTGTACCGAGTCCTGAGGCCATGATTGTCTCCCCTGTGTCCCCTTCTTCTCCACCCCCTGCTCCCCTTGCAGTAGGCTGGACCTTCGCACCCGGTGTTTCCCCCGTGCTCCCACCAGCAGACCCTCCAGTCTTTGAGGTAGATCTGCCAGTACGGTTTATGCGGAACAGGGCGCGATGGGCTGCTGCGATAGAGCAGGGTGCCGCTGAACTGGACTCTCAGTTGCAGGGCCTTCGGATGAAGGTGGTCACGGGCACCCTCTCAGAGATAGAAGTCGCCAGGCTAAAGGCGCAAGCAGGACTCCTGAAGGGAGAGATAGTCGAACTAAAGCAAGCCGCACAGACAGTGCGAGGCCAGCTGTTCTAGGAAAGGTATTCCTCCGCTCCCTTCGGTAGTCACACGGGTTGTGTGCAACCCTCCCTCCGTTAGTCACACTGGTTGTGTGCACCTCTCTCAGTCGGTCACACTGGTTGTGTGTACCTTCTACCGTATTAACCACCGGGTGATGTGTTATCCTTCCCACCCCCTTTTATTAGCCCACTGGTTGTGGGCCCCCTTCACTCCCTCTGTGCACTATGCAGGGTGTGATTCCCCCACTGTAGACGCACATGGATTTGTGCAAAGGGTTGCGCTGTAAGCGTAGACCTCTCTCCTCTCTTGGAGCGGCCACCTCATGACTGGTTAACTATGAGTACAGCGATACTAATAGTTGAAGCGGCCTATGTAATGGAATTTAGCATAGGTGGCCTCTCTCTCATTGATGCTATGCTAGCCAGTATGCAGTGTATAAACACTAGTTAGTCATACTAGACTCAGCTCCGCCTGATTGCCTTAGTATAGAAGTGGATGCGTGCCTGCCGCAGAGACGGATGAGTCAAGATTCAAGCAAGGGATTTCCCGCCTTACTAAAAGAGTTGGCTGGCGCATTATTGTTATGCCTATTGACTATATATATGTTTTCATTGCGCCTGCTTGTTCTTGTTATTGTGTTGACCTATATTATTGTTATGCACCAATCATCTTATGTTATTTTTCAACTAATTGATTAGCATATCTACTGCATAACTTTGTTGACATGTGGCCCAGTGGGCAGATTGGATTGTGCGCTTACAAAGAGAGGTACTCTGAGTAAGCTTTTGTCTCTTGAAGCAATAAAGTGTTAGCTATTGTAACCCGGTGTGTTCAGTTGGCAGTTGGCCAAATAGTATTAGGATACTAGCACACGGCACAGCAACACGGTGTGTTCAGTTGGCAGATAGCCAAATAGTATTAGTATACTTGCACACGGCACAACACGGAGCTTATTGACTCATAGCTCATCTACAAATAGAGCCACTACTAGTAAACAAGTAGCTCTCATTAGCAATTGCTGTTACATTGCTAAACAAGTACACTTCTCTAGTAGCTGTTTGGTAAAGGTGCGGCAAAATCCTTTACAATACCTTAGTCAACTGATACACTAATAGGCTTGAGTTTTTACAGGGGATGAAATTTTATTTCACGGAAGTTTACTAGCAAAGGGATACCAATCATATAAAGAGAAAAAATAACAAAGTGAAGCATATATAGGGGTTAGGTGGCCATAGGTGAGTGACCAGTGGCCGGCTGATCAAGCAAACTGGTATCATTTACTGGCTTGACTTTTATTTTAGCAGTTAGTAACTGGTACACCCAAAGGTGGCAACTATTTTAAGTTAGACTGCATTAGATTTTAGAAAAAATCTAACTCTCACTAGGATAATATTGCTTGCTTGATGTTGGAAAAATGTTAAAAAGTTAAATCTAATGTGAGAGGGTAGAAAATGCAAATACAAAAAGTTTAACAAGAGAAAATGAAATTTCATGTCTAAGAACAAAAATTACAGTTGTTCTCACTTTTTGTCGTTGTCATCATAATAAGGTGAGTTGTAAGAAGCATTAAGTATTATCTTCATCGATAAAAATATCAAAAAGTAGTTATTTAACTTTTTAGCAGCTTTTTTATAGAAATCACACAAATTAAATAATTAAAATTATAGCAGCACTAATCATAATAACCATTACAATAAATTTAAAAAAAAGGAATTACAACTACAGCCAAGATCAATTGATTATATTTAGGATAAAAATAAGAAAATTACTTATACAAATTATCGATATGACCAACAATTTTTGTGAATAACTTGTGTTGATTATTATTATATATGTACGAGAACTATCAATTGCAATAAATATTTATCCAACAATAACAAATAATGTACTTGCCAAAAAACCGTCAAGGATAGGTAAATAATAATAAGAAAAATTACTTACGTTTCTCCATCAATTCAATCAGATAAATAACAAGTGAAAAATTAAGTTTTAACACAAAAGATACTTGAAAATAAGTGATAATCATAATGTCATCAATGGTTTTAAGATAAGATTAGTTCAGGCAAACAGTAATAAACAGTTAGATCTTAAACTTCCCTAAAACAGAGACCATCAAAAGAAACTTCAAAGTCAGAAATGTGCCAAAAAAGCAACTCGAAAGCTACTCAAATTTGTGTGATTTTGTGTTTAACCCATCTATTGATGTTGTTCATTCATGGATAAAAAAACATTGGTGGAGACAAATCTGAGTTACTATGTTTTAAACATTCCAGACTTTGAAGACAACAGTTTGCTGTAGGTATATAAAAAATTAATCTTTTCATCAAATATTCGCGGTAATAATGCAGCATTGTATATTGGTTTCACAATCAATAATTCGAAACAATCACAATAATTAGTTTCAAGATTTTCTCACAATGCTTCCTTAGGTTTATTCATAGAGAGTTTTGTCAATACTTTAACAGTTAGAATGAAAATTGTTCATAAGTGTAGAACCTCCAATCCGACTTGCACATTTTTTATATAAGTGGGCAGTCTCTTAGAACAATTTAATGGCAAAGAGACTTTATAGTTTGAAAACTGGGACTTGTAAACAACTTTGGCATGATTTTCTGAACCAGTTTTTGAAAAATTACAAGCTGATCAAACTAAAAGGTATAAAAAACTGATGCTCAGGTGGCTGCAAGTACGAAATAGACAAAAATTAATTTTTTTTTCGTTCTCTAGGTCTATTCAGGAAATGGATCACACCATGCAATAAACTGAGAAAATAATATTTCTCACAAGTTGCTTAATGCAATATTTTAAGTTGATCGCAAAAAACACTCCCCCACGGAAAAAAAACTTAGCCATTTCGTTGAAATAGTAAAGGTAAATTTTATTGTTATAACTAATCACAAACAATTTGCTTTAAAATAATCGTAGTGAGCCGAACAATTGTAGAGTTGTTTATAATTTGACTCTTTACCATTATATGCTACTTATCAAAGCTTCATGCTATGAGTATCAGTGCGGAATCAACTACACAATAATCGCCAATGGCTAATGGCTTACACATGCAAAGATAATTTGGATCGTTACAATGCCCAGTGAAATTTTATATCTTTATCATCTAATCCGGATAGAAATATATTATTTCCAAACATTATATACAAAAGCGTGAATGCCTGAATGATGCATTCGTCGCCCAACGATGTGGATCCCAGATATGAATAATAGCAGATATTCATTAATCCAGCCCGCGAATACGCTTTATGTGTAGCATAGTTAGAAACCTAAAAACAGTTTTTGATACAAAGGTTAGGCAGGCTAGAGGTTCCTGGTTATTAATAGGCATTTATAAACTGCTGTAAAAAATACTCACTAGGTTAATCGTTACAATTGTGACCAACCAATTGCTGAACCTAAGGAGTTATTACTACGAGTAATTACTTTCTGAAGAAGCGATTTTAAAATTTCTTTTTTCAAAAATCAATTAATAGCAATGTATATATTCTTTTTTTTGTGTATGCATGACAGCTTCACAGCGCAGTGGTTCATAGTATGGTTTGGTGCAGTTGAATAATTTTATTTGAATCCATGTCTCATTATGATACATTGATTTACTTTCAGTTAAAAAAGTTACTATAATATAACTTTCTTGTGCATGTTGTATTAGTTAATAAAAGATTGGGACTGACGCGTAAAATCACGAATCTTAAATAAATTAGCAATCCTGCTTATAATTATTCAGCTATTGTTTACACGTGATAATTGTTATGCTTAAAAAAGCAGAGCAAAAGAGGTGAATGGAAGCAGGGAAGGGGTTAGGAGAAATTGGAAAAAAACGGAATGGGAAAAAAATGAGATACAAAGTAAAAAAAGATAGGGTAAGCACAACAATTGGGCAACAACTTAGTTTATTATTTTTCTGACGACAGCAACAACAACAACAACAACAAAACAACTCTTGATGCCGGCTGTGGAGAAAGAGGAGAATAAAAACTGTCATAAACTCACTTGCATGAGTATTTAATTACAGTTAATTGCGCAAAATTTAGTTTTTATGGGCCAACTATTGTGATGAAGGGTCAATTTTCAGTTCAATAGTCCTTTAACCAGGTGATTTAAGAAAGCTTCTATACAGTTTTAAGACCCAGCATTTAATTGAGAATGTACAGTAAGCAAGCCTCAGGGCTATTACACTACTCACAGACAGGATGGCCAGGGTAGAAAGTTTGACCTGCAGCAAAAACATCAATTAACAAGTTATGTTACACAGATTGAAAATTTCTACTAGCACACTCACTAAATGACTAGTAAAAACTAATGTTGACATTCCACTACCAATTGTTGGATGCCTCTGGCTATACATGATAACTTCTCAACATGAAAATTGGGAAGTTTCATGGGTTTAAGTATTTCACGCTAAAAAAATCAATTTACAAATAAATACACGTATTGTAAAAAGGTTTATTTGAGAGAAAAACAATGGTTTCATAAAACTATATGTAGTTAGACAGCAGTTGGTTATGCAATAAATTATTTGGTACTAAATTCAGACATTATGAAATTTCGTTGCATAGTTTCAAACATTCAAGTAGTGAAACATGATGACTCAGGAAATTATTTCTGATAATCTAGAGCTAACTTTGTCTTTACCTTCATTAATATTTTATTTCTGTGAATAAGGACAATGCATACTGCACATGGTGGATGACACACCGCACAAAAAACAGGATACATGAAAAAAGACAAAGAAAAGCAGATGATGCGTAATATACGGCCAATGGTGTTGGTTGAGTGATACCTAGTACATGACACAAGATGCATGACACAAGACGCATGACAAATGTCACATTGTACAACAGATGACAGAGGGAACTGGATACATGATACTTGTCCACTAACCAAAGAAACTACTCTCCAAATATTTTTTGACTGTGAGTGACAGAAGTCAAAAGACTTGATACTTAAAAAAATTTTACAGTCAGTTATATCACTTCATGCTAGTCACTCACAAATAACATAATTATTAGAAAATATATTTGGTACCTGAGAAAGGTATGCTGGAAATTATAGCGGCATATCAGAACCTGGTATTTTAGTTGAAATGCTCAAGCAAACCTGATTCTAAAACAGAAATTCCCTATACTCAACAGTAGTTGCACGCAATGACAACCTGGCAGTCTAACTGGAGACAATTGAAAATGTGTTTTGATGATTCTCACCGTTCACCATCAAAATTAGCAGAGAGCAAGTCAAAACTGCTAAAGCAGTAATTCGGCAATATTGATCGTTGAGGAGAAGTGATAGCGTTTTCTCGTAAGCACCAACCAATCAGATGAATTCTATAACTCAGTTTTCACTAGTTCACTTTAGCCATTAGGCCAACAGCATCACGCCTATTGCTGAAGTGTGAACCACAAATTAAGGTAACTGCATGGTACGTAACGTGGCATTTTTCCAGTTTTTTTCTGGTCCTTAAGGTATCAACTTGAATGGAACCAATTCACAGTCAGGCTGTGGCTACTTGTGGTGAGTGACATTTCACTCTTTTGATTGACAGACGTAGTACAATAACAATTAGCAAAGATTTGTTTATTTTCATTACTCTTTCATCACTTTTCACCAATGTGTCAATTGTTAATGAGAGTTCATCGTACACCTCAACATTCATGATTTAACGGTGGTAACTCATAATACATTGGTAGTGATTATAAGCAGGCAAAACCTGACTGCATTACCAGTATTAAATACAGTAACCAATTATAATTAAGATATGATTTGTTCATTAGTTGTGATCATTAGTTCCAACTATGAAATAACTAGCTTGAAATAGTTTATTGTTATAGATTCAAGTGGGCACCTCTATGAAACTTTTAGTCCATCTCATGTTAACAAGTTGTAAAAACATAAAATGTTCTGGTAGACTTGAATGCACATTACCTATAGAAACTTGTTCTTACCTTGATAGTGGTACTTCTTGATGTGTCACTGACCCAGCTGAGCCCTGCAGGGCCAGTATACACCCTACCGGGCCAGGACAATATGCTGACTAGCAAGAGATCCTTCACTTACCCTGATGCCAGGAGCACCCTCTCTCAGATGGATGAAATTGGCAACCACATGTTAATTGTTGCCGAAGGACTGGCAGATGCCTCCTATCTGACAGTGGAGACATGATTCCTCTCAACAACTTGGCACATCGTTTTTTTAATCATTTATTGTATTGGTATTGGTGTACCACTCATATTTATCCTTCCATTGCATGTGCATGTATTGTTATATCTAATATGCAAGCCCCTTCCTGCCAGTCTACCTAACACCTAATGCCGGATCTTCAGTAATTCATTGCTTTCATTCATGTACTGCCAATCCCGATAGATGATTACATCCCTAGAACTTGCTGATTATAAGTAGAACCATTTAACAAGTTGACACTCTGAGTAGTTTGTCTGAGCTATGGGCTCTGTGCTTTCCAACTGATCCTGCCAAAACAGATGACTAGTTGTCAACGTCCTACCAGCACAGTGTCTCCTCTGGAGAGGGATAGCTTACCACAGATTAACGATATTTTGGGAAAGTCAGATCGAAATCCAATAGAATCTGTACTTACTAATAATTACTATTAAAATTAGCTCTTACTTACAATGGTAAAGTTGACAAATAAGTCTCACGTGAAAGCTTCGAAAACTCTAAATCTTGTTACAGGTTTGTGTTTGATCTTATCATTGGGCTTTTAGTTTTAAACTTATTATTTTTAATCACATTTGTTATAATCTAATAACTCACAATAATATTTTCGAACAACAACTTTTAGGAGTAAGCTTTCCAACCATGTAAGAATAATTATGATATTGTTGATAGCTCAAAACCCTCACGGTCACCGCGTGATATGAGCGAAAGCATTTGTATCAAAACTTTTTCCTGGAGTTCGTGATTTTTTCAAGTCCAAAAATTTCATTTGTTTTCATATCTTTCAAACTATAGCTAGAAAATTCTACCGCGCCCGGATGTGACTATGAACTTTTTTTCTCATTTTACTCATACGCTTAAGAAACTGCCTTTAAATTTTTTGACTTTTTATCAAAAATCCGCCAGGTCCCTGAAGGTCATTGAAATAATGTTTTAGTACTACTAAATAGACTGCGGGGTTAGGATTTGAATGGTGTATAATTATTGTCTTGTGTTCAATGTATTTTGATAATAAGGTTTTTCAGAGACGCCCTCGACTAAAATTATTTTTCATCCTAGCCATTTATGAATTACCTAACCACAATCACGGCAAACGCAACGCAGTCTTATCATGTGCACCGAGTGCTTCAACTAAATAATGGAATTACCGCAAATGCTACGGAACTCTTTAATTTTCGCCTGCTTTATGCCTGGTTAGTGGTCACTAGTATTGCGGCTACTTATTTCTTATCATTAGTGCTTTAATTTTAATTTATTGTGGTTCATAATTAATATAATATTATATCTGTTAATCCAGAAGAAACATCGTTGAATGATAACTGCTAGCGGTCATAAATATGATTTAGCAAAATACAATGTCATCAATAACCCTTAATTTTAATAATTATTTATTAATTAATTATTGAAATGTATATTATTATATTTACGATTATTATTATTAATTACAAGATTTCTGATGATGACACTTGTCTATATCAACTGAGATACAATACTTGTTGTTCCTGTGTAATCCTGCTACTCCTACAAAAAAAATGTTATACAGCCAATGCAAAGCATTTATAATTGTTACATACATATGTATAATTATTGAGGTGCATGCATGATATCTATATATTGTGGTAGATTTTGATGCACACTAGTAGTAAACAGGTCGTTTACGCTAGAAACCTTGCGAGACAATGCGCTAGGCTTTTACCCGCAGCGTTTGGCTAATAGCTGTTGGGTAGAAAGTCCTACTGTGCCGGTGGCATAGTAAGCAGGGCCGGTATTGACCCCTGCAGGGTCGGTAGTGACCTCTACCGACCCGGTACAGCTGTACTGGGCCGGCACAAGATGGCGGCCTTAGAGGAGGATCCTCAAACGTGTCTAAGAACTTAGTCAAGGTCAAGAACAGGAAGTACTCACCCTTCAACTACCAACTCCATGGACCTAACTCTACGTACAGCCTGGGAGCCCTGTAGGATCACTCATTGGACAATCAGGAGAAAGGACTCCGCCCTTAGCCACTTGGCACCTCCCTTTATTATTCACATTGCATTGTTGATTGGTTTGTTATTTATATAGTTAATGTAATTGGTTAATCTACTTCCTGTGCATTGACTGCTATATGTTTTGTGCTTGTTAGCTCTCCTATAAAAAGAGAGCACACACTGTTAATCTTTGCATTCATTACAGTGTTGCCATGGCATATACTCATATATTGCTAAACCCTAGAGGAATAATTACCCTCAGGACAGCTTAAAGAATAAAGCCATTATAACAGACACTACACGGTACTGTTTGTTTGAGCCATGGGCTCCTGTCTTACCGGGTTATTCGGTTGCCCTGCACAGTTGTCACTGTCGGTCAGTACAGTGTCCCCTCTGGAGAGAGGTAGAATACTCGAGATTAATGGATGTCCGTGGTAACAGACCGGAATCCATTACAATATATATATATACAAACATATATATAATATGCATAGCTTCATGCGTGAGTCAACACTAATTGCCTGGAAATGGGATATACCATGTATTTTTTTTAACTAAGAATACATTTGGTGAAACTTGTTTTAACAGTTACCTATTAAGGTGAAAATAAAAGATTTGGTCTCATTTTATCCAAAATATATTTTTCTACCCATGAAAATTTTTTAAAAAAGATTCAGAGCGCTTTGAAAAACTTTTTTGCACCATCTAGATATTGTTCTTTTCTCTCAAGATGTAAGGTATAACTGACTCGGAAATATTTTTTCCAATCAGTTTCTTTTTAAGAACTTGAGATTTTATACAGCTTGTCTAGTATCATTTAAAATATCAAACTTCAATTTTGTGTGACCAGAACGTACGCAGCAAACTCAGTCAAATGCGGCATTTAAATTCTTTCAAGCCAGCTGGCTACCAGACCACATTCTTGGAGTGAACTATGCAAAGGTGAATTATCACAAAGTAATCATGAAGCGGATACTTGCTAAGTGCATGGATAGTTTCAGGTTGAGCTGTTCACAGGTGAAGCTGCCAAAGTATACATGCCAGAGGTGTTTATAATTCTGGTCGAAGAAAATCAAGGATTGTTAACAAAGAATCAATGACTTACACTACAAATGAATAGGAACTCTTTGCAAGCTTGTATCTATGAAAAAGGTAGCTTCATCAACAGAAGTAGTTTGTTTTGCAGTGAATGAAAGAGCTAAGTTATCAATTCAAACAGTCAATTGGTCAGCAACAAAAATCAAAATGAAAGAAGACCTAGAAAACTACGGATTTCTATTTTATTTGGCAGAGTTTTAAATGGACGTGTAACTTTGAAGCTTTTATTTCGAGATTTTAGTTTTGTTCTAAACCTGACTCTTGCTATTGAGCAGTCGGAGCAAATGGCAAAAAAAATATTTTTTATCCGTTTCACTCACTTAGTAGAAATTTGCAAAAAAGAGACACTTTTACTCTCAATAAAATAGTCTATGGTTAACTTCGCAAGAATTAGTTTGAATATATCAACTCAATACAAAGGATGGGTATTTTCATCCATGGAAGAACTTCAAGTATTCTTGAAATAGATAAACATCGGATTTATTAAAATCGTTTGATTTTGAAAATAGACAGATTCTCATGAGAAACCAGGTTGATTGTCATTCCATGCCATCACACTACAGTTGTACTTTTATTTAAAATGTTACAAAGAGTTTTCACTTTTTGACAACCGGAAGCAGGCTGAACCATATCAAGCAATGCCTCTCTGTTGCTGTTGAACTTCTATATAATGGTGCAAAAAAAAAAACACAGTTGTGGTTTGTGCATAAGCTATTGTGCTATTAACATCAATAATTGCATCGTTATACTTTTTCAACAGCATATAAATGAAATGCAAGGTAGAGTGGATTTTCTAAGTTAATTTTGATTATGTATTACTGCAATTATTTTTTGACAGGTTACCACAAGTAGTTCAAAGCTACCTAATAATTTTAGTGTTTAACATCCCAGTTCTTAACTTGCTTGTCTGCATTAAATCTCATCTCAGGTGCCTCTTTTTGCTGGTAGTTTTTAGGATTCCTATATTGTTCATTCACCACTGTACTTGCACTTTAATTTCTGCCGAAACATAGCATTGTAAGCTAGCTCAATTCACATGGCAAACGCAACACAAAGTACTGTATATTGATGGCTTTTAAAAGGTACAAGTTTCTTGCATCAACATCTATTAAAATGACAAAGACATTTGGATCAAATGCTTGAACATATTTATAAATCAAAATTGTTTTCTACATGACATGTTAATTTATTGTGAAAGTTGTCAAAAAATTATATACAATTTTTTTAATGGGTCAAAGTTTTTCTGTCAAATCTATTTAAGAAGCCCTGTGAATGCCTAAGAGATGGGTATGACAATTTCACTTACGATTTTAAAATAAAAGCCCACAAAGCGAAGCAAAAATAGTTACTCTTTCATTTTTTTTTCTCACTTTCAAGTTCTTGATTTGATTTTGGTAATGTTCGTGTTTTTTTGCTTGATTTTCTTTCGGCTAATGGTTTGTCTTCTGGTGATCCATCAATGTTTTGGCTCAATTGTTTGTCTGTTTCAGCTAGGGGCAATACAATACAGGTTAAAAACAAACAGATAAAGAGAATTGGTTTCATGAAAAAGCAAGAAAGCAATAAACAGCTGAAATTAAGTGAAGCAGCTTTGAAAATAACTGCAAACTAGTTGCTCATTAAAATATTAATACCAAAAAAACTGACTGTGTAATAACAATACAGTTTTATCCTAGTTGCAAATCTTCAGTTTTATTTCAATCAAGTTGACTCAGCGGTTTTAAAGAAAAAGCAGTTTTTAAGTTTTTGATAGATCTTCTTACTCGGAACAAAGCGCCAGTGCTGACATGCATCAAGACAAGTTAGCTTAGAAAAACTTACTAAGTCGAATTTTTTTTTAAGTTTCAAGTAGTGTTATACACTTGCAATGCTGATGTAACTAGAGGAATCCAAGCAGAAGGGTTTTTCATTTGCCCATAATTTTCTTTTTGAAAAATAATTTGTCAGGAAACATTGTTTATGCTAGTTAAAAGAAGCAACATGATCAAACAACAAAAAAGTTGTATCCCAACTGCTATTCAGAGTATTTGTAAACTATGTTCTTGAAATCAGTTTATTGATACAAATATTAAAGAAAAATCATTTGTTGGGCACTGTTATGTCAAAAAAATAGCTCAGTGAATAGTCAAATAATTCAATGATAATTTATTTATTTACTTTATCCACAAGTTGTGAATGAAATTGAAAGTATACTAAATGACAAAGTTTGTTTTCTCATTTTTGGAACACCTGCTATACACCCTTACCAATGTAATGAGATAAATACATTCTTGAAAAAAGATACACAATGTATTATAACCGCGGCTTTACCAACTATATTAGTTTATAACAACGCCATTTTTATTTTCGCTTGATTTTCAAATTGAGAGTTGTCCTCTTTATGATTTATTTTTACAATCCACCAAAATTTATTCGATGAATATAATATCCAAAACTATTTTTGTGCCCTAATAGACATGTTGAATCACAAACTTCATTTGCCAAACATGCTGTGAATGCTGTTAGCAGCAAATGAAGTCATGAGTCAACTGTCAAAGTCTTTTAAAACGGTCAATTTTATTTTGGGTTAGAATGCCGAAATGTGTGACAAGCAACAAAAATCTAATAGTAGTCCATTGTATTTTTTTTCAGTATCGTGAAGAATATGAGTGTGAAAAATTTTTGCTCGTTACTGGAGGATAGAGCTAATTCCAGAACAGTTATGTATCAATGTAACTGGCGAGTGATCTTGACCTTGCTGCCTCGTTACAATTTCCATTGCTTTTACAGCACTTGTAATGCATAAGACATTCAAAGTAGTTTAATCAGATGGTACTCTTGGTGGAGGAATAACTTTAAAGTTTAAAGAAAAAAAACCCGTTGTAGCTAAATTTCCAACTACACACTATGTTGCGATCAAAAGTTTCATGAGTTAAACTTTTCCTACCCCTCAGGTGCTGACAAACTGAATGTTGGTAATGAAATTTAAAGTAATGAAAGATGAATGTCAAATGAAAAACTTTGGCAAACGTGTCAAAATTTAAGCATGACGTTTAAAAAACCTTACATCAACCAAAACAGCTTAAACCTAAATGAAGTTAATGGAAGATACAAAGTCACTGAAAGATGTTTGTTGGTTTTTAATTGGACTCGCTAGAGCCCAAAGCATTATTAATTTCTAAAAAAAATTGCTGTATGATCAAAGCCAAATAGCGCAAATATTTCTTACCTTCTCCAGGCTTTTTAAAGTGAGCAAGTATCAGATGAAACCCTGAAAATAAATCATCTGGCTGTTTTACAAACATAGAAATATTTTCATACCCTTCTTAAAGAAAACATATAGCATAAATGTTTGCTTTGTTTCTTAATTGTAATTTTGAACATATTGGGAGCAGTTACTCATAAGTATGAATGAACCCAAAAGCTTTCCTATCATAATGCAGCTTCCGGTATTTATCATAACCCCCCGCCCCCAACCCCCCCCCCCCCAAACCCCATTCCTAACTATCTTGCGACTCAAAAGTCTAGATTCAGCAGATTTATTTTTGGAACAGTTGTGGTGAAAAAAGCCGTTTACAACAGAGCACCCTTTAATTTACACTTCTCTTTCCATCCCTGCATCCTCAACCTTTCCCAATCAATGATTCTTTCATTCCTGTTTATGATTCCAAAAAATTCTAGACATAATTGCACTAATGGTAGCTTAATCAATTCCAGGCAACAAGGCTATTGGACTCGCACATTGTATGGTTTAGTTTGCTTCTACTTTAGCCTGCACTATACTTGATGTAGCCAGGCCATCTGTCTCCTGAAACTCCTCAAACTACCAAATAAAACTTATGGGCAGAAGTTACCAGGAAAATTCCAATCTTTTACCTCATAATTTGAGTGAATTTTACTTTTAAAAGTGATCCTACCTTCACAAGTTAGGACATGGACTCTCTAGGCACAAAGCAACTAAGCTCAAGTAGAATAGTGTATGAGACCATGAGGAGAAAGTAATAAACTTGCCAACCCAATTAAAACTGCACCGCTGTAGCAGACACCCGGAAGCTGTCTTTTCAATTAGTAAAGCGCCAAAAACTGCGTTTACATTCTAGTCATAGCTGAATGATTTTCATAAGTTTTGTCAATATTTACGAGCTAAACAAAAAAACTAAAGACCTGAACATGACATGACATGGTGTCAGTTTTATACAAAACAGCTACCAATATAATACTGTTTGATACGGATATCTCTTTTCACTAACTTTCAGGGCACAGTAAATGGGAAACTCAGCTGAAGATAAAGAAAGCTAGTTACTTTAAACACTTCCAATAACGCCATACTGTCTGAGTGAAAGATATGGGTACACAGACTGCAATGTTCAAATTATTACGCAAGTTTGAACCAAAATTCATAGTTTAACATTCTCATATCTTATGGAAAAAAAATAATCCTAAACAGGATATTGTTAAAACTTGCTCAAATAAACCTTACTTGTAAAAATTTGGTTTATCCCACAGCTCTGTGAACCAAAAAACTGTTTACGCTAGTCATTTTCTACCAATCCGGATAAAAAAAATCCACAAAGTATTGCAATGAAATGTGATGGAAGACTTTCCTTAAATTTAACTGCTCCAGCTAGAGTAAATAACAAGATGTATTCTCGATTTGGTGCTTGAACAGAGGTTAAAACTGACTGGTTTCTGTCAACCAATAACCTGCTTACAGGTTTGAGCATTAGCCTAAAACATCATAGTTGTTCCATAAATGCTTATAGCTTTTTGAACGAACAGTAAATAATATAACTACAATGCCAACAAAAGAAAAATAAACATGCCATCGTTATAAACTAATATTGCTTGCATAGTTTCTTTCTCACAACACTTTTGAGGCTACAAGGCCGGTATACTAAAGCTTAAGCGAACAAATTAAGATTGGCCATTATAATTTATTCAGTATTTGGTTTCTTTTGAGGCCTACAAACAGCTCAAATAATGGTTCATTGGCTTTTTCTTTTCTCATTCCAAGTGTTTTTATTTTTTGACCAGCAAGTTCAAAACAGAACAATTGCTTTTTAACTACATTTATTTGCGTTTTGATTATTTTTATAGCACTTTCTTTGGTGAATCGTAGTCTACACTTATTAGGAGTATTCACAACCTGTGCATTGAACAATGTAGAAAAAGTAATAGGTGTTAGCAATTCAATATGTAGCATATGCAACAGAACATTAGAACAACATACGGCAATGTTCAATGAAATGTTATAGTTTACCAAACAAATCATAAAGAAGATAACTCCCAATTATCAAAATAATCAAGAAAAAAATTCAATTAGGACTGCTACAAACTGGAATAATTTCTAAAGCTGCCCTTCAATTTATTAAATTTTGAATGCTTGCAATGATTTCGAATTACTTTTTAAGGATACAAAACCGGTCTATGAAAATGAAAAAATGAACTGGCTCGTTATTATATATTCAGTCTTCAGTTTCATTCGCGACCCACAAACAATATAAATAAATACTCCTTGGTTATTGTTTTATTCGGTGAGTTCCTTTTGGTTGGCCCACGAGTTCAAAACAAAATGATTATTTTTTGATCAAATTTATTGCCGGTCTGATTATTTTTATTGCAATGTGTTCGGCGAACAGAGGTCTTAGTATCTCTTACTGGTAATATAACTATCATTAGGTGCCTGGACTCTGTGTAGCAGTCCAGATTAGCTACCCCAACTCTGCGTGGCAACTCAAACTATGTTTGGAAGCATATACAATTTTGCTTCTTGTTCAAGATAACCATCTTGGGAATCATCCTTACTCTTCAATGGAAGTTTTACATTGGACAATTTTATCCATCAACAGGTAAGCATGAAGCTTTACATAGGACAATTTTTCCAATCACCAGGTTAGCTTGAAAGACCTTAAGAGCTGAGGAGCCATTGCTATTTTATGCCAAAGGATCAGTCCAAGAACCTACTATTTCCTTAAAAAAATGGATCGTAGTTGAAAACCATTTCTTAATACTTGCAACTAGTTTAACCGGTATGCGTTTCTACTGATTCCTGTGTGAAGTCTATAAAAAAGCCACATTTTACCCTTATACTCTTTATACACTGCACTTCAGGTGTATTGCAATGTGCAGTATTTGAGGAGTAAAACACTGCACATCAAACGCGAGTGCATTATCTACAGGCTCTATAAGGTTGAGAAGCTGTAAACAATTCTTTTAACAAATAGTTGAACTGACCCAGATCCAGGGCCAGATACAAGTGTCACACAGGCAACCGGCAGACTGCAGGAGTGCACACAGATTAGTTGGCACTGTGATACCAGCTCAAAAATCACAATATAACGTATTTTGTATAAAATAAAGACTATCAAAACTAACAGTTTTTGGACTGATCAGTTTTTGACAAAACCGATAGTGGATATGATTAATTAGTTCTTTTTGAAAAACTCTTCTCTATAATAGCAAGCTACTCATCTGCTGCTGTCTTAAGCTACGCTCACACAATGCAATTCTCAGCCAAATGGGTGGGACAAAAAACTGGTTCGCAAGTGTGAACAGTGAAATCTTCACCGGTTGCAGATTTTTTTTCATTGGGTAGTGATGGAGCTCTGTACGATTATGGACCCGTCTACCCAATCAACATCTGCATCACAGCTTTTCAAATTATTACTTTTCAAGAAACTTGCAGCTGCTTGATAATTATTATTTAACAAATTTTAGAATATTATTTAATATTTCCTTGATCAATTGCAAGCTTTGTTTACAAGGAAAATTTTAATGTGGATATACTAATTATTATCAATATAAAAAGAAAACAACTACCGGCTCCATGATTATAATAAATAATTTCATTAAGAAGTTATCTTTTATTTCTTATTATTTATAATTAAGTATACTTACAATTATTTATTGTTATTTGTAATTTAGTTTTTATTATTCATGAGCGAAGAAATATTATAATTTGTTGAAACCTCTGGTATATAAGCTATATTATATTATTATTATTAATAATTGGATGTTTTGTAACCATCAATGAAATGCGATGTCTTGACAACTTTCAAGGTCATGCGGTTTCGGGTAAAAAAAGTCGCCTGTGTAAACTCTTGTAAATAATTGGGAGAGCAATTCTCGGTTCCGCTCGATAATCAGTATAGTGTCAACGTAACTTTATAAACATTAAGAAAAAGCTATGAAAAGAGGATCATTGTCAGCTCTGCAATTAGTGAAAGGCGACTCGATTTTATATTATATTAATTTACTGTAGCTTTTTTTTGCGAACTAAATTTCATGGTTATGAGTAACTAATGTTCAGTTTATCGCAGCACTACACTCATACAGGTTGCAAATTGGGCAATAATTAATGCAGCCTCCTAGTATGCTAAAAAATGTTCCGTTAATGTAGGTGCGCATTATTGAAACTCATACCTTCTAGTATCTGTCTCCTAAATTTAATGTAAGTAACAGACAGCGCCAAAGACATTGCCGTTGATAGAGCTATGATGATGACGACCACAATTACAGGTGAAAACATTCTAATACGCTCCACAGGTATATCTGTAAAAATAAATGCAATGTGTTGCAAGTGTTTGTAATATTAATGAACAAAGATCGTTTTTTTAAACTAACATTGAACAATGCAATGTGTAAGGAAAATACTTTGTCCTATTAACAATGTGCTATCGGTATTAGTTACTCATTTTTATTGTCATAATTATTTTATGCAAAAATTGTGGAAAATGCATGTTTTATGTGAAACTGAAAGCGTTGTTTGTATCTCAATAAAAACAGTAGGTGAGTATTAGAAAAGTACAAGTGTCAATAGACAGAGCTTTGGATGAAAATCGCAATCAAGTGGTTTTCAGAAACAGGATTATATGAGAGACTAACCAAGCACGACTTTAGGCTCAGAAGTTTTAAAAGACTAGATCTTTGACAGTTTTTAATTCAAGTTATAAACCCAATCCACTACAAGGTTGTAATGAGTCACTTAGATCAGTATTTTAACCTCAGCGAATATGAAACTGTTTGCGTCCATACAAAAGTATTTTCCGATTGTTTTGTTTTTAATACATGGAGAAAAGTTAAAACTTAGTTAAAATGAGTTTACCCGAATTCTAAAATAAAAATAATCTATATACAACTGAACAACTAAATTTTGAAACTTGAAAGCTTCATGTCCAAAAAAATAGAAGAAATAAGTTATAGCGTACCCTCGGGTATAGTTTCTTTGCCATAAGCCTTGTACTTGATGTAAGCTATAGCATTTCCAAATACCAGCACTTCATCATCACTGAATAAGTTGGTAAACATGAAACAAGGTTTGCCTATCCTGCAGTTTGAGACATCATCACCATCTACGGCAATAGATCCATCCTGGAGCCGACAGACTCTGGACACTGCTTTTATTGCTTCATCGTGCGCTCTAAGTAGGTTGCTACCTGCGTCAGCAATCAAGTGCACATATTCAGATACAAACACTGCTCCAGCAGGCTTGACAAGTGTAGCATTTGATATTGATCCATCATTGACAGTTTCACTTGAGGTCATAAACATTTTGGATGCAAACTTGATGAAAGGATAAACAATCCAGACTCCCTCGGTTGTTGCAAACAAAATTCGTTTTCCATTAGGACTGAACGCCATAGATACTGCTTTACCTGGTATGTCTTTTATACTTTTTAGAATTTTCGTTTCATACTGTGACCCTGTTGAAGCGTGGAGCTCAATAAGTTGGCCAGCGGTTGAGTATAGCAGAAAGTTATTTGTTTTTTCAGGATAAGAAATAATTAGGGCGACAAAAACACCAGATTCCAGCTCTTCTAAATTTTCACAATTTTCTTCTTTGTCTTCAGCTAGGTCATAAATGGTTATGCACTGTCGGTCGCTGTAGGTGATAAACAGCGATTTTGACTTTTTATCAAAAAGAGCGATACAAGAAATGTTCCCAATTGACAGCTGCACCTCAGTTTCCGAAAAATCATTCAAGTTCAACTTGTGTAGTGTGTTGGTACCATGGTATACTATTGTTTTGTTAACCACTATTGGGTTTGGAAAGTTGGAGAATGTTGCGTAAGCAGGTGGACTGGCAAAGGTGTGTTTGAGCCCAAATTTCAACAGATTTATGCTACAAAATATAGGATGGTTATATCATCTAAGAAGCTGCTGATTTTTTTGTTTTTAGATGATTCTACAGCCATCAAGCATAGTCTTCAAAGTAATCGATATGTAATAGAATCATGTAAATCAGATATGTTCAAAATTCCCAACAGGAAGCAGTGAAAACACTAACTTGTTCAGCCTGAAATTATATGCCACAGATACATATGCCGATCTCACAGTGTAACAAACCTGCAACAGAAATAGTTCAAGGGACTATGGGTGTTAATGGCTCATGGCAAAGTTTGCAACTAAAACATTTATAAACTTTCACTGTTAAACCAGAAATACAATCTTTCTCTAGATCATTACTAGCCTCACATAGCCTGCATTCAAGTTCTAAATGCTTTTAGAAATAGTGTTTGTGAATTCAAGTTATTCTTTAAAACACTCTCTTTTTAAAAAGAACCTAAATTATAGACAAAGATCCCGTGAGAATGGCTTAGGAATTCTGCATCCGATTGTGACGATAATCCGTATGCATTCAAAATATAGTTGTGATGAGTGTTTTTTTATACTTGAGAACCATGGAAAATGAATCAACAACAGGCTGAACAAAAAATTAAACATAAGCCTTTGTTACTAAATAATTAGAATTGAAAGCGAAAAAGTTTGTTTTACTTTAAAAGTTGTAATGTTTTCATGAATACAAATGAAGAGAATCAAGCATCGTGGGTAAAAACATAGAGGTTTAAAAAAATGGTCACACAAAGTGGTGACTGTGGAAGAGGTTGTCAATGAATGAGGCGAATCTGGAAATATACTAGATGAGCAAACCATGTGAAAAGCACAACATGAGAGCAGTGAGTCATGGGAAGAGTGGACCATTTGCGCAGTCGACCATGTGAGAAAGCTACTATGAGATGAGGCCACTGGGTGAAATGGTAACAAATGTGCCTGAATTTATGTCTTTTGTTTGAAACAGAATGGCCAGCTAGTGCAATATGGGATTATAGACACGCTCAAGGATGAGCTGTTATTGTAGCACCTTGCAAAGTTGGCTTGATAATTCAAACCTGTGAGGAGTTGCCATTAATGGATTTCATGGAAAATACTTACGAAAATAAGAAATAAAACATGATGATATTTTTGCAGCCTGATAGCCTTCTTAGCCATCTTATCATATATCAGTATAATTTGGCTTCACATGCATACATCACCAATTATTGTGCTCTTTTTTTTACCTAAAGTAGAACAAATAACTGGATGCTACTTGGCAGCTGATGAAACCTAGCAAAACACCATGTAATACATGTAGTTTTCTATTACTTACCTTACAGCTTTCTGTATAGTGCGAATATATCAAATTTTCCATCTGAATATCAAATTCAGGTGACAAAATTTTCTTAAATGATGGAGAAACTTTTTTTGGGTTCCTACAAAACATTGGCGGGTTAGCTGAAGAGAGGACAAAAGTTTGGATAAAGTTATCAAAAACTGAAGCAAAACTAACTAAATCAAGAGCTAGAATACCACAATAACAATCTCCCTAAGGCTGTACGGAATGCAGGAACCTTCAAAAAATAGTTTTAGAGGAAAAAGTGTGTTGCTTTGTTATTAGCAGACATGGACTACAAAGTTTTACATACCAATTAAAAATGTTCAGGGTATAAAGCCTAAAAATAATCAACTATGATACAACAATCACCATAAGTAATTAAAATAATTAATTATTATCTTAGATTACTGTAAATAATTAATTCACAGTATACTTACGATAATTTTTATAATTAGTAAGCTCGAACAAGCTTTAATATTAATATACTGTTTATTTATCAGAATAAAAGTTGACTGAAAAGTTTGTTCTTTCACAGGAAAGAATTTTAAGCCTCCCGGAAAACAATTATTGAACGAGTTGAAAAAAAAGTGGGTCAAGGCAATCTGATGCTGTTTCCCGTAGCCTGTCATAGAAACAACAAAATTCAAAAACTAAAAGAGATTGTTTTACATAACAGTGTAAATATTATCTGAATTAGTCTAAAAAATATTATGCAAAATACAAAATACATTGTCAAACGTCAATCGTGTGGCTTGTATGGATATTTCCATGAGGATGTAGAATTGCTTGTCAGGATAAACTGCAATTATAAATGTTTAAGTGTGTGCTTTTATTGCTATCATCTAATCCTCTATTATCATTGTGTGTATATATGTTAATGTTGTTGATGGTTGAAGTTAGTTGAGTTTTGGTCTCAGGCCAAGTCAATACATGTCAAACGTGAATCTACAAATCGCCCTAGAATAGTTGAACGCACATCTCCAGAATGAATATTGCTCAGCTAAACACAAGAAACAGGTAGAAAGCTTACCTTAAGCTTGGTTTATTATGTACGAAACCACAAAATATTTTTGCTCATGGATTATCAAATATTTAGCTAGACATGATCTGGTAGCACTTTGCAGGCTTTACGAGGTAAATTATGAAAACAACTAAGTGAAAGTTTAGAAAGTTTTGCGAAACAATAGTTCAAGAGATTGAATTTATTACTAATTAGATATGGCACTTTTGCAAATTAATAAAAAAATTAATGTACCTAAATTGCAGGTTTGAACCAAACATTATTAACTTATCAGTTTTAAAATAGAAGTAAATATTGGCTCAGCACAAATGGCTTTTATTGCAAACAATATCTTAAAAATTGGTTGATTTCATGATATAGCTTTTCAGAAGCTTTGATTTTTCTGTTTTCATTACTTGAAGCACAGGTAAAAGTTGTTAAAAATGTTAAACTGAGCATTGGTGGATGTTCAAAAACTTGCTATGAAAGGCCAATAACTTGCTGGCTAAAACTGGCTGTTGATGATTAAACGTCAATGTTGAGCATATCGGCAATGACTAATATTTCATTTAGCTTCACCCCTGTGATAAAAGTCAATAGGTCGTTGCCAGCCAAACTGTAACTTGTATGGAGTTTATTAAAAGCATTTTTTTAACATTCATTGTCATTACTTTAAAACTTTATGAGTATGATGCATAAATGGCTATAATGGAAACACTAATATTTCAAAGAGCTTGCTTGGAAATCGAAGCAGACACTGTTGCAATTGAGGCTTTATTGTTAATGTTAACATTGAACTATAGTATTTGATGGTTTCTGGCGCTTCAGTTGTTTGAAGATGTGATGAGCCGAGATCTTTACTTCACCTTCACTCGGGGCTTTGATGGAGCCATTTTCCTGAAAAGAATGCTGTGCAATAAAATGTGCTCTAAACCAAGGATAATCAAAGTTATATAAGCGTTAACAAATTATCTCAGTTGTTACCTGTTTATGTTACAGTTGCTCTCAGTGGACAAAATGATGTCAAAAGAAGCCAGCGTTTGATGCCAGCAGGTTTGAAACAAATTAAAGAAAACACCAGCCCAAATCTTACTTTGTAAATTCTATAGGCATAGTTTCGTAGTAGTAGACTTGGTCACTTTTATTATGGTCATGAGTTAGTAAGTCCTAGTGAACTTTTACAGTAAAGCAAACAATCACATTTTGATGAGAAAGTGAAGCCTTATGGAATAATACTCTGCAGGCACCAAGGACATTTCACAAGCGAGCACTATCGCTAAATGAAGCTGAGCTGCTGACTGTTCTACTAAATTGGCTGGTTGTATGACCAAAAATTAATGGATGTACTTGTTGAGAGCTTGAGCGAATGCAACATCCGGGCATGCATTGGAGGAACTCGGAAAATGGGCAGACGCCATCTTGCAAAAAGCTGGAGCTGGAAATGGGAGCTCAACTCGAGGAGAGGGAGAAGCTAGGAGGTACTGCCACAACTTGCATGTAATTTGAAATACACTACACTTGTAAACAGATAAAAAAAGTGTTATAAGTTCTTTGCTATGCAGGTAGCTTTCAAGAATATAATTATATACAGTACTATTCCCATAGAAGAAAGAAAGTAATATTACAAAATTTCCCTTAACAATGAATTAGAGATAATATTAAATGCACAAAAACCTCTCAAAACCTGATAAAAAAATCAACAGGTTAACTTTGCCTAGATTGGAAGTAAGGCATAACAACTTCAATAAAGTTATAGGCATTTTTGATGTGATAGAACAGCTAAAAAAGGTTGAAAAGCGGTATTTGAAAGTTGTTTGGGTCAAACTGTGAAAGTTGGCTTCATGTTTTTTTTCAAGCTGTATAGCACCGGTGTGTGGGCAAAGTAAGCGATGCGAGGTTAAGTTTTTTACAAGCCGGTCAACAAAAAGCTGTTCCTAAGTCTTTTTTAATGAAGTCTCAATTGTTTTTTATTAGATGCATTGACTGAGAACTAGAAGGTCTTAAATTTTTCACCTACAAAAAAAATTTTAATATAGTTTGGCTCAGTTTCTGGACTTTTACCATTTACAGGCCGCATTAACTCAAATGAAAAGTTTTGTACTGTTGCCAGTAGCTTGGAGTTTTATGTTTTAAACATGCTGGTAATATTGAAAATTAACAGCCCAAATTGTGGTAATTTTTAGAACGAATTGCAAAAGATGAGCATAACACAAAAGGAGCATACCATAAGAGGAGCATACCCCAAGATTAGCATACCATTAGAGGAAAATACCACAACCACAAAAGGAGAACACCCCAAGAGGAGCATACCACAAGAAGAGTAAGGATGGAATGGAAAATGGTAGGAGTGGACCATATGTATGTCAAAGCTACGACCACAAAAGGAGACTGGGAGAAGGTCAATCCAGGTGTCTGACTATATCCATTATTGGTGTATGAACATGTTCATAGATGAACTGCTACTATAGCATTCATTGATGAGTTACGATTATGTGATGCCATGAAAAGTACTTACAAAAATAATGGTTTAAACTTGGTAATGATTTTTGCAGTATTTCCGCCTTTTCAGGCATGTTCAAACTTTTGTTAATAAAACGCGAAAAATTAGTAAAAATGTTGAATAGACTAGGACCTAGCTAAATTCAGCGAAAAACCTTGCGACACAATCATTTTATTGGTAATTACTACTAACTCGCTTGTAAAGTGTACAATTAGCTCAGTTTACTGTTCAGACTTGTAATAACAGTGAGGAAAAACTGTTCAACTTGAAATATTGTATTTGCCAATTAGGAAAAACTAATTTTGGGCAAAGTGCCACATAGCAAGAAGTAGGTGCTCACCCTAAACTGTCACATTTTTTCTTCCCGGCAGGTCAAGGCCATATGGAGTTACACTATTATATCATAATTAGCGGAGTTTAGTATCTTGGAAGGGAGTGTTGATACTGTACGGTTGTTCTTGGATAAAATAAAGGCTTGTAGAGGCTTTTATAAACAGAAAATGGCAATGCTATTTCTTGTGATATGCATTTTGTTCTTGTGGAAGTTTGGTATGCTGTGCAGAAACGGAGCTGTTGAAAGAATTGTTCAATACTGCATGATTCTGCACAACCCCTGCAGACCAGCTAAAATTTTGACGCTTATCAAGTTACTTATTTTTTGGGCAAGTTACACGCACGCATAAAAATATAAATTTAACTTTTTAAATAGGTTATGAATCTACTGATTTTTATGCAGCAAGAGAAATGTTATTATAGCTGGATCAGTTCCGGGGGAGACAGCGGAAAGAAAAATCTGAAAAAGACACTTTGAGAACCTTGACGTGTGTGTGATCTAAACTTATATTGGGCAGTTTGCGAGTCAGCCAATGCCCATTCTCTATTTCAGCTGCATTATTTGCATATTTTGCTTACAGATATTGTAGTAGATGTTCATAGCAATCAAATTTGCGTAGATACCTAACAATCATTCTGCCGTCAGTTGTATAGCCAATGGATGGTCAGAATGACAAGGATAATGCATACCGAACGGACTGACCCTTATTGATAAGGTACCAACTGTGCATTGGTACTAAACCAAACCCGTACTGACCTTGTATGAGTCAGTACCGACCCTGTGGGAACCATGCCGGGCCAGCAGAAAGTGGCTTATTCTAGCGCGCCTGAGACCTGAGACCATATCCAGCATATGTCTACCCTAACATCTGGCAGAATGTGAGGAACTAAGCTTGTTAAGACTGAAATGGTAGCCACTGGAACTAGAACTGATTGTGATCGGCCAACTTGCCCATGACTCTGCGTACTCGAAGAATATTAGATTCTTAAAAAACAAAACAGAAATTTTCTTCTGACCCATTTATTTATCAGATAGCCAGTATGCAGTCAATCATGGCAAATGAATTGGGCTTGTAGGCCACGGTAGCATTCTGTAGTTTTAAATATTAACTTTTGTAAGATTTAAAAATTTAAGTCAAGCAAAGAAATCATTTCAATGTCTGCTTTATAGAAAGTTTTTGCAACTTATATTTCCTGGACAGAATTATTGATTATTATCTACTTGTTTCTTGGTGGCAAATAAAGCTGAACACCGAATAAAATATAGCAAGAAAATCTAAGTGTCCCATTTTAATAGACAGGTTTTCTATCCTATGAAAACTTTAAGAGGTAAAAACCATTGAAGCTGCTTTACAAACTGTATTAGTTTACAATGAGGCCATCTTTGTTTTTTCTTGTTAATTTACAAAAATTGGAGTTATTTTTTACGATTTTTAACCGCTTTTCTTGAATAATTCGGATGATCTGAATAACTGCTTTGGTTCATACACGACAAATTGACTTACTAGCATCTGCTATTTTTGTCATTTGTTCAATGGGTATGTTTTGAATACTCTAATTAGTTTGGCTGAGAGATTATTCCAGAGTTTTGTTTTGTAATGATTCTATTTTTGTGAAGCTAATATATTGCATTACCAAGTTGGTTTGTTTAATTATGAGGTCTACTCACAACGAAACATGAACAGCTGCTGTTATTCATATTTGGGGACCAAATCAGTGGGTGGGAAAAGCATCAATCCGGTCTTATACATTTATGAGGAATAGTCCTTTGATCCGCATCTGATTGTGAATGTAAAACCTTTTGTGTGTATTGTAGCAAGCGTAATTGTTTTCACACATGTAAGCAATTCATCAACAATGGTTATCATGTCGTTGATTCCTTGCATGAACTCCTTACAGCTTCTTCCCGTAGCGTGATACTACAGGAAGTAGCACATATTGGTAGGTAGTCAAAGTATAAACAACTTTTTACTTAACCTGGTTGACTGCGCTAGTTTTGAAGCAATTCAATAAAATTTAACTGCATCTTTTTAACTGACAGGCTGTTTTTATTAATATGATTATTTTGTTTACAATATACCATTATTGTATATGATAATGATGATGATCAATAGTAATAAGCAACGTACATAACTTATGTTAATAATGATAACTGTGCGGTGAATCGGTGGTGTTCGTGGCCTATGCAAATTAATTGTTTTTTTTTTCACAATGATGTTTTTTGGCAACCAACTGAAAATACTGCTACCAACCCTTTGCATTAAATAATCCTGTGAGAAATATTATTTATTCAGCATATTGTAGGGTTGATCCAGCCATGAATGCACCTATTTTCCTAATATAAAAAATGTTTAAATTTGCCATTAAAACAAATCACGTTTTATCGTGAACGGCTTATGGTGCAAACATCGCTACACACTGGTTTGATATGGTGAGTCCATCTTTTAGATAAATCAATATGCTAATTATATTTGCATTCAGTACTCAGGTCAAACTTGTGGATCAACAATGATGAAAAAAATCTGGCTACGGTGATAGTCCTTGGGTGAGAATGTTCATGACTGATTGTATGTCCATATTGCAATTAGTTTCCCCTCTGTGACAGTACGTAAGCTCACAGCCAGGTAAACTCCTACCTAGCAGCAATATGTTCAATGCAGGTATTTTAAACATTCGTTTTTATTACTTCAGAATTTTATATATATGACGCACAAATTATGACTTAGCCAACATTTAATTCTTAAAAGACCGGCTTTGAAATCAGTCTCTGAGCTGAAAAACGACACTGGAACGGTTGCTGAACACTTGGTTGTTTGCTGTTCACGTTGAGGACATGCACTTGATGTTTTCTGACTTCTTAGTGGGTGACAGATGTTATCAACAAAGAGATTTACTTGAACTTCATTTGTAACTTTGACGAAGTTCTGTTACCTGAAAATATTGCAAAAAAATAAATTGTTGTGGCTTGCAGCAGGCAAGGCTTGTTATTTAATTGATGTCCGCGGCAATGAAAAGCAAAAAAATCTGTTTTATAGTTTACTTATGTACACTTATCGAAGTAGAAAGATGCAATAGTTTGATGTAAGTAGATTCAAACTTTATTAAAAGGATTGAAATTTATGATTCCCATGGAATGATGGCCACATAGATATGCATTCATGTGTATGAGAGCTGCCAAAGATCAGGAAAAGGAAGTAGCCAAACTTTGGACGTAGAAAAAGTTTTAAGCAATAAAGCTTGGCATGCAACAAAGGTATTAGAAAAAAAAACATATGTGTCCTCATTTAAGAATTCAAGTGCCAACCCTTTAGCTGAAACTGGCCCGCTCACTGCTTTACAAAAAAAACTGGTAAATTGATTGTGAAGCTTCTAGAAGCACTGGCACGAAAATAACAAAATTTGGTGAAATTTGTATTACGTTGGAAACTTTTAAAACATTTAACTGAGTATGGTTATGTTGATAATGTAAAACAACTTTTTTCTGCTACAATATTTCCTAAAGCGCGAAATCAAAAAAGTATTGGATGCTAAAGATATTAAAAGAGTCAACCCTCTCCCTTTTCAAAAAATTAATGAAAAAGCTATAATTTGATTTGGCAACATAAACAGAAACTCAAAAAAATTTATCGAGGTTTTTTGTAATAAAAAAAGATTTAGTTAGGGTTTCTAAGACAAGTGGGAAGTTGAAAGTACCGATGTCAAAAAGTTTTTGAGTATGAAAATAAAACAACTTGCATTCACGGTTACGGACAGAAAACTTCAAGCTTCAAAACACTTAATTGATTATTTCAGTGACGAAAAACAACTCATTTTTCAACTGTGAACTGTAAAAAGACGCTTTTGAAGCGTGTTTTTAAGACATACTAACTGTGCTTTTTTATTAGATTCATTCGCTGATAATGACACCTTTTTTTCTTGTAGTTGGCTCAGTTGCTGGTCATCTATCAATATTACCCACTTTTACTCAAGGGTGTTTTGTATCATGGGCAATATATTTTGTTATCTTTAAATAAGGTGTTTAGATTGGAAATAAGCAGTAGATATTTTAATTGATGCAAAAACTAAACATGTTTTTATATTTTGTATAAAACGATAAAAAGACAAATGATTTTATAATTACTTAGTGCAACTTAACAAAAAAATTCTGTTTTACCTTGTTGACACCTTTGACTTTATTCCCCAATGAACGGTTGAGGCTTCATTTTCTTCTTGTAGAGATAAACGTTACCAATGGCTGACAAGATTCCAGCTGCTATCAAACCTCCCAAAAGGCCACCAATATTAACTGACTGATCACTCGGTTTTTCACCAGCAGCCTCTGCGACTAGCGCGCCTATATTTGTAAATAAATCAGATTTGCCAGCAAACTCAACATTTGTTGACAACAGAACTTGAACGTTGCGTTTTGTCAACATTTATTTATAATAAACAGTTGAATTTATGATGTAATTATAAATCAGTAACTTGTTCAAAACCCAGGTACTTACCAACAAGGTCATCGTTTGTGAATTTGAAGATGATTTCCATAACATAGCCTCCAAGTATGAAGAGCCTGCCTTCAGAAATGACATCATATGCAATGAAATTTGGAACCGCGAATTTACATGCGGAAATGTCTCCTACTCCGTGGCCGGTGAAATCTTGAGGGGATGATTTGCAGATAGACGAAACTCTCTCATCATATTCATTGTAGACTCTCACAGTGTGGCTTCCTGCATCCACCACCAGCAGAACTTCACTATTCAGAAAAGCGGCAGACACGGGTTTAATTGTCGTTGCAACGCCTGTTGGCCCATCGACGATCATGGACTCTGCTTTCATCACGTGCTTGGATTGGGTGTTATCGAAAGGGTAAAAAATCCACACCCCGTGTCCTAGTAACACTAAGCGCATTTGGATGGAATCAAAAATCATGGCAAAGATTTGTGCTGAACTTCTCTGAAAAGTTTTCAAAGGTTTGTATTGATACTGCCTGCTTTCAGGGTAGGTGATCTGCCAGAACTTGTTTAAGTTGGTGCAGATGATGAAAGTATCCCTCTTGGTGGTATAAGTGGTTATTGCAGATATATATTCTCCATCGTCTAACTCCATAATTTCTATACATGCTCTCTGCTGCCCCCCTATAGTTAAACTAGTTATGCAACTGGAGCCGAAGTGAGTAATAAAGAGATCATTGGAAAGCGGGTGGGAAGCCATGCTCGAAATTTTCGGGCCAGAAAGCTTTGCTAGTTTCACTTCACGGAAATCATCCATGTTCATGCGCATTACCATATGCATATTGTCATGGTAGTAAATATTTCTGCCTTTGAAAACAGGTGGTTTTGCATCATAGGACAGGTACTTGCGATGGCCGTTAAAGATATGATCTTGACGGGTTTTCTCAAACTCAAAACTATCAAGAAATAGCGAAAAGGATATCAAGAAACAAGCTTCATGACTAAAAAGTACGTTATTTTTGTAAACCGAGTTGAAAAAATAATAAAATATGTGCGCACTTTATTAAAAAAAACTATGCGTAGCACTAGCACAGACTGTAACCTACCCGTTAACAGTTTGGGCAAATATTTGGTCAGCTCCAGTTTCATGTATAGGAAATAGAACCTGTGGAAAAACAGCAATTGTATCAAAAAATGTAATAAACCTGAAACTTGTTTGTCAAGGCTTCTTTATGGGTAATAAAACAATTTAATCAATGTTTTAAACCATGATCTAAGTAACTAGATTTTTTGCTAGGGCTTTTGTGCATCACTTTGAAATATGGTAATAGTATTTTTCTGCGAGTTGTTGCTTGTAGTACTTGAGCCAATGAAGCATTAGCAAACATTGCAATTTTTTCTTCAATTACTTTTTATTCAAGTAATAGAAGCTTGGTAGAAGTTTTTTTGCAAAGAATAATTTCTTCATCAAATCAGATATTCCAAGCATTTTACAAGCAGATAGTTCCCCAATGGTACTATTTCCCGAATTGAAAATCTGACAAAATGTGCGATACAGAGCAGGTAATTTACATAAAATATTCAAATTTATCACTACCTACAAAGATATATTAAGTTATTATTGTAAGCAATGGTTTGAAGAGATTGCACTCTTTTCCATTTTCACGCATTGTTTATTTATAACCGTAAGCTTGTTATAATGATAAAAAACTATCAATATTATTATTTATATCAAAAACCAAAAATTTTCAAAAATATGGAGCGTACAAAAGCTATCAAAATGTCATTGTTTATCAGCATAAGAGCCTCTTGGTGATAGTTTAATCTCATTTCAAATGTTAGATAAAAAAAGATCGTAAAAAGAAAACTTAAAGCATCAACACATTGTGGTCATAAGGTTGATATTACACTACGGGTCTTGTTCATTTATAATCAAATCACACAGGGTCGATTTTAGCTGTATATTATTCTAGCTCACTTGCCAACTACACTGTCTCTAATTCTGTGTTGCATAAATAAATATTTTTTAGATTTTGCGAAGTGGAATTTTTCAAAGTTCAGAAGTCAAAGTTTTGTTATAAAAAATAAAACAGGAACTGCGGCAGGACGTATTAATTTAGTTTAGTTTATTCAGCCTTCGTAACAACGTCAATCATGTGAAATAGGCAGTTTAAGGCTAGTTATAAAGAGGTTGTTATTAATATTTGAGTTGGATGTGTTTTCTAGTGCGATCTTATACAGCTAAATATAGTGTTTCCAATAGTGACATCCTAGCAGGACACTATTGTTGAGCAAAAAGGTGATTATGAAAGGGTTGGTAACAAGGCCTGTTATACATAGTTTTGATGAAATCCCTTCATTTGATCGTTTTGTTGTAATAAAGGACAACTCCTTAACGATACTCACAGCGAAAAGATAAATTGTGTAAACTCGCACGACCATTCTGACCAAGCCAATCGCTTGCAGCATCACTGGAGTCAGCAGTACCTTTTAAGACTCTGTCTGCCTGCTGACTTTCCTGCCCGCAAGTTAATTTAATTCTAGTAGTTGTAGTGATGCTCAATACACGTACACTGATGTGCCTCAAAAACTGTGATGTCACTGCTAAAAAGACAGTCAAAATATTTTGGCTTTTTACTAACCTCAGTTTCATGATACAAAAACATTCTACTGTAGTGGATTGTGCTGGTAGGGCTCCAACTACTGTCCCCTAACGGACAGCTGTCCACAGCTCACAGCTTATGGAACAGCCAATCAACACCTCTCTCCAAGAGGTGAAATAGGGTCAGTCAGACCTGTAGGGAGTGATGGAGAAGTTGATTACAACTAGTGAACCCTCGGCTCACACAAGCTAGTTATAGTTTAAATACTAAATACATTTATTCATTATCATATTATACTCTAGGAGACAATTGCCTAGAGTAGTCCACAACAGTAGCAGTGAGTGAAAATTGGCAATGAACACAGAAGAATCAAGCATTTTACAGGCTGGTGGCAGGAAGCGCATTGCATCATGCTAAGTCCAACCAATAAAACGTGATAAGAAGTAAAATAATCAGTCGGGATAACAATGCATATAATAGCGTGCAACAGTAAATGTACAATGTGCGTATTGGCAGGGAATAGTACTATAAAATGAAGTCCTCAATTTTTCTCATCCTTAGAACCAAGGTAGATGGGACATAAAGGTAGACAGGTGCTGAACCAGTCCCGTGCATCAAATTGGGCTATCTTCGAACACCAGCTACAGTGGCCATCTTGCTGCCAGCCTATTATGTCACTGCAGGGCTGGATGAAGTCACTCCTGGGTCAATGAAGGTTACTGCAGGGTCGACAAGCAAAGCTGCAGGGTCGGTATGTTGTGGTATGCTGAGGTGATAGCTGTAAGAGTCATCACGTTGGGAGGTCTGTCTGGCGGATTGCCTCAGTCAGAGTCACCTTTAGACTAATATGAGTGTGTAGGGCATGTGTGTTACTAAGACCCACCATATTGTTGTGTATTCTAATGTTAACTAAGTCTGAGCAAACACTGTACCACATTCTAGCATCCTTGTATCAGCCATTGGATGGCAAGAATGACCGAAAGCTGTCATACCGACTTGATCGAACTTGTGTATAAAGCTGTGCCGACACTGTATGGAGCAATACCGACCCTGTATGGAGCAGTATCAACCTCGCTGGGCCGGCAGGAAGTGAGTCATTATAGACTGTGGACCAGCAAGTAGCCCGAGGGAAGCAGAGAGCCATATACGGGAGGTTACCACCCCTAAACCTAAGGGAAGACAAAGTACAGAGGCTAGAAAGGCTGAGGACTGAAGACAGGAAGCAGATATGACTGTGATTAGTGCACTAGCATATAACTCCACCTACTACTACCGGTTGCTATTTACCTTTAGCCCTATATACCTTATCTCATTCGTTATCTATTTGAATATCTGTATTCACTTGTTCATTGTGTAATTTTTTCATGTGCGCGAACAAAGTGCCTATTTACTTCATGTGAATCGCCTATAAAACATAGAACTTTTGCTCTAAGCAGTCAGTTGTAATGTGCCTTTCACTACTCGTTTTATTCTGGATGGATAAATGCATAGATACTCAACAGCACTGAGTTATGCGTCTGAGCCGAGGGCTCCATACTGGTTGTAGAGTCGGAGATACTCTATCTTACATCTGTTTGGTATAATACCGACCCTGTTGTTGTAACAGGTCAACTAACAACTGCTGGCAGCTTGCTACCAACCTCAGCTAGTGGGTTTCAGCCCCCGAAACCCACCACAATACTACAGGTCTAGTGTTTTGTTTCCATGCTTAAAAATTGATTGACGTTTCTGTTACATGAGAAAACGTAATTTCGATCAAACTTCTTAACTCGCACACCAACAAAGTGCTAATGCTGAGTGCTCATCTTCAGTCACGAGAAATCAGATAAATGAGAATTTTGTTAATTATCAGCGTTAATTTTATTATTTTTCTGTATGGGTTTGAAGCTATCTACATACTGAATGCTACTAGAAACTACCGACTTACTTTTTCAAGATGCTTTTACTAAAGTTACTTTCTCTGAGGCCACCTTGCTGCTTTTAATTGTATCATAAATGCATATACAGTATAGTTGGCTCAAGTACAACAGGAAGTAACCAAAATCAAGTGAACACAGTTACTAAACAGTGACAAAAACTGAAAAAAGTTTAGGTAGTAGCTTTCAAAACCAACCTAATGAAGTGAATCAATAAAAATTAAAACAGAATGCATTTTCACCGATTTCAATTTTCATATTTTTGAAGTGTGATCCTGAAGACTTCAACTGTTCCGCTAGCTAATACCGGACTATTGTATATAAATAAAAAGTAAATCTGTTATGGAACAGTTTTTTTAGCGAATGTATTGCTATACTGTAAACAAAATTATGGATTTAAATGGTATATTTTGTTCGCCTCACCAGATTGTCAAAAACTAGCTAGATACAAATGTGATAAAACTAAAATATGGTCTATGAATTGACTCTTTGGTTGTAATGATATTCTGCTCAAGTTGTTCTATCAAGGGTCTAGCCAAGTTTGCTTTATTATCACACTTAGGCACTGATATTACCTAATGCAACAAAGGAAGGAAATATTCTTGGTTAGTTCCACTCTTGCTAAAATCTGAATAAAAGTGTGTTTTTGATTGCAATGATCAGATCCATGCTTATCTGCATGTGCAGTTTCTACACATATTGTTACAGGAAAGCTGTAGTCAGGAAAAATAGCCTTAACAACACAATCAAAGTAATAACCTTTTCTGCAAATTAATTTTGTAAGAAAACCAGCGGTAATTTGTTTCCATGAAAGAGTAATCTTTTCAATATTTAAAAAATTATCCAAAACTTTGTGTCACCATCATAAATGTGGTGTTTAAAGATTTTTCATTTTTCAGCATGACAAAATTAATTTATTCATTTGTTTTAAACTGGAGTTAACATCTCCAATCGTTGTTTTGATCGAGCAAGTGTAAAAATTGATGTTACATTCTTTCAAACAACAGTAACAGTAAGAAAATGCTGCTGTGATAATTTATCATTTAAAGCTTGAGTTAATATCAGCCTTCAACTGTTTCCATGTTCACTAGTAAATGTCTTTGAATTTTATTAATTTCATCATTTAATGCCACCTCAAATTCAAAAAACAAACTGATTCGTCAGCATGCAGAGTTTTTGTCAAATCTTTGATTTATACATGCTGAAATCTGCCTAATACAAAGTTTCATGGTCACACAGGGTCACACAGGGTCACACAGGGTCATTCAATACAATTTCCACTTAGATAGTCTGGTCCTTGCGTTCTTGTTTATTAATTAAATCACATCTTAAACTGCTTAAACTAATACTTCAAAGTAAAAACACTTTAGCAAAAACCAATAATCACATGATTTATTCAACAATGATAAAAACCAACCATCATCATTGCTACAATACCAGCAGAAGCACATTTATTTTTACAAATTAAATAATTTTTGGCTATAAAAACCATAAAAATAATCTCAGCTGCTAGATTTATCTGTCATTTCACCTTCAGATGGCACTTTGTCTAAAACAGAAATTTTTTTAAAGCGTGACTATGCTGGAAAATACAAAAGTTGTAGCTTCTAATGTATTAAAAAAATTTTTGCTTCGGCATATCCGATTGAAGCCTTGTAGAATGCATGAAAATTTATTTCACCAAACGTCTTTATAAACCTCAAAAATTGTTTTAACAGTTTGACAAAGACGTTTTTTTTCATATTTTTTACTATGTGGTATATTGTAGAAAACTTAACGATTTTTTCTAAATGACTCAAGTTTATTTGAGAAGGAATCAAGATGCTGTACTGTGGAAAGTGTGCTGTAATTAATATTGTTTCCACGTTGATTGAAGAGTGTTTTAGCCAACTGAACCTAAACATGGTGTAAAATGGATCTTTTCTCGACCTCAACGTAGCCTCAAAGTAATCTGGACTACATCTAGACTCGACTTTAATTTATCATAGATCCGATCTCTAAACGATGGTTTCTAATCATGCTAGTGGGTTGAACCTTGGGTAGTGTGAAGAGTGAAAGGGGTTTTCAGACTGTAAGGGATTTACAGGGCTGGTTCAAGTGGGATTAAGAAGAGATAGTGCATATAGTTATATTTTGCTATAGACTTAAGTTGCTGAGATAGGCGAGGATGGGAAGGAAACTTTTTGATTATTTCTATTTGGCTACGAGCACTTTGAGAACGGAAATTAGAGTGACAAGGGGCGATTAGACAAAAATGGAGGGCCACAGGAGTGTCAACAAAGTAAGCTGACACAAAACTTCCAAGAATATTTAATATTTCTTGGGAAAACCAGGTTACAGTAAAATCGCAAGCAAAACTTCAGTCAATCATTTGTTTAGTAATGGCCTGCCTGTTAAGCTACGCTGTTGAAAAAATTGGCAAAAAATTTGAAGAGTATTTGTATTTTTCTTAATTGTATAGTTGAAGTCATTCACTGTGAGACTCGTAAGCAAGCATACAAAAACCGTTCAGGTCCTTGTGATCAATCTCAAACTAGAGCACAATGCACTTGGAACTTTTAGTTTCATTGTTTAAAATACTCTGCCAGGATATTTTGCAAATATCGAACTAACTGAAGTGCTGTATCAAGCAGTACCACTGAATTAATTCGCCTTGAGAATTTGAAGTGTAAAGGATTAAATGTACAGTAAAAAGATATTAACAAGTTTTCTCATATGTAACAAAGGGTATAGCCACTGTTTCTAATTGCATAAATTTGTTATTTCTGTGAACCTAGGTCTTTCTTTACAGAAAGATCGCACACACAGCTTTGCTAACAAAAACTATAAAAACTCTAAAAGCCAAGTTAACAATTTAACATCTGACCTGATTTTAGATATTTTTCAAGATCTTCAGAATTTTTGTTTTTGCTTTGGTAAATGGCAATACTTAGGGCTGCTGATAGAAAGGCTCCAATGATCAATCCTCCAAACACGCTAGCTATTGGTATTGTAGCTTGAACTGTCCCTTTGAAAGTTGTACAGAATATTTTATTCACAAACCAAATTTGCGTTCATATTTCAGATATGCAGCTGTTTCAACTCGTTAAGCAAGTTTACTTTTGAAAAAAAAGTTTAAACACCAGAGGCTCTTAAATTTTTATCCCTATAGTTTTCTCCGGTGAAAACAAAACGTCAGATGAAGAATGCACTGAATCGATGATGTATCCGAGATGCTAGCTGTTGAATAACCAATGGCAGTCAATTGTAGCATACAAAAATAGTCTCACTTTCAGAGATGAACTAAGCTTATAAAACATCCTCAAAAGGGTTGACTGGTGCCCACATTGAATGATAGTCTGAACTCTTTTCTCTCAAGTTTATTTTGAGAAATTTTAAAATTTTCTTATGTTTTTGAAAAAAGATGTTATTGGACTGTTGCAGTTTGAGTTTAATTTAAAAATCTCGCATGTCTAATGCGAGGATCATCTTCAAGCCAGATTTATTAACTTCAAAAAACCTGATCATAATATGATGTGCCGTGTCTAATTTGTAGGTGATTATTACTCAAAAAAGTTTCCATAATCATGTTTGTATTTTTGCATGGAAAAGAGCATAAAGGACTATTTTGACAATTAACAAATGATTATAATATTAACCTTTGTATTCATCATGAATTATACTAAAATGTAAAATTATGATAAGGGTTACTATTTTTCAAATTATTGACCATATTTTGCACTGATGTAGCTTCAGGTTCAAACTTTAATTTTTGCAACTAGTTCTGACTAATGTTGCCACTTTTCACATTACAGCCTGAAATGTTCGATGATGATGAAAATATATACTAATTGTATAAATGAAATGTTGTAGTCCCCGATCTTCGGACACAAATTGCAGATATTACAGCAATTGAGCAGCATAGCCAACTATTATTGGCTTATTTTACAAATGAAGGATTATTTAAAAAGCACTATTTGGTGACATGCCTAGCATCTTTGTGCAGAGCTGAAAACAATGGCTTCGCCCATTTTAATTGAAGCGCTTAGGTTAAACAATTAACCTTGAAGCTTAGGCATCTCGAATACGTCAAAAATCAGGGTCTTAGTTTCAAATTGTTTTCCTAATCAGGACTATAGTTCTTCCACAATTTGACTCAATTGTTGCGGTTAACTCTCAACAAAATTTACACTTTATGGGATTAAAACAAACAGAGACTTTAAAAATGACAAAAAAAATTGTTTTTGAAAAACCATGGTTTACAAAAATAGACTATTCGCTAGCCTGTGTTAAGCTGTAATGAGGAAACACTTCTATATCACTTCGGTCAAGAATTATTCAGGCGGTTTTTAAGTAAGTCGGCTGAAAAACTGCTGAGAGAAGGCAGCTTTCTTTTTACTCACTCGAATTAGCTTCAACTCCTGTTTCATGAAACTTCAATTGCATGAGATTTTTTGCAAATATATGAATTTGGCCCTCCACAATGATGTCTTGAACAATCAAGTAAGGATTTTCAAACTGGCATCTATCAATACGACTCCCATTCAGTTCAGTTAAACTAACACTGGCAACCTTACAAATAGAGGTAACTCTGTTTTCAACTTCATTGTACACCCTTAATATACGACTGCCAAAGTCTACCACAACAAGAATGCTCTCACTGATAAACGCAGCAGAGACAGGCTCCCTAACTGTAGCTTCTTCTGCTCCACCATCGATGATCTCAGAGCTCCTTTTCATAATCAGCTTGGTTTGAGTCTCATCAAAAGGATGAACTATCCAAACAGATTTTTCTAGTACAACAATACGGAGTCCTAGAGGATCAAAGGTCATAGAATATCTTTGGCTGGATATCTCTGGCAGAGTTTTCAAAAAAGTTATTTGATAGTCAGTGCTAGCAGGATTTTTAATTTCCCACAGCTCATTTGTGGATGTACTCAGTAGATACTTTGACTGGTAGTTAGGAAAAGCTAGAATCACGGAGATGTAATAGCTGTTAAAAAGTTCTGTAATCTGTATGCATTCATATTGTCTTCCTGCTAAAGTGAACCTTGTGATGCACGTAGTTGTTGGGTGGGTCACGAAAAAGTCATCGGAGTCTTTGTGGGTGGCCATGCTCAGTATTGGTGGTCCGGTGAGTTTGAATAGGTATACTTCAGAAAAGTTGTTGAATCCCATGATGATAACATTATTTCTGTAGTCATGGTAGACCAGTCTTTGATCTTTATACATGGCTGGTGGCACAATACCTATGGAGTACCCATATCTTGAAAACACGCTACGGGTGTATGTTATTCCCTCAAACTTGATTCTGTCATCAGAAAGTTAATCTCTCAAGTTATAACACAGTTCCAATACACTTGAATGAAAATCTGCACTATTAGTTCACATTTCAAACACAAAAATGAGAAATATTTTAATTTAAATTTCGATATAAACTTCCAAAAATCAAGAGATTATTCAGTAATTACAAATAAGA
Organism: Cryptosula pallasiana; assembly: GCA_945261195.1. Lineage (NCBI taxonomy): Eukaryota > Metazoa > Bryozoa > Gymnolaemata > Cheilostomatida > Cryptosulidae > Cryptosula > Cryptosula pallasiana. The sequence continues at coordinate 53,786,964 of OX183131.1, read as the reverse complement.
TGCATTGAGAAGATTCACATTGTATTTATTACAAATACTTACTGGTTAACCTTCTCAGCAAAAATTTGATTGGAGTTGACTCTGCTCACTTCACATACTGCTAGCTGAAAAAATGAAGGAATAATATTTTGTTTGCATCATTGTTTAAAGTTTTAATGATAGGATAGGTTGTGAAATTTTTTTCAGAGCTACAACCATTAAATCCAATTCCGGTTTTATTTGCATAGCCTATTTTCAGTTGCATATTTCCACATGACAATTTTTGTTTTATTCAACCAAAATATTTGTTTTTGTTAAATATTGAAAGTGATATGAACTTCCAATTCCAAACCACATGATCACAAGTTAAATAAATTGTAAGCCTCAGTATAAATGATTGAAGTTTTTCTCACATCCTTTATGCAAATCGGCCACCACAATCGAATCAATAGAATATTCATGCATGCATGATTAATGAATGTTATGGCCGTAGTAAAAGTAAAAATGCATCATCATCGCCACTCCTTTTGTTAGGCAGGGATAATGTTTTTTGCATGTTGACCATCTTCATCTATTAAGTATGAAAAGCCACACAACATTGTCAAAATTCAAGCAGAGAATACTATACTTACTCATGACCACTTTTTATTAAAAACAAAACAAAATGTTTTTCCATTTTCTCATTCCATCACATGTTAGTTATCAAACTATGATGCTGTTCTCTCAGATTTTTGGGATGAAGCTGGCTTTACTGTTGAATCATTTTGATTACATTTATCCCTGGACACTTTGATGTTGGCACAAAATTGGGGTTGGTAAATACTCACTGCAATTAGTAAAGCTTTCAACAGCAGCTCAAGCTTCTGGCACATATTTCATGACCGTCTTACATTCATTGAAGCTTTTAAACTGATCTCAGCCGTAACTTTTAACAGCTTTGATGCTTTTGTGAATGAAAAATTCCTTAAATTTTTCAATAAGCTGAGGTGTAGTTTTTATAAAAAAACTTTTTACTAGAATGAAAGGAAGAATTAAACAGTGAGTTTAGAAGGAAAAAACAATGTCTCCATATTTTTCATGGTTGTTAGTCTAGCAACCTGCTATTTTTTTTTAGAAGAAACTGTTTATGAAGTTTTGCATTATGATTCTTTGTTACTTATTACTGTCATTTCACAAAAATGAGTTATTTTCCAGAAAAAGAAGTTTGAGAGAACTAGCATAACTATCTACAACCATTACGATGAGAAAATCTACTGTTATAAAATGTTCTTGAAACATTTGGCTCATTTTAAAACTGGGCTCCCTTAAGCAATGTATGACAATACTTTCTGCATCAAAATCTCTGCCATCTATTTTGGTGTATACCATTGGTAAATAGCTTGTTCGCTTGTCGGAGATCTACTGGAGTTCTACCCTGAGCCCTTTAGAAAGTGCTGTGCCATTATACAATTTAAATACAGGCAGAAAAACAATGTGCCATTTTTTAGTCGTCATAAAACCAGATGCTAGTTTATAGTAATTTACAAAATTTCAATATCAGCATGCATATGGACTTTTTCTAGCTTGAATTAATTTGTTTTCTCAATCCTAGTTGCCAGTGTAACACTTGACTAGGTCACAATTATTACAATGCAAGCAAATACAAAATAAATATAACTGCAGTGTGTACAGCTGATAGATGTTTCAGGTGGGAATACTGAGTTTAATAAATTCTTAAGCAAATTAAATCTTTTCACCAGAGTAAAAACAAGGTTGTGTTGCATTTCAGGATGTTTATTTATATTACTGCTGCAACCATACTTCTTTAACAAAATTTTTTCTCACTTATTCAGCTCTGCTGGTGTTTCCTCAGTCCGATAATATCTTCATTTTGCACCGAAACCTAGTAACAGAACAAATACGAGTAGAAAAGATTCGTCTAAGACTTTCTTCTTTGTTTTTTTTTAATTTTAAACTGAAATTCACAACAAACAGCTGTAACAACAAATACTAAAAACAGGAGGGGAAAAGTTACCCGCAATTGTGAACTGTCCGTTCAAAAATTCTCCATTACTTGCCATCTTTTTTGTGATAAAATAGAAAACGACAAGATATCTTAAAGGTCATTGATTTTTACTATTGCATTTATCATCAATATCAATGCTACATCAACTTTTGGTGAATGCAATATGACTTAATTACACAGTCTTTGGAGGCATTTGATAAATAGTCAATAAGACCCTATGCCTCGATTGAATAAAATGCGCTTTAAAGAGCTTGAACTTTAATGCTATCAGGAATATTTGTGGAGTACTTGTCAAACAATATTTTTCACATTCTATAAGCAAGTAACTTTTAAAAAAAGTTGAGTTCAGCATATTTTGACATATAATGTATTATTAAAATGTTAAGACTCAAACAAAAGAGTATTGTGTGGAACTTTTAATCGTTTTCTTGTGCAGTTGGGCCTAAAAAAATTAACAAAATTTTAGAAAAAGCTTCAGCAGTACATAGTCAAAAGCTTCGCTGGACTTTGTGAACTGGCAAAAAGATTCAATAAGCCAACAAACCTCCATCTAGCAGCTCATATGACAAAGAGTACAGGCCTGTTCCTCCAATCAACAATTCATTGCTATCAGGATGAGCGATGATGAAATGAATTTTTTTCAGCTGGCAATTTTCAATGTTTCCTGCTACCAGACCTTCCCCAGCACCTTCGCGACAAATTGATGAAACAGTTAAATCAGCTAAGTTGACTACTCGAATAAAAGCTTTTTCTTTTTCTACTACCAGCATAATCTGTTGATCCAGAAACATTATCTGACCAGGAGCATCCGCTCCAGACTGAAGAAGTTTACCATCCTCAACTGAAGCAAAATATTTTTGCAGTAGGAACTTAACTTGGAACGGTTGGTTAGGGTTATAGACAGCCAATGCGAATGCTGTGGTCATGTACAGCTCTGTTCCTCCCGGGCGAACTGCCATATGTTGAACATAACCGATGGTAAATGGGGATATTTTTAACAAAAGCTCACATTCAAAGGTCAAAGTATTTTTCTCGGTCATTTGGTACAGTTTCTGTTCATTACTGTTTATGTAGTAGAAGTCACCTCTGGTTGGATGGGAAGCCATCAACGTTATTCGTTGATCGGCAAAGTTTGATATTTGAGTGCAAAGCCCTTTTGTTGCTGTGGCGTCATTTTCGATTTTCACCAACTGAAGGCATGTTACTGTTTTTAAACCTGCTAGAATGTGATCTGTTTTGTGCAATGCTGCAGTGGCTATTTCTTCTGAATCTTCTAGCTGCAGAAGAGTCTCGACAGCGTTGGTTTCTAGGATTATGATGTAAAATGTGTTGTTGTCAAAATACACAATATCTCCATTGATTACAAATGAGTCTGCAGAAAGTTGCTCGTTTGAAGTTGGTATGACTGCAGAACGTTCAGTCACTTCTTTAAACTTGTACCTAAAGTTATATGAGATTCAGACAATTACAAAAAGTCCAGAAACGAAAACAAAAATAACTAGAATACACAACAAATTGAATGGTCATAAATTACACTCACTCATTCACAGTGTCTTTATATATCTTGCCTCCGTTAACGTTCCAGCTTGAATTGAAAATGTTCTGAAACAAAGTTTGATTTAGAAAAGTTTAAGACGCGGTCAGCAGGGTGACAAACTCTGAAGAGTACAAAAATTACCGTTCAGAGTAGTGTGTTAGAGGCAGACCTCTGGTGAAAAAGGCCTCCCAACATACCATGTTGATTACTGGCAGACTTGTCATTAACTGGTTGCAAAGACCAGCAAATTGGTTATTTTTTTCGCATAAGAATTTGTAGCATCTCTGTGAATTTATTTGAGGTTTACTCTGTGGTTTTTTCTTCCCAGTTTAGTTCCCTGCTAACTTGTTCCCTCGTCTTTGATACTTTATACTTCCCTTTCCACCCCTGGAAGGTATTCTTTTTACTCTCCAAATTATGCAATATTGGTTTGTTTTGATTTGTGTCACGGCTCAGTTGCAAGTTTTGTCGGTCAAGTTTACACCGTGTTTGTTAAAAATGACTTATTTATAACAGGTAAAACTTGTGTTACAGTTGTAATAGTTTCAATATATTTTTTGGCAAGTTATTTATACTAGCCAACAATTTAATAATGACTGCACATCAGTTAGTAAAACTAGTTTAATAGGTATCATCAATAGAGATCACTCCTTTGAAGTCACCAAATTTTTCGTTATTTTTTTGCTTTTCCACTAATTCTGCTGGGTTTTCACCCTACTTTGCTAAGTGATTCTTTTGCCACTCTTCAGACCTAGATGTGGGTAGAAAAACTACTTGTGATAAGTTTTCCATTATTACACCTGGAGTGCAATTTTTAGCATTTTCAACATATCTCTTTGATATGAGAAACAGTCTTATGTTCTTTGTTCCAATTTTCTGCAAAATTTATATGATGCAAGAAGCTACAGGTTCTCTTTGATATTGAACTGGATTGATTGTATTTGCAAGCTCGATGTTGCGAGAGTTGAGCATCCAGTAAACTTTTACCGATAATCCCCCTAGTAACTGACACTGAGCTCATCCTTTGAGAGCCGTCCTATTTCCTCAGGTCGAACCTGCATCTCTTCAAAGGGGAGTATCTCCATTCTCACTCAAATCATATCATAGCATATGACGTTTTCCTTTATAGATTTGAAAATTCATAAAAGTCAATGTCGACACAAGGTGATGGAAATTTGGAAATACATAGAATTTCAACTATCCTTGTTGGGTTGAGTTTTGAATTGGTCTTAGGTTGCTTTCATTGCAGTAAGGAAAACAAAGTAACCTCCAAAAGCACATGTATTGTAATCAATGTGCGCAGCTTCCATAGCGATAAGGAAAACATAAACCAGTAACGGACTGAATGATCCACTTTTTCTCTCGAGAGAACTCGCAATTTCGACTGTTTTGTTTATAGATTTTAGACTTTATTATTTTGGCTCGGTCAGACCTGACCTGGCCATTTTCTTTACTGTTCATTATGAAGGTGGATTAAAATTTTGTTATGGTATATACCTAGGAATTCTTAGATAGATGTTTTTCCAATGGTGAAAACCATATCTTTGCGGTTTTTAAAATATTCAATAATTGTATTTTGTGTCTACTGCTAGCAGATTTGTGGTCAGTGCTCTTCTACCAATCCAAAAATAAACACCAAATAAAGTTTGTGAAAAAGACTTAGCATGGACAAGAAATATTTAAAAACGTTCAGGTCAGCTTTTTTAGACCAAACTGGTTCTAGAAAGTACTTACAATAATAAGCACAATCAACAGTGCGTTAGTGTAACCTCTTTTAGACATTGGGCCACATCCTGGAAGAGTAAATCTTTCTTTCATAGTCTTCACTAAAAATCTATTACATTTCCAGGCCTGCTAGAAATTTTTTACTTCAATTTTAACTTTTGCCGGTCAGTTAAAAATTCTTTGAATTCCATAATGGTTTGACTGGATAATATCAAAGATAAAGCTTAATAAAAGTAACATGATTAAGTTTTTCGAACTGTCTAGAAAAGACTAGCTGAGCCGTAAATTTTGTTAGAGAACCTCAGATTTTACACATAATCTAACAAGGACTTTGCTCGTCCCCCAAAACTGTTACAAAACAAATAAATACTAGCAAGATTGGTTATTTTATTGTTGTTACTTGTGCATCATTTTAGCGGCTAGAATCTACAATTTTACTTTTGTTGCGGTAGCTAAAACTATCCAGCAGGTGATTTTTTAATTTCTTGTCAGACAGTAACAGGACCACCAAGTATATATGGTAATCATTTGTCTCTGCTGTACTAAAGCTTTTTATGATTGCATGATGAAAGTTAGTAGTCTGTTTACACCATAATTTGTTTCAACAAAAGCACTACCAATGTCTGAGATTTCTTCAGCTGTTGGTCTGAGGCTAAAGTATTTTTTTTCCCTCGTTTTTTTTTCATTTTCGATTTTTGTAATCCTGGTTTCATAAGTTTTCTGTGCAAATAAAAGTTTGCTATTTCCTGAAAATGTTTCATTCTTGTAACAAAACTTGTTCTACAATTTTCATTTCACAATGTTAAATCAAAAATTTACAAACCCTAATAAAAACTTTGACGGTTTGTAGATCAGCGTGAAAGAGCAGGAAACGTGGTACTTCAAACGGTTGTAACTTTCCACATTGCTGTATTTGAGAGCCGTCTTTCAGTACCGGTATTAATAGTGGTATTGGTCTTTCAACTGTTTGTAGTTACAACCACTAATCATTGTGACTCTAGGATTTTATATATTCAAAGTTTCATGACCATCTAACAATTGATAAGAGTTGGTATTGAAACAATAAACATTTAATGCTAAAAAATAATTTTCAAAATCTCTGCAAGGTTTTATGTTACATATAGTGGACTTTTTATATTTTGTACAGTACAAAAAAGCTATATTTTGTTACGGCACAAACAAGCAACATTCTTTTACAGTACAAACAAGCTATATTGTGAGAGACGTGCATGATACAGTCAACCCCCCCCCCTCCTCCACCCTCCCCTCACCCCAAGACCCCCTCCAATCCTTGCCATGTCAACAACCAGGTTAGAGACAGCCCCTGAGCCTTCACCCTCCGTATCTAAACAAATTTCCCATAAAACGGATACCGAGGACCCCGGCCCTGTATAAACCCTGTATAGACCCTCTATAACATGTATAACCTACCCCGGGTTATCCTGGGTCTACCCCGGGTCAGCTACTCTGGGCCAGTATCCAAAGAAGTTGATTCAGATAGCCCGGGACCTATGGGACTGGATGCCCACCTCAGAAAGTAAATGAGCAGAGTACGGTAGCCTGGAGAACAGACTAAGAGTTAGATGCCCTACTAAGGAGTGGAAAAGTTCCAAGCCAAGATAAAGAGCGGGAAAAGTAGCCCAGCATACTTTGCCATGCGCTCGCTGTTTTCATTGGCTTGCCTTGCTTACTAAATGTCTATTACATGTTTTGATTGGTATGTTGTTCTTATTGCATTGTATGATTGGTTAACCCTAATGAGGGTGTGAACTTTCCTGTGATTCTCCTATAAAAGGAGCTTTTTCTGTATATTACAAGCAGAAGTCTTGAGAAGTTTGCTAAATGCCTACCTTATGTTGCTAAATGGATTGGATTACATAAACTATTATTCACAGACTCTGTCATTGTGTGTCTGAGTTGAGGACCCGTGAGGTTGGTTACTAATTCGGAGTCTAGCATTTAAACTTTACAGTATGTTGAGAGAAATGTAATCATCTACACCAATGCAGTTCCAAATTGCTCTAAATTCAGTCAATAACAAGTTGAAACGTAATTATTTCTGGTATTTTTGTCATTTCGCTGCAGGGTTCAGTTGCATATTAAAGCAAAAGCTTTTTTTTTCAGATGCATGTAATGCACGTCAACTGTGAGCTAATGATAGTTTATGCTATTGAACTTTTCAGATTTGTTTGAAACCTGAAAAATGTGCATTTGATACATAGAGAGTGATCTAGAAGTGTAAAAGCAGGTTGATTTGAGGTTGACTCTAAAAACCATTAAGCTGGTGGAAACAGATAGACGGACCAAAACTACCCCTACAACAGTTTTTTTTAAAGCATTGTATTATTCAACACAGGCATAATACCATCTAACCTTGCTCTTCCATCAATAACCAAGCTCTAATAAGCTACCTGCACCAAGGGTCACTAACTGCGACGTTCATGTGATTTCATTGTTATTTTGCTCGCACAAGCTGGTGAGCCTTACCTTGTCCAAACACTGACTTTAATGTGAGAGGAGAAAGTAGGAATTTGGAATATAGCAATAGCTTGTGGAAAGGAATTGGCTAACAACTGCGCACAATATGACTCAGGAACTGATTCAAATGTTTTTAAAACATTTTTTTACTAGTCAGGGATATTTCTTCCATAATTTTTTTCTCTCTAAAGCTCTCCATAATTTTTGGTGCTACCACAGAAATGCTAAATACAGAGAGAGATATATGACTTGAGAAATTTTTTTGAACTGTAGATGCCGTTCTACATCAAAAGTTTCGCTATCTTTTATGGTCGCTTTCGCTTGCCAACAGTTCAGTAAAATACTAAGTTTTTTTTTAAAGATAGCAATAATGAGAGCATAAAAAATTGAAGTTTGCTTCGTTTCAATGGAATGATCAATCTTGAGGCTTAGAAGTGATAATAGTTTATTCTAAACTGACTGACTATTTACTTCAGATATAATCCGAGCCTGGATTCCACAACTTGGTCCCAGTGTTACCCTGTAACTAAAAAGGTAATTGAGTAAAAGACTGTTACAGTTGCACATAACGTGTTCACCAAAACTTTTTCGAAGTTTTCGCTCACCTGAATCTGTTTGTAACCTTGCACGCTTTCTTTTGTGAACGGCCCATGAAACACCACAACACACAGCTAACAGAACAAGTTTTCCAACAATCAAAGCAATAACCCAATTTGGAATGCCATCTTCTCCTGCTTTTTCTGATTTTCGACCATCAATATCGGTGTTTTCAGTGTCAGGACTTTTTTCTCGTTCTGTTGTACTTAGAGTTGTTTCTGTACTAAAAAACTTGGCTATGTAGAACAAAGAATGTTATTATAATACTGCGGAGGATTTGTGCAACAGAATGACTCAAATGACGCTACTCACTCTTGAAATTTATTTTCCCCAGCACTTGCCAAATTTTAATTTTTTCATTGAAAAGCTCTGCCCAAAATTTACCCATTCTTTCACAGATTTGAAAACAAATCTGCAACAAAACCGTATTCTTATAACATTTTAAAAAAACACTTCCCAAGCTTGATGAGTTTAAAACAAGAAAATTGGAACCGAAAAAAATTTCCTCACCAATTTTTGGAAGTGCAAGTTTGCCTTCTAAATAAAATCTGAAAACTAATGAGCATGTCCAAGTTATTGCTAAATGGGGCTAACAAATGAAAAAAAATCAGTATACCATTGGCCATTGATTTGAGCTTTATTCTTGAAAGGGTCGTAGCTAGTCCATAGTCAATCAATCAGAGAAAAATGTTATACAAACTATTGCAGTGGATTTTGGCTGTACACTTAGTGAACTGAACAGTAACTCTAAACACTGTAGAATGTCCGACAAACCTCCCAACAAGTCTGGCACTACCAGTACCACTTGAACAGACAGTAAATAACATTTCCGTCCCGCAGCGAACTGAATGGACTTGCAGTCCATTTATACTCAACTAACCACAACAGATCTATTATAGGCTGAAGAACCAAAATAGTCTCAGAAGATACAGAAGCCAAAATCAAAAACATTTTATCCACAGAACTGCTTAAACCTTGGACTGGAAGCTATACAAACCTGTGAGTCTGGCACAGGCGGCTGGTGGTGCAGGACCTAGCACAACTGAGCGGTATTGAACCTCTGCCTCCTATTTCTTTGCGACAATTCAATTTAACTTTATTTACTACATTTGATTGTCTGCCATATTGATCCGGAATTGCACCAACTTTCACTCTACTCTAGGAATAGTCTTCTTCTTTCTTCCTCTCCCTCTTCTTTCCTGGAGCTCCCCTTGCTGTTTGAACCTTTGTATGCTATTGAGCCCTGCCTTTTTGCAACTTCAGTCTCATTGGATATCTTTCTTTGAAACTTTCCTTGCTGGTGAAGGTAAATGATGATTGATCCTTTTGTGTGCACAAACTGGTATAAAATTGAGGACTTAAAGCTCATCTTTGCTAGCCGGTGGGAGACTTTTTGTCTTGCTGCTAATCCCATTGAAATGTTGCAAAAGTAAAGCCGAACTCAAGTAAGTTGGAAATATCTGGTTTATGTACTCTGGGAGCGCCGTTTATTGAATGGAAACTTTTTGTGGCTCTGATGAGATTATCCAAATTTTATCAAGTTGCTCTATTTCGTCCAGGTCACCCAAATTTAATCTCTGTAGGAGTAATGGGATGCATCGAAAACTAGAAGAAAGACGCTTTAACTTGATATCCATTGAGTTTTCTTCAAATCAGTTCGTCAGCTTCTAGCAGTGCCAATGGAAATTCGATATCCATACATAGTGGAAAAGTAGCAGGAACAGTTCATATATTTGTAACGCCGCCGTAAATGATAGCAACTTCAAGGATTGTTAATCTCACATTTTTGTGAATGCCGGTTTTCTAAGCAAGTAAATTCATGTCACATTTACAAAAAATCATTTTACGCTGGCTAGATACCATACTGATAATAGTATATCAAAGCCGACTCAAGATTTTATCAATCGCTAGCCCATAATGGTAATAGTGGAAAGCAGTGAGCACCCTGCTTGCCATGACTCTCTGTAGCAGTGTTCGGCAAAGGTCGGATGCAATTACTTTACACCGATACAAGTAGAATCAAGTCTTCGACTTCAAAGGCTGCTGCCAAAGCAGTGTCGTTATTAAACCATGCAGTTTGCTCAAGAATTGGTTGAACTAACGCCCAATTCAAATACGTAATGTCGGTTCATGTTCAGTTTTATAATTTCAATTTCATTTTCATAGCAATGCATAAAACTGGCACTTGAATCAAAAGTGTTTACCTGCTCCAGACACCTATGTTGCATTATCAAATGTGCTGAGACAAATAATATTTGTGTTTTGAAAGACACTGACTACAAAACTTTGCAAGTAATTGTGGTCCATATTTGGGGCCCAATTAAATAAACACGAGTTCCCAAAGATCTCTCTGCGAAGAAACGGCTCCATATAGGTAGTTTGATTTTTTTAATGTGAATAATTGAACTAAATAAAAAAAGACAATAAAAAAACAATTTTTTGCAACAGCTAAAAAGATTTCTCTCACATTTCGAATCATTTTTTTTTGCAAAGTCTTTTCAAATTCCTTAACTGGATAAGTTTCAAGCATTCAATAAGTACAAATGCATTTTCCTGCACTATAACTCCTGAACCGTTCACCGCTGCTCCCCCTCGGAAGGTCATGTTCTTTTTCTTTAAGACTCTTCCACTTTGTCAGTTGGTTTTTTTTAGACTATAATGCTGATCTGGAGACTAAACTTAAATATACCATTTTGTACACTTACAGAGTATTGGCTTACCTATACTTCCACTGTTCCCGATTTCTTCACCAGCCAACAGGCAGCATTGGAACATTGCCTGAGAGTTTAAAAGTTTTTTTGTGAGCAGCTTTGTACCATAAATCCGGAAATGGTGATTTTTATGAAGCAAATTGCGGGTGTACTTACAATTATTGAAAAAATACTACATCTTGTTGAAACTCGGATAAAATTTCCGGCCTTTGACAGCATTTTTCAACATTCAGTTTGAAATACAACTTTCATAATCTAAAAGAGCAAGTAATTGGTCAACTGAAGGTATCTAAGTTGCTTGATGATTTTTGTTTAGTTATATTATTTTAAATGCTTGAAATATCTCAAATACTTCACTGTGCATGCAGAAATCTTCAATTTTGCTGAATTACGTTACAAAAAAACACACTTCTACGTATTGTGAAGAAAAATTGGGAGACTGAGTTATTTTCATTAGTCTCATATCACTTCCAGGCTCATCCCCTTGACACACTCCTCCTTTTCATTGCTAGCCCCCACCTCAACCTTTGCGCCTACCATCACCCAATGGCAACTCTACCTGAAGAATACTTTTCCCCAGCTTCAATAGATATGCCAGCTTACCCCGTCTACATGCTCACCAGACCTTTTTCTACCTGTCCAGTGAGCGGGTGGGCCCTACAGCTCAGCAAATGAGTTCCGGTTCTGTGCTAAGTTAACATTTGGGAGAAAATTCTAAATTGGTAGTTATGCGCTCTCTTGATAGCTTTGCAGAAAGGCAAAAATGTTCAAATAAATAGTAACATTTAGACTAATTTAATTAATTTATACAGTTAGGTATCAACTAAGCTTAAATGGCTGTAGTTGTATCCGAAGAATTAGTCTATTGTCAAGTTTTGCAATGTTTGCAAATTAGCGAAGTGAAAACCAGCTCACCCTATCACCAACAAGTTATCATAAGAAAGGTACAATATAGACCAACAGATATTTTTGAAAGTCTGCTATTCATGAGATATAGAAATTCTAGTAATAGAGAGAATTAGGTTACTGCCTCAACTGACAGTTCCCATTGCTCAATCTACAGCCTCATAGGTTTGGTATGAATAAGATAACATTTTTTGTTTTGGTTCAGTTTTGGTTTCAACTTATTTTTAAAGATTATCTGCACATTGTTTTATTTTTTCTCACTGCTAGCAGCATTACAAGTCATATTCAAATAGCCTGCACTTGCCCTTCCCAACCTCACCAACTCTTGTCGTGGTCTTGCCCTTCTCGATGTACTCGTCTCCTACTACTTCGCTTTGGTGCTCCCTTGTACTTATGCCAGCGTCTATCAAAATTCAACTAGCTGTTGCTTACTTGTTGGGCAACCTGCTAGTAAAAACATTAGGTTTCCTGCGTTTCGTCTTGGAATTTATTACTGAAAAGGAAATTAAATCTGCAAATATCTCTAGTTGAATAACAAATCACAATTTTGGCTGGTTGCCAATCTGCCTCCACTGGGTGGTGTGGTAGTTGGAAGGAAAAACTCAATTAGGAGTAGAGTCAAGGTGAGTTAGAATAGACTGAGCAAACCTGGGGGAAGAGTCCGAGTGATAGTTTTACTCAAAATTACAGAGCCGTTTGTTGAATTTTTGTGACAATACAAAATGGAGACCATGTTAAAAGCTATTTAGGGCTACCCAATTACATCACCTACAAATTACTTGCTTATAGATTCCCCCTCACGCTTTTCACTAAAAACTTGGGTGAAGTTGAATATGAGGCAAAGTCCAATAAAGTTTTTGAAGTAAAAATTGCTGTACCATTGAAATAAATGAATTGTGAAATGGCTAAGACTCTCATTCTAACAAAATTTTGTCAGGTTTTTAAGCCAACTTTGTTAAATCGCAGTTAGCAACAAATTTTTTCCAGCAATGCGGTAATTTGAATGAAAATTAATGCCGAAGGAGTTGTTATAAGTGGGTCTAGCTTAATTATTTTAACCGATCTGTTTGTACCCTTAAATTCTTAGAAAAAACAGCTCATAGTGTACCAACAGTATTAATCCGTCTTGATGCCAATTTGTTTTTTTTTATATTTACTTTTAAAGTGGGGAGTTGTCCACTTTGTGATTTGTGTTTTTCCGGTTATTAGGACCTCTTGACTGCTTACCATATGTTAAACTAATGTTTTGCTCCATACCTGCTGTATGGATTAACATTTACCTATTATATCTTTTTGCCCTAGTTTTGATAAACGAGGCACAAAGACTCTTATTGAAAATGCTACAATTTTCAAACTATATCTTGCTTGTTCTTAAAAAGTACTGAAAAAATGGCTAAAATATTTATCAATAGTTTGCAGAGATATCGAAAATGATGAATATCTCTACCTGTTGAAATTCTGTGTCTATTATTTTGATACGGACTCTTATCAATATAGTTAGATGGTCATGAATCCTGATATCTAGATGATCTAGTTGCTACTTTGATTACCGGTTTCAAAAATGCATGGTCTTTCAATCTGACTAATAACTTGATACTAGCTTTTCCATCATTTTTATAAAGTGTCAATTTATCAAAATATTGAGCAAACAGACTACTACACATACAAAAACTTTCTTTTCTGGTTTCTTGCACATTATTTTATTACATAACATTATTTAAGAGCTTTCTCCATAATTAAAATTACTTTTTTCATTTTATACATATAAGTACAAGAGAAAACCTTTGAAGTTTGAATAAGTCTATTAGTTAGTTACCTACAATTTTAAGTCCATACATTAGGCTCGCTGTATAGCAGGTATTTTTTTAACGCAATCAGCGAATCCTTTGCAGAACAGAAAAAGATACTTTTCTGACAGAAAATACTTTTATTGGTGTACTGTAAATAAGAAATTTCTGTCAGTAAAGTTTTTCAAACATGTAGGGAGTTATCTACTTAGTATAAGAATAGGTAAGCCCAAAATAATGGTATAATTCATGATTGAACTTGGTGATGCTTCATTAATATGTATGTGACTTCATGGTTGTCACAACATTGGGAATAACTAAAGAGTAAATTTTAGCAACAATAGATCGCCCTAATAACCTGTTAAACCGTCTTTAAAAAAAATTTGTTTTGGTGTTTATTTAGTATGGATATATGCACTGAAACCAATTGCCATTCAAAAGTTCTTCACATTGACTCCCAAATCACACACTCTTTTGCTCTGATGCTACTAAAGAAATGCATAGAGAAGAGAATAGGTGAAGTTTCATAGAAAGTTGCACAGACCAGTCTGTGACTTTTTACAACTACTTTTCAAACAAAATACACAATTGGGCCTTTCACTAACTTCAACCCAAATTTAATTTTATTGACTTATTCACTATTAGCCTTAACTCTCTATCACCTATTCTCAATTGAAGTTCTAGAAAAAATAATTTATTTTTAGATGTTTTTTAAATTTTTCATTACCTTCCTGGTTTCTTCCAGTGATCCAAAATCAAAATTGCCAACACCACAAATTGAAGCATTTTTCTCACGTATGAATTAACTCCACAATGTAACTAAAGCTTATTTCATAAACAGGTAACTGAAAACAAGAAAGCATTTGTTGATACTTTTGTTTTATTTGAGATAATGCTCTAGGTTTCAGCTTTTAATTCTTAGATATAGCTCCTGTGTAGCTTTTTTATTTTTTTTTCGGAAGGTTTTTGATTGTGACTCAACAAACTCCTGGGGACAGCGTTGTCTAAAAACCAAATTTGAAAATAGACAAGATGATGCATTGGTGAGTATTTCTATAGTGAATACTACTGTATCTGAGCTATTTAGTTATGGGTTTACCTCCTTCAATAGCAAATGCACTTCAAGTCAACTCTAGACCAATAGGCAAGTTACCCAAAGAATTATTCCTGTCCACGAAAATAGAGCACCATTTCCTGGTGTGCTGTTTGAGGTACCACCAACAGCGCTATCTTGTTCCTCATCCCCACCATTTTTTTCCTTATCCATACCATCTTGTTCTTTATCCACACCATCTTGTTCTTTATCCACACCATCTTGTTCCTTATCCACACCATCTTGTTCCTTATCCACACCATCTTGTTCCTTATCCACACCATCTTGTTCTTTATCCACACCATCTTGTTCCTTATCCACACCATCTTGTTCCTTATCCACACCATCTTGTTCCTTATCCACACCATCTTGTTCCTTATCCACACCATTTTGTTCTTTATCCACACCATCTTGTTCCTTATCCACACCATCTTGTTCCTTATCCACACCATCTTGTTCCTTATCCACACCATCTTGTTCTTTATCCACACCATCTTGTTCCTTATCCACACCATCTTGTTCCTTATCCACACCATCTTGTTCATTGTCAGTATTGATGTCTGTTATTTTGTTTGAAACAAGCACATTGTTATTTTTGTATAATTGATTGCATAAACAATGAATTGGCACCAAGTGACTTTTGCAAACTATCAAGTTTTTGAAGACTGTACTCATCAAAGTAAATTGTGATTCATTATGCTGTGTATCTACTTCTAATTGTCAATCAAGTTGTTATTAAAATTTTAGTTCCAGTGTTTAAATTTTTCATGCAAAAATATTGATAAATTTTCAAAAATAACTTGTTTTCACATGATTGATATAATTAAGGATAATAATTTTACATGAAAAGTTTGGTTACTGTAAGAGCAACCGTTTGTAACACACAACTGTTCAAAAATAACTTCAATAGTTTATGTGTTGTGACGGACCTGTTACATCACAGGAATGTCACTTTGCAATACTTTCATTTGTATTCAATGAAGAGAGTGCAGTACAAAGCTTCTAATTTGGTCGCAAGACAATTTATTGAATACTACCATACATTATGGAGACTCTCAGCTACCTTGTTCAGTAAAAGTCAGAAACACCAATATTGAGTAAAAAAAACAACAAAAGATATTGCTCAAAAACCCTCTTTCATGTGATGACTTTGCAGATAGTTTGGGTGATGACTGTGCGTTTGGCTAACAAAGTCAATGAAGCGTTTCAATAGTCCAATAAATTCATAAATGCTCACTCACACAATATTTAAGCAGGCTAAACATGGTAGGAAGTACCTTCACATATCATGCCAATCACCAATAAGTAGAGCATTTTTCGAGCTTCCAAAATACACAAACATACTCTTGTGTTTGAGATGAACTTTTTCAAGTTATGTTTTGAAAACATGATTCTCCCAAATAACTAAAAATAATTGAAATCTATAACCATAAAAACATTAAGCACAAGGGCTTACCGCATTAAATTTATGACTTCAAAATTTTAGGAAATTCTGTCGAGTGGAGATGTACGGTGTTTCAATTTTTGTTTAATTTACAGAGCATTCATTTCTAGAGCATTCATGTACTGTAAGTTTCAATAAGTCTACACACAAGCTTATACACAATTTGGGAGCTTAAAATGTAATCCTCATTCATTTCCCGGGGTACATTAAATTTTTGGTTGTAG
Organism: Cryptosula pallasiana; assembly: GCA_945261195.1. Lineage (NCBI taxonomy): Eukaryota > Metazoa > Bryozoa > Gymnolaemata > Cheilostomatida > Cryptosulidae > Cryptosula > Cryptosula pallasiana. The sequence goes on along the minus strand of OX183131.1, from coordinate 53,770,478 downwards.
CTACAAAATGAATATTAATTTGTTTTTTAAGCTGATGCTGAAAAAATTGGAAAAAATTCCCAGATTTATTTTTGTAAGCAAAATAAAATGTTTTACGTACCTGCATTTTTGTATTTGATGAGATAAATGCCATTTGATGAACCTATAAGAACTGAGTAAGGCACCACTCTGTGCTTGGCCAAGAAAAACATCTCGGAAAGTAAACATTCAGAGATATTTCCAGCTCGGAGCTCAAGTGACGGATTTTTTTGACAGATTGTTGAAATACGATTATCGATAAGATCAACTACTCGAACAACTAGGCTTGTTTTGTCCTGCACCAAAAGTAAATTAGAGCTTATAAATAAAATGTCAGATGGGCTGTCAACTGTACTTTCTCTCAAACTTCCATCACTGCTTTGGCGGGAAATTTGAACTATTACTGACAGTCCAGATGGATTCGAAAACTTGAAGGCCCATATTCCCTTAGTGCTAGACATGTATAGGTTTACCCCTTCAGGGTCAAATATCATGGTGCTTAAATGACCAAATGCAAATAAAGAAATGTTCATTATCATCTCAGCTTGAAAGATTTCCTCAGTTGAATAAGTCGTTCTGTAAAGAAGTCGATCACCTACGTTCTTTGTGCCCAGCATGACAAATGATTTCCTATTCATTGGATTAGAAACTATTTCAATAATTCCATCGTCATTAAAGTTTGTGATACCCTGACAATCTCTGACAGCAATATCTGAAGTACTAACAACAATGAAAGTCAGGCACTTAGCAAACTCTGTTGCTACCAAGACAGTGTCATCATTAAACAATGTAATACTCGAAATCTTTTCGACGGTTGAGTTGAATTCTAAATCCGAACTTGATGGGTCACTGTTGAGCTTCACAATTGCAATTTTATTCTCATAGAAGTAAATGAGCCCGGCGTTTGTATCCAGCGTGTTCCTTTTTGCCTTAGCGTTTATTCTATGTGTCATTTCTGTCGAAAACTCTGTTACATTTCCAAACTTGTAGCTAAAAAAGACGGTTGTAAACTTTATATGATGACTGTTAAGATTGCCATAAAGTAGTGCAAGACAATTTTGCGTTCAGGGTTATCCAAACGAGACAAATAATAATTTAAGATGTACTTTCATGTTAAAATATTAAAATAACCTCTTTGAAAAATATTTTTGTTCAATCCAAAAACTAAATAGTTGAAGTGAACAAAAAACTGAATGGTTGGTGAAGGCATTGTATAGTCTGACAATTGGCAAAAAGAAGTATACAGATTCTTAGCTGCAAAATTGATAAGCTTAATGCCCATAAAAAACTTGATTGGTTAAGAGAGAAATTTGGGTTATCATGTTTATTTTTAGAATAAGAGTAGTGTAAAGGGACTCCACATAGCAGACCTTTAATTCAAGGTACAGAATGAAAACTTGGTAATCTTGCTGTGTTGTAATAGAACTATTCCAGACATATCTGGGAGACATCTTCCTAAAAGCCTCCAAATAACTCTCCTCTAGTACCCAATATAATTCGAACCCCAACAAGCAAGTGAATGTTGTACAAACGTTGTCTGGATGTCGGTGAAGATCCCCTGAACGTTTTGCGCAGAACGTTTACTTCACTACTTTCTGTAGACACCCTTGAACGTTACTTAAACGTTATTCCCAATGTTGTGGACAAACATTCGTACAAGGTTTATGTAATCATAACTCAAAATGTTGTATTAATATTGCCTAGATGTCCATCAACATTCCCTAAACATTGTGCGCAGCACGTTTACTTCACTACTTTCTGTAGACACCCTCGAACGTTATTTAAACGTTTTTCCCAATGTTGTGGACAAACATTTATACAATGTTTATGTAATGATAATTCAAAATGTTGTATTCGTGTTGCCTAAATGTCCATCAATATTCCCTAAACATTGTGCGCAGAACATTTATTTCACAACTTTCTGCAGACACCCTCAAACATTAATCCAATGTTACTCCCAATGTTACCCACAAACATTCGCACAATGCTGAGGCAATGATGTATAATAATGTTGCATCGACGTTGCCTGGATGTCAATTAATGTCCTCTGGACATTGTATGCAAATGTTTATTTCATGACTTTTTGTACACTTCTTTCAATGTTGTTGCAATGTTACACCCATTGTCCTCGCAAAACATCCTATGAATGTTTTTTGAATGTTTTCACTATTCGTCATCTCAAAATGTCCACAAAACATTTATTGAACATGTTACGTCAATGTCGTGATAAAATGTTTACAAAACATTTGCTGAAAATGTTACATTAATGTCGGTATAAAACGTTTACAAAATGTTCATTACACATGTTACACAAATGTCGTTATAAAATGTTTGCAAAACATCCATTAGACATGCCACAACAACGTTGTTATAGATTGTTTACAAAACGTTCATTAAAGAGGTTACAGCAATGTCGATATAAAACGTGTACACAATGTTCATTAAAAATATTACACCGATGTCGCTACAAAATGTTTACAAATCATTCATTAGACATGTCACAGCAATGTTGTAATAGACTTTTTACAAAACATTCAGAAGTTACACCAATGTCGTGATAAAATGCTTAGAAAACATTTGCTGAAAATGTTACATTAATGTAGGTATAAAAAGTTTACACAGCGTTCATTAAACATGCTACACCAATATCTTTAAGACATTTATCGAAAAGACTCCTGAAACAGATTTCACCAATTTTTTTTTAAGATAATTAATAGCCATTCACATAAACATGTTGCGTCAATTTAGTCATAAAATCTCTACAATACATCATAGAGCATGTTATTTTTCATGCAAACATAAGAATAATACTCATAAAGCAACCTAAGAGAAATTTGAACTCAAATGTCGTCAGCTGGGATGAATTGGAAGCAGCACCAATGAAGCAACCAGAGTTTGAACCTGCAATAGACAAATGTACAAAATGAGTAAAATTAAATACAAAACATTTCATTAGTTAACTGTGTCCTTTATGAAATCTTGTATTGAGCTTCAGGAGCGTTAACACAAAGAAAAAACTCATCATTGGCTTGCAAAGTTAATTCATCATCAAAAGTGGAGATGTTGGCTACTTTTATAGTTAGAAACAAGAAAATTTAAACATTTTGTGTGAGTGAATAATACACATGTTCGAATATACTTGAAGCCATTGCAAAACCAGCGCTGAAAGTCATCCCTAGTTCTTTGTTTTCAAAAAATTGGGAGTTTTCTACCGAACTGAAAAAATACAGGAGCAAGCAACTTCTAATCTCAAGTGAAAAAATCAACTGATCATGTTTAAATTGATTCGTATGAGGCGATTGAAGGCTAACAAGCAGGGTTGAGAAAACTCACGACTTTTCAAACTTAATAAAAAAAAAATTCAATTTTTTCAAATTACTTTTGTCTGATAATTTTGATTTCAACTCTGATAAAAAAAATTACTCTTTTATTTGCTCAAAATATTTTTAATTGTTTTAGGTTGAGTATTTTCACATTTGCGATCTTTATCATCAATATCATTTTGTAATGATTCAAATTTGGTTAAAAAAATCCAAGTAACTATCATTAATTGATATATTCTATCTATAAATAGTACTTTTACAGCTCTTGCAACTAAATAATTAGTCAAAAGAAATTGTCTCATCGCGTGAGGAAGCTGATCATGGAAAAGACTATTTAACACAGGAAGACATAATTCCTAGTAATGTCAAACATCAAGATTATCACTTTTGGCACAATCAGTGACCCAAGTGTAATTTTTTCCCAAATGACTAATCAAAATGTATACAAGCTTTAAAATGAGTGTTTGAATATTCGGCTAAATTACATAGAACTTGGGTTTCCATATATCAGCATTGTGGGATGATAAGTGTAATGGCAAATCAGCACTTCTCTCATTTTGTGCAGAGTAGTTAATGTGTACACTGGCCGTAACCTGAGCAAGGTTTTTGGTTGAAAGTGCAACAACCCAAGCATACTCATCATTACAGTAATGACTTTCAACTTGGAAATTGATTAAACAATAAGATCAGTATAATTTTCTTATAATACTCAGAGATTGGAAAGAAATGTTACCGGAGTCATAATTGTGACGGTGTTTTTTTGACAAGAACATTTCTTAATTAAATCTCGAGTACCATATATTTCCTTGAGAATGAGTGAAAATCACTAAATGATCAACAATTTTTTAGATAATAGTTTGGAACTGGAAAATTGATAAAAAAAACTCAGTCATTTCGTTATATAGTACTGAGATAAAGCTACTGACAGCAAAGCATTATTCATGGTCCTAGAAAAGTTATTGTATTTCATCTGCTCGAGTGTGTAACAAGTTAGGTGTCTATCATCAAAAATCACTTTTTTTGTGTCATAGACAAAAAAATCTCCATTTGACGAAGATATACATGCAAGAGGTGTCACCAGTTTTGGTCATTGGTAGCCAAGAAATGCTTGTAATATTCAACTTCTGGAAACAAAATATTTGAAATGATGTTTAAGCGCTGCTTTTTCAAATCAAACTAATTTTTACTCATGCAAAACTTGCAAACTGTAAAAATCATCTATTTTGAAGCAGTGTGGTTAGTATAAAAAATCAACATGAATCGAAGTCAATTACCAGCATATGTAGACAGTTCGATTAGTTTAAAAGTTTGCGCACACATTTAAAACAGCGGATAGTCTGAAACATGAACAAATTGTCTTCGCAAACTCTTTTGACATAAGAAAGTTTAAAAATATTTAGGATTTCCAAAGAAAATATGAAATTAAAGCAAAAACTGAAGTTGGTCAATTTTTTTTAAAAGCCTCGCAATGAATACAAAGAAATTATTAAAAAATTTTACTAGACAGACTCTTTTATTGTTTTCAAGTTATTCAATCATGAAGCAATCCCATGATAAAAAAAATTATTGGTAATTTATTATTATTTGGATGCTAACCAAATAATAAATGACTAATAAAAAGTAATAAGTTTGCTTGGTTTAGTTTTTAAAATCATTATCATTGGTTTCATGCTTCATCAGTGAATGACAACGATCATTCAAAAAAATTTCTAAAAATAAATACTAACTCATTGATCAACTGTTTTTTCATCTATCTGAAAAAATATGTTTAGACAGCTTTAAATTTTTATCAACCATGAGATATTGCATTTGGTCTTTGTTACATTCCAAATTGAAGAAAATTCAGGAATAAAAAAACTCACGAGTTGCTAAGGCATGGTTGGAAATGCATATACAAAATTTCTGTCATTCACAAGGGGAGATAACTCTCTGATTATACAATTTCGATAACATGCCATCTAGATTTAGAATTAACGAAATTTCTGCTTGTCAATTGAGCAGAACTAATTTCGATTCCAAACAACATGGTGTATTTAAGGCTTTTCACAAAGCTCCCGTGAAAAGCGGGTTATGAAGTCAAACTTGTCATGAAGTTAAAAAAAATTATTGGTCAACCTAGAGATGACAGTATTGACTTAGTAAATGTCGGGACTTCAAACTGGGGCATGATTAAAATAAGTTTCTTGATTTCCCCGGTATCGATTTATGCGGCTTTCACTGGAAACTCCCCCGCCACCATTTTACAACGGTGATCACTAGGAACATAAATTGATGCATTCACAATTTTTCAACAGTTAACTGATTATAGAAAATGGAAGCGAGCTCTACTCAATTAAATAATTCCAAAATGTAAGATCTTATAAGTTTTCAACTCGACATTACATTTAAGAAAAGATAGATACATTTTCGTATTGGGAACTTGAGTTCTTGCAAATGCTGTTGTATCTATTTATTTGATTGCACCCACTCACCGCTTAACGGATGATGATTGTTACTTCAATATTATAAAAAGCTAAAAATTCTTCAACAACTTGAACTTGAATTTCCAAGATTTTGGCTCGCAATATTTTGGAGTTGTCTACCTAAGATCTAAACAGTAATAAATTTGCCAAATTTGATCTGTATTGTTTTTGAGAGTTTGTAAATAAATGAAGATATTTGTCATATTCATTAGCACCAAAAACATTAAAAGTTTTGTTTAAAACAAAAAAAGTTTATCCCCATTGTTGAAGACAAATCCTCCAATTATTACCATTGCAGAGTGTATTATCCTATTGTAAGAAATACAACCTAAAAATAGCTGTTCATTGAACAAAATATATGGTTTTTGTTGAAGTACAAAACATCAAAATAAAAGAATTATCATGTTCAATAAAAGGTTTGTCACTATATCAAAAGAAACAGAGTAGAATAACGGAATTGCATTCTCTTGCTCTACATTAATTTGAACAGACCAAGTTGTGTTGTTGTGGTTCCAACTGAACTGGAAAATGTGACAATGGTTTATCGGTAAGTTAGAGAGGTATATTCAAACTTATTTATGGGTACCTTCTTATAAGAGGTGAAAAGAATGTGACCATGAAGCTGTAACCAAATCAGTGCACCACGCACACACTACCCTATTCTTTGTAGCAAGACAAAGGAAAAAACACTTACCAGAGTGCCTGCCTTTCTGCTGAGTATAATTGACGTTGGTCAAAACATCTAGTTGCTGTTCTTCTCTTCATAACACCAGAAGGACTATCTCCTGAAACAGGGGAATATGTAGAGATCAAGTAATATTTGTGGAGAAAACAAAAGAAAAACTCCCTCTGAAGTGACAAGCAAATGCTTTCCTTTACGTTCTATTATTATCTTATTGTCTATAGCAACTGAATAGACTTGGAATATTTCAATATCAATTTCTTTTGGACATCAATATGTGAATATTAGGATCACAATTGGGCTACACAGAACACCTTAGCTATCAGGCACATGCCTATCAAATTTCCAAATAACCAGTAACCCAAAATTTGGTGATCAAGTGATATTAAAAATCACCATTTTGAGAAAACTAAAACTTTACTTGAGTCAATAGACATTCAGGTTGGTAGCCATCAAAAAGATTGAATAAGTGTGTTATGCAGATTATCATCATGAAAAGTACCAGAGCGGTGTTTGTAATACACTATATGTTCTGAGCTACAGACTTTCGACTAACAGGTTTTTTAACGACAATAAGAGTATTCGCGACCTATTTGTCGAACCAAACACAAAAAATAATAGGTGTTCATAATTCACTATGTCGCGTATGCAACGGAACATTAGTTTAAGAACAACATAATATTCATTGAAATGTAATAGTTTACCGAACAAATCATAAAGAAGACAACTCTCAATTTTCAAAATAATCGAGAAAGTAATAAAATTTTGAATGCTATAAACTGGATTAGTTTGTCAAGCTGCCCCTTGCTTTAGTAAATTTGCAAAGCTTGCCATTATTTTGAATTATTTTTCAAGGATATAAAACAAGTTTATGAAAATGAAAAAAATCAACTTGCTCTTTTTAATTTATTAAGTGTTCTGTTTCATTCGTGACCTACGAACAATATAAAAAAATACTTGCTGATTTTTTTTTAATTCAGTGAGCTACTTTTTGTGGACCCACAAGTTCCGAACAAAATGAATATTTTTTGATTAAATTTATTACTCAGAAGTGTAATTGGAATTGGAAGCAGCATCAAAAAAGCCACCCGAGTTCGAACCTGCAATAGACAAATGTACAATTTGAGTAAAAATAAACACAAAACACTTCATAAATTAGCAATTTACTTCATAAAATCTTTTACTGAGCTTCAGGAATGTTGGAACCAAAAAAAGTTTCATCGTCATTGGTTTACCAAATTTAATTCATCATCAACTGAGATGAAAATGTTGCATCGGATGTTAGCTAATTTTATTGACGGAGACCAAAATATTTAAACATTTTGTGTGAGTGAATAATACACAAGTTCTCATATACTTGAAGCTATTGTGAAATCAGGGCTGAAACTCATTCCTAAAACTTTCTTTTCATAAAACTGAGAGTTTTCTCCTCATCTGAGAGAAATACAGGGGCAAACAACTTCTAATTTCAAATCAAGAAATCGGCTGATCAGTTTTGAATTGATTCTTCGGAGGTGATTCTAACAAGCAAGGTTGAAAAAACTCACGACATTCCAAACCTATAAAAAAAATTTGAATTCTTCAAATTAATCGGGAGTTTTTTATTTGTTCAGAATAATTTTAATTGTTAGGGTGTTGAAGATGTTCACATCTGCGACCTTTATTTATGAATATCTATTTGTAATGATACAAACTTAGCTCTACAAATCCAAGTAACTATCAGTAATAGATATATTCTATCTATTAAATAGTACTTTTACAGCTCTGGCAACTGAATAATGGGTCAAAAGCAATTGTCTCGCTGCGTAAGGAAGCTGATCACGGAAAAGACTATTTAACACAGAAAGACAAAAACTCCAGTGATGTAAAAGTTGTCATAAACCATCACTCAACATCAAAATTATCACTTTTGGCACAATCAATGCTGAACAAGGTGCAATTTTTTCTCCAGATGACTCATCAAGTTGTATAAAGCTTTAAATGAGTTTTAAAAGATTCAGCTAGCTTACATAGAACTTGGGCTTTCCACATATCAGCAATATGGGATGATATGCGTAATTGAAAAAAGGAGATTGCAATGAGTTTCAATTTTTTTGTAGTTTATTTTCTGAATCAGCACTTCCTCTCATTTTGTGCAAAGTAGTTATTGTGTACACGGGCCGTAACAGGACCAACTTTTTGGGTAAAAGCGTAGCAACCCAAGCATATTTATCATTATAGTATTAACTTTCGGCTTTGAAGTTGATTCAGCAATAAGATCAGTTGAACTTTCATAACACCATGAGATTGGAAAGAAATGTTGTGAGAGTCATAATTGTTACGGTGTTTTTTCTCAAGAACATTTTTAATTAAATCTTGAACACTATACATTTCCTTGTGAATAAGTGAAAATCACTAAATGATCAACAAAGTTTTTCGATTTTAGTTTGGAAGTTGAAGCTTCATAAAAAATTCAGTCATTTTGTTATATAGTACAGAATTGAAGCCACTGACTACAGAGCATCTGTCATGGTTCTTGAAAAATTTATTGTATTTCAATTGCTCTAGTGTGTAACAAAGTAACCTGCCTATCATTAAGAATGAAGTCTTTCATGCCATAGACGAAGAAATCTCCATTTGACAGAGATAAAAATGCAAAAGGTTCAACCAGTTTTTGTCATCGATAGCCAAGAAACGTTTGTAATATTCTACTCCTGAAAAACAAATTTTCGTATGATGTTTAAGCATTGCTTTCTAAAATCAAACTAATTTTCACTGATGCAAAACTTGCAAACTGTAAAAATTAGCTTTTTTTAAGCCGTGTGGTTAGTATCAAAATTCATCATGAATCTACGTCAATTACAAGCATATGTAGATAGTTCGAAAACTTCAAAAATTTGTGCATACTCCTAAAACAGCGGAAAGTCTGAAACATCTAAAAAACTTATCTTCGCAAACTATTTTGACATAAAAAAGTTTAAAGTTATCCAAGATATCCAGAAAAACAATAAAATTACAACCAAAGTTGAAATGAATCAAATTTTTTTAACAAAATCTCTCAATAATTATAAAAAAGTTATTAGAACTATTACTAGACAGTTATATCATAGTTGTTATGTTTTTCAATCATGGAGCATTCCCATTATGACAAAAACTTCCTCCAAGCTATGACTTTTGTAATAAAGGTAAAATAAAATAATTGGATGAATAAATACAGTGAAACCGGCATAAATTGATGTTGAAGAGCCAAAAAGAAACCATCTAATTAAGGATGGTATTGAACTGCTCAAATTTGCTTTTGGAGGCTATAAATATAAATACAATAGTAATAATAAGTTATTTTGCAACGAACAATATAATAATACGATGGATTTCATACATTTTTTTCATTGACTCACATTGTGAATAAATTTTAATAACAATGACAACTTCAAGTTTTCTCATTAATCAAGCATAATTATTAGTAAAGTGGTAATTTGTTGTTATTGTGATGCTAACCAAAATAATAAATCACTGTGATAAAAATAACTAAGTTGGCTTGGTTTAAATTTTAAAATCATTATCATTGGTTTAATGTCTCATCAGTAAATGACAATGATCATTAAAAAAGCTATCCAATAATAAACACTAACTCAATCAACAGGTTTTTTTTTATCTAGCTGAACAAACATGTTTAAAAACCGTTCAATTTTTATCAAACGTGGTTGAAATATTACTTTCGGTTTTTTGTTACATTCAAAAAATTAAAAAAATTTATTAATGCAAACACATGAGTGGAAGTTGCTCATGTGCTGTTTTAAATACATTTAAAAAAATTCTGTCATTCACAAGAGGAGATAACTACTTGATAATATATTTTTGATAGCATGCGATCTAGGTTTACGATTGACAAAATTTCTGCTAATCAATCCAACAGAACAAATTCCGATTCCAAACAACATGCTTTCTTTAAGAATTTTCACAGAGCTTTCATGAAAAGCTAGCCATGGAGTTGTGGAGTCAAATTAGTCATAAAGTTGAAAAAAAATTATTGGTCCACCTAGAGATAACAATATCGACTTTTTGAAGCACTTTTCAAAATGTCAACGATAGGGCCTTTAAACTGGGGTATAAATAAAATAAGTTTATTGATTTTTCCATTGTTCATTTATGGGGGTTTCACTGTAAACTCACCCGCCACCATTTTTACAATGGTGATCACTATGAACATAAATTGATGCTCTCACAATTTTCAACAGTTGACTAATCGTAGCAAAGTAACTCCAAAATAAGAGATCTTATAATTTTTCAACTCGACATTACATTTAAGAAAAGACAGATAAAATTTCCTATTGGGAACATGAGTTGTTGCAAATGTTGTTGTATCTATCCATTTGATTGCACCCACTCACTGCTTGCCGGAAAGAAGACAAATGAATTTACTTATAGTTAACTTCACTTCCGTAGGATGATTGTTACTTCAATATTATAAAAAGCTAAAAATCCTTTAACAATTTGAATTTGCAAATCCAAAGTTTTGACTTACAATATTTTGGAGTTGTCTACTCAAAATCTAAACAGTGACAAGTATACAAACTTTGGTTTTTTGTTTGTGAGAGTTTAAAAAATAAACAAAAATGTAAGAACCATAGTGCCATCCATTTAAAGCAGATCAATTTACCCTAGACTGAACTTACCTCTTTAAGCTTGTCCAGAAGTTTTGGACGCAATGCCACATGCTGACTAGAGCCTGTAAATGAGCTACACCTAATATTAACGGAGAAACAGGTTCCTTTTCATTTGAGCCAGAGCAGCTACAAAATAAGAGCAAAGAATTGTAATATCCATCAATACCAAAAACAAATTTGAAAAGTTTGTTTAACACCAAAAAACAGTTATGGCTAGTGTTGAAGACAAACGAGTAGATTATGAGAAAACTGTTCTAATAATTACCTTTACAAAGTGCATAATCTAATTGTATAAGATACAGCCTAAATATAACTGTCCATGGAACAAAATATATGGTTTTTGTTGAAGTATAAAACAACAAAATAAAAAAATTATCATCTTCAATAAAGGTTTTGTCACAATTTCAAAAGAAACATACTAGAAAAGCGGAGTTGCATTCTCATGCGTTATATTACTTTGAGCAGACCAAGTCGTGTTGTTGTGATTCCAACTGAACTGGAAAATGTGGCAAGAATTAATCAGCAAACTAGAGGTACAATCAAAATAATCGATAGATAACCTTCTTATAAGAGTTGAAACAAATGTGATCATGAAGCTGTAACCAAATAAGTGCACCCTGCACGCACTACCCTATTCTTGGTAGCTATACAGAAAAAAAACTTACCATAGTGCCTGCCTTTCTGCTGGATATAATACACATTGGAAAAAACATTTCTCCTGGTCAAAGGACTTCCTCTAGTCACAGTTCTTCTCTGCATAACGCCAGAATGACTATCTCCTGAAACAGGGGAATATTTAGAGATCAAGTAATAATCTTGGAGAAACAAAAGAAAAATTTCCCTCAGAGGTGCCAAGCAAATGCTTTCTTCTCCGTTCTATTACTATCTTACTGTCTATAGCAACTGAATAGACTTGGAATATTTTATTACCAATTTCTTTTTGACATCAATATGTGATTATCAAATATCACAATAAGCTACACATAACACTTTAGGTATCAGGCACATGCCTATCATATTTCCAAATAATCAAAAAACCCAAAATTTCCAAATTATTGCCTAATAACTAGTGATCAAGTGATATTAAAAATGATCATTTTACGAAGAATAAAACTCCGCTTGAAATCAATAGACAGTCAGGTACGAAGCCATCTAAAAGACTGAATAAGTGTGTTTATGCAGATTATTACCATGAAAATTGCCATAGCTGCAGTTGTAACACACCATATGTTCTAAGCTACAGATTTTTGACGAAAAACCTTTTTTAACAATTTATAACATTTGCTAGTTTTTCTTAAAGGAGATGGGTCAAAAATAAGGTAAACTCTGTCTGATGTGAAAACTTGACTGCTACACACAATTATCTTTGATTCAATTTTTTAACCAATTAAACCAAACTCAAAGTGATATTATTTTGCACTAGATGCGCAAAATACCGTCAATAGATGAGAACTCCAGAGTTAAAGCAGCCGGAAACCTTAGGAGCTCATATTATGAAAGAAAATCAGCTTCTTCTACCTTGCAAACAATTCACGGATTTGCAACCAATAAACCATATGCACTTAAGATCAAACTGAGACAATGAAAAAAATGCTAAGGACTAAAATGAAACAAACTTACAATTTTCATCAGGTTGGTGATCAGAAATAGCCACCGTCACTCACAATCCAGCTTCCCATTCAGTCAACAAGAAATTGATGGTAGCTGCAACACTTGCATCATTACCCTGAAACAAGTTGCATAGTGTCAGCATGAAATAACTCCATTTGCCGATATTTATCTATGCATCAATTACATTGCATGGTCAGGTTTATCTCATGCTTATACATAATGTATGGTAGTGTTTTTTACATGTTTATGGATGAGCATGTGAGACGATATGCTAACAAATGACACTGAGCAAGCAACTCACAATTTGACTTCAGAAAATGCAGGAGATATTGCCGTGTTATTGCACCAGTAAGTCATGTCTGTTCTAACATGCGCACATCCTGGCATAGTGTGCTTTTTAATCACTCATAAATCTTTTCACTCCTCTCTGCAAGACAAGTAGTATAAATGCGCAAAATTACAACAACAAAAAGAGTAACAATGGCGTGAATTGCACAGAGCAAAAATTAAAGTTGGTGAGATTATGGAAAAAATTGTATTCAGTTTGCCGTATAGAGGGGGTAAAATGATTATCAAAATCATGCTCTGTGGAAGAACTAGCTGTAGATATTATTTGCAATTTACGTAATTGTGTGATTTTAGGCATCAGCTGTTGCACACACCACTTTTAACATGAGAAAATAATGGTAAAATACTTTCCATAAAACGGAAGTAAGAGTTTGGCTGTGCACCAAGAACTCAAAGAGTTAACTCCCTCTTGCTGTTTTAGCTGTTTTCGTAGTAACTGTTATAAAAATGAGTCAGATAAACTTTTGTCAATTTTTTTAACATAATGTTCAAGATTGTGAACACTTGTTATTTGGAGTAGTCTTATCAGTAATTCAAAGTTATCAGCTGACAATGAAACCAGTTTCTGTATGAAAATTAAAACAACTAATCCCATTTGACGCATTTGATTTACATAAACTTGCCAAAGACTTAATTATCATTTCATAATTCGTTACCAATTTGATTGAAGATACAGAACGTACAAATTATTTACAGTCGCACTTTTCTCAAGTTTATTCCTAGAGCCTTGAACTAACCAAAAACAGCCCATTGTTTGCTGTGTGAAAACTTAAATGCCTAACTTTTTACACCATATCTGGTTGACTCTACCACCATTAGTCATCTCTGGAGTTAGTTGACACAAAGCACAATAAACATCTCCTAAAATGCAAAATGTGTATAAATTTTTTCAGATTGATACAGCAGATAAAACAATATTTTTTTTACACATTGATAGCATTATGTGGTGTTGGGGCCTTTATTCAACAGTTAATACTTGCTGTAGTAGTTACAATGCTACAGCTCTAAATAAAAAACTACTGTCACATTCTATGTAACCTAAATAATTCAATTAAAACCGACCGAAAAACGTTATATTGCAACTAACAATGTAATAGTCTTATGAAATTCATAGATTTATTTCACATTGTGAATCAATTTTAATAGCAATGAGAACTGCATATTTGCTCATTATTTAGGATAGGTATTTGTAAATTAGTAATTTAATACTATTTTGATGCGAGCCAAAAAATAAATGACTAATAAAAATGAATAAATTTGTATGGTTTAATTTTTAAAATCAACATCATCGGTTAATGTTTGATCAGTAAATGACAACAATTATTCCAAAAAAATTTCCAATAAAAAATACTAACTCATTGATCAACTGTTTTTTTTATCTATCTGAACAAACATGTTTAGACTGCTCTAACTTTTTATCAACCATGGGTGATTGTTGAGATATTGCATATGGTCTTTGTTACATTCCAAATTGAAGAAAGTTCAGGAATAAAAAACCCACGAGTTGAAGTTGCTCAGGCACGGTTGGAAAGGCAATCAAAAGAATTGTCATTCACAAAAGGAGATAACTCTCTGATTATATAATTTTGATAACGTGCCATCTAGAAAAATGCCATTAACATGCCATTAACAAAATTTCTGCTTGTTTATTCAACAGAACTAATTTCGATTCCAAACAACATGCTTTATTTAACTCTTTTCACGGAGCTCCGGTGAAAAGCTGGTCATAGAGTCAAACTAGTCATGAAGTTGAAAAAAAATTATTCATCAACCTAGAGATGACAGTATCGACTTGCTAAATGTCGGGACTTCAAACTGGGGCTTGAATAAAACAAGTTTATTGATTTCCCCGGTATCGATTTATGCGGGTTTTACTGTAAACTCCCCGGCCACCATTTTTACAACGGTGATCACTATGAACATAAATTGACGCTTTCACAATTTTTCAACAGTTGACCGATTATAGCAAATGAAACCAAGTTCTACTCAATTAAATAATTCCAAAATGTAAGATCTTATAATTTTTCAACTCGACATTACATTTAAGAAAAGATAGATACAGTTTCGTATTGGGAACCTGAGTTCTTGCAAATTCTGTTGTATCTATTTATTTGATTGCACCCACTCACTGCTTGCCGGAAAGAAGACAAATTAAGTTACTTCTAATTAATTTGACTTCCATATGATGATCGTTAATTCAATGTTATACAAAGCTAAAAATCCTTCAACAATTTGAACTTGAAATTCCAAGATGTTGGCTCACAATATTTTGGAGTTGTCTACTTAAAATCTAAACAGTAATAAATTGACAAAATTTGATCCGTATTGTTTGTGAGAGTTTTGAAAATAAATGAAGATATAAGAACCATCGTGCCATCCATTTAAAGTAAATCAATTTACCCTAGAATGAACGTACCTCTTGAACTTCGTCCTGAAGTTTTAGATGCAATGCCACATGCTGATCTACACACACAGAAAAACGTGGAGGAGTTTTAATCCTATTTCAATCAATTCTTACTATCCACGAACGTAATCACCTGAGCGATTGAAATGTGATTAAACAGGGAGTGATTTATTACCACAGCCAATGCACTGGTTAATGATCCGTATTCAATCACTTCAGGATTAAAATTTGGATTGAGTTAGTCTCCCAAGGATTAAAAACAAGAGCATTTCTGATCACTGTATGTGCATATTGTTAATCGCATGATGATTGTTATTTGGAGCATTGCTAGTCCAGTCATTGATTAAAGTTAGGATCAATATTAATTTTCTTTGAGTGCTATGTCTGTACGGTTTTTCTTTGAGAGCGATTAAGTATTGGAAGCGATTTGAATTGGAGGTAATTCTTTTGTATTGAATCTAGCTGGTAGAAAATGACAAAGCTTATTTCAGAATGTAATGGCAACTTGTATTGAACAAGGAAACTGAGATCAGTACCACACCATTAAAAAGGAAATACAGCGATTACAACATAAAACCAACTAAGAAGATAGAAAAGAAATCGATAAAAATAACTGGCTCGATTGAATGATGATTAGTATAGTATAGTCTATTAGGACATAGATCCACTGGGGAACACTCCGCATACATGCAATAGATTCCAAGTTGAAACTGAGAGATGATGGCTGATTTTGATCTTCAAGCTCCTAAAATAAGAGTGACATCATTAGGCACATTTTACAATAAGAAGGTATCCCAAAATAAAAAATAAACCGAATCCAACAACCCTTCAGAAGTTGAAAATGAAGATTGGGCAACATCACAGCTGTTTGTTCATCACCTGTGAGCTCTTGACTTCATGTACATTCAATTTGCGTTTAAAGAAGGACATCTCTAGTTGGTGACTGTTCTAAAATGCAGAGTTAGGATATAGTAGCAACTTTTATCTGCAGCCACTTCAAGTTCAAAAGTTTTGAATGTGACAAAAAAGAAAACAATCAATTAGTTACTAAGCAACATTCAACATCATTTGTTCAGATTAGTATTTTAACTTAGTTACTAATCAATACACAAACAATTGTGTATTCATAGTATATCTTATTTACCTGCTTCTGTGTCATAATTAACTTAAAGTTTTGAGACAGCTGTGTAAGCCTTCATCATCCTTGTGTGCTCTCTTTGTTAGTGATTGAAGCGGGAAAATAATAGCCTATTCAGGGACAATAAGACTGTATGCTTAGGCGATCATTGATACCCCCACTTGCTATTAGGTAATCATACTATAAATGCCAAGGCTTTTCTCCATTTTAATCATATCAGGAGTAAAATCCAACTTGAACATAAGAGCCAGAGTTCAATCATTTCGGGATTAAAGTTCTTGCTGGGTCAGTAAAGCTAACAATTAAGGACTTGTAGAATAACAACACTGTAGAACTACATTGTAATCGCTTGAGGAGTAAAGTTCTTACTAGCTGATTAAAACCAGAGTTTAATCCCCTGAGAGTGATTTATCGACCTACCCACAATTTCTGGCAAAGGTATTGTCTGATTTTAATCCTTAATTACTCCTTCCAACAAACACTCTCAAATTTTCTACTGAAATACCAGATATCACCCCTAATGATGCCGGATTGTACTCTTATATTAATCATTACAGTGTTTAATCACCTGTTTAATCCCAAATGTTCCACTTTTTTCTGTGTGTGTACATTAACGGAGATGCAGATTTCTAAGAGTTTGAGCCAGAGGAGCTGCAAAATAAGTGCAGGCAGTTGTCATATTCATTAGCACCAAAAACATTAAAAGTTTTGTTCAATACAAAAACAATTTATCACTATTGTTCACAAATGCTCAAATTATTACCATTAAAGAGTGTATTAACCTATTGTAAGAAAGACAACCTAAAAATAACTGTTCATGGAATTAATTATATATGGTTTTTTGTTAAAGTAAAAAACGTCGAAATAAAGGAGTTATCATTTTCAATAAAGGGTTCGTCACTATATCAAAAGAAACAGACTAAAATAGCGGAATTGCCTTCTCTTGCTCTATATTAATTTGAACAGACAAAGTCACGTTGTTGTAGTTTCAAGTGAACTGGAAAATGTGACCAATGGTTCATCAGTAAACTAGAGAGGTATAATCAAACTTATCTATGGGTACCTTCTTATAAGAGGTGGAACCAATGTATTCATGGAGCTGTAACCAAATCAAATAAGTGCACCACGCACACACTACCCTATTATTTGTAGCAACACAAAGGAGCAAACACTTACCAGAGTGCTTGCCTTTCTGCTGAGTATAATTGACATTGGACAAAACATCTAGTTGCTGTTCTTCTCTTCTGAAACAGGGAATACGTAGAGATCAAGTAATGTTTGTGGAGACACAAAAGAAAAAATCACTCAGAAGTGACAAGCAAATACTTTCCTCTACGTTCTATTACTATCTTACTGTCTATAGCAACTGAATAGACTTGGAATATTTCAATATCAATTTCTTTTGGACATCAATATGTAAATATCAGATATTACAAAAGGCTACACATAACACCTTAGCTATCAAGCACAGGCCTATCAAATTTCTAAATTACCAAAAACCCAAAATTTTCAAATTATTGCACACTAACTGGTGATCAAGTGATATTAAAAATCATCATTTTAAGAAAAATAAAACTTTGATTGAGTCGATAGAAATTCAGGTTGGTAGCCTTCAAAAAGAAAGAACAAGTGTGTTAGGCAGATTATCACCATGAACATTGCCATAGCTGTGTTTGTAATACACTATATGTTCTAAGCTACAGAATTTCGACTGAAAGGGTTTCTAACAACAATTAGAGTATTCGCAACCTGTTCGTCGAACAAAAGACAAAAAATAATAGGTGTTCGTAATTCACTGTGTTGCATATGCAACGGACCATTAGTTTTAGAACAACATAATATTCAATGAAATTTTATAGTATACCGAACAAATCATAAGGAAGATAACTCCCAATTTTCAAAATAATCGAGAAAGTAATACAATTTGAACTGCTATAAACTGTATTAGTTTGTTAAGCTGCCCTTTGCTTTAGTAAATTTGCAATTATTTGGAATTATTTTTCAAGGATCTAAAACCGGTCTATGAAACTGAAAAAAATCAACTTGCTCATTATTATTTATTTAGTTTTCAGTTTTATTCGCGCCCTACAAACAAAATAAATAAATACTTGCTGATTTTTTCTTTGTTCAATGAGCCAATTTTTGTTGACCCCACGAGTTCCGAACAAAACTTTCATTTTTTGATTAAATTTATTGCCGGTCTGATTATTTTTATTGAAGTGTGCTCGGCGAACTAAGGTCGCGAATACGCTTATTGATTTGCTTTCAATCAATAATATTTGCTATTTTTTCTTAAAGGAGATAGGTGGCAAGTAAGGTAAAATTTGTCTGCTGTGTAAATTTGACTGCTACACACAATTATCGGTCATTCACTTTTTTAACCAAATAAACCAAACTCGAAGTGATACTATTCTGCATCAGATCTGCAAAATACTGTCAATAGATGACAACTCCAGAGTTAAAGCAGCCAGATGCCTTAGGAGCAGCTATTGTATAAAAAAATCAGCTTCTTTTACCTAGCAAACAATTCAAGGACCTGCAATAAGTAAATCATATGCTCTCAAGATCAAACTGAGACAATAAAAAAATTGTAATGACTAAGATCAAGCAAGCTTACAGTTTTCTGAGGATTGGTGATCAGAAATAGCCACAGTCACTCGCAATCCAGCTTCCCATTTCGTCATAAAGAAATATATAGTAGCTGCAACAATTGCATCATTACCCTGAAACAAGCAGCATACGTGTCAGAAATATAGCAAATTTCCATTTGCTGATTGATATTTGTCTATGCATCACTTACACTGCATGGTCAGGTTTATCTCAATCTTGTGCATAATGTATGCTAGTGTTTGTAACATGTTTATGGATGAGCATGAGTGACGGTATGCTAACAAATAACACTGGTGAGCAACTCACAATTTAACTTCAGAAAATGCAGGAGGTATTGCCATGCTATTGTACTAGTAAGTCAGGTCTGTTCTGATACGCACACATCCTGGCATAGTGTGCTTTGTACTCACTCATAAATCCTTTCACTCCTCTCTGCAAGACAATTAGTATAAATGCATAAAATTAAAAGAAAGTAGTTACAATGGCTCGAGTTGCACAGAGCAAAAATTAAAATGGTCAGAGTATGAAAATGGTTGTTTTCAGTTTGCCGTTTAAAGTGGGTAAAACTACTATCAAACCATGCTCTGCGGAACAACTAGCTGTAGATATTATTTGCAATTTACGTAATTGTGTGATTTTTGGCATCAGCTTTTGCACACACCACTTTTAGCATTCGAAAATAATGGTAAAATACTCTCCATAAAGCGGCAGTGAAAGTTTGGCTGTGCACCAACCAAGAAATCAAAGAATTTACTCACTCTTGTTGCTCTAGCAGTTTTCGTAGTAACTGTTATAAAGTGAGTTTGAGAAACTTTGTTACTTGAAGCAGTCTTAGCAAGACTTCAACATTATCAGCTGACAATGAAATCAGTCTGTGTATGAGATTTAGAACAACTGATCACATTTGCCGTATTTTCTTTACAAAAACTTGTCAAACACTAATTATTATTTCATAATCTGTCACCAGTTTGATTGAGGATGCAGAACTTAGAAAATAATTAGTTGTACATTTCTCAAGTTTATTCCTAGAGGGTTGAACTTACGAAAAACAGCCCATCGTTTGCTGTATAAAAACTTAAGATGCTAACGTTTTTACACCAGATCCGGTTGCCTCTACCACCATTAGTCATCTCTGGATTTAGTTGACACAAGGCACAATGAACACGTCCTGAAGAACAAAGTGTGCATTAGCTGTTTTAGATTGGTAAAGGAGATCAAACAATATTTTTTTACATATTGATGGGATTATGTGGTTTTGTGGCCTTTATTCACCAGCTGATACTTGCTGTAGCAGTTATATGGTGCAACTCAAATAAAAATAAATTAAAATTACATTCTACATAAGCTAAATAATTCAATAAAAACCAACCGGAAAGCGTGCATGAATCGTAAAAACAAGCACAGAAAGTTGCGGTACCAAGAAAAGAATCAACTTGTTTTTGCTGCAAGATTTAATGCTCACTTTTTTTCAGCAACGGTGTCCTAAAACTTTTCTAAGACCACAAAAACTTGCCCATCACTTTTCTAGGAGTTTCTTATGCATTTGTAATGTCTTACACATTTGGAGCCAGCATCTGCTCTGGGTAGTTGTACCTACTCAAATTAGGGGGGATAACTTTGCAACAAAAACCCCAGTTTTGCCATAGTTTACGTACAAAGCGCAATTCACTGTATTAATGATAATGCATGTTCTCGTAGCACTTCATAGACCTATCAAGAATAAAAAAACAAGCTTTCACTCTAAGTGATAAAATTTCGCAAAAGTTTTAAAATAGTTATGAATGTCTTGACAACCGGCTCGTAGCACACTATTCAGTTTTGTTTCGCCTCATTTTTACGTCATTTTTACCCTTATTCTTCAGAGTTTACTGGGAAATTTATTTATAAACATTTCAATAAATTTAAGAAGAGCCTCTGCAATTGGTTGACAGCACAAATTTTGTACACAAAGAGTAAGGGTCCCTGAATTCTTCCGTCCTAAAATGAAGAGATCTTCTTGCAAGAAAATACAAAGCAGAGTTACATAATTTAAAATTTTCACGTAAAAGAAGCTCCTGGGATGGTGCAGAAAGCAGCGATGTAGACAATGGAGTACAAATTAGGCCTACATGTAAATTCTGATTTACTGGACATTAAATGAAAGACCAAATGTGTCAAGTTTAATCCTGCAGTCAAAAAATAACCATTCGTGTCACTTTTCGAAACAAAAGTGTCCCGTACTGGAATTGTCCTCTTCTTATAAATACCCCTTATTATAGCTACTGCTAAAGCCATGGCTACACACACCCACGTTTTGTAGGAATATGACGGAAATACGTTTGGTAGCGTTGCTCTGGTTGCTACACACACAGATGATTGATCACCGAAACGCTGCGGAGTGTCCAGTGAGGCTATGAAGACATTATGAAAACTATCATAAATATAAGTTATAATTATTAAATAATTATGATATTTGTTCATAATAATAAATAAATAATTTATCATCTGTAATAAATAGATAACGCCTAGAAATAATAATTAGTTGCTTATAAAAAAAGATAACCTCTTTGATAGAAGTAACAAATGGTCTGTTGGCTAAGCAGTAATGACCAAGTCAATGTTGAATTATAAAAAAAAGTTCATTGGAGTCGTCAAATTTCGTCTCTACATTTTATTCAATCGAGAATGGTTTTTTGATAATAATTGTCCAGTCACCAAAGCGTCAGGCAGAGAAAAAGCACGTTTTCATCGCATACTGACAAAACGTATGTGTATGTAGCCACCCATTTAGGTATAGCCTTTTATTGATTATAAATTTTACCAAATTTCCTGCTAGAACTCGGAACCTAGCATTACTTGGATTCATGAAAAAAAGGAAGTAAAAAAGAGCACGCTAATGCCCTTAATCATTATAGCTAAGAAAAACAAATTGAGTGAAAACTAAAATTGAGTGAAAACTTTTTTATTCATTGTAAGATCAAAAAGTAACATACCTTCTCTTTCATGTCATCATAGGAATAATGCCATCAATAGTGTTTGATGCTTTACTTGCGGTAGTGGTCCCCGCACTCATGTTTACTATGAAAAAAATGTGAAAAAAATTGCATTTTATATTTCAAGCTCGTATGTAAAAACCATGAACTGAAATTTTGCGCAACTGAAGCCCAAAACATTATAGAATAAAAATAAAACTTTAATACTTGATTTTTTCTAACTACAAAAATTGAAAGCTTAGTTGATGTACATTCAAGTACGATTAACACAAAAAGTGAGATGTAGGGTTCGCTTTGATTCTTAAAAGCCAACACACTTAAATTGAGAAGCAAAATCCAAGAAATTGAACTTTATAAATTGATAAATGCTCTTCAGTTGGTCAAACTATGGTCTAGAATATAATTCACTTCAATTCACAGAATATAAACTACAAAAAAAGTTCGAAACAAATCTATAACGTTAACTAAAATGCGTCAGTTTTAGCACGTAAAAAATTTAAAGATAGTATTGGTTTTATTGCTACTAACAAAAAATTTGAAGTTTTTGAAATTAAAATCTTTTGTCCTTGTTATAAATACCCCATTCCATTTTTTGCATCTTGTGCATATAAATGCTTAAAAATCATGATAACAACGCAAAACTATTTTCATTTCTTTTTCCAAATGCCAATTTCAACATAAATTTGTAAAATGCTTGTGACACTAGCGAGCATTGATAAGATTACCCATGTCCATGAGTGCTTCAATGCTTGCATCAGCAGGCTTCCATACAGGCTGACTACAAACAAAGGCAGAGTGAAACAGTGCAACTCTTTTATTCAAAGCTCGCAGAGTAAACAAGAATAAACGGCATTTAATTCAGCTAGTACAACAAAACTCATAAGCAATAGTGACTGTTTGTGAATGACTATCTGCTAGAAAATTGAGAACTAACAATTTGAAACCGGAGTGGCCAAACAATCAAGAGTTTATAACATATATATATGATAATATTTTGGTACAGGAGATGATAGTTTGACACACCTATTGCAGTGATACTCAACTTTCATTCCCTCAAACATAAATTTATTGACAATTTGGTTTTCCAGAATGAAAATTGAACTCAGCAAAATTTTTAAATCCTCCACTTTTCCATGGAAAACCGCTTAGGTCTTTTAAACAATGTTCTAAAAAACTTAGTCAACAACAGACCGAATGCATCCAAAAGTTGTTCTTTACAATAAGTTTTTTGACTGCATGAGCACATATCTCTTCCATGTCTGGTTTTATTAAAAGAGACTGAAAGTATTGGAAGTTGTCTTGCATTGCGCATTTCCATTATGCAAAAGAAGCTGGGACCAAAGTGATGCTTTGTGTTTGTTCATAAGCTGTTAGCCTCAGTAGTCTACCTTTTCCAAGTATGCGTTGTTTTCCTCACAGGTTGTCTTTTGTCACTTGGCAAGTATCGTTGCTTTTAGAATGTCTACAAAAAGGACTGCAAGACAACATAGGCCAAGTGTGTTTCCAATATAATATGTAATTCACAGTGTTGCAGACAATTCACAAAAATGTCATGAGACACATTTTATACATGGAAAGTTGCTAGATATTTTCAAGTTTTCAGGGTGTAATCAAATGTAATACAAAATAGACAACATGATTGCAAACAATAGTGGGAAAATTTGTTTCAGATACATTTCTCGGAGGCAACCAATTTACAGGAGAATTTTGTCAAAAAAAGTATATGACCACTATTTCAGCTCTAACCACTAGTTTATACGAGAATTTGTGAGCAAAAATGATGACATACAAAGAAAATTACTGCTCTTACAATTGTTACAAAAGCATTGCACAATAAAGTGAAACTATCTGCAGTGCTAGAAGTGACCAAAACTGGACCGGACAATGTTTCTTCTGGTTTCTCTAGCAATGTTTAGTTGCGACTTTTAACATGCAATTGCCGCAAGATGATTTTTCAATATTTGCAACTAACCTGTCTTTAGTTGACTCTACACCTTCTGTTTACCTGAAGATAGCTTTATAGTCCCTTCAAACTCAGCTTTATTTATGATCAAGTAAAATATCATGTAAATGGTTACTTTTCCGCATTCTAGCAATAATATGGTTGAGCCATTCCACTTAACACAAATCGCAGCAAGATGTGGCAGCCAAGTTTACTGCAATGCCACTAACAACTAACTAAAACTCTCAGCCACAACTACTTCATTGTTTAGTAGCTGTGGCTGGTAAGCGCTATAAATGTTTTGTTCTCAGCTCCAGGCTTAGGGCTCGTTATGTAATTCCCTAGCTTTAAGTGTGAGTCATTATATCCCACTACAGTCAACAGAATGGAAACTCATATATTTTATCCTTATCAACATATTTGGAAATTTTCCGGCTGAGGTGGCTAGTTAACTGTGTTTAATTAAGTGATTTTGAAATTTTTCAACATGATGAATAACTAAAACCACCTTATAGAAGCTAATCAAATGACTCATTTCTTTCGTGCTCCATGGAATAGAAAACTTGTCATTATAAGACTTCATGGCTTGAAAAACAAAAACTCGACGTATGGAATATAACATTCTTCTGTTGTTATAAAAAAAATTAAATATAAGCCCGGTAACCAATGTATCAGTAAAGTGTATTCAGAATCCCAAATGGTCTGTATTATCACATTCCAGTAATGCTGGAGAGAAACTTTGAGTCCCGAGTATTTTTGTGCTAAAGTCTGCAAAGCAAAGTATCTTATTTTGTGAAGGGATATTATATTTTACATTGCTTTATTCATGCATCAGCATTTCAATAATATGCTTGCTGTTACTTATTGAAACTGAAATAAAAAAGTGAACAAGTACTGACCTACTGACCGCACCTGCCTGTGAGTATCCTGACAGTTCAAATTATTGTATTTGTTCAACACAAAGAATGTTGTGGAATATTACATAACCGTTTTGTAACCTTGCTATGCTATAGGGAGTGAAGTAAGCAAATAATCCATCCACCAATGCCAAGGATGCAATTGTCGCATTTTGCTGCACTGTTGAAATAGTCTTGCCACTTTTAAGTTTTAAGTGAATTCCATTGTTACATTTTCAAAAACTAAGAGTTAGATATTGCCCAAACCATTATCTACACTCAAAATTGTGCCTTTTAAACATTAAAATCAGAATGCATGTCAATAATGACTTGGTTTATGGGAAAAAACGTAATTAAGCGGAAAACATGGACAATACAGTAGTGACTTCAGCAATCATTTGTTGCTATGTGAACGAGGGAACCAAAGTAAATATGGTTTGAACCTGGTTGCTATGCACTACTTCCCCACTGTGCGCAGGCAAGAGTTACATAATGCTTTACAATAAGGTAACCACAAAGCAGTTTCATATGTGGCAAAGGTTGACAAAGGATGCCAAGCAAGCTTCTGAACTCATTTTCTTCTCCAACTGCTGTCTGGCTTGCAAGTAGATGAAATCTCCACTGCACATTAGCAAAAAATAGTTTATGTACCAATATCTTCTGTTGCCCACTGCAAAACAGAAAAAAGTTTTTCAATGTTAATAGCTTGATTTTAAATAATCTAGCTTGAAACCAGCTTCATGCAAAGTATATGAACAGAGCAGAGAGTTAGTAGAGATGAAGTACCACAATATTGTGGTGCTTCATCTCTACTAACTTTGGGCTATGCCCATGTACTTTACATCAAAATAATCTCGCTTTACAGTCAAGCAAATATGCTTGACTATAATACAATATTCTTTTAATTACAATTTATGCTTGTTTGCTATTTCCAGCTTGTCAAGAACAAAAAATAACAAAAACCACATACCACAAAGCTAAACTTTTTTTCACATTATGCGAACACCATCTATGTTTGTTATATCTCAGAAACCCAACACTTGTGATTCCACTGGTTTCCTATGGAGGCAATAGCTTACATTCCTAATCTTCCTCTTTGATCATTGTTAACAGTTGTGCTAATCTATTTAGATTTAAAGCCACTTGCCAAAAACTGAATTTAGCGGCAGGTTCTTTCTCAGATACCAATAACAGACCAATAAACGGAATAGACTGCAATAGTCTATATTAAATTTAGCTTACCTAAGCTGTCAGTGAAATTAAAACTAAATTTCTTTCAAAAATACCATTTGCCAAAGCATTCAAAGATACAAATAAGATCCAAAATTTTAAGAAAAAAAATAATGATTTTGGTTTGTTTTTGTCTCAAAATCAACGCAGCCTGTAACAAAAACTTTTGGAAGAAAGCAAATACAATGCCTGTTGCAATGTATATTATCAGTCTGAAGCTCTCATAACTTGTCAACACACCGAATATGTACTTGAAATGATGTTTCACTTCTGCTAGAACCCATTGGTCAATTATCTATTTAGCACATAAAGGACTTATTGTCGATTATGTAATCCTGCATCTGCTTGAAGATACGACACTAAATGTGGTTAGTTAGGTGCATGTAGATGTTTTCGGAGAGTTTAATACTAAAGCAAGAAAACAGAAATTATGCAGTAGCTGTGTCGCCATTTTTTTCATCCAGAGTGTTTTTTCTGTTAAAAATCATTATTTAACAGCATTTACAGAAATTCAGGAGATTATTAATACCTACTAAGCAGCTTCATTATTTTTACATAAAATAGCTGAGTCGCAAAAAAAAACTGATCTGCAAACTAACTTTTTATATTATTCATTGCGATGTGGTGCTGATAAAAGTAATATCTTATTTTGTAACTATTTCAAGTTTTTATTCATAGTTTTTTAATTTTTTGTAATCAGTGTACAAGTAATTGCCTCAGATGAAACGTGGTAGAACTTATCGAACTACATTGTCAGTTTGCAGAACACCTTAATCAACTCTCAAGTTACCTTACACGCTTTGATTTTGATTGGGTTTCAATTTAGCAGCATTCGATTTTGATAAAAAGACAACAGGTAAAAATACGGCTGATAGTTCGGCATTGAAAAAAAATTGAAGAAAAGCGTTTCTTGAACAGTTGTTTTTTATAATTAAGAGAGTTTAAAGCCTTTTCCAACGAATTGTTTCTGGATTGAATGTTCAGACAGTTTTACAGCACCATCAAATTGCCTCACTTCTGTTCAATCTCTCTCTTATAAACAAATTGAATATGCTCTTATTCCCACTGCTTTGATATGGTTTAAAGTGAGATAGAGATAGATTAATCTTCTTGCTATTACACAACAGATGTTTGTAGTAACTCCTTTTATACCAGCTATGATCGATGGGATAGAACTTACAGTACACTGTTCTTTGATTAAATATCACAATGAAATATTTTCTTTACTTTTGGATAGCACCAATTCGAGCACAAAAAGCTTGCAGAAATATTTACCGAAAGTGCAGAGACTCACTCCCACAAAAAAAATTCTATTCTAACTACCATATGGTCTTAACATGTGATTGGAAAAAATAATATTAAAAAATCAACAGCTCAAGCTAATTATGCGACAGTATTCGGAGACTCATTAATTGACAGTTTTGAAACATCGAAGTTGGAAATAAGGAAAAAAAATGATGAAAGCTTTATGTCCGTAGTGTCAATTTTGGCACACAAGACAGATGGAAATGCTTATTGAGCAACAAACTCCTAATCTGTTTTTGTTAGGTAATGATAACAGCCTGTGAAACCTACAAACTTTCGTGGGTTAAAGCCAGATAATTGTTGTAAGTAGAACAAAACTGAAAATTGACAGGTAATCAACGAAGTAATCAAAAGCACCAAAAAACCGTCAATTCAATAACTCTGGGTTAATATCAATGAAATGTTTTTAGTTAAATACAAGGATCAAAATTATTATTCAAAACAAGAAAGCATGTGAGGGTTACAAGTTATAAAGTCAAGTTATAAAACAGGTCCATTAACCTGAAATGCTTATAATGCCACAAAACAGAGCACCACAAAGCTAAGAAATGCTTGTACGCCTATACCTTGAGGCTTGTGATTTTTTCTAATTAATTGACGAACAAGACAAGTGCATGGTATCCACAAGTAAAAAGAGAGCTTCTGAATTTTCTACCCAGAAAGCTACTCTCACCTCTCCCTTCTTGCAGCTTATAGATCTAGCGCATTCAAACTATTTTGATTCTTTACCTTGATTGTGACTGCGAAAAAATCTAACAGCTGTAAAACAAACGCTAACCACACTTGGAAAGGTCAATTACAGCAGCACATCGCTCACAAATTGATAACTATTAGAGAATTTGCACCCATTTTTGTCAAGAGCCATTTTTGAAATAGGTTTTTGTACCATAATCTAGTTCTAGGTCAAGCTCATAAACTTTACATTGGTTATGTAACTAGCTTAAACTACTGATCAAAAGATTTTTATCTCTAGGCACCACTTTACAAAAGATTACTGCATTTACAAGATTCTAAAGCATCCAAAAAAATGACAAGTTGCCAGGGCTAAACCAGTAGTTATCATTTCAGTTAACTTTTCTTCAGTGTAGCTGCAAAAAGTACTAAAACATAATTTTTTTTAATTAAGGCGATAGATAAAAAACTCCGATCAATAGCGCTGCATTGGTACATACACTAAACTTTTCAAAGTGATTTTCATACCTATATTTGTGCCTTAACTATTTTTTGAAACAGTTTTTTTCTTCATGTTTGTTTGAAAGCAAACAGAGCAACCTTGTTAACTGCACAATGGAAAGTGGGTAATCAGTAAAGTCGTGATAGAGAGGTGCTGCCCCAAATAATGCATTTGGAAACAGTCCATAAAAACTGAAATTAATCGATGTTGAAAAAGAGGGTAGCATAATTGACTTGAAATGTGAAACTTATTGGTTAAGGTTGCTTCTAACAATTTGTTGGCCTAGAAATTTTCCTTGTACAGTAATTCGCCCTGATATCTACGATAATTGTTTTATTTTCAAAGGCTTTGCCTAACAATGAAACACCTTCTGTTCAAAGAGCTTCATAACCAAAGCTACTTTGCTATTGTTTCTGAATACTCTACTAATGAGGTTTATAGTGGGAGATCAGAAGGATTACATGATTATATAACACAGACTTTGCAGACACTTATCAGATATTTTCTGTGAGATCTTGATGGCAATGAAAACAAAAAAAAATCATTTTGTTTGTTTAGCACCATGCTAATATTTCTCTTATTGCGCAATATGACTACAAAAAAGTCAATATCAACAGGCTTCAATATACTGCTACCAAATACTTGTTATTCAAGGCTTCACATAAAAAAAACTTGAATTAAAGATGAAAAAATAAATAACTGCCAGTTCAACTTGATTGTACCATTAAATTTGAAGACTCGTTGCTCAATAGTTTAAACACGTTGGAAGTCACCAACATGTCAAACTAGTTGTATATTCCGACACTATACTTTTTATGAGATGGTTTTTACCCATAAAGCATAATGAAATACAGTTTCAGCAAAAAATCAATTGCTTTCATTTCGAGACTATGATGGGGATTTTAAAAAGTTAGAAGAATCAATGATTTTGAGGCTAAAGGTTTAATGCCTCTAAATTTTGATAAAGCTCAAACATTATGAAGTCTTGCTATGGGCCAACTATTTCCAAGAACGTTTGCCATAGAAACATATTTAACTAAAATGAGTATCAAAATTACCAATTGGACATGCAGATGTCATTTTTTTCTCTGTATCTGCAACTCCATGCTTAGTTTCAACAACATTGCGTTTCTTGACATTTGAACCAAAGAAAAATCAAATGGCTGGTAAGCAATGCACGAGTTATCTGCACGCGATCATTCTACCCTTTGGTTTGACAGTGAACTTTCAATGAAGTTGAATGAAGATCAACCAGTTGCTTTAACATGGAGAGTATCAACTGTTTTTGTTTATAAAATACTGTTATTATCCACTGAATAAAAATAGCTTTAAAATAAAGTTGAGAGACTAAAAGTTTCGGCTAATTATGTTGCAATAACCAATTACTGAACATGCAATCAAAAAGTACATGAGCTCTGCAAAAAGAGTTATTTCTGTAAAGCTAGTTATTGCACTTAAACATATGTTGTTCCAGCCAATAGTTTTTACCTCGCTTTGCCTTGTTGACCTAATGATTTCTTCGCCTCTAACAAAATAGTGGGCCTAAAATAAATAAAATCTGATACACAGAAGAAACAATTGTATTAATGCCTAATGTACAAACTTGAATCACATTGCAGAGTTTAACCACTTGGCTGAAGCTACTTGCTGGTATAGTTTTTTTTACCATGTTGCAAATTAGAACTTGGTGAATATTTCACTCAGCACATGGTATAGCTCAGCAATTCAGAGAAGTTGTGTCCCCATTACTTTCTCTGTCAAAGTAGGAATTTTTGCTAGCAAATGGATTAGTAAATTTCAGCAATCAAGCTTTGGTGCATACATACGCATTATGTGGTTCCCTGCAACTATCTGATTTTCTCTTGGATACAACACTATTTAAATGATGGAAAATATGGTAAACAAAACTGTTCAAATCTCACACAAACTTTTTTTTGCAAAACAATAGCCTGATATAAAGTGATCACTGTCTAGTTTTAATGTAGACAAAAAAGGTTCTTTTGTTCAGGAATTCATCAACGCTTGACCTTAGTCAAAAAGTTATTCAAGATTTTGAAAAAAAAACATTCACAAAAAATGTTCAGCAATAGGAGCATAAACCCTTCGCTACCCTGAAACATAATCACAAGTTCGCCAGAAAATGCTTTTGAGGTAACTGACAAGTAACAACCTCTGTGTGTTCAGTACTTTTAGTATTGTGTCACAAAGTAGCATAAAAAGTTCATCAAAAAAACATTGTCAGAAACAACTTTACTCCATAAAAATAAACAAATGCTTTATACTACAATTTTATCCAAAATTTTGTCCTACAAGGAGCTTCACAACCATTTTACAATGTTCTGGGGTACTATTAGGGCAAACATTATTTCAACTTTCCACAAGCGTTTGAAAATAATGTTGGATGAAAAACGTTCGCAGTACATTTTTAAGAGCATTACTGTAGTATTTTCGAACGATGTTAAATAATCATTGAAACATGCGTCTGCTAAACATTACATAGTAACATAGTTACAATATTATAAAATGGCATTTGAGCAAACATTACTTCAACATTCTATAAATGTTTGAAAACAATGTTGGCTGAAAACATTCCCAGAACATTTTTAAAAACATTATTGTAATGTTTTCCAATGATGTTGAATAAAGGTTGAAAACAAATGTTTGCTAAACATTACATAGTAACATAGTAATAATGTTCTGAAATAAAGTTCACGCAAATGTTATTTGAACATTCTATAAATTTTTGAAAACAATATTGGCTGAAAACGATTCCAGAACATTTTTAAAAACATGATTTTAACGTTTTTAAACGATGTTAAATAGCAGTTGAAAACAAACGTTTGCTAAACATTACATCGTAACATAGTTACAATGTTCTGAAATGACACTTGAGCAAACGTTATCTCAACATTGCACAAATGTTTGACAGCAATGTTGGCTGCAAAACCTTCCCGGCACATTAGTAAAAACATTGTTGTAATGTGTTTAAAAAATGTTAAATATAGGTTGTAAACAAATGTTTGCTAAACATTGCCCAATAACATTGTGACAATGTGCTGAAGTAACATTTGGGAAAACATTATGTTAATGTTATAAAAAGGATTAAAAGCAATGTTGGCCGAAAACGATCACAGAATATTGGTGAAAACATTATTGTAATGTTTTTAAACAATGTTAAACAAATGTCAAAAACAAACATTTGCTGAACATTACACAGTAACATAGTTACAATGTTCTGAAATGACACTTGAGCAAACGTTATCTCAACATTGCACAAATGTTTGACAGCAATGTTGGCTGCAAAACCTTCCCGGCACATTAGTAAAAACATTGTTGTAATGTGTTTAAAGAATGTTAAATAAAGGTTGTAAACAAATGTTTGCTAAACATTGCCCAATAACATTGTGACAATGTGCTGAAGTAACATTTGGGAAAACATTATGTTAATGTTATAAAAATGATTAAAAGCAATGTTGGCTGAAAACGATCACAGAATATTGGTGAAAACATTATTGTAATGTTTTTAAACAATGTTAAACAAATGTCAAAAACAAACATTTGCTGAACATTACATAGTAACATAGTTACAATGTTTTGAAATGACGTTTGAACAAATGTTATCTCAACATTGCACAAATGTTTGACCGTAATGTTGGCTGCAAAACGTTCCCAGCACATTAGTAGAAACATTGCTGTAATGTTTTTAAAAAATGTTAAACAAAGGTTGTGAACAAACGCTTGCTAAACATTAGTCAATAACATTGTCACAATGTGCTGAAGTAACATTTGGGAAAACATTATCTTAATGTTGTAAAAAGGTTTGAAGAAAAATGTCGGGTGATAACCTCCCGATAACATTTGCTAAAATGTTAGAACAATGTTCAAAAGTAACATTATTTGAATGTTACATCACGATGTTGAAATAACATCCAAGTGGAACATTCCTGTAACGTTACAAACTAACATTTGCACAAATGTTGTCTGGACATTTTTTAAATGTTTTAAAAGAACATTAGCTTAGTAACATTGTCTTAACATTTTTCCGAATGTTATATAAACATTTTGTCACAATGTTGTTGTAATGTCCGGGCAAACATTTTGAATAACATTTTTTAAACGTCTGAAAAACATTTTCGCAAAACATTTTCCTGAAACGTTATCTCAAAACGTTGCAACAATATTCGGAAAACATTTTGTGCCAATGTTTCATAAAGACAATGTTGTGAAATGTCCCCTGGATGTTATTTGCTTGTTGGGACACTACTGAGGGGCTGTCAGCTTGTTTTTCTTTGCAATATCAGTAAAATTCACTATAAACTGAAGAGAAAGATTGTGGAGTGTTTGAGATTATACAATTCTATTTTAGCTCTAGTTAATTTACTTATAGTTTATTTTTATTTTCAAGTAATGCGTGTGTGATTGTTTGTAAACATGAGCTTTTCAGATTTCGATGAAGTAGATCATTGGTGTTTTTTATGACGGAGTAATTCTTCAAACAGTATGTATGGCTCCTTTAATTTGTGTAAGAAAGCCAAACAATTATGTTGTCTAGCACACATTTGCAGCATGACTCTATTTGCAAAGCTGATTCTATTCAGTGGAGAGAACAATGGGTGATGGGGGTTTTTGGAATGCTTAATTTTGAAACTTAATTCTTAATGGCTTTTTTAGCCACTGTATTATCAACCTGCAAATAGCCGGTTATTTCAATGTGCACTGATGATCATTTTGTAATTCGCTGCCAGGTTTGCCCAAAATACTGAATACTGAACCCAAAAAAAATCGAAGCATTGATTTGTTTAAAGATTTTTCCCAATAAATCAACCCATTTTCAGGCATTGTTAGTAACGCCATCCAACCACGATTATCCATTAGTTTTAAATTTTGTAAAAATATATTAATGACTATAGTAGGCAGATAACAAAGTAGAAGACAACTGAAAGCAGCTAATGGGGAAAAAAATACAAACCTATATGGTGGATTTTGATAGCACACGTGCTTCGCACATGCATATACTTTAACCTCGGACACTATTATTCCAAGTGATGCACCAAACAGCTATCATTTAGAAGCAGACGATTTGCCTTACCAACCCTGCAGATCTGATACCAGCCCTGCACACTCTATGGTGGCCCTGCAGCTTTGCCTACCGACCCCGCAGTGACCTTTATCGACCCGGGGAATACCTCTACTGGCCCTGCAGTGACATACCAGGTCAGCAACAAGATGGCTGCCCTAGCCAGTGTTCCAAAGATGATCTGTATCGATTCCCGAGGGCGAATCCAGGACCTAACAATTACCTCCCTTTCCCGTCTACCTTGATTGTAAGGATAATCAGACTGAGAACTTAATTATCTGGCTTTATTCCATGCCACTAGGCGCCTTATCCTTTAAATATTGTATGCCATTTATGTATTGTGATCTGATTGATTGTAGCACTTCTTGTTATGTTTTATTGGTTGCACCAACATGATGCAATACACTTCCTTTGATCAGCCTATAAAAAGCTGCTTTTGCATATATGCCTTGCCACTTATAACTTACTGCTACTGCTTTGGACTTCTGTAGGCATTGCCTCCCTAGAGCTTGATATGTGGACAATAAATGTATTTCATTACATAAAGCTGCACTTAGTTTGTCTGAGCCGAGGGCTCACTAGTAGTGAAGTTGTTACTGACTTCTCTGTTGCACTCTGCAGGTCTGACCGACCCTGCATTACCTCTAGCTTTCTAATTTTCTATCTCTTCCACCAACTAACGAGCTCAACGGTCACCAGATTTAGTAAAAAAAGCCAATTTTCAAAACTCTTAAAATTCATCTATGCGTGATATGCTAATATATTTATGTTCATATGAATCAACATTCTGTCTTCTCTGAGGGAAATTAATAACATATTGATTCCACCAGTTTAAACTAATTTTATTATTTCTTTAGTTCAGGGACCAGTTTTTAGTAGTGACCCCGACAGATCAACTAGCAACAAAAAAAGTATCAAACTAAACACAAAACTGATAGCACATCTGAAAAGAAAACAAATCTTTGATAAGACTAGGGAAATTTGAAGCAAAAATATGCAAAAAAAGAGTCAGAACATTGTAACAACAATTTAGCCCTGGCTGCATGGAATAACGAAAATTTCGGAAATTTATTTTTCATAAAACTTATTATTAACTTGGTTCTTCGCTAACATAAAGCCCTTATTGTTGTACGAATGAACTAGAAACATTCAGAGCTAAATTTTTATATAAATAACAACATCAATCAACCATTTTACAAAAATCATAAGAAAAAATTAAAATTACTTATTTATCATCAACGCCGCTTCTACATAATTAATTAACAGCTTACTAACCTTCAATTCCACAATCAGAAAACTCTAACAAGCTAAGATACTAATAAAATATTTATATCACAAGGAAGAAACAATGTGCTAGTTGCTTGCCAGAAAAAAACTGACCATCATTATGAAAAAAATACTGAGATTGAATACAGGAAGTGATAGGGTCAAGGAGATTTATAACTGTTTCTGTTTAGAAGGTCGTAGAGTCTTCAAACAAAAAGCAAAGAATAGGCAAGACTCTGTTCTACACGATGACATAAAAATTGTTTCAGTCAATTCTCACAAGAGTGAGAAATTTTTTTTCTGAAAACCGGACAATTTTAAAAATGAGCAACGTCCCTGGTAGACAAGTTGGGCACATAACTCCTTCACGAGCAGCGTTCGGGATAGGACTTTAATAGGTTAAGAGAGAGATGCTGACTTGCTGCTTCATGAGCTGTGCGCTGTGAATGGCTGTTGTTATTGGATGGTAGTAGGAGCCCTAGCATCATAATCCATTACATTGGCAGCAGTGGTAGGATAAACGAACCTTCTCACGCTGTGTTCCTCTTTCATACTAGCCCTGATACCAGCAGGCCAGCTATCTACCGACCCTGTATCTGTTGGATCAGGCTCAAAACATTGTGATGCCGACCCTGTAGTCATCTGCGCTGGTCAGTCACTATTAGCATTCATACCAGCCCTGCCATTCGCAGGCCCTGCTATTCACCAACACAGCATCTGCTTGATAGGTCTCAAGACATTGATACCGGCTCTGTTACTGCTGTACAGGCCAGCTGCCAAAGACACTGGTCCTTCAAGTGCACTGCAGGCCCTGTCTATGCACTCACCCACCCTGTACATCTTTGTACAACTCTGTGAAGGTTATTACAACCCTGCAGCCAAAGATACTGACCAAGTATCCACCATTTAAGTTTCTAGTGCTGGTAGAACTGTTAGAAACAATGACCCCGGTGCGGGGTGCAGTTCATCTCTCCACTAGCTAAAATAGACTTGAGTTATTCTTCTATAGAGTGGACAATGGCAAACCAGAGAGCTCGTAGTGCTGGTAGGACACCTTTTCCTATTCCAGAGACTGCAATGATGGACCGTTTGACTGAAGTATTACAAGTTGTCATGCGGCCAGCTCCTGGCAATGCACACACACCATCTAAGGCGCCCAATTATGAAGGCACCGAAAATGTGGAATACTTTATTTCACGGTTTGTGGAAGCGGCAGAGGCCAATGAATGGCCTGAACACATAGCCATTCTACACCTATGAGAAGCGCTGCATGCCAGTGCACTGGAGTGTGGCAAGCCACCACAACGCCGCTGAATCTTTGCTGCCTTGAGAGCTCGCTTTGGTCTGTCACCACAGAAAGCGGTGTCCCGGCTGACTAGTATGCGCAGACATTACACAACGACCCTCCTACAGCACGCAGGTGAGGTTGAGCGTTTGGGGCATAAAACTTATGCACACCTCCCCCAAAGGCCAATGCAACAAATGATGTTAGACACATTCTGCACTACCATTGGCAATGCCTATTTACAGAGGCATCTCCTGATCATGCAACCTTCTGATCTAGTAGATGCTGTGTGCGCAGGAAACGGATACCTCCAGACTAAAGTGAGTCATGAAGAACGCTCTGCTCATGTGAGAACTGTGGATGATGGCTCTGAAGAAGGAGAATGGAGAGAACCTACAGCTTCCTATAACATCCCTGTCAAGCAAGTGCACAGCGCACCACAAACCCCTGCTGCTGACCTTGTTGGAGCAGTCATGGCGGCTGTACAAGCTCTGACGGCAAAGATAGATGCTATCAACCAACAGAGAAATTTTGCACCACCACCCCTGATGGAGACCGAGCACACACTTGGTGTTGGGGCTGTGTTAAGCTCGGACATATGCTGGGCACTTGTACACACACATGAAGGACAGCCGACCCCCCCCCCCCCCTCCCCCACAATGAGCAGACGGGAAACTACTGGCGCCCGCAGTAGGCTGACCAGCATCTAACTGCAGTCAGGCGGACTGGTCACCCACCCGAGAGAGAGAGAAGACAACACCCGGTGAAGAATCAGACAGCCAGTACAAGTGACTCCCTCATAGCAAATCCCTATCAGGCAAGCTATTTTTTGTCTGGGAAGATGGAAGGCAGGCCAGTGTCTATTCTAGTGGACACTGGTTGTACAACAACTTTTCTGTTGCTACACATCTATCATAGGCTGCCACAACGCTGCTGAGCAGCAAGTCCCATGGCCCTATTGCTGACGGGTCCAAGACACTATTTTATGGCACTATACAAGTGTCATTGCAACTATGTGGTTCGCAGGCGAGCAAAAACTTTATAATCAGTGAGATTAACGAGGATGCCATCATTGGCATGCCGTTGCTGTTGTTGCACAAGTGAGCTAAGAGGTTTTAGGACTCAACCGTCATTATTGATGGCCATGCATTGCCGTGCACAGACAAGCATGGTAGGTTACTATGAGACAGCAATAGACTGATAAAAGCAAAATCTTTTAGAAAATATTCACAGGCGTCAAGAAACAAGGCTTACCCACTTGACCAGCATGAATTTCCGTCTGTAGAAACTCTGAGCATGGAGCCAGTTTGACACGTGGCCCAGAAAAGAGAAAATGTCAATCTACATGTCTCCATGAAGTTTCTTCTATATCAGGCCAAAACTGTGGTCGCTAGAGAAGAAAGCGTCTCAGTTAACCCTTCCCCCTGTTGGCTACGTCCTTGCCAGAGAATGGACCCCCACATAGCGAGCAAGAAGAAGCAATGACTCTAAACCAGTTACAGCCAGTAAAGTAAGCAAAGTAAGCAGCCGCTGCATAAGAGTACAAAAGCATCCAGGAATGGGATTCCCAGTATGCGGAAGTAGGAAGAAATGAAAGTATGCTTTAAATGGTTTTAACTCTTGAACGGACGGTCACAGCCACATCAAATTTGGTTTCAGAAAAATCACAAGAAGCGCTTCTACCAACCCCCTATAAGCCCCCCCCCTCCGTTAAATTATGCTGCAATCTGCCAGAAAATACCCCGGAAAAAATCCCCTAGTACCCCAGCACTTGCTACACTTCCTGTGAACCCAAACAGGATGACTCATAAGTGTGAGAAAACTGGAAGTAAAGAAATGCATTTGATTTCTACCGGTTGCAGCCCCCTGAGCACACCTACACATACAGATTGCCATTTACCCGGCAGCATGGACGCAGAAAACTGCTTGGAGCTAGAAGATGGCGAAGATCAGCTTCTGCTGGAAGCAAACCAGGCTGAGTACCAGCCACCAACTGCGCTATCTGAAGACGCACTCTTGTCTTTGCCAACCAAGGAGTTATTCAAGCCTCCTGCAAAGCCAGGTAAGGATTTATTCAAGTCACCTACAAGGCCTGCCAGAAAGAAACCTAGTCAGCTTGCTCCCACAACCGATGAGGGTGAGCTTGTGAACGAGTTGTTAGCTAAATGGATATTTGAGCATAGAACTTGGCAGGATTCACCAGCTTTGCGTAATGGCAGTCCTTCAGCCCGAGTAGAAGGGCAGTTACCACTTAAGATTGGTCAACAGGATAAAAAGCTGCTTGCAAAGCCAGCTGCCGCTCTCTGCACTTCTGTACACAGCGTTCCTAGCAAAACTTATGACTTTCCTAGGGGAGATAACTCCCTCCCGGCCCGGGGCAGCTGCCTACTGACCCTGAGGCATTCAGTACTGACCCGGGGTCATCATTCAGCTTGGAAAGAGTTTGACAGCAGTCGTAAAGGGAATCGCCACAATTTACACAACTTTCAAGGACTTGCTGTTGCCACTCCTCCTTGCAGAGAGTCTACAACCTCTGACCTGTCCCGTGTGGTACCTCAAAGTGTCAAACGCCACACTCCAGTACGGAGTGGTGATCATGGTCCTGTGAAAAAATGCAAGTGAGAGGCAGAATGCTGTGAAGACTGGCAATGCTCTCCTAGAAGTTCCCCGGCATTCAAAGCCCCAGATAATGGTGTCAGCAGGTGCATGGCACTTTCAGGAACTCTTATACCTCCTGAACCGCCTAGTCACTCAACATCGAGAAGAAATGAAAATTGTATGAATGACTGTAATGTTATCATTAAAGATTCAATGTCGAGTGTAGGCGTGAAGCCTAAGTTGACTCTGCATCTGGTAATGACCCCGCAACTCCCCCCAAGGAAGAGGATGAGACTATGGAAGAAACTCCAACTGTAGGGACGAGCCCACAGTATCCTGACTCATACATTTTATTGTGGAGTGGAAATGGCACTGACAAATACAAATAATTGTGGAGTGGCGATAGCGCTGACTGTGTAATTTTGGAGTGGGGAGGGCACTGACTAATATATGTAATTGTAGAGTGGAGAGGGCACCGGCTGTGTAATTTTAGAGTGGAGAGGGCACTGACTAATATATGTAATGGTAGAGTGGAGAGGGCACTGACTAATATATGTAATTGTGGAGTGTAGAGGGCACTGTTTAGTATATGTAATTGTAGAGTGGGGAGGGCACTGACTAATATATGTAATTGTAGAGTTGAGAGGGCACTGACTAGTATAGGTAATTGTAGAGTGGAGATGGCACTGACTGTGTAATTGTAGGGTGGAGAGGGCACTGACTAGTATATGTAATTGTGGAGTGAAGAAGCGCTGACTAATATATGTAATTGTAGAGTGGAGAGGTCATTGACTAATATATGTAATTGTGGAGTGGAGAGGGTACTGACTAATATATGTAATTGTAGAGTGGAGAGGGCACTGACTAGTATATATAATTGTGGAGGGGAGAGGGCACTGACTAGTATATGTAATTGTAGAGTGGAGAGGGCACTGACTAGTATATGTAATTGTAGAGTGGAGAGGGCACTGACTAATATATGTAATTGTAGAGTGGAGAGGGCACTGACTAGTATATATAATTGTGGAGGGGAGAGGGCACTGACTAATATATGTAATTGTAGAGTGGAGAGGGCACTGACTAGTATATGTAATTGTAGAGTGGAGAGGGCACTGACTAGTATAACTTACACATGACTCTGTAACAGCTGGGACTCTGTGAATAGTATCTTGGTTTCTTTTGATAATACACATGATTTACGTAAACTAGTAGAAGGATGAAAAACTTGATAACTACTTGACTAACCATTCAATGAGAACAATCAGTTGGGGAATGAACTTGTTCACGATAGGTTGAGAACCTTTTGGATATAAGTTTAGTGTTTATAAATAATCAGGTCTCACATTTTGAAACGATCAGTAGGTGTATTCGCGAC
Organism: Cryptosula pallasiana; assembly: GCA_945261195.1. Classification (NCBI taxonomy): domain Eukaryota; kingdom Metazoa; phylum Bryozoa; class Gymnolaemata; order Cheilostomatida; family Cryptosulidae; genus Cryptosula; species Cryptosula pallasiana. The sequence continues at coordinate 53,730,116 of OX183131.1, read as the reverse complement.
CTGGATCGATGAACATCTGCTATTAGTCATAATATGACTAATGCCATAATAAAACTTTTGGGATCCACATCAGTTGGCGGCGAACGCATTGATCCAGGTGTTTAATTTTAATTATATAATAATAAGAAATAATATCCATTGTTCCGAATCAGAAGCGAGGGCATAAAATTCCAATGTGCATGGTAGCAAGCATAAATATTTTCACATGTGTAAGCAATTCATCAGTAACGGTTATTGTGTTGTGGATTCTTCATTGGTACTATTAGCATGATGCATCGGTAAGTAGCAGATAGTGGTAGCGAGTCAAACAACAACAAATTTATGCTTGTCCGGTTGACAACGTTTATTTCAAAACAATTCTTTCTTGATTAACTATAACATTTATCTTTATTGTTTTAAAAAATAGCTTTGTTTTCCATTATTTTGGTCAATCTATTTCCAATAGTTCAATATTGTACATGGAAATCATAATAATAAATAATTATAAACAACAAATATAATAATTGACAATAAATAACAATAAACTAACAATAAATTATGCCGAGACTGAGCTGCTTTGAAATAAACGTCACCCACATGGGTATATATTGATTTTTATGCTACAGATTGGTAGTGTTCGTGACTTATGAGTATGCTTCGCAGCTTAATGTTTTGTTGCTCGTGGGGATGGTATTTTGCGATCCATTAAAATTATTGCTATCGACCCATTCGCATCAAATAAGTTGCAAAAAATGTTATTTATTAAGTTTATGGTACGGATCGATCCAGGTAATGAATACACCTAGTGGGTGGTGTAATAAAACACTATGTTGAGCACATATAGTAAATGATCTTTCTATGATTCATTTTTGTATAGAGATACGTAGATGGAGTTTAATCCTTTTCGAAGATGTTTTCAAGCCATTACCATACCAGCAAATAGTATTCAAACACATATCATTTTGACCTGTTATTCCAAATTTTTCTTGGGCACTATAATTTTATAAACACAGTAAGTTGTTAGCTTTAATTGTTACTCTAATTAATTACTTACCTACGTATGGTCCCTCTGTATTCAGTTTCACCACCAACCAGTACACAATAATACAGCATCATCTAAAGTATTAAGAAAATAAGTACAACTTCAAAGACTCTGCGGACAAGAAATGAATGAAAATTTTATTGTCAGATGATCTAGAGGTACTTACAAATAATACTAAGAAATTGCATTTTTGTAAGGATTTGTTAGGAAGAGTTGCAATTGACACCATGTTTTTTAATGTAGTTGAGCTTTTTTGGTGAAATGGTTTGGAACCATAGACGCATAGACCAGCTATGATTATTTATTGCTCAGGACGTGAATTACAATGCAAAAAATTTCAGATGAACTTCTTCATTTTAAATGCTCAAAATATTTTGCATACCAACTACTAAGTTAGAAAACGGACGATGTAGAATAGAGAACTTGTTAGCTCACAGTATCTTATAAACAGAATTAATTCCTCCTTGCTATGCAAGTAGGAGATATCCAATTGTAGAAACTAATGAAAAGAATATTCCCCCATAACCTAGTTGACATTTTTTCTTTATGATCTCCCTCCGCTGTTATCCTAGGAGGAAAAATTTGTTTTATTAATTATTCTCTCTTTTGATTTTTTACATGTATTAGCACAAATCATTTTTTTTCTTCATTCTAATAATGCTCAGCACCCGTTAGTGATGTATCATTTTCTACTGTCTCAAGTTTCGTTATATTCTTTAGGGTAGAAAGCAACAACAGATGAAATAACAAATTTTAAACCCACTTTTTTCGGGCCTAAATTGCTTTTGTTTGAACGTGTATGTTCTTCAAGCTAGTTCAATGATGTAAATCACTGCAGCGCTTATAGTAAACAAAAGCTATTGAATCAGGTGGTGGAGTTTGATTTTTTGCCTTTAATGGCTCTTGTAAAGCTAGCTATGGTAGAACCAAGTAATGTTATCAAAGTTTGGTGAGTTGTTTCCTGCGCAACTTTCTATAGGACGACTCCACTAGAGCCAAATTTCACTAAAGCTCATATAATTCAATATTTGTTGCATAAAATGCGGCTTCCCGTGTATTTTTCTTAATGCTGTGGGGGAATTTGGTAGTTGCTACCCCCTGACGACAAGTTAGCAGTTGTGCACCCTTACTTGAAAACTGGACAAGTCTAGACGAACAGAGCATAGTAGTTAGCAGAGACTGCTGCTAAGAGACTTCGCCCACTGAATATCTCAAGCGACACCATTGGACAATAGACAACTCTAGCAATTACATTGGCTAGCTACACGCACGTTTCAATAAACATGTTATAATGTAATGATATGCCTTTTATTATAAATTGTGATGTTGGAGCCATAGAGCTCAGAAATAAATAACCCTTATATTTGTGAACACCTCTCTCTTGTCTTGGAATACTTGGAGTTGCAGTAGTCTCTTGCAGGCTTGTATACCTGTCAGGACATTTGGAGCAGAGCTTACCCTGTTATGCCAGTGTTGACTGGGTAGCTAGGGAATTGTACAGGGCTTGCAAGGCAGAAGTTAAGTCCTTGCACAGCGGGCGGTAGTTGTGTCCAGTAGTGGACGGTGAAATCCATTACAATACTAATGCTTGAAATTTTTTAAGTGTGACGGGACAATTCACCCGAATTGGGATCCAATTGCTGAGACTGAAGCAATAAAGAATAGTGCTTATTGTTGAAGATGAAGATTTGGTTTGTAGTTGCATCGAATAGTCTGTCAATAATTTATCATAATTAAGGGCCAGTGAGTTGAAGCCAGATTCATTTGTTCGCAAAGAACGTTCACTACAAATGAGATGGCGCTATAGCATGATCACCCAGTAGCTGGAAAGTGCTCAGTTGTTCGATTTATATCATTGGCTGGCTAGTGAAAAAAACAAATCTTAATGGCTGATGACTGCAAACATGTCGAGCTGTATCGTAAAAATTAAATTATTTTGGGGCTCATGGCCATAGAAGGTGCATGCGAGAGCAATGCTATGAAAGACGATGCTATGGTAAGTTTTATTATCCTGGTGGTATAATAATGATACTTATTATTAATCAGCCATTCAATACAAATCGTAATTGAGGTTTGAGATATGGTTCTGAATTTTGCATTTTTTTTCTAGTTCACCAACTGAAAGTTATTCAATTGTACTCTTTCAGTTATCAAGTTTGATAAATGATAACAAATATCATTATTATCAAATTGTTAATTATTAATATTTATTATTATTCATATATACCATTTTGAGTGTTATTTCTTTGTTTCAGAAAAAATATAGCTTACGAATAACAGCAAGCAATAAGTTGTCTCTAATTATATATATTGGAGAATGTCATGCAATTTGTTTATTCGTGTTTTTGTTTTAGTATTGCTTTTTTATCCATTAGCAAAATAATCAAATCTTGCTGTAACAATAAATGATAAAAATAAATAACCACGAACGAACATAAATGATCACCATTTTCTTCTTTTGAAATCTTGGTGCTGGTAATTGGTTCTGCATTGTGTGTAATATAGTTGTAGCTTCTGCAATTATTACAGTCCACAACATACATGTAATGTCGGCTTGAAACAAGGGCAATATAGTATTGGAACTGGTGCTGCAGATCATAAAACACTGGGTTTAAGAGTAAAAAACCTAGGGTGTTCATGCAGACTCAATGTCAATAATTTAGCTCGTTTATTAGCTCAAAACGCAAACATTTACTGCGGTGAATGCAACTTGATTGATTTACAGGACCAAAACTACTAGTCAGACAGTTTAATTTAAAAACCATGTTCACCCTGAGCCATTTGAAAGTCTACTCTTTGCTCAGTGGAAAAAAATAATATTAATGTTTGCCGGAGGTTTCAAAGAGGAGATTAAAATTTTAGGAGTGAACCATCATCTTCCACATTTCCTTGCATGTCAATGCGACAGATCAATATCACAATGATATCAATATCACAATAACACTAGCCTGCGCTTCAACATTGCCAACTTTTAAGGTTACTCTCGTCCATTTTTTTTTCACTTTTGGTTTTTAACTGTCATATAACATCAGAATAGACCAGTTTTTTTGTAATTTTTATTCACTAGATGACTTGGAAAACTTTATTGAAGATTGAAGATTCGACTCTTGCATTGTGAATTCCGAAGATTTTGCGGACAGCCTTATATGCAAAGAGTCTCCAAAAAGAATTTTTTGCAGTAATACCTGCGTGAACAACTATTGTTTCTATAGTGCACAAATAATTTTTCTATTAAAGTAAATTGCAGCAAAACTTTGTTTAAAACTTGTTAATGTCACTAAAGCCAGAAATAAACAAGGAGTCATCTCCTCTCTGAGGGCATAACTCTGTACTGATCAGTACCAAAACACTGGATGTTTGCCAATATGTTGATTATAAACTTTGCGTTCCGTACTGCAAAACTTGAAATTTCAGGCCATTGAGCTTATGTGATCGTAGTTGTATAGAGGGTGTAAGGTTGCGTTCGTTACTATAAACTCGGCAGACACCCAAAAAACTGATGTACCATTTGGTTTTGTAGCAAAAACAATTAATAATAACAAAATACGTTGAAAAATATAACTTATCCTGGGATACTGGTAACTGATGTTATTAAAAGTGCAGTATTTACTCTTTGAAACTGGTGGTCATTGGTGTGTTGCTGATGATAAATCAGCCATGCTAACAATATAAAAGAAAGCAATCCAAATTAATCTACTTTCAATTTAGTTTGACTTATTTATTTTCATGTTTTTTATTTTTATAAACAGCTAAATGAATAGAAAAAAAATTATTGGCCACTCTGAAGTGAAGTATGAATAAGGTCAAATAAATAGTATGTTCAAGTTGTAAAAAAATGGTAGATTTCATTGGTAACTGTAGAAAAAAATAATCAACTTGGGGAAATATCTTTATTATAATTACTTAAACTATTTCCATATTATTATTCTATAACAATTATGATTATCGTCTGGTTAGCATTTATACTCATACTCATAGATTATAAGTTATTTAAGATTTTGTATAAATGTTGGCTTGCCAAACAGAAAATAATTAAAAAAATTTATTTTTATAGTACACGTGGTAATAAAGGCACTATATTTTGGCTCTTAATACTGTGTTTCTAGTTGCATGTTTTTGTTTGGAATTCCCAGAGAACTAGGAAAAATTCTGAGCTTTTAGAGAAATGGTCGCCTAAAAATTTATTTTTTTCAATTTGCTGAGTTATCAGCATATTTTCCATAAGTAGTCACTGAAAAATTTGGCTCCAGAGGGTGATGTGACAAAGGGAGTTGGCAACACTTGGATTATTACACTTAGGAGTAGACTATACTGTGTGAAGATACACCTGTATGATAGATTGTCACCTCATGTCGGTGACTACTTGTTTTGATGTGGTCTTCCTATGTAACAGGTATGCATCATTAGGCTGATATTTAACCAGCCAACAATGCACCAGGTACTGTAGGAAATGCAATTTTATGCCCTTAAATCTTTGCCAAAGAAATATTATATTTTGCTCGCATATGTAATTGGCTGGTTGCAGAACAATAGAAACGCTTGAAAACACATTTGTTTTTACGCGTTTACGTTTTGCTTTTGCAATAGCAATCATCAGTTTAATTAATTGTTTTTCCAAAAGATAAATTATTATTTATTATTTTCTAGCCATAAGAGTATTCAAGACTTCCGTTCACCAAACAAATTGCAAAAGAAATTCCGACCTGCAATAAATTTAACCAATAAATAATAACTCACAATTCCTGGGTCAACGAAAAATATCTCACTGAATAAAAAAATGACCGGCAAAAATTTATTCATATTGCTCGTTGGTTGCCAAAGAAACTGAACACTAAATATATTAAAATCGGCAAGTTTGTTTATCATTTTCATAAACCAGTTTCATATCCTTAAAACTAATTCAAAATTATTGCAATTGTTCAAAAGTTACTAAACTGAAAGGGTGGCTTTATAAACTATTCAAGTATACAGTAATTTAATTTATCTTTCAGTTGTCCTGATAGTTTTGAAGATCCGAAGTTATCTTCCTTACAATATTTTTGGTAACCTGCAACAGTTCATTTAATAATTATGATGTAAGTGTTCCGTTCCATTCGCGGCGTATTGAATTGCGAACACCAATTGTGCTTTTTGTATTTTCTGATGAACAGGTCACAAATACTCTTGTTATTATGATTTATTGTTGTTGTCATTCATCGTTAATACAATCACTTTGTGTTCCACATATATATTTGTAAACCATCAACTTACATCAAAATGATTTTGGTGCATATAACATGATTTTAAAAATTCGAAGCTGATAAAGTTTTTTCTTCAACAGAGGATTGTTGCAAGATGGTGAGCTTGATAGGCTTGTAGAGCCAATTTGTTATAGTTAATCGCAGGGTATCATTTGCTGTTGGCATTGCTTGGTTTTGACATACAATCAAGCATCTTGACAAACCAATCTGAAATCCTTCTGGTCGCAAGCATTGGCCAGTGTAGCTAGCCCTTTGTAGTGATTGTTATTTTCACTAAATGATCTGCACTTGTCTGCCATTCTTCAAAAATCAAAAAGAGACTGTTGTTTTGCAAGGAATGAAGTGAATTACAATATAAAAACAATTTTTCGCTGACAAAAAACAGTGAAAAGTTTGAATGCTTCTATCACAATCTGTATTTAATTTTTCCATGTGTGTAAGGTTTTTTATTTACTCTCAGCTCTGTGATTTCACAATAAAAAGGCTCTGGAGGTAAGACAACACCTACATATCTGAGTTCAGTTTCAGCCCAAAGGCTGCAGAGCAGCCTATACTTCACACGAGTACCCAAATTATTAACCCAACAGGACCTCAGGCTGGCTCTATGCATATAGCCTCTAGATTAACTCTCAGTCAGGTGCTGTTGTTCCAAGGTTGCGGTAAAAATTATCGCACCTAAATGACCCAAGTTTATTTCCTCTGCTGGAAAATTGCATAAGTAATTCTACTAGAGCCTATATGCTAAGGAACTTTTTAATGCAGTTATCAGCATTTCTTTAATTTTCTTCATTTGGTAAACAGAAAGTTTATATTTGAAGCTTCCTTACATAAACATGAAAAGTGTTACGATTTTTTGCATACTTACAGTTACAATATTTGCTACTTATACAGCAAACTAAAAAAATTAACAAATAATCTCTACTCAATAGAAACTGAAGTTGTGACTTCATATGTTTCCAAAAGCAAACAATCAGATCACCGAAAAACTGTAACTGATATATCTTCTAATTTAAACTTTAATTTATGAAAAACTAAAAACAAAATGGCTCTGAGCAAATATAGCTAGCAAGATTGTTGTTTTTTGTTCCGTAATTTTATGATAATTGCTATCATATGTGAAGCTTTGGAGAAAATTACTAAGTTAGACTAGCTTCATATAACTTGAAAATTGTAAAGCATCATTTTTAAACAGCAAGCGATTATCAAAATACTAGCTGTTCAATTTTCCATTAATTGGGCTAAATTGTTTTTGTTAATTTTTCAGTTCCAGAATAAACGATCATACTTTATTGTAATTACAGTCAACATGAATGTGGTTATTGCACATTGTTCAGCAAACAGGTGTATTTGCCGGCTGGATGGTTCGTCACAATAAATTTAATAAACAACACTTCTTCTAGTTCATTTAACGTGAATGGCTCTGTAACATTATTTGAAATGGATCGCAAAACACCAACGCCATGAAACAAGTATAATTGATTTGCAAGGCATTTTCATAGGTCATGAACATTACCTATCCATAACAGAAAATTAATACATAGCTGTGTGGGTGATGTTCATTTTAAAGCATTCCATTTTTAGTATTATTATTTCATCATTTCTTGTTAATAAAATGAATTATATATTGTTACAGCTTGGTACAGCATGGACTGTGTTGCAATACTGTATAGCAGCATTGGACAGACAATAGCCTTGCCCTTTTGTCTGTGGTACACTCTCTAGTAGCTGTTTGGTAAAGTTTACTCACCAGTCCTTAACAATTTGTTGTTTATTGGTATGAATTAATTTGATTATAATATACAATGATAGCACATTATAAGTAAGTTGATCACCATAATAAAAACCAGAGCAATTTTGTCAAAACAATAAAGATAACTATTGTTACAGTTAATTAAGAATGGATTTCTTCAAAATAAATGTTAACAATCCGGCAAGTGTATAGTTATTTGGGCTTTTGTCTTTCTCCCCTCGGTATGCGTGCATGAGATGGCCTAGGCGCGCAAACACTAACGCATGTGTGCGAGGGGCTATGACCCTCCCCATGCGCGCATATAAAAACACATGGACGCAGCTGCGGTCAAGGACAGCATAGACCTAAGTCATAGAAAATAATTCAGTGCGGGCTGCAAGCGCTCCCATGCGTTCTTGTAGGTACGCAATTGACAGCCACTAAAGCTTGACTTTGACCGCCAAAGGTCGTTCTGTGACTTCATGTCTTGGTTTTATTTTCTCAACAAGTCTTATGGCGAGTATGCCTTCTCCCAAACGGGCAATTATCTCGAGCATACAGCTCTATCAATCCCATATCCTGTGGTCATTGAGTAATGTAATGACAACAACTATGTTTGTTTGTTCCTACAGATAATTATAGTTTAATATATAATAACCATTAATGAATTGTTGTTGTTGTTATGTAAAAAATAATAATAATTCTTATTAATTAATTAATTATTATTATTATGATATATAAATAAATTATTATAATATAGTAATTATTTTAATTATTATTATATTGTAATGATTTATTTATTGTTTATTACACATGATAAATAAATAATCATAATTAATAGTAGTTGTTATTAATATTATTATTATTAATTATTATTATTGCATTATTATTATAAAACACTTATTATTAATTAATAATTGTATTATTATTATATAATATTACGAATACAATATTTATAATAATATATATATTAATTATTATTATTTTTATGGTTATTATTATTGTATGTTATAACAGTAATAATAATAATGTATACATAATAATAATTACCATAGTCTGTCTTCTTACGTTTATTATTATTGTTGTTGTTGTTATTATTATTATTATTACTACTTGTACATGTATAATAATCAAAACCACAGACGTTTTAGTTAGTAATTAAGTTAATTATTATTATTACACGCCTACAATGAATGACAATCAATGGCGACTGTGTTGATATTTTTATTATTATAATAATGTGGCAATAACAACAAGCAGTAGTATTGATAAGTATGAGTAATTGATGTGATAATGTGTAGTGTTTTAACAATATAACTAACTTCAATTATTATCGGTAGCTTCGCAGTAATAATAATTATGTTTCACCCTGTCAATAATTGTAATAAGAATAATTAATGACCGAGAAACAAGAAAATCACAGTGGTTATTGACTGATAAAAACAACGTGTTATTATAATAAAAAATAATTACTAATGAAACTTTAGTTATATTTATTACCAATTATTGTTGTTGATGAAATAGAGAAAAGCTGACTACCAATTTTTATCCAGGCATTGTTGTTAATATTATTTATTATAGTTATTATTTTGAGCCAAAGTTAATTAGTTGTATGGCTAGTATTAATTAAGTAACAATATTATTTTTATTATTTATTTACCAATAATAATAGGTGGTATTACACCAGTCAGTTCAATTAACTGCCTATATATTTATGAGCTAGTAACGTCATACATTATCAATTAAATTTCAGTAATCGGTTATGTCAATAATAGACCATCTTCATTTATTTTGTTTCTTTTATATCATTGTTTTCTCACACCATCTGGATCTGATTTCTCATTCAGTTTTTCTTGCTATTATAAGCGATTACTTTGGGTTTTACATTTTTATTTATACACTCCTCCATCTTATTATAGAACTTACATTCTAGACATTATTTAGGTTTTTCTTTTAACGGCTTTCTAAACTATGCTAAGCACAGTTTTAGAAGAGCTGTTCCTAATAGTTCTTCAAAAGCCGAATTTCTTGCTATATTTGAACTATTTAAAAAAAATCGAAGAGTAAAAAATTCAGCTTCTCATTTCTATGTAGAGATCAACAACAACCCCTAAGCCGCGTTTACACTAGGCGACTACGGCTCCTTTGAAGTTTGCCGCTTGCGTCTCGACGCATGAGACTGGCGCAGCTTCCGGTGGAGATGCAGGGTTGTCGGAGGCTGAAACGCAGCAACCCAGCAGTGTTGGGTTCGAGCGTCAAGTTGCAGTGTCTTTGTAGCCACATGGCACAGTTTAACCAATTGAGTTGCTCTATACAGCGGCTCCAATATTTTGTTTATTCTAGCCTGGATATAATGTAAACAATGATTGTTATAAGATTGCAAGGTTATTATTAAAGCATGCCAGCACTGATCACTTTTTGGTTGAGTTTCTGAATATTCAAGTCTAAAGCCTGATTCACATTGTCAGTGATGCATCAGGGACTGTCAGTGACCAGTGTCACTGATCATCACTGATGCATCACAGAAATGATGTTCACATTATCCTAATTCAAGGCCGAATGCAGTCCACTGACAATCGGGAGCAGTCAGTGATGCTATCACTGACAACACCGCATTCACAATAAACTCGACCTATAAACCATAACAACCAATAGAACATAGTTGAGTGGTGGCGGCTAGCAGTCAGCGATTAACCGTGATATAGCGGCAATTTCAACTGGTATATTTATAAGTAATAAAAAAAGAACTATAGTACAATTTAAGCTCAATATTATTTATTGCTTGTTTTTTGGTACAACAACAATAAAATATCTGGATAAATTATTTTAGTTTAAAGTCGCACAGTGATTGGTGATAGTCACAGAGATATTTCTGGCAAATGTGGTAAAAGCTGAATTAAGTGGAGCACAGAGACCATCATGATGACATATAGACTCATTGATTAGGCCAATTCTGTTCATCACCCAAAACCAAAATAATAATTAATAACATTGACTGAAGTGAGTGTTAAACTTATTAGTAACAAATATTTATTATTACAATAATAATGTTGTTTCAAAGATAATGAATTTCAATATTTTAAATGTTAAAAAATTTACAATTGGGTGTCATCATTATTTATGTGCTGCACAGATTGATGTATTAAATAACTCTCTAGGCCTACTCAGTCCTGATTTACAAGCTTGCCAAAAAGCCATTGACCTCAAATGCTCGTCGAATCAGCTGAAAGTTAGCTTACTATAACTTTCATTGATTACGTGTAAGTTATCTTCGCGTTGTGGGCGTGGTCAATTATAATAAATAATGGCAAATTCTTATAAATGAAGTTGCATCATCTGCGTTTAAAATGAAATCTGATTGGGCAATTCATTTAGTCTTAGGTCTACTGAAAGCCATTGCAACAGGAATAAAGAGTCCTTATGAAGACACTCCATCAAAAGTTGATTCTAAGATTTAATGGTGGTATTTACTGTTACGCACCATTTTTCACCTGGCTTGAATTTGGACGCTGCACGCATAAAATCGGAATTACTGGTTTCTAGCAATATGGACGCAATTAGTGCACACGCATAGTAAACAAAATCAATGCTTGTTTATTACGCAGTTTTCATATGTGAAATGGCAACAAGAGACAATCGCGGGATTTGTCAGGTTGTCCAATGTGATCACAATCATAAGGATCATCTCATCTTATACTCTTTACATCAACAGGATCGAAAAAAATTGTGCTCCTTTTGGTGAGTAAGAGAACAATAAATGGTATTCATACCAGAATAGACAGTACAGTAGTATGTAGGTAGGTAGAATAATAATAAATAAAATAATAATAAAAATAAATGCTGGATCTGATTGGTCAAATAAATACTGCGCAGCAAAGAAGTAAATGCCGCGCAGCAAAGAAGTAAATACCCGAAGATGACGTCAATTTTAAGCAGTGTAAAAATTGGCGAGCATTTCTGGAAGAGAGATATTTTGCAGGCTTGTAGATCAGCACTGATTTGGTCGAGAGGGTTGTTCAATACATCAATCTGCTGCTTAAGACTTGAATATTCACAAAATTAACGAAAAAATGTTCAATGCTGGGATGCTTTAAATAATTAATTATTACCAGCATTGTTGACATGTGTGTTTATTATTTTTCTTATCAAAAGAATCAAACTATGTATGTTCAACAATAATAAATAATGCATATTCGGAGTAGTTATCATTATTATTTTTGATGCAAACACAAAAAGAACGTTAAATTTTCTTCAATTTATTAGTTAATTTCAGTAAGTGGTATTATTATTTATAGATAAGTTAAAGTTTCATATTATGGGTAAATAAAAAGTCCACAAGACGCATAGAGAACTACGGCCTGGTAGAAAACTGGTAATAATTAAATCACAACTCATCAATCCAACTGCGTAAGCAGAAATGCTATAAATTATTTTAGCTAAGATGGTTGGGCAACTCCGAAGTCGCAAAACTCGAAAGTTTAGGGTGTTGCAGCTGTGTAAAGGCAACATGCGACTGCGACAATCAATAGAGTCGCAGTCGCCTAGTGTAAACGCGGCTTTATAAGAATGTCTTATATATTGCTGTGTATGTCTGGTTTGTAGCAGAACAGAGTTTTCTTATAACTGATGTAAACTTTATTGGTTCAGAACATAATAACTACAACAGCAAAATGCAGTCAAGATCAAGTCAATTAGAATTGCATAACAACAAGCAGTTAAATACATCAATATATCGAGTTACGAGAAAATAGCAAACTGTTGTGTTGATTAAAGCATGAACAATATCCTTTTTCGGGCACAGGAATATATAAAAAAAATCTTCAAGCATAGAAGTATATAAAGTGAAAATTCAAGTATGAGTGTATAACACACCTCGTGCTATCCACAGGCCTACTGCAGAAATTACTTTTTTGCGTTATATCACGGCAACATTAGTATTTGTTTTAACATCACCACTGTCTATTCTCAGTCAGTAATACCGTAGGCCAGTGCAAATCTGGCAGAGGGTTCATTATGAATAAACCTTCTTTCTAGTACTCGGTTACCTGATTTGGCAGTGGTGATTGTTGATCTGCGATTTAGTTACTTGAAAAGGTGAAAGGTTGATTTGTCATCATCAACGGTATATTCAGCCAACTTTAACATACAAAATTGAGCCTCTTTTTCACGTAAAACTAAATTTGTGCTTCAAGAATTTTTGCAGACCAAAATGTTTTTGGAGGCTTTTATGGTGAGTGATGGTGCTTTTATAGGGTGTAATTGAGAGAATTAGAATGTATTGCCTATAAGAAATTTGTCTATCAGAAATGGTGAAAAAATTGATGGCATATAGGTAAATGTAATCCAAAAGATCTGGGTGGCTCTTCCTGTGTAACATTTTTGTTTACTATCTCTACCTGCCTCTTTAATAAAAAAAATATAGCAGTGTAGTCGGCTCTTTGATCGACGTAGTGAACTAATTTTTAATTACTCTATGCATGCGCAACAAATAATCAACCACCACCAGCCCAAGTCAGGTAACCGAGCACTACAGAGAAGGCTAATTCACAATAAACCTTCCGCCAGATTTGCACCGGCCTACGGTACTGCTGACTGGGCATGGTGGTAAAGCATTGATGGATCTGCTATGGGAAAGAAAGAACCCATAATATTGATTGTACGCATAACGGTAAATAATTTATGTTTTGGCCTTATAACATAAGAAATGGCATTGTAATAGTCCATCAAAGTATGAAATAATTTGTATAATAATTATTATGAAAAAAATACTGAAAAACTTAAAGTGAAACCGGCGTTGGAATGAGCGGTTACGAAAATGTAGTGCGTACTTCACAGCAAACGGCCAGTAAGATTTTGAGAGTTGAGCATCAGCTAATAGGCAGAGTGCCATGTCCTGCAGACTACGCCAAGCTCTTCCAGATTTTCCATTTTGATACGGAGTGTATGGAGTTGTTGTGGAGTGTTTTGTACCTGTGTTATAAAGCACAGCTTGCATTTCGTTGTTGACATATTCTCCAACATCATAACTGTGTGGCTTGGTAATGTTGCCCATTGGTGCTACATATGCGATGAATTTTTTGAATGATGTAGTAACTTCACTTTTAGCACGAAGTGGGTAAATAAAGAGCATTTCCATGTAATCATCACTATGGTGGCTCATAACGTTAGACGGTTTCGTTTTCAAAGCGTATGAATGGATTTGAAATAGTCCAGACGGTTTGTAAAGCGTCTTTTACATTGAAAATAATTGGGTAAATGTAGTAAAATAGCCCAAGAAACTACGTTTAAAAACGGGCTTGCTGGTTATAATAAACTAATTGTCCGCCTCAGCAGTTGCGGGATTAATGCTATAAAACTGTATTTCCTGTCCAACAATTGTAAAATCTGCAAACCGTCTTGCAAATAATTCAGACGGTTTAGAAATGATACAGATGATTTAGAAAATTATAATTCGTATGGACGCTTTAGAAAGAGTATGAACTATTTACAAACCGTATGAATCATTTTGAAATAGTCTGAACTGTTTCAAAATAGTCTAAACTATTTTGAAATGGTTGGAAAAGTTTGCAAGGCACATGGCTTTCGAACCAATAGCGATCGTCATCATTGAATTTATAGCCTCTATATAACTTCATCAACATAGACGCCGATCAAAAGACATAGAGCAAGTTAATTGACTGTATAAAAATGTTGTTGAATATAATGTCTAAAATGAATTTTTACATTTACAGTTAGGTTGTATTTATTATTTAAAATAATTTAAAGCACATAATATATAATAAATAAAAAACATTATTCATTTATTTAAAGAAAATTCAACTGTTCGGTGTTTAGGAAAAACAGTATCAATCATAAATGGACTGTAGATCTATGATCAATAGAGCGAACCAGCAAATCGGCTCGGATTTTCAAGGCCAACGAACGATTTCACAAAGCGTTCAGAAGTTTTGCCAAAAGTTCAGACTATTTCAAAATCATTCATACGGTTTGGAAAGCGTTCAGACGTTTTAAAATGCAAAACACAAAACGTTCTGAGCCACCATACATCACAGACGTTGATGATGTATTTGTATCTGTCGCGTGAAGTTGGTTCTATATGTCCACATACATCTGAGTGTACTCTCTCAAGCGGTTTAGTTGCACATATGGGCGGATCATCACAAGATTTTGAACTGCCACACATCTCGTTTTCATTACATATGTTACATGTATGATCGGTTCAAGTGTTATTGACAGTCATGCGACGAGTTACCTTTTGTAGTTGCAATATGTCATCGCAGTTCATGTGTCCAAGTGCCTACGTATGAACGTACGTATGGTCAGGGTTGAATTTGAAGAAATTAAATTAAACAAGTTAAACACAGGCGACAGAAGCACTACCCAACTGTCGGGCCACACTTGTCAATCCCTAAACATCTGCTATCTGCGAGTAGGTGTTTGCTATAATCATTGGATCTCACAGTAGCATCAATGATTCAACAAAATTTATCTAACAAGCTGCCAATACGACTACATTTATTGATGAACATGTAATTTCATAATGGGTTCTTACATTTCAATGTTTACTAGCAAACTGACTATAAACTCTCCCTAGGTTTTAGGGTTTAGCATTAAAAACTTTAATTGCAAAATTTTAGACTAAAACTGGCAGCCATCCATTTGTAACAAAAGCAGTATCGACATAAACTTTATTGATAAAAACTTGTAATTGTAACAGCCAGTAATTACTAACATATAACTTGAGAAGGAGATTTTCTGCTAATGCAAAACATCATATATGAAAACTCACAAAAAAACGTTAGTGGACATCGCTTGTTCAGTTTTTTTTGGTAATCTCAGGTATTCTCTTTTTTAAAACTTTAACATGTCTCTGCTGCGAGTAAAAATGTTTACGAAACTCAGTATCAAATCTAAAACTGTTGAAGAAACCAAGCAGGTCATGTCATAATAATTGTAGCCTATATGCTGATGATAGCCTTCAGAGGGGACAGAGAGCTAATTTATTAATAAATCAGTCTCATCATAATCACAATGTCACTCTTTGTTGACTGCTAGGGTGACAATGGAATGTACTGTAATTCACCTGTTTAGGCCCTATGGGGTTAGCTTTGGCTGAAAAGTGTAATGAGGGTACAACCCCAGCTAAGCCCCATATAAAATGCCAAACAAATCCTTAAAATAGCATCAATGCTCCAAACTGACAACACTATTAAAATCAGTGTTGAAAGCCCTTTTTAACAGTATATTATATATTGACTTAACTGTTTCACTTAAACGATGGGGTGTTAACATTGGTCATCTTTATAGCCGTTTTAAGGGAGTATAAACAAAATTGTTTCTGTTCGTTATTAACAAATAAATAATAATTAATATTATCAAATTTGATCAAACCATGTACTGATGTCACTACGTAATGATAATGGTAATATTATTAACATCGTGAATTACAAAGATATGAAATAGAATTGTGTCTTGCTGGTTTTGATGCAATTAAGACTTCTGTGGAGGCCATGGAAACTGCAGTAGCTGAACAACTTGCTGTGTTATGATTGCTGCTGTCAAGAAAGTTAATCACACGGGTTCCACAGTGATCAACAACAACAATCCCACGCACAGGCCTAATCAATCAAGCATCGTCATCAACCTTGAAATCTTTCAAAAATGTGCATTTGTTGAAACGTAGTAAGCAGTTAGTAGCGTGAAAATGTATTGTAGATGAACACATGCAAAAGAATGAAGTCCAGTTGTATCCAGTTAATGTTATATTCAAATTCTGGACTCATTAAACTCTCTGTCCAAGAGTTTCAACATTGACTGGGCTTGTTTTTCTCAGAAAAACGTGATGCCAAGAATAATTATTTGCGTCACCAAATAATATTTTTCATTCAACCATCAAGTCATGCAAATTGTAATAATGCCAATTTGGATTGGTACAGTTGCCATGCATTTGACACTTTCAAAGGAAACCTCAAACTATACTATTGTGATTATATTTCAGTGTTATTACAGCAATGATATGTAATTGTAGTCAACAATAACTATTGTTGAAATTTTTGCTTTTACGTTCATTAATTATTGTTAGTATAACAATTATTGAAAACGTAAAAATTATAAACATTACTAGTAAACTACCAATAATAATAATCAAAATTATTTATATTGTTAAAACACATCATCATCCTGACACAGTGAGCAATGTATGATTGGTAACAAACTGGAGTGGTAATATGAAATGATTAAAAAAAAGTTTTTTACAATAATATATATGTAAAAATATACACTATAAATCTATCGTTGCAATATAAGAACTCACTAGCTCCAATTCACTTAATCAACAGTTGACTTTCGTAGATTCTACCGTTGAAACTTTGCAACGGTAGAACAAGCATTGCAATGCAAACATATATATATCTACCGTTGCGATACAAGAACTCACTCACTCCAAAAAACTCAATCAACCGTTGAACTTCGTAGATTCTACCATTGAAACTTTGCAATGGTAGAACAAGCGTTGCAATGCAAACATATATAAATCTACCGTTGCAATATAAGAACTCACTAACTCCAATTCACTTAATCAACTGTTGACTTTCGCAGATTCTACCGTAGAAACTTTGCAACAGTAGATTCTACTGCTGCATTATTGTTTTGTCTGTTACATATTATAATGGTTGTACATTTTTGTAGTCTTGCCTTAAACATACAATCCTGCACCTGCCTCAAAATATATTACACTAAATTTTTTTTAACTATTTCCTATTACCACTCTAGTTGGTTACATATCATACATGGCTCACTGTGCTACTGTCATAATAATAGTAATGTGAGGGAAATGTATCACGACCCCTCGAGTAAGTCGACTACCTATACATATGACTTGCCGAACCCTTATATTATATTCTACACCTGCCGAACTATTGCCAACTACCGAACTGTCTATCCTACATATATTATTATTTTATTATTACTTATTTCATGTTCATATATATTGTAATGCTTGCGTAGAGCCACTGTTTCCATACATGTGCTTATGCACTCAGCCGTGATACTTAGCACCTCCTATTCATATTTTATTATAGTTCTATTGGTCTCTATTAACCAATCTTGTGCACAGGCGGAGCCTGCCTTTGTTGTGTAGCCATCAGTCACTATTATGTAACCTTTTCTTGTATAAATACTCATGTCTTGTGCTAATAAAATCAGAGTTACTGCCTACACTCTCACTTGCTTGTTTGGTCTGATAGCATAAGCGCACTTATGCTAAAGCACAGGTAGCTCAGCAGAAACAACACAAGTAAGCTTACACTGATTGCGCTGGTGAAAGAACTTGAGAAGTTCAGCATTTGCACCACAAAGTAGACAGGAGCATTGCACTGAATCAGTCGACTAGCAACTAGGAGAAACAGTCAGTAGAAAGTGGTCAGTCGATCTCGACTCACACTGCACTTGACCTACGGGCAAGTGATACTGGAACGGTTCTTCGAACGGCTAGGTCGACCTGCTACACCTACTCCTCGGGATAGGTGGAGGGCGAGTCAGAGAGGCGTACACTGCACTGCTGTACTTGCTTATTACTGTGGGCCGTTGTACAGGTGGTCGCTACCACTCGAGACAGTAAATTCCTGTACATTGGTGGCAGCAGTGGGATTGAGAAGAATCCAAACGAACGACCCACAGGAACAGTGAGTACAAGCAGGAGGCAGCAGGCGCGGAGATGGCAACCAGGCGACGAGCGCTCAGCTCGGATCGTGATGGTTCACCATTGCAGATAATGGGAACACTGACGGACATTCTGGAGCGAATGTCAACCAACAATGGCAGGGACCGATTCAGAGTCCCCCAGTTCAGTGGAGAGGGAGACGTCGGATATTTTATCCAAAGATTCGACGAAGTAGCTAGAGCTAACCGATGGTTACCAGAGGAGTCGACCATACACTTGCGGCAGGCACTGACAGGGAAGGCCGAGCAGTGTGGGAGAGGAGCCGACACCACTGCCATCACGCAGGCACTAAGGGCAAGTTTTGGACTAACCCGCACGGAAGCGCAGAACAAGCTGACAACCTATAGGAAGGCACACCGAGAGACCTTGAGAGAGCATGCACTCCAAGTCGAACGACTGGTGGAGGCAGCATACGGAGACCTGCCACTCAGGAATAGGACCGACCTCACCTTGCAAACGTTCCAGAACACTCTGGGACATGTTTACCTTCAACGGCACCTCTTGGCAATCAGACCAGCCGACCTGGAGGAAGCAGTACAAGCCGGAAATGAGTTCCTGCAAGTACAGCACCCAGCTCCAGCACAATCCAATGTACGCATAGTGCAAGAGGAAGGAGTGGAGGACGCCCCCCCAGACGCAGGGAACCCACTAAAATGCCAGGAGGTAGGAGACCCATTGGCGAAGCTTCTGAAGACAATCGAGCATCTGAGTGAAGAGGTGGCCCGCCTCAAGAAAGACGCCGACACTGACAAACCACCCCCACGGCGCTGCTGGGGCTGCCAGCGCACAGGACATGTGAGGAGCCAATGCAAAACTGCGCCATGGCACTCACGACAGGGAAACGAATACGGCCCGCAGCAGTAAGGACCCATGCTGGCTGCGACAGGGCCCCCACTATTCGTCAACCCCACAGGGCGCGAACCAAACATCCAACCCCAGCGCCCATACCACTTACGCTGAACAATCGATTCAGCCCCCTAATCGACGAAATGTCAGAAGACGAGGAAGAAGAGGAAGAGGCGCCTATAGCAAGCTACCCCGAACCCCCTCGACAAAGGAGGAAAGATAGAAGGGAGGAGCGCCAATCCCCACCTAGAGAGGCCACCCGAAAGCCCCGCACCATCCACCTCAACCAAGTAGAAAGGCCATATAAGTCCAGCTATTACTTGCCAGGTCGGGTGGAAGGACGGACCGTCACCTACTTAATAGATACAGGTTGTAACACCAACCTGCTATCCAAAAGGGTGTTCGACCTACTTCCCCCCCAGCAACAACACCGCCTCCAAGAATACGACTCCCATGGACTAATGGCAGATGGAACCAGGCTGCCATTCTATGGGTTGATCACCCTATCTGGAAGGATACGACACGTCAAATATGAGGAGACGTTCGTCGTAAGCCAGATTAACGAGGACGTGATCTTGGGCATGCCATTTTTGGCAAAGCAGAATTGTCAGATGGGTTTTGACCGACCCACCCTCTGTGTGCAAGGGAAGGAACTGACGTGTACCGACAGGCATGGGAGAGACCTGATATCGAAGGTACAGGTGCAAAGAGACACGCACATACCCCCTCAGACGGAAGCAACGGTGCCCTGCCACCTTGCTAGTCGAACCCCGTGCGCCCAGGGAGTGATAGAGAGTAGAGAGGGAGGATTGCTGTTAGCCACCAGCATCAACGCCCCGGACGACCGTGGACGAGTACTGGTCCGCTGCTTGAACCCGTCTCAGAACAGCATCAGAGTTCCCGCTGGAGAAGTGATCGGAACCTTTACTGGGATTGACCCCAGCGCGATACGGGCCATGCAAGGACCCCCACAAACTCCCCTGACACAGGAGAAAGAACTGCCCCCACATCTAGGACAGTTATTCAACCAGGCCAGAGAGGGCTGTCAGAACACTCGGGAAGAGTACCAACTCAGGAACCTCCTGATGCGATACCAAGACGTGTTCAGACGAGACGATGGGGATATTGGACGCACCCCACTAGTGGAGCACTCCATCCCAGTGGCACCAGGCACCCGACCCATACGACTACCCCCGCACCGCCTAGGTGCAGAGAAAGAGGCGGAAGCAGAAAGGCAGGTCAAGGAGTTGCTAGCCAAGGACCTCATCGAACCCGCAGACGGAGCATGGAGCTCTCCTGTTGTACTGGTACGAAAAAAGGACGACTCCTGGCGGTTCTGCGTCGACTATCGTAAGTTGAACGACGTCACGCAGCAGGACGCCTATCCAATCCCTCGGATTGATGATTCACTGGATGCACTAGCAGGCAGTAAGTACTTTAGTACCCTGGATCTGACCAGCGGGTATTGGCAAGTACCCCTAGATGAAGATGCACAAGATAAGTCGGCGTTCATCACCCGTAGTGGCCTGTGGCGATGGAAGGTGTTGCCATTCGGACTCACCTCTGCCCCCGCCACGTTCCAACGACTCATGGAACGCGTACTGAAAGGTCTTCACTGGAAGACGCTGCTCCTCTATCTAGACGACGTTATCGTCATTGCCCCCGACTTTACGTCCCATCTGCAGAGACTGGAGGAGGTACTGCAGCGTCTCCAAGGCGCACACTTGAAGGTCAAGCCATCAAAGTGCGAGCTGCTGAGCCCAAGAGTACGGTACCTAGGACACATCGTTAGCGCCCAAGGCGTGGCCACTGACCCCGACAAGGTCGAGGCAGTACGGAAGTGGCAAGCACCACAGGACGTAAAGGCTCTGCAAGCATTTCTAGGGACAGCTGGGTACTATCGGCAGTACTTGCCCGACTATGCCACCACAGCTAAGCCACTCACGGTCCTCACGGGGAAGGATGTCCCATGGAGATGGAGTGCGGACGAACAGCAAGCGTTCGAACAACTGAAGCTAGGACTCAGCCAAGCACCCGTCTTAGGCTACCCCGACCCTACCCTACCATATATCCTAGACACTGATGCCAGTGCCGTCGGAATAGGTGGAGTACTATCGCAGGTACAAGAGGGACGCGAGAGAGTGATCGCGTACTACAGCAAGACTCTGTCGCCAGCCGAGAGAAACTATTGTGTGACACGAAGGGAGCTGTTGGCGGTAATCAAGGCAGCCAAACACTTCCGGCCGTATATGTATGGCAGAGAATTTAAGCTGCGGTCAGATCATGCTTCCCTACGGTGGCTGTGTAGGAGGAAGGAACCGTCAAACCAGATAGCCCGTTGGCTCGAGACCCTGGCCGAATTCAGTTTCAAGCTGGAACACCGACCAGGAGTGCAGCACGAGAATGCAGATGGACTCAGTCGACAGGACCCCTGTTTTGACTGCAAGCAGTGTCGGGCGATTGAGCAGAGAGATGGGGGACCCACCCATGCCGAGCTTAGCCAGGTAGGGCTAACAGAGCGAAAGGGACAGACAGATGGGGGACCCACCCATGCCGAGTCTAGCCGACAGAGGTGGACGGAGCAAAGGAACGGACAGATGGGGGACCCACCCATGCCGAGCCAATCCCAAAGGGACCAGCGGAGCGAAGGGGACGGACCAACGGGGGACCCACCTGTGCAGAGTACCCCCCAAGGGGGCCTACAGAGCAGAAGGGACAGGTGAATGTGACTGTCACCAACCCTGAGAGGAATGCCCAAGAGCTAGCGCAAGCACAGCAGGAGGGGCAGCACCCCGTAGCCAAGGTATATGCTGCTGTGAAGGCGGGGAGACAACTCTCAGCTAGAGAGCTGGAGGAAGGAGAGACAGAGCTACGCATCCTGCACGACAGGATCGAAGCCATGAGCCTCCGACCGGATGGGACGTTAGTGATCACGTCAGAGCACCAGGGACGGGCCCGAACCTGCACAGTGTGCCCGCCAGCATGGCGCCACAAGGTCGTGTGGGATACACACCTGTTAGCACACGCAGGAATAAACAGGACACGCCACCGGATACAGCTGGATTGGTACTGGCCAGGCCTGTCGGGACTAACACGCAGACTCGTCAAGAGCTGTGAAGTGTGCCAGGTGGCGAAGCGCAGTAATCGCCCCTCCGCTCCCGACGGCCAACGGCTCTTTGCCGGACGCCCATTCCAGAAGCTGGCCGTGGACCTAGTAGGACCGCTCCCCCTCACAAAACGAAAAAATAAGTGGATCCTGGTACTCACCGACCACTTTACCCGGTGGCAGGACGCAATAGCACTACCAGATGCAACCGCACCCACCGTGGCAACAGCATTGGACGAGAGGGTATTCAGTTATTGGGGCCTCCCCGAACAACTCCACTCGGACCAAGGGGCTCAGTTTGAGTCAACATTGTTGGAAGAACTCTGCAACCTGTGGGGCATACGCAAGACGCGTACCACACCATACCACCCCCAGGGAAATGGCATGGTGGAGAGACAGAACCGGACGCTGGGAAATGCGCTACGGACACTCATACTAAGCAAAGGCCAGGACGAGTGGGACGGCTTGCTGCCACAGATTATGCGAGCCTGCAGGGCCACCCCCAACACCACCACTGGCGAGACACCAAATCTGATGATGCTGGGACGCGAGGTGCGGCTGCCCGATCAGCTGACCGGCTCACCCCCCTCCCTGGACCCCTACAGCATCACAGAACATACACTGCGTATACAAGAGGACCTCGCCATAGCACACGACTATGTGCGAAACCAGCAAGCCAGGCTCCGTCAAGAGGAGACGGGAGAACCCCCCCGGTTCAGTAAGGATGAATTGGTGGTGATGGAAAATAAGCGGCGGACTAAGGGGAGCAACCCCAAGCTACAACCTAGCTACGTGGGACCCTACACCGTCGCCGAAACCTACCCCAACCATACCTATCGTCTAGAGAGAAATGGACAGGGGTTCACGCAAAACGGTCGCAGATTGAAGGCGTACCGAACATGCAGAGAAGCAGTGGGGAGAGCGCCCCCTAGCCGTGAACAGACCGTCCGGCCTAACATGCGTGGGGCCTATCGGCGTAGGGCCCCCCACCCACCAGTAGAGCACACGCTCCCACTTCCTGAAGTGCCTAGAGAAAGGGAGCCGCGAGAACCTCCGGTGCCTGAGGCACCCACAGAAGGAACTGCGCCAACACCACTACTAATAGAACCAACACCCCTCGAAACAGTGGCCCCACCGCCTCCAGCGACGGTAGAACCACCAGTAGTGGAAGTACCAGCACCCATAGACGCCGAATGGCCACCACTCGGTGCCAACCTCGAAAGGAATGAAGTAGAGGGGAGACCTACGAGGATTAGGAAGCCACCGGTACGCTTTACCGACTACCAATGTTATCAAGCCCAGAACCAAGGAGAAACTGCTGGACAAGAGATGCAGGTAAACGGGCCGCGTGGGCGAGTAGAAAACATGAGGTACGTACCCTGGACCAATGTCGCCGAAACCCGTCGAAAACTGGGCCTAAAGGAGCAACAACCAACCATTAATAGCGTCGGTAAAAGTAGATGGCAAGAAGGACCACCAAAAATGCCAAAAGAACAGACAACTACCAAAGTAGGTGCTGAGGAGATAACTCCCACCGACACCACCACAAAACAAATCACGAGACGAGGGGAGACAACCCCGCTATGGAATCCCCGACGGGAAAACCCAGGAGAAGAGAGAGTGACTCCCATAGAAACAGAGCCCGAGTTAATTTACTCAATAACGATCGAACAAAGGAGGAGCCTAGAGATGACACGTGATACCACGTGGGACTTCGAACAAAAGAAAAGTAAAAACAGCGGCAATACAAAGTACACCGCTGCAGAGCTTGTTTGCACAGTCAACAAACAACTGGAGAGAGACACCAACAGCAAACAAGCAACGATCATGGCAGCAGCAAACAACGAAGTACTGTCGACTGAAGAAGATCCAGCCGTGATAGCCACTATAACAGAGTCGACAAGAACTAAACGAAGGTCGAAGATCATTGCACACAAGGAGATGGAGTACTCACCTGTACGAGTCGGTAGAGTGACAGCCAAAGCAGGGAGTGCTAGATGTCGAGCAAGGACGCCTCAACCCCCGACTCCACCAGCTCCCCTACCCGAACATCAACTCAAAGAAATGTGGCTGTCAACTGACACACTCGATGACATTAAATCTACAGCACTACCAACCACCGACAACAGCAAGTGGAGATGCCGAATATGCAGCATACAACGGAGCAAGAGGCGGATACAATACCACGCCAGGCAGCACTTTGTATTTTTCTTCTGTAAGTGCCAGTACAAAAGCGCCTCTAGGGACACGCTGTTGAAACACATCAGACAAAAGAATGGGGCAGCAGAACATGGCGGACCGAGTCGACCGCTATACGAAGTGGACGGAGCATCGTATAGAGAGTTTTGCAGTGCTATTAACTGGCAAAACCCACCACCATTTGGAGTACCTGCCCCAATTAAGGAGCGATCAGGGAGCCCCACCGAAGTCAAACCGATCCAAAAACGACTGGGAGAACAACTAAACCACCCATCGCAGAAAGCGATAAAGCTCGAGCTACTACCAGTGGAAAGGGACGGAGAGAGAAAGGAAAGAGAACGAGAGTCGAGTAGGGGAAGAGACAGGAACATGCCCTATCGACAAGAGAGGAACAGCTGGGAGAGGCAGTTGGAGGAGGAAAGGCGAGAGGACCGCTATAGGAGAGTGAAAAGGTATGAAACTGAATTGTACGTCGCTACGAGGGAAGCATTCAAGCAGCTACAACGTGTAGAGGAGCTGAAGGTAGCCATTCAACGAGAGAGAAACTTATCCTAAACAACAGCAAGTATCGGACATTTTCCTCACTAACAGTATTAATATTGGCCCTACGAGCGCCAATGGGGCGGCGTGTGTGAGGGAAATGTATCACGACCCCTCGAGTAAGTCGACTACCTATACATATGACTTGCCGAACCCTTATATTATATTCTACACCTGCCGAACTATTGCCAACTACCGAACTGTCTATCCTACATATATTATTATTTTATTATTACTTATTTCATGTTCATATATATTGTAATGCTTGCGTAGAGCCACTGTTTCCATACATGTGCTTATGCACTCAGCCGTGATACTTAGCACCTCCTATTCATATTTTATTATAGTTCTATTGGTCTCTATTAACCAATCTTGTGCACAGGCGGAGCCTGCCTTTGTTGTGTAGCCATCAGTCACTATTATGTAACCTTTTCTTGTATAAATACTCATGTCTTGTGCTAATAAAATCAGAGTTACTGCCTACACTCTCACTTGCTTGTTTGGTCTGATAGCATAAGCGCACTTATGCTAAAGCACAGGTAGCTCAGCAGAAACAACACAAGTAAGCTTACACTGATTGCGCTGGTGAAAGAACTTGAGAAGTTCAGCATTTGCACCACAAAGTAGACAGGAGCATTGCACTGAATCAGTCGACTAGCAACTAGGAGAAACAGTCAGTAGAAAGTGGTCAGTCGATCTCGACTCACACTGCACTTGACCTACGGGCAAGTGATACTGGAACGGTTCTTCGAACGGCTAGGTCGACCTGCTACACCTACTCCTCGGGATAGGTGGAGGGCGAGTCAGAGAGGCGTACACTGCACTGCTGTACTTGCTTATTACTGTGGGCCGTTGTACAGGTGGTCGCTACCACTCGAGACAGTAAATTCCTGTACAGTAATAACAGTGACAACAACAACAATAACTATTATTCTTATTATTAATGATAATAATTAATAATTAGTAAATAGTAAAAATTAATAATAATCATTAATAATAATAATAACGATCATATATCTTCAAAACCACAACACTACCATCACTGTGGGCGAGTAATAATAATTAACTTAATTACCAGCTAAAACACTTCTGGTTTTGATTGCAGTAATAATAAATAACGTCAACAACAATAACAAGTGAAATTATTCTAATTAACAACACATTTACATAATAAATATTTTATTATAATAATTATAATAATATATAATATACTACACATGATGATGGTGGATCATGATCATGTTAATAATAATGTATTATTATTATTATTATTAATAAATATCATTCTTAAATTTATTATAACTATTATCATTATTATAATAATTATAATGATAATAACTTTTTGTGAGTTAGTAATAAATAATAATGATAATAATAATATTATATATATTGTTATTAAATAATTATTATAACTCAACCATCTTATTATTAATAATATTATTTGACAGTTATCAGTATTATTATTAACAATAATAATAATGTTATTGTTATTATTATTTTTAATAATAATACTAATAACTGTCATATAATATTATTAATAATAATAAGATGATTGGATTATAATAATTATTTAATAACAATACATATAATATATATATTATTATTTATCACTAACTCACAAAAAGTTATTATCATTATAATAATAATGATAACAATTATAATAATAATAAATTTAAGAAGAAGAATGATATTAATTTATTAATAATAATACATTATGATTATTATTATTAACATCATCATGATCCATCATCATCATGTGTAATATATTATTATTATTATAATAATAAGCAATAAATAATAATAATTTTATTGTTATTATTATTTATTGTTTATTATTATTATAATAATATTGATGATGAAAGTTTATTAATTGTAACATATATTATATTATTTATTATTAATAATAATATTATTATTATAATTATCACCATAGTTATCATCAGCATTATTATAAGTTGTTGTGAATTGGAGTAATAATAATAATTATTAAACTTTTCATAAATATATTATATATATACTATAATTATTATTATAATTATTTATCAATAATAACAATTATTATTATTAATTAAACTATAATCATTTTTAACAACAAAGAAATATTGTTTTTTATTATTACATCATTTATTGACTACAGGATATGGGATTGATAGAGCTGTTTGCTCGAGGTAACTGCCCGTTTGGGAGAAGGCATACTCGCCATATGACCGGTGGAGAAAACAAAAGTAAGACAAGAAGTCACAGAACGATCTTCGGCGGTCAAAGTCAAGCTTTAGTGACCGGCTATTGCGCACCTTCAATGACGCATGGGTGCGCCTACAGCCCGCACTGAAATATTTTCTATGACTAAGGTCTATGCTGTCCTTGACCGCAGCTGCGTTCATATGTTTTATATGAGCGCATGGGGAGGGGCATAGCCCCGCGCACACATGCGTTAGTGTGTTCGCGCCTAGGCTATCTCATGACCGCATACCGAGGGGAGAAAGACAAAAGCCGTTATTTGTTTTCTAACTCGCTATCACTATCTACCTGCTACTTCCTGTAACACCACGCTATTAGTACCAGTAACGAATTAGTGGCACGATAAGTGTTGATGATGATGATGATATGCTTATGCTGTGAAAACAATTATGCTCGCTACAATGCACACAGGAATTTGATGCCTACAAAATCTGGTCCAGATCAGATAGTTATTGTTTGTTATTGTTATATAATAAAATATAAAAGCCTGGATCAATGTGTTCGTTGCCTACTTATGTGGTTTCGGAAAATAAATAATAGCATTGGCTTCATCGATCTAGCCCGGAATGCTAATAATTTAGGTCATTAACATATTTAACTTTGAAGCATTTTTCGTAGCCCCTTAAGTAGCATCTGACAAAGAGATTATAAAAAATATAATTTTGAGGTAGAAATATTTTGCGTTGATAACAGCGTTGTTGTAAATTCTTATACCAATTACATTGTCTCACAAATGTTCTCAAGGAAAAATAAAAAATAAAATCTAAATGATCCAAAAAATCTTTGACCAAAAAAGAACTAAAACAGTTAGGGCTGTGAAGCCTATTTAGTAAATCAATTTGTCTCAAAAACACTTGATTTGTTCGTTGGTTTATTGTAGTGAAAACTAGGAGGATAATGAGCTGTGCATAAATCTCTTGAGTTATGCCACTATACTTCACCACAGTAGCTTTAAAACAGGTACTTACACGACGACAACCTACCACCCAGTCAATGGTTCCTGACTACTGACTATATTAATAGCAGTATACTTTGTTTCCAAGTTAACTATCACCTTTTTACAGTGATGGCTACGGTTGCCTTTGGTGCTGCTACTAATTGGCTGTCACTGACATAATTTTATGATTTTAATCACTGACAAGGTATTTAATGGATGGCAATCAATGGCATCATGTTTAATCGCTGACCTTCCTACGTGGTTTCATGGTTGTTGCTAACAAAGTAACACGGTTATGTATTTTTTAAGACATTAAAACAAACTAGTGAAGATTCACAAATTGATAATTCATTTTTCATTGTTTAGTTTCTCCAAGCCATCAACACTGGAATTCAGACATCATCTTGTGGTTTATTGGTCTTACACATATTCATTGCATCACAACCATTTCATTAAGCCTTCCTTTCATAATGGTAAATGTTCACTCTAACCAAGTTACCTCTGACCTAAGTGAACATTTCACAAACGTCTTCCACTGGGTGTTTTTACTGTCAAATGACCAGAAATGGCCTAATAGAGAATAATTAGTTTTCACTTGTTTTTCGGTCAATTTTTTTTGATTATTTACTGTATAGAGTTTGAGATAAAAAAATGTAGCTCTTCTGCCATGTTCACATGGTTTATTATATATGTATCAAATTAAAACATTCATCAAAGACATATCCTTCTATTATACATTGTAATTCTATTAATCAACAATGAGTGATTTCCTAGATAGTGCCATCAAGGTAAAAAGTAAAAGTAAAAGTATTTTATCGATTGTTTTATCTCGCCACTTGCTTATGTTTATGTCTGGACTGCATCTTATACAGGCGATTTGATAATCAAGTTTTAGGTTTAATTAGATTTTTTGTATTTTATTGCATTTGTTGTAGTTTCACTGTGATTAGTGTAATAGTGATACAATATACCGTTTTCCTACACGCTAGTTACCACACCCATGCCAAATTGTGGACACATCACGGGATCCGCTGCAAAAACAGTAAACACAGTAAAACAACATTGAATCTCTATCACACAAATTAACTTGGGGCTAATAAAAGGAGGCAAAGAATAGTTAGGTTAAATTTATATCATTGGCATTGGATAAATCATATTTCTCTAAATGATTCTTGTTCATACCACTACCAGTGTATGAACCCTGCTTTTCTGCAGGGTACACTGTATACCATTGAGTTAACATAGCAACTTAACTGGCAATTGTCTTTAATTCTTGATTGTTGCTCAGGAGTTGTCGACCCGACAACCATTTTCTGAAAAAGAAGTTTTAGAGCTTAGTGAAACTTTACAATATTGACAAAAGTGAATGAGTGGTTTTACAAATTTTATGAAAATGAGCATTGTTGATGGATCAGGGTGAAATACAACATGAAACACAAATTATTAAGATGTTATGGAGAGTTTTCCTTTCATGTAGGTTTTCATAGAGTAACCACCACTTCAGGCACGGCCACTCATTCTCATCTTTAGAGTTGTTCTCCCTACACTTACTGCAATTTATTTGTCTTCATTGGGATTTATCAAACAAAGAAAAACTATTGGTATTTTTTTCTGGTCATTAAACTTTTCTTTTTGTGTGATAAAGCTTACAGCTTTATTTCATAAACATTATTTAGTCTACATAAAAGCTATTAATAAGTTACTCGACCCCAGAGGTCATGACCTATAAGGCTTCTCTTAGTGTATAAGACTGTTGAAAGAGCTATACACCTACTGTGCATTCATGCGATAATTCAATTTGCCTCAATGTCACGTCATCAATCACCTAGCCAATCCTTTTCATTAGTAGCCGCTGCAATTTCTTGGCTAGTTGGTTAGACTGCATCACTAATCACTCTTTTGAACGACCATTTGAGCTCGCCATGGGATCTGACAGCTCAAAACTCAAACCAAAAGTGCTAGAGGATTTAAAAGCGCAAACCTTTCTTGAAGAAGATGAAATCATTGATTGGTACAAACAGTTTTTAATAGACCATCCGTCTGGTTTTTTAGAAACGACTGAATTTGAAAAAATTTACACCGAAGTTTTTCCTAATGGTGATGCATCATTGTTTGCTCAGCATGTGTTTCGCACATTTGACGGTGATCGGGACGGGACCATTGACTTTAAGGAATTTGTTTGCGCGCTAAGTATCACTAGAAGAGGTACAGTTAAACAAAAGCTCCGGTGGGCATTCAACTTGTATGACATTGACGGGGATGGATTCATCACCAAGAAGGAAATGTACAACATCTTGAAGGTCAGTTAAGCGGAGTTACTGTGTTTTTTTTGGCACTCCCAACTAAGAGTGAGGCATAGCCTGCTATGCTTGTACTGTGTTGTATTTCACAGCAATAAAAGGTTTTTGATGTGACCACATTTACATTGTGCTTTCAATACCTGTATTAACTGTCAAGTTAATCAGTCTTTTGACAGCTCGTTTTCACAGCGCATCAGTGCTAGTTTCACCATTGTGTCCTCAAATCAAGTAGAAGTTGCAACCTTGATTTTACTCTATATATTGGCTCCCAAGATGGCGCAACCGAACTTTGTATTGAGTGAACTGTCAGGGAGCTTTTGACAATAAATAAAAACGAAAATGATAACAAATTGAACGACTGAGACAACATTATTTGTTTAAGAACAATTAACACAACTAACTAGCGAGCTTTGTTAAAACCCAACCAACGACATGATTATCATGTTTTTTGTCACACATTTGTAAATGCTTATCAGGCAAAAATGTTGTCTGTAAGGCTCAACGGATTTGCGCAGCTTTTGGAAATAATTTCATTAAACAATTTTGCTCCCAAAATGGCTTGCCTGTAATAAAATTGGTACAATAAGTCTATAAAAATATTTGTTTAATCGGTAGTAAAACAAAGTAGTACGTGAATCTGGTAAAATGCATTAACACAAACTATAAAAAGTAATTGAATAACTTTGATGGGTTGATATACGGTGACCGAAAATTAACAAATATTAGACATACTCAGTTTCTGGATATGCCGTAAAAAAATATGAAGAAGAGTTTAAAAAAAAGGAAAGGGTTTATTTCTCTCTATGTCCGAGTAGGATTAGGAGTAACTTGATATCTACATAACTGGCATTCCTGCGGTGGACCAGTGCTTAGCGTTGTAGAGTTACATCACAATTATCAGCCAACCGTTTGATGTGAACAAAGCAACCACCATCCAATTATTTCTCTTATCTACCTCTTACTTTCTGTTATTCTGCAACTTTGATCAAAGTAGACTGTTTGTGTTCACTAAAGTCTTTTACCAGAGACTTTTGCTGATCAATCAGTAAAATTCTGTCCGGTTATCACAGCCCTTCAACTGTCTAAAAAAATCTTCAAATTATTTTTGTGTTCCACCATTATTTTTAATGTCACTTTTGTATTTTTTTTTTTTTTGAAATTAATAGTTGGAAAAATATGTATAACAACTTAAAGGCGACATTCATTATAAGATGATTCGGTCCGGTTGTATTGTAGCAAAAGCGCACACCAAAATTTTTTAGCCGCAGTTCAATGATGTAACCCCTCCCTAGCTTTGAGACATGAAAACATAAACAGTACAACTTCAGTTGAATGTGTGAACTATTCACTACTGTCGTCTATCCGTTGTGCCTCTGTTGATTTAATTATGTCACTTTTCTTTCCCCACAGCTAGAAATCTTTAAATTTTCTGATAAGCTGATGTCACAGAAAGTCTATTGTTGTGTCTAGCAAATTTTATGAAGCAGTAGTGTACACAGTGAAACTATAATTGCTGGGGTAATCATTTGAGCGTATTGAACCAGCAGTGATTGTACTTGTCTAGCATTTTATGTCGTCGCTAATGGTTACAAAATAAACAAATGAGTGAGCCTATTGATCCGTAGGGGTTAATCTGGTGAGGCGATAAATTTGTTGTGAAATGAAGTTTTAGCTAAAGTTCATCATGCCAGGGATAGGCATTGACAGCTTCACAGCTACTGATTCATAAACACAAGATACGTGCCAACTACTAAATGCCATAGATGATTGGTTGGATGTGAAAAATGAATAGCATTTTTTCCTTGTTTGAAAGCAGCTGCTCGAACCCAGGTGTACTCTATAGAATGGCTGTTGAGTCAAGTTTGTTTTTGTAGATAAGAGACTATTTTGTTGAACTGCCACTTTCTCCAAATCGTATTAGATTGCCAATAATTCACTAGAGAAAATATCCATAGTTCAGTGTGGTTTCACATATTTTCTCATACTGCCTCAGTCGTTTTAGTGCGTAGTCTTAAGGGTCAAGCACTCTGGATGCATCAACAGTGAAACTCACTGGTGAACTTCGTTCCAGCACTCTGCATGGCAAAAATATATAGAGGCTCAAGATATCAGACATGTTTGATGTTTTCACTTTTTCAAAAAAATTTATTCTCCTATCACAACGGGCATATATATATATATCATCGTTGTTTATTACTATTATAAACGGAATAATATCATAACGCATTCATGGTATGCTCTCACGACGTAGCACCAGGCGACTTCAGTGGTGAAAATATTGTCGTCTTGCACATGTTTCACATCCAGTGTGTTTGAGCCCTAAGAAAGTATTTGAGGTTGTTTGAGATACTCAGACACTGAAGTGATTTGTTGTTTTAACTTTCTCACATGATTAAATCTAGCTTGCTCCAATTTTGACTCACTTGAAATTCAAATCCATCAAGCTAATCATGACATTTTATAGGCATAAACTGATTAGCTATTGTGACAGGTGACCACAAAATATTGACTGCCAGTTCACTGACAGAAATGTTTACCTAAGTGGTGTGAAGTGTTATTGTTTATTACATTGTTAACACAATATCATCTGAGTAAATAAAACTGGTAGAGAACTATGTTGGAGCAAAGCACACTAATTTTTTTTCTTAATCTCATCAAGGAGCTATCATTTTCTTTGCTGTTTAGATAGAGTAAAAACTTTTACCAGGTGTTTCTGTTCCTGATCAGAAACCATTTTTTAAATGATAGCAAAGAGTGAAAACACCATTTTTGTAGCTTTTTTCTACTTCCCTTGACATATCAAAATTCTCCTGTTGCCTGTTACTGCCAGGTCTCCTTTTGCATGGAGGGGTACAGGTCAAAAACCATGTTGATAGTTCTAACCAGGTGACAGGGAAGTTAATCTAGTTTTTATTGGTTTCTACGACTGCTCAGAGAGGTATTTGTATGATTAATGAGCATCAAACTTCTTTCATCAACCTGAGGTAACCCACCATCAAACTATTATAGCCATTTGCATGACTTTGCTCCAGTTGGAGCTGTGTAGGTTGTATAAACAGGTTACCCAACTAGCAGAAAAACTAAAATTAAAATGGGGATGACAGCCCAAAAATTATTACATGCTTTTTTATACGAAGTTTGTGGCAAAAGAATTAATGAGATAGGGTCAAAGTAACACAACCCCTCAGGTTAAACCTTTAAAAACTGCTTTAAAGGGATATCAATGCAGCTGCAGTTCTCTGTAGAGATCATACTGCAATTTTGGATTTTAAAAAATTATGTAGTAGAAAAGTTCAGTCTAAAGGAGCACATTTGTGCTGCTTAAAAGAGCTCTGATTGTTTTGCTAACAGTAAGCAATGCCAAATGGAGAGAGGTGAAAGATATTACCTAATTTCAGATTGAGAAATTCCACCCCAAAATGGGCAAAATTTTCATTTTCAAATCCTTTTTTTTAGAACTCTATGCTGAACGGAGGTTTTACCATTCATGGGGTCATCCACACTATGAAGTTTTTAATCTGAATACGTGTAGTTCTACAATAATAAATATTTTTGCAAATAACAAGCCCTTGTGTGTTAACTACGATGAAAAAACAAGAGTAATGAGGTGTTATTTTTTATTTCTAACAACAATAGTAATAAAAAATAATATCAAGTCTTTAGGCATGTCGAAATTATTTTTGGGCACATTTACTAAGGATTGTGAGATTAAATCATAATAAATAGCTATAATATAACGGAAGGCATTATAATCACTATTATTAATGCTGTTATCCAAATGATATCATCAATCAAATTTTTTATGAATTAAAGTTGTTAAAATTAAGTATTCTATTATTATGGAATCGTTATTCTAAAAAAAATTACTCAATTGCCTAATGCGAAATACTATCAACTGATAATAAACACCGTCAAAAAATGTGAAATAGTAAAGTAAATAGTAGTTAGAAATGATTATCAAAATGATTATTTACTTCGGTTTTTTCTAAAATAGCAAACTAAAAAATTGTCATCTCACC
Organism: Cryptosula pallasiana; assembly: GCA_945261195.1. Lineage (NCBI taxonomy): Eukaryota > Metazoa > Bryozoa > Gymnolaemata > Cheilostomatida > Cryptosulidae > Cryptosula > Cryptosula pallasiana. The sequence goes on along the minus strand of OX183131.1, from coordinate 53,695,218 downwards.
ACGATGCATCTTTTACTATTCACTGCAATACTAGAAAAAAGAAGCTTTTGATTTTGAATGTTCATGCACATAGATTATGCCAGGAATGAACGTCAAAATTGCAATCATTTTCCCGTACCAAGTTTTTAAGGCATAGATGTTTTCAATCCAAAGTTTTCTCTGTTTGTTTGCTAATTAAATGATACCGATACTGATAATAACTTCATCATTAAAAACTAGGCAGCTGCTCAAGTACAGAATTTTGCTGACGGAAACAGTATTTTCAATACCCTTGTGCTTTTAATTTCAATTTCCTGTTTGGCTGCCCAAAACTTGTTTCGTAATCATAGCTCCACATCGTCATCACCATGATTCCTGTATCATTTTCATAAAACCCAGATATTTTCATGGTGTTAACTATTTTCAGATTTAGTGTTATTGCACTGTAATGAGAGAGGGAGGGGAGGGGGATCGGTTGAGCCCAAGTTATTTTTGGTTTTGATGGCCCGCTGTCATATACATACCGTTGCGCGAATCATGCAGTTCATATAAAAGTGGATTGGAAGTCCTGCCTAAAGCGCCTGAGCCTATTTTTTCTATAGGATGCAATGGAGAAATTTTGTCGAGGCTACCAAAAACTTACTTGAGGAAAATGGCATAGAATTTACGTTTTTATTGATTACAGAGTATACAAACAAACCTTTCAATCTATAAAAACTTGCAAAATTCAGTTTTCTGGCTGACACTATCTGACCTATATAACCTGTACGTTGTACACTGACTGACACTGTATGATATCAACAGGGATGGATTCATCACCAAGAAGGAAATCTTGAAGGTCACTTGACCAGAGTTATTGTGTTTTGTTTGGCGCTCTCAATTGAAAATGAGCCATAGCCAGCAATGCATATACTGTGTTGTATTTCAGAGCAATAAAAGGTTTTTGATGTGACCACATTTACATTGTGCTTTCAATGCCTGTATTAACTATCAGGTTAATCAGCCTTTTGACAGCTCGTTTTCACAGTGCATCAGTGCTAGTTTCACCATTGTGTTCTCAAATCAAGTAGAAGTTGCAACCTTGATTTTACTCAACAAATTTGCTCCCAAGATAACTTGCCTGTAATAAAACTAGTACCATAAGTCTATGAAAATATTTGTTTAATTAATGGTTAAACAAAGTAGTGGGTGAATTTGCTGAAATGCATCCACATAAACTACAAAAAGTTATCGAATAACTTTAATCTGTGGATATACGGCGAAATATGGAGAAGAGTTTAAAGAAAAACAAAACGGAAAGGTTTTATTTCTCTCTATATCCTAGTAGGATTCACAGTAACTTGATATCTACATAACTGGCATCCTTGTGGTGGACCAGTGCTTGGCCTTGTAGAGTTAAGCTGGGGCCACACGATAGTGCAAATTTCCAAGAATTCGTGCAAATAAAAATTTGTACGAATAATAACCTGCCACACAGGGTTGTCTTCTTCCAATATCGTACGAATAATTTTGTGCGTGTAAATTGTAGCCAGCCAATTAGAACAAGGTAATTTTTACCGATCCTAGCTTTGTGATTATTAAGCAGTTTCCTGTGTAGTAAATAATAATAATAAACAAGAATAATAATGCACACGATCACAGTAAAGAATTACTTCAAGGATAATAATTAAACATTCATTAATAATCATTGTTATTATTAGCTAATATTACTATAAAAAATGATAAGAATTAATAAATAATAAAAAATTAATAATAATTACTTAATACTAATTAATTAATAACAATTAATTAATAATAATTAAGTATTAAATAAACTTATTAATAATCGCTATTTATTAGTAACAATTATCATCCATCTTCCCTTAGCAGAGGCCAACGAGTGGAGGCATGAACAAATCTGACTGACTGCTCTTCCCAAAATTGACCTTGACCTCAGTCCATCTCAGTCAGCCAATCAAATTAACCATCGTGCATCGCGACTTAAATCGTGGAAATTCCCGCGATTCGTGGGAAAATTACTCCGTGTGACCGCTCCTTTACATCACAATTATCAGCCAACTGTTTTATGTGGACAAAACAACCACCATCCAACGATTTCTCTTATCTATCTCTTACTTACTGTTATGTTGCAGTTTCGATCAAAGTAGACTGAGTGTGTTCACTGAAGGCGCTTTACCATAGACTTTTGCTGATCAATCAATAAAAATCTTTTCAGTTATCACAGCTTTTCAACTGTCTAAAAAAACTAATTGATATATTTCTGTGTTCCACTATTATTTTTATTGTCACATTTGTATTTTCTTTTTGAAACTAATAGTTGGGAAAGTATGTATAACAATTTGAAAGCGACATCCATTAGGAAATGATTGGGTCCGGTTGTATTGTAGCAAAAGCGGATACCAAAGCTTTTTAGCAGCAGTTCAATGATATAACCCCTCCCTAGCTTTGATGCATGAAAACATAAACAATACAACTTCAGTTGAACGCATGAACTATTCGCTCTTGTCATCTGGTCATTGATAATCTTTTGATCTACTCCTATCACTTTTTTCACCGCAGCTAGAAATCTTCAATTTTTATGATAAGCCGATGTCACATATTGTCGATTGTTGTGTCTTGCAAACTCTATGAAACAGTAGTGGCCACAGTCAAACTATAATTGCTGGAGTAATCATTTTGAGTGCATTGAACCAGCAGTAATTGTACATGTCTAGCAGTTTAAGTCGTCGCTAATGGTTACAAAATAAACAAATGAGTGAGCCTATTGATTTGTAGGGGTTAAACTGGTGAGGCAGCAAAGTTGTTGTGAAATGAAGTTTTAGCTTAAGAGCTTACATTTCTAAAGTACATCATGCCAGGGATAGGCATTGACAGCTTCACAGCTACTGATTCATAAACGCAAGATACATGCCAACTATTAAATGCCATAAATGATTTGTTGGATGTGAGAGGTGAATAGCATTTTTTCCTCCTTTGAGTGCAGCTGTTAAGCCAAAATGAATTGTATAAATTGGCTGCTCACCACTAGTTTGTTTTTGCAAATATTTCCTCCAAATGGTATTAGACTGCCAAAAATTCACTAGGGAAAATATTCGCAGTTCAGTATGGTTTCACATATTTTCTCATACTGTGTCAGTCGTTTTAGTGCGTAGTCTTAAGGGTCAAACCCACTGGATGCATCAACAGTGAAACTCACTGGTGAATTCCGCTCCAGCACGCTGCATGGCAAAAATATATAGCGGCTCAAGATATCAGACATGTTTGATGTTTCTCTGCGGCAAATACGTTGATTGGTTGGTGCATACGGCAGAGAGCAATCTTTTCACTTATTAAAAAAAATTATATTCTATTACAACGGTCATTTATAAATTATAGTTGTTTGTTGCTATTATATGCATAATAGCGCCACAAGGCATTCACGGTATGCTCTCACGACGTAGCACCAGGCGGCTTCGGTGGTGGAAATATTGTCGTATCGCACATGTTTCGTATCCAGTGTGTTTGAGCCTTTAGAAAGTATTGGAGGTTATTTGAGCTACTCAGACACTGAAGTGATTTGTTGTTTAAACTTTCATACATAATTAAATCCATGTTGCTCCAATTTTGACCTACTTAACATTTAAATTCAGCAATCTAATCAAAACATTTTATAAGCACTAAACTGATTAGTTATTCTGACAGTTAACCACAAACTATTGACTGCCATATCACTGAAAGAATGAATAAGTGGTGTGTAGTGTAGTAGTAATATATGAGCAGATCTCCCTACCAAGTGTTTTTTTGTGGTTCTGGCCTTGGGGTTGAGGCAATGGGTTACGACGTTGGATGAATTCGCCGAGTTTATATTGTATTTTACTTGAGGGGTACTTGAGTGGCGTTTGAATGGCATTTAAGTGGCATTTGAGTTTTGATTATTTTTTTACTTGATTTGAACTCATATGGCATCTAGATTTTGAATGTATGGCATTTAAGTTTTGATACTTTTTTCACATAATTTGAACTCATATGGTATCTTGAGAGAGAGGAGAGAGAAGACAGAGAGGAGAGAGGAGAGAGAAAGGAGAGAGGAGTTTTATCTACATTGAATAACTATATTGATCAAAAATGAAACATTTTATGATTATATACATTGATTACATAATAAGTAGGGAAAATCATCCTATATAATATAGCTAGAGTCAGTAAATACTAAGTAATACAAAGCACTACAACTTGTAATGATAATCAATGTATACATACATATGGTATCTTGAGATAAAGAAAGAGAGAGAGGAGAGAGGGAGAGAGAGAGGAGAGAGGAAGAAAGAGAGGAGAGAGGAGAGAAGAGATATATCTACATTGAATAAATATATTGATCAAAAATTAATCATTATATGATTATATACATTTATTACATAATAAGTATGGAAAATCTTCCTATATAATATACCTTTACAATAATGTTTTTGATGTACTGATGTTTGGTAAAAAAACTACATTAGTTAAGTTTTAAATTCATATGAAAAAAATTTGTGTCAATTTAGTATCTACTCCCAGGACTGATACTCCCCCTAAAATAACCCATAAGACTCAGCCTAAAAACAAGTTTTAGGGGGTGTTTTTGTGCAAGGTACAATAAAAATAACTGTGTTTGTATATATCTAGAGAGAGTGTTTAGAGGAGAGAGAGGAGACTTGAGCATAAATATCCCTGGTAAATTATTTATTTACAATATTATTTGTAATTATTAGTGAAAGAAATTATGAAATACTGGCGAGTAATTAAGTAATTCAGTAAGGAAATTGGTTGGAAACGTAGTAATATTATTTAAATACAGCATTGCTTTGCAACAATGATTAATAAAAACAATTATGGACGTTGGTGAGTAATTAAGTAATCTAGTAAGGAAAACTGATTGAAAATCACGGTAATATTTGGTAAAAGATACTTGCAACATGTTTTATCAGCGAAAAAATCAAACAATTTTCAAATGTTTACGAGTAACTAAGCGATTTAGTAGGAAAAACCAACTGAAACGCGCAATATCCGTTTTTGAAATATTTACGATAAACACAATTGGGATATTACTGTTATCAAAGAAATCAAGCGAGTATCAAATGTTTACGAGTAACTAAGTGTTTAAGTTGAAAAAAAGCGATTGAGATCATGTGACATCCGTTACAAAATATTTTACGTCAAGTTACCAACGAGAAAATAAATATTTCTTAGAATATCCGCTATAGCGAGTTACGATAATTTTTACGCACCTTGAAGGTTTTCAGTCCATTTTCAGTCAGATCAAAATTTATGCGAGACGTTTTAGGTATTATTTCAGTCGACGTAATGTTACCACGTCATTTTTAAAAAGTAATTAATTATAATATAGCGCAAGTGTCCCGCAAGTGTCATTTTACTAATAAACTCATTCCAGAAAAGACATTAATCATCATCTCGCTTAATCCTATATGTTTTGATCTTTTTAATATCAAGTGTGTCGCTCGAGAAAAGTCATTAGTTACACCTAAGCACTATTTATTATCATGCTATTTCTATTTAAAACAAAAACAACAAACATCCATAGATGATGGAATTATAGGTCGAATTCAACCTAAAAAGGAAGAGAACTTGATTGCATCTATCTCCTGTTTTTTATTGTTTCATTACATATTAGTTAGACTGTTACTTTTTTTAAAATATCTCATTGTTTTTTGTGTGAAATAATAATGTATCAACATACATAGTATATTTTCTATTTTTAGGAAGCTGTTTTGTCTAATAAATCAAGAGTTATATGTTACATATACATATTTAAATGCTATCAGATATCTTTAAAGTGTTTATTACATTCCTAACTCATACTTAATGTTGTAAACTATAATTGGAGCTCTCACATTTTAATTTACTGTCTGATGATATAAAGATGGAGCTACACTACATCATTGTTTTGCTGATGATGTGTCTATATGATTGTTTGTGGTAGTGTGTGTTATAGTAGAGTATATCAATAAACTGCAATTGAACTAGTTATTAAATGCTATCAGTACCTGTAAAGTATTTTATTACATTCCGAACTCATACTTAATGGTGTAAACTATAATTGAAGCTCTCACATATTAATTTACTGTCTGATGATATAAAGATGGAACTACACCGCATCATTGTTTTGCTGTTGATGTGTCTATATGAAAATTGTTGCTATAAAAATATGTTTGAAGGATGTGAGGTGTCATTCAAATGAAATGTAAGTTTCATCCTAGCTAGTTATATTTAAAAGAGGTTGTAAAATTTGTTTATCCAACGCTCTACATTCAAAAATTTTAGCTAGATGGAAAGACAGTTTACAGGAGTGTTTGTGGTGGTTAAGCTTATTAAACTATTTAATCTCTATCTTCCTATTTTTTTTAACCAACTTCCTAATCGTCTTCCACTTTTTTAAAAAACAATATCATTTATCATAGTAATAATCAGAAAATCAGTCTACAAATTAATCTTGATAAATGACTTCAATGTTTTGTATATAAGAGAAACTATTTTTTTTAAACAGTATCAGTTTTCATTTATACTTCATTTTAAGTATTACTCTGCAAAACAACAATGGCTAGCAATATCCCTACAACAAATGAGTAAGTTATTTATACTATCTTTTACAATTTTGTTGCAGTTACATTTATAAATTTATACAAATGTATATATATATATATATATTACTTGTAGGTCTACATCCTCAAATGTTGCATTAGAACTAAATATAGACGAAATAGATTTCAGTGCTATGTAAGTATATTATTGAAACTTTATTATTCAATATTCAACTGTATTATATAGAGTTTTTAAATAATTACAATCTTGATTTATTGTTTTATTAAGTTCTACCGATGATGAAACACTAAGGTGGTTGGAGGAGTGTTTTGAAGATGAAGAGAAGACGGAAAAGAGCAAAGCTAGCACGCATATTGCTATGAGTAAGTTTTTCTGTTTTATGAGAAATGTAAATTTGTCTGTAGGTACAATAATAATGACTTTACATTTACTATGTTATTTTTTTGTAGAAAAAGCATCTTCACGATTCATAGGAAGTAAGCAATGTGTTGGGAAGAACGAAAACTTCCTGTACTATGAACAGAACACATTTGAATGTAAGTATGACGAAAATATTACTTACTATATACTCATTCAATTTATAAAAAATTTTTCGAATTTTTTCAAAAAAATAGCATAACTACATTCGTATTTTCTATTTTAGTTCAAGCAGAGAATCCTGAATTAAGGGAGTATAAAGAATTAAGTCTTCTAGACGGAAATATAAAAGAAGATAGAGAGTGTTTTAAGTGTAAGTGACATGCATTATCTTTATATATATATACATATACCATGCTAAAGAAAGTTATCTATATATGATGAGAATTTGTTTTTGCTTGTAGATATTGATAACAAAAGCCTTAGGTATTTCCTTTCAGTGCTCTCATTGCTGTTGATCGCATATGGCACAAAGATATTGAGTGAAGCACTGAAAGGAAACAAAAACATCGTCTCTTGTATATTTTGTGGTAAGAAGTTTAAATTAGGGGGATTGCATGAGCCTGGCCGAGTTCTTTCAAGACATTTTTGTGCTCACTTGTTTATTTATTATTGTTTATGTGGAAAATCGCATACAACTTTGAGAGATCTTCAGCAACATAGTTGTATTTTAAAAACTAAAATGTTTTTTATTGTTGATATTGCTAGTTACAATAATTTTGTTTTATTTATTAATAGAAAATATTCTGAATTACTTATGGATATTACTTTTCCGAAAAAATTTGCGTTAGTGTATCTCTATCCAATAGAAGGTTATTTTTCTGAAAACATTGTTCTAGATTTTGAATTAGGGAGTAAATGGTTGGCGATAGCTAAAAAACCTGCTGCTGAAGATCGAAAACTTTTGATTAAAAACCAGTGTAAAAAAATGAGAGCACTTATATCTTCAGATTCTGATCTTTCAGAAACTGAAGAAAGTAATAATGACTTAATTTCTGTTGCTAGTTCACAGTGCAGTCCAAAAACCAGTGTTTTAGAATCTAATACTATAACAGTTAAACCTCAAACCCAAGTAGATTTAAAAGAAAGCCAAAAGATTGATGATAAGAAAATTGATTTAACTTCACTTAAATTAATTTTGAATATAAAAGATGGATTGAAAAAAAAGGGTTTTAATGATTGTGTTAAATTGAAATTAGCGTCTATTAGACAAAAAATGCAGAAAAACTCAGACTTTTCTCAAAAAGAAGTTCTTGTACTAACTGCACTCTTAGGTGAGTTTTAAAATTTTTATTTCACTATATTTTTTAATATTATCATGGCTCTGGAATAGGTCTTATGCAACTACCCTATTTTATAATTTCTTACCACAAAATATATAGTGAATAGGATGTTTTTTTTATAAATACTCTCTCTATATATATATATTATATATACAGACAATAGTCTGTGTTTTTATGAATACATTTCATGTAAAAAATGTTCTGTCATTAGTTTACCATAGACTTTATGCAACTATCCTATTTTACAATTTCTTACCACAAAATATATAGTTAATAGGCTGTTTTTTATAAATACTCTCTATATATATTATATATACAGACAATAGTCTGTGTTTTTATGAATACTTTATTCACATGTATACACTTCATGTAAAATTGTTCTGTCATTAGTTTACCCTAATGCATTATTTTTATTTGTTTTGTGGTTGAGAACTCCATATGCTTCATTCTTACTGTATTACTTTGCATAATATTACAAAATAAATATTACATCAACTACCTTCATACTGCATTCAAGTGATGAAACAGTAAATTTCACATCTGTATTACTGAATCTATAGCATTGTTATGAAAAAGACTATAATTACTTAATTATTATGTCATATCGTGACAAACTATCAACACCCAATTCACAAAACTGTAAAACCTAAAGTATAATGCTTGCGGTTGTAAAAAGTCTTCTACTGTTTTGGTTTCTCAAACAAATTATAAAACATTTTTCACAATTTTTTGTGCAAAAGCGGAGTTGTCTTATCATTTTGACACAATGTGCCGACAACTTTTACATATTTTTTCAAAAACGAAGTTTAGAAATTATAAATGGGAGTTGTCTTAACATTTTTGAAAAATGAGACGATAACTTGAAATATTTATTTTTGTGTCGGAACATTGAAATTTTTGTAACATTTTAGAGTTGTAGCCCCGAAAGTTTTACAAATTGGCTAAATAACTAACGTTAAATATGAATAAAATACTTTATTACACTAAATATATACAAATTATTGCACAATACAAATAATATGTAATTTAATGTTCATGAGTTGTTGCTGATAGATTTTGGCGAGTCGACGGTCATTCACTTGTACACGTATTCTATCTAAAAGCATACATAGATGTCGTTATAACAACTACATTATACTATGGTAAAAAATACATCTATTAGTAGTTACTTATTACTAGTGAAGATTAACATACCTTAATTAAATTTCCGATATTGAAATCCTGCTAGCTTCGCTTGAAATGTGATTGTCATCATCTTCATTGCTTTTCTCACTATCATTGTCGACAACTTCATCTTTTTCCTCAAATTTTTTGTTCTTAGAGTCATCATCCGTCATATTATCATCTTCTTCATCGGTATAAGCATCGATGTTATCATCGTCATCGTCATCATCATCATCATCAGCAGCATCATCAGCAGCAACATCATCATCATAACTTTTCATCAGCTCAGCATCATCAAATAGAGAAAGTCTGAAAGCTATTCCTTCTTTTTCACTTGAAGTAGATAGAAGCATCAAAGCTTCTTCAACACTCAGAATCGTGAGAATGTGTTTCTTTGTGCCGCTTTCAGTTGTCATCGTACTTTTATAGTGGATCATACCACATTCATGATTTTTGATCTTCAAAACGTTCTCAGGAGGGACAACAATCTTCCCAGTCATCAAAGATCCGTCATTCATCATGTATCTGTAAGTGACAGTGTGAGTGATACGTAAAGGCGATGTATCTTGTTTTCGTTTTCGCTGCTTCGACTTCAAATTTTTCCAAACTGAAAGTCTAGTGAATGTCAGAAGAGTGTTGACAGGAATATTATCGAAAGTGATGATATCAAAGTATGCTTGCAACTGTTTCAATGATTTTTTTCTCAAGATTTTGGCTATAACTCGTTGTTTTAGCCCTTGATGACGATGATTATCTCCTACAATACGTAGATCGGGTTGATTTTCTTCTAGCTTTCCCATGTACACTAGGATTTGTGAAGAGCCGGGATCAAGTTCCTGTAGCTCCACCGTAAGTTCTTTGTCAATCAGTGACTTGACTCGAATTCGATGATTGTTTTTTAAAACATATTCATAGTCCAATATACCATAATCTTCAACGTAATTAACATCGAAAACCTCCAATATCGTAGGAATTGGTAAATCCAACAAACTCACAAAATTTCCGATTTCCAACATTCCTTTCTGCATAGCTCCTGTCATTATTCCACCCATCTCGAGCAATTCAAACTCTCTAAGTTTGTTTACGGTATTATTCTTGCTGTTGCTGAATAAAAAGGAAATTGAAGCTTGAGATAATGTCACTGTCGGTTTTTTGATATCCTCCGTTCGTTTGACTTCACTGTTCTCATGCAGATTTGTGTAGTCCGGTGTGGGACTCAAAGGAGAGTCAGCTGAAACTACATGATGGTTCATTGCTATATCAGCATGAGCATTGGTGTTTGAGCGAGAAGATGTATCATTAAAGGTGTTAGGATTGGATCTTCTATCATCAATGTGAATGCCGTTGGTGGTGGAAATGATGGTTGTAGTGGAAATAGCGTTAGTGTTGTTGGTAGCTGTGATTGGTTCAATATGGAGCTTAGGAAGTGCTTTGGAGTGTGATGTCATCATACCTGCAAAAAGTAAAAGAACTTAGTTTAATGATGTAAATATACTGAAACTATTGTTTTATTAAAAGATTGTTTTTAAAAACTAAGATTCAAAAACCTAGATGTTTCAATTAATTAAAAACAAATAATTATTTTAGTGCTTCTTACCTTGTTGCTCTCCTAATAGCTGTAGTAGATGTTGCTCCTCTGTTAGTCGCTGTAGAACTGGATGCTTTCTGTGTGAAAACGATGGCTCTTATATAGCTAAAGTTGTACTGATTAAACCCTATGAACACCATCTCGTGTCAATCTCTATGAATCAACATTTGTTCACGCGAAGGAAAGTCAATTGTTTCGCGGAATAAATGAATTATTTTCACGCGAATACAAACCAATGCTTTCGCGGGAATAACTAAATAATTTTCACGCGAATGGAAACCGTTGCTTTCGCGGGAATAAATATTTTATTTTCACGCGAATAGAAACAAATGCTTTCGCGGGAATAAATAATTTATTTTCACACGAATAGAAACCAATTCTTTCGCGGGAATAAGTACTTTATTTTCACACGAATGCAAACTGTTGCCTTCGCGGGAATAAATGATTTAATTTCCCGCGAATGGAAACCGTTGCTTTCGCGGGAATAAATATTTTATTTTCACGCGAATAGAAACCAATGCTTTCGCGGGAATAAAGGATTTTATTTCCCGCGGATGAAAGTCAATGTTGTCGCGGGAATAAATACTTTATTTTCACGCGAATGGAAACCGTTGCTTTCGCGGGAATAAATACTTTATTTTCACGCGAATACAAACCGTTGCTTTCGCGGGAATAAATACTTTATTTTCACGCGAATAGAAACCAATGCTTTCGCGGGAATAAATATTTTATTTTCACGCGAAAGCAACGGTTTCCATTTGCGTGAAAATAAAGTATTTATTCCCGCGACAACATTGACTTTCATCCGCGGGAAATAAAATCATTTATTCCCGCGAAAGCATTGGTTTCTATTCGCGTGAAAATAAATTATTTATTCCCGCGAAAGCAACAGTTTCCATTCGCGTGAAAATAGTTTATTTATTCCCGCGAAAGCATTGGTTTCTATTCGTGTGAAAATAAATTATTTATTCCCGCGAAAGAATTGGTTTCTATTCGCGTGAAAATAAATTCTTTATTCCCGCGAAAGCATTGGTTTCTATTCGCGTGAAAATAAATTATTTATTCCCGCGAAAGCAACGGTTTCCATTCGCGTGAAAATAGCTTATTTATTCCCGCGAAAGCATTGGTTTGTGTTCGCGTGAAAATTATTTATTTATTCCCGCGAAAGCATTGACTTTCCTTCGCGTGAACAAATGTTGATTCATAGAGATTGACACGAGATGGTGTTCATAGGGTTTAATCAGTACAACTTTAGCTATATAAGAGTCATAGTTTTCACACAGAAAGCATCCAGTTCTACAACAGCTATCAGAGAAGCAACATCTACTACAGCTATTAGAAGAGCATCAAGGTAAAAACTTAATAAATTACAGTTTTTACTCATATATTATTTATTATACTAAAACAACTGAACAAAATTAATCATCTGTTTTTTTTGTTTTTTTCAGATTCAATGACAAAAAATGGAAATAGTTAACAACACAGAATCAGAAACTCAGCCTAAATCTTTGACTCAAGAGGACTTGATACTTCTACAAGACATATGCAATAAGAAAATTGAAGAGAGAGTGCGAATTATCTCAAACAATTGTAAATTCATACAGAAAGACTTGATAGAGCAGCTAAATAGTTTTCGAACTGAATCTTTTCTAACATTAAAGCTCTTAGGGAATGATGTTACGTCAGATATTCAGAGATTACATTATGTATTACAACAACGACAATATCAACTACAACAGGTAAACACACCAATTTCTATCGAGTGTGCTCGTAAAGAACTTGCTCTAAAAAGAAGAAACATGCAGCGACAGTCCGCTCAAAGACAAGCTAGAAGGGTAAGGACTCAACAACGTAAGACACGAAAAGCTACAAAAACATCCGATTAACAGTCAATTTTTGATGATAAGGTAATAATTAATAAAAAAGTACTATTTAGTAAGAGTTTGTAGTTGTTTTAAATTTCTGTTTAACCATTCTATACTAATACATAACTTTTTATTTTAGTTCATTATGGAATCAAAAGTACATAGAACAGAAGTCTTCCTTCCTAAGTTTGTATTATTTAATATTTACTGACTCTAGCTATATTGTATGAGATTTTCCCTACTTATTACACAATAAATGTATATATTCACATATTGTTTCATTTTTAATCACTGTATTTATTCAATGTAGATATATCTCCTCTCTCCTCTCTCCTCTTTTTATCTCTCCTCTCTCTCAACATACTCTCTCCTCTACCAAATACTCCTCTCTCCTCTCTTGCAGTTATTTCCCAAATACTGTAGATTTTAACCATCTAGAGGTCTAATTTGGTAATTTTCCAACATATTTTATAGCATTTAATATACTTATTATGTAATAAATGTATATTATTCAATGATGTAAATGTAAATATATCCATAAATATGTACATAATTATCCATATATACATAAATGTATAAAAAACTAAAAAAAATCTCTCCTCTCTCTCCTCTCTCTTCTCTCCTCTCTCATCTCTCCTCTCCCCTCTCTCCAGAAGATTTTCCCTACTTATTATGTAATCAGGTATATAATCATATAATTTTCATTTTTGATCAATATATTTGTTCAATGTAGATATATCTCCTCTCTCTATGTAGATATAAATATAGCCATAAATATGTACATAACTAACCATATATACATGAATGTATAGAAAACTAAAAAATCTCTCTCCTCTCTCTCTCTCTCTCCTCTCTCATCTCCCATCTCTCCTCTCTCCTCTCTCCTCTCCCCTCTCTCTCAAGATACCATATGAGTTCGAGTTATGTAAAAAGTTATCAAAACTTGAATGCCATACATTCAAAATCTATATGCCATATAAGTTCAAATTAAGTAAAAAACTAATCAAAACTCAAATGCCACTTAAATGCCATTCAAATGCCACTCAAGTACCCCTCAAGTAAAATACAATATAAACTCGGCGAATTCATCCAACGCCGTAACCCATTGTCTCAACCCCAAGGTCTAATCCACAAAAAAACACTTGGTAGGGAGATCTGCTCATATATTACTACTTAGTGTTATTGTTAATTACATTGCCAACACAACATTATCTGGGTAAATAAAACTTGTAGAGAATGATGTTGGATCGAAAGACACTAAATTTTTTCTCACGGTCTCATCAAAGGGCTATCATTTCCCTTGCTGTTCATGTGATAGAGTATACTTGCTACCAGCTATTTCTATTCTTGATCAAAGAGCGTTCATTTTTAATTGAGAGCAAAGAATGAGAACAGCAATTTTGTAGTTTTTTCTAATTCCTTTGACATATCAAAATTCTCCTGTTGCCTGTTACTGCTAACTCACTTTTTGCATAGAGCAGTTCAGGTCAAAAACCATTTACAGTTCTAACCAGGTGACAGAGAAGTTAATCTATTTTTTATTGGCTTCTATGACTGCTCAGAGCGGTATTTGTACGATTAATGATCATCAAGCTTCTTTCATCAATTTGAGGTAACCCACCATGGAACTATTAGAGTCATTTGCATGACTTTGCTCAAGTGCGAGCTGCGATGGTTGTGCAAACAGCTCACAGAACTAACAGCAAGTTTAAAGTGGGGATGACACCCCAAAAACTACTACAAGCTTCTTTTATACAAAATTTGTGGTAAAATAAATAATGAGCTAGAGTCAAAGTAACCCGTAACATTACCTCTCAGGTTAAACCTTTAATAACTGCTTTAAAGGGAGATCAATGCAGCCGCAGTTCTTGGTAGAGATCAGACTGCATTTGGATTTTAAACAAGTATGTGATAGACAGGTTCAGTCTAAGGAGTTTATTTGTGCTGTTTAAAAGAGCTCTGATTGTGTAGCACTACAAAATATAGATAGGTAAGAGATGTTAGGTATTTTCGTTTTTTTGGCGATTACAAATCCTGTTTTCTTTGAACTGTATGCTTAACGATGGTTTTACCATTCAGAGGGTTGACCACCCTTTGCCGTTTTTGATCCGAATACCTGCAGTTCTACTATATTAAATCTTTTTGCAAATAATGAGCTTTGTATGTTAGCTACAATAACAAACAAGACTGATGAGGCCTCAAGTCTCATTTCTGACAACAGCAATAATAACAAATAATCGTAAGTCTTTAGGCACGTTAAAAATTGTTTTGGCACAATTACTGAGGAGTGTGAAATGAAATAAAGTTGTAATAAATAGTTATAACATAATGATAAGGAATGATAATCATTATTATTAAAATTACTGTTGTTCAATTGACATCATCATTAATATTGGTATAAGTGTAGGTCATTCTAATTAACTATTTCATTATTATACCTTTGTTAGTTAATAAACGATTATTTAACTGTTTAATAGCCAAATAGCATCAACTGACTATAAACACTATCAAAAAATGACAAATAGTAAATCGTAAATTAAGTAGTAGTTAGCAATAATTATCAAAGTGATTATTTACTTTTGGTTTTGTTTTATAATAAGTAACTAAAAAACTGTCACTTAACCACGATTCATCTTTCACTGTTCACTGCGACACAACAAAAAAAAGATGACAACTTCGCATAAAAGAAGCTTTTGAGTTTGAAAGTCCATGCACATAAATTATGCCAGGAATGAACATCAAATTTTTGTTCAGAACTGTTTTCCCGTACCAAGTTTTTAAGGCATAGATGTTTTCAATCCGAAGCTTTCTCTGTTTGTTTGCTGATTACATGATACTGGTGCTGATACTAATTTCGTCACTAAAGCACGGGCAGCTGCTGAAATACAGAAAATTGTTGGCGGAAGCAGTACTTCCAATGCTATCGTGTTTTTAATCGCAGTTTCACGTTTGGCTGCCCAATACTTGTTTCGTAATCACAACTTTACATCTTCATCACCATGATTCCTTTATTGTTTTTTAAAAGGCAAATATTTGTAGGCTACCTTCCGTTTCGGTGTTACTGCACAGTAATGAGAATGGAGACAGGGTAGGGGCTTCAGTAATCAGTGGAGTTCAAGTTATTTTTGGCTATTATGATCCGCAAGCAAATACATACAGCTGCGCGAATCAAACGGCTTATGTAAAAGTGGATTGGATGTTTTGCAAAAATAGGTGGAGCCTATTTTTTATATAGGATGCAATGTTTAAATCTTGTAGAGCCCATTAAAGACTTATGTGAGGAAAATGGCATAGCATTTGCGTTTCTATTGATAACAGAATGTGGAAAAAATCTTTTAATTTATAAAAGCTGGCAATTTTTAGTTTTTTATGGGCAGCATAAAGAAAGATAACGACGATTACGTATGAGTTTTTGTTTTATAAAAACTCCTATTTTTGATGAATATGACCTCCGCAACAAATTAAATTAATTTTGCCAATAAATCTCATAAACAACAAGTTATCTATTGAAATACCATACCAAAGACCTTGCTTGCTTACTAACATGAAAAAATCTTTCAAAATAATAGGGCAGCCAAACTCACGTTTTTCATATTGTTCATGCTCACAATGGCAAGTAGATTCATTAAATGTAGATAATTTTCGGTGTTAGCTAAATTTGGTTACTGGGTGTGTTAAGTAGGCTCTTTAGCACAAATATTTGTAAAGTAGTGCAGTGTATCACAGGTATTTGTAAGGTTAAACAATGGGTTTTTTTTTCATAACAAGTCAAAACTTTTCAATGGTAAGTTATATGCGCAGCAGTAATTGTTAGGTCCCAGTTTCTTTGGTAACCATTTCTGCTGGCGCAACTGTGTGTACATAAATGTGCAATGACCAGGCTTTTGAACACACATACAAACACAACTCCAATCAAGTTTCAAGTTAGTGAAGCTTTCTCAACTGGACCTGTTTTCTATTGCAGGCTATTGAAAAAATGGCCGGAGCATCCGGAGGCATGTCTAAAAACCAGGTAAAAGAAGCATTCACTGATATGGACCGGAACGAAGACGGCAAACTGTCTTTCGAAGAGTTTTTCAATGGAGCTAAAAACTATCCATTGATAGTCAACATGCTACAAGCGTCAGCGCCTACTACATAAGACTATACACAAACACATCTACATAACAATGTAGCCCTAATATATTTGTACCATGATCCCTATAATAGAAACTTCTATTTTGATTATAATTTAGGTTTCATGACATATTGGTCTTGTCTTAATCTTTTTATAGTAAAAGTATGGTGATTTATAGTGGTAAGCATTGGATGATACCTTATATAAACTGCCAGAGACAGCTGGAAACAAAATGACAGATTCGAATAAAACAAGCTTAATAAATTATTGAGAATTTTTGCAACAATACACTCAGTAATACATCTTTCTCACCTTCAATTTAGTGGCTGCTATCACTTCTCTCATACAACTTGTGATGGACGAAACAAGCTAATGAAAAACAAATTTTTGTTGGCAATAAAAACAGACACGTTAAGCCCAAAAAAAACATCGCAACATAAGCGCTTTTAAAATTGCTGATTAGGCCCTGTTATAGGATTTTGGGAGTCGTCTGCCACTTACATTCATTAGAAGACAACTCCAAGTAAATTATACATGCGGTACAAAAACTGACACATTAAGCCCAAAAAAACATCGCAACGTAAGTGTTGAGAGACATTTTTTACTTGCAATGATGCTTCCAGTGATGTCATCAGTGGTTTAAATAACTCACACTAAGTTCATCACCAATGCAAAGCCTTAAAACTGTTACACGAAAAGGTAACAAATTTGGAGTTTTCTGCCTCCTTCATGACATTTACATAGCATAGACAACTCCTAATTATTGGTTTAATCAGATTATGAACAGGTGCAAAATGTGACACAATAAAAAAGCTAGCTCTTTGTTTAACCTAGATAGTTATCGCTAGGGTAATAAGATAATTTGAAAAAATAATAATCTTTGGTTGGTGTTGAACTTCAAATTACCTGCATGGCTATAAGATTTCTAACCCCATTTGAGCAAGACACACATTCTGCAAGTGACGTGTGGCATGCATCATTTGATCAACAAGAAAGCAAAAGAAAATGAAAAGTGACTTGGACCGTAAGTTTTAATGCACCTCATTTTTTATAGTAATCATTGATTGAAGTACTTCTCGGCTGTTTTCTAAATGCCAAGAAAGTTGATGACGAATAAAAGCTGCATATGTAAGTTTTGTACTCAAATGCAACGTCTGATTGAATTTCAGTCAAACATGAGAGTAAGAAGGAGAAATTAAACAATTGAGAGTGCACAAAATCTGGTTAAAAGTTAACATGTCTGCAGATATCGCGGAAAACCAACCAAGGTAAAGCTTGTTCTACCCGATTCAAGTTTTGTGTACGCAGTGACAAAAGACTTTTCATGCTATCAAGCCAAAGCTTCTACTTTTGTCAAAATCGCAAATTACTTTAATATGAACTTCTCTGATCAGTTTCAAAATTCGCAGATCATTTCTTTAACACTTTGTAACAAGTATGTCTACTAGTTACGTTGTGAAATATACTTTTGATTTTGATTTCACAATGGTCACTGATTCAAGTCATTTGGCCAAGTTTCAGCTGAATCATGATGTTTTGCTGTATTGACAGTTTCTTTGATTTACAACTGTCACCTTATTCGTTTACTGCCAGCCTAATACTTTGTCGCACTCGCAGACAAAGGAACTTGTCAACAATGGTTTATTTTCTCTGACTCACTTCAAAATTTAATTGTTCGTATAATAAAGTTGAAACTGAATTCACATGATTGACAAAGATCTCTTTTATATCCAAGTATACATTTGTTTTACACCCTAGTTTTTTAATTGAAGAGCTTTTTTTCTACAATGACTGTCCTGCAAATTTGGATTCACATGACAATTTTCAGAACGATAAGCTGATTGCACAGTTGTAAACAAGAGAAGTTTCAATACGTGTATCAAGTTTAAGAAGAGCAATCAGGAAAAATAGCCAAGACAGAAAAAGAGCCATCTTTAAATATCTCGAGAAAAAGCTATAGCTTTGTGGGTAAGTATTTTTAGAAATAATGTTTCGCGATATTTTTATTAACATAGCTGCTGTCATTGTTTTTAAACGGGTGATTAAAACAGTTTTAGGGCTATTTGTTGATACTAAGAACAGTTATTAGTAAATTTTTTTCCAACAATTTTTATAAAAACTCAATAATAAATAGTTATTACTTCTTATTGTAGTGGATTTTGGGGGCGACAAAATCCCTAGCTGTGTGCGGCAGCTTGCTGCCACCAGTTGTTAGATTAACCTGTTACAACAACAGGGTCGGTGAGTTACCGAATGTATACTAGACAGAGTGTTGCCACTCTGCAACCAAATGCGAGCCCTCGTCTCAAACACATATCTCAAAGTAGTTGAGCATACATGACTTTATTCAACCAGAATAAAACGAGTTAGTAAACAATTTCAGTTCCCACTTTACAACTGACTATTAGGGCAAGTGTTCTGCCTTTTATAGGCGGGGCAAAAGAACAGTCGTCCAATTAACATGCAATGCTATGAAATACACCAATGATACAACATATATAAATAGACAACAAATAGGCATACAATAAAGGCTTAAAGAGAATAGGCGCCCTAGGGTAATGGGTGGAGTTATAATGTCTGTATCCAATCACATCCAGTCTCTGGGTACTCAGTCCTCTCAGCTCTTGATCCAGCTTCTTTGGTGAGGGGTAAGGGTGGTTACTTCCGTTAGATGGTACTTAGATTCTCCCAGGCTACTTTAGGGATCTCAGGCAATGCTGACTCACTTCCTGCCGGCCCAGTGAGGTCGGTATGGGTGCATACAGGGTCGGTATAGGTGGTATGCAGGGTCGGTATAGGTGTACCCAGGGTCGGCATGGTAACACCTATAATTATCATTCATTTAGTAGTAACTACTAGGTATCCTGGCTGTCCAATGGCTATCGTAGTGAAGCCAGGATGTAGTAATAGTTGTGGGCAGAGGATGTGTACACTAAAATCCACTACACACCTCCCTCCATTAAAAACATTCTCTTGTTTTTAATAACTATGGCAAACAAGAGAAAAGTAAGGGGTGAACAACTCCAGTGTTCAGATTAATATATATTTTCTGCAAAACTTTTTCGTTGCAGATAAAAAAGTATAAAAATTGCCGCAGAGTCTATGTTTGCAAAGTAATACACAATGATTAATAATGCTATATACAATGTTTTTGTTCCTTCAGGACAAATCTCCACGTAGGTGATTAGCCTGCGTTCTGAGCCTAGTCATTTCCTGCGTGACGGCTCGTGCCTCTGTTTTGGCGAGGGGAATGTCTTCCTCAGTCAGCTGCTGGCTCACGATGATACGTCGCAGCTCTTGCAATGTTTGTTCTAGGGTGGCTGCATGTTGTTTTACGGTCTCTGCCAGGCGGTGGTTATGTTGTGGAAACCGCATTCATGGCCTAGGTACTGTCTGTACAGTAGGCTTGCTCTTTGGACTCTGTTTCTCAAGAGTGGGTGGTGTGGGGCTGGCACCCTGTTGTATAAGCTTCGGTATCTTATACTGCCGGACTGCTGCTAATGAGTCGGCTGCTTTAGTTACTGCCACCTTGCTCACCTGGCGCTCTGGAGAGCATCTCCGTTTAGTCGGTGGTGGTATCGGTTGATGACCACTTTGAGTAGGCTGGCATCTCCTGAACTTTGCGGGGTTCTCCCAACGCACAAACTGGCAGAATCGGCTGTAATTCGCCCTGTCTACCGTGTATATAATTCCAGTCTTTTGATGATGTACCCGGTCTCCTGATGCATCGAGTTTTGCTTGGTGCGAATACACAGCATCACGACTTTCACTTCCCATGTGGAAACGACAATAATGCCTTATGTAATGTTGTCCCACATGTATGCGCAACTGCCGCGCATTCTTGGCTTGGAAGTGGCATTTGGGGCAGACAGCGTTGCGTGCCTCTTGCAGCAAGGTGTCTTCCGTGGCTACCGTTACCCACTGTAGCATAAGCCACAGGGTGGGGTTTTGCTTCCCATCAGGTGTCCACGAAGTATTTGGCTCGTCCTCCACTGTGAGCTGCTCTTCCTCTCCCAGCTCTCCTTCTTCCAACAGTGTTGGAGGGGTGGTTCTCACCAGCCTTACCATCAACTTCGGACGATTTTCAGCAGCTGCAATAACAACATCCTTACAGGAAACAGTACAAATATTGTTTACTGGCAGTGTTATGTGGCAGGGGGAAGTTGGGGGCTGAATTGTAGCACCTTTACAGGCCTTTGTATCACAGGGGGTGTCTGAACACCGTCCAAAGGAACAGTAGAAGGGGCAAGGCCTTCTAGCGAACACCGACATCGTCGGTCTATGTTCGGGGGTTCTTGCTCTCTTGCAAGACTTCCTCTACGCCCCTGGGTGTGGGTGGAAGGCACAGACTCTGCAGGGGTCTGCTCCACACTCTCTGTGTGGGTGTGCTTACTATTCAAGCAGTGGCACTGTTCTTCCTACTCTGATGGACCCGCGAAGGGTGGCTATCGCCTTCGCCCCATTTCTGCAACTTTTTTGCCTGTTGCAGGGTGACCCTGGGTCGATATAGAAGGACCCCGAGCCGGCACAGTGTGCTGCAGGGTCGGTATGGAGTGCTGCCGGGCCGGCATAGAGTTAACCAATGGAGCAGTTGATTTACTTTTATTTAATTTCAATTCTGCTGCCTAAATGAGGTTCCTAGCTGGTCCTAAAGTCAGCGGGGGAGCTTTCCCACAAGATTTACTTGGTAGCTGCCCTTGGGTTTGGGGCTTTGAGGGACTGCCACTACGTAGTGCTAATGGATCTGAACTATTGCTTTGTTTAAATATCAGCTCGGCAATTTCTGAATCAGTCAACTCACCAGTGGTGGCTTGAGGCAGGGTATTCTTGGCAGCGGCAGCAGGGGTACATCCTGTAGGATCTCTCAATAGATCAGCCATGGGTATTGCCAGTAGAGCTTCCCCTCTAATCCTGCAAAGGGTTGGTACTCCGCCAGTCCTGCTTCCAACAAAACGGCTTCATCGTCTTCACTTAATTCCAAACAAGCAGCCATCTTATTGTTAAAATGTAGCTGGTCAAGTAGTGGTCTGCACTGGTCACTGTCTTTAGAAAGAATGAACTTTCCTTTTTTGCTGCGTGGGCTCTCATAACAGTGACTCATTGTGCATGTACTTTTATGCAGTGGAGCTGTAGTGGGGGTATTTGGGGCAATCTTTGCCACCGGCTGTGGGCTGTCCAGCTGTCCGTACAGTGGCAGCGGGTAGGTGGGTGGCAAGTGTCTCTGTGGGGGTTTCATAAACACCAAGGACGGTTGTTCTGGCATGTATGGTTTGGCATCTACCGCTATGGAAACATCTTTCCCACACGTTCCATGTATTGCATCACACATCCCGGCTACACTCCTTCCGGGCAACCGCCTTGAACTAGTTATTGCACTGCTTGCAATTTATGCTGTATGGGAGGGCTCTCTCTCTTGCTCCTGGCTGTTAAGCGTACACTTGGCTACAAGGGGTATAGGCAACAGGGGCGTAGTGAAATCTTTCACTCTATCTCCCATATCTTTTTCAGTTTTAGCCGCATTTGGCTGAAACTTTCTGGAGAGGCATATCTCCCCTCCCTCCAGAGTATGGCCTGGTCTCTTGGCAGCTATGTCTGCCCAGCTAAGTGTGATGGAGGGAAACTCATCCCTGCCAAGGGGGAACAGTGCTGCGCTGTACCTTAAATCTCCTTTCTTTGCTGGATCTGCGTCCAGTAGCCTGACACTATCCTTCAGCAACCTCCCATGCTTGTCAGTGCAGGGTAGCTCATGTCCATATCTAGTATTATGGTGAAATCAATAAAGCGCATCATACACTCGTGGCCGGTGAGGAGCGCCATTTCTATAATGGCGTCCTCGTGAATGTCACTAATGACAAAACTCACAGTAGTCCGAAGTCCACGGAATTGTAGAGATACTTGTACCGTACCATGGAATGGAATTTTTGAACCGTCTTCCATCAGACCATGGGGTTCACTGTCCGGAAGGGTGTCCTGGACCCACTGAGGTAGTCGACAGTAAGCGTGCCGTGACAGTAAGTTAGTGGTACATCCTGCATCCACCAGGATTGACATTAAGCGCCCGTCCATCTTGCCAGACAAGAAGTAACTTGCCTGGTAGGAGCGTTTTAAGTTGTTACTCGCAACCTCTGTTGCCTGCATTTTAGGAGGTTCACTCGCAGGGATGGTAGTCCACCTGCTGACCTCGTTTAGGGGGTGCGCGGCGGACCTTACTGCAGCTAGATGCCGTCGGCTCTACTGCGGCCGGTGACCGTTTCCCTTTCTTGGCGGTTGGCTAACCTTACTCTGCCAAGGTCTCTGAGTACAGTACCTCTGTACATGTCCTTCTCCGCCACAGCCCCAACAGCGCAGTGTGGGTGTAGCTTCCATTAGAGGGGTGGGTGCTGGGGAGTTGTCCTTCTTCAGTGCCTTGATTTCTTGCGTCAAAGCCTGCAAGGTTTCCATCACTAGCTGAAGTGGATCCTGTCCAGTGCTGGGCGGTGCACTGACTTGTTGCACCGGAGAGTTAGGGGGAGCCGGAGTGGACGGTAATGGAGGAACACCGCCTCCATACTCATCATCATCGTCTGTTTCATCTCCTATAGCGCGCACGTGCGTGGGGGGCTCTTCATGGGCTGTCTTAATCTGCAGGTATTCATTACCTGCCCTTACAGCGTCTGCCAGGTCTGTCAGCTGAATAGCCAAGAGATGCTGCTGCAAGTATGCATTCCCTATCGTAGAACTGAACGTGTCAAGCATCATGCGTTGCACTGCTCTCTGAGGGAGGTCTTCGTACGCCAGATAAATTAACCGCTCCACCTCATTAGCGTGTTCCTGTAGGGAGGTCTTAAACGACCTTCGAAGACTAGTCAACCTCGACAAAGCTTCTCTAGGGGTCACTCCAAAGTGTGCTCTCAACGCAGTGAAGATCCCTTGTATCTGTGGGGGCTTTCCACATTTTACCGCGCTGCCTCTCCACGACTCCCGCAAGTGCAACATAGCAGTCTGCTCTTGCCAGTCGCTAGCCTCGGCCACCTCAATGAAGCGTGCGATGAAGTACTCCACATCTCCTTCGCTTTCGTACTTGGGTGCCTTAAATCTCGGGCGAGCGTTGCCATTAGCTGGTCGCATGGCAGCTTGCAAAGCTACCGCCAAACGATCCATGGCTGCGGTTTCAGGGTTAGCAGCAGGGGCTCTGCCTGCACTACGCGCTCTGTTGGCTGCCATTGCTACGATAAGAGGAATAGTCAACTCTAAATCTACAAAGGGTGCTATCTAACAGAGAGCTGTGTCGGTGTTAACGAACGCAGGGTGGGTAGTACTGGCTGCTATGCCGGTATAGGTGCTATACAGGGCCGGTATAGACTGTGCAGGGTCGGTATAGACTGCTGCAGGGTCGGGTTGTCCAGCAGTTGTTCATCAACATTACCAAGAATGTCCGTGTAGCTTCGCAAGACGGAGTGTAGACTCTACGTCAATTGCTGTAACAAACTGTAGGCGGAGGGTAGTCGACGCCTTGGTGCAAGTCTGCGTTGCTCAAAAATACTGTGTGTGTGGCTGTGCAAAATGGAGTGAAACTCAACGTTGATTGCTCTGACAACTTGCAGGCGGAGGGTAGTCGACGCCTTTGTGCAAGTCTGCGTAGCTCAAAAATACTGTGTGTGTGACTTTGCAAAACGGAGTGAAACTCAACGTTGATTGCTGACAAACTGCAGGCGGAGGGTAGTCGACGCCTTGGTGTCGGTATAGACTGCAACCAAATGCGAGCCCTCGGCTCAAACACATATCTCAATGTAGTTGAGCATACATGACTTTATTCAACCAGAATAAAACGAGTTAGTAAATAATTTCAGTTCCCACTTTACAACTGACTATTAGGGCAAGTGTTCTGCCTTTTATAGGCGGGGCAAAAGAACAGTCATCCAATTAACATGCAATGCTATGAAATACACCAATGATACAACATATATAAATAGACAACAAATAGGCATACAATAAAGGCTTAAAGAGAATAGGCGCCCTAGGGTAATGGGCGGAGTTATAATGTCTGTATCCAATCACATTCAGTCTCTGGGTACTCAGTCCTCTAAGTTCTTGATCCAGCTTCTTCGGTGAGGGGTAAGGGTGGTTACTTCCGTTAGATGGTACTTAGATTCTCCCAGGCTACTTTAGGGATCTCAGGCAATGCTGACTCACTTCCTGCCGGCCCAGTGAGGTCGGTATGGGTGCACACAGGATCGGTATAGGTGGTATGCAGGGTCTGTATAGGTGTACCTAGGGTCGGCATGGTAATAATTATATTTATTATTCATTTAGTAGTAATTACTAGGTATCCTGGCTGTCCAATGGCTATCGTAGTGAAGCCAGGATGTAGTAATAGTTGTGGGCAGAGGATGTGTACACTAAAATCCACTACATTATAATAGGATGTTGAATAAATAATTTCTAGGTTTTTAGTTATAACTGGACCAATCAAAAAACCAAATGCTCTTCGAATGCTCTAAACTAATAAGATACCGAAAAAGTATTTCCTTCGCCAGTTTTTTGATTCGCAAAAATTCTCACTTTATTGCAGAAAGCTGTTGTTTCTGCCAGAAAAAAATACAATCGCAATATTTTTGGAACTAAAAAAAATTTAGACCGTCAAAGAATCTTTGGTTGGAGATGGAAAAAAACTGCTAGGCATGATGTGGCAGTTTAGCAAATGTGACAATAAAACTTCTGAAAGTCGAGCGATCATAAAAACAAAATATTTTTGTCCATAGGAACATGATGGAACAACTTCCAACAGCATTATCTCATCCTAAGAGAAGTAAGAGTTTTATAGATGTGGCTACGAAGAGCATTGCAAAGACTCACTAATTATTATTAGAAGTTCAATTCATTGCCACGTCACCAAATTTTTTTTTCTCACATCTTTAGGTGGTTCTCAAGACAATTTCTGTCAGTTTAACTTGCAATGGCCACAGACAAGCTCACAGAAGCGCCTTCCTGACAATACATCAGATTTTTCTAGTCAGCAGTGCTTGCTTGACACTTTCAGACCATTTTTTGGATGTCTGATCTTCCTGATTGGTTGGCCTGGCCACCAGGTCGTCTGCACTGCTGTCTAACCTAAGTTACTTAGAACTTGTTTGATGTTTTTTGTGAAAGTTAGATTTTCCCTTCAAATTTACTTTTCATTAGACAATGCAATAGGAGATTAATTGAGAGTCAGTGTAGCAGCTTATGTTTTTATCAGGATTCTTGGTTCTTTCACAAAAAACGTCCTGCAGTAAATTTTTGAGCCAAAAAAAGGATAACTGTACCTTCGAACAGATAACATCAAAGTCTCAAATTTAAACAGTAATTATTGAAAGGCTTTTAAAAAAAATTACAAACTGTGCTGCTAAAATAATAACAATATTTATTCCCAGTGAAATTGGGTTTGCCGAATCTGCTGGCTTGTTTTCCAACTATGCTCTTCTACAACACCTACCACCTTCAACTTACTATCAACTACACTCCTCAACAATGCCAATTCTAGCTAGTGCTTCTAGCAAGACGAACAACAACAGATGCAAAGTTGGTTAAACTTTAGTGTTTCACAAATTAAAAAAATAAATTATATATATTTGTGCTATCAAATCTTGTCCTCAAATGACTACTCAAAAAAAACATAGCGCTTAACATATCAGTAAGAAGAGGTTAAATAGGTGTTTTCGTTGGTCCAACCATTTCTCAGGCTTTTTTATTGGTTCATTATTTTGATCGGTCCATCGATATTTGCGTAGTTCTTCTCAATCATTCAGAAGTGTGCAACTTTAAAGTGAGATCAGCCTATAATTTAAAGACACTCAGACAGAGCTAGGAGTTGTCTACTTTCTCGTAGAAACTCCAAACATATTGTGGATGAAGTGAAGCTTTAGATAATAGACTCAGAGAGTGTAGAGAAATGAGGGTGGTGAAAGCGGTTGGTAAGAGGATGCAAGTGGGCCCTAGGATGTAATGCTAGTTGCAGTAAGCTCATTTACGAGGGGCAGGGAGGGGTGGAAAGCGATAATCACCTAGTGGATAGGCACTGATGAAAGGGTGGGACAGAGGTGTCTGCATCAAGCGGCTTAGTATGGGTCCAGGGGTGGATACAGGGTGTCCAAAAACTGCAAAAGTCTATTTATCTAGCGATTCCTTCACAATGTATACATATTATAAATTTGACTAGAAAAATATATAAACAACTTTTTAAAACTGTTTGTATTACTTCACAAATCAATCATCACCACTACAATGCAGATTCATCAAGCATAGCCAGAATTGGCTCAAATGAACTCGCACAGTCGCTTCCATTATTTTCGTCGCCGCCACCGTTGTCGTTTCTGTCATTTTCATCGACATTGTCATCGCCTCCACAGTAAGTAATTCTTATTGTTACCATCATGGTTGTGGTGATCTTTTGCTTTAAAATCTTATGTCATTTTGTAAATCATAGACATTCTTCAATTTATTTTTATTGTAAAAGAGTCATTGTTATATTTATTAAAGTTGATTGTTATCGTTTTTTCAACCATTTTTATTCTTATCAAAATATTTTTGACTGTTACTAATCATTATCTGCTATTATGGCTTACTATCATTGTTTGCCGAAAGCTGCTGCTAGTAATAGCTTTTTTATGCATTCTGTAGCGCATCGGTTTATAACAGCAGTGATAACACGTTCAGATAAATCAGGAGGGAAGGACAAAAACTTGAATTTTGTTGGAAACAAGTATGTGGTGAAAACAACTAGTTGGGTAATGAAGTTTTTGTAAAAAAAAAAGTGAAGAATATTTTGGATATAAGTTTTGCATTTAAATAAAAAGATCTCACCTTATGAAACAATAATTTTGTCAAAGAATAAAACAATACAATGATCACAAAGAATAAATAATGGTTCTAAGAATGATGTTCACATAGAGATGACTGATATTTAATTTTTTTTCAAGGGTGCCACCAATCAATTACGTTACAGAAAATTAGTTTTCAAGCAGTTCTCATATTTGCCTGTTACTCTGGACAGTCGTCTGGGGCCATATAGTTGTGTAAAAATAGGAAGCTGACAGGTCTCATTGTGACTAAAGTCAATTACCCATCAATGTATGGTCTTTCTGTATTTAATTTCACAACCAGCTTATACACAATAATGCAGAACCAAATTGAAAGTTAAGGAAAACAAAATAAAATAAATTACTCTATGGACTGGGGAAATGAATAACACCGTTACTATCAGGTAATAGAAGTTGACTCGCAAATGGTACTAAAAGTTTGCATTGTTGTCAGTTTGAACTAATCTGACTTGTGATTGACTGTATCTTTTTTGATACAATTAATAATTTCATCGAATTCGCTTGGAAGAAAACATACAGTGAAATGATGAGCACTGTATAGCTTCTATCTTTTTTTTTCTTCTATCCTCCTCCTCTCCGTTGTTTCCTTCTGTTTGGCTGTATCCCACCGCTGCCACCAACGTAATATCTTTGTGTCCTCTCTTACCAACACAACGGCATGCACTCTCATTTTCTTCAACACTTCAGGGTCCATCCCAAGTAGACGTTAGCAACTTCATGGGGTCCATGATCCAGACACACTATCCAGATTTTATGCGAATAATTACTTTTTTATCCAATTCCAATTGGCAATACATATTGATATTTAAACAGCATCTACAAGATTTCTGCCAGTAAAGCAGCACAAGAGCTCCTTTTATAGAATAAAAGGAAGTACATTCACCCCCTTGTTAGGGGCGAGCCAATCACACAAAACAAGATAAATAATACACAAATTGAAACAAATGATACAAATCAAGTAAACAATACCAGCCAATTCAAGGGTGAGCGCATGGAAAACTGCTCAGGGCTACTTTCCTGACTTTTCTAGAGTCATGGAAAGTTTCCACTCCTTATAAGGGCTTTCACTTCCATGGTCCCTCTTCCTACAGTCTGTAATTTCTCAGATTTTCCTCTGGTGGTAGGCATCCAACTCCTTTGGTCTCCGGCTATCTATTCCAGCTATCCTTGCTGGTTGACCAGGGGTAATGATCCGGGGTGACCCGGGGTAAATAGTTTATGTATATAGAGCAGATCCAGGGTCAGCAAAGGCCCGGTATAGACCCGATATAGCCGGTATCCTCAACCCGGTATAGATTACATATGTTATAAAGGGGAGAGTCCTGGGTGCACTTATAACTGGTGTTGGGAGATAGGTGAAGGGGTTGGGGGATCTAAGGTGAGGGAAGGTAGGGGTAAGCATAAGAATGTGCATTTATTACCAAAATCTCCTAAAATATTACTACACTATGTATAAATAAACAAAGCCATGGGATTACTAGAAGAGTTTGTTTCTGTTAGTTTTTGAAAGTCGCTAAGTTAGCTATGCTAAACTATGCTATGCGATGAAGATGCACCCATACGACAGATTGCCACGACAAGCCAGTGGCTAGATAGATGGTTGTAGAGTTCGGATGTACAAGTATGCATTGCTAGCTTGTATGCATTGTTAGCTGGTATGCATACTCAGCCAGCCAATCAAAATGACAAACTGCAGAAAATGCAATTTATTGCCTTTAGCTTTCCAGCAATGAAATAGTATTTTTGTCAACTATATGTCAATTATCTTGTAGTTGGCTGATTTTGGATGAATAGAAATACTTTAAAGCGAATTTGTTGCTACTCAATAACAATTATCGGTTTATTTATTTGTTCTGAGTTCTTTAGAATTTTATCATGTATTTACTTATTAATCACTTATTGTTGTAACCATTATTATAATATAATATTGTTGTCAATGGTGACTAGTATTTTTTTGTTCCCAAATTTATTTTGACCTTTTACTGTGATGGCGTACTGTTGCTTTTGGTGTTGTCGTTAAGCAGCTGTGGTTGCCATAGCCTCATGATTCTAATCAATGACAGCATATTTAGTGGATGGCCATCAGGGAAATGATTTTCAATCCTTGACCCTCCTAGTTGGTATTACAGTCATTGCTAACAGATTATTGCAGTAAATACAGTAAAACAATGATGAATCTGTATAACACAGTTTAACTTTGGGATTAGTGCAAGGAAGCACAACTTAGTTTCGTTTATTTTATGTCATTTTAATTGAATATATTCTACTTTTATAATGATTCTTGTTTATGCCACTACTAGTGTATGAGCCTTGCTTTTCTGCAGGATTCACTGTGTATCAGTGAGTTTTCATAGTAAACTAACTGACAATTATTTTTGAATTTTGATCATCAGTTAGGAGTTATCATCACCACAACCATTCTCGGAAAAAAAGAGTTTAAGAGCTAGCATAGTAAACTACCTGGGAATTATCTTTGATTACTGATCATCAATTAGCAGTTTTTATTGCCACAACTAGACCTTGAAAAAAAGTTTAGGAGTTTTCTAAGACTCTACATTATCGTCAAAGCCAAACTAATGACATAACAAATGTGATGTAATGAATATTGTTGACCAGTTGGAAAGATAACACAACTCTCAACGTTCCAATATATTACACAGAATATATTTTTATGTAGGGTTTCATGAAACAATGACCAATTGAGGCATTCTCCCTTGGCCTAGTGCAAGAAGCTAATTCTGGCACTTATGTCACGTCCATTATTCGCTTCTATTAAGATTTATTAACCTCGACAGTTATTGGTACTTTTCTTTTTATGTGATGAAGCGTACGATTATATGTCATCAACAAAGTTTATCCCACATAAAAACTACTAATAAACCACATAAACCAGAAGTCATGACCTATAAATCTTCTCTCAGTTAGCAAATCTGTTGAAAGCGCTCTAACATTCAATTTGGCTCAGTGTCATATCTTCAGTTGCCTAGCCAAGCCTCCTTGTTACAACAGTGCTTGCTGCTTCTGGGCTACTTTTTTGAACTGCTATCTGTGTCTGCCATGGGATCTGATGGCTCAAAGCTCAAAACAAAAGCGCTAGAGGATTTAAAAGCACAAACCTTTCTTGAAGAAGATGAAATTGTTGATTGGTACAAACAGTTTTTGGTAGATCATCCATCTGGTGTTTTAGAAATCACTGATTTTGAAAAAATTTACTCTGAGGCTTTCCCTAATGGAGATGTATCCTTGTTTGCTCAGCACGTGTTTCGTACATTTGACGGGGATCAGGATGGGACCATTGACTTCAAAGAATTTGTTTGCGCGTTAAGTATCACTAGAAGAGGAACAGTTAAACAAAAGCTCCGGTGGGCATTCAACTTGTATGATATCGACCGAGATGGATTCATCACCAAGAAGGAAATGTACAACATCTTGAAGGTCAGTCTTGCAGACGAATTATGCTTTTTCAATCCAAAACAATACTAAAGCATAGCCTGCAATGGATGAAATCAATTGTATTGCACAGTGAAAAAGGTTTTCGGTGTGACCACATATATATTTCATAATCAATCATTGTATTCATTCTTAAGTTAATTGGTCTTCTGATAGCCTGTTTTTACAGAGCATCAGTGCCGGTCTTAGCATTGGTTACTCAAAGCAAATAAAAAATTGCCACCTTTGTTGTGCTGAAAATATTTCAACCATAAGGATTCACCTAGTTTCAATAACCTATGACAATAGATTTCTGGTTAGACCTGTTTAGTGTATTGTAAAACCAACTTACAGGTGGATCAGCTAAAGTGCAGAAAAATTGAATATAAAAAAGTTAAATAACTTTAACGAGTGCATGCACAGTTACTAAACAATAACAAATATTAGACACGCTCAGTTTCTACACACTCTGTTTAAAATATGAAGAGAATCGACGAAAAAAACACAACAATTTTGTTTCATCTTAAAAACTTTTCAAGAATTTGCTAAATATTACTTTACCAGCTTCTACACAGCAAACATTGCTACCTGCAAGTTGCAAATAAGTTGATTCGAGTTTATAAAGATTAGTTATGAGATCAAAACTCGTCAAGTGCCATCCAGGTTGCTTTTTGCAGCACTATAAAAAACTAGCATCATAAAAAAGAAACAAAAATAATGTTGAGATCTATATGGTCATTGTAATACATTATTCGGCAATTTGATTCTTTGAGTTTTCAAGGCATTCATCATTCATCATTTGTTTTTTTCAAAAGACGCCATTTTTTTGTTCGTTGACCACAGATAACCATTGAAGTTGAACAATTTCACATAATCTTGAATCATTCAACATCATTTGGTGATAACTGAAAAATGTTTGCCTCTTTCTTGTCATCTTGTTTATCACTCAGATTACAGAACTGTTTTCTCAGCAGGAAAATTTTTTTGTTCGAAAGTTTCAAGATTTTTATTATGGCCAAAGAAGTTTGTTAGCAGCCATTTCAAATGTGTAGGAGTGGGGTCAATGCTAAAAGCAGTGGCTTTAATATAGGAAACTCTATGCTACCATGAACAGTTTCTCTTTGTATCCCAATAGCAGTAACTATTGATACCAGCATAGTTTTTATCTTCGGGGTGGACCGGTACTTGGATGTGAACGGTTACATCATAATTATCAGCCAACTGTTTGATGCTGACAAACAACCAACATCCAATAATTCTTCATTTAAACTAGGTTTCCAAATCATGAAAAATTGGCAATATTGCCGACGATAAAGATAAACTCCTGTTGGAAATACCATTGTCAATAAGTTTGTCGTGATACTTGTCCAAAAATATTTGTCGCTCTCTGAATGAGAAAACTTGGCAATAAACCAAATGCTAGATGTTTACTGCAATTGGAAACAGTAACGTCGCCAAAGGCAATAAAATCAAGCACGTGTAATAAAACAGGAAGCCGCAAATTATCCATTGTAATCGCATGGCATAATTACCTTGTGTCTGTCTATACTTAACTAACGATGCTCTTATGTGGTTTTATTACACCGTTATTTATGAAATAATACAGCTGATTTAAAGGAACGATTCTTAGATGCTAGCAATTAATTACTGCCGTAATAAAAAGCAAATGGTAGTATTTGTTTTAACGAAAATTCACTAGGTTCCATTTTGTCATTTATCTCTAAATAATTATAAAAAATTAGAGCATTTGTGGAATGATAGCCAATGTGCTGCTAAAATCCCTTGTCACCACACAGCTTTTCTAGCTAGTAACAACTCTGTGATATTTTTTTCATATATTTTTTCCATATTATAAGAAAATAATAATAAAAACAGCGCGCAACACTAGTTGGCTAAATTTTACTTAACAACTAACACGCTGACTGTGACTGCCTCTGTGGGCTTGGTTTAACTTACGGCGATAAACTTTGAGTCGTGAAAAGATATGCCAGCGTTGCCAGTTATTAGTGGTAGCAAACCACAAAGATTTGGCGATAATTTGTCATGAAATGGAAATATAATAATTGATCTCTTATTGCCTATTATTTTGCTATTCTGGTCAAAACAAAATGCGAGTCTCCACAGACTGGGTTTTACCACAAGCTTTTGCAGATTATTAAGTGAAAGTTTTCTAAGTTACACAAGCGTTTTAACTGCTTAAAAGTTTCTTCAAACAACTTTCATGTTTCGCCATTATTCTCATTCTCATAATTGTTTGTTCTTTCTTCTATTAAACAACTATTAATTGAAAAGAAATTTAAGCTATTTTTCAAAAACAGCTTCCATTAGTTGGTGATTGGATCCAGCTGCACTGTAGCGAAAGCGCCGACCAAAAGTTTTTAGCATTATATGTCAATGATAGAACCCGTTCTTATGTTTTAGGCATGACCACATAAACAATTCATCTTCTGTTGAGTTTCTGAACAACTCTTTTTTATCATCTCCTCAGCAGTAATCATTTGAACTCAGTCCACTTCTCTTCAGCGCTTCTACAACTTTTTAACTTTAACTTTGACGATAAACTAACGTCACAAAACATTGATCAACGTTTCTTGAAAATTACATAAAGCCATAGTGACTATAAGTGAGCTATAATTGCTGGAGCAATCACTTTGAATGCAATGCACCAGCAGTAACTGAACTTGTCCGGCCTTTTAAGTCATTGCTAATGATTACAAAATAAGCTAATGGGACAGTCTCTTAATTTGTTAAGTGCAACTGCCCTCCAAATAATCTAGACAAAATGAAACAGCCGTATGTTACTCCACACTAGTTTCCGAAACTAGTGTGGAGTAACATTCGACTGTTTCATTTTGTCTAGATTATTTGCACACTTTGATGACCCTGTGAAACTAAAATTCTGTTAGGAAAAGGATCCGAATATTTGTAAGCATGCAAGCGATTATATAATAAATCACAAACAATAAAAAACATAAAGTATAACAACGGTTTAGGCAAAACGAACATCATAATTGACTAAAACATGCTTCTATCACCATTCCAGGAGAGAGTTAGATGGATAATATTAAATTTTGTCTGAATTTTTCAGGATTAAAATAAAGCATACAAGGTTTAA
Source organism: Cryptosula pallasiana (assembly GCA_945261195.1). NCBI lineage: Eukaryota > Metazoa > Bryozoa > Gymnolaemata > Cheilostomatida > Cryptosulidae > Cryptosula > Cryptosula pallasiana. Next base: position 53,660,844 of record OX183131.1, on the reverse strand, counting down.
CAAGCAATACCTTGCTCTGTGGTAGGCCTGACAGATTGATGCCAAAACTATTGATAAAAGCTTACAACAAGGCGAAGTCATGTCTGATGCTTTGTGTTGTATCAGTTCATGGTTTCTTTTTCAAGAAATACGAATGGTTCTGCTTATGCAAACAAACTGGACCACTTGACTCTGTGGATGTGAGTGCATGCCATAAATAGACTGGCAGTTATGCAACAGTAAACAAATTTAGCAAACAAAATTGTAAAAATTTACCATTCTATCCAAAACAATACATTGAGGTTAATTCAGGTGAACAGGAAATGTTGTTACAGAACCGAGTTTATGCTCTGAAGACCTCATGTTTTTTGAGGTAATCGGAGCCAGGGATAGGCATTGACAGGTTCACTGCTACTGATTCATAAACACAAAATACACGCCAGCTAATAAACGCCATGACTGAATTGTTGGATGTGGTAGTGAATAATATTTTTTCCTCTTTTGGGTGCAGCTGCTCCAGCCGAGATGTATCATATAAATTGGCTGCTCAGCACTAACTTGTTTTGGTAGATAAGATACTATTTTGTTGAACGGCCATTTCCTCCAAATGGTATTAGTTTGCCAATAACTCACAAGAAAAAAACATCAGTGGTCTGATGTGACTGCACATAATACTTTTATGTCACCCCATTTTCTTTAATGAGTAGCTTAAGAACGCGTGTCAGTTTCTTTTACGCAGTATACTATCCGGACATGAAAGTGGTTTGGTGTTATTGCATTCATACGGGATCAAAGTTCAGCGAGCTCTAATTTTGGCCCACTTAAAATATAAGTTCAACAACCTGATCAAAGTATTTTAGAAAAGTCACACTGATGAGCAATTCTGCAGTTAACCACAAAATATTAACTGCCAGACTTCTGAAAGAGAATGTTACTTAAGTGGTATTAGTGATATATATGACTACATAGTTTACTCAACTTCAAGCAAATGGGTAAGTGAAGTTTGTTTTCAAACAATCTAATCAAATGGCTAACAAATCATTTTCTGTTAATGTGATAGAATATCATTTTCTTTATCAAAAGCAGTTTAATTTTTTTTTCGTTTTAATTCCCTTGAAATATCAAAATTCTCCAGTTGCCAGTTACTGCGATCTCAACTCTTGCTCGGGATGGCTCAGGCAGAAAACAGATTGACAGTCATGAACAGGCGACAGAGGAGTTAATCTTATCTCAATTTGTTTCTATGGCTACTTAGATGGGTATTAATATAATTAATGTTGATTAAATTTCTTTCATTAAGTTGAGGTTACTCACTGGGGAACTAACCGCGCCATTTGCATAACTTTACACAAGCTTGAATGCCTACATTGAGTGCCATGTTGGATAGATAATCAGATGATGTAACTAACAGTAAAATTGAAAATCGAATCGATATGACACTGGATCCACATAAAATCCTACAAGCTTCTTATAGACAGAGTTTGTGGCAACATAGTTAACGAGATAGAGTCATAGTAACACCGACCTCTCCGATTAAACTTTTGAAAACTGTTGCAGAGAGAGATAAATTCAGCTGCAGTTCCTGGTAGAAGTCATACTGCATTTTTAGCATTAAGTAAGTTTGTGGTTGAACGATTCAGTCTAAAGTGCCGTTTAGTGCTGCTGAAAATAGCTCTGATTTTTGGCCCGCACTGGATAATGGTAAATAAAGAGAAGTGAGAGATATTATATACTGCCAGCAGTTACACTGAATTAGTGTACACCTGGACTTGTTGGCTACATATATACTAAGTTGCTGTGTCACATTAAAATAATGCCAATATTTTGTGGTTTGTTATTGATAATTGTTAGTGGACAACGACACTCCTTATCAGTACTGAGAAGTTCATTGACCCTTATTACTTCAGGTAAGAAGACTTAGCGACTTCTTACCTGATTACGCATGCTTGGTTTTATTGACTTTGGCGGCATTAGCTTTACCATGAGTAGTAATTTCTTGGCTCTTGACTTGTCTCCAAAAAAGTTGCTAAATCTTAGAGACGAATATTTATATGAAAATTTGGCGGCAAACACAGTAACAAAGGTGTTACCACGGCAAATTTTATTTAGAGCTACACTCATTGCTGAACTTTTCATGACATGGAAACATACTAATGGATTAAAGTAAATACTTTTCAACGAGCTAACCGACTCGTCTCTCTCAACCGACTCCTATTACCAGCAGTTCAACGCCCGGAACAACTTGGAAATATCTATAAATATATGTTTGCTATTTAATTGCTAAAGTTCGCTATTTAATTTGTTTTTATGACTATGTTTATCTGCTTTAAGCTACTTGCAAAAAACATGTCGTTTTTTACATATGAATTGAGTCGCAACTGCCACGGGTTTCAATTTAACAGCTCCGAATAATTAAATAGAGTCAAAGTTTCTTGTAATTTTCAGAAATCCGAAACGTGCATTTTGCTAGACTTTTAGAATTAAATTGAATTGAATTGATATAGCATCAAAAGCGCCAAAATTTCACCTTTTTAAAAATGAAACAAAAAAGGAAATGGAAGGTGACGGGGGGGGGGGGGGAGGGGTCTGTTGTGTCCAAGTTTTTTTTGCCTAGAATGACCATGTTTTTGACCTCACATAAAATGACAACTGCAATCAAGTTCCAAGTTACTGAAATATTTCTCAACTAGACCGTTTTCTATTGCAGGCTATTGAAAAGATGGCAGGAACATCTGGAGGTGTGTCTAAAAAGCAGATGAAAGATGCATTTACTGAAATGGATCAAGACAAAGATGGCAAACTGTCGTTTGAAGAGTTTGTCAATGGAGCTCAGAGCTATCCATTGATAGTCAACATGCTGCAAGCGTCAGCGTCTACTACATAAGACTATACACAAATGTATCCGCATAACAGCGCAGCCTTAATATCTTTGTACCATAACCCTGACATAAATATTTCTCTTTTTGTTGATATTAAAGTTTCAAGATAATTGTATCTCGTTTCTATAATTTTATAATAAAAATACAGGGATTTATTGTTGTAAGCACTGGGCAAGACTCCTGATAACTAGGAGCTAGATAACTAGGAAGCAAATTGTAATGGTAATATCTGATGGCAAACCTTGAGGAATAATCCAGAAGTTGATAATAAAACACCCAATTTTACATCTCTCTCATTTTCGTTTTGGAGACTGTCACGGCCTCTTTTCCATATTTTGTGATGGATGAAAATAGGAAAATTAAAAACTCAAGTTTTGGTTGGCAATGAAAAATGCAAAAGATTATAACACACATTTATTGAGTTATTGCAGTTTTCTCACCTATTGCAAGGATGATTTCAGTGATGTCATCAGTGGTTTAGATAATCCACTCTAATTTCTTCACCTACACAAAGCATTAACCTGATACAGGAAAAAATCATAATTGTGGAGTTTTCTGCCTCTTTTATCACATATGCATAGCATAGACGACTCCTAATTACTGTTTTAGTTGGATTATGAGCAGTTCAATATATGTAACATTAAAACATAAACTCTTCGGTTAGCGAAGATAGTACGCACAAAATGTGTAAAACAGTTTGATTTGTTGAGATTCTTAGGTGGCTGATAAACTTCAATTTACCAACATGGCATAAAGATTTCTAACCTCATTTGAGCAAGATGCACATTCTAAGTGCGATGTGTGACATGCAAAATTTTAACCGTGTTACAGATTAGATATGATTTGCATCGTCTTATTTGCTATTCCTGTTTATTTTACAGGTAACTTTTGCCAGTAGCTATTTCTTAGCCATTTTCTACACACAAACCGAAGTACTATTGTATAAAAGTTGAACATTTCCTGTGAGTTTTGGCACTCATGCGTAACACCTGATTGATTGCAGTCAAATTTGCTAGTTAAAATGAGACCCTAAGCTGTTAATAGTCAAAAGAGCTGGTTGAAAGACTATGTCTGGAGAGGGTGTAAAAAAATCAAAGGCTGAGCTTGATATACCCAAATAAATTTCATCTTATACAGTGACGAAACAACAAAATAGCTTGTTAATTATCGCTGTAAAATGTCTATGCTTATCAAAATATCGAATGACTTTAGCATCTTTAGCTTTTTTCCTGATCAGTCTATAATATCCTCAGATCAGCTTGTCACCATTTTGTAACAACTAGGTGTACCAGTTACTGTGTGAAATGTCTAAGGCACTTGCGATTCAACAGTGGTCAGGGAGTCAACTCATCTGGCCTTGCCTCAAATGAATCATGTTTTGTTGTATGGGCAAGTTCTTTGTTTTACAATGGCCACAGATATTCCTTTATTGTCTGCACAATCTTTGGTCGCACTCATGAGTTAGGAAGCATTTCAGCAGTAAATTGTTTGTATCACAGAGTTGAAAGTAACTCCTTATTTTTTACAAATTTCTCTACAACAAACACATTACACTCTAACTCAGTAACTTTAAATGTTATTTTACTTCCACAAGTACTTTACAACACCTGACCCTCACATTTCAAGTTAAGCGAGAAAAACCCTTTTTATAACAATTAAGTTATAGAGCTGATAAAGGTTGAAGGCTCTAAGGAAAATGGAGAACAACAGCATATAAACAACAACAACAAAAATCTCCGAATGTTTTGAGTAAAAGTTATGATTTTTGAGTAATGGTTTTAAAGATAAAAATAAAAACATATGTTGTTATTGCTACAGCCATCGTTCTTTGCAAAGCTGAATAATGCCATTGTGCGGCGATCTACAGATATGAGAAACAATAATTATTCAGTGCTTTTCCAAGAAACAATCAAATGATTAATGATGAGAGGCTACAAGTAGTAATATAGGAGCAGATCTCTGTCATGGAATCTAAAAAAAAGTTTGATACCAAACAACTCGAACACAATCAATGTTTTGAAATTCATTATATATTAGAAGAAAAATTATCTGTATATCATGCATATTATCTATACTATTAATATAATGATTATTATTACTATTACTACTACTATTGCTATTGCTATTTCTATTGCCATTGCCATTGTCATTGTTATTGTTATCGTTGTTGTTATTGTTGTTGCTGTTATTGTTTTTGTGGTTTTTGTTGTTGTTGTCGCTGTTGTCGTTGGTGTTATTATTGTTATTATTGTTATTATTGTTGTTGTTGTTGTTGTTGTTGCTGTTGTTGTTGTTGTTGTTAATATTGCTGTTATTATTGTTATTGTGGTTATTATTGTTATTGTGGTTATTATTGTTAATGTTGTTATTACTGTTATTGTTATCGTTACCAATACCGTTGCCGTTGTTGTTGTCATTGTCATTGTCATTGTTATTATTATTGTTATTATTGTTGTTATTGTTATTATTATTATCTCTTGTTACTAATAAGTCTAGCTACTACTACTATTTCTGCAACCGATAACACTGCCTTTCTCGCTACTACTAATACTACTGCTGCTACTACTACTGCTGCTTCTGCAGCTGCTGTCGTTGTTCTGGTAATTGTTAATCATTGTTTTATTATTATTGATAGCTGATGATAATAATAAAAGGGTTGTTAGATTAATACTTTTCTTTTCAATTATTTTAGATTAATTAATAGAAAGAGTAATTCTCATATTATTATGTTACTTGGTTTTATTACCAATAGTTGCAGTTTAGAATTATTTTCCATATGCTTTTATTTAAGAATTTTGATTAACTAACTATTACTTTCATTGTTATACTTAATACATTAATTTTTAAAGCAAAGAACTTTCATAGGAATGAATAATTATTGTGTAGAAATTTTGTGTTCATTTATTGTTATACCTGTTTTTGCCTTAATTACAAATTTTTTGCAGCAATTGAAATTGATTATCAAAAATAAGACAGATAAAAATTATTGCCAAATATGTTATTCGCCTTTTCATTATTCTGTTACTACTGCGTGGTCTGAACAGAAACATGAAGATAGATCAGAAGCTGCATGAAGTCCATTAGAATCAAGAATGTATTAAAAAATCAATAGAGCTTCAATTAATGGTTTTACATGCATCTCCTGCTTTCGTTATTATAAATTCTCTTACCGGTTACTCTGGTTCAGATCGTGCATAAACTTAAATTTGTGCATCAGCTGTACCCACATAGTGACCATTTGTTTCAAAGATTTGTCAGATTCTTATTAAACATCTAAATTTCAATCGCATGGAAATGGAAGCACATAGATCTCATTGAGTTTTTTGTGGAAAAAATCCAGTGTAGCAGCAGAATTGATGTAGATTACTTCGTTATCAAAACTCAACACTAACAAGAAGTAATGATGGCGTAACTCGTGTACATTTTAAACACAAAATTACACCGCTTTTTTGCCTACTAGTTTTTTCTTTTGAGTTATTGTAGGTTTCAAGCTGTTTTTCCAGAGATTTCTGAAATCAGTTACTGATTGTTCAAAGGTTTTAATGAAGGTGGATTGAGAGAAAGATCAAGATCCCTTTTTGACAAAGACACAGCATTTGACAAGGCTCCAAACATACACTCCAGAAACTTCTATGCCGCTAACAATTGCATGCAACAGACTTTGTATCTTTATCACGCTTTTTATTCTAAAAATGAATTTGTCAAAGGATCAACATTCCCTAGTAGAAACCCAGCATAGCTAGGGTTGGAGCCATTTTTCATCACTTGGTTTTGCCACTACCATCGACTTTGATTAAATACTTTCCTTCCACCTATGAATGAGTGTCAGTAAAAGTTGATTGTTCTCAAATATGTTAGTTGTTCACTTGAAAGCAGACGACAATGCATTAGAGGTTTATGTCAAATTACTTAACCAGATCTCAGCTGATTTAATTGTATTTTTTCATCAGCTTTTAAAACTAATTAGATGACATATCTCAAGAGAAGTATTGGATATAGCTGATTGAATCATGTGAGCCTGCCAAGTGTAGGTAGAACACTTGAACAGTCAGTATAAAAATAAAAAAAATATTTAAACACTCAATCGAAAATTTGATGGCAGCGCAAATTCAAGTGCGAGAAGAAAGTTGCTGGTTCGCATGCAAACTCACCTTGGTTATCGTTACATTCATATTATGTTTGTTATTCAGATGTCTTTTTAGGTCTGCTAAAGTGCAAGTTTTTAGTTCTGTGTCACAATCACCAAATGTGCAATAGCCAATGACACAAGGATGAGGACAGATTCCAATAAAAACATGATCACGATTTTTTCTGCCTCCACATTGACCGCATTCTAATCTAAATGAGGTAGGATTTGTATGTTTCGTTATCTTGTGTCTGTCGAAATCTTCACTCAACATAAATGATTCCTTGCAGGTTTTGCTTAATTTGCACCATAGCCTGCAACAAATGTCACATTTTCTATACAAATGTGAACTGTAGCCACTAGCCGTTTTTTGTTTTCATTACAGCATTCAGGAGATGTCTCAGTTGAACCCTGTAACAATTACTGATCCAAGCAAACTTTCAACTGAGGCAGTTTAATTGTTTCAATGGCTAATTTTGAGTTTAATCACCAGTTGTTTAAAGGTTCTGCAGTTCAGTTCTTTTGTTTGATCTAAAATAGTTTGTTTTGATTTTTGTATAAAGTTGACTTGCTAGCTTTTTTCACAGTTTTCAATGAATAACATTCATGATTTAGTAGGTTACCTGTTCAGACAAAAATAAAATCAGATTTTGAAAATCATCATGTTCCTACATTCAGCAAAATATTTGGCTTCTCATGCAGCAGTAGTAAAGTAACAGACAAAAATAGACTCTGGCTATGTTTGCCTTCTCAAACTAGATTTACAGCCACAGTAGCTAATAGAACTGATTTATTGACAGAAACAGGTGTAAGGTGTACTCTTTTATGCCTAGAGCTAAGGACATCAAGTTAAGGATGGCTGAACTCCAATAAAAGCTGCTGAACAACTGATCAAACTAAAACTTTGGAGTCATGCAACATTTTAACTACTAGTAAATTATATTGCTAGCCGCACCACAAGTCTCACTCAAACTTGCGCACCCAGTATGCTCCTGTCCTACTCAAACCGGAGTGAAGTTGTCTTTCTCTCCTCCGTCTACCTCTGTTAATTTTTGTTTTCTTCCGATCTCCTTTAGTTTTTTGTCAACTGTCACTTCTCACAGTTTGCTTTGCCCTACCATCACCCTGTTCTACCCAGGCACAGAACTAATATTTTATCCTTTCCTTCCTCTACATACACCACTCAATTGGTTACAATTCAGCATTGTGCACTTACCTACTGAAATGTGTGTGCAATGTGTAGTATCACCCACTGCTATCCAAGTAATATTACTCAACTGACTAGCTAACTATCTCACTGACCAACCGACTAACTAACTAATTAACCGACAAACCAGCCAACCAACCAAACAACCTACCAACCATCCAACCAACCAAGCAAACAACCAACCTACTTACCAACCAACCAACTACTTAAGTAACTGGCAAGTGTTAATCTAAAAGGCTATGAAAAATGATCCAAGTTATAAGCATGACCACTAAAAGAAAAGATACGAGCGATCAACCAGCATTACATGAATTATTCATGACTAAAGCACTCAGCTTATAGCCATATCTGAGTTTTTTCTTGGCTCCCTTAGTTTTACGAAAAGAAATACCTCGCAGGCATTTTTGGTTTGAAATTAAACGGCAAAACAAACCACAACTCTACAGCTAACCAATCTAAGAAATGTTTTACTGTAATTTTCATAGCTTACGAAGCAAAAAGAATTAGCAAATATGATTAGTACCCGAAGTCAAAATCTTTTACCAATGTTTTTGTGGTGAAGGAGAGCTAAAATTATAGTTTTACTTGGTAGGTTTAAAAGACAAAAAAATAAAAAAGAAAGAGCTGTTGGGTGTGATCATCAGTGCATTTTGCATAAAAATCAGCAAAGACTTGTAAAAATTTGGACAAATCTGTGCTAACTAAGTTTGTTGAGAACCCAATCAAAATGCTTGGTCGCTTTGTAAGAAACCTCAATTGGTTTGGATTAAACTTGGAAAACATCATGTTGGAAAGAAGATGTTTGATACCAAAATAATTTACAGACTAATTGAGGTGTAGGCATCAACGTGATAGTTAAAAGAAACAGTGTCCAATATTGTTGCGGATGGTTGAATTCTGCCATAAGAGCTCGGGTTTTAATTACAGCAAAACTAAAAAAACTTCGCTCATTACAGTTTCTATATTTCTATACAATGACCTATCTGGCATACCCATTATCAACAGCAATAGATCGATATTGCCGGATATATTCCTACTCCTCTCCCAAATTTCTAACCCTTTGTCAACTGCTGACATTGCCGCTTCCTCCTATGACCGTCTCCTGCAGTGATCACCTTCTGCTGTTGTCTCTTCCTCCCCACGTTGCCCTCTCCAGTTGTCACCTCATCCCATGATTTCTCCAGCCTGCTACAGACTCCTACAACAATATCCAAACCTGCCACAGCGTTTTATTGCAGTTTTTGAACCTGCTACAGTTTTCTACATCAAGATACAGACTGCTTGAACACTACAGCACTGAACTTGCTACAGCACCTCGGATTAACCATAGTAGCCCCCGATCGTTTTGCAGTAACCCCTACGCTGTTTAACCAACATCTGAACCTGATTGCTCTTCTTAGACATAGAATACACTCTTCTTGTTCCTACATGGCTCAGCTTCCATAAGATGGCTATTCAGAGAACTATTTGTGCTTTAAGATACCAGTCAGTAATACAGAAATAGCAGCTGTTAACGAGTTTGTTCAGATATTCCATGGTTACCTGTAACAGCTTAAAAATGCCATTGAAAGGAACTTAAAATCTCCAAAGTTCATTAGCGTTAGTCATATAGCTTATGCTAATGCCTGATTCCTATAGAGTGCAGAACTCATTGACTGCCAAATTTATATTGCCTTCATGCCAAAACTCTGAAGTGTTGAAAATTGATCACTTTTTAATGACCCTTTACCGCCTACTGTGCATGTTTGTATTGATTTTTCCTTTGAATTCACAATTCGCTTCTCACCCCCACAATGCACAGGAACCTACCACACAGAACCATGCTAGTGAAATAGAGAGCTTTATTTGAAAACCCTGTGAGAACTTGCCCCCTCACCCCACACCCTTTTCTCTACACCACCCCTGGCACCAGGACTAAATGATGCTAATAGTGGTGCTTTTGTCCTACAAAGGCAAAACTACCAAAACTACCTTCTTAACAGCCTTTAAACCAGTTAGGCTTTTGCTGGAATCTCAACAGCTCGATATGTTTGGTTGAACCTGATGGCAAACCATGGCGCTGTTCTCCCTAACCTGGAGAGAAAAGAAAACAATGCCATGAAGTTTTATTATGATTTAGCAAGACCAGTTTCCAAGTTCATCGATGAACAAGCAATAGCAGATCAGTTACTTTATTGCAGAAAAGCTAATGAGTAATCCAGTAGTTTTATTGGTAGAAACTGGCTGCACCACAAACTTTATGATTCAGCAATAAATCAGTTACTAAAGTGCGTTCAAACAAACTCTGCATGACAAAAAATACTTTAGTTGTCTTCCATGGCAATCTCAATGCGACCCTCCAACTTGAAAGTAAAGAGGTAGAAACATCATTTCTAATGAGTCGCGTCAATGACAATGCTGTCTTTAGCATGCGCTTCCTCACCGTCCACAACCAAAGTAGTATGTAGATGAATAAATAACATCAACATTTATCCAATTGAAAAATTCAATAGGATGAATTATTGATTGATACTTTCCAGGTTACTATGATGCGGGCGTGGCTCTGAGGACAGTGGCTTCCACCTCATGGTGAGCCAATGTTCAAGGTTCCCCTTTCTCCAATAAGCAAAATACCTGGCAAAAAAGCATCTCAAAACGTGTCAACCTGAGTGAGCCTGGCATTGAGGAGCAAGTGATTAAAAAACGTTTGAAAGCATTTTAAAAATCCAAAACCGGCTTTGATGACAACCATTGCCAAGAAATTAAGCCACAAACCCAACCACCCTTCTCAGAACTCCAGTTACCAAAACTACCTTTCTCCACTTCTGGAGGCAGCACTAAAGATAGAGCGGACTACTATTTGGTAGCCCAACACATCAATTGTCTAACTCGGCCAATTTTAAGCGGATCGTTTATGCAGTTTTACTTGCAGAGCAGTAAAAATAGTAAAATTACCCCTACCCCGTTAAAGACAATTCTGCACCAGTCATAGACAGGAGACCATGACCTTTCTTAGACTACCTGGTCCTGGAATGACGTTTTCCCACCCATTTTTTGCACATAGGCACCAGGTCACCAGGAAAAAAGTGAAAAATTCGCGGTTTTATTGCAAACGGTGTTGAAATTACTCACAGCCAAACACGCTTCACAGCCAGTCCATTGCAAGTGTCTCCCTGAAATTATATGTTCAAAAACTCTAGGAGGTGGCGCTTCCAATGTAAAAGTTTCAACCCTCTCAGCCAAGCCCAGTTTAACAGCGTTTTGCCTTCCCAACTTGTAGAACTTGCGAGTCATTTGCACTTGTTTAGTTCTGCTGTAACTTTTTTAACCATCACATTTGATTATCGTTGGCTTTCTCTGTCATTCAACGGTAAAAAAGCTTGACTCTTGTTCTTGGAATTTTTTCTCCCTATGTTTTCCAGCTAGACTTCTTCAGGTGGCAAATATGCTTGGTTCTACTCTGCTTTGTTTAATTTTATTTTTAATCCTTTCAGGTATTCAAATGTTTCCTCCAAATGATTCCTTGAAGCATGCTTTTGTTCATGTGCCGCCATTCTGTCAATTAAGGGTGGGAGTTTGCACATTTACATGTACTTTTGCATCAATTGAGAAAATATTTTCTTAAAAATTGAGTGTGTTAGTGCAGTCACTAAACTTGCCAAGAAAAATGAGCTGTCGTGCAAAATAGTAGAGATACGCAATAAATTGCAAAACGATATTTAACATCTGTAAATATTCACATAAACCTGTTCTGGTTTTCTAAATATCAAACAATTTTTAGTCAAGTAGGATTTTTTATATGGTATAAAGCGTTTTTTGCCTGAGCATTCTCATTGACTGTAAGCTTACGCCAATCAGTACAACACTGGCGATTCAAGACGCACTGTTTTAGCACAGAAATCATTTACTCCAGCAACAACATCTGAAGGAGCAACATACGTTTCTGCATCTACTGCAACAACTAGGAGGACTCTAAGCAATTAGGTAAATAACTATTTAACACTGATTTTAAAACTCAATAAGACACAGGATTTAATTAATTGTTATTTATTGTACTCAGATATTCTTTACTTACTAAAGATTGCTAAGGTCTCTTGCTAACTCTTTACGCTGTATAATATTAGTTATTAACAAGTTTGTTTTGTTTCTTTTCTAGATTTACTCAGAGAAATGAAAACAGCAGATGTCAACACAGTAGAAAACGATCCTAAATATTTACCTGAAGAAGACTTGATACTTCTGCAAAGCTTTTGTAATAAAGAACTTGAAGACAGATTACAGATTTTTGCAAGCCATTTTCTTACCATCAGAAAAAACTGGTCCAAACAGCTGAAGAGTTATCGACATGAAACTCTCCTAACACTAAAGCTCTTAGAAGAATGATACCACAGCGGAGATTAAAAAAATGTGTTCTCAATTATTATAACAACGTCAACAAAATATGCTAAATGTTCCTGTTTCTATCAACAACACTCATATAAAAAAGAGAGCTCGACGAACATCGAATCGTCAAAAGGATTCGAAAGTCTACAATATAAAAAATACAAACTATAACACAGTCTACCCTCAGCTTTTGTCTGATCTATTTTATGTATTTGTGAGGTAAGTACTTCTGTACGTTCTTTCGAAACAATGATAGAACTATTTAATGCATATTTATCATTGTTTTTTTCTCATATTATAAAGCTATACAATGATAAGAAACTTCATTTTTATACAATACTCAAACCCCTCAATATAAATCATCATACAAGCCCTAATAAAAACAACCCCTGCACAATAAATACTTAGTAAATCATGCAACTCTGTTCAACATTAGTCACAATAAAAACTGGTGCACAAAAAAGTACCCTTTTAGGTTCTCATGGTAACTGGTGCATATAACATGGCACCTGGTACCAGTAGAACCTTGTCCTTTGACTCCATGCCAGAGATCTGCTCCTAAGTTACTACTCACATCTTCAATCACCTAGCCAAGCCTGCTTATTAGTATGCGCTTGAATTTTCTTGGCTAGTTGGTTGAACAGCGATCACTTATCACTCATTTGAACTACTATTTGAGCTCGCCATGGGATCTGACAGCTCAAAACTTCAACCAAAAGCGCTAGAGGATTTAAAAGCGCAAACCTTTCTTGAAGAAGATGAGATCATTGATTGGTACAAACAATTCTTAATAGACCATCCGTCTGGTTTTTTAGAAACAACTGAATTTGAAAATGTTTACACTCAAGTTTTTCCTAATGGAGATGCATCTTTGTTTGCTCAGCATGTGTTTCGCACATTCGACACTGATCGGGATGGGACCATTGACTTTAAAGAATTTGTTTGCGCGTTAAGCATCACCAGAAGAGGTACAGTTAAACAAAAGCTCCGGTGGGCATTCAACTTGTATGACATCGACCAGGATGGATTCATCACCAAGAAGGAAATGTACAACATTTTGAAGGTCAGTAATGCAGAGATATCAGGTTATTGGCACTCCCAGATGAAAATGAGACCTAGTCAACAATGCATATACTGTGTTGTATTGCGGAGTAAAAAAAGGTTTATGATGTGTTCACATTTACATTGTACTCTTAATGGTTGTATTCATTCTCAAGTTAATTAGTCTTTTGACAGCCTGTTTTCGCAGCGCATCTGTGCCAGTTTTAGCATTGCATACTCAAATCAACTATAAATTGCAATCTTGATTTCACTCAACATTTATCCTCTCAAGATGACTCACCTGTAATGAAGCTAAGACAATAAGTCTATGAAAATATTTTCTTAGTGGATGGTAAAACAAAGTTGTAGGTGAATCAGCTGAAATGTATGAATATAAAATACAAAAATTAATCAAATAGCTTTAATGGGTGGACATACAGTGGCTAAAAAATAACAAATATTAGACATACTCAGTTTCTAGATATGCCCATAAAAAAATATGAAGAAGAGTTTAAAGAAAAAACAGAAAAGTTGTATTTCTCTCTATATCCTAGCAGGATTAGGAGTAACTTGATATCAACATAATTGGCATCCTTGCGGTGGACCAGTGCTTGGCCTCGTAGAGTTACATCACAATTATCAGCCAACCGTTTAAGGTTGACAAAACAACCACCATCCAATGATTTCTCATATCTATCTCCTGTTGTTTTGCAATTCTGATCAACAAAGACTATGTGTGTTCACTGAGGGGGTTTCACCACAGACTTTTGCTGATGAATCAGTGAAATTCTTTTCAGCTGTCACAGCTTGTCAACTGCCTAAAAGATTCTTCAAATGATTTTTGTGTTCCGCCATTATTTTTATTGTCACATTTGTATTTTAATTCGATTTCACAATTAACAAGTGGAAAACATATGTATAACAATTTGAAAACGACATCCATTGAGACATGATTGGGTCCGGTTGCACTGTGGCAAAAGGCACACCAACGGTTTTTAGCAACCGGTCAATGACATAGCCCCTCCTTAGCTTTCAGGCATGGCAACATAAACAATACAACTTCAGTTGAATGCGTGAGCTATTCGCTCTTGTCATCTAGTCATAGCTAATTTTTTGATTTACTCCTGTCACTTTTTTCACCGCAGCTGGAAATCTTCAATTTTTATGATAAACCGATGTCACAGATTGTCGATTGTTGTGTCTTGCAAACTCTATGAAACAGTAGTGGCCACAGTCAAACTATAATTGCTGGAGTAATCATTTTGAGTGCATTGAACCAGCAGTAATTGTACATGTCTAGCAGTTTAAGTCTTCACTAATGGTTACAAAATAAACAAATGAGAGAGCCTATTGAGTTGTAGGGGTTAAGCTGGTGAGGCGGCCAAGTTGTTGTGAAATGAAGATTTAGCTTAAGAGCTTACATTTCTAAAGTACATCATGCCAGGGATAAGCATTGACAGCTTCACAGCTACTGATTCATAAATTAAACACAAGATACGTGCCAACTACTAAATGCCATATCTGATTTGTTGAAAGTGGCAGGTGAATCGCATTTTTTCCTCGTTTGAGTTCAGCTGTTCAACCAAAATGTATTATATATATTGGCAACCCAGAACTAGTTTGTTTTTGTAGATAAGAGACTGTTTTTTTGACCTGCAACTTCCTCCAAGCGGTATTAGACTGCCAATAATTCATTAGCGAAAATATCAGTAGTTCAGTGTAGTTTCACATATTTCCTCATACTGCTTTAGTTTTTTAGTGAGTAATCTTAACACATTGGATGCATCAAGAGTGAAATTCGCTGGTGACTTCCGCTCAAGCAGCCCGCATGGCAAAAATATACCGCGGCTCAAGATATCAAACGTATTTGGTATTTCGTTGTGGCAAATGCGTTGGTTGGTTGGTGCATAAGGCAGTGAGCGATCCATTTCACTTCATCAAAAATCAGTTGAACTTTATCTTTATATTTTAAAGTTGTTTATTACTATTGTAAGCAGAATACTGCCATAATGCATTCACCAGTGTGTTTTCACAAGCTAGCACCAGGCGGCTTTGGTGGTGGACATATTGATCCAGTGGGTTTGAGCCTTTAGAAAATATTTAAGGTTATTTGAGATACTCAGGCATTGAAGTGATTTGTTATTTAAACTTTCATACATGATTTAAATCTAGCTTGCTCTATTTTTGACCAACATAAAATTCAAAGCCCGCAATCTAATCAAAACATTTTATACGCATTAAACTGATTAGCTATTGTGACAGGTAACCACAAACTATTGACTGCCAGTTCACTGACAGAAATGTTCATCTAAGTGGTGTGTAGTGTTATTTTTAATTACATTGTCAACACAATAACATCTGGGTAAACAAAAATTGTAGAAATGACGTTGGAACAAGAAACACTTATTTTTTTCTCATGGTCTCATCAAAGGACTATCATTTCCCTTGTTGTTCATGTGATAGAGTATACTTGCTACCAGCTATTTCTATTCTTGATCAAAGACAATTCATTTTTATTTGAGAGCAAAGAGTGAGAACAGCATTTTTGTATTATTTTCTATTTCCCTTGACATATCAAAATTCTCCTGTTGCCTGTTACTGCTAAGCCTCCTTTTGCATGGAGCGGTTTATGTCAACAAACATTGACGATTCTAACCAGATGAAAGAGACATTAATGTAATTTTTATCGATTCCTATGACTGCTCAGAGCGGTATTTGTATGATTAATGAGCATCAAGCTTCTTTCATCAACTTGAGGTAACCCACCATCGAACTATTATAGCCATTTCCATGACTTTGCTCCAGTGAGAGCTGTGTTGGTTGTACAAACTGGTTACCCAACTAATAACAACAACAAAAAATAAAAATGGGGGTGACACCCCAAAAACTAACACAAGCTTCTTTTATACAAAGTTTGTGGTAAAAGAATTAATGAGATGGAGTCAAAGTAACACAACTTCTAAGGTCAAACTTTTGAAAACTGCATTAAAGAGAGATCAATGCAGCAGCAGTTTTTGTAGAGATCATACTGCAATTTGGATTTTAAACAAGTATGTTGTATACAGCTTCAGTCTAAGGAGCTCCTCTGTGCTGTTTAAAAGGGCTATGATTGTTTTGCTAACATTAGACAATGCCAAATAGAGAGAGGTAAGAGATGCTAGGCATTTTCGGATAGAGAACCTGTTTTTTGTTGAGTACAAATCTCGTTTTTTGGAACTCTTTGCTCAACGGTGGTTTTACTGTTCAGGGGGTGGTCCACCCTATAACGTTCTTGATCCGATTACGTACAGTTTCAATATAAGAAATATTTTTTTTCAAATAATGAACCCTCGTACGTTAACTACAATGACAAAACGTAGTAAAGAGTAAAATAAATAATAGTTAGTAATAATTATCGAAATGATTATTTACTTTTCGTTCTTTTTTGTTAAATGAATAACTAAAACATTGTTACCTCGTCACGATGCATCTTTTACTATTCACTGCGACACTACACAAAAGAAGAAGGCAACTCAGCATGAAACAAACACTTTTGATTTTGAATGTTCATATCCAGAAACTATGCCAGGAACGAGCGTCAAAATTGCACTAGGAAGCGTTTTCCCGTTCTAATTTTTTGAGGCATAGATGTTCTCAATCCGAGAATGCCTACTATACACTGCAAGCAGTTACACTGAAATAGCATACACTTGCACTTGTCGGTCACGTATAGATTGAAAAAAACTTTTTCAGTGCAGTATGATACTCATCTTTTTCAACCGGCTTCGAATACCGGCAGTTCATTGACCAAAGCAACAACATAAAAATATGTATCATGACATTTTTGAGGTTTGCTAGTCAATTTGTCCTTATGCCTAAATTTTTCTGCTGTAAAATACATGCGAAAAATAAAGCAGATCATTTTAGCCAACCCCCACTGCCGTACTTGACCAATGTTTTTACTAATTGAAAATTTTACATACCTGTGTCTCACCGAAACTCTACCAGCGCTAGTGGCATGATCACAATAGCGCTCAGGTGAGAAAATCTTGTGTGTGTGGTTAGGCCTTTATTAGAGCTATCCCCATTGAACTGACATAGCATTAAAACTGCTGTCTTTGTTAGTTTGTATTGAGAAAGAAAGTGTTCAACTTTTTTTGGTTAGTAAGACAGATGCAGTTTTATTATTCGATCCGATACAGCTGGCTAGCTATCCTTCAACTGTTACTGCTTAGAGTTTTTTTTTGTCGAGAGTTATGAAACTTATTTGAAAAGATCATAAACTACAGTGAAACCTACAAAAGCTGACCACAGAAAAATCCATAAAATGGGTTATTCGATGTCACGGTCAAGGTCCCAACTTTTAGCCAACGAAAAGGGCTTCCCAAAAGTTGATATTTTCATCTCCCGCTTGATAAATAAATTTTCATTTTTCAAGTTTTCATAGCTAGTTTTCAAGCGAGATACATGAAAAGCCTCAGATGAATCATGGTGTTTGCAAACAAAAGTTAGTCTATTGCGTTGAATAGCACAAACTTTGTCAAAAGTCGATGGCAATCTGTCAAAGCTATATAATCAAAGGGTTATGTTGTCTTAAGATTGACAAAAAAATTTTAAATTTATTTCCTACCATGCCAGAGCAACTTCAACTCTGGTGTTTTTGGTCACTGAAATGTCTTTGTGCTTAGAATGTAATAAGGATCCACAGCTATATGTCAACTATCAACCATGGACAATAACAGGTCAATGCTGTAGAAGTGCATTAGTTGGGCTAAATGAATATAATGCATCTGATATCCGTAAATTAGTACTAATTGTTGGTACTTTTTTTTAATGATTGCTACCATTAATTGATAAAATATTACATGAACTGACCATAATTTTAGGAATTAAACACAGCAAACTTACTCATCTATTATTATTTATTATTTTTATGGTTGGCACCAAAACAGTAAATTTTTAAAGTAATAACTATTTTTACTCATTAATAACATTACTATTGTTGTTGTTATTGTTATTGTTATTGTTATTATTATTGTTATTGTTGTCGTTATTGTCATCATTGTTGTCGTCATTGTCATCGTCATTGTCGTTGTTGTCGTCGTTGTCATCGTCGTTGTCGTTGTCGTCGTCGTTGTCGCCGTTGTCGTCGTCGTTGTCGTCGTCGTCGCCGTTGTCGTCGTCATTGTCGTCGTCATTGTCGTCGTCATTGTCGTCGTCATTGTCGTCGTCATTGTCGTCGTCATTGTCGTCGTCATTGTCGTCATCATTGTCGTCGTTATTGTCGTCGTTATTGTCGTAGTTATTGTCGTCGTTATTGTCGTCGTTATTGTCGTCGTCGTTGTCGTCGTCGTTGTCATCGTCGTTGTCGTTGTTGTTGTCGTTGTCATCGTCGTTGTCGTCGTCGTTGTCGTTGTCATCCTCATTGTCGTTGTCATTGTTGTTGTCGTCGTTGTCGTCATCGTTGTTGTCGTCGTTGTCATCGTCGTTGTCGTCGTAGTTGTCGTTGTCATGGTCATTGTCATTGTTGTTGTCGTCGTTGTTGTCGTCGTTGTCATCATCATCGTCATCGTTGTTGTCGTCGTTGTCATTGTCGTCATTGCTGTCACTGTCATTGTTATTGTTATTGTTGTTACTGTCATCGTTATTGTTGTTACTGTTACTGTTACTATTGATATCGAAATCGATATCGTCGTCGTCGCCGTCGTCGTCTTTGTCGTCAGCGTCAGCATCAGCGGCGTTGTTGGCGTCGTCGGCTTTATTATTATTGTTGTTGTTGCTGTCATTGTCGTTATCGTTATTGTTATCATTAATTGT
Organism: Cryptosula pallasiana; assembly: GCA_945261195.1. Taxonomy (NCBI): domain Eukaryota; kingdom Metazoa; phylum Bryozoa; class Gymnolaemata; order Cheilostomatida; family Cryptosulidae; genus Cryptosula; species Cryptosula pallasiana. Next base: position 53,641,454 of record OX183131.1, on the reverse strand, counting down.
ATTATTATTACTGAACCGATGTTACGGTCTCCTAAGGTATATTTAGTCATTTCAATACAATATCTAATTAGATGTGTTTTTTTGCCCTTTTACATCGATTTATGCAGGTTTCTCTGTGAGCATCACTGAACCCATACCAGTACTATATATTGACTTGGTAATACTTTGTCTTTGTTGTACAGCATTTGCATCACACAATCTTAAGCACAATGGGACTGATAATTGATTTCACATACTCTCGGCTGATTTGAGCATTTTACTGCTGAATATTATGTCTAAAGGTACATTGGACATCATTGTTAGCTTTGGTAGTAGCATGCTATTGTCATTTCTTTTAATTACTCAGAAAAACCACCATAGCTAATCAAAGATAATACCCCGACTTTTTGCTGAAAAATCTTTGCGTGAATAATATTTTAGTAATTTATTCACCAAACTACCGCAATTTACCATAAAAATGTTCAACACGCATCTCAACCATTGGTAATCACTCCTTTCAATAACATAACTGTACATAACATTGTGTCACTTGGCTTGTATCGCAATGCTGGTATTCTTTGAAGCTTTGGTTTCTTTTACAGAAGCTCTGAGTTGTATGGGTACAAGCCCCTCCAAGTATCAATTAGTCAAGTTTTTCCAAAACTGTTTGATTTTTTAACTAAGGTGGTATACAGCAAAGTTCAAACGGAGTCTTGTTGAAACTTAACAAAGTCTTTTCTCTCAGCAGAATGCAAATCCAAGGTTGAAGTCTGAATAAGACATGCGTTCATGTATATATAAAGCAGTACTACTCAAGTTATCCTCATGGATAGAATTAAGGGCTTGCCTTTTTTGGGAAAATCCCATTTTCTGTTTACGTCGTTGTGCAGAGGTGAGAGGGAGTTTTCTCTGTCTGTTTGCTAATTACATGATACTGATAGTACTTTCATCACTAAAGCAGGGGCAGCTGCGGAAGTAAATAATTTTGCTGACTGAAACGGTATTTTCAATAGCATTGTTTTTTATGGCAATTTCACGTTTGGCTGCCCACTACTTGTTTTGTAACCATAGCTCTACATCTTTCTTACCATGGTTTTTTTATTATTTTCGTAGAAGCCAGGTATTTGCATGGTGTGTGCTATTTTTAGTTTTGGTGTTACTGCGCTGAAGTGAAGGGGGGGGGGGAGGGAGAAACTTGGGGACTTGGTTGAGTCCAAGTTGTTTTTGGCTATAATGACCCACAGGCAATTATATGCAGTTGCCCGAATCATGTGACCTATATAAAAGTGGATTTGAGGTCCTGCAAAAGGTGCGGAGCCTATTTTTATAAAAGATACGATGGATAATTTTTGTACAGCTTCCTAAAAAATTATCTGAGGAAAATGGCATAGCATTTGAGTTTTGATCGATTAATAAATGAGAAAAATAACTTTTTAAGCTGCAAAATTTTTCAAATTTCAGGTGTCTATAGCCAGCCTAAGGAAATATAATCACATTTAAGTGCCAGCGTTTTATAAAAACTCTTATTTTTGATGAAAACGGTCCCCATTATTTGAAATAATTTGTTGACAAATCTCATAAACAACAAATTCTGCATTGAAATACTGCACCAAAGACCTTGCTTGCTTACTAACATGAAAAAATCTTTCAAAAATAATAGGGCAGCCAAACTCACGTTTTTCATATTGTTCATGCTCACAATGGCAAGTAGATTCATTAAATGTAGATAATTTTCGGTGTTAGCTAAATTTGGTTACTGGGTGTGTTAAGTTGGCTCTTTAGCACAAATATTTGTAAAATAGTGCAGTATATCACAGATATTTGTAAGGTTAAACAATGCGTTTTTTTTCATATTAAGTCAACAAGTTTTCAATGGTAAGTTATATGCCTGCCAGTAATTTTCAGGACCTCAATTCCTTGGTAAACCACTTTCGCTCGCGCAACTGTGTTATGACCAGTTTTTCAACCACACATAAAAACACAACTCCAATCAAGCTCCAAATTATTGAATTTTTTCTCAACTGGACCGTTTTTTATTACAGGCTATTGAAAAAATGATCGGAGAGTCTGGAGGCATGTCTAAAAAACAGATAAAAGAAGCATTCACTGAAATGGATCAAAATGAAGATGGCAAACTGTCTTTTGAAGAGTTTGTCGATGGAGCTAAAAACTATCCGTTAATAGTCCACATGCTACATGCCTCAGTGGCTACTACATAAAACTATACACAAATGTATCTGCATGACAGCGCAGCCCTAATATCTTTGTACCCCGATCCTTAGCATAGAAACTTCTATTTAGATTTATATTCAAGTTTCATGTAATTTGGGTCTTGTTTTTATATTTTTGCGGTAAAAGTATGGCGATTTATTGTGGTAAGCAGTAGATGGTACTTTATGTGCGCTTCCAGAGACAACTGTAAATAAACTGACAGCTCCGGATGAAAAACCTTGATAAATTGATCAAAATTTTGCAATAAGACACTCAATAATACATTTTTTTCACCTTCAGTTTAGTGGCTGTCATCACTTCTCACACATCTTCTGATGGACGAAACAAGCAGATGAGAAACAAATTTTTGTTGGTAATAAAAACACACACATTAAGCTGAAAAGAAAACCCTAAAATAAGTGTTGAGAGACATTTCATACTTGCAATGATGCTTCCAATGATGTCATCAGTGGTTTAGAAATCTCACACCAATTTCATCACCTACACAAAGCCTCAAACTGATATACAGGAGAGGATAACAAATGTGGAGTTTTCTGCTTCCTTCAGCATAGACAACTCCTAATTACTGTTTTAGTTAGATTATGAACAGGTACAAAATGTGAAACAATAAAAAAGTTACTTCTTTGGTTAACCCAAATAGTAAGCACACATGTTATAAAACAATTTGAAAGGATGATATTCTTATGTTGCTGTTGAAGTTCAAGCTGCCTGCATGGCATTAAGATTGCTAACCCCATTTGAGCAAGATGCACATTCTGCAAGCGACGTGTGGCATGCAGCATTTTAACTACAAAATGGTGAAAACTAATTAAAATAGAAAAATGACTTGGACCGTAATTTTTAATGCACCTCACTTTTTATAGTAACCATTGCTTGATGTAAAGGAGCGGCCACACGGAGTAATTTTCCCACGAATCGTGGGAATTTCCACGATTTAATTCGAACGAATGTGGAATTCTCACGAAATAGTGCATCGTGGTTTGTTAACGATGCACGATTCGTGTAAAGTGAAAATTTGCACGATGGTTAATTTGATTGGCTGACTGAGATTGGACTGAGGGAAGAGCAGTCAGTCAGATTTGTTCGTGCCTCCACTCGTTGGCCTCTGCTAAGGCATGATGGATGATAATTGTTACTAATAAATAACGATTATTAATAATTTATTTTAATATTTAATTATTATTAATTAATTATTATTAATTAATTATTATTAATTAATTCGTATTAATTAATTATTATTAATTGATTATTATTCATTAATTATAATCATTTTTATAATAATAACTAATAATAATAATAACAATGATTATTCGAATGAATGTTTAATTATTATCCTTGAAGTAATTCTTTATTGTTATCACGTGCATTATTATTCTTGTTTATTATTATTATTTACTACACAGGAAACTGCTTAATAATCACAAAGCTACGATCGGTAAAAATTACCTTGTTCTAATTGGCTGGCTATAATTTACACGCGCAAAATCATTCGTACGATATTGGAAGAAGACAACCCCGTGTGGCAGGTAATTATTCGTACCAATTTTTATTTGCACGAATTCTTGGAAATTTGCATGATCGTGTGGCCCCAGCTTAACTCTTGGCTGTTTAAATGCCAAAAAAACTGATACAAATAAAAGCTGCATATGTAAGTTTTTATACTCAAATGTAACGTCTGATTGAATTTCAGTCAAACATGACAGGTAGAAGGAGAAAGTGGACCATTGAGAATGCACAATAGCTGGTTAAAAATTAATATGTCTGCAAAATTTGCAGAAAACCAACCAAGGTAAAGCTTGTTCTACCCGATTCAAGTTTTGTGTACGCAGTGACAAAAGACTTTTCATGCTATCAAGCTAAAGTTTCTACTTTTGTCAAAATCGCAAATTATTTTAATATCAACTTCTCTGATCGGTCTCAAATTTGCAGATCATTTCTTTGTCTCTTCGTAACAAGTATCTTTACTAGTTACGTTGTGAAAAATTCTAAGCCACCTTTGATTTCACAGTGGTCACTGAGTCATTTGTCATTTGGCCGAGCCTCAGCTGAATCGTGATGTTTTGCTGTATTGGCAGCTTCTTTGATTTACAACTTTCACCTTAATTGTTTATCGCCAGACGAATGCTTTGTTGCACTTGCAGATAAAGGAACTTTTCAACAAGAAATTATTTCCTCTGACTCAATTAAAAATTGAATTGTTCGTATCATAAAGTTGAAACTGAATTTACATGTTTGACAAAGATCTCTTCTATAGCCAGGTATACATTTGTATTACACCCTATTTTTTTAAGTGAAGAACTCTTTTTCTACATTTTACAATGACTGACATGCACATTTGCATTCACATGACAATTTTTAAAATGATAAGCTGATTACACAGTTGTAAACAAGAGAATTTTCAATACATGTATCAAGTTTAAGAAGGGGAATCAAGAACAATAGCCAAGACAGCAAGAGAGCGATCTCTAAATGTCTTGGAAAAAGATACAGCTTTGTGGAAAAGTACCTTTAGAAATAATATTTGGCAACATTTTCATTAACACAGCTGCCGTCATTATTCTTAAACAAGTAATTAAAACAGTTTTAGGGCTATCTGTTGATCCTATGATTTTACAACAAATTTTATAAAGATTCAAATATAAATAGTTATTAGTTATTATTAGAGGATGCTGAATAATACACTTTTAGGTTTGTAGTTATAACTTGACCAATCAAAAAATCAAATGGTTTCAAAATGTTCTAAACCAATAATACATCATAAAAAAGTATTACCTTGGCCAGTTTTCAGATTCGCAAAAAATCTTTACTTCATATCAGAAAACTTGTTTCTGCCAGAGAAAATTACTATTGCAATTTTCTTGATGTGAAAAAAAGTTTAGACTGTCAACGAACCTTTGGTTAAAGATGAAAAAAAAACTTTAGCTCAGCATGATGTCACAGTTTAACAAATGGAACCATAAATCTTCTGAAATTTGAGCGATCATAAAAAAACATATTTTTGTCCATAAGAAGATGAGGGAACAACTTCCATCAGCATTATCTCATCCTTGGAGAAGTAAGAGTTTTATGGATGTCGCTACGATCGCTACGATGAGCATTGCAATGACTCACTAATGGTTATTTAAAGTTTCAATTTGTTGCCATGTCACCAATAATAATTTTTCGTATCTTTAGGTGGTCCTCAAGGCACTTCCGGGTAGTTTTATCTGCATTGGCAACATACAAGCTCGCAGAAACGACTTCCTAGCATTTTCAGACCAATTCTGTTTGATATCTGATCTTCCTGATCAGCTTCCTTGCCGCCAGGTCTGTACTGCTGTGTAATCTAAGCTACATAGAACTTGTATGATGTTTTTTGTGAACTTTAGCTTTTTCCTTCAAATTTATATTTTAATGTTGTACAAATGCTATTTAATATTAATTGAGAGTCAATGTAACAGCTTATGTTTTTTATCACGGTTGTTGTTTCTTACAGAAAATAAAGTCGTCTGGTTTATTTTTGAACCAGAAAAGGATAACTGTACCCTTGAATAGGTAACATCAAAGTCTCCAATGTGAAAAGTGATTATTGAAAGGCTTCTCAAAACGTTACAAAGTGTGCTGCTAAAATAATAACAATATTTGTTCCTAGTGAAGTTGGGTTTGCCGAATCTGCTGGCTTGTTTCCAACCATTCTCTTCTACGACACCTACCACCTTCAACTTACTATCAACTACACTCCTCAACAATGTCAATTCTAGTTAGTGCTTCTAACAACAGATGCAAAGTTGGTTAAACTTTAGTGTTTCACAAATTTAAAAATAAATTGTATATAGTTGTGCTATCAAGTCTTGTCCTCAACTAACTACTCAGAAAAACGTTGCACTAAACATATCAGTAAGAAGAGGTTAAATGGCTGTTTTTCATTGGTCCAGCTATTTTTCAGGGTTTTTTATTGGTTCATTCACTTGATTGGTGCATCGATATTTTCGTAGTTCTTCTCAATCATTCAGGAGTGTGCAACTTTAGAGTGGGATCAGCCTACAATTTAAAGGGAGTTAGGGGTTGTCTACTTTCTGGTAAAAATTTCAAACAGTTTGCGGATGAGGTGAAGCTTTAGGTAATAGACTCAGAGGGTGTGGAGGATTGAGGGTGGTGAAAGGGGCTGGTGATGGGATGCAAGAGGGCACTAGGATGTACTGTTTGTTGCAGTTATCTCATTTACCGGGGCAGGACGGGGCGGAAAGCGAAAAACGCCTAGTGGATAGGCACTGATGAAAGAATGGTGTCTGCATCAAGCAGTTTAGTATGGGTCCAGGAGTGGTTACAGGTTATCCAAAAGACTGCAAAAAACTTTTGAGCAATTCATTCACAATACATGCATGTTGTAAATTGACTACGAAAATATATAAGCAGTATTATAGAACTATTCCTATTACAGTGGATATTCGGGGTGTAAAACCACCAGCTGAGTGTCTGTGGTCAAACGAACTCCTAGTTCGCCGGCACAGGGAAGTCGGTAGGAAATCCGGTGGTATGCTGCCACTAGTTGCCTTAACCTAGAGATAACAACAGGTTGGTATGCACCGAGTCAGTAGTGAAGGAGTATACTCGACTCCACAACTAGTAAAAAGCCCTCGGCTCAGACGTATAACTCAATGCCGTAGAGTAATAGGCCTTTATTCTTCCATAAGAATACGAGTAAGTACAAATCCCAATACAAACTAATCATCATGGTAAAAAGTTCTGCCTTTTATACTCAGATCACAGGAGGTGATTAATGGTAATAGCTAATAAAACAAGAGCAATGCATAATGCAACAAATGGACAGGCAGATGTAAACAGAGGCAAATAAGGTGTGGTATATAGGGTTAAATAAGTGTGGTGCCTAGAAGTGGTAGGCGAAGCCATAAGCCGACTTGCCAATCCAAGCATCTCTACTTCCTGCTGTCGGTACATAGTCGTCCTACGCTCAGTTCCCCGGCTTTCTCCAGATTTAAGGGTAGATATCTTTTGGATATGATACGCTCCGCTCCTCTCAGGCTACTTTTGTGATTCCAGTTTAGGATGATTCATGTCCCGCCGACACGGTATGGCTCATACAGGGTCGGTACTGACTCATAAACAGGGTCGTAACCTTCTGACGCAGGTTCAGTCAATTTGGTAATGATTATTGTAGTCATTCTGGCCATCCAGTGGCTATGTTAGTGATGCCAGAATGATTGTAAAGCGTTCGCTCAGACGTGAGTGTCATAAAAACCTACTACACTGGTTCTTAACAAATCAAGCATTGTCACCACAATTGAAATTCATCATGAATAGCCCAAATTGGCTCAAATAAACTCACACAGTCTCTTCCATAGTTGTCGCCACAATTTTCGTTTCTGTCATTTGCATTTGCATTGCCATCATTGCCACCGGAAATGCTTTTTTATTGTTGTCGTCATGGTTGTTGTGATTTGTTTTGGCTCAAATTTATTTTTCAATTTGAAACTTATAGACATTTTTCATTTTTTTTCTATCCTAAAGATTCATTGTTAGAAAAGTATAAAATATTACTCCGTATAAACCAGTTGTTGTTTTCTTTTTATGATCTCCATCAAACTGTGATTGTAGGTGGGAAAACTTGTTTCAACAAATATTTCACACATTTTCATGTTTTACAAGTATTACCAAAAGTTGTTTGTTTTTTTCATTTTAATACTGCTAATCTCCTGTTATAAACTTGTTATTTCTTACTAGGTCTCAAACTTTGTCATATCTTCAGTGATGCGGTGGAAAGTACCAACAGACAAAATGATAATTTTCAAACGCAGAGTTTGCCGCCCTAAATTTTCTTTTCATTCCTCATGCGTTTGTTCTTTAAGCTATTTTTGTGATGCACTACAGAGGGTATAAACTAAAATTAAACCAAACTATTACTAAAAGAGTATACTTTTGTTGATCATTGAAACTCGCAAAAGTCAGCTACGCTTATCTGCACTATGCGATAAATACAGACGAATACAATAGATTGTCACGCCAAGCCGGTGGTTAGATAAGTTCTTGTACAGTGTAGATGTACTGATGTGCATTGTTAGCTGTTGTGTGTGCTCAGCCAGCAAATCAAACTTACAAACTGCAGAAAATGCAATTTTTTTCCTTTAACTTCCCAGCACTGAGATAATAATTCCATCAACTATGAGATCAATTACATTGTAATTAGCTGAGTTCGGAAGAATAGAAATACTTTAAAGCGCATTTGTTGCTTCTCAACAACAGTTATCGGTTTATTTATTTGTTCGAAGTTCTTTAGAATTGTATCATATTTATTACCCATTAATCATTTATTGTTGCCACCATTATTATGAATTAATATTATTATCTATGCTAACTACTATTATTTTGTATTCAAGTTTATTGTGACCTTTTAGTGTGATGGCATACTGTTGATTTTAGTGTAGTCATTGCTAACAGAGTTACACAGTAAATACAGTAAAACAATATTGAATTTTTATTAAACCATTCAGCCTTGGGAGGCCAAGCTTACTTACTTTCATTTTCTGTCATTTTAATTCGATATATCAGACGTTTATAATGAGTTTGGATTATGCCACTACTAGTGTATGAACCCTGTTTTTCTGCAGGATTCATAGTGTAGCAGTGAAGTTTCATAGTAAACTAACTGGTAATCATTTTTGAATTTCGATTGTTAGTTAGGAATTATCATCACCACAACCATTCTCCAAATGAAAAGAGTTTTAGAGCTTGCATAGTAAACTAACTGGAGATTATTTTTGACTACTTACTGATCATTAATTAGCAGTTTCTTTCCCGCAACTAGAGCTTGAAAAAAGAGTCCAAGAGTTTTCTAAGACTCTACACTATCGACAAAGCCAAACTAATGATATGACAAATGTGATGAAAATGAATATCGTTGTCAGTTCATTGTGGAAGATATTACGAATCGTATTATTCCAATGTATTACAAAGAATATATATTTTATGTAGGGTCTCAATTACCAACTACCAATTGAGGTGTTCACTCTTGATCTACGGCAAGAAACCTCTGGTTGCAATTATCTCACCTCCACTATTTGTCTTTATTAAGATTCACCAACAAATGACAGTTATTGATGCTTTTCTCTTTATGTGATAAAGCTCACCGATAAATTTATATATGTATATATATATATATATATATATATATATATATATATATATATATATATATATATATATATATATATATATATATATATATATATATATATATATATATATATATATATATATATGTATATATATATATATATATGTATATACATATATATATATACATATATATATATACATATATATATATACATATATATATATACATATATATATATATATATATATATATATATATATATATATATATATATATATATATATATATATATATATATATATATATATATATATATATATATATATATATATATATATATATATATATATATATATATATATATATATATGTATATATGTATATATGTATATATGTATATATGTATATATATATATATATATATATATATATATATATATATATATATATATATATATATATATATATATATATATATATATATATATATATGTATATATATATATGTATATATATATATGTATATACATATATATATATATACATATATACATATATATATATATACATATATATATATATATATATATATATATATATATATATATATATATATATATATATATATATATATATATATATATATATATATATATATATATATATATATATATATATATATATTTTGATCATGCATACAAACTATTAATAAATCACATAAACCAAACCTATAAACATAACCTATAAATCTTCTCTCAGTTAGCAAATCTGTTGAAAGGGCTCTAACATTCAATTTGGCTCAGTGTCAAATCTTCAATCTGCCAGCTAAACCCCCTTGTCACAACAGTGCTTGCAACTTCTTGGCTACTTAGTTGAACCACTATCTTTCATTTGAACTGTTATCTACATCTACCATGGGATCTGACAGCTCAAAGTTCAAACCAAAAGCACTCGAGGAATTAAAAGCGCAAACTTTTCTTGAAGAAGATGAAATCATCGATTGGTACAAACAGTTTTTGATAGATCATCCATCTGGTGTTTTAGAGATTGATGATTTTGAAAAAACTTACTCTGAGGATTTTCCTAATGGAAATGTATCCTTGTTTGCTCAGGACGTGTTTTGTACATTTGACGGCAATCAGGATGGGACCATTGACTTCAAAGAATTTGTGCGCACGTTAAGTATCACTAGAATAGGCACGGTTAAGCAAAAGCTACGGTGGGCATTCAACTTGAATGATATCAACCGAGATGGATTTATCACCAAGAAGGAAATGTACAGCATTTTAAAGGTTGGTTTCGCAGACTAGTTATGCTTTTTGCATTCCAAAGCGATAGTGAGGCACAGCCTACAATGTATGCAATTATTTGTATCGCACAGTGATAAAAGGCTTTTGATGCGCACCACATTTAAGTTTCATCATCAATGGCTGTACTCATTTTCTAGTTAGCCAGTCTTTTGTCAGCCTGTTTTCACATTGCATCAGTGCTGGCTTAGCATTGGCTACTCAAAGCGAATAAAAATTGGCACTTACATTGTGCTGAAAATGTTTCCACCAAAAAATTCACTTTGTGTCGATAATCTGAGACAATAAATTTCTGGCTATCTTATTTTCATAGGTGGATCAGCTAACATGCATAAAAATAAAATACAAAAATAAATTGAACAAATTTAGCGAGTAGATATACAGCGCCTAAAAATTAACAAATATCAGTCATGCTTAATTTCTGCACATGCTGTTTAAAATATGAAAAAAAGTTACAAAAAAAACAAAAACTCAGTTGGATTTTTTTTCAAGTTTTTCCACAACTTGTTAACTATCACTTTGGGAGTTTCTATGCAGTTAGCATATCTTACCACTTGCAGGTGGCAACTACGTTACTTCAAGTTAATAGAAAGTAGCTCTGTGATAACAATTCATGAAGTGTCATCAGTGTTGCTTTTTACAACACTATGAAAAGTGAGCGTCATAGAAAAAGAAAAGAAACAAACAATAATGTTGGGCTATATGTGGTCATTGAAATTCATTGCTTGGCAGTTTTATTTTTTGATTTTTAAAAGCGTTTATCAAAATTAGACGAATAAAAAAATTTGGTTGTGCTAATAAATTATCATTTATGTTGTTTTTAAAATTTTTCGCTGGTTTTGTTTCACAGAACGAGAACATTTTTCTATTTCTTGACCAACAATAGCTAACGAAGTGAAACAATTTCACTTGATTTCAATGTATTCAACTTCAATTTGTGATAATTGAGCAGCGTTTGCCGTTTTCTTGTCTTCGTTTTTATCACTCAGATTATAAAAGAAATTTTCTCAGCAGAAAACTTTCACTGTCAGAAATTTTTAAAACTTTTTCGTTATAACCAACAGAAATTGCTCCACACTTATTTCATGTGTAATAGCAGAGTAAATGCTAAAATAAACAAATTTGATATAGAAAATTTATATTGCTACGCGTACTTTCTTTTTGTATCCGAATAGTAGTAACTATCAATCACAACAAAATTTTTATTGTGTAGTGGACCAGTACCTGGAAGTGAATGGTTTCATCAGCCAACTACTTGATGCTGGAAAAAAACAACTACCATCCAAAAATTCTTCACATTCATTGCTAATTACCGATTATTTTGCATTTCCTGTCAAAACAGACTGCGTGTGTTCCCAGAGGAGTTTGCCCACAAGCTTTTGCAGAATGCTAAGCAGAACTTTTCTAATTTAACACAGCCTTTCAACTGTTTAAAACGTTTTTTAAACAATTTTCACGTCATGGCTTTGCTTTAATTTTTCATATTTGTTTGTTTTTTTCTTCTATTTCACAAGTATTATTCGAAAAAACACAAGTAACTTTTCAGCAACGGTATCTATTAGGTGATGACTGGGTCCAGTTGCACCGTAGCGAAAGCGCAGACTAAACATTTTCAACACTATTTGTCTAAGATATAACCCCCTTCTAGCTATTATGCATGCCAACATGAACAAATCATCTGCCGTTGAGTTTCTGTACAGCTCTTTTTTATTTTCTATTCAACACTAATCGTTTGAATTCGGTCACATTTTCTTCAGTGCATCTACAATTCACTAGGCGTTTTCGGTGTGTCAGCGCATTGAATTGAGAAATTTTGATTAACGCATTTATCCCTCGAACGATAACTTATAGGAGTAGGCGATAGCGTGCATTTTACAAAATTTTGCAGAAGTTGTTTTCTATCTTTTTACGCCGCTAATTATAAGTATAGCCAACAATCATAAGTTTGTTAGCCTAAAATCTTGGGTTAAAAAGTAGCTATTCATTGCGAGATTTGTCACCCTGACAACAACTGCATCATCTGCTATTTATAAACAGTGTTTTTAAAACTCAGCAAACCACCAAGGACAAATTGTATTGTTATTGATAATAATGGTGATAAGAATAATAGTGACAATGATCATATAATGAAAGTAACAAGCAAAAACATGAATTATTAGTTAATAATAATAATGGTGTGCTGATTTACTGTTATAACGTAATATATTTTATCAGATGAAGATAATAATATGATACAATGAATGAAAGTTATAACATTATTATTGACAATATTGATAGCATTAATAATAATGACAATATTAAAATTAATAATCTATGATATTAATAATAAGTAATAATTAATCCATTAGAAACAAAAAAAAATTATAATTTTTGGTAGCATGTCGTTGTTATAATGCCGCAAAATGTTACGGTGCGGTAATTAGTGAAAAAACGGCTCCTTTGGAAAACCAACGCGTTGAATTTTATAGGAGTTTGCTGGCCAGCGCTGACAATCGCATAAATGAGCGTTGATGCTCGTTGAAAAAAACTGGATACAAAGGGGCTGATAATCCCTCGACAAAAAATTGCCATTGAGGATTAAATGTAAACATTGAGCACACCAAAAACGCCTATTAACTTTGACAATACAGCGATGTCAAAAACCATTGAGTGACGTTTCTTGCAAATTATATGTAGCCACAGTGACCATAAGTGAGCTATAATTGCTGGAGCAATTATTTTGAGTGCAATGCACCAGCAGTAACTGAACTTGTCTGGCCTTTTAAGTCATTGCTAATGATTACAAAATAAGCTAATGAGACAGTCTTTTGATTTGTTGAGTGTAACTGCCCTCCTAGGGATCTAGCGTTGAGCAACATACTAGAGTTGCATTCTATCTAGTCTCTCTGCGCACTTCGTTGACGCAGTGAAGTTAAAGTTTTGCTATGGGAAGAGTCAGAATATTTGTAGGCGTGCAAACGATTATATAATACATCACAAAAAATACAAAGCATACAATATAACAACGGTTTAGGCAAAGCAGAATCACTAATTTACTGAAAAATGTCAATATTACCAGCTAACACCAGCTAAACCAGCTAACACTTGCCCGGTTGACAACGTTTATTTCAAAACAATTCATTGTAGATTAATTATAACATTTATCTTTATTGTTTTAAGCAAAATAGCTCGGTTTTTCATTACTGTGATCAATCTATTTCCAATATATCAATATTGTACATGGAAATCATAATAATTAATAATAATAAACAACACATATAATAATTAATAATATTTAACAATAAGATTATAATAAACGATGCCGAAAATGAACTGCTTTGAAACAAAAGTCACCCACGATGGTATATATTACTTTTTATGTGGTGGATCAGCAGTGTTCGCGACCTACGAGTATGCAAATAAATATTTTTTCGCTTGTGGGGATGGTACTTTTTGATCCATTAAAGATTTTGCTACTGACAATTTCGCATTAAATAAGTTGCGAAAAAAACTTACTTATTAAACTCATTGTACGGATCGATCCAGGTCGCAAATATACTTAATGTGGCCAAACATAAGTTTTTATGTCTCCCCAGTTTTTTTAATAAGCAGCTTAAGGACACATTTCCATTTCTTTTACTCCAAATACTATCAAGACTGAAGGTGGTTCGATATTTTTGCAGTCATGCAGGATCGTAATTCAGCTTTCTCTAATTTTGGCCCAATTAAAACATAAATTTAACAGTCAGATCGGAGTATGTCATAAAATACAGACAGATGAGCTATTTTGGCAGCTAACCACAAAATATTAGCTGCCAGACTTCTGAAAGAGAATGTTACTTAAGTGGTATTAGTGATACATATGACTACATAGTTTACCCAACCCCAAGCAAGTGGGAAAGTGAAGTTTGTTTTCAAACAATTCAATCAAATGGCTATCATATCATTTGCTGTTCATCTGGTAGAGTAAACTGGCAATCAAAAGCAAGTAATTTTTAATCGCAGATAATGGTAATAAATAACAATTTTTTTTCTTTTGTTTTGTTCCAATTTTTTTTGACATATCAAAATTCTCCAGTTTCCAATTACTGTGAACTCATCTTTGCATAGAATGGTTCAGGCAGAAAACAGATTGACACTCAACTTAACAGGTGACAGAGGAGTCAATCTTATCATAATTAATTTCTATTACCGCTTAGTCGGGTATTAGTATGATTGATGCTCATTAAGTTTCTTTCATCAAATTGAAGTAACTCACCAGGAAACTAGCTGAGCCATTTGTATAACTTTACACCAGCTTGAATGATTACAGTGAAAACCACGATGGATGGTTAAACAGGTTATGTAACAGCAGAACTGACAATAGAATTGATTTGATGCTGGATCCACACAAAATCCTACACGCTTCCTCCAAACAGAGTTTGTGGTAAAAAAATAATGAGGTAGAGTCAAGGTAACACAACCTCTAAGATTAAACTTTTGAAAACTGCTGCAAAGAGATATCAATGCAGCTACAGTCCTTTGTGAAGATCATACCCCATTTTGGAGTTCAAACAAGTATGTGGTTACACGTTCAGTCTAAGGAGCTCATTTGTGCTGCTTAAAAGAGCTCTGATTGTTTTGCCTACATTGGGTAATGCTGAATAGAGAGAAGTGAGAGATGTTATAGAATGCCAGAAGTTACACTGAATTAATGTACACTTGCACTTGTTGGCTACATATATACTGAGTTTCTGTATCACATTTAAAATAATGCCAAGTTGCTTTTTTATTGTTATTTGTTAGTGGAAGACTGCACATATTTTCAGTACTAAGAAGTTTATTGGCCCTTATTACTTCAGGTAAGAAGACTTAGCAACTTTTTACTTGATTACGCATGCTTGGTCTCATGGACTCTAGTGACATTAGCTTTACCACGTGTGGTTAATCTTTGGCTCTTGACTTGTCTTCAAAGAAGTTGCTAAATCTTAGGGACAAATCTTTACAAGAAAATTTAGAGCTACGCTTATTGTTAAAGTTCTCATGACATGGAAACACTAATGGATTAAAGCAAATACTGTTCAATGGAGCAACCAACTCGTCTCTCCAATCGGCTTCAATTAGGAGAAGTTCAACGCCTGGAACAACCTGGAAATATTTATAAATATATGTTTGTTGTTTTGCTGTTTAATTGCCAAAGTTTGCTATTTAATCGGTTATTTTGACTATGATTATTTTCAGTAAAATACATGCAAAAAACATCACTTTTCAAATATAAATTGAGTTGAAGCTGCCACAGGTTTGAATTTGACAGCTTTGAATAATTTTAAAGAGTGGCAAAATTTCTTATAATTTTCAGGAATCTGAAACGCACATTATTCTAGATTGGAGAATTGTTGCCAATTTTTTATTAAGGCATGTCTGCCAAAGACGTTAGTTTACATAAAAAGTATTTCAGATATCGTTGAATCTCTTTGGAATATGTCATCATTGACAGCCTGTGTACTAAATTCCAGACACGTTGTCTCGGGCATGATACATTGCAAGAAGCAGAGGCTCTCAGTCAATAGTTATTTTCAGCCAATGAAGTCAGCTACCTGAGTTGATGCTGCTCCGTGCATCTCTACTCTTATTAGTACTATTCCCATTAAACTTATATAGCATCAAAACCGCCAAAACCTTACCTTTTAAAAATGAAACAAAATGGGAAATTGAGGGAGAGGGGAGGGGGGGAAGAACTGCTGAGTTCAAGTTAGTTATTGGTAGAATGACCAGGTTTTTCACCCCACATGAAATGACAACTGCAGTCAAGTTTGAAGTTGTTGAAACTTTTCTCAACTGGACTTTTCTATTACAGGCCATTGAAAAGATGGCAGGAACATCTGGAGGCGTGTCTAAAAAGCAGATGAAAGACGCATTCACTGAAATGGATCAAAACGAAGATGGCAAACTGTCTTTTGAAGAGTTTGTCAATGGGGCTCAGAGCTATCCGCCGATAGTCAACATGCTGCAAGCGTCAGCAGCTACTACATAAGACTGTACACAAACGTATCCGCATGACAGCGCAGCCCTAATATCTTTGTACCATAACCCTAACATAAATATTTCTCTTTTTATTGATAGTAAAGTTTCAAGATATTTGTGTTTTTTTTTTATTAGTCATTTACACAAAATACATGTGGTTCACTGCTGTTAGCACTGGGCGATACCTCTGGTAACTAGGAAGCAAATGGTAGCTTCTGATGGCAAACCTTACGGAATAATCAAGAAATCTACAATGAAACGCCCAATTGTATATCTCTTTCATTTTCAATTTAGTGACTGTCACGACTTCTCTCCCACGTTTCCCATGTGATGAATGAAATATAGGAAAATGAGAAACTTGAGTTTTTGTTGGCAATAAAAAATGTACATAAAATTGGCGAAAAATTATGACCAGTGTTCGAAATGAGGGTATACGCGGGTATACGACGTATACTCACAGAAAACTAGTGGCTATACGCTTGATATACCGTATACCCCACGTATTTTTGGAAAAACCAACGCATAATACGTGTTTTCTTACAGTTGAAAATTACTTTTCACGGCCTCGACATATTCAACTGTAGCTTAGATCCAGTATTTTGGCAGACAATTTTATTATCATTACTATAAGAGCGCAGGTGCTACTTTTGATTAGATGATGACATTTGTAGACCCTAGTCTATGGCAATACCCGCTCGCTTTTCAATGCTCACCTAGCTCATTTTTTCTTGATTGTGATTAAAACTAATTAAAATGAAAAGAAGAACGTTAGACCATTTCTTCTCCAGTAAGTTAAACCATTTTGCCTTTGCTTTTTTCTTATCATTCATGATGATCATGATGTTGTTTTTTCTCTCGCTCTTCAGTTGTTACTGTAACTTTATGATTAGTAGTATAAATATATATATATATATATATATCATAATTAATTATTAAATAAATAATAATAATAAATAAATGTTATTATTATTATTATTTATAAATAATATATATTTAATATTATTATTATTATAATAATGATTATTATTATTTTTTATTAATAATTAGTAATAATAAATGATAATAATATTTATTAAATATATTATTATATTTATTGTGATTATTTAATATTTATTATTGATAATTATAATAATATATATATTATTATTATCAGCTATTATTATTATTAGTGTTGTTTGCCAGTTGTTATTAATCACTACTACTGCTGCCACTACTAATACAATTTACTTCTAAAAAATAACATGATTTTAATAATCATAATTATTATTATGATTATTATTATTAATTATTATGATAATAATTAATAATAATAATCATTGTTGTTTATTATTACGTTTATTTATTTATTAGTATTATTATTATTACGATTATTTTTATTTCGTTTTATAATAATGATAATTATATTAATAGATTTATAAATAATCTTAAAACAATAATAATAATGAGAATGATGAATGGACTGAGTCGAGTTATAACAATATAATAATAATAATCATCATCATGGCAATAATAATAATTAATATCATTATGATAGTAGTTTATTATGATCGTAATTATTAATATAATTAATTAATATAAATTTATCTACAACCTTAGACTACTTGGTTTATTTATTATTTGTTATGTTGTGGTGTATTATTATGACTTTTTTCATGATAATGATAGTTTGTTTATTTGTTTGATAGCATATGTTTTATTAAATTTCATTTATTTTTTACTCATTTTATGATTGATAATTAATAAAAATAAGGGAAGTGTATCACTAGCTATCCACCAGCACATCACCATCTTCATTACTACTACTATTGTGTTTCAATGATGATATATGTATGATAATATTTTTATATATATAGATAAATAATAATAGAAATATTATTGGTACTGGTATAGCTTATTGCACCGTTATTGAATAATAGTACTAGCTCATGTACTGTATCCCCTTTACCCACTTCTTCAAGCGAGACCCACTGTAAGTAATTTATTTTATAAGCATTTGTGTTGATAAGTTTCTCTCATCGATGAAGATGTAGCAATCTTGTGATATACTGCTTTGCTGTTTTACTACAATGGCCATTTGCTTTACAGGAGAAGAGTCTATCCAAGCTAAGTATTTTACTTACTTTTTGATGATGGTTTCTAATTGCTTGCTAACCTATTAGTTGGCACTAGTTTTAGTGTTTCTGTGTGTGTCTTCTTCTACCTCTAACCAACTTTCATATGTTACATGCTAACCATGTTCCTTCATCTAATGCTCATAATTTTACAATCTGCATGAACTGTTGGTTAATGGATGCTCTTTCTATGAAGCCTCAATGGTGTTGTTGATATGTATTCGACGCATATAAATTAAATTGTATATCATAAATTCACACAACAGTTTGTTGTCACATTTTTTCTACATGTATGTTTGAAGCTGAATTGCCCGATGTATGGAGTCAGAAAGACGTCGAAGATAAAAAGAAAACCTACCCCTGGCTCATAGCAAAATCTGGAAAGATTGGTTGCAAAATCTTCGAAGAGAATCCTCCCCCTGTGATTGATAGAATTACTGGAAGTAATGTTAGTGAACAGTGGACTAACATTAATGTTGGCTGTGGTGATGGAAACACCGATCGTCCCCAAAGTTTAAGGTTGACCATTCTCCGGAACAAAATCAGGAAACATTTAAATTCAGCAAGTCATCAACGTGCTCAAACGGTCAATGATCACAAGCAGTCTGGTTCAGAGACCCAGTTGCTGCTAGCAAAGGGCTTTGAGAAGTACCAAAGTGAGACTGAGAAGATTTTCCGTATGGTGTACAATATCGTAAAATTAGATAGGCCATTCAGCGATTTACCATCTTGGGTAACTTGCTCTTCTTTAAATGGTGTGTCTCTGGGAAGAATTTTACATTCTGACAAATCTTACAAAAAAATAGCTTGTTCCATTGCATGTGACATGAGAGCAGCTTTGTGTCATGAAATAGTAGATTCTCAGGCTAAACTATCGATAATGGTGGATGAAAGCACCACTGTTAGCAGGAAATCATGTCTTGTTGTTAACATCCGAGCAATGGTCAAAGAAAAAACCAATAGCTTTTTTCTAGATTTTGATTGAATTGAAATCAGGTGATGCCCAGACAATAACTGATGCGCTGCTGACTACACTAAATGATCACGGTTTCACACTGCAGTTTCTGAAAAATAACCTTGTTTGTTTTGCGTCGGACGGTGCTTCGGTTATGACTGGCTGCAATTCTGGTGTTGGTGTAATGTTACAAAAACTCTTTCCTTCGATACTGCTGTGGCATTGTTGCAACCATCGACTAGAATTAGCAGTAGGGGATACAATAGCTGAGGTACAGGGCTTCAACGGATTTCAATATTTTCTTGACGCAATTCACTTATTATACAGCAAATCATCCAAAAATGATTTAGAGCTTAAAAAGTGTGCTGAAGATTTGGATACAATTGTTCTCCGAATAGGTCGTGTTTTGGATATTCGTTGGGCTGCTAGTTCATTGAAAACCGTAATGGCAGTTTGGAAATCTTATCCCTCATTAGCTGCTCATTTCAACTCAAAAACAGGTAGTAAACTCAAGGGCTTGCATAGCACTCTAACTTCCTGCTCATTTGTGTTCAATCTTGCTGTAATGGTTGATGCTTTGAGTGAAATTAGTCAACTTTCTTTGAATCTGCAAAAGCGTGACGTTACCTTGAGCATTGCTCACAGGCTCATTAATCAAATGATATATTCGGTAGAGAAAATGATTGACTGCCTAGCAAAGCATGTGATGGCAGCTGCAGATGCTCTTAAATCTGGGTATTTTCAAGGGGTGGCTTTGAGTGAAAACAAAGCTGTGAAAAAACTTAACGCCGCCCAGTTTTTCCGATTGCTAAGGAACAGTCTTCGAAACCGAATGATGACGTCTCTTTCAAGAAAAGGTGAAAAAGCAGATTCAGCTACCACTTCCTGTTCAATCTATAGCGAACTGCTCAATGACATTGCCGTCCTTGATAGTTCGTCATGGCCTGCTGATGTGAATGGAGTTGCAGGCTATGGTGAATCAAACGTGTCAAATCTTTGTGATCGCTTTCATGTCGATTCCATTCAAGCCGTGAGAGGATTCAAATTGTTCAAAGCTTCATTTGGCAAAACTCCATGCGACGACCTGTTCCCTTTGCTAACTGCTTTAGATACAATACCAGTTTCAACTGCGGAATGTGAAAGGTCATTTAGCGTTATGAACACTGTATTGACCGAAAAAAGAAACAGGCTGAACACAGCAGTGCTCTCCAGTTTACTGTTCATCAGTATAATCGGGCCAGAAATCGAGGTTTTCAAACCTAAAAAGTATGTGGAGCATTGGTTGAAAAAAGGCAAACATTCTGCTATAGATACCCAATCTCTGGCTAGAAAAACAACTTCGCCTGTTCATGCATATTCCCACATACATTCACTTTTTTAATTACACGCCACTGTGAATGTTTTATGCGCCTTATATTCTCCATTGCTGGCTTTAAATTTGTGTATGTTTTTTGTTTACCTAATCACTTGTGTATTTTTAGTGTAGCATGTTGGGTACTGTGCAACCGTGTTATATATTCTGTTATTGTACTATTGTTATGTATCAATAAAGCAGCATTAATCAAAAGTTGATTATTGTGCCTCATCTCCAATATGCATTGTATTGTGTTACCAGTTACCGACTTGGTATCTGTACTCATAATTCTGATGAAACAGGCATGATAGAAATGTTTATATAAGTGGTACTCCTATGAATACAAGTGAATAATACTGCAATTTGGCATCCATTTGTGTATGTGAACATTCTTAATTGTTATGTAACTGCACTATTTTTATGATGCTTATTATAGGACCTGCAAAGCAATTTCCAAGCATCTGAGATGCTGTTTCTTATAAATTTTCCGCTCGCGCGGCTCATATGCATGGGAGGGGTGCCCGTACCCCACCGCTCCCCCGCACCCCCACCCCTCCCACCCACTTTTATTTTAACAGCATACCCACAAAAAAATTCTAGACTTCTAGCACTGATTATAACACACATGTTTTGAGTTATCACAGTTTTCTCACCTATTGCAAGGAGTATTTCAGTGATGTCATCAGTGGCTTAGATGATCCACTCTAACTTCATCACCTGCACAAAGCCTTGAACTGATACAGGAAAGAAAAATAAGCGTGGAGTTTTCTGCCTCTTTTATCACATAAACATAGCATAGACAACTCCTAATTACGGTTCTGGTAAGATTTTGGGCAGTTAAATGAACGTAACAATAAAACAAGCTCTTCGGTTAGCCAAAATAGTAAGCATAAAATTTGTAAAACAGTTTGAATTGATGAGATTCCTAGGTGGCTGTTGAACGTCAATTTACCAAAATGCCATTAAGATTGCTAACCTAATTTGAGCAAGATGCACATTCTACATGCGATGTGTAACGTGCATCATTTTTAACCATGATGTTATTTAAAAAGGTGTTACGGATTAGATATGATTTGCATGGTCTTATTTGATATCCCTGTTTCTTCTACAATAACCTTTTGTTGGTAGCTATTTCTAAAGCTGTGTACACACTAGAACGATTTTTTGGCCGAAATCGGCGCAACTACAAACGGCCTAGTATGAATGCAATAACGGGCAATATTGTATCACATCGGCCGGCGTTATTTCCATTTGAGCACTGCTCAAAATCCTCGACGATTTTTAGCAGATTATCAAGGAAACCACAACACAAAATCAATTCAGAAGTAGCTTGTGGTCACAAAAAATGATGATAAAATACTAAAAAATCATCAATTCTCCCAGCAATAACCAAATAATAATAATAATAATTATTATTATCTTAAAACTCACCAAGAAAATTTATTGTTTGTGTATTCCATTTTTATTTTAACATGGTTGATCAATCATTGATAAGCATAAGTTTAAATAACTTATAAATAATTTTAACTAATTAAAATAAGTATTTGGTAAAGCTAAGAAAAAATAAATAATTCTGATCAGAACAACATAAATAATTAATAATGCCGCAGCCACAGCTAGTGCATTTACTAATAACAATCACAGACATGGTGAATAATTGTGAAATAACAAACAGCAATATCAACAGTAATTCTATGGTTATGTTGAAAAACAAAATTTATCTATCTCTCTCACCAAAGAGCAAATGTTTCTCAGCCGAAATTATTTTCTAGTGTGTACGCAACCATTGGCCGACAAAGGAAACAACTCCAACATGAACGACTTTTTGATCAAAAATCGTTCTAGTGTGTACGCAGCTTTAGCCTTATTTTAAATGCCAGCAAAAGTACTATTGTACAAAAGTTGCAAGTTCCACGCAAGTTTTGGTACGCATATGTAACACCTGATTGATTACAGTCCGATTTGCTAGGGAAAACGAGACACTAAGCTGTTAATAGACAAAAGAGCTGGCTGAAATGCTATGTTTGGAGGGGGTACAAAAAACCGAAGGTTGAGAGTTTGTTCTACCCAAATAAAGTTCATTATATACAGTGACAAAAAAGCTTTTTAAAATTTACTGTGAAATGTCTGTTTATCAAACAGCTTTAATATAAGAAGTTTTTTCCTGATCGGTCTTGAATATGCTCCAATCATTGCATCAATAGTTTGTAAGAACTAGGCGTACTAGCTACTTTGTGAAATGTAAAAATGTACTTGCCATTTGGCTACGGTCACTGAGTCCACACATCTGGCCTAGCCTCAACTAAATCATTATGTTTTGTTGTATTGGCAGCTGCTTTGTTTTACAATTGCCAACGCTATTCCTTAATGTCTGCTTAATGCTGGGTCGCACTCATAAATTAGGAGGAATTTAAGCAGGAAGTTAGTTGTATCACAGAGTTGAAAGAAAACGCTAAATCTTTCACAAACCTTTCTACAAGAAATACTTTGCACTCCACCTCACTAACTTGAGATCTTATTTTATTTTCATTTGTACTCTACAACGCTTGACCGTAAGGCGACAATTTACACAAGAAAAAAGCACTTTTTTATACCAAATAAGTTATAATAAAGCTAATAAAGGTATAGGATGTTTTAAGGAAAATGGAAAACAGAAGCCTACAAACAAATAAAATAAACAATCTCAAAATGCTTTGAGCAAAAGTTATGGTTTTTTGAATAATTATTCTTAAAGATCACAATGAACAATATAATGTTATTGCTACAGCAATAATTCTTTGCATAGGTGAAAAATGCCAATTTGGGGTGATCTACTGGTATAAGAAACAACAATTAGTCAATGATTTTGCAATAGGTATTTAGATAAATAATGATGAACAACTATTTATATAGATATATAATTAAGACACAGTTAACTAACCCTAAATGCCATTATCAGAAGACTCGAACACTTTCAATTACGTGAAATTCATTTTATATAAAAAAAACATTATCTGTATATAATACATGTTAACGATATCACTATTATTATTATGATTACTATTATCACCATCATCGTAGTTGTAGTTCTCGTCGTTGCCATCGTAATCGTGGTCATCATCGAGGTCGCGATCTTTGTTGGCTCTATCATCTTCATTGTCGTTATCGCCATCAACGTCACCATCGTTAATATTAATATTATTATTGTCATTTTCACTGTCACTGTTACTGTCGTTGTCGTTGTCGCTGCTGTCGCTGCTGTCGCTTCTGCCGCTGCTGCCGCTGCTGCTGCTGTTGCCGCTGCTGCCACTGCTGCAGCTGTAGCTGCTGCTTTTGCTGCTATTGCTGCCATTGCTGTTATTGTTATTATTGTTATTATGGGTATTATTGTTATTATTGTTATTATTGTTATTATTGTTGTTATTGTTATTATTGTTATTATTGTTATTATTGTTAGTATTGTTGGTATTGTTAGTATTGTTAGTATTCTTAATATTGTTAGTATCGTCATCGTCATTATCATCATTATCAGTATTATCATTATTATCATTATTGTCATTGTTGTCATTGTTGTCATTATTATCATTATTTTCATTATTATCATCATTATCATCATTATCATCATCATTATCATCATTATCATTATTATCATTTTTATCATCATTATCATTATTATCATTGTTATCATTGTTATCATTATTATCGTTATTATCATTATTATCATTATTAATATTATTATTATTATTAATATTATTATTAATGTTATTGCTATTCTTATTGTTATTAGTGTTATTGTTGTTATTGCTGTTAGTTGCGGTTGCTGTGGCTGGTGCGGCTGCGGCATCTGCTGGCTGCTTCTGCGGCTGCAACTTCTGTGGCATTTGTGTCTGTTGCGGCTGTCACCGCCACAGTCGTTGTTGTTGTTTTTGTCTTTGCTGTCAATGTCATCGTTGTTGTCGTTGTTGCTTATGTTGTCATTGTTGTTGTTGCAGTTGATGTTACTGCCACTGCCACTCTCACTGCCACTGTCACTGCTACTTTCACCAATATTATTGTTCATATTATCATTGTTATTATAACTATGTTTGTTGTTATTGTTGTTGTTGTCATTTTGTCATCATCGTCGTCGGCTTCGTCGTGGTTGCTGCTGTCGCAGAGGCTGTTGCCGCCGCTGCCGCCATTGCCACCGCTACCGTTATTGTTTTCGTTATCATCATCATTGTCTTCTTCATCGTTATTGTTTTCATTTCTGCAGTTTTCTTTGATCTTCCCCTTAATATTTTTATCATTTGGGTGTGCTATATCTATGAATTGAATCAATTAGGTCTAGTGTGGTCTGGTCTAGGTCTCTTCTAGGTCTAGTCTGGTCTGGCCTGGCCTGGCCTGTTCCAATTGCAGTTGCAGGTGCGGTCGGGTCGAGTCTGGTCTCTTCTGAGCTGGTCGGGTCTGTTCTGGTCGATTCTGGGTGGGGTCTGGGTCTGGTCTAAGTCTGGTCTAGGTCTGTTCTAGGTCTGGTCTAGGTTTGGTCTAGGTACGATCTAAGTCTGGTAGGTCAGGTCTAGGTGTCGCCTAGATCTCGCCTATGACTCGTCTAGGTCTCGTGGAGGTCTCGTCTAGGTCTCATCTAAGTCTCGTCTGAGTCTTGTCTAGTCTCGTCTGGGTCTCGTTTAGGTCTAGTCTTGGTCTAGTCTCGGTCTAGTCTCGGTTTAGTCTCAATCTAGTCTCGGTCTAGTCTCGGTCTAGTCTCGGTCTCGTCTCAGTCTAGTCTCGGTCTAGTATCGGTCTAGTCTCGGTCTAGTCTTAATGTTGTGTAGTCTCGGTTTGGTCTAGTCTAGTCTCGGTTTTGTCTAGTCTAGTCTCGGTCTAGTCTAGTCTCGGTATAGTCTAGTCTCGGTCCAGTCTAGTCTAGGTCTCGTCTACTCTATTCTAGGTCTGGTCTCGGTCTAGGTCTCGTCTTGGTGTCTCGGCCACGGTCTAGTCTCGTCTAGGTCTCGTCTCGGTCTCGTCTAGTCTCGGTCCCGGCCGGTCCTGTTTAGTTTTGGCTCGGTCTAGTCTCGGTCCAATCTGATCCCTTCCCAGACTCGATCCGGCCCGGCCGGGACCGGTATAGTCCCGTTTAGTCTTGTCGAGCCAGGCGTAGGTGCTTTGATTACGTATATTGATTACTCTGGTTTAAAATTTGGATATACTTGCAGCGTCTCAGATGATTGCAACCTTTTTCCTCAGGCAACAATTTTTTTCTTTACAGAACAGGCACAACCTGCTGTTTACTTCCCTACAAGGCTTTAGCTGCAAACTAGTAGATGCTCTTGTCCTTTTAACAGCAATACTCGTATCACAGAAGAAATATACAAGCAGTGATAAAAATTGAAAAGCTTTGTCAGAAGGGCTGAATTAAAGTGGATCTTAAGTTTCAATGTTCAACAGCATCTGGCATTACAATATGTTAGAACAGAAAGCTTTTAATACTGAAATATCCAAAGTAAATCTTAGGCTGATCAAACAATCACATGTTGTGTAACAAAACTAACACTGTATAGGCAAAATGACATTGTGTTTTACACAGTTAATTGAGAAGAAAATTGTCTGTTGTTTCTACAGTTTCTTCTCAACACTTTATGTGTACATAATCTTAGGCATTGCCTAATCTTTTCCAACAACGTTGCTGAACTCAACTCATTGTGTTGATGCTCTAGCGATACCCCTAATTTGTATTCAGCAAGCTTGCTGAACCAAAATACATCCCAACGAATTGTACTTGTTTGCAAGTTAAGCACCACTGAAAACTATTTGGAGCCAACTGGTGGCACTTCACCTCTTTATTTTGAACAACACCTGCTTTATGCATTCAATTCAAGTTAATCTTAGTATAGATTTACAATGCTTGCAGTGTTAGAACTGTTCACTACAGCAATGGGAATAAATAAAATAACTGTGATAGTGTTATCTTCACAAAAAATAGATAATAGATTTGGCCAATAATCGAGTGCTATTGATTTCTTTAATTTTTTTGTTAATACTGATGAAATTTATCCGCCAAAGTAATTATTATTCTCACAAAAATTCCTTAACAACAAGTTACCGCTACTAAAACTGTCAGGCTTTTTACAGCTATAATGGTCTAAACTAACATTGCAGTAGAAGCTTTCCGGTAAAAATACACTGAAACTCACAAAGGAGATGTTGAATGAGAAAACACAGGCAAGGATAAACATGTTAGAGCATGCTACACTACGATTCTATAGTGCACCAGTTTATTTAAATATGCTCTTCAGCAGCTCTCAAAGAACTTTCAAACTCCGTTCAACAGGTCCATTTAGGGATATCAGTGTTAAACCATCCACAGCGGCATGTTCGTGTTACATGAAATTAGCAACCGCTACAAACAATGCGATGAAGACTGTGAGTGTTAATGAAACAAGTTACCTAAATTATTATAGCAAACTAGCTTTATTGATTTAGTTAACATGGGTGGCATCACATATGTGACTGCCTATAATGTTTGTTAAATGTTTAGCTACATAAATGGAAAGAAGAGTACAAGTTTCCTCACAAAGCGGAACTTAAAATAAAATGATAGCGCAAAATGTATACGAATATATGTAAGCAGAAGCGTATGACTAGTGAAAATAAATGAAACATTAGGTTTTGTTCCAAGGAAACTAGCGGGTTACTACAAAAAAGCTTCAGCATAGCAGAGAGCCAGGAATTGTGATACCAAATTTGTCAGCTCACAGATAAGTTAACATAAATAGCATGACTTTTTGCAGTTGAAGTTGACAACTGCATTCCATTTGCACTTTTGACGCTGTTCCCTTTTGTTGCACTTTTCTGTTGTCCATCTATCGACGCACCGGCCCATTGATTTAATAGGTTGTGGGGCCTCAGTCACTTGTTCATCCTAAAATCAGAAAGGGTTAACCAAATGTTTATAACCATGGTTTGTACCAAGCAACATTTGACTAACAAAATTTTGTATGGAGCGGTAGAGTTTTTAGGTACGCAGCAACAGATTTCTTTCGGTACTGTTCAGGCATCATTTACAATAAAAACTAATGCAACACTTACCAGAGCAACAGGTATGCAGTCTGTACAGGTCTTCCTGCAGTTGACATCCAGGTAGTCTTTGAATCCTGGGTGGTCGCATAAATTGGCATACGATGAACACTCCGAATTGGCATCACGACATTCTGTAAAATGATCTTACCGAAGTCAATTAACGGTTGTACAGTTGCTTGTTTTGATATAAGACGCAATAAGAAATGGCGTCCAAGCTAGTAGTAGATGCACGCAAAAAAGTAATGATTTATCATCAGCAACTAAGTGTTGCATTAGTTTAAATGCCTGATATTCAGTGTATCGCTGCATATTGTTTTCTCCTCGTTGGTTCACTCAGCTCACTGGAACCTTCAGCTGTATACAATTTATTTTCGAGTGGGTACTGAATAGTTTCAATCTGAACGAACAATGTTTTTTGCAGCAGTAATTAAGATTTTCCTCATCTTTACCAGCTGTTACAGTGATGCATAAAGGTGAAACCTATGTTGTTTCCTATGGGCATGCAGTGTTTGTGACAACTATCAATGTCCCAGCATTTGCAACACGCATCTTTCCAAATCAACCAAATGACCCATGTAACCACAATATATCCACAGAGCTTGATGATGATAGCTTTGAGCATAGATCTTATGAAAATTAAAAGATACAATAATATGAACATGGGTTCTGCATTGTCCGCTTTTACTAATGGCAATGCTTTGGTAATGAAGTATGAAAGTGCAAAAAACTTTGAATATTTAATCTTTTTTTCATTTCTATAGTACACTCCTTAACCAACATACTTTGAGAAAAACAAAGAAAAGGGAGTAATCGAGGGTTTGATTGGTTAACGTAGCCTTGCCTATACACTCTTTAGCTGTAAATCATTCAATACTCTCTGCCTTTTGACAATGAGGTAGATGCCAAATAACTACACTTAGTACGCAATATACTCATTTCTAGTAGTGAATGTGAATCCAAAACAAACTTACTTCATTACTCTCAATCCTCTACATAGCACAACAGTACCGAGTCGCTGAGGATAATATTATCTAATAAAAGGAACACTTATTGCAACTACTTTGTTACTTGAATCATTTGGCATTTGTTGAGTCAGTATCAATCAACTCTAATGCTTTGATACTTGATTCTAGAAACTGATTTCAAGATCCAAAAATTGACGTCAACTTATAAAAAAGTTTGGTCTACATTGGTTAGCTCCAATAACCATATGAATAGATTGGCTTCCTGCAGCAACGCAAGAATCTGAGAACAACAAAATAAAAACTGGCAATACAAAACGTAAACTCCTTGTTTTGTTATACTAACATGTGGCTTCAGATTTAGGTTCAGTTAGAAATTTGCATTGGACAAAAATTGTAAAACCACTTGCTTGAGCTTGGTAAACACACTAACCAAGTTTTGGACGTTTGTCGACTTCTAATTAACCAACTATAACATTTTGGTAAATGTTTCTAGAAAACTAAGTTCAAGGCAAGCAAATTTATTTGTAAGAAAATTTTATTAATTTTGGTTAATTTGGAATATTCGTTGCAGAAACGAACTTTTAAGTAAGTTTCCAACTTTTTTGTAAACAGAAGGTCACAGTCAAACGCTGAATACTTTTACGCTCCCTTTCCTTGTTTGTTTTTCTAATACGCAATGGCAGTAATGGGTTATGTTGTTGAAAAAATTGCATTCATCAAAAAACCTTGTAAACCTACCTGTTTGAGACTCATTATTGCAGTTTTCACATGACTTTCTGCAACTTGTCGACATAAAATATGGATTCTTCTTACATTCTCCTGCTTTAGTCCAAACTGCACAGTTAGTGTCCACATCGATGCACTCTCCAGGGTACATTGTCACTGGATCGTCAGCGGCCACAGGCTCTGATTGAATAACGCAACAGCTAGCAGTGAGACTTGAAATATGCAAAGTTTTACCTTCATTCAAAGTTTAAAATTATTGATACAACAAAATTTTTACTCACTTAAGGGCTGAATACTTAGTTTTGACACATGGTTGAGTGTTTCAAATTAAAATTACAAGTACCAACCTTCACAAAGATTGCAACTGTCAGGGCAAGTTCTCTTCATAAAGGCTTTACGGAGTCCCTTTGTACAGCGACCAGCTTTTGCCCACTTGGAGCAGCGTTGGTGTTGGTCATCACATATCAGTCTCTGTGGATTGTAGCTGGTAGCTGGAAACGTCAGCAGAACTTTGGATAAGCATAAATTAAATTAATTGTGAATAGTTATGCATATGAGAAATAATTTTCTGGCCTTGACTCATGTTTTTCTGATGTAGTTGAAAAAGTTTTGTTGCAGTGAGAGTAATTTTATTCTTAAAAAACCTAAATGGTAATTTCTTAAAAATATTCCACTGAAAAAAGAAATCGGGAGTTGCATTCTCAAAACAAGTGACACTTTGTGATTGTAATATGTGGTGCAGTAGGAGTAATCGCTATTTTTGTTCATAACCTAACTGACAGTTTAAGTTTTATACCAAAATAAAACTACCACTGCTTGTAGAGTACTTCAGTATTCTAAGTTGTGAACTAAAATGTGATCTAGGTAACGCACACTTCGGAATCATCACTAAAAACGTATGTAAACAAAGCAGTTCTTTTGGTAGAGTAAATACTGAAAAAACATCACGCGGCTTTCCATTCAGCTGCATTTGAACTCCCAAAGAACTCCTTAAACTTGGTAATGGGCAAGATTTTTATCGGCATGCGGTCAATTTTGCTTAGTGACAAAACATAAAAATTGACCGATATCACTCGACTACTCATTTCATGTTCCTTGCAGTAGCAGATGCTGTTCACTCTCAAAAGCAATGTTGTGCGCATGAACCAATTTTATTCAAAAGTGCAAAATAGTGCAGATGGATGGGCAAGCTCTTAGGCATTGCATCTCTTCCAAGCATACATATAGATACGTTAGATACTTCTCTTTTTAACCAGGAAGAATGTAGCATCCTTCAGTAGGGTTTCAAACAGACATGTGACATCGGTTTTCTTATTTGATTAAAAAAATCACCTCGGTTCTTTAATTGCTGGTTTATAGCTTGGTTGGTTGTGCACCACAAGTTAAATACCGATTGAAAAAAACTGAAGCAGTTCCACAGATTTTTCATTTTCCATTTTCTAGCCCAACTCTACCAATTTTATGTTCCTTTATCCCTACTCTGCGGACTAGTAATTGCTACCTTTTATAATTTTTGCAAATCAATCCCGAACCAATCTTGCAACTTTCTTTAATCCTTCAATGAGTTGCGTTCAACTTTGGAAGCGAACATAGCTCCGTGTTATAAATGTGCAAAGGTACCCCGCAATCTTTGTGAGATCAATTACCAAATACCAAATGCCAAATACCTGATACCTAACACCAAATGCCCCATCGGGGGCATGAACATTCTAAAAATTCCTATCACTCTCTCTGTTGTTTAAAACAACATTCCTTCCATAAAACTCTGAATAAACGAGAAAAAATCTTAGAAAAGGAGTAATAAATATAGATCAGTTAAATACATGTTTGTGATTTTTGTTGGTATTCATGTAGAAGGTCTTCCCTTGAACCTACGCTTCTGTTAACACATTATACAAGCTATTCAATCCATAACTTAGCTATTTTTTATTGCGTTTTACATCAGATGGAGGCTTAGATAAAGCGGAAGGTTTGGATTTTTGCTATGCACTATTAAGTAGTAGTAGGTTCACGTAAGGTTAGTAGTGAGTTTGTTGGTAGGTCCGTTTACTGAGCGCCAGTTGCTTCTGTTGACAGTTCTTTGAAGCAAACTTGCTTTTCAGTGTATAAATATGTGAGTCCTTGTATGATTTGTCTGTACCTTTTATCTCTTCCGAACATTTATCCAGATAGCATACATTGGGGGATTTTCAAGAGTTGCTCGGATTTTGCAATATCTCCCATCTTATTGCTAAACTTCCTTATGCTCAATATTGTGTTTTTAAATAATGAGAGAATTTTGGATAATTTTTTTCAAAATCCCTCGGGACCTTGATGACTTCACTCGAGGGCTCTAATGAAATCTCCTGATTAAACTCTCTCCACCACGTCTCCATTATTCTGTTTTTTTTTCACAAGTGTTTGGGTTAGAAAGATTTGTAAATGTGTTAACAATTTTCGTAGATTCGCTTTTACCAAAGTCAACCAGTTGCACTAATAAGTCAAGGTGACTGCACGGCTCAGGGTTCTGAGATACTCTTCATTTTTCCTAATCTCTGCATACACTCAAGTTTCTTGCTTTTTTTCTAGTTATATAAAGCTCTTGATGTTTGGTGTTGTTGAAGTAGCAATTGTGTTTGTGCCCGAAACATCTGTGAAACTGAAATATGTATCTGTATTCAATGCAAAGTTCATTGGCGCGAAGATTTGACTGATAAAAAAACGTTTCTCTTACAGTTAGCTGAGTCTGATCTTGAGTTTGTTGTGAACATTCGATACTGTAACCATATGTTTGTTCACTTGTTAACTTTCACTGGATCAGCATATAGGATGTAGATTGACTAGTTAAATTTATTGATGGTTAAACAGTTTAATGCATGAACAAGCATGGTTGAACTGGAAACAAAAAGTGACCAGGAAAAAGCCTCACAAGCGCGAAGCCATTTAGCAGGCATAATTAAGGAAAGCTTTCAGTTTAACAGTACTACTCTATTTTTCCAAAAACAAGTGCAAATCGAATTATCAGAACTTCAAAAGAGTAACAAACCATTTTATCATTTTTGATGTCAACCACCAAACCGTTCATAACCCAGGAGTTCAAGATGATGTGAACCCGAGAGGATGTCTGATTTACAGGTCGGAGTTCCAGATGTCGGTCTCGGAGTTGCTGTTTCACCAAGTGACTGTCTTAGTTCGGGTGACTGAGGACCAGTGGCAGTGACTGGCATAATATTTGACGAACAAATTTTTCTGCATACATTCCCACTGTTGGTAGCGACTGCATGCGATATGCCTGGCAGGTTTTTGGTAACTGTACCAGGTTTGCCGAGATCATGTCTATATACCAACTCACAGTTCCTTAGCGTTGTGATGGCTGTCATACGAGTGTTTCATTTTGAGTTTGTAATTGTGTTTTTTTCCAGAAATGAAGTCTTCGTCTGGTATGTAGGGTCTGAGAGTACTGGGATTTGCTGGTAGATCGGCTTGGAGTTGTCTGCGTATAAGCGTATCAGCTGGAGAGAATCAATTCTGTGTTGGTTCATTGCGGTAGGAGAGTAAAGCAAGGTAAGGATCAGCTGCTTTCTTGAGAAAGTTTTTGACTGTTCGTACACATTTTTCTGCTTCACCATTACCCTGCTGGTATTGAGGGGGAACTGGTTGTGCTCTCTAAGTAGTACTCAGTGGCGAATCTCCTGTATTCCTGGTTAGAATGACAAAGTCTGCTATCTTACATCACAGTATCTGCAATTCGATGTCGGGCAAACACGGATTTCAGAGAATTGATAACAGCAGCACTTGTCATACTGGTGGCACTAGAAAATTTGATGTATCTGGAGCAATTTTCCACTACGAGTAGGTAGTCACCATTCTTGGAGCAAAAAGGTCTGTAGCGACTTGTTGTCTGAAAGCATGGTTGTGCTGAGAGGCGCACGGGGTTCTGGTTGATGTTGCTGGTAGGCTCTACAGTTTTTCACAATCTCGGCTAGTTCTTGCAATAGCCCAGGCCACCACACAGATTAGCAAGCTCTTTCTCGTCATTTGTGTATTCCTACATGACCGGTGAGTATACATTTTAGAATTTCACTTCTTTCGCTGATCGGTATCAGTATTCTCTGGTTGTACAGTAGTAGGTTGTTGATGAGAGTAAAGTCGGATTTACCCTGCCAGTCTAGTTTAAGATTTGTTTCAACGTCTGAGAGACAATCGGGCCATCCATAGCTGAAAAAGCAGATCACCTGTCGTGGAGCTGTGTCCTCCAACTGTTTCGTCATACGGTCGTGAAGTTGTTGTTCACTAGCAGGGAGTGTTGTAATTGTGGATACAGCGGCGACTACTATCTCTCTGGTGAGTTTTTTGTCCTCAGCATCAGGCTTGTATAGGGTTTGTCTGGAGAGTATATCGGCAATGTTGTTGCGTTTATCAGGTATATGTTGTACAGTGAATGAGTATACTAGTTTTTGGAGTCGTTGCCTCTGGAATTGGTTGTTAGGTTGTTTACTGCTTTTGAGTTGGACATAAGCACTAAAGGATTATGGTCAGTGTCGACTGTCACATTTGTATGTCTTAAGAAGTAAATTTTAAACCTAGAGCATGCCTATGCTCTCCCGAAAGCTTGTAGCTTGATAGATGACCATCTTGATTCGCTATCAGTTAGACTTCTTGACTCAGAAGTGATGAGTTTGCGCGATCCATCTGGTTGCACTTGAAACAACACACTGCCTAGTCCCTGAATTGAAGCATCGCTGATGACGATAATCGGCTTGTTGGCCTCATGCATTCCAAGACAAGGAGCTTTGGTGAGTTCCTTCCTCATGTCTTTCAAAGCCTGCGTCAAGCTATTGTTCCATGTCCAATATTCTTGACTGAATTGGGCACTTTGCGGTTTGGTTCGATCGGAAATCCTAGGAAGGAATTTAACAAGCTGGTTCGCAAATCCTAGAAATGACTGTAGTTATTTTGTACATGTAGGGTCTGGTAACTTCAAAGTATCCTACATGCAGTTAGGGTCAAGTTTCAGGCCTTATTCGCTGATGACTTGATTTAAGAAATTCACCAAAGTGTTACAGAATAGGCATTTGTTATGGCCGTTCTTATGGTTTAGAGTCATACTAGCATCCTTGACACTTTTTAATACCTTGTGTACACAATCATCATGCTCCTTCTCACTCACAGCTCTGTGTACTGGCAAATTGTCTGGGTGGCATACGACACCATCAAGTCTGCCAAGGATGCAAAAAATGCACCGTTGAAATACATCTCCAGAGCTGACTATACCAAAAGGTACACGATTGTAGCAATATTGCCCAATTGGAGTGATGAACGTTGTGAGTTATCGTGAATCTTCGGCTAATGGTATCTGATAATACTTTAAATTTGCATCAAGTTTATTCATGAACTTTGCTCCTGATTTCTTGGCTAAAGTTTTGTCGACAGAACTGTCATGTTTTACAGCAGGATTCAGCTTAGTCGAATCAGTGCAACTGCTGATTTGTGTAAGGTCATCTTGAGGTACTTGTATTGTGCCTTAGCACCAATCAGTAAGAACTGTCATTTAAGTTCTAATGCCCGTACCTTCCATATCATCGAACTGCTTTTGAATTTCGGTAGTCACGGCTGTGACACCATGTATGACATGTGTAATGCGATGGGTTTCACATGCTCCCTAAGATGAATTTTGTATAGCTCAGTGACATTGACTTTGCCTAAACTTGAAAATATATCAGAAGATTCATGATGAAAGTTAACAGATTTTTGTTCATCAGTATCAATGTTATGCACATATCTGGTATTACACTGTATGAGACCAAGAGAGGTACAAGCAGATTTATCCAACAGGTTGGTGCTCTGGTTCTCTACAATACATTATTTCTCATGTATAGTCTGATTGTCAACTCTGAGCTGGGCTTCGGCTAGACCTCTGACCGATAAAGGTATACCACCTGGACCAAACAGGTAAACCACTGTCTATCCATAGTGGATTACATTTCCTCTTGCTGACCACCAAATAGGACGTAGATTGATCAGAAAAGGTAATTGATGGTAGGACCATTTAATGCATGAACAGGAAACAGAAAGTGACCAAAAAAGTTTTACCCATCAGGCTAGAAGCGGACAAAGCCTCACAAGCACAAAGCTATTCAGCAAGCATAATTGGGGAAAGCATTCACCTTAACAGTACAGAGAGTTGAAGGAACTTTCCGACTTTCACCGTTGGGCATTTCCGGTAGGCATTGACTGCATCATGCACCACAGTCAGAGAGCATTTGTGCCGACTCCATAGTATCTGTCTCAAACTTTCTTTTGGTTCCGAGCCAATGATCTCCAATTTTTCTCAATCTCTTTCCGTGATATCTGGCATACAAAGGCTGGGTCCTCCAATGATACGCTCTTTCACCAAGGAAAGCAGAACTCCATTGCAATTGTCAATGATTCAGATTGGAAGAGCGTGTCAAAAATACTAGACAGTTTCTCAAACATCAAAGCAGGTAGAAATCTGGTGTGGTGGTTGAGGAACATTGTTGAACTTCTAGTGAAATGTGGAACCAGGTAAATATCAACCGCTTTCCAACATGTCAATCCACGGTTCTCTGTCGAGAGCCCGTTTTTGTACCAAAGGTTGAGGGAATAGTGTTACATGCAAGTTGTTGTGCCACTTCAAAAAATCTCCCCTCATACTCGTGTTTTCACTTTTCCACTCGTTTTATAGAGATTTTTACTCTTCTTTGCTGAGGTTTCTCTGTTTTAAAGCTCTGTAGAAACCTATGCTCTGTGGTCATTGTTTTTTGTTGCAGTAGAATCAAGTATTTCATCCACTCGTCAGGGGAAAAAACTTTCGCCTCTTCGCGTTTGTATGATTTAAGGTACATTTTGTAGCTATATCCGGGAACAACAAAGTTGTTGCCATCTGAAAACAATAAGCACCCTATTCCAACTGCGGGCATTCTGCTTTATTTTTTGATGCAAAAGCCATATCGTTGTTGGTGGCGTCTTACAATTGTTGTAACAAAGTTCTTTTTATCTTGTTTATATTGACCCTTTGCGAAAGAAACCCTAGAATAACAATCTTATCAGTAGAATATTGAAAGCCGATCCCAGCAAAAAATGTGCAGCCTTATTATCCCCCCTCCCCGTCAGCACATTTGTTTATTAATTTTGTTCATCCCATTGTCTCCTGGCCCATGGCACTTCTCTTTTTGTTGTTTTAGTATTATAGGAGCAGACCTCGGTGACAAAATAGACCTGCAAACATACCTGTTAGATTTTGTTTTTTAGATTATCCGTTTTTTCATTAAAATTTGTTGAATTGCATAAGGACCTGTCAAAAATGTATTTGTTCGGTTTTAGATGACTTCTGTTAGTATAAGATATATAGGAAAAAAACAGACCTGTTAAGACGTTACGCTGTTGTTTTTTGGCATCAAAATTTTTACAGACCAGTTACAGTATATTTATATAGGCATGTATGTATGTATGTATGTACGTACGTACGTACGTACGTACGTACGTACGTACGTACGTACGTACGTATGTACGTATGTACGTATGTATGTGCTGCTTCCATTGCCTGCATTGGTGTGAATGCGAAGATGTTGTGCCAAAGATTTCCAAATCCACTAACTTTTTGATTGTGTAAAATGATGACTCCTGTTCCAATTTGTTTTACAGCATCTTGTTTTCAGGTATTTACAAAAACAACATATCAATCCATCGTACTGCAAGCATTCGTAGCTCACCAGTAGAGTGCTAATAGTATAATATGAACAGAATTATGTGTTGTGGAACGACAACATGGTTAGACTGGGAAAAGTTCCGAACTTTATCGAGTCCACGTTGGTTACGATATCTTGCTACAGAGTTTTGGAAATCTAAGAATTCAACCATCTGTCGCCGACTTCGGGCATGTTCTTATGGAAATTGTACGTACCAATTTTTCTCAAGTGGTTCAAAATTCTGATTTCGATTGCTCGATCGCTTTTACTCCTTGTCATACAGGATACTTTTCTCTCAAACTCATCTAAACGATTCTTCATACTCTTGCCATCACTTTTTCCATCATCTAGATACCAGCTGTCAGTTTCCAGCATTTTATTTCTTATCAAAGTTTCATTAGTGGCATCTAACTTGGGGTGGAGGGAGTAGAATAGAGTGATAGAGTGGTGAAAGGAAGTCGGACCTGCCTTTGATGATCATGCTAATTGTAAGTAGTGATTCAAGTTGTTGCTGTAGTTTTTTGGGCATGAGACAAGTTATCCATCTCA
Organism: Cryptosula pallasiana; assembly: GCA_945261195.1. Taxonomy (NCBI): domain Eukaryota; kingdom Metazoa; phylum Bryozoa; class Gymnolaemata; order Cheilostomatida; family Cryptosulidae; genus Cryptosula; species Cryptosula pallasiana. Next base: position 53,603,454 of record OX183131.1, on the reverse strand, counting down.
TGATGGCTGTTTTTAATTTTCCAGACGTCACTCAAGTACCTATAGCCGCTTTGAACAAATCTGTCTAATTTTTCGCACTGGCAAAAATATGATTCACATGAGGTTTCCAACAAAGCTTCTCACTTACACTTGATATATTTCACCGTTATGTGCCTTCCATGGGGTTGTGATTTGGCGGGGGGTGTTTTTCGTTTCCTCTGTTGCTTTATCATTACCGATTTTTCTCGATAGTCTATCGTACTCATTTTTACACACACAAAAACAATTCCAGAAACTGTCATAGGTTGAAAAATCACTGGTTTTTTTCGGTTTTATTATTGATAAAACAGGTAAAATAGGTGTGAGTAAAGCAACCAGAAGATTGCCTTTACCGGTCTGAGTCAAACTGCTATGTTTTTCACTGATTGCCACTCTGCCGATTAGTTTGTGCAACTCCTTGTAGTGCTGCGAGTTGATAAATTGTTCTGACTCTAGAGAAAAAAGGTATCATGTAACGTTTCAACAGTTCCATCAACAACACAAAAAGATCCGAGTTTTCCGTTTTGACTATAGCGAGTTTTCCTTTTCTACTCAAGCCATCCCGAGCTAAGACGCCATCCTAGTATTGATCAGCGTGTTGAAGATTTTTATCTTTGTCCTCCTCCTAATACAATTTTCAGTATAACGGAAACTACTGTGCCGATGGTAGGTCCTATTAGGGAAGCTAGAAATTTCATTTGTGTAGCAGAATATTTTTATCATCTATCAATGATTGCTTAAACAGAGCAACAACAGTTTTACAACTTTCCTGCATCCGATTCTCCTGAACCGACGATAATACTATACGTTCCATTTATAATATAGCTAGGACAGAGAGGTAACAACCGAGACAGATTCTAATTATTTAATATCTCCTCCATTTGCGCAGGTCATATAGATTTAATCCTAGCTGTTTGTTCATTTCATAGTGTGGTAGATTTTGATGCACAGTAATAGTGAACAGGTCGTTTGACCTATAACCTTGCGAGACAATGCGCTAGACTTTGACCCACAGCGTTCGGTTAACAGCTGTTTGGGTGGAAAGTTCTACTGTGCCGGTAGCATAGTGTACAGGGCCGGTAGTGACCCCTGCAGTGCCGGTAGTGACCCTTACCGACCCGGGATAGCTGTACCGGGCCGGCACAAGATGGCCGACGTAGATGAGGACCCTCATAAGTATGAAGGAGCTCAGTCAAGTTCAGGAACAGGAAGTACCTACCCTTAGATTGCCAACTTCATGGACCCTACTCTATATACAGCCTGGGAGCCTTGCAGGACTACTGATTGGACGATAAGGAGAAAGGACTCCGCACATAGCCATTTGGCACCTCCCTTATTTAACCGTACTGCATTGTTGATTGGCTACTTATTTATACAATCAATTGTATTGGGTAATCTGTTTCCTGTGCTATGATTGTAATACGTTTTGTACTTGTTAGCTCTCCTATAAAAGGAGAGCACACTGTCTTACTCTTTGCATTCATTCTCATGCTGCCAACCCTAGATGATTATTTACCCTCAGGACTATCATAGAAAATATAGCCACTTATACAAGCACTACGCTGTACTGTTTGTTTGAGCCATGGGCGCTTGCCTTACCGAGTAATTTGGTTACCCTGCACAGTTGTCACTGTCCTTCAGCACAGCGTCCCCTGTGGAGATAGTTACAATACTCGAGACTAGTGGATGTTCGTTGTGACAGACCGGAATCCATTACATTGGTGGCAGCGGTGGGATAAACGGTACCTTCCCACGCTGTGCTCTTTCACGCTACCCTCTGGCCCTGCGAATGCACTGCAGGCCAGCTACCACTGAAGAAGAAAGAGTAATGATCTACCTGGTGTAGATCTGGAGAGAGGAGAAGAAAATTGATCTACCAAAGTAGTAGATCTGAAGAAGCAATTGACGCAAGATACTACCGGATTTCTCTGCAGTCTCGTTGAGGCCCTCCACCCTGCAGCAGCTATCCCGGCACAGTATCCACTACTACAGGCTGTCTGCATCAACCGTAGAGCTTGCTCCGTTTGCAGCAGTCCACTACAGACGCTACCGTATCTTCTACAGGCTCGTTGAGTTCGTTCCGCCCTGGACATAGAGATACCGACACTGTGCAGAAAAAAGAGAGAGTCGTGTATCAGCTATACCGACTCAGCTACCGAAGGTTATTCAGCTTGGAGTGCTACTCAGCTGGTAACAGTGACCCGGGCACTGTATCAATTTACAGTGTCCCTACTCTACCGCCTGTAGGCTTGTAGTGCTTGCTCCGCCCTGCAGCAGTACAAGAAGTTTCGTAACAGTTGTTACAAGCAACGGAGTGCCAGATACTGCCACAGTATCCATTGGACCAACCCCTAGATCTGCTAAAGCTGCTGGAAACACTGATACCAGCCCGGATCTCACCCATACCGGTTTGGGATCCAGTTGTACTGACCATTACTTAGATCTGAGTTGAGATCACTCCTCTATCTGCAAAGGATGGCCAACCAGAGAGCACGCAGCGCCGGTCAAGCACCCGCTGGCAACCCAGAAGCTACAGCAATTGACAGATTGACCGAGGCATTGGCAGCCATGATGAGGCTCAACCAAGGAAATGCACCAGCTACTTTGAAGACTTTGACGGTGAAGGAGACGTCGAATACTTTATCACTAGATTTATGGGAGTAACAGAGATGAACAAATGGCCAGAGAACACGGCCATTTTGTACTTGAGAGATGCATTATGAGGTAAAGCACCGCACTGTGGAAAGCCTCCGCACTTGCAGGGTACATTCGCTGCACTACGAGCACGTTTTCGGCTAACACCAAGGGAAGGTATGTCCCGGCTGACCAGCCTGCGCCGCCTACACAAGATGTCGCTCTAAGAGCATGCAAGTGAGGTAGAGCGCCAAGTGCGCGGTGCGTATGCTGATCTACCTCACCGACTCATGCAGCAGATGATGCTGGATATATTCTGCACCACAGTCGGAAACGCTTACCTGCAGAGACACTTGTTGGCCATGCAGCCCGTTGGCATAGCTGAAGCAGTCAGTGCCGGTAACGAGTACCTGCAAATAAAGACGCCATTTGAAGAGCGCCAGGCTCATGTACGGATGTTGGAAAAGGATACCGACGAGGAGGAAGAGGAATGGATGAGGACGGTTGCCAAGAGCCTGTCCCAACATGTCTCCACCACTACTGCAGTGCAGCAGACACACCACGTTCCCCCAACTGCTATACCGGATCTCATGACAACAGTTATGGACAGCTTGAAGCTATTGGTTGAAGAGATACGGTCGCTGAGAGCAACCAGACAAGCTGCTCCTCCTCCGCTGTTGGAGACAGAAGAGACCCCCAGACAGACGGGAAACGGCCGGCGCCCGCAGTAGCACCACCGACAGCTTACTGCAGCCGGGCAAGCCGGACAACTCCCAAAACCCGTTACAGTCCTGTAACTCAGAAGGCGAGTGGACAACTCCCCAAGACACTACAGACAGCAACCAGCCACCACTGGACAAGCCAAACAACTCCTGATACCCCATACAGTCTTGGAACTCTAGGAAAGAGTGGACAATCCCCCAAGAGAACGCAGACTGACAGTAGCCGGATAGCTCACCAACCCCTTTTTAGTCCTGTAACTCTGATGAGTGGACAACCCCACAGGAGAACACAAACGGCAGCGCCACCGTTGGAGCGACCTTACCAGGCCAGCTACTTCCTGGCTGGAATGTTAGCCAGTAGATCAGCCTCCCTGTTAATTGACACAGGCTGCACCACCAACTTGCTGTCGAAACACCTGTACCAGCAACCGCCACAGTCAGTGAAGAACACGTTGCAGCGCAGTTAGGCGCACGGACTCATGGCTGGTGGATCAAGGATCCCCTTTTACGGTAGACTGCAAGTGAACTTGCAGCTTTGTGGACTGAGAACAAGCGTTAACTTCATCATTAGTGACATTAAAGAAGATGCTATTATTGGCATGCAGTTCCTCACCTTACACGAGTGTGCCCTACGGTTTTTAGACTTCAACGCCATCATTGATGGACATGTGCTGCCTTGCACGGATAAACACAGGAGGCCACTTAATGATAGTGTCTGTCTAGCACAAGCAGAGCTGACGGAGAACCCCTTTTACACCCCTGAAGAAGAAGACGCCCCCATACATCCACCCACTGTAGAGAGAACTACAGGTGGAATGCACCAGGTTGTGACGAGCCCCCCGCCACACGCAGATGGCAAAAGATTTGAACCGGATCGGGCAAAAACTGTGAGGAGCAAAACATTGTTTCCCCCCCCCCCCCCCGTTGGCTACACCCATGCGATGGAGAGAGGAGACCCCCACCGCTAGAAAGAGGCAGCCACCCTTCAGCCATTTAGCCCCTACAAAGAAGAATAGACTACCCCGAGGAACTCCCGACAACCTCCAGTTAGCAGAATAACTGTAGTTGACTGTCTAAAGATGTTAGAGAAGTGGCCATAACCTCCCAGTACCCAAACCCTTCCTGTTAACCCGGACAGAGTGAGACAAAGCTGTAAAAGACTCTGCAGCACAGACCAGCCACTCGTACCGAGCAGTGACAGTGACAGGACAATCCCCCAGCTAGCCAGGGCGGCTGACCAGTGCATAGATCTTGAGGACCACAAGGCAGATTTGCTGCAAGATGCAGGCCTTGATAATTGTCCGTCAGCCAACTGTGCAGACACAGAAGTACTGGTGTTGCCCACAGCTGAGCTGTATAGAGACCCCCATTCATTGATAAAGACGGTGAAGAAGAACTTGCTGCCGGATGCATACCTCCTTAACTACCCGTCGCCCAACTCTACTGAGATGGAACTACCTACCATGCAAACCTCTGAGTTAGGTGAAGAGCCCGTCCTCTCCCAAGATGTAGTTAATAAAGAAACCATCCCGGCCAGTACAAGGACTGAGGAAACGCAGTCCCAAGAGACTCCAAGCGCACACGGTGGCTGTCATCCTTTAAGACAGTGCCTCCAGAGAAAGCCTGTGGTGGCGACTAAGGGTGAACGTCCTACGACCTCTTCACCACCAACCTTAGTGCCACACAACACAGTGCACCACACTCCGGCTCGGGATGTTGCTTGCACCCCCACGGTACAGTCGGAAGAGGAGAGAAGGCGCTGGCTTTCCATAGAAAAGGAACGGCGGTCTCCTAAAGTGGAGATAGGGATGGTTCTGTTACCACTGGAACTTCCAGGGCCACTGCTCACACCCATACATGACGCTATGGTACAGCAAGCCCCGCTGCAATATAGGCAGCCCATTGATGTGTTGCATAAAACTTGTAATGCACGTGTTGCTGTAGACTCAAGCTCACAAATGAACGTGACGCCCAAGCTTACCAGACGATTGGTACAAGCATCAAACCCTCCAGTAGAGGAGGAAAAGGAGCTGATTACTAGCTTCCCCTATGGTCCAGGAGGAGTTGAGTTAAGGGAGGTCACCAGCAAGGGCGACCTTCTCTGGAGAGAGGTGCTATGTCATCTTATGGCGTAATACCCGACTATATATATATATATAGTCAAATATATAACCTGGGTACAGGTGTTACCCCCACCCATATCTGCTCTTGATATTCTTTTATTAAAGCCAGGCTATGACTTTAATGGAGAAAGGTATGTGGTAGATTTTGATGCACACTAGTAGTGAACAGGTCGTTTATGCTAGAACCTTGCGAGACAATGCGCTAGACTTTGACTCACAGCGTTCGGTTAACAGCTGTTTGGGTGGAAAAATCTACTGTGCCGGTAGCATAGTGTACAAGGCCGGTAGTGACCCCTGCAGGGCCGGTAGTGACCCCTACCGACCCGGTATAGCAGTACTGTGCCGGCACAAGATGGCCGACATAGATGAGGATCCTCAAAATGATGCAGGAGCTCAGTCAAGGTCAGGAACAGGAAGTACCTACCCTTAGATTGCCAACTTCATGGACCCTACTCTATATACAGCCTGGAAGCCTTGCAGGACTACTGATTGGACAATAAGGAGAAAGGACTCTGCCCTTAGCCACTTGGCACCTCCCTTATTTAACCGTACTGCATTGTTGATTGGCTACTTATTTGTACAATTAATTGTATTGGCTAATCTGTTTCCTGTGCTATGATTGTTATTGTTTTGTACTATTTAGCTCTCCTATAAAAAAGGAGAGCACACTGTCTTACTCTTTGCATTCATTCTCGTGTTGCCAACCCTAGAGGAATAATTACCCTCAGAACTATCATAGAGATTATAGCCACTTATACAAGCACTACGCTGTACTGTTTGTTTGAGCCATGGGCGCTTGCCTTACCGAGTAATTTGGTTACCCTGCACAGTTGTCACTGTCCTTCAGCACAGCGTCCCCTCTGGAGAGAGGTACAATACTAGAGACTAGTGGATGTCCGTGGTAACAGACCGGAATCCATTACAATAGTTACAATGAGTTGATGTCTTTATGATCAGAAACCATCTGAAACTCCACTTATCCAAAGATTAATAAGGGGTAAATTTTATATAAGCGTTTAAGACTCTTTGTTTATCGTCTGGGAGTATATGTTATTTATTTACTCATCGGTCACTAACATGTGTTTTACTAACTCGTTTTATTATTTCTTTTTATCTGGTTATCAATGAGATTAATCTTCTTCTACTTTGATTGGAATCGTTTTATGTCCAAACAACTATACAAGATACTGTACCTAGCCCAAAAAAAAAATTTTGTAACGTGAAACTTCGTAAACATGTTAATTGCAATCTTATCAAATGTGCACAAAAAAGACATCCTATACTTCTTTTTTGTTGCATATTCTTATTCTTTCATATCAGATTATCACTCAACAAAGATGAGTGGAGAAGTTCAATTTCCATTATCGATTCCCTTCTGAGAAATAATTGAGGAGCTAGTACTTGTTGTTTTGTACACAACTAGAAAACAAACAAAGAAAGATGTGGCAAGCATAGAACAATGGAAATGTAGCGAGTGATATTCAAAATGAATGTGAGGGCGATGAGATATTAACAAGACTTTGATGACACCCTGTTTCCTACTCGATAGAAAAATGACGTTTTACATACCACGAATTCATTGCTTTTACGACGTTCTTCATTCCTCGTCAACGCAGTAATACAGTAATACAGTGAATAACCTCAGACTTTTCCCCAAAAGAGTTTTTTCAAGTTCATTTATGACGAGCTCACATTCTATAATAGAGAGACTTAGATACTTGAGGAGAATTATTAAATAAAGTCATTTGTTACCAACTGCGGTCATGTAGGTAGAAACGTGGGTTAAAACATGGAATTTTCCGGATATTGAAATCTCGGAAAAGATACTAGCGCTCAGTGCACATTTTTAAGAGGGATAATATTAAAGTGGAGGAGCAAAGACGAACATCAGATGATAAAGCCCTTTGAAAGTTTTCCATTTTGTTTTTTTGGGACTATCGACTCACAATAGGCTGTACAGAGCTAGGACACTAACTGAGGAAGAAATGACAACCATCTCAAAAGCTATACGATAAAAGAACAAAGAAATAAAGGGTTGATGGGTTGGACTGCAGAAGTTTCATCTCTGGTCATCTCGATTGAGTGCATTGGTGCAATCAGATTCGTTTTTGAATTGATGAGAAATGAAAGTTTCAATTGGTCAAAGGGTAAAGCTCCGATGAAACTTTTTTCGAAAGGGGGTTTTTACTACATAAACTTGAGTGATAACCATAGATGTGTTTTTGCTCGGGAGCTCAGATATTTGAATGATATACCATAGGAGGAACGCTGCTGATGGTTTCCAGACTGTTATTTTTTACTCATGAGTTTGTGAGAAAAATATGTTAAGAAAGTCCATGAATGAACAGAAAAGTCAAAGAATTGCAAGCGAGAGCTTGAGTTGCATCGACAAAAAGACAAAAATCATTTAGCTCATTTCGAGGAAAAAAGCGACTAAATTTATTTGCGAAAAAGAGGGACACAGTCAAAACGATCTGAAAAATTACTAATGCTGAATTGAACGCGTTTTGGGCAAACCGGATTTGCAACTGAAGCTTTATTTGATTTGAAAAATGTGAGAAATTCCAACGGAAATGAAGTAAAAAACTTGAGCGATGATAGAACTGACGTTCTGGACAGAAGTAAATCAAGTAGTGGAGCGTGTGGTGACAAAATTTCATTAGGTGCCAAAAGAAAAGGAAAAGCCAAGAAAGAGGAAAACAACTCAGGACAATGGGGACTTGCTAAAAGTGTATCTGAGTCACTTGAAAGAAAAATCCCTGACAATCAGGTCTATCTTTCATGCGGACATATCATTTATTGCAGTGAGTGCAAAGAAATGACATATGCTGTGTGTTCATCAGAACTAAAACGCTGTCAAATCTATGATTGTCAAAGCAAAACAAAAGGTTTGATGAGAATATACCGGAGCCAAAACATCATTTAGAACACTTGGGCTTTAAAAAAAAACCAATAGTTAGAAATGTTTATGATTAAATACAAATACCTGTTTGACCACACCTAGTTCACATTTTGTAGCTCGGAAGAATAACAACAAGCATGTTGCTCGTTGAAGACTATGATCACGAAGAAGCTTCCAAGGGACTGCTATTGACAACTTTATTTTTCAACACCGATGGAAATTTCTACATTGAAAACAGAAGATGATGACGTCTTATTCTTTGGGCCTTTGGAAAGGAGTTTTTGATATACGGATGCAGATGACAGTAACTGCATGAGAAGCTACCCCTCTGACTTTTTGTATTTCAGATTTTTTGTCCCTTGAAATTCCTTTTGGATTTGCAAGAGCCAAAAGTCTACAAATGAACCACCCTGTAATACTTTGACAAAATTAGTGCAATTGAAGAAGAATGTAGGTTGGGAGTAAAAAATGATATAAAAGGTCTTATCGAAAGCGGAAAACTGTGTTGGAATGGGGACTGTGTTCATTTGACTACAAGGCCTCACATTTGATCTGTCTGTTGTCACAAGAGTTTGAGAATTTTGATTTTCCATGCAGGGGGCGCAATCACTCCTAGCGACACCTACTAACTACTATCATCACTGATTTCGGTGTTGTCAATGGTGCGAATTTGTCGTCGTCGATCTTTCAAAGTCTTAAGACTGTTCGAAGGAAGATCATCATCGGCATCGCATGGTTATGGTATAACAATGACAGATGCAACCCAAATGTCAGGTATGCAAAGTTTAAGTTGTGAAATATTAACTCAGTGTAGCCAATTATTAAGACAGGTAACTCTAGATGCTGGTAGCTAGAGTGAAAACTGTCTCTCTCAAGAAAGAAGAAACATGAAATACCAATTATATATTCTACTTTTTTCTCTACCCTTTTCAGGCATTGCAACAGAGATTCTTCCTCTCATTTCATCTCCTGAGCACCCAAGATGACAGCACGGAACTCTTTGGGTCAGAGGTGTTCGTGTAGTGGCTCATCTTTGGGTCAAATTTTGAAATACCGATTGGGCTCATTCAAGTACTCTATGACTCCTTTCAGATGACCACCAATCTGATCCGGAACCGACACGAAGAACAAATACAAATTTGTTTGCAAAACTGATGAAGCTTTTGAATACATCTGAGTGCACTTGTATTGATCAAGACCTGCAACTTGGAGAAAAAAAACAACTATTCCTGCAATGACAACCACAACTGATCCGATGGTGACAACTACTTCTACGACAACGACACCAGCAACTCTATTAATTACGGATCCATCAATACCTTTCATGTTATCTCCTTGTCCTCTTGGACGTTAACGTTCGACGTCAGTGGTGTTTGATTAGTGTCTCATTTTTGGATAAAACTTTGAAATACCAAATACATTCATTCACATGCTTTATGACTCCTGACGGGCGATCACCAAACTGAACCAGAACTGACACACTGAACGAAAACCTTTTTGTTTGCAAAACGGATGAAGTTTTGTCATACATCCAAGTGTACTTTGATTGATCAAGAGCTACAACAACAACTACTCCAGTAACAACTACTCTTATGACGACGGCAACAACAACTTTACTTATTACGGATCCGGCAATTACCTTTGTTTTTTTCTGCAACTACAGATTATTACTCTCAAGAAACTCTAACTTACGTAGAAATTTGACAAATAACACATATCTTCAATCGTCCTTCAAGAATTAATTTTTTCAGCTTGTCCTGCGTTGCAAACCCTATCACCAGGAATTGTGATCCGGCATCTGGCAATTATAATTATGGATACAAAACCAATGAAACGATGGAATATCTCAAAAAGTATAAAAATCATTTGACTACTACTATGAAGACAACTCCAATTCCAACTAAATCTACAACCACTAACACACTTCCTGTGACTAAATTCTCAACTCCAACAAAAAACCATTACAACTCTGGAGACCACCAATGATTCTAGTTGCAAAAAACAATGCACCTTATCCGAAAACATTTCGAGAGTGATGGCTGCTCCCCCTCTTTTTTATATAATGTTTAGTTGTAATGAATCTGAAACTTTTCCAAGAGTGAATCTGTCTGTGTTGGGAATAGTGAACTAATCAATGGAAAAAATTCATCTCCTAATCATTCATCGTTAATCTAACAATATTCTTAGCAACGTCATTGATTATTTCAAAAATAACAAAGCTTTTATACACTTCAGGCTATACTATTTTATACTTCGTATTACAAGCGTTGTCCGCTAAGCCTACACTCTTTAACTTATTATTATACACTTTATTACGCTGGCTATTACCGCATTAATCAAATAAACATCATACGTTACCCACTACCAAAACAGAGTGAGCCAACAAAGGGCCCGCATCAACTGAGGTCTATACCTTCAGGGAAACAACCGGTATAGTCGAACAGCTCATCAATCAATTTCTTACAGCTTTTACAAAAAATACATACATACCTCTCTAAACATACTGTAACGTGTCTTTAAAAACATTCACACCAAATGTAATGTATTATGTAATGTGTAAGATGTTAGCAGGTCTATTTTCTTATGGATATGCAATTATCATACTACCAAAAAATCATCAAAAAACTAAGAAATACAGTTTTGACAGATAAACAGTCTAAGCGATCTGAAAAAAATCGAAACTTTTGCAGATCTACCTTTTGTACCATATTCTGCTCCGATTATACCAAAAAAATAAGGATGAGCGATGTGCTGGGAGAGAAAGGGATAAAAAATGATGAAATACCATGTGTTGACAAGGGGGAGATTGAGGTAAAACTGTTACACAAACCTAAAAAAATCCACACATTCTTTTGCCGAGGCCTGCTCCGAGTAGAATACTGTAATGGAAATGCGCAGTGTTGCCTTCATTTACAGCCGGCAATACACATATATTATTCAACCTATGCTTACTCGATACTACCTATATATCCACTGCTACATACGTTTGAACGCCTTCAGCAGTGCAGCTGCACTACAACGTAACTCAAGCCAGCAGGAAGGACATTTTCCGCATTTATACTTATTTTTATCCTAGCATGTGTCGCATGCTGTTTTTTTACGCTATGCTTGACCAAGCATATATTTTTACGCATCCTTGATTTTGTGCCTTTTTATATAGACTTGCTTTAGCCCAGCAGAGCAGTTAGAATTAGTTAGAATTAGTGTTGAGTAGTGCTCAGACATTGTTTGTGAGATACTTTCTAGGAGTGGTGCGTGCTTAGCTACAGCTCAGACAGCTGAGGAGACGTTCAGGACTACAGAGAAGAAGTTCCCAGAAGTGTATCAGAAGAAGACGCTTTGAACTCTCGTAGGAACGCCCATCTAAGAGCCTATACCGCCAGACGCCTACCTTCACTATTCGGACACCAGTATTTAGAGACATTACAATCACTTCTTATAGTTATACCTAGTAGCAATTTTGTGCGTGTTGAGCAATGTGAAGTAATAAAGTAATTGCTAGCACTTTCAATCTACTAGAATCTGTTTGGTCGGTTGCCAAATACTGTTGTGTCTGCTAACAAGCAGCATCCTGTCCTCTCTAGCTCAGAGAGACATTCAAGCCTTGCACTCTGTAGCCACAGCTACCACAGAGATACAGAGTCAGCCATTGTAACCTTGCACCTTGCAGGACCTGTGACCTTATTCCTCTCTTAACACTGGGAAAACCGTTACATTGGTGGCAGCGGGGTTATTGAGTACGTTCTCACCCCAGTACTGCAAGAGATAGCTAACGGTCAAATACACCAAATACTCCTCCCTCCTTTTTGTCCGGAGTGTTGGTGCTTCCCCCTTGTGTACAGTGTCTGATAGACCACCCCCATACCACCCCACGGATACTGTTTCTCCTATCACCTAACATCCCCTCCAGCTGAAGAAAGCAGAGAGAAGAGGAAGTTCCGTGTATGGCTGCACACAGAGCCCGGAGTGCAGGGCGATTGCCAGACGGCACCCCAGAGGCAGCAGCTCTGGGCAGATTAGCAGATACACTAAGAGGAGTGCTCCACTCCCGTGTACCTGCACCAGTTTTCAAACCGCCAAAGTACAACGGCCATGGAGACGTGGAATACTTCATCAAACGTTTCCTACAAGTGGCTGAAGCCAACGAATGGGATTACAACGCCTCCTTGCTGCATGTGAGAGAAGCTTTAAGAGAAGAAGCCTTGGATTGTGGGAAGCCAAACAACCTTAGAGCTGTGTTCACCGCAATCCATGCCCGCTTTGGCCTGACATGCCGTGAGGCCCTGCAGAACATTGCACAGCTGAGGAAAGCTCCAGAGGGTTCGCTTCAGAAGCATGCCAATGAGGCTGAGAGAGTAGTACATGTCGCGTACGGAGACTTGCCAGAAGGACATGTGGAGCCTTTCGTACTAGAGACGTTTGCCACCACTCTGGGCCACCCATATCTAAAGAGGCACCTATTAGCGGTGGACCCCAGAAGCCTAGAAGAAGCTGTTCATGCGGGAGGGGAGTTCTTGCAAAAAAGAGCTTACACCGACAACAAGCCATCCAGAGTAAGGGTTATAGAGGGAGAAGAAGAAGAAGAAGAGGAAGAATACGGGTATGATGAAGAGTACCATAAACCTTCCATGCCCCATTACTATCGTTCGTCGACGGCTGCCGTAGTTACGCCTGCCCAGGGAGAAATGGAGCATCCATATCCAACGACGAGGCATCTCTATCCGGCTCCTCAGCAACCACCTGCACATGAAGATACTCTAAACCGACTGTTACAGATAGTGCAGGAGATGACAACTGAGATGCGTCAGATGAGACAGTGGCAACAGACGGTGCCCACACCTACTCCTGTGGTGCAGACTGCTTCTCAACCTCCTATGCAGGCTCCACAGACGGTGTACCACCGATCTCCTGTGTCATTTGCCACGCCTAGTAATGCGTGGTGACCTCTCTCGACAGCCCGTTCTACACCTCCCCCGTGTTGGAGCTGTGGACTGCCTGGACACTACAGCAGATTTTGTCCATACAGCCAGCCAACTGTCACCACACCTAGAGAGACTCCCAGGATGGGAAACGAGCAGCGTCCGCAGTAGTTACGACACCAGCTACCTGCGATAAGGCGAGAAGGTGGAAGAAAGAAGAAAGGAAGCCAGAGAGACGCGATCGTACTCTGTTACTCTTATCAGATTTTGTCAAAGAGCCACTGCATAGAGGGCTAAGGCAGATGGGAAGACACACCCCTGTGTCATCACACCCCTCAGAGAAGGCACCCCTGCAGAGAGAGCAGAAGAAGACTGAAGTGAGGCATGCCAAGTTGCCTACCTCTCCTGCCGGTTGCCAGAGGAACTATGCAATTAGTGAGCCATCACCTACGGATGAACAGCCACTTCCCACCAGTAGTATCAAGGAATACAAGCAACCCAGAGAGCGAGAGAGCCAGATCCAGAGAGAGCAGCATATACCCTCGCTGTTGGATCTACCACCGGTGCAGATTGCTGGCCCCCTAAAGTTTCAGCCTGTCCAATCGCAGCAAGCGGTAGCTGGACCTGTTACCCAACCCATGGAGTGCGCCACACATTCACTAGTAAGAGTGCTGCCTCCACCACGCGCTACTGAAGTACAGCCAACCCATGCACGGGAAAAGAAAGTACAGAGGCCGTGTAGTACAAGCTACTTCCTCACCGGCAAGTTAGAAACCCAGCCAGTCACACTCCTCATTGATACCGGTTGCACCACAAACCTGATGTCAAAACATGTATTCAACCGTCTGCCTGAAGCAGTGAAGAAGAAGATGACTGAGTCACACGGAATCGTCGTGCATGGAACACAAATTCAATTTTACGGAATGGTAAAAGCTGCCTTGCAGTTGAGAGAGACAAGGACAGCAGCCACGTTGGTAGTCAGTCACATCAGTGAAGATGCTATATTAGGTATGCCCTTTCTCATTGATCACAACTGTTGCCTGAAGTTTGGTGAGCATGCCATAATAATCTCAGGACAAGGGATGCAATGCACAGATAGGAAATGCAGCAGACTTGTGAACAACAATAGGACCTCCCACATTGAGCGGCTACACCTCAATGGAGATACACCCCACTTGTATCAAGTTTGCGCACAAAGCCTCCTTCCTACTGACCAGCTAAGCCATCCTCAACAGTCTTCAAGTAGAAGCTACCCACTACATCACCTCCAGAACATCACCATTCCTGCATCTGACCCTTTCAACCTCTCGTTGTGTATGACAGATACGCTCAGATGGCTACAAGGAAAAGGAATGAAAATCGAGTTCGTGATAGATAGACCACTTGAAGTAACTACACAAGCAACTGAGATGGTAGTGACAAAGATAGGAGCGGCCAATAAGTGCCAGAGAGAGTCAAAGCTGGAGTGGCCAGGAAAACCATTGCTTACCAGTCCCTCCACCCCTCACAGCAAGTTTGAAGAACATTGGCCAAGTAGTTTAATCAGAAACGGCCAAAGTGTGTGGGAGTTGTCCCAACGACAAGAAGAGACAAATCCAGGGCCTAATAATAGTGAGAACCAGTCCACTAGCCAGCTAGTGAAGCAATCAGATGAAAGCGTTGATCCGCCTACACATGACAGCCAGTCAGCTGCAATAACAAACAAGGGAGTGGATCCACAAACAGCAAGAAGTAAATTGTGTGAAATAAAATAGAGTGCACACACTTCAGTCGTCGCTGCTATACTCCCCTACTGGTCACAGATAGAAGGCTTAGAGATTTCCACAATGGGTTTGCAACCTGCACAGTGGTTGATAGTGCGTTACCCAGTGAATAAAGTAGAGGTGTTAACTCAGTGTACAATCAGGCAATTATTCGCTGACAGAAAATTGCCAGGACGATTGGTACCAAAAAGAAAGTATATTAAACCTGGATGGGATGTAGCCAACCCCCTCCCCCCCCCCCCCAGATGGACACCCTCAAAGAGAGAACAGTATGAAGTGGATGGTGAAAAAGAATCAAATTCCTATCCACCCCCAGTCCAAAGAAACTGGTGCTTGAATACTTTACCCGTTAGCCAGTGCATTATGAGGCATCCGCCTCCGCTTGTGACTCAACCAAGCAAGAGTCAAGAACGGCCCCTGTTGAGCGCGGGAAGCGCCATTGCTTTGCAACTTTCTAAAGTTATAGGACGGGTTTTTACTGCTGCTAACTTAACCGCTAACCATTCTACAACCATGGATCGTGTTCCGATCAACCCACCTGCTAAGGATGCTGTTCTCCAGTTAGAAGAAGAGGAGAAGTTTTTGATGGAGGTTGATGAGGCCGCAGAGCAGCTACTCCCAAAGAACCCCGCTAGGAGATCATCACCTACACAGAAGGTTTCCCCGTCAGTGCAGCGCAAGCGTTCAGTGAGGGGTACGTTATCACTTCTCCCTTCAGCTGACCAGATGGATGCATGGATTGCCAATCACAGCTCTACAGAGGATCCTTTAGCGTTGGAGTCTCCCGTGTTTTTGCAACAAATGGACACAGACTTTCCGTCGTTGCCTACTTTTACCACCGGATCTCCCCTTAGAGGTAAACCTACCTCACAGCAGGTATTTTCTGTTCTTCCCCCCGTCTGGGATTTCCATCCTGCTACCACTGCCTCCATAACTAGGCCCAGCCACAGCCCAGTAACAGTTACTGCAAAGACAGATAGTGCTACCTGTGTGCCTTTTGCCGTTGCAAGAGAACGGATGCAATCTTTGGGTAAGATTGTTCCCAGCAAAATAAAAGGAGCATCCTTACTGCTCGATTCATCTGGACAAGATACCTTTGCCACTGCTATGGCCACCAGTTCTTCTTTGGAGAAGCCAGACCGTTCACCCACGAGAGTGAAGAAAGTTGGTTCCCGTTCAACGGAACAAGTTCCCCTTTTGCAGCTCATACCTACCAGGCGTAAGGCTGAGCCAGCACCCATACCTGCCTCCAATACACATGCTGCCTCCACTACTGCAGAAACTAGCACCTCTTCCCTGTGTGTTTTGCCAGTAGTGCAACTTGTTGATGTTGACATGCCACCCCCCCCCCTACCAGAACGGTATCTGAAGAGTTCTCTGCCCCCACGCTTCTGGAAAGAAGACACCCATCGCTCGCCGGCTGCTGCAGTGGATAGCTCCCTCTACCCAACGAGCCATCCAGAAGCAACTGAAAAAAGCTCGATTGAGCACCTGCCCCATGTGTCACCTCCAGGCTAAGAACATGCGACAAAAATCCGTCCAGGTCCACCAGCACTTCGTCCGGTACTTTTGCAAGTGCCGGTGCTCCTCCAGCTCAGGTGACAGCGTGTATGGGCACCAGAAGAAAAGAGGTTCAGGACCAGAGGACACCGACCACTACCAAAGAATGGGGTACATCTACGCTGTAGACGGAGAGAGTTTCCTGCATTCTGTCGATATCAGCACTGGACACAGTCTGAGGAGTTTGGATCATGTAAGCCCACACAGACCGGTACCATCACCCCGTCTGTTCCTACAGAGACAGAGCCCTTGCCCTCAGTTCCCACTCAAGCAGAACCGTCCACTTCACAGTCAACCATTACCCCGTTGATGTCGATTCCTTTAGACGGCTACTGGATACCTAGGAGAACGGTAAGATGAAAGTCTCATACCATAGCCGCCGCTGTCGCCACCAGAGCAGCTGCCAGAGAAGCCAAGACTACACCTCCCCCATCTCCTGTTCCTGCACCCTCTAGTGTAGTGAGGAATGCAACCGTGACAGTAGCTTAAACGCCACCCACAGAGCCTGTTCCTGAGCCTACCCTGACATCACAGTTTCTTCACGTCAGTGTCAACTGGGCATTATCCATAGGAGGAAAGATCCGGCATTGGGAAGATGAGCTTGAATGGATGCGAGCTAGAGTTCTGTCAGGTACCCTTACCGAGGCAGAGATTGGACCAAGGAGGCCCAAGGCAGAGGTGATCAAGGTCGAGATCGGACTATCGAAAGAGATCCAACAAACCATACAGAGCCGCCTGTTCTAGAGCAAGGCATACCTTCTTCCCGTCCCTGGACACTACACTAATGTGTCCTGCACCGTCCAGCTACTCCCTCCACTGCCAGTTGGCAGCTTCCCCCTCTTACACTCCGCGCATAGTATTGTGCTATGGGCCATATTCCGTATGTGCCTATGGGAGTTGTATATTCTTGCACATGGCATTGTGCTCCGGGACATGCTCCACATGTACCCTCTGGACTACCAGTGTGTAGTTGACAGTCTCTTTGAGACTTCTCTGTATATCACGTTCTTATATACTCCCTGGTGACACTCAGCACATGGTTTTGTGCTATGGGCCATACTCCGTATGTGTCTCTTGGAGCTGTACCTTTTGCACATAATCTTGTGCACCGGGATATACTCCGTATATATCCTCTAGACTACCGGCTTTGTAGTCGCTGGTCTCTATGAAACCCCTTATATATATTCAATAATTATATATACTCTCCTATCTATCCCCGGCTTCCTATTATAAGGCCACCCTGTGCCTGTTAACTATCAGTACGGAAGTGACTGATTGTTGAAGCGGCCTATGTAATGGAAATGCACAGTGTTACCTTCATCTAAAGCCGGCGCTACACATATATTATTCAACCTATGCTTACTCAAGACTACCTATATATCCACTACTACATACGCTTGAACACCTTCAGCAGTGCAGCTGCACTACAACATCGCTCAAGGCAGCAGGAAGGTCATTTCCCGCCTTTATACTAATTTTTATCCTAGCATGTGTCGCATGCTGTTTTTTTACGCTATGCTTGACCAATCATATATTTTTACGCATCCTTGATTTTGTGCCTTATTTATATAGACTTGCTTTAGCCCAGCAGGGCAGTTAGAATTAGTTAGAATTAGTGTTGAGTAGTGCTCAGACATTGTTTGTGAGATACTGTCTAGGAGTGGTGCGTGCTTAGCTATAGCCCAGACAGCTGAGGAGACGTTCAGGACTACAGAGAAGAGGTTCCCAGAAGTGTATCAGAAGAAGACGCTTTGAACTCTCGTAGGAACGCCCAGCTAAGAGCCTATACCGCCAGACGCCTAATTTCAGTATTCGGACACCAGTATTTAGAGACATTACAATCACTTATTATAGTTATACCTAGTAGCAATTTTGTGCGTGTTGAGCAATGTGAAGTAATAAAGTAATTGCTAGCACTTTCAATCTACTAGAATCTGTTTGGTCGGTTGCCAAATACTGTTGTGTCTGCTAACAAGCAGCATCCTGTCCTCTCTAGCTCAGAGAGACATTCAAGCCTTGCACTCTGTAGCCACAGCTACCACAGAGATACAGAGTCTGCCATTGTAACC
The DNA here is from genome assembly GCA_945261195.1 of Cryptosula pallasiana. Classification (NCBI taxonomy): domain Eukaryota; kingdom Metazoa; phylum Bryozoa; class Gymnolaemata; order Cheilostomatida; family Cryptosulidae; genus Cryptosula; species Cryptosula pallasiana. The sequence continues at coordinate 53,584,744 of OX183131.1, read as the reverse complement.
TAGCACCTTGCAGTACCTGTGACAGTATTCCTCTCTTAACACGGGGAAAACCGTTACAATACTCTTATCCATGTCACTTTTCAATACATCCAAGACTATAGAGATCCTGAATTTTTCATCCGAGCCAATTTTGGCTTGAGAGGCAATTGGTCAATGGTCTTTTGCTTGGCTTTTTTCAAGCCATTTATTTTGTTTTCTACTCGTTCGGTGATCGGCGAGTATTTTTTCCTCATTCGGAGTACACCTTCTTGACTTTTTTATTCGTTGAATAAAACTTTCAATGCATGATCTATCATCATCGTTGATGATAATGCATTTTGGCATCTAAAAAGTACATTTGAACAAACAGAAATACTCGGAAGTTGATCATGTCTTTGCAGCAAATCCTCAATAACGTACAGATCAAAATATGGGCAACAGCGTAACGGGTCGTCTGCATAGTTGCTTCTTCTAAATTGTTTGTTTATCTTGTCAAAAATTGTGGAGGTAGGTTTGTATTTGCGTCCGAGAAACCCTTTGTTCTGAATCCAAGGTTGGCCATCAGTGATTTATTATATTGCAGATGCTGTCAGAACCAGTGGAACGTGTCTGACATAGTTAATCTCCAGCGTATCCTTCCAAGTTTGTTATGAGACTAAAATGTGTAACCCTGCAAATCATCGTACAAATCAATTGCACGTTTCGCATATAAACACCAAGTCGCTGTCGATATTTTGTTCTCATGCCAAGTGAGTCTTGTTATTTTTGCTTCGAATTCATCTCTCAAAGTCAAAAAAGTCTTTTCATTGGCGCTTTCATCCAATATCTGTTGATATCCATGAAATACTCATTAGTTCATTGCAAAAAAAGTATAACTCCAGTTGAAATTTGGAAACTCGAATCCTACATAATGTTCTCAAATGCAGGTTTGACAGTGTCATCTCACATGCTCGTTAAGTTTTTTTTAGAGTCACTGCAAATTATCCTTTTGCACAAATTTGTAATGAATCAAAATTTTTGCGTTAAAAAACATGTGCATCGTAGGTGCATTATATTTTGAAAGACGTGTTTCAACAACACTTCTGAAGTTTGCTTTTTTCCTACAAACTTCCATTACACTGAAGTGCTACATATACAAGAGGAAAAAACCAATATTTAATATTGATCCAGTTTTCTTGTCATTTTCTAGCAAATGAGACCTACACTGTGTCTGTTTAAGTAGAAAGGGTTGTTATAATACATTACAAATGCAGATACTCAAATCAACTAACAGCTAAAAAATGTAACTAGAGTTTTTCACAACAACGCTCTGTTGTCTATCAGGAGTAGATTGCTCTGCACTTTTCTTTTTCTCTGATGATTTTGTAAACACCTATTTTCCATATGATAAACTTCAGCGAAAACCAAATTTCAAGCAAAACTTATTTAAATGATAACTTTCCTATGCTGAATGTGAAATGTAATTCATGGTCAGTCAGGTGAAGAATAATATGAGTATTTGCAACCTGTTCGTCAAACAAAGTACAAAAAATATAATAGTTGCTCGTGAATCAATACATCGCGACTGCAACGAAAATTTTGTTGAGAATTTCATTCTAACTCATTGAAGTGTTATAGTCTACCGAACAAATCATAAAAAAGACATACCCCAATTTTCAAAATACTTACGACGATCATAAGATGTGGTTTGTTATAAACCAGAATAGTTTGTAAAGCGGCCCTTCAATTCAGTAAACTTTAAGTGGCAGAGTTTATTTTGAAGTATTTCCCAAGGAGTAAAACCAGTGAAGTAAACCTGCGCTGGAATGTTGATACAAACGAAGGACTAGAACAATTCAACTCTTTAGTAATGGTTGGTGGCCCTGAACAGGGCCGTTGTGGAAGAAAGAAACACTTATGCTCGGCCTCCCTCTCTTTTGACGTGAAGTGGTCATTGCGGGCTACAGAACGACCTCTCCTTCGGTAGACTCGCTCACTCTTTGCCAACCCCCGGAGAGATCTGTTCAAAGCTGCACTTGTGACGAAATAACATGTTGCTGCTAGTGGTAGCCGCTCAACACAGATGCTGTTAACAAGATGTGTCAGCAGTTTTAAAGCATCAAAGCGAACGGACTGGTAAAATAAGTCATCAATAGCCAGCGCTGCATAGAATATCTAATGAATGCAATCTACTCTTTGCATTGTTGTATAATGTTCCATCCTAGTAATTATTTTCTAGTAAACTTTATTATTTTATTTTTATTACAAGTTACAAACAATTTGTATTGTGGATGTTTAAAAATTGTTACAAGTATTGCTAAGTAGTTCTGGTGCAAATATTTACTATCAGAGGTTGTGTACGAACGTAGGTAGTTGACCTATTAAAATTTTGTCCAATCAAGGACATAATTTTGAATATTACTACTATATTAGCTTGAATTAATTTTATTTGTACCAGAGTTGCCAATGAACAAAGTTCTGCTCATACTTTAAAGAATTCTGCTTCTCTCAAATCTAACTATAAGCCGCTGCACCCACTCTACAATGTGGCAGTTATAAAATCTACGTCTCATAGTAGTAACTGCATAGACACTAGTTTAGCCGGGCAAGTTTATAAGTTAGTAGTTGCGCTGGAAGTGATTGGAGATAGAGCTTGTAGATAAAAAGGCCTCTGCACCCACTCTACTACGTGGCAGTTACAAAAATCTACGTCTCATAGTAGTCACTGCACTAACACTAGTTTAGCCGGGCAAGTCTATTGACACTGCAAGTTAACAGTGACTATTAGTTTGTTGTTAAGTAAACCTCCACCTATATTACTGCTACTAGAAGTGGTGATAATTACACGGCAAGTTAAACCATAACAAGAGATTAGACTATCAACTGGGCCTGTTTTTGTTCCTTCAGCTATATACCGGCCTGTTTTCTGCCACTTGCAGACTATCATCTGGGCCTGTTTTTGGTCCATTCACAGACTACTAAAGGGGCCCGATTTCGGTCTTGTTAGAGAATCGGCATAATTTCACTTCACCAGGCTATGAAAACTGAGAAAATCAATTCGCTTGTTATTATTTATTTAGAGTTCAGTTTCATTCGCGACCTACAAACAATATAAATAAATACTCCTTGATTAGGATTCTTATTCAGTGTGCTAACTTTTTGTTGACTCAAGGGTTCAGAACCAACTGATTATTTATTGAATCAATTTTATGCTGGTTTGATTATTTTTATTGCAAGTAGTTCAGCGAACAGAGGTAACCAAAACTTTCAATATGTATAAAGTTTTTGAGCAGTTAGGATGGGACTCCTACATTAGACCTGCTTTTGAGTACTTTTTGGTCACTGGTGTTCAGTCTTTGACGAATCAGTTAGCATTTGGTTTTCACAGTACTTTTCAGTTTTTTTATAACAAAACAAAAACTCCAAATGAAATGGAACATCGGTTATTCTCTCATAGCTGTGGGCGAATACAAAAGTGTAAGATTTATGGCTTTGATAAACAAACTTTTCGAATTAAAAGTTTTCTTCTCAAATTCATTGACATATTGGGGCTGAAAGTAGTTTCTAACCTGAGAGCTCAGTCTCATGCCTAAGATCAGTGATTCAATCCTGTTTTTAGTCGAAGCTTAATTGCGTACTTGATATAGAAAGGTATTTCTTTAAACGAGCCCAAAACAACAAGATTATCACTGTGTAATTTTCTTCTTTTTTTCGTTATAACTTTTTCTTTTCCTCAAATGAGCATTGCATTGTCTGTTAAACTTCCATGCTTTAACATACGATAAATTTAATCTTTCCAAGACAATGGACTGCAAACGAAGTGACTAAAATCAGGTGTTTCAGCATTGATGGAGATTGAAAGGAGAAAAACTCCAACAAGACCAAACTATACTTCCAGAGCTAATCATCTTGAAGCCAGACTCTCAGTACCCAGATTCGACTTTGGAAATTTGGGATAATGCCACCCATGATAAAAACTCTGAGCATAAAGCGTTTCCTGTACTGGCATACACATTGACTTTTAAGTACTTGAAGAAGCATTGGCAACTTCCTGTACTCTGGTTTGTTCAAATGCAAAACTTTATATATTAAAGAGGGGTCCCTCCCATTTCCCCTGATGAGTAAATGAAAAAGTAAACCGAGCAATTAGTGGGAAGCAAAATAACTGCAGAAAGATATTCGTTTTGGAGCTTGGCTTTCTTAGTTTACAAAAAAAACAAACAGTGTCTTTGATACAATAAGTGTATTCGTGACATTTTCAGTGGCCAAAGTGCAAAAAAAATAAGTATTCATTAGTTAACGCACTGCAAATGGAACGGAACATTAGCTTAAAATATAACAGTTGTTCAAGGAACTGTTATATATTACCAGAAAAACAGTAAATATGATAAGTCCCCCGTGTCTCAAAATGCTAGAGAAAAAAGATAAAAAACTGAGTTGCTCTGAGCTTGAATGATTTGTAAATCTGCCTTTTTGAGCGAGTTAGTGTTGAATGATTATAAAATTTTCAAATAATTTGTTGAGTATTTTAATCCGGGATATGAAAATCGAAACGTCAAGCTGATCTTTAAGATTTATTTTGTGCTCAGTTTCATCAGCAACCTATAAGCAATATGAATAAATGGTTGTTGATCACTTTTTTTCAATGATCTACTTCTCGTTGGTAAAAAAATCTGAAACACGGATTGTATAACAATTAAGTCTATTGTGAGTCTAAGTATTTTCAATGCAGTTAGTTAGGTGAAGGTAAGTAGCACATACGCTTTATTGGTAAGCTGTTGTAAATGGGTTGTTAATAAATATCTTGGCTTACCTTTGCCATCACATTCCTTGACAGGATCCTTTCTATCTCCACTGTCACACCAACACCTACAGTCTTTACCTTGAAATCCACCTGATGGACACTCCTTTGGCTCACAGCCTCGGACTGAAAGTATATAGAAAACAATAGTAAATTGAAAAAAGTTGAAAAAACTGGTCCTGGAACACAAAAAGTCCTAGTCACCCGCTATTCGTAATGTTTTTTTTGCAACAGCAAACTCTAAGGATCATGTTTTTGGGTGAGTAACACTGTGGTGGACTGTCATAACGCATGTTGTCTCTTGCTAGTTACCACTATAGTAAAGAACAATTTATTGATTCAGCCCTTATTGCATATTTTCTGTCTCCAAAGTTAGCTGCTGACCAACCAACCCCAATCCGTCATGCCCAGTCTTCTAGGAACCAAACAGCGGTGAAAAAGTTACCCCACAATTTTTTTTGCTTGCAGAAGCTCACATTTTTTGATCAAACATAGTCAAAGGTAGATTTTCTTTTAGACACACTCAGACAATAGTGCACGTGGATTCGACTTTGCATCACCAGCCACTTCAGTCTCTATAAATACTACACATATTTCACAACCATATCTAACACCAAGCCAAAGATGTATAGCCTCCTTATCAAGTTACAATGATGCTGGTCCAACTTCATTGATGTTTCTGCCTATGCAGGGTGTCAGATAAGTAGTATTCAATGAGAGAGAGAGAAAGAAGAGTACAAAGTTTCCGAACAAAGTTTTGACTGATACCGGTCAGTTGAAATAAGAAACAAGTAATAACACTGGAATTCACTTCTTTTTTACCGTATCAAACTGCCAAGCATTGCCATTTATATCTACCATTGATGGGCTAGGGTCGTTGCCGTAAAGTTTAAGGACTGTCATAACTACATATCTAAATTTAAAACACAATATTACATATCTCAAATAAATGCATATTTTTATATATCTCAGTTAAATACGTAGTACTATATAGCTAAATTGAATACACAGTTTTATATATGTCAATTAAATACACAATATTATATATCTCAATTAAATACAAACATATTTTAATTAAATACAGATTTGGAGCAACCTAGGAGAGTCAAAGATGTCAGGCGACCATTTATGCCAAAGGAGGAACTCAGCAGGCCTCCTACTGGGGCTACGCCGACTCAGGCCATTGCAGCCCAAGCTTCCTGTGTGAACCAGCTGCAGCTTCTCTACAAGTCTAGTTACTACTTGTCAGGGAAGGTGGAAGGTAAAGCAGTGACCTGACTGATAGATACACGCTGCAATACCAACCTACTTTCAAAGAGAGTCTTTGACAAACTACCGGACAGCTGAAAAGGAGAGCAGCAGGACCATGACTCTCATGGCTTGACGGCCGGGGGCACAAAGCTACCATTTTATGTTCTGATGAAGGTGACCGGTGATGTCTGCTCGGTATCATATGCCGAGACCTTTGTAGTTGCCCAGATCAGTGAAGATGTCAGCCTTGGGATGCCGTTTCTAGCTAATCAGGAGTCCCAAATGGGTTTTGACCAGCCTGCCCTTGTCATGCAAGGCAAGGAGCTCATATGCACCGACCGTTATGGAAAGGCACTGGTCTCCAAAGTCCAGGTACTGAAGCAAACTCAGATACCTCCACCGACAGAAACTACCATTCTGCGCTGCCTGGCAGCACAGAGTTACTGTCCACAAGGAGTCATCAAGAGCATACCTGGTAGTCTGCCACTGGCTACTAGTGAGAATGCACCGGATGGACATGGGCGGGTGCTTGTTCGCTGCCTCAATCCCAGCCAGGATGGGATCTGCTTGGAGGCAGGCAAAGTGATCGGAAAGTTTACTGGGATAACGGCTGAAGAAGTTAGGCAAGCCACAGCACCTGAAGCCCAGGCTGGAACGGGCCACAAGACTTTACAGTGCCAGAGCACCTGGTGGAGCTGTATGAGAGAGCATGCACCGGTCGCATAGACCAGCAACAGAAAGGACAGCTGAGGAGGTTGCTCAACAGGTACTGTGATTAGCAAGCACAGCACAGATATTCATCATACAGAGTTGGTAGAGCACTCGATCCATGTTGCCACTGGCACCAAGCCAATACGGTTGCTTTCCTACTGGGGAGGGCCAGAGAAGGAGGCAGAAGCTAAAAGACGTGTTCAATAGGTGTTGAAGAAAGGCTTGATAGAACCTGCAGACGGACCCTGGAGCTCTCCCGTTGTATTGCTGCGGAAGAAGGACCAAACAGGCACTTTTGTATTGACTACAGGCAGCTGAACGATGTCACCAGGCAGGATACTCATCATACACCTAGGATAGATGAGTCTTTGGAAGCCTTTGCCGGCAGTGAGTTCTTCAGTACGCTAGACCTGACCAGTGGCTACTGGCAGGTTTCCCTGTATGCTGACGCCAGAGAGAAGTTGGCATTTATCACTAGGAGTGGACTGTGGCATTGGAAGTTGTTGCCTTTTGGACTGACATCAGCTCCAGCCACTTTTCAGCTTCTAATGGAGCAGGTGCTGCAAGTGCTGCACCTGAAGACCCTGCTCCTCTATGTAGATGAAGTGATAGTGTTTGCCCCTGTCTTTGACACTCATCTTCAGAGATTGGGAGATGTGTTGGAGAAGTTGCAGAAGGCAAATCTGAAGGTCAAACCATCTAAATGCGAGCAACTGCAGGAACAGGTCAGCTACCTGGGGCGCATAGAGAGTGCAAAGGGCATTGCAACTGACCCAGAGCAGGTACAGGCTGTCACAGAGTGGACACACCTATGGGATCTGAAGGAGCTGCAAGCATTCTTGAGAACAGTAAGTTACCATAGGCAGTACTTGCCTAACTATGGCACTGTGGCGAAGCCCATGACTGTCCTGACAAGCAAGGCCATCCCCTGGAGATGGGGCCGAGAGGAGTAACATGCCTTTGAACAGCTGAAGCATGGGCTGAGTACCATACTTGTACTAGGGTATCCTGACCCTACCAAAACCTACATCCTGGATACGGACGCGGATTAGGGACGGTTCTCTCACAAGTACAGAATGGACAGGAGAAACTATTTGCTTACTACAGCAAGATTATGGCACCGGCAGAAAGGAATTACAGCGTCACCCGACGTGAGCTGCTGGCTGTCACCAAGGCAGTCAAGTTTTTTCGACCGTATTTCTACGGCTGGGAGTTTAAGCTACGTACTGACCATGCATCTTTTTGGTGGCTGTGCTGCAGGAAGGAGTCGTCCTATCAAAGAGCTCGTTGGTTGAAGACCCAAGCCGAGTTTGTGTACAGGGCTGGCAGCCATCATGGGAACGCTGATGGATTGAGCAGGCAAGACCTATGCCTGGATTGCAGACAATGCAGTGCTATTGAGCAGCATGATGGCGGATCTATCCAACTTGAATTTGCCAGTGCCCCTGGACCAAAACTCCGGCAGGAACAACAAACTACGCTGAGCCAGCAGACAACCAAACAGTCCCCCACTCACAGGCAGACAGTTGAGGCAGAGGCACCTGAATTCTGCAATGTTTCTAGCCCAGAACTAGTCAATCAACAATAAATAGGCCATAATCCTGTGGCCCCGAAATACGAAGAGCTGAGTGGTAGTCAACCAATCACAAAGCAGGAGCTGGAAGGAAGTAGGCGAGAGCTGCGAACCCTGTACGGACATTTAAAGGCTATGATCCTGTTCACAGATGTCACACTTGTCATCCAGATTGCTCCTAAGGGGTGAGTGCAACATTCCGTTGTTTCCCCAGCACTCAGACGGCATCAGGTTGTCTCGATGACCTACAATTAATCACACGCATGTATGACCCGTACCAAGAAACGAGTCCAGCTGCACTGGTATTGCCTGGGAATGGCCAGTGAGGTACGATGTTTAAGAATGTCCTGTGAAGTGTGCCAGGTGGCTGAGAAGGTGAGGATGCTGTCCCTGCAGGAACAACAAGACTCGACTCAGGCAGTCTTTTTCAGAAGGTAGCTGCGGACCTAGTCGGCCCACTACCAGTGACAGGTTGAGGCAGTAAATTGAATCTTGCAATATCAGACTGTTTTACTTGGTGGCAGGATGCTTTTGCCATCCCTGATGCCTGGGGCCCTACTTTTGCCAATGTCCTGGACGAGAGAGTCTTCTGCTACTGGGGCATTCCAGAGCAGCTTCACATCGAACGAGGCGCTCATTTTAAGCCCAACCTATTAGCCGAGCTGTGCGCCCTCTGGAACGTACAAAACACTCATACCACCCCCTACCACCTGCAAGGAAATGGAGGGATGGAGCGAAAGAACTGTACGTTGGGTGATTCACTAAAGGAACTACTACTGAGGAGAAGGCAGGAGGAATGGGACCTGCTGCTTCCGCAGATCATGAGATCATTTCGAGGTACTCCCCAAACCACCAAGGGTGAGACGCCCAACTATCTCATGCTGGGTCGAGAGGTTCATCTACCAAACCAACTTGATGACAGACCGTGCCACTTAGAACAGCAGAGTGCAAAAGACTATACACTCCAGATGCAGGTGCGCCTACAGATGGCCCATGAATTGCTGAGAGAAGAGCAGGCAGCCGTCAGGCAGGAATATACAGAGGAGCTACTTTTGTCTGCACACGGAGACTTGGTCGAGTTGGAAAACAAGAGGCGAATGAAAGGTAGTAACTCAAAACTGAAGCCCAGTATTGTGGGCCTGTAAACAATACAGGAGGCATATCCCAACCATACATACAAGATCGAGAGGAGTGGGCAGACCTCGATGCAGAATGAGCGGAGGTTCAAGGCCAACCACCTCTGTCCTGGAGTAGCAGTCAGGGCTCCTCTGTTAGCAACTTTAACAGTACAAAGTTTATGCCTGGATGGAGTAGAAAAGCCAGTAGTCAAAGCAGAACGGAAATCGGCAGGATGAATAATATGACTAGATCCAAAGGCAATTTGTCTTCCTACGATGCTAATGGGTGTTTTCTTGCTGTGGCAAAGTTGGCCATTGGGTCTCGCTTTGCCCAGCTGTACACTGCTGAGTTTGTAACGTTATAGTTCATACTACCCGGGACCCATCTAATAAGAAACATAAATATACCGGAAGGGATTGTTATTGACGCAGTAGCAGTAGTAGTGAAGGGACTTGTGTGAATTAATTGAGTTAAGGTCATTTTGGTCATGCAAGGTTTGTTGATTATCATGAGCCGGCTTGTGAGGCCCAGAATGCAACAATTTTGTGAGGGGGAGAACACCATCGGTGAAGCTTCAAAGGACGGTATGAAGGGTAAGTTTTGGTAAACAGTTTTTCACATTAATTTTGGGCACCGTACCTCTCTCTCCCTTGCCCCTCCCCTCTCCTCCCCTACCACCCTATCCTTTGCCCCTTTTTCTCCGTTACCAAAGATAGGTCAAACAGTTTTCCTTCATTCACTACAAAGGGATGCTTTGCTAACTTATGGGTTTCTAGGGTAAAGTTTTAAAGTAGCAAGTTCAGAAATTTGAATTTAATCTGAGTTCAAAACTTAAAGCTTAGTCGGTTTGCGCTGTCAGCATCAGCACATTCATCTGTTTTCATCCTAATTTGAACAAACAAGTCAGTCACAATTTGTATCAACACTCACACATCATGGCAGCGACTAGAGTGCAACTGAATTGCATTGACCAAATGGGGATGGAAAGAGAAAATAGATCCATTCTGCCAGATATGATAATAATTCCTCAGTAGATGTACCATTACTGATGTTTTATCCTCTCATTCAATTCGGTATTCTAGTTACCTTCAAATGATTTTCTAGTACAAAAATTTATAAAACTGTTACTATAAATGTCATTATGACTGAAGTTTTATCCAAAACAAAAATTTGCTCAAACTTGTTCTGAATATTTTTGGCAGAAACACACCTCTTTGCAAAAATTTGTCCATTTATACATAAACAGTCATCTTCCATCGTAGTTTGAATAAAAAGTACAAAGAGATTCAAAATTTAGTATCGGTAAACCAGTAAAATATCCAAGAGGTTTCGAGAGATATGGCATGATGGAGATGGGGTGATGGAGAATAATCTCAGAATTGCTGAAAATAAAAAAATATCAGACTAACAAAAACAGGGAAATTGAAAGTGCGTACAAAAAGAGGACAAAAGAAGTAATAGGATGTTTTGTGTCAACATGGGTTACGATTGCGGCAAAACCAAAGATCACATGAACTGTTGAAATCCACTGAATCGCTAGAGAACTTTTTCTAATAACATGCTACTTACATGCATATGATACAAAGAGAAATTGAGTAAGTAAACAAGCGTTCAAAGAAACATCAAAATATGTATAAAGAGACCATGTGTCACTAGGGACCAAGGTTTTTGAAAAACTGTGATGGACATGCACTGCAAAATTTGTATGATTTTTGGAGATCAGGTCCTATTTAATACTCTTAGCTTTTTCTGAATGATCAACTTATATTATTGTAATTGATTGACATAAAGTTTGTTCTCGAAAAACTGAATAAGTATTACCGAGGCTGGAATTGAATCTTCCAATCCCTAACTGAGTGGCTGTCTAGTTTGCCACTGATCGGTGGCTGCTATGCAGTAGATATTGTGAGTTGGTTGATTAAAAGCTGTTCAACAGCAACTTGGTTGCCCCCTCCCTTTTTCCTGCAGTATTGTAGGCAGATATATGTGACATCACAAAAAGTTTCCTGCAATGTTTCTGATGAATGAGCTGATTGTATCACTTGCTGTGACAAAACTAAATATAAAGCTACGTTCACACTATGCGATTCTCGGCCGAGTGGGTGGAGCCAAAAATCGGCTCGCAAGTGTAAACAGTGAAATCTTCAAGATTTTACAATCGGTGGCCGACTTTTTTTTCATCGGGCAGTGATGGTTCTCTGTACGATTATCGGCCTGTCTAGCCAATCAACATCCACATCACAGCTTTTCAATTAAATGCTTTTTCAAGAAACTTGCAGCTGCTTGATAATTATTATTTAACCAATTTTAGATTATTTTTCAATATTTCCCTGATCAACTGCAAGTCTGGTTTACTAGTAGAATATTAAGGTGGGTATACTAACTATTATCAATATAAATAGAAAACAACTACCAGCGCCATGATTATAACAAATAATTACATTGAAAAAAGTTATCATTTATTATTCATTATAATTAATTGAGTATACTTACCATTATTATTATTATTTGTAATTCATTTCTTATTATTGATGGATGAAGAAATGGTATAATTTATTTAAATATCTGATAATATTAGCTATATTATATTATTATTAATAATAATTTGATGTTCTGTAATTATCAATTAAATGCGGTATCTTGACAACATGTCAAGGCCATGCAATATCGGGCACAAAAAATCGCAAGTGTGAACTCTTCTAAATAATCGGGAGAGCAACTCCCGATTCCTCTAGATAATCGCATGGCCGAGAATCGTATAGTGTGAACGTAGCTTTAAGCTATGACAAGCCAGTACTGCTTGATCTCCTCCTCCTGTTCCTTAGCTCACTGTTCTCAGGTGTTCTAGAGCCTACCACTGAGTTCTCGACTCATCACCCTCCCCCCGCTCTTCCTTCTAGCAAAGTCCTGCTCTTAGCATTACCCAATAGGCTAAATAGATTCCACAAATGCTTAAAGATAGACTAGTTAGTTCATGCAACCTACAATACAGTATCTAATTCTTACTGAGACTTAAAGCTGCTCTACCAAACTGTGCAAGGTAGTCTGAAGTTTTAAATTTTTCCATAGCATATAACATAATTGAATATTATAGTTACCCACCACGGAACAACATATCAGTAATAAAACCAATCATTGGTACTCTACATATCTACAAACGCAAGAGCATGATGTTGATATAAATGGTCGTTAAGCTTTGTTTTTTGGCTCCCTTTATGCAAAGTTTGCACCTTGATTGTCATTTACTTTGTCCAGAACGGGCTCCTCAAACATGATCACTTTCACCATTTTTATGTATCCTACTCACTCTGAATATTACTGTCTCAGTCTTCCAGATAGTGACTCCATCCTATCAGCAAACTTTCTAATGGCCGACAATGCGCTGTGCAGCTAGACATAACTGTTATACAATCCGTTGAGTTAATAATCAATACATGTATTAACTTTTTACGTACCATACATATCATGCTATAACACAATGACAGAACACTATAGTGAACCAAAAAGTTGTGCTGAGGCATTTGCTGAAGTCTCTGCAAATATTCCTTGCCCTCATCAGTTTTCTATACTCAATGCTCATAACAGGTAATGCATCAAAAACTGACCTACATTTCAATTTTGATGCAACATCTATGAGAGTAGTTGGTATACATTGAATGTTTGTATCTGTAGAGCCTAAAACAAAAGAGCTCATGGCTGAAAAATTTTCACATCACTGAACTTTTCGAATCTAGTCTGAAAGTTGGATCTGGAAGGTGATGTGACGGTATTGTATGCTAGAGTTTCATAGATTGAGTAGTTCAAGTTGTATTTGTCTACCATTTTTCTTTGTTTATATTTTTGATCAATTTGTTCGCATTTGTATTAACATGTATTCAGGTGACGGATTTTGACACTAACGTTGCTCTCACCGCTCAGGTTATATAGGATGCCCTCCACATCTGCCATGCTGCTGAGTTGATACTTCGATAGATGGAGCCGGTGATTAGGAAGATTGGTCCTCCTCATCAGACTGCAATTGATTTATTTCTTGTCTCAAGATTGATCTTCCTCACTGTCACTTTATTAAAACTAATATAGAAGCAAATATTTTAGCCAATTATGTTGTGTTTGACTGCAGTTTCCTGCTCACTTGATTCCATTATAATACTGATTGAATTTTCATAATTTATTTGTTTTAGTTCTTTGGGACCTGCGGTGTATAATATTGTTGCCTAGGTACTAACTACACTGGGAAATCTCACCCTTCATTGTCATGGCTTGCTTTTGTACATTGTTATTTTCTTGTTTTTTTTTACTACATAATATTGTGGTAAAATGAATTTAAGTTGAGATTAGTTGTTTGAAAGAGTGGTTGAGCTCCTGATTCAGGAGCTCCACTTTCCATTAATTGTTTGCGTGTGAGCAAACCTGATTATGCTGCATCCACAACATCAAAGATTTTCTAAAATGATTGCGAAGTATCCAAACTGGGTAACTCTTTTCATCACAAAGCTGATTGGGTGATAAATGTTATAGCAACATTTGGATTAAAAATGGCTCCCTCTTGGAATGAGGGGACACAACTCTCCCTATATACGTCTCTGCACAAACCTAATTTTTTACAATAATTTTATAGCATTTTTCCTATCAATCTTTTATTCATTTCAAAAACCTTTCAGTCATGTTCATGTCCACAATTTTGTATCAAAAAAGTCAATTGGAACGAAGATATGCTGGGAACAAGAAGTAATTATTCAGACTTCTTGCTCAGAACGTGGTCACAGCAGTTTCACTTTTTTCATGTTTTAATTTATTATTGTTAATAATTCATGTTTAATAATTTTTGGTTATGATATTTTTTTAGTTGTGTGATCACAAGACTAAAGTTTTAAAAAGCAGATTATTACATAATAAGAATTATACATACATGTGTGGTCAATGGTGTACATGTATGTACAAAATATTATTTGGACATAAAATGAAGTTACTCGCGCACTTCAATGAAATTTTTAGTAGCATAAGCTTGTTTTACTTATTATTTCATTCATATTATATGTAATCCCATACCTTTCTTTGCATTAGTTAGTATTACTAGCAAACTAATGCAAAGAAAGAAAATTTAATCACTTTAAAATCTTCCCAAAAATCTTCTTCGCTGAGATGACGAGCAATATTAGCATTTTTAAATGGGGAGTTGTTTACCCTTGGTGAAAATAATTGAAAATCCGTATTTCCACTCACCCCATTCACGCTCACGCCACTCACGCTTACGCAAAGTGTTGCAACCGGTGTTTAGGAGGGTTTCATTGGCAAAGTAAAACGTAATTTGGAAAGATAACCGCTGAAACATTGTCTTAGCAGTCTTTTGTTGACATCCAAGCATTATAAGCATTTTTTTCTCTAGTTCATGAAAAACCAATTAATAAGCCATTCCCGATATTGCGCAATGGCATTCTTGTGGTTTTTTGGTTTTTTATTGAGGTTTTGAGGTTGTTTTTTTTCAAAGCCAAACCTAGCAAATAACAAATCATTTTTGAACAAAATTTTGCCACCTTTTCATTCCTACAATTTTTTGTGTCTTGGACCTACATTTCTTGCGTAAAATGCAAACCCATACATCGACCTCCCCTCTGCCTCGCTTTGGGGTTACTCGCTATGTCGCAGTAAGAGCCCAAAAGGGTAGATGGGGAAAAATTTTTTGGTTTTTTTGGTGTCCATGATAATGCCCATGTAATTTTTATGCCGAGTCTTATCTTTCTTTTGGTATTTGTTTCATTGTTGGAGCTGTGTCGAGTGGGCTGCTAGAAAATAATAAAAACGAGCGAAAAGACAAAAAACCACAGAAGGCCTCTGGTAATGAATGTGTTAAACTGCACAAAAGGTTGTCTCTGAGGGGCTGTCAATTACCATAGAACGTCCTTGCAGGTTAACTTAATTAGGGGCTTTGCCATGGTGGAGAAGCGAGGGAGGTACCGTCCGTAATACCCAACAGTACTGAGGAATGCTTGGAGTTTCTTAAGGAGTGTGGGTGTGGGCCAGTCACGAACCACTGCTATCTTCTCAGGATCAATGGAGACGCCGTGTTTGCTGACGACGTGGCCAAGGTAGCAGACTTGGGATTTTAGTAGCTCACACTTCTTGGGTTTCAACTTGAGGCTGACTGCTTTGGGCCGCAGCAGCCCCTCCCCCAGTCAGTGCAGATGGGTAGAGAAGTCGGGGCTGATGGAAAAAAATGTGATCCAAGTATGGGAGGAGTTACTTTCAATGGTAAATTTGATCCATTTAGGAAATACTCTCAGGTTTTTAAAGTTATGGGTACGTTACCAGGTATTTTTAAGATAGAACTGAGGTCAGACACAGTCCCCAAGTGTTTGTACTCAATCGAGATTATAGCCGCTGGTCTCAAAGACCAGGCTAAGGTTGAGATAGAGGGTATGTTGGAAAAAGGTATCATAGTACCGGTAGAGGAACCTACCGATTGGTTTAAGGGTTAACTATAGCTCCGAAGCCTGGAAGTAAAACCAAGATGTGTGTGAATTTACCTGTGTTAAATAAAAGTGTCGAGAGAGAGGTTCACCCTCTCCCTAGGATATAGGAAATGTTGAGCAAATTGGCTGAGGATGAAATGTTTTACAAATTGGATGCTAACCCTGGGTTTCGGCAGGTGAAATTGAACCCTGGTAGTCAACTGTTAACTACCTTCATAAGCCCATGGGGTAGATTCTGTTTTAAAAGAATGCCTTTTGGTATCCTTTTGGTGAAATAACACCGAGTGAGGGTTGTTCCCCGCCAGACAATGACTTAACGTTGGTGGCAACACCAAGGGAGGTCAGTGTTGAATTGGGAAACAAGGAACCTATAATCCCGATTGTTCAACAAAGGGTTGACTGTGGGGATTGCAAGGATAGGGGACAGCGTGGTGTAGAGGCAAGGGAAGAGGCCCCTGAGCCTGATAATGCTTTGGAAGAACAGGGTAACGCGAGACGCAGTAAAATCACCTCAAAAGGTAGCTCAGGTCATTTTAGGCAGGTACCTGAGGAGGCTGTAACTACAAGATCAGTCAGAAGGGTGCAGTGCCTTAGGTATCAGGATACACTGTATTATAAATGATTATGATTGTTTTACACGGGTACAGAGGTTTACGACTACAAGATTTCCAAAGATATGGCAGAGAGCGGTTCTGGTGCTGATGGTAGTGGTGCTGAGGGTAGCGGGAGTGAGCGGCCATATTCAGAAAGTGAGGCGGATAGCAGTGGCTTTACTATGGTAGAGAGGAAGAAAAGAGGTTTTAGGAAGGGCAGAGGTGCCAAGGCAAGTGGTAAGGCAGTGAGTGGAGGTGGAAGTGTGAAAGGTACAGGGAAATTGGTTGAGAGCAAGAGGAATGTTTTGGGAGTGAAGTGTATGCTTTGCAAGGCTGATCACGTGGCGAAGGATTGCCTTAACCTCGTGTGCAACCAATGCAAGCAGACAAGTCACTAGGCCTGCAGCTGTCCACATGAGATATGTCGGTGGTGTGGTGATGTGGGACACAGGGATGAGAAATGCCCTGAGGTGGGTGAAGCATTTCATGGTGGTAGTAAGAGGAAGCTGGTGGAGAGTGGTGCAGCTGAACCCACTGCAAAAACTAGAGCCGCTTCAGGGTGCGCTACAGCTGAGACAAGAGACAGGTACCGGGAGAGAGCAAGGAGTTTGGTAGAAGGTTATCAGATTTCTTGGTGAGTGAAGGTGTTCTGGGTGATGAGGATTATGCTAGTAGACAAGCGGGTCTTGAGGCTGAGAGGAGAGAGGCTGAAAGGGCTTCTCAGATGGCGATGCAAAGGTATGAGCAGGGTGTGAGGGAGCTTGAGGAAGAGCAAGAGTGTACCTTGGTGATCAGGCAGGCTATGGCCAAAATGAGGAAGTTAAAGTCTGGGGCTGGTAGCAAAGCCCCATCGACGTTGGTGTGTAACACCCCGTCGAGTTTCACTGTGAAAGCAGTACCCGCACCTAGTGCGGAAGGCTCTAGCACCCAGAGGGGCGAGTCCAATACCCCCTTGGGCTCTCAGAGCGGTGCCAGTTGGGTGCACGATGTAGAGGAGGCAGAAAGGGTGACCGGTGGCAACACCAGTGTCAAGGTAGAAAAAGATGCGGCTAAGGAAGATACCGAGGAGGTTGACCCTGGCACGAGACTTCAAAGGGAAGATACTGGGCAGAGAATTGCTCTGGTTGACCCGGTAGGAAGTGGAGTACAGGAACAGTCGTGGTCGACTGCTCCAAAGGATAGAAGAGTTGACGATGAACCCTTTGGGGTTGAGTTGGAGTCGAAGGATGTGGTTTGACAGGGTGTTGGAGGTGCAGAGAGTCCGGAGGACGATCTGATGGAAGTTGCTAATGGTTTAGAGAAGGTAGACTGAGAGCTGTGGGGTTGGTGAGGTAACGAGGAACACTTGGTATGGAGATAAAGTATTAATAAGGTATGTATATGTTACAGGTAATCATCTCAAGTATGTAAGGCGTGTGGCTTTGTTTTCCCATCCTAGTAGTTAGGCTTGACATATGATTTAGGGCTAGTGCTTCAGCTAACCAATGGTAACGGGTTCCATGGTATGATGTCAGCTTGATTTCTCGCTAGGTTTATCAAGGGAGGGGCATGTTGTATAATGAGTTTGTGTTGTAGGATGTTCAAGGTTAACATAGGTTCTATGGATATTGGCATAACCAAGGAATAAGGGTACCTACAAGGATTACGGGAGCTTGGGCTCACTAAAGAAGACCCGGATGACTGACGTCATCCTGAATAGAGCGCCCTTCTTGGGTTGGTATTTAGTGGTGAGTAGACGTGTTTTCTGGTGTCTCTTCAAACCCTTCATCTAACAGGCTCCATGACAGAGCGTGGAGGCTCTCATTTATCTGGGGGAAGAGGTAGGGGTCTTGTCGGGTTACCGCATTTAAGCAGTCAGCTCCCTGACAGAGCGTCTAGGCTCTCATTTATCTGGGGGAAGAGGTAGGGGTCTTGTTGGGTTACTGCATTTAAGCAGTCAGCATCAGTAAGGGATACCAAAATGCGAGGTGCCGTTTTTAGTTTTTTTACCAATGCTATCGAGAGCTCAAGCCGCCTCTACTGGGTTCTAGTAATCTCTCTTTGAGCAGCTTTGCTACCTGCTCCTCAGCCTCCTGCTCTTTGTGAGGGCCTAGCCTTTGGGGATGTTGTCGGATGGGCTGTGCACCAACCATCAGGGGGACGCTGTGGGCTACTAGGCTGATACAACCCATGTTGTGGTCTCCCCTGCTGGATACTTCCTCATAGGGGTGCACAAATTGCGCCAACTGGAAAGCCTCCAGGGGGGTGTGACAGTTGCCTAAAGCTTACGTGTACAGCTTCTGTAGATGTTCAGGGAAGGGGGTGGAGGGGGAGGACCGTGGGGGGGGGGGGGGGCTGCCTATTTTCTTCCTTTGATGATCCTACGTCACTGGTGTTTTGCCTGCCTTCAGATCCAGTGGCTGACTGGTCGGCTTGAGGCACCTCACCAACAGGTGATACCAATCGTTAGAGGTATTGAGACTGGCAGCTAGAGGCGGGGAATCTGGAATGCCTGCCACGATGCCAAGGGTAAGGTGTGCGGGGTGAGTAGTTCTGCATGGTACGGTCACCTCTGTGTGGGGCGGGATCTGGGTATCCCGAATCACTTAGACGCCGGTAGCCAGGACTCTGCCCTGCAGGTCTGTACACAGCAGCTATTGGCCATTTTTTATTACTGAGAGGTGGAACTTCATGCGACGCTGGTGAGAAGTCAAAAATAGCATTCCCAGAATGGCATCCTCATTTATTCAACCTATGACAAAAATAGCCTCATTTTTGACATCTCGCAGTCGAATGGGCAGGCGGATGGTACCAAAGAAGAAAATGTGGGATTTATCAGCCAGCACACCATTTGAGTCACCTGCTTGTAAAGACTTGCTGGTATTTGGAGCCAGCTGATTAAAAATGTGCTTCTAGAAGAGGTTGGTGGTTTATTTTGTGCCGATGAGCACTGACACTGGCTTTCCCTCTATTTGACAAGGTAAGAAGTAACTCGCCTTGTAGAAGCACTCCGGCGGGGGTAAATGAGGTCAGTTAGCTTAGTGGTGAGGGTTTGGGGATAGGGAGTGAAGTGTTCGCGGACAAGAGGTTCAATCAGTGGTTGATAGGGTTGGAGGGGGTTGTATCTTCTTAGTAGATGGCTGACAGGGTGTGTATGACTCTGCGTACTGTGTAGGACGGCACACTGTGTGACCGTGTCCAACAGAGCATGGTCTATAAAAGGAGGGAAGGGGTTCGGTATAAAGTGCAGTGGGGTAGTGACCTGATACCGTTTCACTGCTGAGTGGAGCTGCCGGTGAGCAGATCTCTTCATCTCCTATGTCTTGGAGGGGGGTGTACCAGTTGGTGGTTGGCAGCTGCCGGGGTTCTGGGGTGTCTATTACACGCCATCTTTCTTTCTGGAGTGGGGAACCTCTACTACCGGGTTGTACTGTTCTTGTCCATCCAACTCTATCTTATAGTTTCGGGTTGCCCAGGGGCAGTTAGGGGCAGATCTCCCTACTGCGGGCTGAGCCCATTCTTTGACCGACAGTTGGTGGAGCCGGGGTGGATGGCCAATGGTTGACCAGACAACTCCTTTGCAAATGGCCGGTAGCGCCACATACCTAACACTGGAAGGGGCAGATGTGAGGAAAGGTTATGGGGGATAGCTGCGAGGGGGGAAGGGATTTGGCTTGTTGCTGCTGTCTTTGCAGCCTTGACTGGAGTTTAAATGCTTCAGTCAGTCTCTAGATTTTTCATCAGGATAATGAGGGTGTACTCTGGTAAGGAGGCTGCCTGATTGACTTGGTCTTGGGGAAGTAGTGGAAAGCCTGTCACTGAATGGTGGTGAACGTTCTTCCTTTTCTTTTACTATCTTTACTTTTGACGGTTTATCTTCGAATCCACCTTTGACTTGCCGAAATTCGTTCCCAGCTCTGATGGCTTCCTCGATAGTGTCTGGTTGAACTGCCCGCAGGTGCTGTTGCAGATAGGCGTTACCCACAGTGCTGGCCAAAGTCTCTAATACAATTCGATCAACTCTCAAAGGGGGCAGGTCATCGTACGCGACATGAACTAGCTTCTGCACCTCGTTAGCATATTGTTGTAGTGAGGCCTTGGCAGAACGGCGAGGCACAATTAATATTTCAGTTTCAATTGACCTAATATTTCGCAAGGAGTTGCCCGTTCTCTTGTTCAGTTGGCAAAATATCTCGCAACGATTTTTGGACCTTTTTTTTCAACTGTTCTCTTGAACCTACAATAATAATTTTTACATCATCCTAAAGAACAGCCTATTTCATATTTTTTAGTTTTTATTTGCAGAAATTCTGTCAGTCTAAACCGAAGCAGTTTTATGTCAACTGCTCCATGTTCATTTTTGGGAGAAGAAATAGTTTTTTCTTGCTGAGCTGTGTTGAAATTCGTTATTGGCAAAAGTACTCCATGGATGAGATTTGCTCTAATAAATAAGGGAATTATATTATTTGAGCAAGCTGAAATCATTCAGAAGTGAATCTGAGACTAAGTGAGTTTTAAATTATTTATTTGGATGACAACGATAATATTATCTAGTAATACCTTAACCGTTTTCACTTTTTTTTCAAAAATGTTTATTATTATAGTTCCTTATAACAAAATATAGCGCTTGAACTTTTCATTCAGCGGTGTGCAAATTCAGGCGATATCTTAATTATCTGAAAGAGAAAATTGAATAGTGTTGTTTGAAAAAAAAGTTTCGGGAGTTTCGAAATACAATGGCCAATTTTCATTGCCATGTTCTGGCTAATATAATTGCCCTTTATTCTTAAAAAGTACCTACATGTATCAAAATTAAATTTTCCTTTCTATCTGTTCCGTCATTTCTTTTGTTTTTAGCTTCACTTTTGGTTTTTTTTTCAAATAAAATTGTAAATTTTCCGAAACTTGTAGATTAAAAAATATTTTTACCACTTCAAAAATACAAAGTTAGATTTAATTAAAAATTGACCAATAGAACAAGTCTTTTTGAGTCTTATGGTGTTTTTTCAACTCTGTAACACTAACAGTTGATGTAAAAAAAATGTAAAAATTTAATAATTTTTCTTAAAAGCATCTGAGACTAATCAGATCAGCCAGGCATGAAGCAGATGAAAATTAATGAGTGGTGGAGGCGTGGAGGGGGGGGGGGTGGAAGGGTGAGTCAGAAACGGGCACGAAGAGCGGCAAAGATGTCTATTATGTGGGCGGGGGCATCCACACTCTAGTGCCTCACCCTTCAGTGCCTCTCTGAGGTGCATTGGGACTGCGGATCAGCCCCAGTCATTGGCGTCTGCGACCACCACCAACAAAATACTTGACGTCGTCTGTGTCGGTGAACTTGGAGGGCCTTGAAGGGTGTTTGTAGTGGTCCTCGGGGCAATTGCACCAGCATCTGAAGAGGTTCGGTGAGTTACGCCAGTGCTACGGTAGGTTGTGCTCCAACAGGATTCCTACCAGCACTTCTAGCTCTTTGGGTGGTCATATTTGATGCAATGGCAAGCTATGGGGTGTTGAGTGCTTGTTTTGTCAAGACGAAACTGGTATACACGGTATCCCGGGTCCTGAAAGCTTCTCGGAGGAGGGGGCAGTATACAAAGAGATACTGCTGCAGAGTAGCTTCTGAAAGGGGGGAAGGCAGTGTACAGGATATACTGGCTGGGTATAGCTTCAGGGTATGGGGAAACGAAGTATACAAGGATTAGTAGTTCGGTATAGCTTTTAGAAGGGGGGCAGTATACAGGGGATACTGACTCAATTTAGCTTATGAGTAGTAATATATGAGCAGATCTCCCTACCAAGTGTTTTTTGTGGGGTTAAAATCCGGAGCGAATGCAATGGGTTACGGTGTTGAATAGATTCGCCGAGTTAATATTGTATGGCATTCAAGTTGCATTTGAGTGGCATTTAAGTGGCATTTAAGTTTTGATTATTTTTTTACTTTATTTGAACTCACATGGCATCTAGATTTTGAATGTATGGCATTTAAGTTTTGATTATTTTTTTACTTAATTTGAACTTATATGGCATCTAGATTTTGAATGTATGGCATTTAAGTTTTGATAATTTTTTTACATAACTCGAACTCATATGACATCTTGAGAGAGAGGAGAGAAGAGAGAGGAGAGAGGAAAGAGGAGATATATCTACATTGAATAAATACATTGATTAAAAATGAATCAATATATGATTATATACATTCATTGCATAATAAGTAGGGAAAATATCCCCGTATAATATAGCTAGAGTTAGTAAATACTAAGTAATACAAAGCACTACAACTTGTAATGACAATCAATGCATAGTCTTTTTTTTTACAATGACGTCTTTGATGTACTGATGTTATATCTTAGGAAGGAAGACTTCTGTTAGATGTACTTTTGATTTCGTAATGAACTAAAATAAAAAGTTATGTATTAGTATAGGATGATTAAACAAAAGTGTAAAATAATTACATGAATTTGAATTATAGTTCTAGTTACATTGAATAGTTAACATTATATAGAAAAGGAAAATAACTCACCAAGTTATATTGTTCAGCTTGTTTTTTCTTGAGCATAATTTTCATCAAGTGCTTTTGATTCTCTTTCTTGTATCTAAAGCGAAACAAAAAATACTTGCTTTATAAATAATTTTTATCTAATTGGAAGTATTACTTACATCTGTTAGTTTACATTAAATAAAAAAAGAAAAAAAAACACTCACTGAGTCGTATCGTCTGACTTGTTCTACTTGAGTATAGTTTTGACCAGGGAGTGTTGGTTCTCTCAAAGACGTAGAAGATGCATTTCCCACTCCCGTTGAAATCACTAAGACCTTATTCTCAACAACCTCATCTGTAGTAAAGTACTTCATCTGGTTGGAATCATCAAGTTTGTTGGATAGGTTTTGAGCTGTTTCTATCGCTTGTAATGCTGTGAATGTGATTATATCACATCGATGATAACCGAATCTACTAACTTCCCGATTTCTTACAAGCATGACTCCTGTTCCAATCCGTTTGACCTCGCTAACCTGTTTTTCAGGTATTTATAGAACTCCCATCATCAAACCATCGTATTGCAAACATTTGTAGTCTACCAGTAGTGCATTCATCACCACTTCTCCGTTAGGTAATGTTAACTGAGTTGATATTTGAGGAGATTCAAAACTGATTACACTTCCAATAGCGAATTGAGAGAGCGTTGCGATACGAACCATACTGATCAACTGACTAAGTGTTTTTCTTTTTATTAATCTAGTTAGCTGTTTAGCTTGCTCAAGGGAAATATCAGATGGGAAGCTGATTGGGTGAAAGGTTGGATGCTTGTCTGAATCAAATCCCATAAAAACCACCAGTTTTGGAACATCCAGTTGTGTTGGAGCTAATTTGTTGTAATCTTCATTTCTCACCATGGACCTCACTTGTCGTCTGTTGCCAAATGTTTCGACATTGTAGCGGATAATACATAAGTTTTTATAGACATCCTCAGCTGGTCTTTCGATGGAGAGTATCTCGAGAACCGATGGTGTTGAACTTAAGTGAAGTGGTTGAAACTTTTAATCATTACTCTTTCATTGGTATCACAAGAATTGAGCGAACAAGCGGCATTTTTCGACAAGCAGGAAAGATGAGAATTAGAGGGTGCTTTCAAAGTCCAAGCATAGTCAATCGTTTTATTTCTATCTGAATCCCATGACTTTGGTCGAACTGTTTTCAGTTTCCTCCTTATTATAGGTGAATCAGGAGGGATATTTTATTTATCATCAGAGTATGGTTTGAATGTCGAGAGAAATGAGGTATTGCGGTCTTCATTCATATTCAGAGCACTCAGTGAGAAGTTGAACTGAAAACAAAGTAAAAAACTAGGTAACAGATGGATGAATTTTAAAAAATATTTGAAAAGAATAAACTAACTAGATATTTATAAAAAAAAACACATAATCAAAACCTAAATAACTTTTCTGATGCGTTATGGTGAAACTATTTGATCTTTTATTAATAGGAACAAATGATTAAAACATAAAAATAACTTTTTGAAGCATTATAGCAAAACTAGTTGAACTTCTCTGTCAATACATGTTAAAGAATGATTTAGTGATTCTCACCTTATTGACTAAAAGTCTTTCTATCGTATCATGTAAATGTAGTAGTAAGTATGTAGATGTTGCTTCTTTGCTAGCTATTGTAGAATTGGATGCTTTCTGTGTGAAAACACAGGTTCTTAAATAGCTAAAGTTGCACTGATTAACCCTATGAATACCATCTTGTGACAACCTTCTTTATAATATATCTATGAATCAGCATTTTTTTACACGAAGGAAAACCAATGCGTTCGCGTGAAAATTAAGTTTTTATTCCCGCGAGAACATTGGTTTTCATTTTGCGTGAAAATAAATGATTTATTCCCGCGAAAGCATTGGTTTTTATTCGCCTGAAGGGAATTATTTTATTCCCGCGAAAGCATTGGTTTTTATTCGCGTGAAAATAAATTTATTATTCTTGCAAAAACAACGGTTTTTATTCGTGTGAAACTAATTGTTTTATTCCCGCGAAAGCATTGGTTTTTATTCGCTTGAAAATAAATTATTTATTCCCTCGAAAGCATTGGTTTGTATTCGCGTGAAATTTTTTTTTTTTCATTTTAGCGAAAACAACGGTTTTTATTCGCATGAAAATAAATTATTCATTCCCGCGAAAGCATTGGTTTGTATTCGCGCGAAAATAAAATTTTTGTTCCCGCGAAAACAACGGTTTTTTCTTCGCGTGAAAATAATTGATTTATTCCCGCAAAACATTGGTTTTTATTTGCTTGAAAATAAAAATTTTTTTTCCACGAAAGCAACGGTTTTTATTCGCGTGAAAATAAAGTATTTATTCCCGCCAAAGCATTGGTTTGTATTTGCGTGAAAATAAAACTTTTGTTACCGCGAAAACAACGGTTTTTATTCGCGTGAGAATAATTGATTTATTCCCGCGAAAAACATTGGTTTTTATTCGCGTGAAAATAAAATTTTCATTCCTGAGAAAGCATCGGTTTTTATTCGCGTGAAAATAAATTATTTATTCCCACGAAAGCATTGGTTTGTATTCGCGTGAAAAAAAGATTTTTATTATCGCGAAAGCAACGGTTTTTATTTGCGTGAAAGTAATTGTTTTATTCTCGCGAAACACTGGTTTTTATTCGCGTGAAAATAATTCTGTTATTCCCGCGAAAGCATTGGTTTTCCTTCGCGTGAAAAAATGTTGATTCATAGATATATTATAAAGAAGGTTGGTACGTGATGGTATTCATAGGGTTTAATCAGTGCAACTTTAGCTATATAACAAACACTGTTTTCATACAGAAAGCATTCACTTCAACAATAGTAACTGAAGGAACAAGATCTACTACATCATCATCTACTACAGTACTCCTTCTTCATCATCTGAATTGCATAGGAAAGAGCTGAAGTTCAAACAACTATGTGTATAATTCATCTAATTCAAAGAAAAACAAGCCTTCATTTGTGATGTAAGTATTTACATTTTGTTTCAATTGTAACCAATTTAAACGTGAAGACATTTTCTGAAAAAACATGATTATTTACTATTTAAGTCATCAAAAATGTTGTATGTAAATTTTAATTATATATTTTATTATTATTATTTCAGGGCTTCAAAATGAAAAAGTACTCCTTCTTCATCC
Organism: Cryptosula pallasiana; assembly: GCA_945261195.1. Taxonomy (NCBI): domain Eukaryota; kingdom Metazoa; phylum Bryozoa; class Gymnolaemata; order Cheilostomatida; family Cryptosulidae; genus Cryptosula; species Cryptosula pallasiana. The sequence continues at coordinate 53,558,624 of OX183131.1, read as the reverse complement.
GAATTTTATAGGAAGCAGCTTAAGTTCAAACAACTATGAATATCATTCAAAGAAAGTCAAGTCTTCATTTGTGATGTAAGTATTTACATTCTATTACAATTTTAATCAATTCAAGTGCAGATGTATATTGAAAAAAATTGAAACCCTAGTCTTTTTTTTTATTTTTTCGCTACAAAGCATTATCATTTTTATTTTAGAATAACAACAAACTAGGTCAGAGGGAAAGAACTTTCCAACAAAATATTCAACTTGAGTAATAACTAAAGCTACTACTGATATTGTATATAAATAATGTGTCGAGTAACAAACAACAGATATGTAACAAACACTATTTATAATGAAGAAAAAGAAATGAAAAAGAACCGGAATTGTTTTGAAAATACTAAAGACTCCATTGGATGGATAGATGAGAGTTTACTCGCTACTTCCTTGTTGTTTTGACAACCAACTTTTCCTGATACCACTACAATACCTTATGTCGTCGCAACTTATCCGGATAATCACTGTAGTCTTTTGTCATTAAAATTCCAAAAATTATTGCGGAACTTTCCACAAGGGACTTTTTCAAGTTCATTTACATTGAACTCTCTTTTTATGAAAGAGAGACTTTGATGCTTGATGAAAGTTATCGAATAAAAATCATTTCTTACAAACTGGAGACGAGTGGGTAGACATATTGGTGAAAACATGGCTGGAGCTGGTTTCTATAACCTTGAAGAATACAACGCTGTTCGATGTGTTTTTTGCTAAGGGGTATTACTAAACTGGAAGGATGGAGATGAACATCTGATGAAAGAGCATGCTAAAAGTTTTCCGTTTTGTTGATTTGTTAGAGGATTCAACACTCACAACCGTGTGTATAGACCTAGGAAACTACTTGCAGATGAAATGAAAAACATCTCAATTGTCAAAAGTTATACTATGGAAGAACAAAAAAACTAGAAGAGGAGATTTAACTGCAGAAGTATCTCTAGGTATCTCGATTGATCATGCTGGTACACCTCGTTTTGCTACTGAAACATCAAGAGAAGACAGTTTCAAACAATGGAAGGGTAAAGTTTCCATGAAAATCTTTTCCAACGCAGGTTTAGTGTAAAATGCTTTTTTTGCTCGGGTGAACTTAAAGAATGGAAAGAGAGTGATCTACCGTGGGAGGAACACTGTTGATGGTTTCCAGACTGTTCTTTTTTTACTCGGGAGTAAAGGCGAAGAGTATGTTGAGGATGTTTACGCACGAACGGAAAAGGCAAAAGGTATGAGCGCCGGATTGAAAAGTATTGAGAAAAATTGAAACGAATAACACAAAACAATGACACCGAAGAAATGAAACTTATCTGCAAAAAACTGGGATACGGTCAAAACGATATAGAACAAGTCTTAGTGCTAAATGGAAAACCTTTTGAGCGAATAGGTTTTATGATTGAAGCCTTACATACTTTTGAAAATGATTTTACATCTGTTGAGAATTCGTCAACACTGTTAAAAAATGATGCTAAATCAATTGATTCGTTAAAAAAAGATAAAGATCAGCCTAAGCAAAGCAAACTCGCTCAATGTGTGTCTGAGTCACATGAAAAAAAAGTAATTGCAAATCATATCTCTCTTCCATGTGGTCATCTCATTTACTGTAGTGAGTGTAAGGAAAAAGCACTTACTGAATGCTCATCAGAAGTAAAACCTTGCCCAATCGATGGTTGTCAGGTTGAAATTAAAGCTTTTATGAAGATCTAAATGAGCTAGCATAACAATTAACCTCAAAAAAAAGAAAAAGTAATGAATGATTAAATAGGTATTTCAATTTGAAAACGAATCATTCGCGTTTTGTAATTTAACGGGCTAACAACAAATATGTTACGTGTTGAAGACTTTGCTCACCAAGAAGCTTCCGATGCTATGGGACCTAAGACTTTTTTGGCTGAGGTTTCTGATGAAATGTTGAGGATTTATTTTACGGAAGAATGTGTATACTGTGTACTAGGAGGAAGTTTTTACAAGCAAGCAACCAATCTATCGCTGCTAAACTGTTACTGTTCACACGTTGATGATAAATGTATCACTTGTAAAGGATATGCTGAAATGGTTGAAGGTGCTACACCTACCAAAAAAGAATTGGGTGATGCTATCGACTGGATTGATAGAAGACAAGTTTTGAGAAACGCTAAAATGGGTTTTTTGGTGCATGATGAATGGATTAATGCTTTTTTGGATCTTTCCTCTGATGATTTAAAGTCTCCCTTTATGTTAACAAATTTGAGAGCACGATTAAATCCCTACCTATTACCTGCTAGTCAGAGCAAACTGACTTATCAACGTCTAAATGATAAATTACTTGCGATAGCAGAAGGATATCCATATGCTTATACTCCTGATGAAAAAGAAGATTCAGTCAACCCGATAATACCTATTGATTCAACAAGTATATCTGAGGACTCATAAAAGAACTGCTACAAAAAATGTTGCTTCATTTATCTCTGAACTACAGAAGAAACATGAATGGAAAAACTGAAGGATTCAAGTCAATTGCTACATTGGCTGATTTTGTTCCTAAGTTCATAAGGACTCATTTTGAACACATTCCTTTAGAGCGTTCGAATCCTCTTTTTGTTCAACTCATCACCGAAGAAGTATTTTATTTTGTGTTAGGATTCAATCTAGTTCGTAAATCAATACAAAGCATGCTTTTGAGCTGTAATTGTATTTCAAGGGCAAATCCTCTCGAATGCTTAAACTGTTCTAGGAGCTTTGATCCAAAAGTATGCTGTCCGCAAGACAAGTTGATAAATTTTGAAGATCTCGAAAGAGCAATCGAACTGATTGATATAAAGCAATGTTTGAAAGATGCTGATCTGGGTGATTTGATAGATATTTCAATTTTAAGAGGTTTGACTTCATTTCGCTGGACAGGAACACATGTTCTTTTGTCTCAATCTCGATTGGAACCATACTTACATTTTGGTAATCACTTTGATGGGATTGTTTCACATCTTCAAAATCAACTGAGAGAGCTGAATAAGCCACTAGTCGCTTACGTATAAATAGGAAGAACATCAAGAAAGAAAGTATTTAGCTTCCAACACTGAAAGCAAAAACATTTTTAAAAAAAATGAGCTGCGTATTTATCTTGCTATTGGCACTAAAATTTTCCAATGTTAGTTGAGTATTCTATACCAAAAAAATTGATGAATGTATAGCCGGAACTATGGATAAAAGTGATGTCTTGGTTTTTTCACCTTTCGAAAGGATTATACGATATAAAGATGAAAATGGAAAAAAACTGTGTGCTACTCTACCCTCCCGACTATTTATATTGCGGTTTTTTAAGCCTTCGAAGCGCTTCTTGGATCTGCAAGAGCACAACTTCTACAGATGCTGTGTCTTGTAATACTCCAACAAAATACACTCTGAATCAGGAAGAATGTGTAATAGGAGTTAAAAATAATACAAAAGGACTTACTCAAAATACAAAACTATTTCGGAATGGGGAATTGTGTGCATCTGAACACAACACCTCACGTTTGTTCTGCCCAATAACAGAAGAGTTTGATGCATTCAACTTTGCATGTGAGCGATGCAATCGTTCGATCAACAAGGAACCAAAACCGACTAACATCACTAACATCAAAGGTGTAAATTCATCACTTTCGAGTTTTGACAGTTTCAAAACTAGTGGAGTGTTTTATAGCAACAAAATTGATAAATGTCTAGCTGGAGCTATGGAAAAAAAAGATGTCTTGGTTTTTTCACCTTTTGAAAGGACTATACGATATAAAGATGAAAATGGGGAAAACCGTAGGAGACTCTACTCTTCCGACTATACATATTGCGGTTTTTTCATCCCTCGAAATGCTTCTTGGATCTGCTAGAGTAAAACTTCTACATATACTGTGTCTTGTAACACTCCAAAAAAATACACTTTGGATCAAGAGGAATGTGAAATAGGTATTAAAAATAATACGAAAGGACTTACTCAAAATACAAAACTATTTCGAAATGGGGAATTATGTGCATTTGAATACAACACCTCATGTTTGATCTGTCCACTAACAAAAGAGTTTGAGACATTCAAATTCGCATGCATGCGATGCAATCCTTCGATCAACGAGGAATCAAATCCAGCTAACATCACTAACATCAATGATATCAAAGTTGTAAATTCGTCATTTTCGAGTTTTGACAGTTTCAATGTCAGCTAAGTATTTTATGTCGGCGAAATCGATGAATGTATAGGTGGAGTTATGGTAAAAAATGATGTCTCATTTTTTTCACCTTTTGAAAGGAGTATTCGATATGAAGATGAAAATGGAAAAAACTGTGTGAGACTCTATCCTTCCAACTATTTACATTGCAGTTTTTTCATCTCTCAAAAAGCTTCTTGGATCTGCAAAAGCAAAACTTCTACAGATACCCTGACCTGTAATCTACTGTGGTAGATTTTGATGCACACTAGTAGTGAACAGGTCGTTTACTCTAGAACCTTGCGAGACAATGCGTTAGACTTTTACCCACAGCGTTCAGTTAACAGCTGTTTGGGTGGAAAGTCCTACTGTGTCGGTGGCATAGTGAGCAGGGCCGGTAGTGACCCCTGCAGGGTCGGTAGTGACCCCTACCGACCCGGTATAGCTGTACTGGGCCGGCACAAGATGGCCGACATAGATGAGGATCCTCAAAAGTGTGTAGGAGCTTAGTCAAGGTCGAGAACAGGAAGTACTTACCCTTAGATTACCGACTCCATGGACCCAACTCTATATACAGCCTGGGAGCCTTGCAGGACTACTCATTGGACAATAAGGAGAAAGGACTCCGCCCTTAGCCACTTGGCACCTCCCTTAATTAATCATACTGCATTGTTGATTGGCTTGTTATTTATACAATCAATTGCATTGGTTAATCTGCTTCCTGTGCATTGATTGTTATATGTTTTGTACTTATCAGCTCTCCTATAAAAGGAGAGCACACACTGTTACTCTTTGCATTCATTAAAATGTTGCCATGGCATATACTCTTATATTGCTAAACCCTAGAGGAATAATTACCCTCAGGACAGCTTAGAGAATAAAGCCATTATTACAGACACTACACGGTACTGTTTGTTTGAGCCATGGGCTCTTGCCTTACCGGGTAATTAGGTTGCCCAGCACAGTTGTCACTGTCGGTCAGTACAGTGTCCCCTCTGGAGAGAGGTAGAATACTCGAGATTAGTGGATGTCCGTGGTAACAGACCGGAATCCATTACATTGGTGGCAGCGGTGGGATAAACGGTACCTTCCCACGCTGTGCTCTTTCACGCTACCCTCTGGCCCTGCGAATGCACTGCAGGCCAGCTTCCACTGAAGAAGGAGAAGTGATCTACCGGGTGTAAATCTGGAGAGAGGAGAAGAAGATTGATCTACCGAAGTAGTAGATCTGAAGAAGCAATTGACACAAGATACTACCGGATTTCTCTGCAGGTTCGTTGAGGCCCTCCGCCTTGCAGCAGCTATACCGGCACAGTATCCACTACTAAAGGCTGTCTGCATCAACCGTAGAGCTTGCTCCGTTTGCAGCAGTCCAGTACAGACGCTACCGTATCTTCTACAGGCTCGTAGAGTTCGCTCCGCCCTGGATATAGAGATACCGGCACTGTGCAGAAAGAAGAGAGAGTCGTGTATCAGCTATACAGACTCAGCTACCAAAGGTTATTCAGCTTTGAGTGTTACTCAACTGGTAACAGTGACCCAGGCACTGTATCCATTTACAGTGTCCCTACACTACTGCCTGTAGGTTCGTAGAGCTTGCTCCGCCCTGCAGCAGTACAAGAAGTTTCGTAACGGTTGTTACAAGCAACGGAGTGCCAGATACTGCCACAGTATCCATTGGACCAACCCCTAGATCTGCTAGAGCCACTGGAAACACTGCTACCAGCCCGGATCTCACCCATACCGGCCCGGGATCCAGTTGTACTGACCATTTCTTAGATCTGAGTTGAGATCATTCCTCTATCTGCAAAGAATGGCCACCCAGAGAGCACGCAGCGCCGGTCGAGCACCCGCTGGCAACCCAGAAGCTACAGCAATTGATAGATTTACCAAAGCATTGACGGCTATGATGAGGCCCAACCAAGACAATGCACCAGCTAGGCTAGAGGCGCGGAAGTTCGACGGCGAAGGAGACGCCGAGTACTTTATCAGTAGATTCGTGGAGGTAGCCGAGATGAACGATTGGCCAGAGAACACGGCCATGTTGTACCTGAGAGATGCATTACGAGGTAAAGCATTGGACTGTGGAAAGCCTCCACATCTGCAGGGTATCTTTGCTGCACTACGAGCACGTTTTGGGCTAACACCAAGGGAAGCTATGTCCCGGCTGACCAGCCTACCCCGCCAACACAAGTCGTCGCTCCAAGAGCATGCAAGTGAAGTAGAGTGCCTAGTGCGCGTTGCGTATGCAGATCTACCCCACCGACCCATGCAGAGGATGATGCTGGATATCTTCAGCACCACAGTCGGAAACGCTTACCTGCAAAGACACTAGTTGGCCATGCAGCCCGTTGACGTAGCTGAAGCAGTTAGGGCTGGCAACGAGTACATGCAGATAAAGACGCCGTTTGAAGAACGCCAGGCTCATGTTGGAAGAGGATGCCGACGAGGAAGAAGAGAAATGGATGAGGACGGTTGCCAAGGGCTCGCCAAGGGCTCGCCCCAACGTGTCTCCACCGCTACTGCAGTACAGCAGACACACCACACCCCTGCACCTGCCACACCGGATCCCATGACAACAGTCATGGACAGCCTAAAGCTCTTGACGGAAGAGTTACGGTCGCTGAGAGCGGAAAGACAAGCGGCTCCCTCTCCACAGTTGGAGACAGCGCCTGCAACACGCTGCTGGGGCTGCGGGTAACCAGGCCACATGATGAGCACCTGCCCCCAAACTCAGCGCGCAGTTCACTTTACAAACAACCCCAGACAGACGGGAAACGGCCGGCGCCCGCAGTAGCGCCACCGGCAGCTGACTGCAGCTGGGCAAGCCGGACCACACCCACAACCCTCTTACAGTCCTGGAACTCTAGGAGAGAGTGGACAACCCCCCAAGAGAGCATCAATACCCGCTGACTGCAGCTGGACAACTCCTGATACCCCATACAGTCCTGGAACTCTAGGAGAGAGTGGAAAATCCCCCAAGAGAGCATCTATACCCGCTGACTGCAGCTGGACAACTCCTGACACCCCATACAGTCCTGGAACTCTAGGAAAGAGTGGACAACCCCTCAAGAGAGCACAGACGCCCGCTGAGGACAGCCGGACAGCTCGACAACACCCTTTTAGTCCTGTAACTCTAGGAAAGAGTGTACAACCCCCAGGAGAACACAGACTGGCAGTAGCCGGACAGCTCGACAACCCCCCTTTAGTCCTGTAACTCTAGGAAAGAGTGGACAACCCCCCAGGAGAATACAGACTGACAGTAGGCGGAAAACTCGCCAACCCCCTTATAGTCCTGTAACTCTAGGAGAGAGTGGAAAAACCCCCAGGAGAACACAAATGGCAGCGCCACCGCTGGAGCGACCTTACCAGGCCACCTACTTCCTGGCTGGAAGGTTTGCCGGTAGACCAGCCTCCATGTTGATTGACACAGGCTGCACAAGCAACTTGTTGTCGAAACACCTGTATCAGCAATTGCCACAGTTGGTAAAGGACACGCTGCAGTGCAGCGAGGCTCATGGACTCATGGCTGACGGATCTAGGATTCCCTTTTACGGTACCCTGCGAGTAAACTTGCAGCTTCGTAGACTGAGAACGAGCGTTAACTTCGTCATTAGTGACATTAATGAAGATGCTATAATTGGCATGCCGTTCCTCACCTTACACGAGTGTGCCCTACGATTTCCAGACTTCCATGTCATCATTGACGGACATGTGTTACCTTGCACGGACAAGCACGGGCGGCCAATTAGTGATAGTGTCCGTCTATCACAAGCAGAGCTGACGGAGAACCCCCCTTACACCCCTGAAGAAGAGGAAGTCCCATACAACCACCCACTGTAGAGCGAGCTACAGGTGGAATGCACCAGTCTGTGGAGAGCCCCCCGCCACAGGCAGGTGGCAAAAGATTTGAGCCGGATTGGACAACAACTGTAGAAGTTAGAGGCAAAACAGTGTTTTCCCCCCGTTGGCTACACCCATGCGATGGAGAGAGGAGACCCCCACCGCTGGAAAGAGGCAGCCACCCTTCAGCCATCCAACCCCTACAAAGAAGAATAGACTACCCCGAAGAACTCCCCGACAACCTCCAGTTAACAGAATAACTGTAGCTGACTGTCTAAAGATGTTAGAGAAGTGGCCAAAACCTCCCAGTACCCAAACCCTTCCTGTTAAGCCGGGCAGAGTGAGACAAAGTTGTAAACAACTATGCAGCACAGACCAGCCACTCGTACCTAGCAGTTACAGTGACAGGACCATCCCCCAATTAGCCATGGCGGTTGACCAATGCGTAGAGCTTGAGGACCAAAAGGCAGATTTCCTGCAGGATGCAGGCCTTGATAATTGTCCATCAGCCAACTGTGCAGACACAGAAGTACTGGTGATGCCCACAGCTGAGCTGTATAGAGACCCCCATTCATTGATAATAAAGATGGTGAAGGAGAATTTGCTGCCGTATGCATGCCTCCCTAACTACCCGACACCCAACTCTACTGAGACGGAACTACTTACCATGCAAATCTCTGAGTTAGGTGAAGAGCCCGTCCTCTCCCAAGGTGTAGTTGATGAAGAAACCGCCTCGGCCAGTACAAGTACCGAGGAAATGCAGTCCCAGGAGACTGCAAGCGCAAGCGGTGGTTGTCATCCTTTAAGACAGTACCGCCAGAGAAAGCCTGTGGTGGCGACTAAGGGTGAACGTCCCACGACGTCTTCACCACCAACCTTAGTGCCACACAGCACAGTGCACCCCACCCCGGCACGGGATGTTGCTTGCACCCCCACGGTACAGTGGGAAGAGGAGAAAAGGCGCTGGCTTTCCTTAAAAAAGGAACGGCGTTCTCCTAGGGAGAAGATACGGAAGGTTCTGTCGGCGCTAGAACTTCCAGGGCCACTGCTCTCACCCATACATGACACTATGGTACAGCAAGCCCCGCTGCACTATAGGCAGCCCATGGACATGTTGCATAAAACTGGTAATGCACGTGTTGCTGTAGACTCACGCTCACAAATGAACGTGACGCCCAAGCTTACCATACGATTGGTACAAGCATCAAGCCCTCCCGTAGAGGAGGAAAAGGAGCTGATTACTAGCTTCCCCTATGATCCAGGAGGAGTTGAGTTATGGGAGGTCACCTGCAAGGGCGACCTTCTCTGGAGAGAGGTGCTATGTCATCTCATGGCATAGTACTCGACTATATATATAATCAAATATATAATCTGGGTACGGGTGTTACCCCCATACATATCTGCTCTTGATATTCTTTTATTAAAGCCAGGCTATGACTTTAATGGAGAGAGGTATGTGGTAGATTTTGATGCACACTAGTAGTGAACAGGTCGTTTACTCTAGAATCTTGCGAGACAATGCGCTAGACTTTTACCCACAGCGTTCGGTTAACAGCTGTTTGGGTGGAAAGTCCTACTGTGCCGGTGGCATAGTGAGCAAGGCCGGTAGTGACCCCTGCAGGGTCGGTAGTGACCCCTACCGACCCGGTATAGCTGTACTGGGCCGGCACAAGATGGCCGACATAGATGAGGATCCTCAAAAGTGTGTAGGAGCTTAGTCAAGGTCGAGAACAGGAAGTACTTACCCTTAGATTACCGACTCCATGGACCCAACTCTATATACAGCCTGGGAGCCTTGCAGGACTACTCATTGGACAAAAAGGAGAAAGGACTCCGCCCTTAGCCACTTGGCACCTCCCTTGATTAATCATACTGCATTGTTGATTGGCTTGTTATTTATATAATCAATTGTATTGGTTAATCTGCTTCCTGTGCATTGATTTTTATATGTTTTGTGCTTATCAACTCTCCTATAAAAGGAGAGCACACACTGTTACTCTTTGCATTCATTACAATGTTGCCATGGCATATACTCTTATATTACTAAACCTTAGAGGAATAATTGCCCTCAGGACAGCTTAGAGAATAAAGCCATTATTACAGACACTACACGGTACTGTTTGTTTGAGCCATGGGCTCTTGCCTTACCGGGTAATTCGGTTGCCCAGCACAGTTGTCACTGTCGGTCAGTACAGTGTCTCCTCTGGAGAGAGGTAGAATACTCGAGATTAGTGGATGTCCGTGGTAACAGACCGGAATCCATTACAATACTCCAACAATATACACTCTGAATCAGGAGGAATGTGCAATAGGAGTGAAAAATAATACGGAAGGACTTACTCAAAATACAAAACTATTTTGGAATGGGAATTATGCGTAATTGAATACAACACCTCACGTTTGATCTGTCCACTAACAGAAGAGTTTGAGACAGCCAACTTTGCATGCATGGAATGCAATCATTTGACCAATGAGAAGCCAAAAATAGCTACTATCATCACTAACATCAATGGTATTGAAGGTGTAAATTTGTCATTTTCGAGTTTTGAAAGTTTGAAGTCTGTTCAAAACAAGATTATCATCAGTATCACATGTCAAGGAGATAACAAAGACAAATTCGATCCCAAGGTTATATATATGGAGCTTTAGTTGAAGCATATTAACCAAAGACCACCGAAATTCAAGACAGTTAACTTTAGATGATGAAAGCATAAACTAGGTTAAAGTCTCTCTGAATAAAAATGGAATACCGAATCTATCTTCTATTATTCCCAATCCTAATCAGTTATTGTCTTGCAACAGAGATACACCCATTTATTTTATCTCATACAACTTCCGAATGTCATCGGGGAATTCTTAATAAGGAAGCAGTTAATTCAGTAACTCGTATTTTAGGACGAAACTTAAAATATCGTATGCATGGACTCACATGTTTAATGGAACCTGCTCATCGACGTAGAAGCTGTGACACTCGTGATATGTGGCCCCAACACTACTTTGTTTGCAAAACCGCTGAAGCTTTGAATTACATCCGTTTATACGATGGGGGATTACTAACTACGACTCGAAGAACAACTCCAACGACAACCACCACAACTACACATACAACGACAACAACCACCACAACTCCGCAGACAACAACCCCGACTACAACAACCACCACAACTCCACAGACAACGACAACAACAACCCCAACAACTACAACCACCACAACTCCACAGACAACTACGACCGTCACAACTCCACAGACAACGACGACAACAATCCCAACGACAACCACCACAACTTCAACGACGACAAAAACTACAAACAAGTCAGTAGTTCCAGCTTCATCACCATCAATTCCATCTGTTCCACAAGCTCTGGCTTATGTCGATTTAATTTTGGAACATCCGAGCCCTACAAACTCTACTATGTACAATTATGAAGAAACAGAAATTACTACTGATTGCGTATGTGATAGACACATCATATGCGAAAACAATTCAGTAGCAATTACAACTTCAACACCGCCGGTTTATAGAGTTTTTAGTTATAATGATTTGAAGGATTTTTCCAAATTTTCTCTGTCTGTATCGGAAGATAGTAAACTTAAACTTGAAGAAAATCTTTTCATCATCATTGAACCTGAATGTGATGATATTTCTTGTAAAGTCATTAAATACTTTACAAATTAAAAAGTTTTTATAGACTTAAACACTATATATTCAACCTATTACACTTTATTATGATATCTATTTTATTACATTTACCAGTAAGCAAATAATGTAATACTTATGATGTAATAATAAAACTATAACAATAACTATAGCGTTGTAGATAGATACATCATATACAAAAACAATTCAGTAGCAATTACAACTCCATCTTCATCAAAATGTTGTCATATGAGTTCGAATTATGTAAAATTATCCAAACTTAAATGCCATACATTCAAAATTTAGATGCCATACATTCAAAATCTAGATGCCATATGAGTTCCAATTAAGTAAAAAAATTATCAAAATTCAAATGCCACTTAGATACCACTTAAATGCCACTCAAATGCCACTTAAATGCCATACAATATTAACTCGGCGAATCTTTTCAACGCCGTAACCCATTGCATTCACCCCGTAGTCAAATCCACAAAAAAACACTTGGTAGGGAGATCTGCTCATATGTTACTACTCTTATGTAAGCATGGAAGGCAGTATACAGGGAATACTGGCTTGGTGTGGCTCCTAGTTCTTCTCCTGTCTTCTCTCTCTTCTCCTTCTCCATCTTCCTCTTTCTCCCCTCAGTTGTGTCTCTTCGTTCTCAAATCCTACTGCTGCCACCAATGTAGTGTTTTTCCTCTTGCACTACCAACACAACGGCATCCGTCTGCTGTAACTTTAGATAACTGGTGGAGGGACTAGCTCCAGTCGAATGATACAGAGTTTCTAGTAGTAATAGTGTATTTGACAAATTATGTTCAGTAATATAAATTAATTAACTAACACAAGCCATCAGACTTCTGCTTTCCTTACTCACAACAATTCCTTATATAGAAAGTGGTCAGAAAGGCTCACTCCCTTATTAGGGTGAGCAAATCATATACAGTCACACAATACACCAACCAATCAATATAGTTAACACAATTAGGTAAACAATATCAGCTAATCACAAGCATGCACACATGGCACGTAGTCTGGTAAGTTATTCTCTCCCCCCTGTTAGCTCTTGTTCCACTCTGATGCTCTAGCACTGTACTTTACTTCAGAAGGCTCCTATACTTGTCTGCATCTCAGGCTTTCTTTGGTGGCAGTTTTTTGCTGCTGGATACAGTGATGACAGCCATCTTTCCTTGTCAAATCTGGGGTTGAGCTAGTATAACTGTTATACGTCCACATACCTAGTATACAGGGTGGCTACCTGGTGGATACAGGGCCTGGGTAACCAGTATCTAAGTTATACCAACTTTGAGACACTTCTAATTAAGGGAGGGACTTCTAATGGCATAGTCCTCTTCTCTTTAAGGGTAGCAAGGGGTTTGAAGTCATGGGGACTGAGGGGAGTGGGGGGGGGGGGGGGGGTCACTAGCAGAACACAAATCTCCCACAGTTGCATACATCGAAGAAATTGATTTAAGTATTAAACTAACAAAGACAATTTTGACTGATTGCCCAATGTCTAGAAATTATCAAACTGTAGCGTTTTGTGTTTTGTCTTTGCCCAAAGTATATCTCAAGAGTTAGAACAGATGGGAAATTAGAGCCATTGATGTTTTTCTCGTTCGCCCATCGGAATGTTTTTTTCAGCAATGTTCAACTCTTTCAGCGAAACAATTTAAAAGTATACAAATGATGAAGACGTTTGAAATCTTAACTTTCAAATCTTGCATGTCTCCAATTGCATCAATCTTGATGACTAATTAATAAATCTACAAAGATCTCCTGCTTCAGAAAAGCTGAAAACTCAAAACCACCACTACACATGATATTTATTAAGTGGTAAGACTTTAGATAAAGTTTCATTCTTCTCAGCATAGCAGATTAGGCATCCCGTCACTTGGTGCGACCAACAGACGCGTACCAGGGCTTTTTATGTTTGTATTTGTAAACTAGATAGTTCAGGCAAAAAAAAAACTGCAAGTTTTGTTTAGCGATTTCTTGCAATATATTGCTCTGTGCCCACTGATAAACTAGACTTAACATCTGTGTTACAGCTCCTGCACAGTTTACACTATTTTCCTAACCATATACATGAAATTCATGCAATAAGTGAACTTTAAATTAGGCTGTTTTTTTTCTTCAAAGGTTTAGCACAAGTTTACGGAGCGCCAGTAATACTAACCTCCAGAACAGTTATACATCAGATTAGCCAACTTTGTGTCTCTAAAGCTCAGACCATAATGTTTTCCCAAGTTTCTCTGAAAGGATTTGTCTTTAGCCACAATGGCTCTTCTGCGGTTGGTCTGAAACGCATACAAATGTAACCGAAAATGTTTAAAGTTGAAGGTTTTGCAGTGACAGGTATTTATATAGAGCAACATATGTACTTACACCACGACCAATATAGTGCATGATGCTTGTGTAGTCATAAGGAATCCCAAATGTTGAATAGTGCTCTCTAGTGTTTTTCGTGTATTGTCTAACCGATGATTCTTTTACTGCGTTGAACCTTACCTCTATGAAATTGTCTCTGTCAGGCCTATTGTGCTCATGATAAAATCCAATAATATGTCCCAACTCATGTAGTACTCCGATCTAAAAACAGACAAAAAAAACAAGTTTTTCCCAAGAAATTGGCCAGCACATTGCATGAGAGTTTTGTCATAACAAGTAATCTTAGTAGTCAAAATGTTGCAGTAGAAATCAGTAGTATAATAGGAAAAGATCTGTGTGATGGTTTCTAACGACAATAAGTTTTAACTGATTCCGAGCTGCTTTTTTGAGAACAAGGCATCCGTGAGAATGGTTTGAAAGTACTCCTTGTGTGCACCAGGTGTTAATTATGTCAGTTGTTAGTGTTTGTGCTATCGATTGGTTATTTATCAGGGTTTTGTTTGTAGGACTAAAGCTACTTTCACACTATACGATTCTAGGCAATGCGATTAGGGGGAGGAATCGGGAGTTGCTCTCCCAAATATTTACAAGCGTTCACACTTGCAATTTTTTTGTGCCCGGTATTGCATAGCCTTGACATGTTGTCAAGGCACTGCATTTCATTGATAAGTACAGAACATCAAACTATTATTAATGATAATAAAATTTAGTTTATATTACCCGATATTTCAATAAACTATACCATTTCTTCACTCATCAATAATAGGAAATAAATTACAATTAATAACAATAACAACAACAATAATAACAACAACAACAGTAGCAGCAGCAACAGCAACAGCAGCAACAACAATAACAACAACAACAATAACAACAATAACAACAACAGCAACAACAGCAATAATAGCAACAACAGCAACAACAACAACAACAATAACAACGACAACAACAATAACAACAACAGCAACAACAGCAACAACAGAAATAACAACAATAACAACAATAACAACAACAATAATGACAATAACAATAATAACAATAACAATAATAACAATACCAATAATAATAATGATAAATAATGGTAAGTAAACTCAATTAATTATAATGAATAACAAATAAATGATTAAATGGCTTTTTTCAACGAAATTATTTATTATAACCATGGCGTTGGTAGTTGTTGTTATGAATATATTTTCTATTTATATTGATCATAGTTTGTATGCCAACCTTAATGTTCTATTTGTAAACAAGACTTGCAATTGATCAGGAAAATATTAAAAAACATTCTAAAATTGGTTAAATAGTAGTTATCAAGCAGCTGCAAGTTTCTTGAAAAGCATTAAATTGAAAAGCTGTAATGTAGATGTTGATTGGCTAGACAGGCCGATAATCGTACACAGAACCATCACTGCCCGATGAAAAAAAATCGGCCACCGATTGTGAAATCTTGAAGACTTCACTGTTCACACTTGCGAGCCGATTTTTGGTTCCGCCCACTCGGCCGAGAATTGCATAGTGTGAACGTAGCTTCACATAGCGTTTGTATAGATAAGTTGTATATGTTTTACTATGGATGAACAATTCATAAAATAAAGACACAAAACTATTGTAAATTTTCATTGATTCTTTCAATAAGCAATTCTAGTGAACAGCAGACATTTCTGTTTCACTATTTATTTGTAAATTTCCAGTGATTTTGGGTTTGAGAGCTCGCCAATCAATTGATTTCAAACTATATTGAGTTAATCTTTTATAATGGATTTATTATGAGCTGACTTTTAAAACTTTTTTAAAAAAAACATTGACATCTAAAATATTTTCATATGTGGGTTAGTATGGAAATTGACAGGAGATGTTTCTAAAAACGAATCTACAGCATCATCCAGTTGAAACATATTCCAGGTGCATTGAAGAGGAGATGTTTCTACATATACACCGGCCAAATTCAGCTTGTGCTGTGTGGCACAGAAGAGAATAGCTTGAAAAGTAAACAGCTTGGTTGACCTGCTTGGTATTATCATGTTGTCTTTGACAAACTTTTCACACACGTGAGGAATAAAGTCCTTCAGATATAGTGTTTTTTGATGTTATTTAAAACTTTTTCAATATCGTTGACCAGATATCTCGCTGGGAGTTGTACTCCCCCCCTTCCTCTGACAACAAATCTCGCAGCAAATTCCGGACAAGATTTCTATTGGTTCTAGTAGACCTACAATAATAATTTTTATACCATCGTGTAGAGCAGACTCTACTCTATTTTTGGGTTGTTATTTGAAGAACTTCTGTTGGTCTAAACAGAAGCGATTTCCTGTCAACCGCGCCATAGTCATTTTCGGGCAAGAATTAATTTTCCTTGCTGAGATAGTTTGAAATAATATTTTTTGCAGAGAACCTCCACGGATGAGTATTGTTATGATAAATGGTTAGATTATATTTATTTCAACATGCTGGAATTGTTTAGAAGTGGAAATCACAGGTAGTATGCTGAAAATTAATTATTTGGATGACGACGATATTGTTGACTAGTAATTTTTTATTATTGTAGAGGACCGGCGCCATCTTGCATCTATGACAGTAACAATCTAACCTACCTTGTTCTACACCGTATCATTCTATGCTTACACTCTGGAGACATTCGTTCTATGCATACCTATTATTATTTTACTTAACCATGCAAACTTATATGTACGCCATGTGGAATCAGTCAACCATCTATTCTAGTACCACCCTGTGTGTATGATTTGCTCATGCTAGCCAACCAGTTGTGCTAGGTGTGGCTTCCTTTGTCTATTTATGTTTACCAGATATATCTTATGTAATCTTTTGTATAAATAGCCGTGTTAGGCAGCAATAAAGTCAGAGTCAGCTTGCCCCACTCTCAGAAGTTTCTTTGTTCTCTAACAATAATAACTTCACTGCGCTAGTACATGCTCGTACACCGAATGCTCTATTACTCGAGTAGTAATATACAAGCAGATCAGCCTGAACCTCTGCTGGCCGAACCTAGCTCTGACTAGTTCGCCTTCAAAGTTCGGTCACTGACTTGCACTCAGCAGAACAGTTCGAACCTCTGCTGGCCGAACCTAGCTTGCCTAGTTCACCTTCAAAGTTCGACCTCTGCCTTGCACACTGAAACAAGCTAACGCAACCGGCAGTTAGACTAGTAAAATAGGAATGGTTACACACCATTCCCAAGGATACTAGTCGACCTGTGGGCGGGTTGTATTGCTCAGCGATAGACATAGTTGCCAACTCAGTTCGGGAAGTTGTGCAGGTAGGCCGAGCTACCAACTCACACAGTGAAATCCTGCACATTAGTGGCAGCAGTGGGATTGGAGACACCCACAAGCAGAACCCGACTGAGCGATGGCACAGAGGAGAAGAGCGCTCAGCATAGACAGAGACCCATCCGACATGCGGATGATGAACACCCTCACTCACATCTTGGACAGAATGACCATGGCCTCTACCAGAAGCAAGTTCAAGGTGCTGCAGTTCGACGGCACAGGAGAAGTAGACTACTTCTTACAGCGGTTCGAGGAAGTGGCCAACGCCAACCAGTGGCAACCAGATGACCGAGTGATACACTTACGCCAAGCCTTGACAGGCAAGGCCGAACAGTGTGGAAGAGGAGAGACAGTGGAGGAAGTGACCATGAAGCTACGAGCTACCTTTGGTCTCACACGTTCGGAGGCACAGGCAAGACTACTGAGCTACAGACGAACGAACAGAGACAGCCTACGAGATCATGCGATCACCGTGGAACGCCTCATCAAGGCCGCCCACAACAACCTCCCCAGACAGAACCGAGAAGAGTTGGTGCTCCAGACATTTCACAGCACGCTGGGACACACCTACCTGCAGCGACACCTGTTGGCTGTACGCCCCCAGAGCTTAGAAGAGGCGATACAAGCAGGCAACGAGTTCCTGCAGGTGCCACACCAGCCGCTAGTAGGACCACACGTTCGGGCAGTGGAGACCAACCCCTACGACTTGGCTCCGACCCCACCAGGAGAGACTGCTCGTTCACAAGAGGTGCAAGACCCTCTTACGCAGCTCCTCCGCACGGTGGAAGGACTAAGTAAGGAGATAGCGGACCTCAAAGCCGAACAGAAGGAAGACACTCCCAAGAGATGCTGGGGTTGCCAGCAGGTTGGACACCATCGGAAGGCATGCAAAAATGCTCCATGGCCCAGCCGCCAGGGAAACGATTACCGCCCGCAGCAGTAGGGAGACCTGCTGGCTGCGCACGGGCACCTCAAAGGAAGGCGCAGGCACCTCCGAGGAACCAGGATCGAGCACGACGGGTGACTCCTACTTTGGACCTCCTGACCAGTCCTCCGATCGCTTTACACAACCGATTCTCCAGTCTGTCGACACTCGACGGCCCGGTCACACTGGAATCGGAGAGCGAGGAGACTCTCGAGCAGCAGGAATCAACCAGGCCCAAAAAGAAGGACAAGCAGACCCAGACGCCGCCACCCAAGGAGGAACGGTTCACACCCAAGCCTGTAAACCTTCAGTCAAATCAAGTGGAGCGACCTTACAGCTCCAGCTACTACCTGCCAGGACGGATAGAGGGAGAAGCAGTCACGCAACTCATCAACACGGGATGCAACACCAACCTGTTGGCAAAACGTGTCTTTGACCGACTACCCTCTCACCTACAGCAGGATCTACAGCTGTACGACTCACACGGTCTCATGGCAGATGGGACGAGACTACCCTTTCACGGATTGCTAACCCTGAAAGGACGAATACGGCATGTCAAGTTCACCGAGACCTTCGTGGTGAGTCAAATCAACGAGGATGTCATTCTCGGGATGCCATTTCTGACGAGCCAGGAGTGCCAGCTAGGGTTCGACCGACCTGTATTGATGATACAGGGGAGAGAGCTGGCCTGCACAGATCGGCATGGAAGGAGCCTTGTCTCCAAAGTACAAGTTCGGCAAGACACCAGTCTGCCCCAACAGACGGAGGTCACCATACCCTGCCACCTGAGTGCCAGGGAAACCTGTCCTCAGGGAGTGATAGAGAGCCTGCAGGGTGGGTTGCCGATCGCCACAAGCATCAACAGGCCGGACGCAAGAGGAAGAGTGTTGGTACGATGCTTAAACCCAACACAGGACACGCTGAAGCGGTCAGCAGGAGAGGTGATTGGCACCTTCACAGGAGTAGATGAAGGTGGAATCCAGACGCTGAACGAGCCCAGGAGGACAGACGAGCAAGCAGCGGCAGGAGGAAGAGTACCCCCCCCCCCACCTGCAAGAACTCTTTGACAAGGCCAAGAGAGGGTGTCAGACACCCCAGCAAGAAAGACAGCTCAAAGAACTGCTGCTCCAGTACCAGACAGTATTCAGCAGCCACAACGGAGACTTGGGCCGAACCACACTGGCCGAACACTCCATTCCCACCATAGAAGGAGCTCGACCAATCAGGTGCCCCCCCCCCCATCGGCTGGGACCCGAAAAGGAAGCAGAGGCGGAACGGCAAATCAAGGACCTTCTGGAGAAAGACTTGATAGAACCCGCAGATGGAGCGTGGAGTTCCCCCGTTGTCTTGGTCAGGAAGAAGGACGACTCGTGGCAGTTCTGTGTCGATTACAGGAGATTGAACGACATTACCAAGCAAGACGCTTATCCCATTCCCCGCATAGACGAGTCTCTGGACGCCTTGGCCGGCAGCGAATACTTCACAATGCTGGATCTTACCTGGACGCAGGCGCTCGGGACAAGTCGGCCTTCACTACACGCAGTGGACTGTGGAAGTGGAAGGTGCTCCCCTTTGGATTGACGTCGGCTCCCGCCACCTTCCAAAGGCTGATGGAGAAAGTGTTGAAGGGTCTACACTGGAAGACGCTGCTGCTGTATCTCGATGATGTCATCATCACTGCCCCGGACTTCGAGACACACCTGCAAAGGCTCGGAGAAGTATTGGGACGCCTACAGCAAGCCAACCTGAAAGTGAAACCCTCCAAGTGTGAGTTGCTTCAGAAGGAAGTGAAGTATCTGGGCCACGTGGTGAGCGCCCAAGGAGTAGCCACCGACCCAAGCAAGGTCAAAGCAGTAAGGAAGTGGGAAGCACCTAGAGAGGTGAAGGGACTGCAGGCATTCCTCGGGACGGCCGGATACTACCGACAGTATCTACCAGACTATGCGACAATAGCCAAGCCGTTGACGGTACTCACCGGAAAGGAGATGCCCTGGAAATGGGGAGGAGAGGAACAGGCAGCGTTCGACCAGCTCAAGGCACGACTAACGCAGGCTCCTGTGCTAGGATACCCCGACCCCAGTCTACCCTACACTCTCGATACTGACGCCAGTGCAGTAGGAGTCGGCCCGGTGTTATCGCAGGTCCAGGAAGGAAAGGAGAGAGTGATAGCCTATTTCAGCAAGACCCTAGCCCCTGCTGAAAGAAACTACTGCGTCACTCGGAAAGAGCTGCTGGCAGTGATCAGAGCGGTCAAGCACTTCCGCCCCTACCTCTACGGACGGGAGTTTAAGCTCAGGACCGACCACGCCTCCCTACGCTGGCTGTGTCGAAGGAAGGAGCCGTCGAATCAGATCGCCCGTTGGCTGGAAACGCTAGCTGAGTTTCGTTATAAAATGGAACACAGAGCAGGAGTACGCCACGGGAACGCTGATGGGCTCAGTCGCCAAGGTGTGTGCACGGACTGTCGACAATGCAGTTCAATTGAGCAGAGAGACGGAGGACCCTCACATGCAGAGCTCGCCCAGGAAGTCCAGTCGGCCCCGCCGAGGAAGGAAAGAGTCAACATTGCGGTGACCAACCCAATGCAGACCACCACGGACTTGGCTAAAGAGCAGCAGGAAGGAGGAGGACCAGTAGCTCGGATCTACGCCAAAGTGAAGCAGCCAGGGAGGATATCCGAAAGAGAATTGGCGGAAGGAGAGCTGGAGCTGAGGACCCTATACGAGAGACGGGAGGCTATGAGTATTCGGCCAGATGGCATACTCACCATCAAGCTCGCCCACCCCACCAAGCCGAAGCAGTGCGTGATCTGCCCTCCTAGCAGGAGAACACAGGTTGTCTGGGAGACACACAGGATGGCACACACAGGGATACACCGAACCAGACAACGGATCTTTTTGGATTGGTACTGGCCGGGTATCTCTCCGTTGGTGAGGCGACTCATCAAAGATTGTGAGGTGTGCCAGGTGGCAAAGAATGGCAGGAGGACAAAGAACCCCGGAAGGCAGCGGATGTACGCGGGACGCCCATTTCAGAAGTTGGCGGTCAACCTGGTCGGCCCCTTGCCACTGACGAAGAGGAAGAACCGCTGGGCCCTGGTCTTGACCGACCACTTCACCCGTTGGCAGGATGCCATTGCTCTGCCGGACTCCACGGCCCCTACAGTTGCCACAGCACTTGACGAGAGGGTATTCGCATACTGGGGACTGCCCGAACAGCTGCACTCGGATCAGGGTGCGCAGTTCGAGTCGGTGCTCTTGGAGGAACTGTGCAGTCTCTGGGGAGTAAAGAAGACTCGCACCACACCATATCATCCGCAAGGAAACGGAGTTGTGGAGAGACAGAACCGCACCCTGGGAGACGCCCTCCGCACACTAATTCTAACAAAAGGACAGGACGAGTGGGACAGCCTACTCCCCCAGATCATGCGAGAATGCCGAGGCACCCCCCACTCTGCCACAGGAGAGACGGCCAACATGATGATGATGGGACGAGAAGTACGCCTTCCCGACCAGCTGACAGGAACACCCCCAGCGCTGGACCCCCAGAACATCACCGAATACACGGCCGAAATACAAGAGAACCTACAGAAGGCGCAGAACTATCTCAGAGAGCGTCAGCAAGAAATAAGGAGCCAGGAGAGTGCGGAACCCCCCGTGTTCCAAAAAGGAGAATTAGTGGTGCTGGAGAACAAGCGCAGAGTCAAGGGAAGCAACCCCAAGCTCCAGCCACGATTCGTCGGACCATACCAAGTCGCCGAGGTATTTCCGAACCATACGTACAAGTTAGAGCGGAATGGACAATGGTCAATCCAGAACGGCCAACGACTGCAGTCCTACCGCACCTGTGAGGAGCCGGTGGGGCAAGCACCCCAGTGTCGGGAGCCGGCTCTGATGCCAAACATGAAGGGAGCCAGAAGAGGTCGACCACCCAAGACGAAGCGCTCACCAACAGGGCCAGACGAAGCGGTCGCTCCTTTGCCGCTGCCCCTGCATTGGATAGAGAGGCCACCCACCCATGAAGAACGTGCGCCAACACCTCTACCCACACAGGAAGAGCGTGCGCCAACACCTCTACCCACCGATGAAGAAGAACTCCCAGCGGTAGCCGCCGAAGAAAGGAGGGTGCCAGAGAGCACCGAAACCATAGAGGAGGAAGCGTTGCCAGTAGAAGAGGAGCAACAGCCAACAGAAGAAGGAAGGAACAAGGCGCCACCCCCCGAGGTCACCAGAAGGTCAACAGTGACCCCTGACCTAGATGTCAACGAGTGGCCGCCACTCAACCCCACAGGAAAGACAGCCTCTCCATTAAGCCGGCCTACGAGGGAAAGAAATCGACCAAAGAAATTAGAGGACTACCATTGTTATAAAACAGAAGGTCGTTCTAGCCCGAAGGCACCAACTGGCCAAGCTGAGGGAGGGGAGAGAAACGAGATGCCAGGAGACGCCAACCCAACTATCAAGACTGCAAAAAATTGCAAAGAAAACGGTTGGGTACTGGTAAAAAGAAAGAAAAAATGGAAGAGCTACGATCAGAACCAACAAAACTATCACCGAAACGGTGCAGAAGACAGAAAGATCGAGGAAACACAAAGGGAGGCAACTCCCAAGACAACAACCGACGATCGACATACAAAACCCGCCATACCACGTCACGAAGCGCCAAGTACAGAGGGTGCGCAGGAGAAGGCAACTTCCGAGGAAACCGCCGACGAAAAACCCCCATTAACCGCAGTACTGCGTCACCCAGAACCCGTCACGTGGGAGGAGGTACTAAGGAAACACGTGGGAGAGGAGACCAATAATATTAAAGAACGAGGGCGAGCCCGCCATCGTTCAGTTCCCAGCCAGCAACGAAGCGAGCAACAAGCAACCAGCGACAGCACAAGATTACAGCTACTACTGGAAGGAATGGCAAAGATAGCTGCACAGGTCGACGTCACATCAACGGTCAATGACAAGCTACCGGAAGATTCCTTACAGTCACTGACACAAGCGCTCTTACCTTATTAGGACAAGCCGAGGTCATCAAGGAGAGGATGAGGAGAGAACGCATATTAGGAGAACACATTACCGATGCCGCCGACGTTGATTAATTGGCCACCATCGCCAATGGGGCGGAGTGTGTAGAGGACCGGCGCCATCTTGCATCTATGACAGTAACAATCTAACCTACCTTGTTCTACATCGTATCATTCTATGCTTACACTCTAGAGACATTCGTTCTATGCATACCTATTATTATTTTACTTAACCATGCAAACTTATATGTACGCCATGTGGAATCAGTCAACCATCTATTCTAGTACCACCCTTTGTGTATGATTTGCTCATGCTAGCCAACCAGTTGTGCTAGGTGTGGCTTCCTTTGTCTATTTATGTTTACCAGATATATCTTATGTAATCTTTTGTATAAATAGCCGTGTTAGGCAGCAATAAAGTCAGAGTCAGCTTGCCCCACTCTCAGAAGTTTCTTTGTTTTCTAACAATAATAACTTCACTGCGCTAGTACATGCTCGTACACCGAATGCTCTATTACTCGAGTAGTAATATACAAGCAGATCAGCCTGAACCTCTGCTGGCCGAACCTAGCTCTGACTAGTTCGCCTTCAAAGTTCGGTCACTGACTTGCACTCAGCAGAACAGTTCGAACCTCTGCTGGCCGAACCTAGCTTGCCTAGTTCACCTTCAAAGTTCGACCTCTGCCTTGCACACTGAAACAAGCTAACGCAACCGGCAGTTAGACTAGTAAAATAGGAATGGTTACACACCATTCCCAAGGATACTAGTCGACCTGTGGGCGGGTTGTATTGCTCAGCGATAGACATAGTTGCCAACTCAGTTCGGGAAGTTGTGCAGGTAGGCCGAGCTACCAACTCACACAGTGAAATCCTGCACATTATTTTTCATTTTTTTTTTCAAAGTGTTTATTATTATGGTTCTTTATATCAGAAGATAGCGCTTGAAATTCTCTATTCAGTGGTGTAAAAAGTTAGGTGCTAGCTTGAATAGAAAAAAAAACTAATAATATCCTTTGAAAAAATTTCCGGGATTTTCGCAAAACATGGCCAACTTTGATTGACCAGCTATGGCTAATGTAGTGGCCCATTAATTCTTCAAAATTACCTACATGCATCAAAATTAAATTTTCTTTCTATTTGTTGCATCAGTTTTTTGTTTTGAGCTTTACTTTTAGTGTTTTTTTTCAAAGCAAAAACGCCAATTTTCAGAAATTTGAAAAAAAGTAGTGTCAAATAAAAAATATTTTAACCTGTTCACAAGTACAAAGTTGGCTTTATTTAAAAATCTATCTATAGAATAGGTATTGTTGAGTCTTATGGTCTGCTTTTTAACTCTGTAACACCAACAGCTGAATTTTAAAAAATTCTCAAAGTTTATTAATTTTTTTCAAAAGCGCATGAATTGCACAAATCAGTCAGGCATAAAGCAGACAAAAATCAAAGAGTTTTAAGTCAGATTGATCTAAAATGAAAATATAAACAATGAGAAAAAGGAGTAGATTGAATGGAATAAACTTTCTCCACAGCTCGAGCTATCTAAGTAAACGCTACTGCTTCTGCCGCTACAGGAGCGAAAGCATAAATGCTGTCTATTGCCATCAGGTAAAGTTCGATGCTTCTGGAGACCCTGTACACCATCTGGAAATGGATATAGCAGGGCCAGCTACAGCTGCTTCTGTCAATTTGTGCTAAGGAACAACCCTGCCAAGTTTCGTAGATGCCAACCTAGTCAGTGTTGCCATCGCCAGCTCCACCACAAATTCTCGCCAAACGAAAGCGCTGCCCAGAGCATAGCTTGAGTTAGCCAATAGCTTCAGCGACAATCTGACCACCAGTGACTACCTCACTGATGGCCCTTAGACAATATAAAATACCCCAGCTAGCACTATTCCACCCCCTCCTGAACCTCAGGATGAGGCAGTGGACACAGAAAGGGCAAAAAAATAGTCAGCTGTGCCGACGGTACTCCGACCATTCCTGCATTTTATGCAGCACAACCACGGCTTGGCGGAAGCTATGGAGAACCATGGAGCCACTCTTGAGCAATCCTTGCAAGAGTTATGGCGATTAATTCTCAGGCAGCTACTATCTGAAGAGGATGTTACCCTCGCTAAGACCGAGGCTCGAGGTGTCACCCAAGAGATGACGCGACTAAGGGACCAAGCTAACAACCTGTGCGGAGACCTTTTTTAAAGAAACTGCAACTACTCCTATATATATGCATACATATCCTTTGCTCTGCAGACATAGTCTCTGCAGACCTGTTGTAACTTTTTATCTGTAAACATATGATTTTACAGAACCGATAAGTATACTGTGGGGGATCTGTGTGATGTTAGTGGCCCCAAAACCTCTCCCCCATCAGTTCCCCTGAACTTGTTCCAATTGTTACCCCTAAAAGGTGTTGTCACAACCCCTTCCCTTGATTAGAAGTGTTCCGAAATTGCTGTAGCATAGATGCTGGCTACCCAGAGCCTGTATCCACCCTGGATGCAAAGCATGTGTACTTTGACCAGCTAGACCCGCTCTGCCCCAAATCTGCCTGGGATAAATGGCTGCCAACACTGAGTAATACTGAAATAAATGGCCCCCGAGAGAAGCTTGAGCTATTGGTAATCATCAGAGCCTTCTGATAAAACACATGGAAAAACAGCACTGGATCAGAACAAAGGCTAAAGAAGGAGGATAGAAGTACTTACTGAAGGAGGTGCCATGTGCACACTACCCTGATCGATCAACATTTTTTACTTGTTTGTATTGTTCAGATTAATTTTTTAATGCACTGCATCGTTGTGTAAGATTGGTTCACCCTAATAAGGAAGTGTGCCTTCCTGATCTCTTCCTATAAAAGGAATTGTTGTAGATCAGGAAGGCAAAGTTCTGCGGATTGTTTAGAGTACTTGTATGTTGCTGAATGAAATGCATCTAACAAATCATTATCATTAGAAACACTTGTATTGTTTGTCTATACGTGGTCATTTCACCGGTCGTTAAAGTGGCAGTACATGGATGCCATTGTCTCGATAGTTTAGGCAGAAAAACACCACAATACTTTAACCTGAGTACGGGAGTTACTCACCCTTTACTTATTATCTTGTTTAATATGGTTTATTAGAGATAAGAGAATGTCTTTAATGAAGAGTGGTATGTTGTGGATTCTAGTTTTCACTGAGTCTGCACACTTGTTGAACCACATTTTGTCATCCTTATACTAGCCATTAGATGACCAGAATGGCCAAAAACGGTCATACGTAACTGACCGAAGCTATGTACAAAGCTATACCGACCCTGTATGGAGCTATACCGGCCCTGTAAGGCGCTATACCGGCCCTGCATGGAGCAGTACCAACCTCACTGGGGCGGCAGGAAATTATTCACTATGGACCAAAAAGTAGCCCAGGAGAAGCAGAGAGCCATCAACCAGAGATAACCACCCCTAACCCTAAAGAAAGACAGAGTACAGAAGTTAGAAAGGCTAAGGATTAAAGGCAAGAAGTAAAAATGACTCTGAACGGTGCATTAACATTTAACTCCACCTACCGGTACAAGGCGCCAGTTACCTTTAGCCCCATATAACTAATCTCATATTTTTGCCTATTTGTATATCTGTATTCATTTGTACATATTGCAATCTTGCGATGTGATTGGATAAAGTGCTTAATCGCTTCCTGTCGATCGCCTATAAAAAGCAGAACTTTTGCTCTAAGTAGTCAGTTGTTACGTGTCTTTTACTAACTCGTTTTATTCTGGATGAATAAATGCATTGATACTCAACAGCACTGAGTTACGCATCTGAGTCGAGGGCTCCTTACAGGATGTAGAGTGGAAATATTCCATATTGCATTCGTTAGGTACATCACCGACCTTGTTGTTGTTACAGGTTTAAACTAGCAACTGGTGGCGGCTCGCTACCAACCTCAGCTGGTGGGTGCCAGCCTCCAAATTCCACCACAACATGTCTATACAAAGGAAATAATGTGACACGGATATCTGGTGTTAGCAACTAGTGCTGTCGTTTGATCGCGTTAATTAAAGAACAAAAACGATCATTTTAAAATTAAGATTAATTTTAAGATTATTTTCTCTCAGATTAATCTTACTTTTGAAAAAAATAAAAATCATGAATTTTATGGAAATGATTATTTGATAACGAGTTTCTACGCTAAACAATGATAAGATTGTTATTGCATTGGCTCATCCTACCAAAGGCCATAGACACAAACACTACACAGTTTTCTTCAAATACTTACTGGTGCTGGTTTTACAGAGGTCTATTTGCCAAATAATAATATATTGGAAGGTCAAATGTCAAAAGACATTACCAAAATTCCTAAAGGGTAAGAAATGTTTATAATAGGGCTAACAAAGTGTTCCTCATTGTCGTTGTGTACATTGTATGGAACTTAGGTTCAATGAAAACAGCACTAACAGTAGTAATATATGAGCAGATCTCCCTACCAAGTGTTTTTTTGTGGATTGAACCCCGGGGTTAATGCAATGGGTTACGGTTGAATAGAGTCGCCGAATTAATATTCTATGGCATTTAAGTGGCATTTAAGTGGCATTTAAGTGGCATTTAAGTTTTGATAATTTTTGTACTTAATTTGAGCTCATATGGCATCTAGATTTTGTTTATATGGCATTTAAGTTTTGATATTTTTTACATAGTTCTAACTCATATGGCATCTAGATTTTGAATGTATGGCATTTAAGTTTTGATAATTTTTCAATAGCTATATATATATTTATATATACACCCATGTCTACATTGAGTAGAAATAAAACATCGTATGATAGTATATATTTATTACATAATGAGTATGTATTAAAGATTATATACTTGATAAAGCTCTAACATAGCCTCAAACGAAAAAATAGATGAAGTGATACATTCATCTGTTTGAATATATCTTAAAATGTTGGTCTTAAAATCATATAGTAGTTCTTCAGTTCATTGCACTTCAACTAAACTTTGAGTGAGAGCTTGATCCCACGCCCTTCTTTTAATTTTTTTTAAAAAATCATTCATGTTTACGGTTTTGGACATTTTTAAAAGTGTCTTAAAATTGTTTTGAATTGTTAGTCGTAATATTCTTTCTTGATTGTCAGCATCTCTATGTAATGTACGTGGTCGGTATTGTATTGGCGATAGTTCTCAATATAATGGCGCTAAAGTTAGCAAATGCTGTGTTATACAGAATGCTACAGCTTGTAATGTCAATCGATATTTCGCCTTTTCCTGCACAATGACATTTTTCTTTAATATACTTGGGATATATCTCCGGGAGGAAGTGCTTTATTGTATATGTTTTTGAACTCATAATGAGTTAAAATAAAAAAGTTATGTATTAGTATAAAATGATCAAACGGTGTTGTAAAATATTTACATTTTAACTTCTATCAAATAGTGTTTTTTTTTTATTAATTCTTACCTTATCACCAAGAAATAAGCTGTACTAGTTGATGCTCCGGAGGTTATTGCTGGAGAGAAATATTTCTACGCAGAGAGAGTTGTTCTTATATACCATAAGCCAGACCTACTCATTTAGCTTATAACCATTAAAAACACTCACGCGAAAACTCTATCATAATAGTGTTATTCACGTGAAATATTCCTGTTTAATTCGCGTGAAGATGATTATTTTATTCCCGCGAAAGAATTATTTGTCTTTTCGCGTGAAAATATGTTTTTTTAGTATTTTTTTTATCTGCGTGAAAAGTTTTTGCACTCGCTTGAGAAAAGAGAATTTTATTTACTGTTATTTATGTGAAAAATTGGATTGTTTTTCATGTTTTATTCGCCTGAAAATATTTATTTTATTCCCGCGAAAACATTGTTTTTTATTCGCGTGAAAATAAATGTTATTTCCTGCAAAAACATTGATTTTTACTTGCGTGAAAACGAGTTTTTTATTCCCGCGAAAGCATCGTTTTTTATTCACGCAGAAATAAAGTTTTTATTCCCGCGAAAACATTGATTTTCACTCGCGTAAAAATAATTGTTTGATTCCCGCAAAACATTGGTTGTTTATTCATGTGAAAACAAATTTTTTATTCCCGCGAAAGTATTGGTTTTTAGTCATGTGAAAATAATCTGTTTATTCCCGTGAAAACATTGGTTTTAGTTGCGTGAAAATAAATGTTTTATTCCCGCGAAAACATTGTTTTTTATTCACACAAAAATAAATTTTGTATTCCCGCGACAACATTGGTTTTTACTCGCATGAAAATAAATTCTTTATTTTGCGAAAACATTGGTTTTTATTTGCGTGAAAATATATGTTTTAATCCCGCGAAAGCATTGAATTTCCTTTGCGTGAAAAAATGCTGATTCATAGATATATTATAAATAAGGCTGTCACGAGATGGTGCTCATAGGGTTAATCAGTGCAACTTTCGCTATTTAAGAGCCACTGTTTTCACACAGAAAGCATCCAGTTCAACAAACAGCTAGCGGAGAAGCAACATCTACTAAACCTTCCATTGCAACTACTAGGAGCTTTCCCTCTTCATAAAGGTAAGAGTAAAAACATTTATTTTCTGCTAGCTAACACTAGCTGAAGGTTTATGGTCTTTATGATCTTTAAAATTAATTACAAAACATTAAATAGAATCTTTGTTTTTTTCAGAATGAATACTCAAGACGAAGGAAGTCAACCGATGAATGAAGATGCAGAATCCCAGCAAACCCTTTCCCCATCACCTTCTCCTATCTTTCATATGCCAGAAAGTCAGTTGGTGGTTGATGAACCGGAATCCCAACAAGATTTCACTTCAGTCACATCTCCTACTAACAAGCTGTCTTTAAAAAGAACATCTGTGATGAAACGAATTTTCATTGATTTGACAAAACATGATATTGAAACTGACTCGAACAGCAAAAAACGATTTTGATGGATGTTGGAGACGACACACTTTTTCGTCACACCAGAATACCGTTTCAAGATGCCAGAAGTAATGAACTAACCACTCTCACCTACAAGAGCGCCGGGTTATTAAACTCTCTCTCTCCAAATAGTCTAGAAAAACTTGAAGAATCCATGGAAATCTGCGAACTACCAATACCAAGAGTTATGGAGGTGTTGTCTGTTGAGTTTCCTGATGAATCAAAGTGTACCATCATTTACAACTATCAAAAGGATAAAAAGTGAACTCGAGTGAAGAGTGATGTTTCAACCGAAATAGGACTGCTGGTTAATAAAGCTAAGCAAACACGCCCAATTGTTTTAATTTATATGGGAGAAGGAAAGACAGGAGATGCGATTTTTCATTCAGCTGATTGCCACGGATGTAATCGAAAGAAAAACGATCCATTCAACTCATTATACGGCAAGAGTATGAGACAAATACAGGCTTATTTCAGCGTTGCTCACCTAAATGATTTTCCACCAGTAAGTGTTATAGCTTATGAGAATCCTGGAATGCTAAGAAAATGCGATACTCGTCGGAACAAGACTGCTGATATTCTAGTGGCTAACTACAGGTGTATGGTGAATGGAGAGCTACTGATTGGAGATATTAACATCCCTGCTCAAACAACTTCAGCTGTGGTGTTGGAAAAAAGCAGTGTAATCGTATTCAAAGGACTAAAACAAACTACAAACAACACGATTTTCTACGATGTCATTCTTCTCTCGGCTCTCCAAGCTTTCATTCAAGCCTCCGAACTGTTTGATACTTTGCTGCAACGCAACTTTCTCTCCTACTTAGATGAAAATGAAAAAGAGAATTGTCCAGAACAGCACACTGAAACCTTAATCGATAACACAATGGACATATTGTAGTGCTTTTTGCTGCTACTTGATCACAACTGCTAATCTGCTTGTCCATTTATTATTCTGCAACTCCCTATATAGGGCATCAACAAGACTAGTCTTGAAGCTTGAGCTTTATTGCAAGGAATAAAACTGAGCTCTCTGGCTCAGTCCCTTATATTTATACAAAAATATAGTATATATGATATAATATAGCACCAATCAGATTACACGATAATAATGAAGCATATGGTAAGTCGCTCAAGCATAGCGCTTATTCAATGTCTTATTGGTCCTCAACTAGAATAGGGGTGGGCTCCTGTTCGACCTTTGACCCCTTAATATCACTTGTTTAAATTGTCCAGAATCGTCTACTCTTGATACTGTTTGGGGGGAGACAACTTGTAATCTTTGTGTAACCTTTACTAGCAATCATGGTCAGCTACAGCTATCTCACTTAGTACACAGTGAGCTCGACTTGCCAGCAAATTCTCCCACATAATTTCGTCTTCTATTATGGTAAGTTTCATATCTATTTACAATAGGTTCCAAAGTATTTTTTTAAAATTAATTCATATAACTATGTATGATAGAGTCATAAGTTACTATGTTTTTTAGATATAACTAAAGAGCGCTCCTGAGGAAGAAAACAAGACAATCTTATTTACATCTTGCAAGAGATGAATTTCTCAACATTCGATTTGAACATTGCAAAATAATAGTTTTTATAGATTCTGTAGTGTTTAGCACAAACACTGAGATGAGTTGTATTTTATTCATTTTATTTGTTATAAAAAATAAAATTCAATTATAATAATTTATTTTAACAATTTACTTAGTAAATTAGTTCCTTGTATATGCACTCCATCTATTCCTTCTACTGTATTATCTTGCATGAACTCGAAGTTAGGATAAGTCTGTATGATAAATCTCCGTATTGAGTGGTCTCTCATCTCACTATCTCCTATATCTCGTAAGCTTCTAACAATTTCATCCATACTCAAACCTCTACTTCTCAGTAAACGAAAGTATACACAATAATGACCACATACAGTTGACAAAAAATTTTGTAGTTGTGTTTCCTCACTTTGTATTGTTTCATATCCTCCATGAATACTTAGTATTTCATTTACATCTTGGTAAAAGGAAACAGAACGTCCAAACGAGGCAAAAAAATCCACCTCTGAATCAATAGCATACACAGCCAACCAATGCTCTCCAGGTTGGTGAGAATAATGGGTGTTGAATCTGAAACATCCTGATGGAAAATTGCAAATTTGCTTCCAAAACTGATCTCTAGCACCAACGTGAATCCCTACACTTTGACATAAATCGTCTGAAGATAAGATCGAACGAATCTGTATGGTATTCATCTCTAGCTTTCTGTTTAGAGCACAGCGTCTCCTGCAATAGCTAATTGAAAAATGCTGTCTATCTCCAACACGACATTTCTTACAAAGTATGCTTCCAGGGATAATCCATCAGTTGTGTTAGTGCTAAAACGAGTTTCCACACTTGTTGTGACATTTTTCATAGAGTGAAATCCTTCTTTAAGAAAATCGCCAGCAAATCCATAAAGTGTAGTACCATCAAGGTATTGTTCTTTCGTAATACCAAGGCTTCACCATCGAGCAAAGTTCTGGTAGCGTGTAGAAACTGATGATATTCTCTTCCAAAAACCTCTCTAGCATAATCTGGCTCAAATCTCCTTCCAATTGGACAATCACCAACTCTAATTACAATGCTATCAACATTGGCGTGTTGCATTCCATACGGATTCAAGGCGAAACGTCTGTTCATAGCGTTGTGATCAATTAAACCTAAATAAATCTATCCAGGCTTTTGTTTGTTTTCTTCCAAAGTGATGTCAATCAACGCAACACCAGCGCGGATTCCATGTAGTTTCATCCGTTTTTGATCAACTGGATAAATGTAGTTGAGACCTTCCAATGCCAAACTGAGTGGGGAGTTTTGTATTGTAGGATTCACCTTAATGTTGCAAAGATGAAGTTCAAATTTTTCAATTCTGATCTTCGCTCCTCCTGCAGGCGTCTCATTTGCAGTAAACAAGATTAGTTTGCTGGAGGCATGCTCAAACTCCAGCTGCATATTAAGTCCAGGGATTATTAGATTTTTTTGCTGAAATAACACGTGATGAGGTTTTCCAGTTAGTTCTATTACCTTTCCACCTTTGATTAGAGCTCTCCTCGTTTTGTTATTTGCCGTTTTGTGATTAGCAACGTCTTTGCTAGTTGACTCATCATACAACCATCCTTCCATCTTACCTTGATATTTCTTGCTGTCTGCACTGTTTTCGAGTAGTTGCGAAAAGTAGGAGCGTAAACCGTAATTGTTAGCGTATTCAACAGTAGTTCCTTCTATCGCCATTTTCAACTCGCTGAATAATGCATGCATTGAATCCCCATCCACACAGCTGCATCATCATCAGTACCAGCAATATTGGTTCCATTATCTTGAACAACTGTGACTTCAACTTGCAGAAAGGAGTTGTAGAGATCTGTGTAATATTCATTGCTCCCTGACAAGGTTAACTCAATACTACCATAAGGATCTAACTTATCAGGTCTGATGACAACGTATTCCGATCTCTCTACGGATATGTTTGTTGGCTCCATAGCAAACACATCCAACGATGGATTTATGTTGTGAGAAGAACCTTCCAACTTATTGCCTGTTGCTCCATTTAGACTAGCCATCTTTTGTGAGTGATGATTGCTTGAAGCGTTATCACTTAATAAATATAGATATCAAGCTCTGGTGTCTTTATACCGGATTCTGCTGGTATTAAAATATGGAACGTTTACCATCACCTCTCCTTTTCTTTCCACCTTTTGTTTTTCTCCTTTTTACACTATCTAGGCGGACTGCACTGAGCACATCTTCCCCATGACGATTAGTAGTAATATATGAGCAGATCTCCCTACCAAGTGTTTTTTTGTGGATGAGTGCTCTGGGGTTATGCAATGGGTTACGGCGTTGAATGAATTCACCAAGTTTATATTGTATTTTATTTGAGAGGCATTTGAGTGGCATTTGAGTGGCATTTAAGTGGCATTTGAGTTTTGATTATTTTTTACTTAATTTGAACTTATATGGCATCTACATTTTGAATGTATGGCATTTAAGTTTTGATAATTTTTTGTAATTCGAACTCATATGTTATCTTGAGAGAGAGGAGAGAGGAGTTATATCTACATTAAATAAATACATTGATTTAAAATGAATCAATATATGATTATATACATTTATTGTATAATAAGTAGGGAAAAATCTCTCCATGTAATATAGTTAGAGTCAGTAAATAGTAAGTAATACAAAACAGTACAACTTGTAATGTCAATCAATACACAGGCTTTTTTATACATTCATTCATGTATGGATAACTATGTGCATATTTATGACTATTTCTGTATAAGATTTTTGAAAAACATCATCAAATTAGCCCTCTAGATGGTTAAATAATTGCAATAGAAAACATTATATCTAATTTTTTTTTTGACATTCTTAAATTTTGAGAAAATCATCAAATTAACCCTTTAGATGATGAAATTTTACAGTAAATTTTGCATAATACAAAGCACTATAGCTCGTTTTATCCGCTTGAGACTACATGTTGTCAGCATTCGATATTGAGTTTACATACCATCAACACCAAGCTGTTCATCAAAATCTTGTAATTCGTTTTTTAGGAATTCCTTAAGAACTTCATCCTCATTATTCGTTTTTGTTAGCTCCTCATTGGAATTTGTTTGTGTGCAATATTGCTCCTAATCACTAGCGTTGGTTGAAGAAATGAAGACAACATTGTGGTATGGAATAGGATTTCCATTCTTACTCTGTTTTTTTCCTTTGTAAATCATCTCACCAGGTGCACATCTTTTAGCTTCCTCGTTGTATCTGATTGGTAGTAAAAGTGTTCTCGTCTCTCCTTTTCCATCTTTTTCAGTGACATAGCGAATGCAATTTACAATGGATTCTTCTCCATTGAATCGGAAAGGAATGAATCTTTCTACAACTTCTATGTAAGCAAAAATGGAACATTCTTTGAAATTGCTGAGATACTCGATGTCGTAAGCGAGTTTGAGTTCTTCTTCACTCATTTTTCTCAGCTTTTCCGCTACAGCAGTAGCTTCCATTGTGGTTAAGCGTTTTGTGCTGATACGTTTGACATTGTAGTAAGTAGTCTCTGGTTTTTTTGAGTTCCCAATCTCACCCAAGTACAAAATGTTGAAAGGTAATGGGTAGTTATCAACATTGAAGCTTTCAACTACTCTACTTGGGCAAACGACTATCTGAAAATTCGCTCCAGTTGAATTATCAAGACAGGTGAGAATGTAGTAATTTCCGTATGCACCAGTACTCTGTTCAATAGAAACGATTTGCAAAACTGATGGAACAGGAAGTGATGCTAGTGTAAGAAACCCTCAAATCTTTTTCAAATCACATGCCTTCCATTTTTTGAGAGATTTTGCCATCTTGGGAGCTCTTTCAGCATCAGTGAGCAATTCTTTTAGTTCCATAGTGTTTGATGTTGTGGGTAAAACCAGTTTTGGAAGAGCTCGTCTTTTTATTGTTGCTTCTTGTGTGACATAGTTAGAGTTTTTTCTTTAGGTGGGTGTTTTGAGTGCTTTTTGTTTGTTTTCGATTGGTTTTAAATCCATGTGAGAAGCAGAAAAGCCCTCCATAGTATTCTAAAAAAGAAAGAAATAATATATAATTCAGCTTTTCATGTGGAACTAAAATATTATTTATTTCATACTTTACATTATAGCTAAACTAATTTTGATCTTTGCTAGGTAGGAAACAATAAATTTTTTAAATTTTACCTTTTATAAAGAGAAAGCTCCCAGTAGTTGCGATGGAAAGTGTAGTAGGTGTTGCTTCTCCGCCCGCTATTGTAGAACTGGATGCTTTCTGTGTGAAAACAGTGGCTCTTAAATAGCTAAAGTTGCACTGGTTGAACTCTATGAATACCAACCTTCTTTATAATATAACTATGAATCAGCATTTTTTCCACACGAAAACCAATGCTTTCGCGGGAATAAACAATTTATTTTCACGCGAATGGAAACTGTTGCTTTTGCGAGAATACAAACTTCATTTTCACGCGAAAGCATTGGTTTGTATTCGCGTGAAAATAAAATTTGTATTCCAACGAAAGCAACGGTTTCCATTCGTGTGAAAACAAAGTATTTATTCCCGCAAAAACAACAGTTTCCCTTCGTGTGAAAATAAATTATTTATTCCCGCGAAAGCAACGGTTTCCATCCCGGTGAAAAAAAAAATTTATTCCCGCGAAAGCAACGGTTTCCATTCGCGTGAAAATAAATTATTTATTCCCGCGAAAGCATTGGGTTGCATTCGCGTGAAAAAATGCTGATTCATAGGATCAAATCAGTGCAACTTTACCTGTTTAAGAGCCTCTGTTTTCACACAGAAAGCATCCAGTTCTACAACAGCGATCGGAGAAGCAACATCTATCACTACATCCACTGACTATTAAAAGTTTTTCTGTGTGAATTTGAAAGTTTTCATTGAACTTAAGACTTAATTATCTGACTTAATTATCTCACTTAATTATTTGTCTACTTAAAAAGTAATGCTTCCACACAATAAATCACTCGTTCTAACAACAGTAACTGAAGACTCAACATCTACTATAGAATATACCAACTGACTACTAGGAGTTTTATTCACAAGGTAAAATTTATTAGCTGAGACACTTAACTTACCTTTTTATGTGCTATTGTCACTTCTATTAAAAAAATAATGATTTATTGTTATTATAGCGCTATGGAAACAGAAGAGGAGGATACTGATGTAGACATACACAAGGAATGGGAATGGCTCATGAAAAATTAAAATGATATCAGTTTTTCAAACTCTGATAATGAATACATGAATGATGAATGCAATGCTGAATATGAAAATGAAATGGAGATGGAACTTGATAATGATTTTCAAGACAAACCTTCGACTTTTCAAGTTTCAGCAACCACTGAAAATACGCTAGCCTTTGATATGCAGTAAGTTTTTAAAATCATAAATTAATAATGTTAGTAGAGTAATTTTTTGCTGGTTTTTTTATAGTCATCTCATGAATCAGCAGAAATAATGCGTTATCTCTTTATTGTAGACAGGACTCAGAATATCAGAGAATTAATGTAAAAGAGGGAGTTGAGAGTTCATCTCATAGTACACAGTAAGTTTTTAAAAACCTAACTAATAATAATGTTTGAGCCTTTTTTTCCTAATTCGATTTTAAAAATTAATTGATAATGGTGTTCAAGTCATTTTTTCTTCTGTTACAATTCATACAAAATGTATGTGAATGTTTTATAGAACAACTATTATGTGTTAACATTTCTATTGTAGACAAAGTTTAAATTATCGGGAGGAGAATGTAGAAGAAAAAAACCCTGAAATTTTCCCTAATTGGAAATGGTTAGAAGAAAATCTCATTTGTTTTCGTTTACCTGATGAAACAATCAATCGAATAGGATTTGGTGCTGAACCTTCACCACCAAAGACTAGCATAGTAGCTCAAGATATAGAGCCAGTTGTGGAAGAGATAGTTGAAGAAAATGAGAATGATCCAATGATGGAAAATGAAGAAGAAGAAGAAGAAGAAGAAGAAGAAGAAGAGGAAGAAGAAGAAGAAGAAGAAGAAGAAGAAGAAGAAGAAGAAGAAGAAGAAGAAGAAGAAGAGGAAGAAGCACAAGAGGAAGAACAAGAAGAACAAGAAGAACAAGAAATGGAAGACTTAAATTTTGAAAGACCTACCCGAGTATCAACCCTAGGTATTGTTGATGTTATCATAGCTCCAACTTTTCAAGATGAAGAATGGGATGATTAGACAGCTAGATATTGGGGAGCTATGAAAACGAAACAAAGAGCTGGAAAAGTCATAGAACTTTTAAATGTAAGACTTTGGGATGGGATTCCAAGAAACCAAGCTGATACCTACCAAAATGACTATCATGATTCAAGAGTGTTAGAATTGCTAAAAATAGTTTGCAGACAATTGAGCTCCAGAGCAAAAGTCAACTGTAGCGTAGGTTGTATACTAGAAAATAAAAATGATGGTGAACTCCGATACTTTCACTCATCATCAAACAATGCTACCGTATATCCAAAAGCTAAACTGATTGAAACTGAAGGAGATCTTGATGACTTTTTGTTGATGTTATGGAGACTGATCATTGTACAAATAGCTTGAGACGGAGACCAAATACGACTTGGAGATTGATGTTAATCGCAAACATTTCGTTTTATTTCTACAAACTACTCGGAATGGGAAAGGTTGGATCACCACCAGAGCATTTACCCTCTCACCTCATTAACAACAGACACATACGAACCATGTTAAAAAACACAGAAGGAATACGAATAACTGACAATGTTTGTTTTTTTAGATGTCTAGCATTACACAAAGAACTACAAAAAAACGGCGGATTTGCAAAAGATACGATAATTAAGGAGGTGAAGGAGTACCAACAACAATATCATAGTTTCATCTATGGTGATAGTGCTAAAAGGTGTGATGGGAAAGGAGTAACAGAAGCTGATTTATTGCTTTTGGAACGAGCATTTCAACTGAAAATAACAGTGTTTTCTTTAATTGATGATATGACTTCAACAGTTATTTGGAATTCAAACTCCAGTTATAAGGAGAATCTATATTTGGATATTTATGTCAATCACTTCAGTCTTATTACAAACTTGGAAGGATATGTCTGAGCCTACAGATGTCCAACCTGTTCTACTTGTTATGACAGATTGGGGAATCTGAAAAGACACAGATGTTCAATCTCAGAGGCAACAACTATGCAGTTTTCTGGAGGACAATACAGTCCTACTGCTACAATATTCAACAAACTGAAGGTTCAATTCGGGATAAATATCGGGTCAGATGATTCCTTGAGATACTATCCATTTTTTGCAACATTCGACATAGAGTGTTTGTTACCTAATTGCGAAAAAGATCGAGATACAGACACGACCATTTACACGAATGAGCATAAAGTTTTAAGTATTTCAACTTGTTCAAACGTACCAGGCTTCAACAACCCGTGTTGTCTTGTCAATAAAGGGGATGATGATGAATGCGTTGGAAAGTTCATTGAATACTTTGAAGATATTAGTGAAGAATCATATAGCCGATTGGAAAAACAATTTTCGCAAATCATACAACAGATAGAAGGTGAATTACAACGACTGGAAGAAGCTGAAGAAAAGTTTTGTAGTGATTTTGAAAAAAATCGTTTCAGACGGAGAACAGGAGCTGAAAAAGTTCTGGATGATTTGTACAGCTATATGAAAAAACTCCCTATTCTAGGTTTCAATTCACAGACTTATGATGTCAATGTGATGAAAGGAAAACTGCTTCAAAAATTGAAAGATGTCTCGGACACAGATTTTGATTTTGTTATAAAAAAAGGAACCAAGATGCCTGTTATCGGAATAGGATCTTTTTTGTTTTTAGATTGTACAAACTTCATCGCTCCTGGATATAGCTATGAAATGTATCTCAAAGCATGCAAATGTGAAGCCGGAAAAGGATTTTTTCCTTATGAATGGATGAAAGACTTGGAACAACTTAATCAAGAACATCTACCTCCAAGAGAAGCTTTTTACAGTTCTTTAAAACAAAAGAACATCAGTGAAGAAGAGTACATAATTTGTCAAGAAGCATGGAAAGATAACGGCATAAAGACAATGAGAGAGTTTTTAAAATGGTACAACAACTTGGATGTAAAACCATTTGTTCAAGCGTTGGAAAGACAAAGATCGATCTACAGAGAGCATGGGATTGATATGTTAAAAGATGGTATATCTTTACCAGGATTAGCGATTCGATGGATGTTTAACCAAGCTCCTCAACCACCCCCTCCATACCTCTCTACATATTTGGATTTCGATGAACTTGGTAAGTAGTTTCGTCAGACTCTCCCAATTTGTCTGATTGACAACTGCAATGCAGAACTTTATCCTCTAATAAAGAAAAACATAGTTGGTGGGCCAAGTCTAGTGATGCATAGATATCACGAAAAAGGTATAACTAAAATTAGAGAACATTGGTTGGGAACAGAAGCAAAGGTTTGTGATAGAATCTATGGAGTTGACGCAAATGCGCTCTATTTATGGTGTATGATGCAATCAATGCCTACTGGCTATCCTCGAAGAAGAAAAATCGAAAACTCCTTTGTCGCTGAACCAATAAAGTTTAGCAAGGTAGCTCATAGCTGGTTACAGTTCCAAATGTTCTCAAAAAAAATCAATATCAGACATCAGCTCAATGGAGGAAAAGTTGCTCTCGGACAGCGAGGATTACCAGTTGATGGATTCTGTGTTGAAACTCGTCATGTCTTTCAATTCCACGGATGTTTTCGGCATGGACACAACTGCTCTTATAACAACGCTAAAGAGCAAGAGCTTCAAGCTAGTGGAAGAAAATCAAAAGCAAATCTGTTTAGAGCTACGATGGAAAATGAAGAATATCTTCGAGCATTAGGTTACAATGTAATCTCGATTTGGGAGTGCGACTGGATGAAACGTGTAAAAACTCATACAAATTTACAAAAATTTGTCAACACGTTTTACAATTGCTTCTACCCTAAAATACTTGAAAAAAAGCTGAATCAAGAAGAAGTGTTGGAGAGAGTTCAATCAGAGGAATCCTTTGGATTTGTTGAATGTGACATCGAAGTTCCTGAGGAAGAGGAAGAAAAGTTCTCCGAAATGCATCCGATTTTTAAAAATACGATGTTAACCAGAGAACACTTGAGCGATGAAATGAAAGTCTTTGCTGAAGCCGAAGGTTTTCTAAAGACTCCTCAACGCTCATTAGTTGGAAGTATGTACAGAGATAAGATATTGCTAATGAGTCCTTTGTTGAAATGGTACTTGAAACAAGGATTGAAAGTCACCAAAGTTTATCAGCTAATAGAATATATTCCTAGAAAAGCTTTTGAAGCTTTTGGAACATCTGTTTCAGACGCTAGGAGAATGAGAGATGCAGACCTTAGTCAAGAATTACTCGCTACTAGCAAATTGGTAGGAAATGCTGCTTATGGAAAAACAATCACCGATAATGAAACGCATACCACCATCAAGTTCATCGAAGGCGCCAGAAAAGCTTCATTTCGTATCAGAGGAAACAACTTTGACTCCATGGAAGAGATAGCAAATGATTTTTATGAAATCGTAACCTGTAAACAACTAGTAAGTTTTAAAACAATTATTTTGCAATTCAAAATTTATATTCCACAAGTTTACTTTGCTAATCAGTATCACCATCATGTCAGCTAACTATGAATGTTCCAGTACACTTGGGTTTCTCCGAGCTACAGTATGCTAAACTGAGAATGCTACAGTTTTACTACGACTTTATGGATAAGTAAGTAAAACCTAATTCCCTACTATTATCATGTATAAGTAAGTAAAACTGCCAAATAATCGAAACAATCTTTTTATTTATAGATAGATATATTGACAGAAGTGATTTCCAATATGTTGAAATGGATACAGATAGCGCATACATGGCGTTGAGCGGAACATTAAAAACACTGGTAAAACCAAGTATGAAAAAAGAGTTTTACAATGAATATGGTGATTGGTTTCCACGACCATACTGTGACAAACATAGGGATGAATTTTTAAGAATCAAAACAATGGGTTTAGAATTGAGCATGCAAGATTGTTGTGAAAAAGTACTATAACATGGAAAAAGAACACCTGGATTGTTTAAAGAGGAATTTACCGGAGATGGAATTGTTGCGCTGAACTCTAAATCCTATTAATGCTGGGGAGAAAAAGGAAACAAGTTTAGCTCAAAAGGCTTGAACAAATGAATTAATCAATTGAACAAAGACAGTTATCTAAATGTATTGAACACAAAAAAGTTGTTTATGGGTAAAAATCGAGAATTTGTAGTAAAGGATAAAAAAATGTTGACATACAAGCAAATAAAGCGAGGACTCACATATTTTTATGCTAAAATACGAGTGTGTTCTGATGGAGTATCTACCTAACCTACTTTGGCTTAAATAAAAACCTTCATAATAGTCTTCTTTTTAGAGTAGTTACTATAACTATATACATATAATACAAGAAATCATTCATCGTATATATATATATATATATACATATATATGTATATATATATATATGTATATATATATATATGTATATATATATATATGTATATATGTGTATATATGTATATATATATATATGTATATATATATATATGTATATATATGTATATATATATATATATATATATATATATATATATATATATATATATATATATATATATATATGTAGATATATATATATATATATATATATATATATATATATATATATATATATATATATATATATATATATATATATATATATATATAGATGCTGATGATGATGCTGATGATATGTAGTCTCAAGTGAATAAATGAAGGTTATAGTACTTTGTACTACATAAAATTTACAGTAAATTTTAATAGATATAATGTTTTCTATTACAATTATTTCCCAAATACTGTAAATTTTAACCATATAGAAGGCTAATTTGAGGATTTTTTAAGATGCGATGTAAAGGAAAAGACTTTGCATTGATTATCCTTACAAAACCTAGTGCTTTGTATTACTTAGTCTTTACTGACACTAGCTATATTATATGGGAAGGTTTACCCCTTGCTTATTATGTAATAAGTGTATATAACTATATATTGATTCATTTTTAATCAATGTATTTATTCAAGCTAGATATAACTCCTCTCTCCTCTCTCTCAAAATGCTATATGAGTTCGAGTTATGTAAAAAAATTATCAGAAAACTTAAATGTCATACATTCAAAATCTATACGCCATATAAGTTTAAATTGAGTAAAAAATAATCAAAACTCAAATGCCACTTAAATGCCACTCAAATAAAATACAATATAACTCGGTGAATCCATCCAACGCCGTAACCCATTGCATCACCCCAGATTTTAACCCCACAAAAAAACACTTGGTAGAGAGATCTGCTCATATATTACTATTATCATTCAACTCTTCCAAACCCCTCTTCTTTGCTGATGCTGCAAAGCTATGTCCACCGATGACATCTCGCGCTACATTACAACCTACAGAGAGCACTCTCTTCCCCAGACTAGTTGCTCCAATTTCAGCATTGGTGCTGCGCATTTAGGTATACTTTAAAAAATACTACCAATTCCATTTCCTCTTATCACCCGTCGTCCGCTATACACTCCAATTCAATTTCCAGCTTGCATTTTGTAGTACTCATCAAATTTTTTTTTCGAGTCCTCAGGCGTGTATCGTACCAAGCTCATTATATTTGTTTTTCTCTAAAGTGAACCGTCAACACAACCTTTCCACCATCAAATGGTATTTGCTGGCCGTCGTCACTCATTATAAGTACTTGAATCAGATCACTATTTAGTGATGAAGCGTTGACATAGTGAGGATTTTTAAATTCTCGATACACTACACTATTCTTCTTTCCTTGAACCGGAACTACTCTCAGTAAAAGTACATTTGTATCTCCTACCATTCTATTATCAACAATGTTGGAATAGATATACAGGAATGTTAGTCCTGAATTTATATCAGGAAGTGAAAAATTATTGTATCTACCACGAGGATACATAGTTTTTGGTTCAAATCCAAAAATATATGCTAGATCTCTGGAAAAGCTTATGGTTGCATCAGGGTCGCTGTTAGTTAGTAAACTGGTGTTGGAGACCTTGTTGTAGGAGATGGTGAGTTTTTTTTCTAAATCCATTTCACTCATTATCTTTCGTATAATCTCCTCCATCTCCTCCAAACTATCATATCTTCCATTACTGATTAAGATGAAGGACTTTTCGCTTTTACCAGAGACATTAGTCTTTCTAGATATATTTTCCCTTCGATAACGTTCTTCCAGTTATTACAATAACACATATCTAGCAGAGCTACCTCCCATTTACCACCGTTGCTAACCAAATATTTAGAGAGTCTCACTGTAAAATCGGAATTGCTGTTATCAGGAAACTCTTCAGCGCTACAGTTCGAGGGTAAAGTTATCAGCGTTGACATTTTCCCAACGTATGATGATTATATTGAACGTTTTTTCCTTATAAACTATTCATCTACCCACTCGTTGAACTTTTCTCCGTACCCTAACCACTTAACCAGAATTTGTCTTTTACCTCTTCTCGCTCTTCTTCCCAATATCTTTTCATTTCTGAAACTCGTGGGTTCTTTTACTTTTTGCAACTCTTTTTTCGTAAAAGGTACCATTGACCATCGATAAGTACATCAGTGATTATAAAAATCTCAATTGTCCAATTGGGGATGTATCTTCTTTCAAACCCTCCTTTTGCCTTACTTATTCTCACATAATCCCCAATCTTTAGTTTT
Organism: Cryptosula pallasiana; assembly: GCA_945261195.1. Classification (NCBI taxonomy): domain Eukaryota; kingdom Metazoa; phylum Bryozoa; class Gymnolaemata; order Cheilostomatida; family Cryptosulidae; genus Cryptosula; species Cryptosula pallasiana. The sequence continues at coordinate 53,514,155 of OX183131.1, read as the reverse complement.
GCTTCTTGAGTTAAACCATGTTCACCCCCTTCATACACATGACTCCATACAAGTTCCTGATTTTGAAAATTCTTATCATTTGGTCTCATACCTATAGCACCATGAATTGTGTTATTGTATGCATTAACCATCTCTGGTAAAACATCAATGTATCTGTCATCATCTTTATACATCAAATATCCATATATCTTCTCTTCTAAAGTTCTGTTAAAACGTTCCACCATCGATGCCTTTATCGTCTCATTTTCGGTTGCAAAGTTTTTGATTTTTTTTTCTGCCAGGAGAGTCTTGACATTGACATTGTCAAACTCTTTACCTTTATCGGATTGTAAAGCTTTATAGTATTCCACTTCTAGTATTCTTCTCGATCCTCTGGCTACAACCTGCCCTGATTTGGAGATGAGTGTGACAGCCCATCCTTTTCTAGATAGAGAATCAACAGCAGTCAGTAAAAATGCTGTTTTATCATTTTCTTCTTTTTGAGATCGAACATCCATCAAATCTACCTGAATCTGTTCCCCTATTACAGCTACAATTGTAGGACGACTCTTAAACTTAGTTACAACTCTTTTACGTAACGTGTAGGCATCCTCTCCACTCAACCATTCACAATTTTTTTTTCTCCCTCTTGTTTTCTACGAGCTTTTAGTAAAGCTCTAGCTCCTCATAATGATGTATGTAATGCAGGATTGTGATACAGCCCTTTTAGCCCGTCGATGTCCATGAGTTAGAACCGTGAATGACCAACTTTTTCTTCTGGCTCTCACGTGTTTGACGTGGGGATTTCCTGACAGTTGTGATTCCTTCATCAGCTTGCAAGCTTTTAAATTTACTGTAATTGGTATTTCCCGATTGTATTTTACCTCCTTCGGTTGGAACATCTCGTAGTAAAGTTTTGGAAATCTTACGGTTCAACCAACGTTCTCCAATTTTCAGTCTGTTCTTCTCCGAGCCGAATCTACCAATTTTACTCAGATTATTCAACATTCTGACAGCAATCGTTTGATCACTCTTTTTTGTTGTTAAATCAATTGCCTTTTTTGAAACTCTTTTAAATCTTCGCTTTCACTATGATGTTCCTCTTCTCCATCAGAGACAAATGTATTTCCAAGTATGAGTCTTCACTATCAAACAAACTCGTTTTTACTGATTCTAACCCGATGTCATCATCATTCGTTTTCATTGATTCTAACCCAATGCCATCATCAGCATTTGGTGAATAGATGTTAGGTTTATCATCAATAACTGTGCTATTGGCCAAAGGAGAAGTAGACTCTATCATTTTTTTTCTTAATGGTCTCCAACCAACCACTTGTGCCTGATTTTGATTATTTTTAACCTTTTTGACCTCAGACAAATACCTACGCAGGTTTTGAGCATTTTCATCTAACTTTTCATGTGAGGATAAGTCAGAATCACAAGCTGTTTCCAGTAGAGCATTTCGCTTTCTCTTCATATCTCTCACTGTTACAGCTTCTATAGGATTATAATACAATGGAGGTCTGGTCTTCTCTTCCTTTACCACTGTTGAATTCTCATTTGTTTCCATTAGTCTATAGTATTCATTTTCAGAGAGTATAAAAATATGTCTGGAGAATGTTAAAGGCTGACAATTCATCTTTTTATTGATGATAAAACAGATACAATAGGGGTTATAATAGCTTCCAAAAGATTGCCTTTACCAGTCTGAATCAAAGTTTTACGCTTATCATTAACTGTCCCTCTAGCACTTAGTTTACGTAGTTCCTTCTTGTAACGCTGCAACTCAATAAACTGCTCAGAATCAAGAAGAACATTACCTAATAAAATATTTTTAACACTTTCTATCAATGATTGAAAAAATTTTGAGTTGGCCTTTTCGACTATAGCGATTTTTCCTTTCTCACTCAGATCGTCCAGAGCTAAAATCGCAATTCTATTTTGCATCATTCGTGTTGAGAATATCCTTCGTGTTCCGCTGCAACTGATTATACTGAGATGTTGTCAATCGTTCCATTTATAATAGCTTTAACGCATTCCATTAGAGTCATAATAAGCTCCTTTTCGGCTTTGGCTATAACAGACTTTTGAATAGCAGAGGTTGCGTTGTTGAGTGATAACAACATAGCAGCATTTCTTTTTAATTTTTTCTCCAAAGCTTTAGTCATTATAACGCTTTCGTGTTGCGTCGTTGAATAACAAAATATATGTTTGAGGTGAAACGAATAGTAATTGAATGTATATCCTTTTACTTGGGTACATATAATATCGTAGGGAGATCTGATGTAAAGTTTCCCAATAGTCTGTGTTGATCATTTGTTTGCTGAGTCGTATCTATTTGTAGATAAGAGTGTGGTTTCTTTGTTGCGTCTTCAAAAGCCTCTTGTACATATTTTACTCTTGAGGGGAAACATTGTCGGGCCAAATAGGCAATAGAGGAAGCATCTCTGGGGTTTTTAAAAAGAAAAAAATAGTGACTATTCAAGGAAATTGTACAATTTCCTTTTAAAAACAGATTCTAAACAATAAAACACACACTTATGTTCAAATGATGACTATGTTTTGTATACAGAGCATTGGCATTGGTTTTACCAGAAACTTCATCCATGAGATCATCAATTATCAGCCATCGATTTTGTCCATCTCTGGGAAAACTCACTGTTATATCTATCATGCCTTCATGAAAAATCACTCCTGGTACATCATCAAAGGGTTTTTGATAGGCTTCATAACAGTCATAAATTTCTGTTGGTGGAGGGTGAGCTATAGTCTGACTAGCTTCAATCATTCGAAAAATCGCTTGTGTCTTTCCGGATCCAGTTGGTCCTGCAATCATTGCCGTAAAAGGAGAACTCATCCTTGGGTCATAATCTTCAGGTTTCCCATTCATCATAAAAATATGTTCATCAACCAACAGTAGTTTCATTTATGATTCTAACAGGAGATTTTCTCGCTTTTTGTATTTCTTGCATAGCTTCTTCATACATACTAAACTCAATAACACCTCCAAAAGTAGAAAATCCCACGCCAAATACCAAAATTATCATAACTATCACGCTTTACGCTTCATACTTGGTAAAACATCTAACATATCGCTTGTAGTACCATCAACAGTATCAACGTCATTCATCGGTCTCATCTCAACATCATCCTCTGTCGACATCTTAACGTCCAATAACAATACAATCATACTACGTTTCATTTTTATACAATTTAAAAAACTATCAAGAAATCAAATGCCATACAATTCTCTCAAAATGCCATATGAGTTCAAATTAGGTAAAAAAAAATTATCAAAACCTAAATGCCACTTAGATTCCATACAATATTAACTCGGCGACTCTATTCAACGCCGTAACTCATTGCATCAACTCCGGAGTCAAATCCACAAAAAAACACTTGGTAGGGAGATCTGCTCATATATCACTACTACTAACTACAGGTCGTTGATGGTATTAAAACAAGTTGTTATGGTCGCTGAAGTACGCTAAATAAACTCATGTTATTTTTTGCTCCAGAGTTACATATGATGTATTTGGAAAACTAATCAAATCAATCATGTTTGACAGAACTTGAAAACTATTTTTATATTAATGTGACGGATGGCGCCATCTTGTACCACATATCTACTTACATTTACAGTCTATTAACATTCTATTACTAGTTCTATGTCTCCACTCTAGGTCGAACTGTTCTATGTACACTCATATCATATGTCGCATATAGAAATTCAGTCATGCATTTATTCAAGCTACACCCACTGTGTATTATTTGTCCATTCTAGCCAACCACTTGTGCTAGGTGTGGCTTCTTTTGTCTACTTACTTTATTTTACATAACCGTTTGTATAAATGCTGATGTTTGGATTAATAAAGTCAGAATTAAGCTTGCACACTCTCAGAAGTTTCTAGGACTGGCCGTTCAGTCGATGGTAAAGGGCCTGTAGCCAGAGTAAAGAAGGGGAGTGAACAAAGAGCTGACAATAGTCAGAATGAGTCGTCAGTACGTGAGGTAGTTAAGTATAGACAGGGAAACCCACAGGAGGCTGTGGATAGCAAGGTTACATACCGTTCGAGGGACGGTAGTAGGTCTAGAGATGGTAATATGGAAAAGGGCTCCCATTCCCGTGGCCATGTAAGCCGCAGCCCAGGGGAGAGGAGTAGCGAGTATAGGGGGTATCGTGACCATAAGAGAGATAGGCATTATGAAAATAGGTATGGTGCGGAGTCCTATATACACCGCAGCCCAGAAGGCAGGTATTCCCCCAGGGATGAGGCGGCGTCCTCTAGACACCGCAGTCCAGAACGCAGGTATTCCCCCAGGTATGAGGCGACGTCCTATAGACGTCGTAGCCCAAATAGCAAGTATTCTCTTAGGTATGAGGCGACGTCTCAGAGACGCTGGAGTCCAGATAGTAGGTACTCTCCTCGGTCACCTCGAGGTTCACCTACATGGGTAGAAGGCCTGGAAGCTTTAGCTCCCCAACTGGCGTGGACAGCTGTTTCCAGTGTGGTAGGAGGGGACATCAGGTTCGTAATTGTCCGGATGTAAGGTGTTTCCGGTGTAATCTGAGAGGCCATACCTCTAGGGATTGCAACAATAGGTGGAAAGGTGACAATATCAGGTCACAGCACAGGGATAGTAGTGGTAGTGAAGGTTCTCCACGTAAAGTGAGACTTGTGAACAATATTGTTGGCGATACTGGTAGCTGGAAATATAGCATCAAACGCTTTGTCAAATTAAATGGTAAAGAGGTAGAGTTTGTATTAGACACTGGAGCTGAAGTGTCAGTGGTAACTGAGGATACCGGCAGGTTTCTGAATTTGAGATTAAGTAACCCTGTTAATAATCTCATTGGGGTTGATGGTTCCAGGCTGAATGTTAGCGAGAAGTCAAATGTTTGCATTAATGACTTTCCCAGATCAATAGTGACGTCAGTTTATGTTGTAAAAGGGTCCTCTGTGAACCTGTTAGGTATTGAGGATATCAGAAAACTCAAACTGTTAACAAACGGTAATCAGTTACGAGTTGAAGGCGAGTGTATGCAAGGTGTATGGGAATGCAAAAGTACTGCTGTTATAAAGGACACAGCGGAGCAAATGAGAACGCCCATATCTTGTGGTGGTGGCAATGCCCCACCAATGCAGATGGCGCAGAAAGCTTCTGCTGGTACCACTGCAAAAACTAGAGCAATTTCAGGGTGCGCTACAGATGGTGCTAGGGGGTACAGCAGTGTGGTAAAAGGGAGACAGGTACCGGGAGAGAGCAAGGAGTTTGGTTGCGGGTTGTCCGAGTTCTTGGTGAGTGAAGGTGTTTTGGGTGATGAGGACTATGCTAGTAAACGTGCGTGTCTTGAGGCTGAGAGGATAGAGGCTGGAAGGGTATGTCGTATGTTGATGCAGAGGTATGAGCAGGGTGGGAGGGAGCTCAAGGAAGAGCAGGAATGTACCTTGGTGATAAGGCAGGCTGTGGCCAAAATGAGGAAGTTGAGGTCTGGGGCTGGTAGCAAAGTCCCATCGACGGTGGTGTGTAACACCCCGTCGAGTTCAGCTGTAAAAACAGCGCCCGCACCTAGTGCGGAAGGCTCTAGCGTTCAGAGGGAGGAGTCCAAGACCCCCTCGGGCTCTCAGAGCAGTGCCAGTTGGGTGCACGAGGTAGAAGAGGTAGAAAGGGTGATCGGTGGCAACACCAATGTCAAGGTAGAAAAAGGATGCGGTTAGGGAAGATACCGAGGAGGTTGACCCTGGTACGAGACTTCAAAGGGAAGATACTGGGCAGAGAATTGCTCTGGTTGACCCGATAGGAAGTGGAGTACAGAGCAGTCGGGGTCGACTGCTCCAGGGGATAGAGGAATTAACGGTGAACCCCTTGGGGTTGAGTTGGAGTCGAGGAATGTGGTTCGACAGGGTGTTGGAAGTGCAGAGAGTCCAGAGGACGATCTGGTGGAAGTTGTTAATGGTTTAGAGAAGGCAGACTGAGAGCTGTGGGGTTGATGAGGTAACGAGGGACAGGTATTGAGGTAAAAGTATTATTAACATATGTATATGTTACAGGTAATTATCTCAGGTATGTATGGTGTGTCGCTTCGATTTCACCCCCTGGTATTTAGGCTTGACATATGATTTAAGGCTAGTGCTTCAGCTAACCATGATTAGTTAAGCTTGATCGCACTCAACGGTAATTGGTCCCATGGTATAATGTCAGCTTGCTCGCTCACTGGGTTCATCAAAGGGGGGCATGTTGGATAACGAGTTTGTGTGTTATAGGAAGTTCAAGGTTATAACATAGGTTCTGTCGGCATGGGCTTAACAAGGAATACGGGCACACACATGGTTATAGGAACTTGGATTAATTGGAGAAGCTCCTCTTGAGTTGTTATTGATGGTGAGTAGACGTGTTTTGTGTTTCTTCTCTTTGTATCCTTCATCTAACACTTTGTTTGTATTAAGCTCCCTGTAATAGCGTCATCTTGGCTTCACGTCAGAACAAGCAGTGGTAGCTTATCCGAAAGCATTGCTAAAACCCTGTCACGTGTTGGTCATGTGACGAAGTCCCGGATCTCTCACAATTACTATCAATAATATGATTAATATAATAAGTGAAAATTATTTGTTATTTAATAGTTATTATTATTATCTGTCTGTCATTTAATCATTTATTATTATTATTACTTAGTTGTTATTAAAGTTGAGGCATACCGATTATTTAATTTTTCAACTCTGAGCCCCAGCGGGCAAAGACACATTGAAACAATGTTGAAACTATGTTGAATGCGACGGAGAAACTACGTAGAAATTGAGGCTAAAAGTGAAACGAGATTCAACGTTGAAAATGAGCATGTGAAAAAACGTTGATTTGAGGGAGAAACAATGTTGAATCAACATTGAAAAAGCCGAGAATTTAGGGTGATATATGGTGGAAAAGTACGTTGATTTGATGGAGAAACAACATTGAATCAACCCCAGGAAAGCAGAGATATTTCGATGAAATTTGTTTGAGAACTGACGTTGATTCAAAGAAGAAACAACATTGAATCAACATTGAAAAAGCCGAGATTTTGCGGTGATATGTGGTTGAAAAAAATGCGTTGATTTGATGGAGAAACACTGTTGAATCAACTCCAACAAAGCAGAGATATATTGTTGATATTTGGTTAACAAACACACGTTGATTCAAAGAAGAAACAGCATTGAATCAACATTGAAAAAGCTGAGAATTTGCAGTGATATATGGTTAGAGAGAATACGTTGATTTGATTAAGAAGCACTGTTGAATCAACTCCAGCAAAGCAGAGATATACCGTTGATATTTGGTAAATGAACAGACGTTGATTCAAAGAAAAAAACAGCACTGAATTAGCACCCGAAAAGTAAAGAAAAGTTGGTGAAACGTGGTTGATCATAGGTTGAAACAATGTTTATTCACTATCAATAAAGCAAAGAAGTCACAGTGATTTATGGTTGAAAAACAGGTGTGAATTCAATGGTGAAACAATGTTGAATCCATAACAAAAATACGGATATGTTACGTTGAATGATGTTAGAAAAACAGCAACATTAGAAGGTAGAAACAAAGTTGGATTTTACACAAAACAAACAAAAAAAACATATTAAGTAATGGTGGAACAAGAGAGGTCAATACTAGTACCAACAATGTTGAATCAATGCCAGAGAAGCATAGAAATTACATATAATTCATTTTATTCAATCCAGTATCATTTAAATTATCTTTCAAATTTTTTTTTCAACATTATAGTTGAACTGGCATAGAATGAGTTACAGATTTTAAGCAGTTAAAATCTGGCGTTGGCATATTATCTCATAAAAAATCTACAAAACAACATTCTTTTTCAATTCATAAATCCCTGTTGATAATTCATATTCGCTATTGTGTAGTAGATTGCTATTCCTATATATAAAATGTTCTTATTCAAGGTATAAGTAGAATTTAAAAAAGCGTTGAAATTCAGATATGTAAATTAAATTAATGAATTGCCAGTGGTTGTGAAAGAAAATGTAATGAGTCCAAAGTTCAGCTGCTGAAGCATCTGTCAGATATGTTGGCTCTAGATGACACTTTTCATTTGAACCTGTAAAAAAAAATAAAATTAATTGTAGTTTAAATAGTGAATATCTTTACTTTTTGAGGCAATTTACAATTATCATGATCCATGGCCCTCCATGGTTGTTTGTTTGTATCTAGTAGAGCAACAAACTATTAATTGATTCTAAACTGTAGATTGCACAGGTATAGATATACACAATGCGAAACTGATAGTTGGTTTCTGAGTATCTTTTTCATGTAAAAGAAACCAAGCTACTTGTCACCGGTTTTGTTTAGATTGCATACCAAATATTCAATGAAGCCTAAAGAACAAAATTTGTTAACACAATATTTCTAACTTCCCAAAAATTTAAATGCTTGTGATCGGGAGATATTGTTACTTACCATTGTATGGTATTGGATTTTGGATAGAATCAAGCTCACTTCTTCTGGAGCTGGAATTTTGCGCAACATCTACAATTAAATCAAAACATCCTGTCATTCGATTTTATCTTGGAGGAAATGAGAAACCAGCAATAAAACCTCTGACACCAGAAATGAATATAAGTAGTTACATATTCTCAAACTCATTATTGTTATTGTACAAAAAAATGTTCTGAACAGTGCCGATATATATATTTTGATTATCTACTATCTCACACTTTGGCCAACATTACCCATATCCCAGCTCAAGTGGCATCTGATTTTAGTGATGTGCACCACAAGTGCAGCTATAATTGCTTTAAATTTTACTCAAACCTTAGTCAATTTGAGGGCACCTCACTTCAATAGCATTACACAACAGCATCATTTAGAGAACAAAGGAGAAAGTCTTGTCTCAAGGATAGATTTTGGGTTCCTTTGTCTATTTAAATGCCAGTTCATTATCTGTGGCAAAGAAATTATGTAACTATACTGAGTGGTTACACAACAGCTAACAAATGTAGTCAACTTCAACTAAATATTGAATGAAGCTGTCTCTCAATTCCTTTTGGTAAAGTGCAAACTAGATTCAAACTATGAAATAGAGGACAAGGTAATGTCCAAATTTCTACACTGACAACAGCAATTCCAATCATAGAGTAATGCTTAGACTAAAAAATTGGACATTAGACCATCTGTGATAACAAACTAATGCTGCAACTTTTCAGCAAGTACTAGAGTTTTGAACAGAAACATTTTTAGACCCAAAACGCACAAATGCAACCAGTTTTAATAGTTTTTAAGAAAATAAAGCATTTTGAAGCGGTTTTTTACCTGCTCAGCAATCAATTACAGTTTTTGTTACATAAATTTTACCAACAAGTGATGTTCTGTTTTACATACACTATTGAAAGCTTGGATGAGTCAAAATTTACAAAGTTATGTTGTTCGTTAAAAGGAGTCTATTGGTTTGTCGAGTTCGGAAGTCAAGAACAAAAAACTGCAATTTCAGCAATGATCATTTGCTAAAGTGTTGCAAGTGACAGAAAAAGTGACTACACATTTGTGTTCGACAAAATTTGCTTGAAAGCAAATGTTGTGATGAGACTCCGCATGGAAAACTAGTGTAACCACCTAAGCAGAAGAGCTAAGCAAACATTTAAATTCATTAAACAAACAATTGTACATTTATGGTTTGTCCATTTTGTGTTGTAAATACTCAACTATGACCAACATAATTTAGCTACCAAAACAACTTCAACATATTTTTTTCATCTAACCGATATGACAACATGTTTGTTAATGGTAGGTAAAGATAAAATAGTAACACTTATTTATGCCAATAAGTTTCAACTGCCCAGCAACAATAGGCTTGCTAGTGTTGTTACTGAAGCAGGCAGTCACAAATTTACTTACCTTGATTTGTTTTAATGGATCAGTAATGGTAGCACTTGAGTATAGCTGGTAGATAGAGGTTCCGGTCGAAAATAATTTTTAACTGAGCATTCCCTAAATGCAAGCAACACTTTCTTCAGATCAGCTATTGTTAAAACACACCAATTAATAGCAATGCACAAAATGATCTACATAGAAGTTTAAATGAAATTGTGGGCGGGCCTAGGAGATCCAGTAGACTTTGATTGGTTAACGTTGTTACCATGACTATTGTCCATGTCGAAACAATGCTGTGCTGGGGTGAAATAGCATAAGTATGAAGGTGTCCATAAGTGTTTGTGAGCAATGTGATTAGCTCAATCCTCACTTGTTTCTCCATGGTTTGCAAGCACACAATCAACAAAGTTGTAAAATAGCCAACATTGAATCAATGCTTAACTTGCATGGTACAACTGATGTTGAATGTATTGGTCTGTTTCACAATTCCAACTAAGTTGAGCAAAAAAAGTTGACCGGTTGGCTAATCCTCAAACTTGCTTCGACCTGAACTTTAGTATTGTTCCCACAAACACACTAACCACTATTGTTGCTCAAAAGTTTCAACATAGTACAACTGATCGGTTTGACTGGTTGAAAAACCAAAGTTGAATCCACCCTGAAACCAATTTGGAAAAGATGTGGATAGTTCAATTACATTGCAATCTGAACAATCAAACGGCTGATTTTCCAAATCGTTGTTTTTCCGTGGTCTCAACGTAGTACAATCAACAGATTTGAGAGGTCAAAGAACAAACGTTGAATCAATGTTGAAACTAGGTTAAATAATGAGGTTGAGTGTTAAACTAAAACTCACATTGAACTTTGAAATGGTTTCCCTAAGCACGTATATCACTTGTGGGATCTCTCCATAGTTTCAACGTAGCGAAATTAACCACTCTGATTGATCCAAATGCAAAGGTTGAACCAACGTTGGAGCAGCATTGAAACAACGATTGAGAGATGAGGTAGAATGTTGACGCGAAAGTGAATTCAGTTTCACCAAAGACAAAATGTCAAACACTTAGGTTGAACGTTAACCATTCCTTAACTTTGTTTTAACCTAAGCTTCAGCATTATGCCCATGAACATCAATTTGATCTTTGTTGTTTCTCCATAGTTTCAACATCATGGAATCAACTAACTCGCTCCGATGAAAAACCAAAGTTGAATCAACGTTGAAACGAAGTTGAAAAAAGGTTGTTGATTTCTCATCTAAATTTCAACCCCAACTTTAAACTGCATTCCATGTCCATATAGTTAACCTATTTTGCCTCTTCATAGTTTCAACATAGTACAATCAACAATTTTGAATGGTCTAAAAGCAGACATTGAACCAACGTTGAAACAAAGTTAAAAAGTGGCAATGAAAGTGCAACCAAAGTTCAACTTTGCTTCAACGTTGAAACAAGGTTGAAAAATGAGGTGGAATGTTCAACGGAAATTCAACTCTAAATCAACGTTGAATTAAGGTAGACGTCGGTCGATTGCCCGCTGGGGCAAACTAAATGCAGAGAGAGTAATAAATAAGAAATGATTACCCAACATGGAAAACAACATCATCAACAATAATTATTTATTTATAATATTATTATTATTATTATTAGTTTGCTAATAATAATAATGATTGATTATTATTTTTATCACCAAGCTAATAATAGTATAAATAATTAATGTTGATTATGTTGTTTTCCATGTTGGGTAATCGTTTTTTTATTTATTACTCTGCATTTAGTTTGCCCAGAGTTGAAAAATTAAATAACCAGTAGTATACTTCGACTATTATAGCTAACAGCAATAATGATAACAAATAGTTGAACTTGTTTGTGTTAATACATACATACCTACTAATAACAATGATAATAATTAACTATAAAACTGATTATTATGATAAATGTTCTGTAATAATTGTATTCAATATAATAATTGTAATTGTTTATATTAGTATCATTAATAATATAAGTGTATTAGCAGGAGCAATGTTATTGTTTATCATTATTGTTTACTCGTAAAAAAAACCTTAAAAAATTATTAATAGTAATCAATTACTATTATTGACAATAGTTACTGATAATAGAAAAATCTTTATTGATACATTTGTTTTGCAAACATTAAATAATTATCAGCTACTGTAATATTATAGAATGTTTGTTATAAATAACTGTTTGTGCCTTATTGTTGCCTTTCCTTGTTCAGTGCCAGATATATCTTATCAAGGGAGCATTACATAAAAATGCAAATTGATAATAGGAACTCTTACTGGTAGATTCTAGAGCTTTACGAAAGAGTCATTAGTGTAAAAAAACTTGGATGCCATTATTCTTATAAACATACAGAAGTAAACTCAACCTAATGTATCTACAAAGCAGCTAAATTAAATGTCTAGGGCCACTAAACAACCCAAGAAAAATTATGCGATTAATTTAAGATTAAAATTAATAATCTTTGCGATTAATCCGATTGAAAATTGACAGCCACTGACAGCACTATTAGCAACCTTTAAGTTTTTGCCATTTTTTCCACCTTACCATGTTGAAAATAAAATTTTATGGTACCTAAACTTTTCATTCAAGGTCAAAAGGCCAGGCTGCATGCCTTTTATTTCACACGAGTCATGCTTCATTTACCATAACGACATCACACTTTTCTATTTAGCCAGGACAGCACCGGATATTCTAAAGATCAACATATAAAAACTTTGCGATGCATTTTACACAGTTCATAGTGAATAACTGATTGTGTTTGGCTGATGCAGTGACGTTAAGCGACATATATAAATCAGATAAATAAGATATCTTTTGACATAATTTACCAGTGAGCACAGAGTATTTATCACTTAGCATTCCTAACTGCAATTGTAATAATGACAGCCTTTGTATTTAGTTGCCTTAGTAGAATGAGTTGTCTCTTAATTAGTATTTTAGAGAATCTAAAATACTATTGTTATTGCTGTTTTTATTATTATTCTTATTCTTTCGCGCAAATCTTGCCAAACTCCGTTAAGTTTTTCTCAAGAACCGTTAAAGATAGAGCTACAAAGTTTTTTGCGACAGGATCGTGAGGCATCGGGCCAAAAAGTAAGTTAGTTATGAAGTTACAGAAAATTCCAGAACATCGCAATCCACGTGCGAAAACTGGTAAAAAATCGTTTTCGAAAGCATCAAATTGGCTGAAAAAACGTAGACTGCATTGACGAAAAAATACCAAATTTTGAAAGACGGTGCATTTTGCTAATCTACTGATTCGACATCATGACGCAACGTTAAAAAATTGTTCGGAAGCGGCCATCTTGGATTTTTGTGAAAATCACAAATTTTAGCATAAAACAGCTTCCCGTTAGAGAACCAACAGGCCGAATTAGCTGAAATTTGCAACAAACATGTGCCATAGTGTATCAATGTACCAAGTTGAACTTCAAAGCGATCGCACAAAACTGTTTCAAGTTTTTACATTTTCAAACTTGAAAATCTAAACAGAAACAGCATTTTTCAATGCTTTCCGAGGCTATAATGGAACAAGTCAGCGAAAAGTAAAATATCTGGCCACATAGACCGATGCCTGAACTTTCAAAAATTGGAGACCCAAAGTTTTTCGCAATACCCCCAACACAGCTATTCCATTTTCAAAAGAGGTCTTCAAAACGGAAAAATGAATATAAGTCGGGGACGGTTAGTCCGATTTGCATAAATTTAACATGGTTGTGATCGCATTGTAACCGTTGTTCAGATGAACATCCGTCAAATTTTTGATCTTTGGTGAAAGAGTCAAAGCCCACACGGTTTTCAATGTGTGAAAAGAATGTTCGTTATTTACTGTTTTCACTGCGGAAAAATTTTTCTCCCTCAAAACTTTAGCACAAATAGGATTCAGGTAACAAGTTGAACAAATCTGAAATAATATGAAAATATTCGATAAGTATTTAGCGATGTTCGATCCCAAATTATTTTTTTGTATGTAGGCCGTACCACTTTAATTTTATCTTAAGCTGTTTACAAACCACATTCAACATTACTAAATGGCTAAATGGTTAACACTGTGACCAGCTGTTGACAGGGTTTGGGTTCGATTTCAAGGTAGGGTATTCTTTTTCACATAAAACCAATTATATCAAAAGGGAGGTGCCAAGTAAGCATGAATATATATTGTAACAGGAGTGCATGTTGTATTGACAGTTGTGAAGCATGTGTTTGGTTGGCCCAAACACAAAAAAGCAACCAGGCACTTGAAAAAGCTGCTTTTTGCAAAAAGTAAAGCTATCGCAAAACAGTTGTCAGCTTGTACTAAATTAGATTGTGCATCAGCAACATCGCTTTCTAGCTCGATGGCTGAAGTTGTCACCTGCTGTTCTGAGGGTCCAGGTACGATTTCCAGTGGTGGAAATTTTTTTCATGTAGCAAGTCTTTGCAAGTACAACTTTACTGCTAAATGTAATGTTTAGGAATAATGAGGGTATCAAAAATGTGCTGTTTCAGTGCAAGGATGATGGAGTAGTTGGTGGAGTGTGTGATTTAACGCGGTCAGTACAGGTGTTCAATTCTCACTTATGATTATCATTTTTTAACATTTATTCTCTAAAATACTCTTGTCTTCACTCGTGAATACAATTTCATCTAGTATATAATTATTTTTGTTGTTATGACCAAAACATCAATAATTAATTTCAGCTGGGAGAACGGATTGTATCCAAATAATACTTATTTTTATAAAAAAATAAAATATAATCAATTTAGACGGAACACTAACAGTAGGTTCAAAACTGATCATCTAGGATGATCCTATTGCCTAAAAAGTAATGAAATAGTGTGGTAGATTTCAGTGCACTCTAGTAGTAAACAGGTAGTTTACACTAGAAACCTTGCGAAGCAATGCGCTAGACTTCTGCCCACAGCATTTGGTTAATAGCTGTTGGGTAGGAAGTCCTACTGTGCCGGTAGCATAGTAAGCAGGGCCGGTATTGACCCCTGCAGGGTCGGTAGTGACCTCTACCGACCCGGTACAGCTGTACTGGGCTGGCACAAGATGGCCGCCTTAGACGAGGATCTGTAAAGATGTCCAGGAACTTAGTCAAGGTCGTAAACAGGAAGTGCCTACCCCTAAAGTACCAACTTAGTGGACCTAATTCTATATACAGCCTGGGAACCCTGTAGGAGCCGTCATTGGACAATTAGGAGAAAGGACTCCGCCCTTAGCCACTTGGCACCTCCTTGTATTATCTTGCATTGCATTGTGATTGGTTGAGTATTTATATAATTAATGTAATTGGTTCATTTACTTCCTGTGCATTGTCTCTTATATGTTTTGCGTTCATTAGCTCTCCTATAAAAGGAGAGCTCCTACTGATAATCTGTGCATTCATTACAATGAGCCATGGCATGTATTCTTATACTGCTAAATACCTAGAGGAATAATTACCCTCAGGAAAGCTTTGTAATAAAGCCATTATAACAAACACTACTCGGTACTGTTTGTCTGAGCCATGGGCTCTTGCCTTACCGGGTAATTCGGTTGCCCTATACAGTTGTCACTGTCGGTCAGTACAGTGTCCCCTCTGGAGAGAGGTAGAATACTCGAGACTAGTGGATGTCCGTGGTAACAGACCGGAATCCATTACATTGGTGGCAGCGGTGGGATAAACGGTACCTTCCCACGCTGTGCTCTTTCACGCTACCCTCTGGCCCTGCGAATGCACTGCAGGCCAGCTACCACTGAGGAAGGAGAAGTGATCTACCGGGTGTAGATCTGGAGAGAGGAGGAGAAATTGATCTACCGAAGTAGTAGATCTGAAGAAGCAATTGACACAAGATACTACCGGATTTCTCTGCAGGTTCGTTTGAGTGCGCTCCGAACTGCAGCAGCTATCCCGGCACAGTATCCACTACTAAAGGCTGTCTGCATCAACCGTAGAGCTTGCTCCGTTTGCAGCAGTCCAGTACAGACGCTACTGTATCTTCTACAGGCTCGTAGAGTTCGCTCCGCCCTGGACATAGAGATACCGGCACTGTACAGAAGAATGAGAGAGTCGTGTATCCGCTATACAGACTCAGCTACCAGAGGTTATTCAGCTTGGAGTGCTACTCAGCTGGTAACAGTGACCCCGGCACTGTATCCATTTACAGTGTCACTACACTACTGCCTGTAGGCCCGTAGAGCTTCGCTCCGCCCTGCAGCAGTACAAGAAGTTTCGTAACGGTTGTTACAAGCGACGGAGTGCCAGATACTGCCACAGTATCCATTGGACCAACCCCTAGATCTGCTAGAGCCACTGGAAACACAGCTACCGACCCGGATCTCACCTATACCGGCCCGGGATCCAGTTGTACTGACCATTTCTTAGATTTGAGTTGAGATCACTCCTCTATCTGCAAAGGATGGCCACCCAGAGAGCACGCAGCGCTGGTCGAGCACCCGCTGGCAACCCAGAAGCTACAGCCATTGATAGATTGACCGAAGCATTGACGGCTATGATGAGGCCCAACCAAGACAATGCACCAGCTAGACTAAAGGCTCCGAAGTTCGACGGCGAAGGAGACGTCGAGTACTTCATCAGCAGATTCATTGAGGTAGCCGAAATGAATGAGTGGCCAGAGAACACGGCCATGTTATACCTAAGGGATGCATTACGAGGTAAAGCATTGGACTGTGGAAAGCCTCCACAACTGCAGGGTATCTTTGCTGCACTACGAGCACGTTTTGGGCTAACACCCAGGGAAGCTATGTCCCGGCTGACCAGCCTACGCCGCCAACACAAGACGTCGCTCCAAGAGCATGCAAGTGAAGTAGAGCGCCTAGTGCGCGTTGCGTATGCAGATCTACCTCACCGACCCATGCAGAGGATGATGCTGGATATCTTCAGCACCACAGTTGGAAATGCTTACCTGCAAAGGCACTTGTTGGCCATGCAGCCCATTGACATTGCTGAAGCAGTCAGGGCCGGCAACGAGTATATGCAGATAAAGACACCGTTTGAAGAGCGCCAGGCTCATGTACGGATGTTGGAAGAGGATGCCGACGAGGAGGAAGAGGAATGGATGAGGATGGTTGCCAAGGGCCCGTCTCAACGTGTCTCCACCGCTACTGCCGTACAGCAGACACACCACACCCCTACACCTGCCATACCGGATCCTATGACAACAGTCATGGACAGCCTAAAGCTACTGACGGAAGAGCTACGGTCACTGAGAGCGGCAAGACAGGCGGCTCCCGCTCCACAGTTGGAGGCAGAGCCTGCAACACGCTGCTGGGGCTGCGGACAACCAGGTCACATGATGGGCACCTGCCCCAGAACTCAGCGTGCAGTTCACTTTGCAAACAACCCCAGACAGACGGGAAACGGCCGGCGCCCGCAGTAGCGCCACCGGCAGCTGACTGCAGCTGGGCAAGCCGGACCACACCCACAACCCCTTATAGTCCTGGAACTCTAGGAGAGAGTGGACAACCTCCCAAGATACAACCGACAGCAACCAACCACCGCTGGACAGGCCAAACAACTCCTGATGCCCCGTACAGTCCTGGAACTCTAGGAGAGAGTGGACAAACCCCCAAGAGAGCATCAACACCCGCTGACTGCAGCTGGACAACTCCTGACACCCCGTACAGTCCTGGAACTCTGAAGAAGAGTGGACAACCCCCCAAGAGAGCACAGACGCCCGCTGAGGACAGCCGGACAGCTCGACAAGCCCCCATCTGTCCTGTAACTCTGAAGAAGAGTGGACAACCCCCCAGGAGAACACAGACTGACAGTAGCCGGAAAGCTCGTCAACCCCCTTACAGTCCTGCAACTCTAGGAGAGAGTGGACAACCCCCCAGGAGAACACAAATGGCAGCGCCACCGCTGGAGCGACCTTACCAGGCCAGCTACTTCCTGGCTGGAAGGTTAGCCGGTAGACCAGCCTCCCTGTTGATTGACACAGGCTGCACCACCAACTTGCTGTCGAAGCATCTGTATCAGCAATTGCCACAGTCAGTGAAGGACACGCTGCAATGCAGCAAAGCTCATGGACTCACGGCTGACGGGTCTAGGATTCCCTGTTACGGTACCCTGCAAGTAAACTTGCAGCTTCGTAAACTGAGAACGAGCGTTAACTTCGTCATTAGTGACATCAATGAAGATGCCATAATTGGCATGCCGTTTCTCACCTTACACGAGTGTGCCCTACGGTTTCCAGACTCCCATGTCATCATTGACGGACATGTGTTACCTTGCACGGACAAGCACGGGCGGCCACTTAATGACAGTGTCCGTCTAGCGCAAGCAGAGCTGACGGAGAACACCCCTTACACCCCTGAAGAAGAGGACGTCCCCACACAACCACCCGCTGTAGAGAGAACTACAGGTGGAATGTACCAGGCTGTGAAGAGCCCCCGCCACAGGTAGATGGCAGAAGATTTGAGCCGGATCGGACAATAACTGTAGAAGCTATAGGCAAAACAGTGTTTTCCCCCCCGCTGGCTACGCCCCTGCGCTGGGGAGAAGGGAGCCCTGCTGCTGGAGAGAGGCAGCTGCCCTTTGACTATCAACCCTCTGTTAAAAGATACAGATATGAAGCAAGCAAGCACAACACAGAAGCAGACTACGAGAGCGCTCAACTGTGTCTACATGGGGATTCCCACCACCCGCCTAGAGGAAAGGCAAGGAAAGCAGTAAACAGACCCAAAAAGACTGCAAGGGAGGTGCGGACCACATCACGCTTGGTTTCAAAAGAACCCCCAGGAGCTCCCCGACAACCTCCAGTGAACAGAGTCACTGTAGCAGACCGTCTAAAGATGTTGGAGAAGTGGCCAAAACCTCCCAGTACTCGAACCCTTCCTGTTAAGCCGGGCAGAGTGAGACAAAGTTGTAAACAACTCTGCAGCACAGACCAGCCACTCGTACCTAGCAGTGACAGTGACAGGACCATCCTCCAACTAGCCATGGCGGCTGATCAATGCATAGAGCTTGAGGACCAAAAGGCAGATTTGCTGCAGGATGCAGGCCTTGATAATTGTCCATCAGCCCACTGTGCAGACACAGAAGTACTGGAAGCGATGCCAACGGCAGAGCTGTATACCAAGGTAGAGAAGGTCAAGCTAGCAGAGAAAGAGAAAGAGGGTGAGCAATTAAATGCAGCATTTTCAAAATGGTTATTTGAGAACTGCACACCACGAGATCCGTTAGCACTACGGAGTGGCAGCCCACCTAGCTATGCTAAACCTGTACCTCTAGACTCACCATGCGCTGGTGACAGTAGAGTATGCGCTCTCCCACAAGTCGGGACTGCTGACACCCTCATAAGGGCAGTAGATAAGAAAGAGCGGGAGATCAAGTGCCCACCGATTGATGCTGCCTGCCTGCCGGCCCGGGATGACTCCCTACCGGCCCGGGGTCCTCCAGAGTTTCAGTCAGGGAAGACTGAGAAGTTACAAGGCAGTAGTTACCCTTGTAGAGCTTACCGAAAGAGAAAGCCTGTGATGGCAGCTAAGGGTGAACGTCCCACGACGTCTTCACCACCAACCTTAGTGCCACACAGCACAGTGCACCACACCCCGGCACGGGATGTTGCTTGCACCCCCACTGTACAGTGGGAAGAGGAGAGAAGGCGCTGGCTTTCCTTAGAAAAGGAACGGCGGTCTCCTAAAGTTGAGATAAGGAAGGTTCTGCCAGCACTAGAACTTCCAGGGCCACTGCTCGCACCCATACATGACGCTATGGTACAGCAAGCCCCGCTGCTCTATAGGCAGCCCATTGACATGTTGCATAAAACTGGTAATGCACATGTTGCTGTAGACTCACGCTCACAAATGAACGTGACGCCCAAGCTTACCATACGATTGGTACAAGCATCAAGCCTTCCCGTAGAGGAGGAAAAGGAGCTGATTACTAGCTTCCCCTATGATCCAGGAGGAGTTGAGTTATGGGAAGTCACCTGCAAGGGCGACCTTCTCTGGAGAGAGGTGCTATGTCATCTCATGGCATAGTACCTGACTTTATATATAATCAAATATATAATCTGGGTACGGGTGTTACCCCCACACATATCTGCTCTTGATATTTTGTTATTAAAGCCAGGCTATGACTTTAATGGAGAGAGGTATGTGGTAGATTTCAGTGCACTCTAGTAGTAAACAGGTAGTTTACACTAGAAACCTTGCGAAGCAATGCTCTAGACTTCTGCCCACAGCATTTGGTTAATAGCTGTTGGGTAGGAAGTCCTACTGTGCCGGTAGCATAGTAAGCAGGGCCGGTATTGACCCCTGCAGGGTCGGTAGTGACCTCTACCGACCCGGTACAGCTGTACTGGGCCGGCACAAGATGGCCGCCTTAGACGAGGATCTGTAAAGATGTCCAGGAACTTAGTCAAGGTCGTAAACAGGAAGTGCCTACCCCTAAAGTACCAACTTAGTGGACCTAATTCTATATACAGCCTGGGAACCCTGTAGGAGCCGTCATTGGACAATTAGGAGAAAGGACTCCGCCCTTAGCCACTTGGCACCTCCTTGTATTATCTTGCATTGCATTGTGATTGGTTGAGTATTTATATAATTAATGTAATTGGTTCAATTACTTCCTGTGCATTGTCTCTTATATGTTTTGTGTTCATTAGCTCTCCTATAAAAGGAGAGCTCCTACTGATAATCTGTGCATTCATTACAATGAGCCATGGCATGTATTCTTATACTGCTAAATACCTAGAGGAATAATTACCCTCAGGAAAGCTTTGTAATAAAGCCATTATAACAAACACTACTCGGTACTGTTTGTCTGAGCCATGGGCTCTTGCCTTACCGGGTAATTCGGTTGCCCTATACAGTTGTCACTGTCGGTCAGTACAGTGTCCCCTCTGGAGAGAGGTAGAATACTCGAGACTAGTGGATGTCCGTGGTAACAGACCGGAATCCATTACAATAGGTCACAACTCATCATCAGTCAAACGACACAGTCAGACACTTTTTTGTAATCAGTTAAATACATGCATTGCTGAGCTCTTGAGGTGCTAAGTTAATTCAGTAGTTATGTTCTTTTTACAAAATGCCACATCAAGTTTTTACTTGTTTGAATAAAATTGATCACTAGTGTAACTTCGTGCTATACTTGGTTTTCACAAAAGAGCACCAAATCAAGTAGTTGTTCTAGTGTTTTGGTTTAGTTTTTTATTGAGTTCAAATTAAATCAATCAATACTCAAAGTATTTTTGTAGCATTTGCAAATCCTATCGTGCCGCTTAACTTTCAGACAAGTTTTTAATATGTTGTAGTTCTATCTGTTCTTGAGTTGCAAATCATCGTATTGACATTTCAGTTTTCAGACACCGCAAGGAACATTTTGTTCAAAGGCAGTCATCAAAATCATTCAGCTAGAGATTATTTTTAACTTCTGGCATAAGCATTTCTAGAGTAGATGGTTGAAAGGACAAGTGGTCACAAAAGTTGTCTCTAAATTGAAGCCAAGTGCGTTTATCCACTTCGGAGGTTTTTTCTACTTGCATGTTTATATTTACGAAAATGAGTTCTGATACAACAAAAAAATTATCAAACATTTGCGTTACATGATGCTCTGTATCTTTTTTAAATCAAACTTTTCTCATGTTCCAGTGCCTTTTTGAGGCGAAACTTTTTACAGAGGTCCAAGGCAAGCTTATGGCCAGTTATCCTTTTGATACAGGGAGCCGTCTTTGCAATTTCGTGGAGTCTTCTGCTCTTAAATTGTGTAGTTTGCAGAAAAATTTATTGCAAGTAATTTTTTGTTCCCGAATTAATAATAATGTGCGTTGTTACTTTTTATTATTTTGCTTTTTATAATTTGTACGAACAAAATTGTGCATTTCATTGGCGAGAATGAGTATTAGTGCAAATTTCAGAGGTAATGACAATTTGTTTTTTAGGCTTTTTAACCAAAACTCGGAACTTTGTCTATTATGTTCTTATTCAACAATTTTTAGATATGCATGGCTGTTTTGGATACTGTCTCTTATCCAGACAGGAAATAACAATGACAAATATTTGTCTTGCTAAAACAAGCTGTGTTTGCTAGAGGTTTTTGTGTCATTCTTTGGTGCTACTTATTTATAAGTTACAAATGTATTACTATACAAATGCACTTCTAAAACACCTTGAAATGAAACATAAATCTGATGTTAATTTCTACAGTACTACAAATGTTTTATGAAGATGTTTGGGAAACGTTAAACAGCACAAACACAATGTGACAAAAATTTTATGGATGTGACAATATTTGGATTGCGAGCAACAATGAAATATTTTTTCACTGATGTTTTATTGACAAAAAAGCAAAAAGTTTTATTGATGTTGAAAACCAACCAATGGTAAAGGTTTGTGATGGGCATAAAAATTAGTGGATTAAATGTCTCAGGAAAAATGTTTTTAAAATGACAAGCAAGAGCACAGATCCATGGTATTTATCAGAAGGTTTTAAGAACCTAAAGAAAGAAAAAAGAAAGAATTTTTTGAAACGTCTTAAAAACATCCACAAAAAACTTAGAAGAGAAATTTCCTTGTATAGTCAATTAAACATTTACGGTGACAAACAGATGTTTTTTGAAAACATTTTAGGAACTGGATAAAAGTATCCACAGAAAATACCCTTACAAACCTCTTGTGAAAATGTTTTTCTCCCCTTTCAAGAAACTTTTTCAAGCAATTTTTATGTTTGTAAAACTCTTTACGTTCGCTGGGTCTAACATCGACACAATGAGATGGTAATAATTGACTGGCTGTCTCAAAATACGATTGAACAAAAAACATGTTTTAGAAAATGTGTATGATGTAAAAGCGGCACAATCAAAAATTGAACTTCAGTTGCATCAAGATAAAAGCTTAATATTACTTGATAAAAGTGATTTTAAGTTGAATTGTACTGTTCAACAGGGATAAAATGCTGAGTAACCAAACTAGGTCCGACCAATAAATGTAATTTACATGAGCTTCTAGGGTACTCACTGGGTCACACCTATCGCCAATGTTGGCGTAATTGAAATATTCACTGTTGTATTCCTTTATCATTCCGACTCTTGCGCTACATTTTGACCATTTTCTTATTCGAAGTTTGTTCCCATGTTTAGCATTCGCTGGTACAAACTTCAAACAGGTGAACGCTTCGATGTTTTTCATTGCATTATGGACAATTTTCCTCTTTTTGCTGCCTGTAATTAGGAAAATAGTTTTTCAGCATGCATAGTGAAATTTCCAACAATAGCTTCTGAATGAAACATGGCTTCACAAGTGTGATTAACATGAAGAAAAAACATATCTACCGGATGCATTACAATTTGAGATACATGACAATTCCAAATTTCAATACACTGCTAGAAATTAGCAATTTGCAGTTGCAGAGGTGGGACAAGCTTCTTTGCAGCCTTGAGGATTATACATAGCTATATGATTGAATGCTTTCTATCCATTGGTACTGTAGCTACTAATCATCAGAGAAGCCCTGGGGGACTTGGTCAACTGAAGGAAGTGCTGATGTAGATATGAGGCATTTTCAAATTGGGTAAGTGCTTAGTGCGTGTACGTGTTGGTATGGCTGGAGGCTGATTAGGCAATTCTGAGACAGCAGTCAGCAAAGAAGCTGCTACGTTAGAGCTCATACTGCAGAACTTAAAGAGACTAAATGATAAAGTCTCTTGAATTCCGGAAAAAAGTGGTTTCAACTAAACAAAGCCTGCAATATCATTCTGACATAGTTGAAGACCTAAAGAAGAAGGTCACCAGCATAAATTCTATTCTCCCTGAATTCTAAGATACTGCCAAAGAGTATAAAAGACTCACTTTAAACAACGTATTTTTGATATCCAAGCCATCTCTTAGCAAGAGGATGGAAACCTGAGTGGGATTGTTCTCAAATAAGCTGATGATAGAAACATAACCCTTCGTTAAAACAACAACAACCTGGCTTATCGGAACAATAATAATTATTCAATTATTGTCCGCTTCTTCTACTTGTGAAATGAGCATTCTAGAGCATTCCGCCGTAAAAACAAGAAAAGAGCTCACTCTAACGACATCGGATACAAAGCTAAGGGACAGATATATGTGAATGAGCTGTTCTAATAGACACTCACCGTCTGTTCTATAAATATCTTAAGTTTAAAGCTGAGAAAACATACAAATGTACCTGGACGATAAACAAAAAAGTCATCGCCAATCGACAAGAATTATCGGCAACATTGATGAAGTGTTTTGATCATTTAAAGTGAGTCTAATGTATTCTCCAATAACAGTTCTTTTTTGCGACAAACAAACAATATATGTCTCAATTCCAGAGCTTTTGAGTTGCTTGAACTCAAATGTGATGGGTTTCCACATTTGTACGTTTGCACTGTAATCCTTGGTAATGTTAATAATTATAAACAAAACTAAGAAACACTAACTTTTGGTAGAACAACGATGTCTTAAAATAGGGCCAAAAGACACAAGTGAAAAATGGGGCATCTGGCTCATTATATAATACAAACCAATAATGATGCAAAATTATTAGTTTGTATTGTAATATAATTATCCAGATAACACCATTTTTCACTTGTGTAACGATACAGCAGTAATCTGAGTACCGATGAAAAATTCTTTTGCATCATTATTAGTTGTATTTATGTAATGTTTCCAGAGTTTGTCTTAAATAGTTCTAGTTTTAAATGAATCTGTTAAATTAATTATGGATGTCTGCTCTCTTAATAGAAAAAAGTAAGCAGTACCAGCTGCACTTATGTTGGCTCGAAAACGAATACTTTGCGCTTTCCTAGGATCAATATCGAAAACTTTTTGTCTGCTGAGATCAAAGCAATAATATCTATGAACGTTAAGCCAGTTGGAGTAGCTGAGTAAAGCGCCTGTATTGCGATCATTTCCCTGCATACCCATGTAGAAATATTCTTTTGCTAATTGATTTGCTTTCCACAGTTTGAATGAATAATATTAATTAATTACTAATTTATTTTTTATAACAAGTTTAGAAAAACGTAGCTATATAACACTTAAAAACATCAGCTTGGAAGCATCATACATTGAATATAGCTACGTTCAACTACAGTATGTACAATGTTTATCGCCAATGAAGTTCTCGAGCCCTTGTATGGTGTTAGCATTAGTGCTAGTACTCGGCGATGGTGGTTTTAATGACATAATCTCATTGGAATTTGTCTCAAATTCAGTCTTGATCATGTCACACTTCATTTTCTGCTTCCTGTATAAAAAACAATGTCAATTAGAATAACTTTTTTCTTTTGAATATTGTCTCAAATTGCAGATTCCCTCAAGCATATGTTGTTGACTTTAATTAACAGCTGTGAAATTTATGCATGCTTACCAACAAATCTATATGCAAAGCGGTAACATCTAAACAAAACAATAAACCACAAATTATAAACATAACACGCTTGTTACAAACTTGATACGAAAGAAGCAAAATTGTTTACCTTACAACTCTCTTCTGTTTGCAAAGTTTGAACTGGTGCAGTCGAATATTGCGCCTGAGGGTTATGAATTCTTTATTAACAGCACAGGTATTCAGTGCATCTGCTGGCTGGTTAATAAGGGACAAGTAGAAGCTTGCGCGGTCCTTTGACAGGTCCTCAATCGTAGCGATTTCTCCAAGCGTTAGATCATCATTAATAGGAGATCTTGTCAATAGGATCTTTATTTCTGATCGCCGTTTGATCATTACTTCTAGTTCTTGATAAAGTTGATTTTGCTTTCCAGCCATGTTTCTAAAATAAGCAAGACAATCTAAGTATCAAACCACTACTAACTTATTAATTAGATGTAAAACTCTGATTGTATTTTATTTATTGATCAGTTAAACATATTATATTGTTATTCGGAAAACATAACAAACAACATGTACACCTATTAATTGCGTATTTAGGCTGTGTTACTAGGAAACTGTGGTAGTACTAATAGTTAATGATGATTTAGACAGCAGTAGCTTCAATCAATGCACACCAGTCTGTATGATCTTGAAGTTGTTGACATTATTACACAGTATATTGTTATGTCAGTGCATTTAATCACTAAACACACTAACAGCAATTAATAATAATAATTAATCATTCGTATAAATAATTGTAATATCAGAAGAATAATCCTAGAAGTAATAAATAAATAATAATAATAAATAAATGACTACTACTACTAGCACTACTATACGGGATACTTAGTTAGTAGTATAATAATACATATACTACTACCATTATTATAATTAATTAATTATAATAATAATAATAATGCTAATAATTAATAAGTATTAATGATCTTACTCCAGCTTGCAGGTTGCATTTTGAAGTTTATGAGTTAGCAGTTCTTGAGAACACTCCAACTTTACTATCTTGGTCTGTATCTTGTATTGTGTGGGTTGAAACTGAGCATTTTGCAGTCCGTTAAGAAAAGTATTGTAGTTTTCTTGAACGTTGTCGGTCATATGATGATGCAATACTAGCCTGAGCACGAGGCCGAACTGCGGAGCTACTACATTGCGCAGCGCAAAAGATGACACCACCAGTTTATTCTGGTGCTCACGCTAATTTAGTGCTTACTTGTAACACTATTGGAAAGAACCATAAATCTACGGAAAAAACTAATTGGTTGAAAGTCTGTTAGCCACGCACTGGTTGGCTGTGTTCTAAAGGATATGACGACATAAAAACGGTCAACACTTTTATTGTAGTCAACAATTTTTTTAGCGTCTACAAAACGAAACTTCGAATGAGTGAACATCATAGAATTGTGTTAATTCTATGGAGAACATACGATAAGACGATGTGAAGTCTTTGGAATGCACTCTTCTACGAGTTGTCTCCCTTTACTCAACCTACTGACGTGTGTTATCCTTTGAGCAAATCAGTTTCCCCAAGTTGAACGACATGGTACACATGTGTCAAGGCCATTATTATTACAATAATAATAATTAATCATTCCAATAATAATAATAATTAATAATAATGACAGAAGTGTAATAATAGTAATCATATAATTAATATACTATACATGCTGGCTAATCATTACAACCTGTGAGATATAGATAGTAGTAGGCATACATGCTACTTATACCACTGAAACAACTTAGATTACTCGTTTCAGGACAAGAAGTTACTGTAACTTTAGTTGACCAATTAATAAATAATAATAATAAAATAATCAAGAAGTATATAAAAATAATTAATAATAATATTATTATTATTTATTTTATTAATTATTATTATTGAAATTATTATTATTTACTTCTTTTCCAATAATATGTTGGTTCAACATCTGGGTGGATGAAAGATCATGATGTTGATGATAATAATATTTAATTAACAAAGAAAGTAGTAATAATAGTTTGTTGACAATTAATTTAATTAATAATTATAATAATTAAAATAATAATAAACAACATAAGTAAATCGTAATAATAATAATTAATTAATAAATTATAATAATTGGTATTTATTTAGTAATAAAAATAAGTAATAAATATATAATAATAATAATAATAATAATAATAATAATAATAATAATAATAATAATAATAATAATAATAATAATAATAATAATAATAATAATAATAATAATAATAATAATAATAATAATAATAATAATAATAATAATAATAATAATAATAATAATAATAATAATAATAATAATAATAATAATAATAATAGTAATAGTAATAGTAATAGTAATAGTAATAGTAATAGTAATAGTAATAGTAATAGTAATAGTAATAGTAATAGTAATAGTAATAGTAATAGTAATAGTAATAGTAATAGTAATAGTAATAGTAATAGTAATAGTAATAGTAATAGTAATAGTAATAGTAATAGTAATAGTAATAGTAATAGTAATAGTAATAGTAATAGTAATAGTAATAGTAATAGTAATAGTAATAGTAATAGTAATAGTAATAGTAATAGTAATAGTAATAGTAATAGTAATAGTAATAGTAATAGTAATAGTAATAGTAATAGTAATAGTAATAGTAATAGTAATAGTAATAGTAATAGTAATAGTAATAGTAATAGTAATAGTAATAGTAATAGTAATAGTAATAGTAATAGTAATAGTAATAGTAATAGTAATAGTAATAGTAATAGTAATAGTAATAGTAATAGTAATAGTAATAGTAATAGTAATAGTAATAGTAATAGTAATAGTAATAGTAATAGTAATAGTAATAGTAATAGTAATAGTAATAGTAATAGTAATAGTAATAGTAATAGTAATAGTAATAGTAATAGTAATAGTAATAGTAATAGTAATAGTAATAGTAATAGTAATAGTAATAGTAATAGTAATAGTAATAGTAATAGTAATAGTAATAGTAATAGTAATAGTAATAGTAATAGTAATAGTAATAGTAATAGTAATAGTAATAGTAATAGTAATAGTAATAGTAATAGTAATAGTAATAGTAATAGTAATAGTAATAGTAATAGTAATAGTAATAGTAATAGTAATAGTAATAGTAATAGTAATAGTAATAGTAATAGTAATAGTAATAGTAATAGTAATAGTAATAGTAATAGTAATAGTAATAGTAATAGTAATAGTAATAGTAATAGTAATAATAATAATAATAATAATAATAATAATAATAATAATAATAATAATAATAATAATAATAATAATAATAATAATAATAATAATAATAATAATAATAATAATAATAATAATAATAATAATAATAATAATAATAATAATAATAATAATAATAATAATAATAATAATAATAATAATAATAATAATAATAATAATAATAATAATAATAATAATAATAATAATAATAATAATAATAATAATAATAATAATAATAATAATAATAATAATAATAATAATAATAATAATAATAATAATAATAATAATAATAATAATAATAATAATAATAATAATAATAATAATAATAATAATAATGTATTATTTAATAATAATATAAGTGGTTAATGAGCCAGTCACAGACAGTGTTATGATGGTTAGTATGGTGTCGATTTTTATTTTATGAGTATTATTGTCATCGTCGTGAACATTTTACTTACCACACACACTGATATAGTTTTAGCCACACCAATTATAATTTATTATTATTATTCTTTATGTTGTTATTTCCAACAATAAACTAACCACTCAGGTCGATTTCTTATAATCACTTAAATCATTGGAATGAACAATGCTTATTTTATCACCCTCAACAATTGGAATTGGGTTTAATAATGTCATTAAAAGTTCAGTGTTATCTTCAAGTTTCGTAATTGCCCCAGATGCATGTAACACATCATTAATTCGAATACCAACAGTAAGTTCTTTTGTAATAGAGTGTCCAGAGGAACCGCTTGGTGTTGCATACAGCCCATACAATGAGGTCTTTACTATCTTACAATCGACCATGTTGAGGTAAAAGACATTGATTGGTCTCATATCTTGATTGCCCAAAGTAAACTTATTGTCATCATCGGCTGTAAACTTAACTGATATGTAAGATGGTTTATCTTTAATATCATCAATAGCTGTTTGTACATTCTCTAACTCAGTGTTGGTGGCATAATTCGGAAGCTCTACCTTTCTCACATACCCACTTAAATCAACTTTTACATTTGTATTTGGTACAAATATTTCAGTCATATATTAATAGCTAATATTTCCATATGCATAACTTTTGATTCCATCATTTAGCAAATATCTTTTATCATCATAGGCACTCAGACAAACCTTACTTTCCTCAACAGTATTAACATTGTGTGACTTTGATCTAATATTTACAATGCTCACCACATTCTTCTTCGTTGTTTTCAAAACCTTTTTGTAGTCATTAAAATTAATATCTTTGGTTACCACAGACTTTTTAACACCTTTACACTTTTTGGTCTCATTAGCATCCTCATAAACCATAGCATACATTTTAGATCTCAGTCCACAAAATTTTATTATTTGTTTATTAGGTGATTCGTCTTTAAATTTTCCAATTACCTTTTTATAAGATTCATCAAAGATGTCTCTTCTGCTAAATTCACTAAGGTCAAAATAATTCTTATTCCGCTTGTAATATTCATATAAATCTCCCGTCTCAAGTTCTTAGCAAAGACTATCGGTATCCGTCATTAATAATTTAGACTGCCCTGAAGGAAAGTCCTTTTTAATAACGTTGTAATGAAAGTCATACATCAAGTATTTACTAAGATCTAAAATACTAAATCCACAATAAATAGGTTTTTCCATTTTAATTGTTGTAACACCTAATTCTACTCCAACATAATTCTCTCTATAAATTTCCATACGTTTGAAGTTAGGTTTGTTTACTAATTTATTTCTACGGATTTCTTCTGTTGTAAGTTCTACTTTGGTTCTCTTCCTTAAATTTTCCATGGTCTTTCCAAACACAGAATTGTTCATCAATTTATAGAAGTCCTTCTCAAAAGCATTTTGAGCTTTCTTTCTCTTCTCAGTGTTGAATGAAATATATTTGGCCAACCATTTACTCTCATTAAACTGGATAACTCTATGGATTCTAGTCAACTTTAATCCTAAAGACAGATAAAGTTCTAAGTTTTTATAATGCAGAATATACTTCTTTTTATCATACAAATTGGGAATTAATTTTTCAGTGAACGACTTGTTGTTAAATTGTAAGTTACAATCACTCAACATTGACTTGTCTACTTTGACACGTTCAGGTGCCAAGGGATAATCATTGTGCAGTTGGTGCAAATCTTTTGGATATTCTAAATTCACTTCCAATGCAAAACCAATACCATCAGTGTCCTTGCACTTATAATACTCGTCTTCACTTGACCACTTAAATCCATCTATTGGTAGATTCTGGGACATGGACCAGCCATATAAATTATTAGCATCCAGATAACTTATGTACGTCGAAATTTTTGTATTGTTGTAATTACTAAGATATTTATTATTAGCTTTTGCATATCTATGTGTTATAGTCGAAATACCACCTCTGATTCCTTTCTCAAAGAATAGAAACATATCAGGATCTGATATTAAGTCTAACTTAACTCCAGTCATTCTTAACATCGCATCCCAACTCAGACCCGGTGAAGTATAATAATGCAAACAGTCTAGTTCGTAGTTCTCAAGACATACAGCTCTAAACTTTTCAAACACACAAGTCAACAATAATACATCAGTTTTTAAATATAGATCATGATAGTCACCTAAATGTTTACATTCGTATTTTACAAATACCATTTGAGCATGCTCATATTCTTCGTCGGTTATATTTGAATCAGTCAATTTACTGTAAAACTTTTCTTGTTTGGGTAAACGAGTCTTAGTGAATTTATCGAACGAGTTCATATACTCATAAGGATAGATTCCCTTTTTAGTAAGTAGTGAAATATCATTGTCAAATTCATCATTAATGTAACTGAAGTCATCAGGTTCTAAATTAGCGGTTAATTTAGCCAGACTCGAAGCCATAAATGCAAAGCTGTCAATAAATCTCAGTTTATTCCTGGTAAACAATGAGAAACTTATAAATCGTTCCATATTATTGGGAATAACAGAGATATCCATTCTATCTCTTGGGTTAATCTCAAATCTATGCAATTCTTTTATAATAAAATGGCTGTCATATCCCTTTAGGTTGTGAAACACAACAGGAATAAAAAGTTTATTGTTGTTTATGTTATTGTAGTCTAGGTTGCATCTGGAATGGGCAGCACCCCTGTATTTACCTGTAAAGTGACAATGATCTTTAACTGCCTGCCCTTTGGTCAATTTCTTCTCACAAATATGGCATATTTTAGCCTGTTTAAAGTTATCTAATTCATTACCAGACAATTTCATTGGAACAATAGTTGTTTTTAATATCTCTATTATCTTACTTCTCTCTTTGATCATTGCTTGCAAAAATTTATAAGCAGCATCTTCTCCTCGATAGACAACTGTCTGCTTAGTTCGCCTTGGATCATCTTTGCATACAACTTTATATGCAAATCCACAGCATTCATGTTCATGTAAGACACCATCAGAGTTCTTTAATATTGACTCAAAATCACAATAAATAACAAAGGGAACAGGAAGTTTATGTCTATGGTTTTTAAATTCTAATTTGCTACCACTTTCAGGATAACTGATCTTTTGTACTTCTCCACAATTGTTATTATGTTCAAGTAGTAATCTTTCACTGCTGTATGCATGCAAGCAATACATACAAAAGTGTTTCTTGCATGCATTTTTATTATAATCAGACATTAATCTACTGAAGTTTTTTATTAGTACATAATGTTGGTTGGCTGCATTTGAGATTAGTAGCAAATTGACCAGTTTATTTTCCTTGCTTTTTGTGGTTCTTAGTGGATAAACTTTGTTGTTATCATCTAATGCGAATACATTAATGGATACAGGGTTTTGTCTCTCAAATCTGTCTATATCTCTAACTTTTACAGGATATTCAATATTTTGCATATTAAAAACATCTTCATGCTTTTTGTATGTAGTTAATCGGTGGACATTTTTAGCAGCGGGATATAATCCGGCAATAACACTCCATAGGAAGCATTTTTTATCATCATTTTGAATGTTAATACATGCCTTTTTATTTTTGATCCTATCCGGAAGTTCAATAAATGAACTCCCGGCTAATGGTTGATAGTTATGTATCTCTACCTGAACAGATTTTATTGCTAAGTACACAACATTTGAAGAATTCTCACTGCCATCTATTCTACTAATGCTGGTTAATCTCTCAAATAAAGAATCAATATCATAATCTGATGAAGACACAACCGTTTGCTTGATGGATGACCATGTTGTTCTTACATCATGATATACCTTATAAAAAATCTCTTTTCGCATTCTTAACTTTATATTTTTAAAGTACTGAAATGATTCACGAATGATCCTATCAACATCGTCTTTAGCTGCATCTTCAGTCAATGGATACTTACCAATATTTCTTATGCTTTTTGCCTTATCAGATTTAAGATCAAGTGTTACTATAATATCCTTTCCATTGAATGCTTGCTTAGTATGAGCATTATTTAGATGTTTACCTATTTTATTGGTAAATGTACCTCTATTTATGTTTTCTACTTTTTGCTGCCTAGTTAAAAGATCAACCATTTGTGTTTTATCAGTGTATATTAATGAATTAGAATTTGCTTCTTCATTTCGAACATTTTCTGGTAATTTATTAAATCTTTCGCGCAATTTAGTCATATCCAAATTCATCAATAATTCTGGAACACTACTCATATATCACTATGATATGTTATTTCTTTAAGTTATTTTACTCACGCACAATCGACAGCTCTTCTTTATAAAATGACCCAATAATATCCTCATTTTGCAAATCTTTTAGCTTATATGTTGTTGGATAAGTATCTAAAATTTTATCAATTACAAAGACTTCAGATGTAAAATTTGCCAAATATCCTCTTCTAAATTTTCCTTTGTGCTTTGAGATTCTCACTCTATCACCGACTTCAAAAGCAGGTGTATCAGTTTGTTCTCTTACGTCATCATATAGATTGTCACCAACTTTAATAGCATTCTTTAGTTTGCTTGCTTCGGTTGGAGTCAAACTGATTGATGAGTGGTAAGAGTTATTATAATTAGTTACAAACTTTTCTAGCACATGAACCCATCGCTTCGTGTTATTTGCTGAAAAGTACATGTACAGATTGTCCTTGAGAGTTTTATTAAATCGCTCCACTGTTTGAGCTTTGGTTAAGTTATAGGTCTCAAACCAGCGAATACCTTGTGAATTAAACAACTGTTGTGTCTTTTTAGAAATAAACTCACTTCCATGATCTGACTGTATGAGCAGTGGCTTTCGGCCTTGATTAAGTATATCCTTAAATGCCTCCGTTACTGCCTGGGCTGTTTTATTCTTTAGAGGTCTAGCAATTGCATATTTGCTAAAAATGTCTATGAAAGTTAAAATGTATTTAAACCCATTATTTACTTTAGCAAATGGAATCATTTCCACTAAATCAACCTGCCATTGGTGATTCACACCTCTACTCATTACTCTGCGAGTGTGATGCTTCAGATTGATTTTTTTATGCTTTTGATATGTTTCTTGAGTTTCTAACCATCTTTTAATATCAATGTAGGGTAAACTTGTCTTTCTAACCAGGTCTGAGATTGAAGAATAACCCGTTGAAGGATTGTAATATGTCTCTTTCAATTTGTTTGCGTTAGTTCTACTTAATCCCAACCCTTGTTGAACTTTTTTCTCAAAGAATTTGTATGTTAGGGCGGCGAGCGCTCGTTGATAACCGCCATAACTGTTATTGTTCGCAATTCTTTTACTTTGTTTTATTAATTCTAAGTCAGACTCTCTCCTATCTGTAGCATTGTCAAATTTTGAATATGCATTATCATGAAAGAATGCTGCTAAATCTAAATCATTCTTTGCTATATAATTTTTATTACCAGTCTTTATATATTGGTCAATTCTGTCTTTGTGATTAGTCCCAGGTCCCAATGAACTATATTTACCTACATTAGGGTCCCATCCATGTAATTCAAATGGTAAGTTATTTACAAGAGTGTCAATAACACTTTTTTGGTTTGTCATATAAAAAAGTTAAATAAAATTGAAATTGTTTTGTCAACGTAATTAAAATAATATGTTTCCTATTAGAGGAATATCACCAAGGATTGGTACTTTCCCTTTTTTAGGGAATAGTAACTTTCCTAAAAGACCTTCACCTTCTTTCTTCCTTATGAATTGGCTTTTTTTCGTATTGCATTTGTAGCAATCGCCAGTTTTCCTATATTTGTTGTTTTTTGTTGGAACCACCCGTTCATTTATGGTCTGAGTTTTTGTTTTGCATTTTACACAGTACATCATATATTATATACTAAGAAAAAATTTCATTCAGAAGATAATCTGAATTAGAAAAGTCAGATAATACATGATAAAAAGTCCTATCTCCTTTCATCAATTCATCAGCGACATATATACAGAAGACTCCACATAATTTAGAGTCAAGATGTTGTATTCTATATGTATTGTAAATGCCTTGTTTGCGGGAGTCATGCATTAACTTTTCTATTTCCTTCAGTGGAGGAACTCCAAAAGAATCAAAATATATAATATCTTTTTCATTGCAATTAAAAAGCAAAACCCAGTGATACCCTTTCCCATATTGATTATCAGTATTTATTATATAAAACTTATTCTCTAACTTAACTAAGTTGTCTCGAGCAAAAACACCACCGAAGTATTTATTGTTCTTGTAATAATTTATAATATCTATATTGCTCAGTGGTGTTTTGCCTACTAGTTTAAATAGTTTGACATTCCGTTTCCTGCTCTATTCATTCCTTCACCTCCTAGGAGAGAACTAAGGAGAGGTCCAGCAAGTGATGCTAATAGGGTGCCAATAAATCCCCCATCTTGAATGTTTATTTTATCTAGAATAGCTTCACTTAATCCTTTAGGAACGACATTTTCATCTTCCAACTTCTTCACTGTAGCAACTATTGTCTAAATGGTGCTCGGAGTTAGTCGGAGAGTTCCACCTTCTTGCCCGGCTCTGTTTATACCATCTCCTTTTTTCTTTTGTACTGCTCGTTTAGCCAGACCTGAAATTGCTCCAGTTGCTCCAGCCAGTCCAATAGGTGCTACTACATTTTTGAGAAAGGGTAGTACTTTCGGCACCAATTTTATAATGGAATCAAATAACCCACTACCTTGATGTTGAGATGCCAATTGGGTCTTTGATAGTTTAATTCTTATATTCTTCTTATTTTTTAGGGCCTTGTCTAAGCTTTTTGATTGCCTATTGGTGAGATTGATGGGATGCCCTGTATGATTCTGTTCTGGCTTAATAGTAATAACGGCTTCTTTGCCATTAAGAATTGCATTTCCTAGCTTTTTAATCTGATAATCGGTTAACTCCAGTTTTCTGGGAAAATATGATGTCATATATTATCATTATATATAATATTTCTTTCTATATTTCTTTTCACATCTTGGTAAAGGTATCACACCTAAGTCATTGACAAACAGCTCCATTTGATTAATTTCACTAAGTAGTTCATTTTTATTGTATTTTGTACCTCTTATATAGAATCTTAATTTAATTAGCATTTCATTATACATGTTAAAGATTAATAGGGATCGTTCTATTTTTTGATCTATTTTTAAACCCTTTTGCACACCTATTGACACAATAGAAGCAACACTTAATACACTAACTAATGGCATGACCGTAATTGCTGTAACTATTGCAGCTGATGTAATTACGGATATAAAAATATTTGTAGTAATATTTACAGCATTGAAAATCTTAAATTTTTTTTATAAGTATAAGCACGTCGGTGACATGTTAAATATAAGTTTTTAAGAAATTCATATTTTTCATCATTTACAAAGATGATATTAAAGTCAATGACCTTAGATTCGTCAAGAGTTTTCTTTGCACCCATATATTATATATTTATATAAAATGTTCGACTTCTATGATCTTGTGAAAAATACAAACCATTATATTAACAATAAAAATTCCTTAATAAAACACCCTGCTAGAATTTTAATAGTAGGCGCTAGTGGAACTGGGAAAACAAACTGTTTGATGAACATCATTAATCACATGAATGTCTTTGAGAGATTCTATATTTTTGCCAGAATGAAGGGTAATGATGCACTTTATGATGATTATTTAATTCCTTATTTGCAATCAAAAGAAAAGAAGCATAAAACAACTTTGTTAGTAGCATATAGTAACAGCCTCGATGATTCGCCACCAGTTACTGATATTGATGATAGTCGACAGAATTTGATGGTCTTTGATGATATGATCAATCAAGATGAGAAGGATCAGAAGAAAATAGCGTACTATTTTTGTATGGGAAGAAAAAATAACTGCACCATTGTATATATTTCACAAAATTACTATTCCATCCCGAAAGTAATTCGTGGTAATGTGAATGTAATATGCATTTCACAAATTGTATCAAAAAAGGATAAAAGGGCAATTCATAATGATATAAACCGTGGTGAAGAATTTGAAGAGTTTGATAGACTATGTGAACTTGCTAAAAAAAAGGAAAGAGGGATACTTATGATAGTAGATAATGATTATCATGTTAACCCAGATTTAAAATAAATATTTTAATAAAACTCTTCTATATATATGCCTTTCAAAGACATTGACCTTGATGAGTTAATTACACAAAAAAGGATAGAAAATGAAGTCTTAAAGCAAGTTACTATTAACAACAAATTAAATACATCTACTTTAGATGGTTATCGGGATAAATTAAATGCAATTGAATTAGTCACAGGTGAAAAATATGATTTCCCATCTTTTTCGGATAGAGTTAAGCAAGAAGAAGACCTGGGTCCACTCAATATGCAATTAGATGAGATAAGAAATCAACTAACTGCAAGCCATCAACCTCAACAACAGCAAATTGTTTACAGAAATCCTAATGCTGAATTTCTCAGAAACACATATCGAACAGTTATTGGTGATGATATTAGCCTTGATAACGAAACAAATGTAACTGCAGCAATTCAAAGAGTTGGTGACATAAAAAGAGGGGTAAGGAATAAAGAGTCACAAGTGTATAAAGATTTATCCACCCTAAGTGAATATCTAAAAGGTTATAGAACAGCAAATTTTTCTGCTCAACCAAGAAGGAGACTGCCTAGTGCACCACCTACTATACAAATAGAAGAATTCCAAGACCAAGAAGGTGAAGGACTTTTTTCAAATATCAATGAAGTAGTTGAAAAACTCAAAGTACTTATTGGTGAAATGTCCTCAGGTAACGAAAATATCAAGCTGAAGAATGAGGCAAATGATATTTTAGAATATTTACTACGAGCCAAACAAATAAATAAGCAGCAATACCTTAAGACAATGGATATAATTTATAACCTGTAAATATATGCAGTCAATTGAAATTAATTCAAGCAACAGCAAAACAGATAAAGATAATGTATTACGCTACAGGTTTACCCAATCTATTAAACTTGATGGATATTGCAAATTAGCATCGTGTCATATGTGGTATAATTGGAAAAATATCACTTCAGATCTGTTAAACAATACATATGCAATAGGAAGAACTGATGCAAAGCCAGGAACCAATCTTAAAACAGTAGTTCTCCCTGATGGATCATATTCTATAAAACATTTAAATGAGTACATTAGATGGAAGTTAAAAACGTCTGGAGAAGGAGTTGATTATGACATCCTTCAAGCAAACATCGTTTCCAATAGAGTAACTATCACATTAAAAGGTAATTTAATATTATATCTGTCTGGTGGATTGAATTATTTGTTAGGCGGGACTTTAGATAAAACCAGATCTGTCAAACTGGAAGCTCCTCTAAATAAAAATTTTGATTATGTCCCGAAAATTGAAAATGTAACTAGTGTTAATATTAATTGTAACATTGTGAATAACAGATACCAGACAGAAAGTAAACTTTTATATCAATTCACTCCCTCAGAAACATATGGATCATTAATATTTTTGGAGCCAAGAAGTGTTTGGAAGCAAACAAGACAAGCTTATGAAACTGAAATAGAAATTAGGCTTACAGATCAAGATGGCAAAGACTTGGATATCGAAGATACAATGAGTTTTACAATAGTTATTGCAGATGAGAAATTTATTAGTAATTAGTATATATGCAAAGACGTACAAAATATTGTTGCAATTATGGGTATGTTTCTGGTAGTGGGATTTTTGATAGCATTGTGGATATATACAATTCACTTCCTAATATTCCAGATCCTATAAAAGACAGTCTGGAAGATAGTTTACTAAATATAGGAAAGAAAGGAATTTCTGCAATAGGAAGTAGAGCGGGTGATAAATTAGCTGATCTGATTATTAACAAACCTAAAGAAAGTAAACCAAAGAAGGATAAAACAATAGAGAATGCTCAAATAAAGGAACCAATCAAAAGTACCAACACGAAAAGTGAAGAAGATATACGACGAGAGGTACTAGAAGATTTGAAAATTATACCAAAAAATTCTAAAAAACTGGTTTATGGAGAAGGGATTAGATATTTATAATTTATAACACTTATAAATATATATATATATATGACAGACTTTGAAAGTATCAATGACCTCTTTGGTGATAACAAAAGATTACCAAAGTTTGCAAAGAAAGAATTTTTAAAGATTCATCCTGAAAATACTACCTATGTCGAAGGCACTGGCATAAAATATAACTGTCGGAATATAGCAGATAGATTAGTTTTATATCATGAAGGATATATTCTTCTAAAAGTGAGGGTGTCACGAGCTGCTCTTGCTGATGGAGAAGCAATACCTAAGAATAGTTCAGAAATGATAACACAATCTATCATCAGGCTCAATAATCAGGAACTTGATAATACGAGGCACAATAATATTTATGTGGATATTTTAAATGCTCTCGAGTACAGTCATGATTATGGAAAAGTTGCTGAAGAGAATATGTATGCGTTTGACACTACTTATGCTCACATAAATACTGTAGCTAACATTGTTGATGTTGGAGAATTAACAAGAAAAAGTATGCTACCTAATGTTGCTGCTAATCGTCTTGACTATAGTGTAGCAATTCCACTGACTTATCTCTCAACATTTTTTAGATCTCTGAGTAGTCCGATTATTAATAATGAAGTTGAACTCGAAATAACATACAGGCTAGCAAACAGCGTAAGGTGTGTAGCTGGGAATGCATTAACAGTCGCAATACAAAACAGTGTATTAATAGTTCCAGCTGTAGAACTAGATGTAAAATATCAGCCTAAATTTCTCCAGCTCTTAAGCAAAGGACATGAAGTCAAAGTAGTTTGGAACAGGCTCCAAACACATACTCGCACAGTTACAGCTAATCAAAATTTTGATGAGCAACTTGAACCCTCAATAAATGGTGTGCGTCGGCTTTACGCAGCTGTCATTCCAACAGTATATCACAACAATCAGACACATGTAGGTAGTGTCAGCGAAGTAAAATTTGATAAGACAAACATTGAAATTGACAGCGTCAACTTTTACCAACACGACATTGATTCCGACAGAGAACATTACGCATTGACAAAAGAATGCTTTAATATG
Source organism: Cryptosula pallasiana (assembly GCA_945261195.1). Taxonomy (NCBI): domain Eukaryota; kingdom Metazoa; phylum Bryozoa; class Gymnolaemata; order Cheilostomatida; family Cryptosulidae; genus Cryptosula; species Cryptosula pallasiana. The sequence continues at coordinate 53,474,271 of OX183131.1, read as the reverse complement.
CAGGGAAATGATCGCAATACAGGCGCTTTACTCAGCTACTCCAACTGGCTTAACGTTCATAGATATTATTGCTTTGATCTCAGCAGACAAAAAGTTTTCGATATTGATCCTTGGAAAGCGCAAAGTATTCGGTTTCGAGCCAACATAAGTGCAGCTGGTACTGCTTACTTTTTTCTGTTAAGAGAGCAGACATCCATAATTAATTTAACAGATTCATTTAAAACTAGAACTATTTAAGACAAACTCTGGAAACATTACATAAATACAACTAATAATGATGCAAAGAATTTTTCATCGGTACTCAGATTACTGCTGTATCGTTACACAAGTGAAAAATGGTGTTATCTGGATAATTATATTACAATACAAACTAATAATTTTGCATCATTATTGGTTTGTATTATATAATGAGCCAGATGCCCCATTTTTCACTTGTGTCAAAAGCCGCTTCAACAGTTTGTTACTTTTGAGTAAAGTTTGTAAAAGCTCAATGCTGAACATAGATAGCTATCAACGCCATTAATAGTTACAGCCGAGCATTACCCACTTACTAACTTACCAGTTCATTTTAGCGAATGGATTTAATACATTATTCTAATAGTATTATCAATATATATTGTGCAAAGAAGATAGTTTATAAACTGCCCACCAGCTCAAGTTTCTAGTTAACTGCTCACCAAAAAACCCTCACTTGCTATTGCACCAAAAATATATTGCATCAAATTACAGTGTGCCATGTGCAAGTTTTGTCGTATACAGTATTAGCGAATCAAAGCCTTTTATTTATAACCGACTAATTTCCGTTAGCTCTATTTAAGCAGAACTTTTGTATGCATTCAGCCTCTTTGCGTTCATGCATTTCGTGGCACAAACAATAAATGGACAACGCTTGCCACTCACTATTTATGCAGATGGAATAAACACTTTAATGTATATAGACATTACAACAAGTTGAACTTGGTACCACATGACCCTATGAATACAGCAGTATAAGGTATTGCTGTACCCTGTTGTTATAAACACTTGTTCCAATTTTTTTAATATCGCTGTAACCAAGGTTACTACCACCAAAGTTTAAATTTCATAAGATGGGCAATCATTTACAACGCTTGATGCTCTCAAATTCCTCTTCTCCTACCCATATCAGGAGCAGTAACATGTTTTCAAAAATTGTATCCCTCAACTGAAATCTGTCAGCACTCTGAATGGTATTTGGACAGTTCGCTAATTTTTATTCATTTGCGTATTTGTTTCCTATCTAGTGCTGTCTTATGTTGAATAATGGGTGAAATTTATGTGACAAAAGTGATTGGTTCCTGAAAAAGACTAAAAACATATTTCTCAAAATTTCTACGGTAACGTGAGATTACACGGACTGTATTACGCAGATCTTCCGGGTGGAACTGAACACCGATATGGTTTTATGTTAATGGAAAATTTATCTACTGGCTATCCACGGAGACTGGTTTAGTAAATTAATAAGACAATTATTTGTCTAAATAATATAATTTCATCGCTGAAAATTTTAATTTTGCTATCAGTGTGACTTTGAAAAAAATACTTACTTTTGCAGTCTCTCAATAATGATAATTAAAAATGAAGAGTTTTCACGTTTCTAATAATAACATAAATAATCAATGCACTAACGGATTATAATACTTATTACTCAATTGACAGTAAGTATTATCCTTCTAGTTGTTTTGCCTTCAAATTAATTATAATTGAATGGATAAACATAATTACAACCATTAATTGTTAATATCATTTGTAGAAAACTACACTTGTCATGATAATGGTTAGTTAATGGTTATTACTCACGCATATGTAAACCCATACATAATTATCACTAGTGGCTACGCTTGGGCAATCCGCCTAAAGGGCCACCGCAAACAATCTGAATTTTAGGGCAATATGCTACCTTTTCTATTCCTTTTTAGTACGTTGATCAAACTTTGGCTAAATATTTTTAGCACCAATGTACTTATCAGCTTCTGCTATACAAGTTGTTACCAATTTTGATTATGAAAAAATATTTAAAAGTTTTATCTGCACTACCTAATGTATACCTGTGTGAGTTGCCAGTACCAGTGCATGAGTATGCCCAGGCACTACAGCCCAAGTTTGTGAGACCTTACCTGGTAGAAGAGGTCAGTAGTAATCATACTTACTTGATTGGCAGTCATGGGCAGCGATCAGTACAAAATGGCAGTCGACTGAAGCCATATATAGCCTGTCTGGAACCATACGGAAAAGCCCCTGCAGCCCTAGAACCAGCTCACCAATCAATATTGGTGGTGTCTTGGCGGAGTGGTGGTCCTCCACCACTCCACCAAGATGCTCCCCTCCTCCTCTTGGAGCTACCCTTACCCAAAGACTTCCATTTGGCCTTTCCTTCCTCCCCAATGCCATTGGTTGAAAGAGAAACAGGACCTGTTATACAGCAGCCCGTAAAGGAAGCACCCCCTAACACCTCCAGCAAAAAAACGTCCAAATCGAACAAGGACTGGCCAAGCTAGAGACCGTACACCGCCTGCAGAAGTTGTTCCTCTCTTGTCACACCCCTCTCTACCATAGCGCCAGCACCTACACGTTGCCCTAGGTGAAATGTGGAACCACCAGAGTTATGGCCAGCCTTGGTGCCACCAGTTGGCTGCAAAAGATGAATCAGTGTAAAGGGAGCAATACTGCAAAAAATTGAGGTTGCTGGCAGAAGTAAAGGCATTTACCACTAAGCCTGAGGACCCCACGCCTCCATGAGTAGTCTTGAACAACTTGTCTGAATGTCCTCTACCCCCAAACCAAATCTCCACATCCACCCCTGCTGTTCTGCTCCCTCAAGACCCGCTAAAGACGCCTCCATTTTCTCCCACTACAATGCCAGACCACCCCCATGAACCAGTACAAGCCAGTTTGGTGCCAAATGACACAAAAATTCAGTCCTTCCTTCTTCTACTAATTGTACTGAGCAAACGGCTTGTCTCCTGCAGCTATTAACTACTTACCTAACTAAAATGAAGACAGAAAGTGACAACTCGTATCTACAACTCAAAGAGGATGACGGAAAATTGCTACTGGAAGCTAACCTAGCTGAGTACCACCCCCCTTCTAGTGCCCAGGAGGACCAGTTAGTGGACCTACCCCCACAGAGCCAACTATGTGTTTCAATCCCAAAGTAACTAACCTGGCTAACTGCAGGTCGATTCTATAGTTATGAAGAACCTGCAAAGCCAGTTCTTCGAGAGCCAGCCCCCTCCTTGAGCAGTTTTAGTAAGTTTCCAGACCTTCCCCGTCTAAACATCACCAACCAGAGGCAACTCTGAAATCCTCCTCTATTCCCCCCACCCCGTTCCGCACACCCGAGCTATAGTCACGGTCTGACAAGCCCCCCCTACAGTACCCCTACACACTAGAAGTGACCAACGACAGACCAGAATGGCTAGCGCCACTGCCCCCACCTGGCTGATACCCCTAAAAATTCACTTTTCCTCTTCCTCACCCCCTCTCCCCAGAACCACCCGCACTAGTGACGGGCAAAGTACGAGCAATGGATATGTAAATTAGAGGCTACGTCGCTAATCAAGTGGGGTATATGAGAGATTTGCACTATGCAGTCAACCCCCCCAGCGCCCCCCCCCCCCCCATACCCCAAGACCCAACTCCATCCCTTGCCCTGTCAACAGCCAAGCTAGAGACAACCCTTGAGCTTTTCCCCATCCGCATCTGTACAAATTCCCCCATAAAATGGATACCAGGACCCCAGCCCTGTATAGACCCTGCATAGCCACTATATAACGTATACAACCTCTTCCAGGTTACCCGGGGTCTACCCTAGGTTACCCGGGTCCACCCCGGGTCAGCTACCCCGGGCCAGTATCCAAAGAGGTTGGAATTGTTAGCCTGTGGCCTATAGGGCTGGATGCCCACCTCAGAAAGTAGATGAGCAGAGAACGGTAGCTTTGAGAACAGGCTAAAAGTTGGATGCCCTAATAAGGAATGGAAAAGTACCAAGATGTCCTAATAAGGTGTGGAAAAGTTCCTAGTCAAGAAAAAGAGTGTGAAGAATACCCCGGCATCCTTCGCCATGTGCTTACTGTTATGATTGGCCTGCTTTGTTTATTAAATATATATTATATGTTTTGATTGGTATGTTTTTTCTGTTACATTTTATGATTGGTTCACCCCAATACGGGGGTCGAACATTTCTCTGCTTGTCCTATAAAAGGAGCTTTGTTTGTGCATTTGAAGCAGAAGTCTTGTGGAGTTTGCTAAATACCATTTTATTGTATTGCTAAATGGATTAAGCAAATAAATATTGTTCGCAGAAACTCAGTCATTGTGTGTCTGGGTTCAGGACCTCGTGAAGTTGATAAAGTCAATTCAGAGTAGACTCTGAAATAGTGAAGGAGATTCGGAGCGATATCGTTGTGTCAGTGGTAGATGGTGCGAAACTATTACACTATCGCGTATTTATTTAACATCCTAACTGATTTTTTTCAGTACAAATTTGTTTAATTTTTTACGATACTAAATTTGAATGGTAGGAGATGACTTGTGATTATTTTAGAACTTATAGTCGTTTTGTTAAAAAACAATAGATAGTTGTTGTGAGCTAAATTTAACAAGACTCATGGATTATACACGAGTGTATATGATATGGAGGTAGAAAAAAACGGGAAAGAACTTAGTTTACAAATATTTTCTCACTGTCAGAAGTTAGTATTAATGTATTATTTTGATTAGTTTAGTTACATGCTATATATTGAGGTAGACCAATGGGAAAAATACAGGTAAGGAACACATCCTGTCTGGTGTTAAATATTGGAAGTTTGGTGATCGACTACAGTACAGAGACAGTGATTTATTTTGATAGCTTTGGCTACATGTTATCAACAAGTGATGTTATAACTGTGAGAGATCTTATTGTGGAAATGAATCTTTTTTTTGCTCCTAGGATTAACAGTATTTATTTTTACTATACATTGTTTAATATCACTATGTTTAAAGCTACTGACGTGAACAAAGCAACTGGAAGAAATAAAACAGTTGTAAATTTTTTTTGGAGTTGAAATTTCTCTAATCTTTTTTGTCATGTCAATTATTAGTCCCATATTTTCACGACTAACAGTGTTAAATAATGTTTCATTCCCCTAACATTTTACGTATCAAAAAGTTGACTCAAATTCTCCAAACAAATAATTCTAAATACAAAATATTAATTTTAGATGAAAAGTGAAATGAAACAAAATGAGTAACGACAACCAGAACAACTTGTAAAAACAAGGAAACAAAAGTTTTTGAACTGTGTTATTGTAATAAATTATTTAAAAGAAAGCTTTGCTGTCAATTGATTTTTAAAACAAACTCATTTGTTGATAAAACCATGGATGGTTCTAGCCTGGAAGTTATACTCTGGAAGTTAGGCGTAAAGCAATTATTGTTCTGGTTGATTGATTTTGAATACATAAAAGAAGGATTAGCAACAGCTGTGGTAGAAAATAGCAAAAGTCAATTAATGCTTTTAAAATATGATCATAAAACATCCACTGAACTGCCTGTGGAAGTCGTGAGCCAAAACAATTATTATCGGACTTGTTGATGATAGATAGATGAAAGAAGCGCTAACGATGATGGATGTTTCTAAACTCCACTTGACTAACGCTTTGATTGAAAAACTAGCCTAATTGTCCTACATTTTGTTTGTATCCAAGAACAAAGATGTTTACTATTCACCATAAGCTCTATCTCAATATCCACAGTACCAGCAATAGCTCAAACAGGGATAAAAAATGGCTAGCAACTACTGCCCAACAGCAAACGAGTAAGTTATTATCCTACATCATTTGTCTTGCAAAGTTTCATGTATCTCACACATGCGCACACGCGCAGACACACGCACACACACGGCACACACACGCACGCAGCGCACGCACGCGGCACACGCACGCGGCGTACACACTCACGCACACACACGCACATCTGCTCCTATTGCACTAAAAAATACAGGAGTGAAAAATTTCCATTGGCGAAAGGTAGGATAAAAGAAAGAAGAATGACAAGAGTAACAAAAGCGCAGCTGTATTCACTCATTTACAGAAATATGCCACACAAGAAATTCTGATGTCAACTGTATAGTTTGGGTAGCACTCCCAATAAAAAGCACGGTGGATTGAACTGCTGATATTGTACTACTTGTGTCCATTGTTTTATAACGTACCAGTGCTTCTAGTTTTTGGTTCCAATGTAACAGCTGGTGTAACGAGCTTTGGTCAAATTTTCGCAAACTAACCCTATTGTCAGGTATTCTCAAGTACTGTCAAGATTGAAATAATCTGTTGGTTGGGGCAGTATCATCTAGAAATTTATTACATAATCTAGTGGTATATACAGAGCCGTTGACAGAGACAAACTAACCAGTTGTGCTAGTTTAATAACAGACATTTTTTGGCATAAGCTTAGCTCTGGAGAGAAATTAGCAAAGATAGTAGCGAAAATATATGAGAAAATACACACGCATGCACAGGTGTGCTGTTGCCTCTAACCTTCATTAACTATAGGTGCTGATTATTTACTAATGTCCTACACAAGTCTACCTCAATAGTGCAACTATCTCAGCATAAAGCATCACATTAATTTGATTAGACACTTTTCCTAACTGCAGAATATTTTCTATAAGTTGTGATTTGGCATCATGTTTGTGGTGTCTATTTTTTTTTACTTCACGTTGAAGAGTAATGATCATCTATATATGTAGTGAAATTGTCATAACACTTTTTAAAACAATAGGAGACTAGATCTCCAAATGATTTATGTAGTTTGCATATTTTTTCTACAGCGCATTAGCCCAAAGTTTTCTAAAGCTCTGGAAATAATAAGTTGCATGGTAACAATATACAACACAGAAAAGTTTGTTGATAAGGAAACTCACTTAGACTACTGTCAAACTCATATGGTATTGTCTCATTTGTCCACCTCCTTGGATAATGACGATGTAGCCAGGCTTTCCTCTTTGCCTGCTGTGATGAGTTGCCTTGAGCAGCTGCCTCCTACAATGCATACGGTTCACATTTTATCATCTTCTATAATTTAGAAATGTTAAAAAATATCCAGTTCTTACAAAGGCCTTTCTTGGCATACATACACTCCCATCAATGAAGGATAAACTTCTATTCTTATTCTTGTGTAAAAGTTCATAACAGCAGTACATAAGTTATAAAAAAAATAATTAATAGTGCCAAAAGTTCGCTACTATTTTCTGTCTCATCTTTCCAACCCACACTTGCCCCTCTTCCCAATTCAACCAAAATGCATGCAATGCCATGCTTCCACGTACATTTTATTATGGTATGGGATGTTAAAATTGATGAAAAAAATGTTTAGAACTACACAGAAATGCTGAATTATGACGTATTTGGAAATTTGCAGCAATATCTGTCAACAAGAACAAACATTCCATGTTTTGTGGCTATTTACTGCCTTTTTACTTCCATTATCCTTTTGTGAATACCTTGCACGTTATTGAGTCTATTATTATTGTTGTAGCACCGTACAGACTGTGAGTTCGGTGATACAATTATGACACGTTATAGATGTTCAACGCAAGAGCTGTTTATTTATCGCAAAACAAGTCAATTGCCTCCAGCATGGCGTCACACACAATCTGTAATACTTTGGTTGTTAAAAACGATAAGAAAAAGCAGCTCCCATGTTTATATATAAAGGAGAAGACAATTCCAGTATTTGTAAACAATACATACAACATCCCTTTCTAGCTTTGAAGACAAACTAATAAGTGTGGGCGCATAGTCTGTGCGGTTCTTACAAAGACAATAAAACAAAACATCTGTTTTTCCTTGATAGAAATAATAATTTAGAAGTAACAAAGAGAGATTTTCTTAGTGGCAATTAAGAGTATATTCAACAGTAAGTAACTATCAGAAGATTATGGTCTTTGTGCCGCACTACTTGAGCCATACACCACCTCAGTTTTCAACTGCGCCTTCATGGACTAGTGGGCATGGTTCTTGGCGACTTGCAAACAGGTTCTTTTGAGCTCATACTGACGAAGTCAGATCTGTTTTGCACTAGAGTACTGGCTTCAGTTTTAACAACTGCTTTTTTACTGATATCATCTGAAGATTCAACAATGGTTCTTCTTTGCTGTTTTTTTTCACTAATCCAACCATCATCCCCTCTCTCAACAGCTGAGAGAGGTTTTCATACAAACTTTGTATTATTTATTCAAATACATGAAGCTTTCATGGTCTGGTAGATCAGGTAGAAAATATTAGTAGTATTATATGAGCAGATCTCCCTAGCAAGTGTTTTTTTTTGTGGGGTTTAGGCCCGGAGTGGATGCAATGGTCTACGGCGTTGATTAAAGCAGCCGAGTTAATGTTTTATGGCATTTATTTTTTGGATTTTGGTTTCATATAATTTTCTCTCTTATGGCATCTTGAGTGTAAATATTTTTTTTATTTTTTATACATTCATGTACATATGTATAACTACGTACATATTTATGGGTATATTTATGCCTACATTGAATAAAAATGAATCGTTTTATGATTATATACATTTATTACATAATAAGTAGGGTTAATACTTTATGGTATTTAATGTACATATTTATGGCTATATTTATGTTTACATTGAACAAAAATTAATCATTTATGGCTATATTCATGTCCACATTGAATAAAATTGAATCCTTGTATGATTATATACATTTATTATATAACAAGTATATTGGATGCTTATACTATAAAATATCTTGGAAAGGTTGATGGTAAATGTAATAAAGTATATAATAAAGTGTATTAAGATATATGGTGTCCGCAGTAAATGTTGTGTAATGCATAATAGCATAGCTTGGAATGTGAGTGGGTACATTGCCTTCTCCTGGACAATAACATCTTCTCTGATGTATTCATGATAGATCTCCAGGAGGAAGTATTTTACCCTTACTGCTTTTGATTTCATAATGAGCTAAAATAAAGAGCTATGTATTAGTATAGGTGACTAAACAGTAATGTAAAATAATTATAAGCTTTTTTGTTTTTTAAGTCCTACTAAATTTTTTTTTTTCATTAATTCTTACCTTTTCACCAGTAAGGTCTATATTGAATAGAGAAAATCTCTCCATATAATGCACCCAAATTCAGCAAATGTTGTGTTATGAATAATATCATGGCTTGGAATGTGAGTCGGTACATTGCCTTCTCCTGGACAACAACATCTTCTCTGATGTATTGATGATCAATTTCGGGAGGAAGTCTTTTACTCTTACTGCTTTTGATTTCATAGTGAACTAAAATAAACAACTATGGATTAGTATAGGATGATTGAACAGTGAAAAAAAATGAATATCTCAAACAATTTTGAATCAAATTCTTCACCTAAAACATGAGCTGTTTTTGACTGTAAAAACTTATTTTTGTTCATGAGTTGATTGTTTACGTGCATGAAAAAAATTCAGCATTTTGTGGAAAAAAATAAACTAATTACACACGAAAAAGTTCTTTTTCACCTGGAAAATGAATATATAATATAAAGTATTTTACGAAAAAAAGAAAAAATGTCTCACACAATTTTGAATAAAATTATTCTCCTAAAACATGAGTTATTTTTTACTGTAAAAATTTTTTTTTTTGTTCATGAGTTGATTATTCGCATAGTAAAAAGTGCTCGTTATTGGATGAAAAAATTCAGCATTTTCTGTTGTAAAAAACACATTTTTGGAATTAGAGGGTATCTTTCGCTAAAACAAAAGATTATTTGGAGTATAAATAACTGCAACTGCATCTAAATTGAGTTGAAGTGTTATTTACAATGGTTAGAATTTATTGAATAGAAAAGAAAAAACTCTCATCAAATTCTATCTCACAACTCGTCGTCTTTATCAGCAACATATCCGGCCTCAAAATCATCAAAATCTTCACATAGGAAATCTTCCTTCAAAATCCATGTAGTTTGAGTTTTTATTGGTTTGGTATCATCTAAGTTGAAAGTCATGTTGTGTAACATCTATCATTGGTAGATCTTGAATTGATGCCAATTTTTTTTGAAAGGGATTCTTGGTGTGTTGGATAAGTGTGCTGTCTTCAAAATCCATGTAGTTTGAGTCTTCATTGGTTTGGTATCATCTAAGTAGGAGAGAAAATCATGTTGAGTAACATCTATCCATGGTGTTGGTGGATCTTGAATTTATGCCGGATGCTGGTTTTTTTTAAAGGGGTTTTTGGTGTGTCGGAGAAGTGTGCTGTCTTCGAAATCTATGTAGATTGAGTCTTCATTGGTTTGGTATCATCTAAATAGGAGAGAACGTTATGTTGTGTAACATCTACCATATCAGAGGTTTGAATGAAAGTCAGAATAGGTGTAAGCAGAGTCTTTTGAAGCTTGGCAGGTTATGGTGTACATCGGATCATCACAGAGTTCATCGGTGAACACCATCATAGCTGTTGGTAGATCTTGAAAGGGATTCTTGATGTGTCAGAGAAGTGTGCTGTCTTCAAAATCCATGTAGATTGAGTCTTCATTGGGTTAGTATCAACTAAGTAGGAGAGAACATCATGTTGTGTAACATCTATCGTATCAGAGGTTTGAATGAAGGTCAGAATAGGTGGGTGTGGAGTCTTTTGGACGTTGGTAGGTTATGTTGTACATCGGATCATCACAAAATTCATCGGTGAACACCACCATAGCTGTTGGTAGATCTTGAATTGATGCCTTTTTTTTTTTTTTTAAAGGTATTCTTGGTGTGTGAGAAGTGTGCTGTCTTCAAATCCATGTAGTTTGAGTCTTTATTGGTTTGGTATCATCTAAGTAGGAAAGTCATGTTGTGTAACATCTATCATTGGTAGATCTTGAATTGATGCCGGTTTTGTTTTAAAGGAATTCTCGCTGTGTTGGAGAAGTGTGCTGTCTTCAAAATCCATGTAGTTTCAGTCTTCATTGGTTTGGTATCATCTAAGTAGGAGAGAAAGTCATGTTGTGTAACATCTATTGTTGGTGTTGGTAGATCTTGAATTGATGCCAGTTGTCTGTTTTTTTTTTTGAAAGGGATTCTTGGTGTGTCGGAGAAGCGTGCTGTCTTCAAAATCCATGTAGTTTGAGTCTTCATTGGTTTTGTATCATCTAAGTAGGAGAGAACGCTATGTTGTGCAACGTCTATCGTATCAGAGGTTTGAATTACTATCGGAATAGGTGTGAATGGAGTCTTTTGGAAGTTGGTGGATCTTGATATGTTGATGTTTTTTACAGCTTTTTCAATGGTGTGAGGTCATAGTGTTTAGCAGAGAGGTGCTGTTAAGGATGAAGGATCTCAGGTTGTTGATAGCTTGAAAGGATTCTTGGTGGGTCTGAAAAGTATGTCGTCTTCAAGTACATCACAACTTTTCTTTTGCAGTTCAAGTGTTCATCATAATCCAAAGTCTCATGCTCTTGTCTTCGGTCTTTCAGATCAGCAGTATGCTGTTTCATCAGTTGAGATGTTAGAGTTCTGTTTGGTTGGGTTTTGCATTCTTTGACTGTAGATGGAAGATGAAGGTAGAGAAGAAACTTCCCGGATCTCTGACTCTTCAATCATCGATTGACATTTGCCATCTTGACTATCGAATCTAAAAAAACAAAACATAAAAAAATATTTTAAAAAATGTGAGGTATTTATTATCATTTAATCATAATTCAAAGAAGATAACATTTTCATCAATATCCAAAGACAGTAATTGTAACACAAGTGCAGAGCTGTCTATTTTGCGGTGTAGCTCATTTTATTTTCCTAGCCAACAAAAATTGTCTACTTTTATTCCCCAAGAGCATTATCACAATAAATCGCCAGTTCTGCACCTAAATGTTATTTAATTGTACTAAATTCAAAGAAGATAACAATTTTATCAACATCCAAAGACTTTGCTTTCTTTAGAGTAAACAGATTTGGTTGTAGGAGACTATTTTCTCCACAGTGCAAGTAGGTGAGTTTTCCAACTAGTGGTAAATAAATATTTATTATTATTTTATTATTTAGATCAATGTTACATAATCCCTTGAACCACAGTTTGACCTCACTCTTTGTACTTAGTATATCTTTGTTTTTAGCGTAAAAACAGATGCATATGATAGAATTATAGTTTAATAGTGTTTATAAAAATCGTAATAAAGACTAATACACTTCAAGACTTGGACAAAATTCAATAAAGTAATAATGAAAACCAAATGAAATCATCATAATAATAATAATAATAATAATAATCATCATTTGATTTTTTTATCATCAGAACTTGTAAAATTTATTTTTCATATTAAATACAATGAATAATAACTGTTTTATGCTGATAATGAAGTAAAATAACACAATATTGAAATTTTTAATCATTTTTTGGCTGTAAAGTTCAAAATCGACCTGTCGTTCAAGGCATCATTTAAGGCTAACCTACTTTCTCTCTCGGACATACGACAATTCTGTCAATCAATGCCAAAAGACTGCGATCTTGAGTAGAAACAGGACAGGTTCTATGAAAATGAAATTATTTAGGAGATATACTTCTATGGCCAGGAGAATGGCTCCATATCGTAATAGGAGGGTAACTCCATAGTGCAACTAGTTGAGTTCTTCAACTAGTAATAAATAATTATTTATTATTTCTTACCTTAATACAGAAAACCTCCTAGTAGTTGTAGTAGATTTTGATCCTTCAGTCACTGTTGTTGAAGTGGATGCTCTCTGTCTGAAACCTTTGCCTCTTAAATAGTTAAACTTGCACTAATTAACACAGATTGAGTTCAATAAAAAAGTGTTAATCGCGGGAATATTTGGCTTCTTTTTCATGTTTTATTCGTGTGATAATAAGTTTTTTATTCCCGCGGAGACTTTTATTGTTCTTCGCATGAAAAAGGACCATTTATCCGTGGGGAAATTTGGTTTGTTTTTCATGTTTTATTCGCGTGAAAATAATTTTCTTATTCCCGCGGAGACTATTATGTTCTTCGCGTGAAAAAGTACTTTTTATTCGTCGGAAAATTTGGTTTATTTTTCATTTTTTTTATTTGCGTGAAAATAAACTTTTCATTCCTGTGGAGACTTTTATTGTTCTTTGCGTGAAAAAGGACTTTTTATTCACGGGAATTTTTTGTCTTATTTTTCATGTTTTATTCGCGTGAGAATAAATTTTTTATTCCCCCGAAAACATTGGTTTTTAGTCGCCTGAAAATAAATTCTTTTTCTCCAGCAAAAAACATTGGGTTTTATTCGCGTGAAAATAAATAATTTTTTAGTCCCCCGAAAACATTGGTTTTTATTCGCATGAAAATATATTTTTCATTCCGGCGAAAACATTGGTTTGCATTCGCGTGAAAATAAATGTTTTATTCCCGCAAAAAGATTGCTTTTTATTTGCGTGAAAATAAAGGTTTAATTCCCGCAAAAAGATTGGTTTTTATTTGCATGAAAATATGTTTTTTATTCCCGCGAAAACCTTGGTTTTTATTCGCGTGGAAATAAATTTTTTATTCCCGCAAAAACATTCGTTTTTATTCGCGTGAAAATAATTATTTAATTCTCGTGAAAGCGTTGGTGTTCTTCCGTAAAAACATAATGCTTCATTAATGTACCCTTATGATAAATGGAATGGTTTTAGCTATATAAGAAGCACTGTTTTCACACAGAAAGCATTCACTTCAACATTAGCAACTGAAGGGACAAGACTTACTACATCATCATCTACTGCAACTACTGGAAGGTCTTTCTGTATTAAGGTAAGTCAATTTGCTGTTTTATTGAGTATATATTTAATTTCCTAACCGGCAACAATTCGAGATCTACCAACACCAACGATAGATTTTACACAACATGACTTTCTCTCCTACTTAGATGATACCAAACCAATGAAGGCTCAAACTACATGGATTTTGAAGACAGCACATTTCTCCGACACAACAAGAATCCCTTTCAAGATCTACGAACAGCTATGATGGTGTTCACCGATGAACTTTGTGATGATCCGATGTACACCATAACCTACCAACTTCCAAAAGACTCCACTCACACCTATTCTGACTTTCAGTCAAACCTCTGATTTGATAGATGCTACACAACATAACGTTCTCTCCTACTTAAATGATACCAAACCAATGAAGACTCAATCTACATGGATTTTGAAGACAGCACACTTCTACAACACACCAAGAATCCCTTTCAAAAAAATTTGCATCAAGATCTACCAATGATAGATGTTACACAACATGACTTTCTTAATTATAAGATACCAAACCAATGAAGACTCAAACTACATGGATTTTGAAGGAAGACTTCCTGTGTGAAGATTTTGATGATTATGAGACAGGATGCGTTGCTGATAAAGAGGATCAGTTGCAAGATAGAACTTGGTGAGAGTTTTTTTTTCCATTTAATACATTCTAACCATTATAAATAATACTTCAACTCAAATTAGATGCAGTTGCAGTCATTTATACTCCAAATAATCTTTTGTTTTAGTGATAGATACCCTCTAATCCAAAAAAAAATTCTTTTTTACAACAGAAAATGCTGAATTTTTTCATGCAATAAACAACACTTTTTCCGATGTGAACAATCAACTCATGAACAAAAAAGGATTTTACAGTCAAAAACAACTCATGTTTTGGGAGAATAATTTTATTCTAAATTGTGTGAGACATTCATGTGTTTTTGTAACACACTTTATTTTATATATACATTTTCCAGGTGAAAAAAACTTCATTTTTGTCTGTAATCAGTGTATTTTTTACAACAAAATGCTGAATTTTTTTCATGTACGTAAACAACCAACTCATAAACAAAAATAGGTTTTTACAGTCAAAAACAGCTCATGTTTCAGGTGAATAATTTTATTCAAAATTGTGTGAGATATTCATTTTTTTCACTGTTTAATCATCCTGTACTAATCCATAGCTTTTTATTTTAGCTCACTATGTAATCAAAAGCAGTAAGAGTAAAAGACTTCCTTCCGAAGATCGATCGTCAATACATCTGAGAAGATGTTATTGTCCAGGAGAAGGCAATGTACCGACTCACATTCCAAGCCATGATATTATTCATAACACAACATTTGCTGAATCTGGGTGCATTATATGGAGAGATTTCCCCTATTCAATATAGACCTTACTGGTAAAAAGATGAGACTTAACAAAAAGTTCTATTTAGTAGGACTTAGAAAATAAAAAAGTTTATAATTATTTTACATTATTGTTTCATCAACTATACTAATACGTAGCTCTTTATTTTAGTTCATTATGAATTCAAAAGCAGTAAGGGTAAAAGACTTCCTCCTGGAGATCTATCATGAATACATCAGAGAAGATGTTATTGTCCAGGAGAAGGCAATGTACCCACTCACATTCCAAGCTATGCTATTATGTATTACACAACATTTACTGCAGACACTATATATCTTAATACACTTTATTATATACTTTATTACATTTATCATCAACCTTTCCAAGATATTTTATAGTATAAGCATTCCATATACTTGTTATATAATAAATGTATGTAATCATACAATGATTCAGTTTTATTCAATGTAGACATGAATATAGCCATAAATGATTAATTTTTGTTCAATGTAAACATAAATATAGCCATAAATATGTACATTAAATACCATAAAGTATTAACCCTACTTATTATGTAATAACTGTATATAATCATAAAACGATTCATTTTTATTCAATGTAGACATAAGTATACCCATAAATATGTACATAGTTATACATATATACATGAATGTAAAAAAACTAAAAAAATGATTTACACTCAAGATGCCATAAGAGATAAAATTATATAAAACAAAAATCAAAAAAATAAATGCCATAAAACATTAACTCGGCTGCTTTAATCAACGCCGTAGACCGTTGCATCCACTCCGGGCCTAAACCCCACAAAAAACACTTGCTAGGGAGATCTGCTCATATAATACTACTGATATTTTTCTACCTGATCTACCAGACCATGAAAGCTTCATGTATATGAATAAATAATACAAAGTTTGTATGAAAACCTCTCTCAGCTGTTGAGAGAGGGGATGATGTTTGGATATTATCTCAATGTGTTATAACTGTTGTTCTCAGTTTCCTACCCATGAGCAATTCAGCGAGTGAATAGAGTTCAAATTTGGAGTGAGCAGCTATAAGCCAGTGACGCTAAACACAGATCTTCTTCATTGGCGAGCATTCTTTTTATAGTATGCACTCTTTTATCAGCAACCACTTACCGCTACGGGGCTCAGTACTACTAGTCACATGTCTGAATCCATACAGAACCACAAGTTTGATAAATTTACGGATGGCATTCTGTGTACCGTTGTTCGGGAGCAACAACTCTTGGATTCCACAGTTAGAGAAAATCAAGTTCAAAAAAGTGATTATTTTTTTAGATGAGAAGTCTGTACTGTCTTGCAAAGCCAACTCAGGGCAGCGAGAGTAGTAATCCGCCGTTAGCAGATAAGTTTGTCCTTTGAAATGCAAAGGTCAGTGTCAAGCACTTGCCATGGCCTATCCAGAGATGCAGTTGGTCTTGATGGTTTCAACCACCAAAGACTGTTCCTGGATCGTGATTGAAATTTTGTGATCCCTAGGTGTCTTTTGCGCAAATCATGCAATACTTGAACTCACTGAATCAGAGAAGTAACCAGACAGGAACAAAACATGATTAATCCCCTGTTTCTTGTCAGCAGAGAATTATTTTCAAAATAAGGCTTCAACATTGTATCCTCTAACGACTGGTGAGCTGACCATTCTTCCTCTACAAACTTTATTATTTCGGACAATATTTCATCTTTTTTTGATCAGCCTAAATTTTTTGAGCCGATAAACTGAGCCATGAGGATTTAAAGCTTTTTAGACATCCGATCAATTTCAACAATAATTTCTGCATAGTTGATACTAGGCCAGGCATATGTATATCGAGAGAGAGAGAGTCGGCTGTGACTGTCACAGTGCCTTTGATACGCTTAACGGTATACTGAAGTCTCTGCAAGCGTGGTTGAAAACCTTGAATCCTTGGAGGCAACCTATCAAGAAATGTTTCCAATTAGAGTAAACAATGGCTGGTGGTCGGTTTCAGTTGTCACATCTTTCATGTCTAACACATAAGGGGCAAGTTTTTCCATAGCCCAGCAAACCTCCTAACTCTCCTTCTCTATTGCTGCAGATCATTGATCTGAGTCAGTCAATGGCAGATCTGCCGCAGAAACTAGCCTGCAAAATCCATCCTGCACTTCCGTAAGAATAGCTCCAAGGCCGATGCTGCTAGCATCAGTCTATGGTCCCTCATTTTAAATCATATGTAGCTAGAACAGGGGTATTCTGGAACATATTTTTCACTTTGAAAAATTCTGTTTCTTGTGCTTCACACTAGTAAATATCATCGATGCTATCAATGGTTTTGTATCTTGACATTAACATTAGTAGTATGTGAAATGGCTGATCTGGCTCAGTTTTTTCGCCCTCGGATATTTGATAATAAAAAGTCCTAATTTTGATGGAAATATGTAAATTTGTAAAGTTGCATATTTTTCCAAAGCGAAACTGTGGAAAAATGATAATGAAGAAACAGAACACTTTTGGGGTTTGGTGTATATGGCTGTCATATGACACGCGACTATAGGACAATGTGCTGGTCACGCTTGCTGGTTGTAAAACACCGCTCCTTTATTATATACAACAAATTCTTTAAGTATCAATCGGGGTCAAAAAGTAGGACATTGAAATTGACAGATAAATAAAGATAAACAAATATAATAAATGTCTACTACTAAATCGCTTCGTGAGGAATATGAGGAGAGGGCTCTGAAGCTAAATATAGATAACTATAAAGAAATGAGCAATGATGAATTAGAAGATGAGATTCTTAGTGAAATATTTGATAGGGATCCATATGAGGTAAAGTCTGACATAGCTGTGTGGTAGATTTCAGTGCACTCTAGTGGTAAACGGGTAGTTTACACTAGGAACCTTGTGAAGCAATGCGCGAGCCCAGCAAACGCATGTCTTTTTCAAAACGTTTTTTAATGGTAAATAAATGGTTGGTTGCAGTGAAACATTTAAGAAACGTTTTTAAAACATCGCAAAAATGCCTTTTCGTATCCTGGAAAATTAAAAACGTTTTTATAACGTTTAGTTTTGGTTGAGTACAAATTCAGTTGGATAGAAATGTATTAAAAATGTCTAATCGGTCACTTTTGTACGGCTTCCATATATAAAGCTGTCTTTTTGATGTTTCTCAAACTCTGTTTGATAAACGTTAGTGAATAAACCTTCAGGAAACGTTTTTCGTAAGACCATTTAGTGATTTTGCACCTGTAACGTTTATTTGACGTTTTTTCTTGGTTAAAGTCAGTTAGCGTTTTATAAAAATGCAAATAAAACGTCATTCAAAGTCAAAATTTTTGCAAAAAACGCAAAATAAACGTTTATTTTTATAATGTTTTAATTACTTGCAAACAAAAACGTTTTTATAACTTTTTTATTTGGTTAGTCTAGGAAAGGTGATTGTAAAAATGTTTAAAAAACTGCTTTTGCAAGACATTTCAACTACTTGAAAATCAAAACATCTTTTAAACGTTTTTATTTGGTTATTCTAGGAATGGTGTTTGTTAAAACGTATAAAAAACGGCTTTTGCAACACATTTCAAATACTCGAAAATCGAAAGGTCTTTTAAACGTTTTTGTTTGGTTAGTCTAGGAAAGGTGTTTGTAAAAATGTATAAAAAACTGCTTTTGCAACACATTTCAAATACTTGAAAATCAAAATGTCTTTTAAACGTTTTTATTTGGTTAGTCTAGGAAAGGTGTTTGTAAAAATGTATGAAAAACAGCTTTTGCAACAAATTTCAAATACTTGAAAATCGAAACGTCTTTTAAACGTTTTTATTTGGTTAGTCTAGGAAAGGTGTTTGTAAAAATGTATAAAAAATGGCTTTTGCAACACATTTCAAATACTTGAAAATCGAAACGTCTTTTAAACGTTTTTATTTGGTTATTCTAGGAAAGGTGTTTGTAAAAATGTATAAAAAACGTCTTTTGCAACACATTTCAAATACTTGAAAATCGAAACGTCTTTTAAACGTTTTTATTTGGTTAGTCTAGGAAAGGTGTTTGTAAAAATGTAAAAAAAAACTGCTTTTGCAACACATTTCAACTACTTGAAAATCAAAACATCTTTTAAACGTTTTTATTTGGTTAGTCTATTTAAGGTGTTTGTAAAAATGTATAAAAAACGGCTTTTGCAACACATTTCAGATACTTCAATGCCAAAAGATCTTTTAAACGTTTTTATTTGGTTAGTCTAGGAAAAGTGATTGTAAAAATGTATATAAAACTGCTTTTGCAACACATTTCAAATACTTGAAAATCAAAACGTCTTTTAAACGTTTTTATTTGGTTAGTCTACGAAAGGTGATCATAAAAATGGATAAAAAACGGATTTGCATCACATTACAAATACTTGAATGCCTAAATGTTTTTAAGACATTTTTTTGGCTATTCCTGCAAAAAGATGGTACTGAAAATGCCACCGCAAAGTTTGTTAACATACTCTAAAGTGGTAAGATGAAGGTGTCGGTCAAAGTGAATTGCTTAATAACAATTTTTAAAGCTTCTAAAGGTAGCCTGCTGGCTATTGTAGAAGTTTAAAGCCCTTTTCTGACATTTCTAAATCATCAAACAGGAAACAATTTTGATAGAAGCATCAAAAACTTGTAGTCAGTCACCTTTCGATGACTTTCCCATAAAAGAGATTTCATTGCTGTCCATTAAAACACTTTTGCAGTAATCACCTGAAAACAACTCCAGAATACGTATTTCAGACAACCGATTAAACGATTTTTCAATCAATTACTTTTATACGACATCACCTTTGTTTAAAAAATGTCAATAAACTTTTTTGTGCAAATGCGCATTGCTGTGATTAGTTTTTTTTTCTAATATTTCTGAAACTTTACTGTTACGTTGATTTGTTTTCTAAACCTCTGTTCATTTGCTTCTATTTCAATATAGTTTAAATTATTCATGTTTTAGGATTGTATCTGTAATTGAAGATTCTAAGTAAGAGGAGTAATACAAAGCAAAGAAAAAGCCGAGGAGTTGCATTAGATTGCTGTGAACCAGCTCATTGCATTGCCAACATTGTCTTATTAAAGTAAGACAATTCCCAATATAGCAATGGGTATATTAGGTACGTAGAAAAAAACTCCGAAAAATGATTTGTCTATTGCAAGCAACGGCCAAAATTGTCTTTGCTGAGGATACTTCTAGTTTCAGTTGTTTCGACAAATCATTTAGTTTGACACACTTTCTCTTGCATCGATGTCTCATCAAACAAGCAACTGCAATGAAATGTAACAAATTCTTAATAACATCATACTATTTAAAAACAAACTAGTTTTGCCAAACAGAATCCCTCAAGAAAAGCACTTTTGAGCAATGATATTGGCCTTGACATAAATTGCAAAAAAAGTAATAATTCAAACTGTTCTTTCATTTTGACACATTCTAAGGAACTTCAACCTTTTTTTACTAAAAATATTATGATATTTTACTATGTAAGTCTATTCTTTCTTTCACTACAATTAAAGTTTTATCCATTCACTTTTCACCATAAACATATTCTAAAAGAACAGGTTGACATCAAGATTAACCCCCTACCAGTAGCTTACTGGGTAGATTGCACAGAGCAATAAACATCACACGAGAAAACAACTCCTCCACAACTACATTTCAAACAATTGAGACTCTTCTCCCTCTTCACGTATGCATAGGTTATGTTACTCACTGGAGA
This sequence comes from Cryptosula pallasiana, assembly GCA_945261195.1. Classification (NCBI taxonomy): domain Eukaryota; kingdom Metazoa; phylum Bryozoa; class Gymnolaemata; order Cheilostomatida; family Cryptosulidae; genus Cryptosula; species Cryptosula pallasiana. The sequence continues at coordinate 53,453,459 of OX183131.1, read as the reverse complement.
AACATGTAGCGTATGCTAACCTTGCCATCCCAGACATTCAAATGTCACATAATACAGTGACAAAGTATGCATTTTGCTGACAGAGAAAATTGTATGAAACAGCCATGAAGGCAACTACAACAATATGCATGCTACTAGAATATACAAAGCTTTGCAACAGCCAAAGGATTAAAATTATTTGAACTTGCCTCTATTCAAACTTTTGAACAATGAACTTACGTAAAGCACTTAGTATCAGAAATTATCGGAAATTTAATAGCTAATTATCCCAATTCATAGAACAATATGTAAAGGAAAATCACAATCCATAAACAGAAGATTTAAAGTACAAATGCACGAATAATAACTTTGTACTTGCATTTGTTAAAGCTCAGAAATTCAAACAATAAATCAAACCACCTAGAACTGAGAATGAATTCATGATGTTCACTTTCTATAAATTGCTGCTGAACATTGCCATTATTCTGTACAAAGAAGTTTCAATTTTGTTTACAGCTCTACTCTCAAGCAAAGTCACCTTGCAAACTGTCCTGGTGAGTTATTTCCATTATTTCAAATGGTTACAATGGCAATCGTATTAGTAAATAATTTTAGCTGGCTGCAATTATTTTCATTAAAAAGGTTGTAGTTTTATTTTTTTTAATGGCATTACAAGCAAATCAGTACAATCTAACACACTGCTGCGGGAATATGCTTTTTCAGCTTGACAGAAAAGGTAGGAATAATAGATTTTAAATTAAAAATAAGTTCTTGTAATCTCTCTGTAGAAGTGAGTAGATATTTTGTTGCTACAGTGCAAACCAGAAAATATTAGTACAAGAATTATGAGCTCATGCTCTGAAAACCAACTTTTACATTTTTATCTGACCCAGTAAAAGCCCATGTTAGGTAAATAATTTATTTCATCAACTTTACCAACTTAACACCAACAGAACTTCAGTTTTCACAGCTCATTGGTAAGCTAGTTGTTATACATGAATAGATCATTTGAAAAAGTTATCATCTCACATAAGACAAAGCTATGAACTTTCAACTCCAGAGACTGAACTGCACTATTAAATGGTAATTACACTGAGCTCTTCACAGCTGGAGATCTGTTTAGAGAGTGCACTCCTGAATTTTAGCCAAACTGGAGCTTACATTAAACAATGGAGAGTGAGATATTTAATCCCATCAGAAAATGAATGAATCAGTTATAATTATCTCATTCTTCTCTTATGTAGTCTCAAGTGAGCAATGTATAAAAGCAATAAACATCATTTCCAGTTAGCCTTTCCTACTAAAGCAAGCAATGGCAATGACATCTCTTAAATTTGTCGTTGTAGAGTTTTTAGGTGATAAAACTGTAGAAATAATTACTAGCCAGTGGCTAGTTCGAAGAGAGGTGAAAACTATAGCTTAACAAAATTTGCTTTCAAGTAGTTTAAAAATGCTTCAGGGATAGTTCTCAACAATACTGTTTACTGCATAAACTTTGGAACTACATGTGTGGTTAAAAGAATTGTTTCAAAATTTTTTATCAAACAGTTGTTGGTACTAGATGTTTGCTATTAAAAAAAGTATTGTCGCAAGGAAGGCATTTCTCTTCATGTGTAATGTTTCTGTTTAGTGCCTGTAGCAAGTTGTTGGAAATAATCAATATTTGTTTCATTACCAACGTGAAATTGTATGCCGATAAACTATTCATGCAAAATTATAAATTTTTGTGTTATTTTTTGTTGTTGTGTGTACTTTTTTGTTACAAAATTTTATAATGAGAACGCTTGACAGTTTAGTTATACATGTTTATTTGAGCAGATACCTGCCTATTTACCTGTTTGATATATCACACTGTCGCTTATTATTTCAGGGAAAGCTTTTGAGCTATTGGCCCAATAAATCATCAACACTATCACAAACAAAGTGAAGCGTCACGAATTGCCAGATCCTGAATGGCAGTTGTTTGATGTTGCTATCATTTCCAAAACAGGTATGAGCGCATACATGTAACTGTGTGAAATTCAATTTTGAGTAGTAATATTCTATTGCAGCAGCTACGGCTTCAGCTGCACGTCAGTCATTGTCTACCTCATGTCGAGTTTATCGTACCATAGTCAGTTTCTTTTATAAGGTTTGGAATTTTTCGAATTGCAATATCTCAACAAACAGAATATATATCGCGTGCATATACAAAGTACATTTTTGTACATATGCATGAAAAAGTCCGAAGTTATAACTATTTTTATAACAAGTAGTGATTGCGATTATGGTTATCAGCTGTAGTTTTGAACTGTTCGCTATGCGTTTATGAGTTTACAACTTAAAACTCAGCATTAAGTATCAATTTACAAAGTTATGTTGAACTGATCTGTTGCGATAAAACAACCAAAATTGTAAAGCAAGTTTTTCAACGTTTTTGATTCAAATTGTTTGTTATTAGTTACCACTTTGCATGTTGCTATGTTGCCAGTGTTTAAAACAAAGCTTGTTCACTGACTACCATCATCATATATGTGCTATTAAAAAATACAAAACAATTGTGTGTACCCCATGTTCAGGTGATTACAGTCAAGCCAAAAGACGTGTACGGAGAGCAACACGGGGAGATGTGGTTTGCATTGATGATGGCGCCACCCCAAAACGTCAAAAAGCTAATAATAATAGAGGTGAAATTTTGTGTTGATGCTACTCCTTTTGAGGCACGATAGTCCATGTTGACATTTTTTAGCTAACTTTCTAAGGAGCTGTGCTTTACAAAATAAGCTATGTGGAATTTTTGTATTGCAGAGAGCTTTTAAGAAAGTGGCCAAGAGAGAATTATGAGAGGTAGGATGCGATATTAGTACTTTCAAGTATAAAGAATAAAAATTCTTGAAAAAATCTAGCATGTTTTAGCTGGTTTTAAATTCATTGTACCAAGCAATATTTAATATTATTTGTATTTGCAGAGTTACTTACGCTGAAGCAATGCTTCTTAGACACCACGCAACCAATTCTCAACAGAATTGAAGTATTGGAAAAAAAAATTGATGAAAACCACCAAAACGAGCAACTTGACTTGGTGGACAGTTTTCCTGAGCCATTCAACACAATTGAAGAGCTTGGCCAGCTGGCAATGAGTAGCAACGAGGAGAGAAACAAGATTGTATGTATTTAACGTCATTGTAAAAACTCCATAATGAGCCTCTCTTAGTCAAGCATAGGTTGAATACAATGTAGGTGTGTTGTTATTATTTCATCATGCAAAATTATCCCAATGCTCATTTTCATCTCAAAATTTTAAAAAATTACAGCAGTATTATTGATACTAAAGCCGTCACTCACTCCGTTTTCAAGAAGCACTTTCGCTTCAGGGAGTTTTTAGTAAATATAAAATATATTTTTATTACATTATTGAACATGTTCCTAAAAAATTTAAATCTAAAATATTAAAATCTTGCCTTGGAAATCATAACATAATCAGATGCAATTAAAATGCTAAACCGCAAAGTTTAGTCTTAGCACACTGAGAATTCCTTGTTAGCGTTATGCCTTGAGATGCGTCAAACGTGTGCAATTAAAATATTAAAAGGGCGACAACTCCACCTGAGCTGCCAGTTTTATGTTAGACAATCATTGTTTTCTCCTGATTTCTATTGAGCACTCCTTCTCATCGTGCTGCTTTACAAATCTAATTATAAGACCAGTTAAGAACAGCTTAAAAAGTTTGTGTACAACCAACAATTAGCGAAACTTGAGATAACTATTACTGGAAGCTTCCTGGATTGCGGTCTTATCAATTTTTATGGCTTTTGTGAAATATATTTTTTTGCTTCATGGGCAAGTTATCAGGCTTTTGGACAAACATTCATTTGTCATTTCATGCATTGAATTGCTTCACAATAATGTAACTCTTTAGCATCCTCTGTCGACGGTGTTTATGTCAATGACAAAACAGTTGATTGAAAAATATCTTGAATTTTCTTGAACTCTCTGGCCAAAGTTGAAGAATTTGGTTTATTGCCATTACAATTCCTTTGAGAAAGCAGCTTTTTGCTGCAGTTCCATCTCATTAAATAACTTAATTTCAACTTCTAAGTTTAAAACTCTCTCAACCCAATCTACTACTTCATTCTTTTCCAAAAATGCTACAACTTTTTCTGTAATGAATTTCATTTGCTTTAGTATCTTACTGGTTTTGTTAGGGTAATTACTGGCAATCAAGTCGGCCACTTAATTTCATCTGAATGAATTTTTATTGAATATCTTATCTTGGTCATTGCAACTTTTTCTTCTCTGTTTATCGTAGCTCTATAATGAATAGTGCTATTTGATAGTCGTGATACTTTGAAGTGTATTGGATGTTGCCGTTCACTTTATTCCACCTATAGTTTTTGAGAAATACTCAGTAATTGAAACCAATGTCTGGCTAGCTTTAATGTAAAACAACTGTTTGTGCTTTACATTAAATATATACCCCATTCCGCTGCAAAGCTCTTATCAAACCAGGTCCATCCACCGATATCATTGCTTTTCAGGAAAATGAAAATTATTATTCACCTGTAATTTTTTTGCAGTTTTTACACTCAAAAAGATACAAGTGTTGTATTTGTGTCATCCTTTCTTTGGATGAAAGGTACTCTGAGCTTGCTTTGAGATCAACAAAAATTTAGCATAAGTTTTTAGACCAGCAGGAAAGAAAATAGCAAATACAGGTTCCAATCTAATAATTTACTGTCTTTGAAACATTTGAGCTCAGTTTTTTGTTTCTAACAAAAGTAACAACTTATTGTTTCACATCATTCTAGCTTTCTAGCCTCGCTAGAAGAAAAGGAAAAAACATTGCACACTCTGTCAGGGAGATGTTGAAAGCAATTGGAGTGCCAAAACTTTGGTCGAGGTTTTCTTTGAAAGGACAGAAGGGAAAGGATGCATTTGTACAACTTCCCTTATATACCGGCTAATTTCTAGTAAGGTATACCAAGTTACAACATTGTTCAAATGGAAGAATTAAAAAATTCACTTACTGTTCTGCATTCTTGTAATTTGGTAGCCTATTGAGATCTTTATTACTCTTTTAACATTTCTTGTTCAAACCTTGGAAAGTAGTGACTTACATTCAAGCATCACAGTGTCACCGACTGTGTCTCAATGTGAATAAACATTTATTTCCTTTATGCTTGATATGTTTAGTCTATTAAAACGTATTCGACTAGGTGACTGTTTTTCTGTGGCCTTAATTTAGATCTTTATACGTACTAGTTCTGAATAATAAAGATACTCATCATTCTTCAAATGCATTGCAAAAAAACGCCTTGAAAAAGTTTTAGATTTTCGTAAATTCATCCAATACTGTTATTTGTAGAGGCTGCTTACAAAATGCATGGGAGTGGTACACAAATAGAAATTGACCAGGCTGTAATGAACTATCTAAAATCCACACCAGTGTTTAGCAGCAGGCCTCTCACCCTAGATCGAACACAAGAGGTATGACCTAAAATATATTGAACAAAAAGAAAACCCTGTTTGAAGAAGCTTGCTGACACTTCGAAAAATTATTTTACAAGATATGAACGTCAGAGGTTCAATAGTTTAAGAGCACGGAGAAACCTTGTAGAAAAAATTAAAAACCAATTGTTTTCATGGCAACATGCGCTGCTGATCCTAAGATAAACTGTCAGCAAGTACCACTATATGGGGTGTTGTATGATTGTGCCCTTTGCTGTTACATAATCCACAGGTTTCTATGACTTATAATGCTATCTTACAGTTTATTGCATGATTCACATTTTTCGCAGGATAACACCCTGTCACTAGATGTATCATCTGAGAACGAGTGATTAATTAAAAGGAGGCGTGAAAGCTGGGCCCGACAAACTAAACTGCAAAGTAGATTCAATTGTTTGGTAGCAACTTTATTGCCCCTCTTCTTCTGTAGGTCACGTTACAAAATATTTGTTTGTTTTATTGTGAAACGAAATTATCATTAATAAATTTTGCTAACCACTGACTAGTTGTTGAAGAAATGTTCTATACCAACTCTTTTCTGCCATTACACATTTATGAATCTAGTTAAGGCCCTAAAAGTGAACCAAGCAATTTTTTGGGCAGCTGATACTATTGGTATAGCTACAATATTAATAGTCTCATTCCTACTACCAGCGTAATGTTACTTTGCAGTTGAATGCGCTACCATATATAGTAAACAGTCAGACAACTAATACAATTTTTTTCCAAATCTCACCAAAGTGATGGCCGCTGCTATTACTTCTAACTGCCATGTTTGTCTAACTAGAAATCTATTTTGCCTGAACTAAAACTTTTGATTGAGAGAAATTTCTACTGTCATTAAAAAAAACTGTTAGATATTATCTATTCTACAGTCAGCACAAGTATATGCATTGGTGAAAAACCAAATACTGTAGCAAGTGATTTTTCAATAAAGTTTATTTAAGCAATGAAACTTTTCTTTGAAACAAAAATTTAGAAAATTTTGTATGAATGTTGACCACAATGGATATTGGTGTCAACTAGTGCAAAATGCTCTCTAGCTGATGAAGCTTAGTTAAATTTGGGAAACAGCTAGAGAAAAGCAAGTCCAGGGGTAGACCAACGACGCAACAACAATAGATCTAGAACGTTTCTAGTTTTTGTATTATGGCAAAGTCCATACGATAATTTTCACCACTGAAACACTTTGGCGAGCTGTATTTGCAACTTTGGGTTAAAAGCTAACTAGAGTGAGAGTGCAAGCAAATAACTTTGATGTAATAAATGCGAGCTATTTCATCAGCTATCCCTTAAGAGTTATTTTGTGGTTTTCCTCTTATATAACACTATAGCTGGTGTTAGTAAGTTAGTCCGGTCTTTATTACAGCTAAAGCAACCAGGGAACTGACATTAGGGTAATTGCAGACACATGCTTCAGAGAATTACATAACTAATGATTCCAGTGACATCCAATGCCTTATGATAGCTAGCAAGATACCTGACAGTGGAAAAATTACACTCAGCAATGCAGTAGCAGCAATGAGAGTTGACATTGGAGCAAGTTGGGGCCATTTGAAAATTGGCACTGAGAATAGCAAAGAAAACTATAGTGTACACGTTTTATTTTCTCAGCCAAGTTTGTTGATGCAAGTTACTTTTTAGTCAGCAAACAGATTATTTTCGATTTAAAGAATAACTGCCTTCGTACAAATCAATTTAATGGCATCAGTTCCGTTTCAAATCTGATTTCGGCTGTTATTGCTAGTTACTATTAAATAACGCTGTGAGCGCAAGCGCTTGATTAGATATATTTACAGGCCAGAGGAAGTTTGCATTATTGCCATTGTAGTTAGAGTATTTTAGGAAAATTTATGTTCCACTTGTTCACTGTTTTTGTTTTGGTTGTAACATTGCAAAGCTCTGTTTCTATTTGAGTCTATCAGAGGCTAGCAAAAAAGAAGAAAAAACCAAACACAAAGCTGAAGATGGTGAGGGCTCATGTGTGTAGTAACTAGCTAGGCTAATGCAGGATCTGAGTCCACGGTAGCAGTTGACAGCTTAAAGTCTGCATGCTTCCTTAGAACTAATAACAACTTCTATTGCATGAATATGGTAAGGTGAGGTTCTTTTTTAAGGAAACACATGGAAGCCTTTCTATTGATAGCTTAGCCTGTACTTTCAAGGCTCATTAACTGAGTTATCTACATGACTATTCATTCATTGCTCTGCACTGCCGAGCTGAGCACAATGCACTATTATTGATATCACCAGCTTATCTAAACGTTATTGGTTATACAGAGGTCACGTGACATTGAGGTTTGACCAATGAGATATAGCTGCATGAACCTCTGATGGCGGCCATTTTAAGTAAGCTCTACTTTCATTAAATAACTCAAACTTACCAATGCAATGTCTAAGTATCTATAAAGTGTATTTACCAAGCTATTCAGTACTTTGATTTCTATAAATATTATCATTCAGCTATATCGTTTTTTGAGCAAGCGTATCGAAGTGATATATTATGCACTGATATGGTATAGTAAGTATTACTACTACTACCTACTACTAACTAATAATAATAATAATAATATTATTTGTTAATTTTTACATGCATCTATTATCTACTATCACATACATATATATAATAATTATTATTATAATATTATATTATTATAATAATATAATATTATTATATAAAATCATATAATATTTTTTACAAATGTTATTTTTATTTATTTATTAATAATTAATTTAAATTTCGTCGGTATTTATCTTATTTATTATTTGATATTACATATGGACAAACAATGGTAATAAATGTTTTTATCACCTTGATGATTTACTTATCAGAGTAAATAAACATTATTATTGTTGTTGTTGTCTTTATTATTGTTGTATTGTTTTAAAAGCAATATATAATAATAATGTTCAAATCAAGTCATCTAGTATTATTATTTTATTATTATTATTATTATTATCTAAACAACAAAAACAACAATTATGTAGCAAGTGCAAAAAAATCACTCAAAAAATGTGTACACTATTGAAAGTCATATCAAATTAAAGCAGATTTTTGGCTGATTCTATTGATACAAAGTTTGTTCCCATAGCTATTATTTTGGAATTTTGAATTATTTTTTAAAAAAATGTACTCTTACCTAAAAAAATATTGCATTCCTGTCTCGACCGCAAACTGCAAAAATGTTCGTTACGCACAGCACGGTTCGCTGTATCATATATGGATACATATAAACGCTTATTATTATATATATTACAACAATCTACTAATGATGATAATACTAATTCACAAATAATAATTGTTATAACAATACTATAAGCAGACTGTCAACTATCATTATTTATTAGCTACAGTTTTTTGTTTCACATTTCTTTGACTAAAATTATTATTATGCACGGATAAGACAAGAAGAAAGAAAATGAAGAAAAAAATACTTAATATTGTTTACTATATTAATAAATAATAATAATATTCAAATTCAAAGATGGTTAGAAAAAGTGTAATTAACCAAACTGGTTTTATTATAAACTACAAATGAAAACAAAACACATGAGAAGTAGATGCTCAGATCATGGCTCAGATCAGCCATGATGAACCCAGCAACTATCGTAATAACTTAGCCAGAGTTTTTTATTTTATATAATCATTAGAGGGGGAGTTCCGGCGCCCGCACTGTCTTACTACATTGTGATACAGAATATCGCGCTGTAGCCTATTGACAATCGAAAATAAATTTTTGGTTGTTTTCTGAAAAAAACTGTCAGAATGTAAACATCAGTCAACCAATTACCAAAAATAATGAACCAACCCGTAGAAAACATATTTTTGAATAACTTAATGACATTTATATTGCTGGATGGCATTTCAGGACTTGACAGATTTTTGATGAAGTTTTAGAAGTTTGAGCCCAAATTGCGACATTCACAGTGAATCTTGGTTGTTTTCCTATTGGCCAAATAAGTATGATGACGACTTATAAGAAAAATAATACTGTTGTGACTATCCTGATTTAAAGAGCATGACAGTTTTTTTGTCACTCTAAAATGCAGTAGTGTATTTTAACCTTCAATCAATAAAACAACCAAATGTGTAGTAAAAATGTTTCATCTATGATTTCAATGTTCTATAATAATTTCAAAATAATATGTTTTAGATAGTTGAAAAACCTTGCGGTCGCTACATGATATGAGCAAAAGCATTGTTATAAAAAATTGTCCCGGAAAATTCGTGATTTTTTCAAGTCCAAAAAATCATGTTTTTTTCATATCTTTCAAACTAAAGCTCACAAAGACAAATACAATTGCTATAGCTAGAGAAGTCTACCGCACGTGTATGTGACTATGAACATTTTTTTTCATTTCACTCATAGACTTGAGAAAATGCCTTTATAATTTCGACATTTTATCTAAAATCTACCAAGTCCCTGAAGGGCATCGACATATTGTTATAGGACAATATAATAGACTGTGGAGTTAGGATTTGAATGGTGTATAATTATTGTAGTGTATTCAATGTATTTTGATAATAGGAAGGCTTTTCAAAAACGCCCCGACTAAAATTATTTTTCATAGCAGCCAAATATAAATTAGCCTAACCACTATCATTGCAAATGCATTGTGGGCTTACCACGTGCTCCGCGTGTTTTAATGAAATACTGGGTTTGCCGCAAATGCTACGGTTAGAGATGATTAGTACATTAGTGTCGCGGCTATTTATTTGTCATCATTATTGATTTAGTTTTAATTTATTCCAGTTTATAATTAATCTGATATTATATCTGTTAATCCAAAAGAACATCATTGAATGATAACAGCTAGTGGTAATAAATATGATATAGCAAAATGCAATGTCATCAATAACCACCATTAGTTTTAATAATTATTTATTAATTAATTATCACTAAAATTTTATATTAAATTTATTTGTTAATTATGATTATTAAATTAATTACAAGATTTTTGATGATGACACCTGTCTATATCAACTGAGATACAGAACTTGTTATTTTTTGTGTAGTCCAGCTACTTCTACAAAATAATGTTATACAACCAATGCAAAGGATTTATAATTGTTACATATGCATTGTATAATTATTGAGGCGTATGCATGATATCTCTATATATATATAACACGCTCCATGCGTGCGTCAACACTAATTGCCGGGAAAAAAGAACATTTACCATGCATTTTTTATACTTAAAAGTACATTTGGTAAAACTTGTTTTAACAGTTAACTATCAAGGTGACAATAGTAAATTTGGTCTCATTGTATCCAAAACATATTTTTCCACCCATTAAAATTATTTAAAAAATGTTCAGAACAATTTGAAAATTTTTTTCAACTATCTATGTTGTACAATTTGAGACTGTTAAATCAGTGATTTGAGATTTTTTTAATATTAAAATGATGTGACAATCAAATATAGCTAGTACAAATGGGTTTTCAAAATTTGGCTTTTTTATAAAATTGATTGTCAGCCTGTCCAGTAAGAGCTGGTAATTTCACTATTGCCGAAAAAACATTTGCTTAGATTTGTTTAGCACCAAAATAAACAAAATATCAAAAATGATACTTGGACACTGCAATCAGTAAGTTTTATTCATTATAGTTAAAACTTCTTATTTTTAGGGGGATTTCATCATGAAAATTGTTGAGAAACGTAAACACACAGATGATCATGGGACAAGGTGCCTAGTAATGGTTTTCTCACATTCCTTTCATTAGCTAATGCGCACATTTATTGCTATTCAACCTGTTGCGTTTTCAAATAATCTTACTAGCGCATATTAAAATATCATTAAATTTGGAAACAATATTTTATAATCACCTCAATGTTGCTTGGAACAAACCTTGAAACTCAACAACAACCGGGGTTGGCTCCATTTATACCAGGTTCAAGCCTCTCAAATTTCAGTGGTTATTATGGTTTTTTTCATCGATTATTTCAAAATTTGTCAACGCTCAACTTGCGATCCATTATTCTTCATAACGTTCACTCATGCTGTACTTTTATTTCCATTTTTACCCAAATGAAACAACTTTTCAGCTCAGTTTCAAGTAGTTACTAAAATAGGGAATTAGAAGATTTTTTATTGGAAAATATGAGCCACATTTATACTTGATGCAGCTTCACGTTTCAGATGGGACACTCAAAATATTGAAATCCATTTGGCGCTCAAAAACCCGGATGTGCTCATCCAATGCTTAATGCATCAAGAATACAAATGGCGTTGAGTCCTACTATGGTGAAGCTGCTATATTTATTGCAGTTTTCTTGTATATATTTTTTATTTTAGCTAATTTTATTGTTCACTCAAACTATTTAAACCATAAAACCCAATTTTAACCTGAAAATTCTAATTTAATCGTTTTAACTTTTAATAAAAACAGTTTTTCCAAACTTGGAAACAACTAGTGCTTAAGCCGTGGCTACACACACCTAAATTTTGTAGGAATATGACGCAAAATACGTTTTATAGTGTCGTTCTGGTGGCTACACACACAGATGATTGATCGCCGCAACGCTACAGAGTGAATTATTGAAAATATTCATTATGATAACTCTCATAAATATAAATTATCATAACTATTTAATTGAGATGTTTTTGTATAATACTAAATAAATAGTTTATTATTTATAATAAATAGCTAACGTTTATTAATAATAATTAGTTAATTATAAATTAATAATAACCGTCTTTGATAGAAGTTACAAATGGTCTGTTGGCCAATCAGTAATGACCAGGTCAAGGTTGAATTATAAAAAATTCATTAAAGTCGTCAAATTTCATCCCTATATTTTATCCAATTGAGAGTCGTTTAATAGTAAATTGTCCAATCACCGCAGCTTCAGACAAAAAACATTTTCGTAGACCAAGATGTTGATCTACAAAATTGTGCATCTTTTTGAAAAAAAAAGCGTTGCTTGCATAGAAAAAAGACGCGTTATTACCGCATACCGACAAAACGTAGCTATGTGTAGCCACCCCTTACTCAGGCCTACATGGAGTTATGTGAACAACAGAATTTTTAAAAATTATTTTATTAATAACTTGTTCTTGACGAATATTCAAGTCTCTTTGTGATTGTAGTTTGGCTGATAATCCCTTAACAAAAAACTGTTAAGGGTTAAATGTAAACGTGGAGCGCACCAAAATGTCTAATATCTTTAGAAAAATAACCAAGTTTGTGCATTCTAGCAGCAACTAACAATGTTCTATATAATATATTGAAAATGAGAATTTAGTTTTTTATTATCAACTGTGCTAATGAGTACACAACTCAGAACCAGTATATTTTGAATATTTGACTGGGTAAAAGTCACATTATTTTACTGTCAAACTCTGAAGACATAGATAAATTCCAACATTTATATTTCGTTGCCAAGTCATAGATGAGGTATTTTGTTTATATAGCCAAAGTGTTTTGCCAAGTTTGCCACGTTTTGTCGGTATGCAGTGAAAACGCGTCATTTTACAAAAATATGCTCAATTTCGTAGATTGGACATTTTACTATTAAGCAACGGCTCTCAATTGGATAAAATATAGGCACGAAATTTGACGAATTCAATGAATTTTTTATAATTCAACCTTGACCTGATCATTACTGATTGGTAGGGCTGTCAACGATTAAAAATTTTTAATCTTAATCTTAATCTTTTCCATTAATCTTAAATTAATCTTATTTTTTAATCTTATGTATTCATGTGACACAAATGCAATGATGGGGCAGTAAAGTCATCATCCATCTACCTGCATGCTTATAGAATGAGATTAGCAAACCTCAATTTGGATCTATCAGTCCAAGAACAAATAACATATATAATATGATCACAATAATGTAATATTTTTTTATTTTCTCACAAAACTGCTACTCTTCAAAATCACAATGGGGAAAGAAGAGGAAATCTTTGGGTATACCAGGGTAAATCATAAAAACGTCACAAACGAATTTTCTTTAGGTATTTTTGATAACCTGGTTAATTGATCGTGATATATTTTGGCGGTGCAGCTCAATAGTTTATTATATATAAATAAATAGCTTTGATTAAGATAATAAATAAAACCCGCGAAATCTAGTGACAATAATTGTTTATTGTTGTTTTTCAATTTTATTGTTATAACTAATAGACACTGCACTAAAAAAATTGATATGCCTGGTAAGTTTCAATTTTTTTAAATAATAATTATAACATGTTATCAATTAATTGTATTGTTTGTGCTGAATAATAATAATAATAAACAACAATTTATAAAAAAAATATGATTGTTTATTATTAAATTGAATAAAGACAGTAATATGAAAATTGTTTTAAAGTATAAATCATATTACATCATATTACATGTTTTTATTAAATAATAAGGAGACATTAATATGATAATTATTATTATTATTATTGGTCACATTTGAATGTGACCAATAATAATGACAACAGTGACCAACAAAAATAATTATCGTAATATATTCTTATATAATAAAAACATGTATTGTTGGTAAAAATAATAAAAAAAATTATAATAATAAATAGTAATATGTAAGTGGTTTACATAATATTTATTATTATTATTTATATATTATTATTTAATTATTAAAGGTTTTTTTTATTATTTTTACTAACAAAACAATCATCATCTTATCAAGAAGTTTTAATTATTATTTATTTATTACACTCCAGGTGTTTTATAAGCATTTCTGATCATAAAACTTTCCATTGGATGGAGGATAATGAGATTATCGTAGCAAAATGTGTACCTAAGTAATGATGACAATCTGGATCACTAAAATAGATCCCAAAACTAACCTAGTTTAGAATCATAACAACATTCAGGGTTTCTCCATTGCACTCCAACCAACACAAAAATAATAGCCTGAGAGCTAGTGATAGTTTACTCGTTTCGCAACAACACTCACCTAAAAACTTGTTGATTCACTTCCAGTTAAATCGACTTGTTCGAAGTGACAAGATGGACATTTTCATGATTTTTCTTCAGAATAACACATTGAAATTTGGTGAAAAAGGTGAGCTTATGTCACGAAACACTCAAAAAGGCATCTCCCTCTTTGTGTAGACAAACTGATAGACGTGTTTAGCATAATAAACAGTGTTATAAAGACGTAACTGAGGTTTCTTATTATCCGATTAACTGAGTCATAAAAGGTTAATCTTTTTGATCTTAAAAATCAATTAATCTGGTTAATCTTTAAAATAACGCAATTATTTGACAGCCCTACTGATTGGCCAACAGACCATTCGTTACTTCTATCAAAGACGGTTATTTTTAATTTATAAACAACTAATTATTATTAATAAAAGTTAGTTATTTATAGATAATAAATTATTTATTTGGTATTATACAAAGACATCATAATCAATTAGTTGTGATAATTTATATTTATGAGAGTAATCATAATGAATATTTTCAATGATCATGTCCATTTGCCTCACTGGACACTCTGTAGCGTTGCGGCGATCAATCATCTGCGTGTGTAGCCACCAGAGCGGCGATACAAAACATTTTTTTGTCACATTCCTACGGAACGTAGGTGCGTGTAGCCACGGCTTAATTCGAAGTAGTCCCATGGTATTTTTGTCTGATATAGTTCGAAGTTGTCCTCTTTTTATTGGTTATTTTTAACTAGTTTCTTTAAAAAAAACTTTTTAATAATGATGTGTACGTTAATATTTTTCCACGCTTTTATGTTGTAGTGGTCTCCAAGCACACAGTTTCTTGCAGCATTTGAACAGAGAGTCCAATACAATTGATGACCCAGCAGCTCGCACTCATTATCACTCATTACATTTGCGCTTGCATCAGGAAACGTAGGTACAGAACAAATTCTGATTCGTCTTTTTTAGTTGATGGAAAAGTCTTTTGACAAACGACTTCCTAAATTTTATTTGCCAAGTAAATTCAGAACCTCGAGTTATGAATTGTGCATTACTGTTACCAAATATATTGAACAATATATTAATTTCCCAGGATGGGAGCTCCTTCTCCAAAAGAACATCGGCTAGGCAAAGTAAAGATATTATTGCCTTCCGTTTTTCTCAAGTTCAGGTCCAGAGAACAGTTAGTCAGAAGCAAAGGTGAGTCTCAACATTTTTTTTTATTAGGCACTTAGAACTCTTACCACTATATTTTACAGAATACATTTCAGTTCCACGGAATGACACTCAAGTGTTTTTTATTCTTGAGTGTTTGTGGAAAATGAGTTGTTGCCACTGATTGGGTTGACGTGCGATGGAGAGGAAACTAAAGCTGTGGTATAATACAATTTTCAATATTTAATGAGTATTATGAGCCTTTTAGTGAGTTAATTAGTCATGGTTTTAAAACAATCAAACTACTAAACTTAATAAAAACCACTGAACTTTGTGCAGTACTACGTATTTTTATTCGTATAAAAATTCTGATGAATGCATGTACCTGCTTGACTAGTTTCAATTTAGATTTGAATATGTATCTCAAAGATTTTCCCACATGAAGCTTGTTCTTGATAGGTATTCGAATCTGTTTGGAAGTGCAGGTTGTGAGTGCTGCTTTAATGATAACTTCAGATGAGATTCTATGAAGTTGGCAATATAGAGCTTTGACTAAGTTGATCTAGATTATATCGGGTGTGGAAACGCTTACTAACCGATTTCAGTTCCTTACGGTAAGCTCTATCAGTTGCTAACATTTGCCGCCAGCCTTTAATTCATCAGAAAACTGTTTGCCTGGCCTGGATAATTTACATGTTTCATTTAAAATATTTATCGGTGCTGTTTTTTTGGTCCTTATACTGATAGCTGTCTTTCCCTTACTCCCTGTTTTTGTGAGAAGAAATAATTTTTTTAATTTTGTATCGATCAATGAAGCAAAATTCGCTCATTTTGTTAATAGTTCAACAACCTGCATGGCCATGAGCTAGGTTTGACTTTGCTCGATCTATTTGGAGAGACTATTTTTAAAAAAATTGTGCATTTTTAGGTCGAGTAACAATTTAATCTATAAAAAAATGTGTTAAACTTCAGAATCTATTTCTTACTATCAAATGTGTTTATGAGTGCACAAATCTGAACCAGTAGTTTTTGAAGACTTGACCTGATAAACATGATCCATTGCTGTCAAACTCTGAAGACAACAATAAAGTCTATGAACATTTTATTTGGTCATGATTGAAAATTTTGATTGTCATTGCCAAAGTGTATCAACAGGCTGCGCTAACTTGAAGTTATCTCGTCACACTTCTCTGTGATATATTTGGAAGTTGTCCTCTTTTTTATTGATAATGCTTATCTAATTTGTATAATACCTTCAAATTAAAATTGGTTACAGAGAATCATTTTCATTCAGTACATTTACATAATGTATTTCAGTCTGTGTCAGAAAACCTAATTACGGAAATGAATCTAAATTATTTGTTCATTGTTTGTTTATTGAGAGTTGTTTCGACAAACTGCTTCCTAAATGTCAACTGCTGTGTAAATTGATAAGCCTAACCAACCATTTGTGTATGAATAATAAAATGATAAAATAAAATAGGCTTATATTCCAGGATGATGAACTCATTGTCCAAAAGAACGATGTCTAGCAACAATAGAAGTATCAATATTTTCCGTTATCCTCAAACGCAGTCGAAAGTAAGGTAGCCAGAAGCAGAGGTGAGTTTCAAAGATGTTTTTTAATGTGAGCTGAGAATTTTTGCCAATTTATCTTTCACGATATGTGTTTTAATTTCGCAACGTTGAAATTATAATAAGTTTAAACAGAAACCAGCAAGTTTTATGCGGTTTTATCAATAGTCCTTATTTGTAGAGGAATTTTGGTTACAAAAATCATTCTAAGTCATATAAGTCATTGTGAATTGTCAATGTCATTGTGAAACAAACCCCCTAATGGTGATTTTGACACTCACTTTGTTATCTAAAGTGCATATGTTTTGCTTTTTCAACTGTTTCTTTTCTTTTGGATTGATTAAAGAAATAATGAAAATCCAATTATTTTGGAAACTGGTTATTATTATCAAGCTGATTACTTGAACTGAAAGCTTGATACTTGTTGTTGCGTGTAATCATTTGTTGTGGAAGTTGATGTTTTTAATTGCTATCATTTATCAAGAGAACTTTTTTGGGGGATAATAGGTTTGTCCAAAATACTAGAAGTACTCAAGAATCTTTTGACCATGAACTTTGTAATATTTCAAGTTATTCTTGCTGCCAATCACATAAATTGTTAAAAGGCATTTACTGCTATTGAGCAATATTTTAATTGTATTTATTGGAGTTTTAGCTTCTTAAATACTCAATTAGTGGTTAATTTTGCTGTTTTTTTCTAATGTTTTTTATGCCATGTCTATGAACACAGTTATTTTCCTCGCATTGGCTGTTGTTATATGGTTTTTCAATAATGTTACAATGACACACATAAGAGTAGACAGACAATCTTTGCCGGTATTTCAGACATTTAAGTTTCACTTTTTAATCTTTAAAGCTACCTGCCTTTGCCGTCAGTAATTTTATCTGTTATAGCTGGCTGACGCAAGCAGCCAGAAAGTAAAGGATGTTTGCAAATTTCTGTGAAAGTTTGTTGTTGGTCAAACTTGACAAGTTGCCCCAAAATTGATTTTTCATGTATGCACCATTTTTGTGTGCCATATTATCGAGTTTACCTTCAATTCCTTCGATAAACAGAGAAAAATTGTTAATACCAACATACATTGATTATTCACTATTAAATGTGCCAGATAATGCACAACTGTCTATCTCATTATATAAAACTTTCCAGCTTTCATTGACAGCCATTCTCATAGGAGTTGTCCTATCTTCAAGTCTTCTTGATTACAGTTTCTGCGCCAATTTTCCGTACAATTTCCTAATGTTTCTGTTAGTCCCACAGTAATATAAGTTTTACTCCATCGTGTAGAGCAAACTATTTTCTATTTTCTGGTTTTTATTTGAAAAAAGTTGTCAGTCTAAGTGGAGAGTGCCTAATAGCAACCGCACCATGTTCATTTTTAAGAGATAATTTTTCTTGCTGAATTATGTTGAAACGTTTTTTTGGCAAAGAAGCTCTGCGAAAGAGATTTGTTTTGATACATGAATGAAAAAACTATATTTATTTGAGCATGCTGGCTGGAATTATATAGAAGTTGAAATGAAAATAAGCTATAAATTCGTTATTTGGATAACAACAATAATGTTAACTAGTAACTTTTAGCTGTTCTCATTTTTTTTCCTAATTGTTTATTATATGGTTCTTTATATCAGAAGATAGCGCTTGAAATTCCCTATTTATCGGTGTAGAAAATATATCTGTACCTTAATTATTGAGAAAATAATCAATATTATTCTGAGAAAGATATTCCGGGATTTTCTCAATACAGTTGTCAATTTTCATTGTCCTGTTCAATTTTGATGCCTATTAGTCCTAAAAAATGTACATATATAAAAAACTAGTTCTTTTTCCATCTGTACCGTTAGTTTTTTGTTTAGAGGTTTACTTTTAGTTATTTTTTCTATGTATAAAGGTCAATTTTTGAAAAGTGTAAAAAAGGTGTATCATTGAAAAATTATTTTTCCCTATTCACCGGTACAGAGTTGGCTTTATCAAAAAATCTGCCCATGTTATAGATCTTGGTGAACCCTGCGGTGTTTTCTTTAGCTCTATAACACTAACGGTTGAATTTACAAAATTTGTTAAAAGTTAATAATTTTTCTCCAAAACGTCTGAGACAATGGAATGCGCTGAGGCAAAAAGTGTCCGAAATTAAATAAGATTAAAACAATTTTTATCTATTGAAAGAAACCCAGGCCAATCAGAATAAAATTTTGCGTGGATAATTTCTCGGTATATCGTTTTCTGTTGCTCACACAAGAGTTCTCTTAGCTGTTCTGTCATGCGAACTTTATTTTTCTTTTGTCTGATGTCATTGTAATTAGAAGTTGTCTTCTTTTAACTTATTGAAATCTTTGAGTTGCTGGCAAAAGTTATTTTGGTCCATATTGTAGAAACATATTCCCAATTCCATATATCCATATCCCAAATTGTTTTAAAAACTTCAATAGCCCTGTTCATGCATCTTTTTATCAATTCCTACCATTAAAATTAGTTGTCATACTATCAATCTCACAAGTCTGAGATGTTGAATACATATTTTACGCTTTGAGCCAATATTGTTTGAAAACCGCATTTTATGCACCTTTTGGCTTATGTGTATTTTCTCGGACACATAGTATAGTATATATCATGTATAATTACTCTTTTGTTCCTTGGCGTTTGTTAGAAAGGTGCACAATGCATATTTTACTGTAAGTCAGCTGCTCTGTGTATACATGGAATGAATGTTCAACTGCAGTACTTATGATGGCCAACTTAACTATGATTTATTTTTTTAGATTGTGAGTTTATAGTCACTATGGTCTCCTTTGACCGAGACAACCTTGACTTGCTGACACAAGACTTGAGCCAGGAGTGAATTATTTTGTGATGAAGGTGAGCTCCTACCATTTTTGTAAAAATGTTATTCAAAAATTGTTTCTTTGCTTTCTATACTGCCGATTTAAAAAAGAAAATACAATTGATCCATAACCTTTCATGCTTACAGTCTACGCACTGTTCTTTGCCCTGAAGGTCAATTCAATTTGCACAAACTGAATGTGAAAATGAAGGACAACTTCATTCCTGAACAATTTACAATAAAACCTTAAAAAGCATTACTTTAAATAAGTAAGCTTGTTATTATCACTGAACAAAGTTTGGATTAATATTGGATAGTGTTACATATGGAAGACCTTGCTTGTAGATACAGACTTATACTTTGTGTGTACTGATCTGGTCTGTATGTAGAATCCAAACATGCTCGTCCATAGCATAGCAACGTACATAAACCAGATAAATATGATATAAATCAACATCATTCATCAATGACCAGGCAGCATCTATTATTGAGCATTTATAAGTGTAATTGTAATAATGACAGCTTTCGTTTTCAGTTGGCTTTGTAAAATGAATTCTCTTAATATATAATTATTTTTGTTGTTATGAAAAAAAAATATTATTAAGTGATTTCAGCATTGTAACTAAATAGTTGTTATTGTTATGAAACAAAATGCAAGTAATTTCAACTGAACACTGACAGTAGGTTCAAAGCTGATCATTTAGGATGATCATAGTGGCTAAAAAATAATGAAAGAGGTGACAACTCCTTGTCGGTCAAAGAACACAGGCAGACACTTGTTTTTTATAATTAGTTTATACATGCGTCTCTGAGCTCTTGGAGTACTAAATTAATTCAGGAGTTGTGTTCTTTTTATAGTATACCACATCAAGTTTCTAGTTGTTTGAATGAAGCTGACCACTAACTGTAATTTTGTGCCTCCATTTTTTGCAATGATAGTGAATTTTGCTATATTTTCTTCGTACGAAAAAGCACCAAACTAAGTTGTTCCAATCCGCCAGCATTTTGTTTAGTTTTTTGTTTGAGTTCAAGTTGAAAAGATCAATACGCAAAAACTTTTTCATTGCATTTGCGAATCATACTTTGTTTTATAAGCTCCAGAGAAGTTTTTAATATGTGGTATGTTCATGAGTTGAAAGTTATCATGTTGACATTTCAATTTTCAGAGATTAGAATGAAGATTATCTTCAACGGAAGCCGATGAAATCCTTCAGCTAGGGATTCTGTGGACTTCTGACATAGGCGTTCCTAGAGCAGATGGCTGATAGGAAAAGTGATTACAACAGCTGTCTCTACATCAAAGCCCAGTGCATTATTCTACTTCCAAAGACTTTTCGATTTGTGGTTTTTATTTACGGAAATGAGTTCTGATTTAACAAAAAAGTTCTTTCAGAATTGCGTTAGATGATGCTCTGTATTTTCTTCAAATGAAACTTTCTTCATGTTTCAGTTTCTTTTTTGAGGCAAAATTTTCTATGAAGCTCAAATTCAAACTAATGGTCAAGCATACTTTTAATATTCGGAGTCGTCTTTTCAATTTTGTTGAGTTTTCTGCGGTTAAATTGTGTAGTTTCAGGAAAAAGTTATTGCAAGTAGTTTTGTGCAACAGCATTGCCGCTTAATGGATGTAAATTTTTTGTTTATTTTGTTTTCTATAAATTGTACAACAAGATTATGCAATTCGTTGGCGAAAATGAGTCTTGGTGCCAAATTCACAAGAAATGACAACTTCCATTTTAGGCTTTTAACCAAAACTGAAAACCTTGTCCAATATGTTTTTAATCAACATGTTTTATATCCGTATCGCTGTATAGTCGCCATGAATATGTTTTGTATACTGTCTGGAATCTAGACTGGAAACAAATCCAAAATATTTGTATTCTTATAAAAAAGCTGTGTTTGTTACAGGTTTTTCGTGACATTTCCGTAGTGCTTTCTACTCATAAGTTAGAGATGTATTAGTACACAAATAAACTTCTAAAACACATCAAAATGAAACAGAAATCTAATGTTGACTTCCACTGTAATAAAAACGTTCTATGAAAACGTTTCTGAAACGTTAAAAAGCAAGGAAACAACGTGAAGAAAACGTTATAGAGATGCTGTTATGTGGGCGTTAAACAGCAACGAAACATTACTAACTGATGTTTTATTAACATGAAAGCAAAATGTTTTATTAACATTTGAAACCAACCCATGAGAAACGTTTTGAGATGGGCGTAAGAAAAAGTGAAATAAACGTTTCAAGAAAACGTTTTTAAAAAGATAAGCAAGAGGACAGAGACATGGAAAGTAACAGAACGTTTATAGAACCTAGATAAAAAACCAAGTTAAATCATTATTTGAAACGTCTTAAAAATGTTGAGAAAACGTGAAAGAAAAACGTTTTTATATAGTCAAATAAACGTTTATGGTCACGAAAAAACGTTTCATGAAAACGTTTTAGAAACTGGAAAAAGGTGTCCACAGAAAAGATCTTTTCAAACCCTACTTCGGAAACGTTTTTCTAACTTTTCAGGAAACCTTTTTAAACGTTTTTTTAACGTTTTAAAAACCTTTTGCGTTTGCTGGGGAGGCTTCTGCCCACAGCATTTGGTTAATAGCTGTTGGGTAGGAAGTCATACTGTGCCGGTAGCATGGTAAGCAGGGCCGGTATTGACCCCTGCAGGGTCGGTAGTGACCTCTACCGACCCGGTACAGCTGTACTGGGCCGGCACAAGATGGCCGCCTTAGACGAGGATCTGTAAAGATGTTCAGGAACTTAGTCAAGGTCGTAAACAGGAAGTGACTACCCCTAAAGTACCAACTTAGTGGACCTGATTCTATATACAGCCTGTGGACCCTGTAGGAGATGTCATTGGACAGTTGGGAGAAAAGACTCCGCCTTTAGCCACTTGGCACCTCCTTGTATTATCTTGCATTGCATTGTGATTGGTTAAGTATTTATATAATTGATGTCATTGGTTGCATTACTTCCTGTGCATTGTATCTTATATGTTTTGTGTTCCTTAGCTCTCCTATAAAAGGAGAGCTCCTACTGATAATCAGTGCATTCATTACAATGAGCCATAGCATGTATTCTTATATTGCTAACCACCTAGAGGAATAATTACCCTCAGGACTGCTTTGTAATAAAGCCACTATAGCAAACACTACTCGGTACTGTTTGTCTGAGCCATGGGCTCTTGCCTTACCGGGTAATTCGGTTGCCCTATACAGTTGTCACTGTCGGTCAGTACAGTGTCCCCTCTGGAGAGAGGTAGAATACTCGAGACTAGTGGATGTCCGTGGTAACAGACCGGAATCCATTACATTGGTGGCAGCAGTGGGATAAACGGTACCTTCCCACGCTGTGCTCTTTCATGCTACCCTCTGGCCCTGCGAATGCACTGCAGGCCAGCTACCACTGAGGAAAGAGAAGTGATCTACCGGGTGTAGATCTGGAGAGAGGAGGAGAAATTGATCTACCGAAGTAGTAGATCGGAAGAGCAATTGACGCAAGATACTACCGGATTTCTCTGCAGGTTCGTTTGAGTGCGCTCCGAACTGCAGCAGCTATCCCGGCACAGTATCCACTACTAAAGGCTGTCTGCATCAACCGTAGAGCTTGCTCCGTTTGCAGCAGTCCAGTACAGACGCTACCGTATCTTCTACAGGCTCGTAGAGTTCGCTCCGACCTGGACAAAGAGATACCGGCACTGTGCGAAAAGAAGAGAGAGTCGTGTATCAGCTATACAGACTCAGCTACCAGAGGTTACTCAGCTTGGAGTGTTACTCAGCTGGTAACAGTGACCCCGGCACTGTATCCATTTACAGTGTCACTACACTACTGCCTGTAGGCCCGTAGAGCTTCGCTCCGCCCTGCAGCAGTACAAGAAGTTTCGTAACGGTTGTTACAAGCGACGGAGTGCCAGATACTGCCACAGTATCCATTGGACCAACCCCTAGATCTGCTAGAGCCACTGGAAACACAGCTACCGACCCGGATCTCACCTATACCGGCACGGGATCCAGTTGTACTGACCATTTCTTAGATTTGAGTTGAGATCACTCCTCTATCTGCAAAGAATGGCCACCCAGAGAGCACGCAGCGCTGGTCGAGCACCCGCTGGCAACCCAGAAGCTACAGCCATTGATAGATTGACCGAAGCATTGACGGCTATGATGAGGCCCAACCAAGACAATGCACCAGCTAGGCTAAAGGCTCCGAAGTTCGACGGCGAAGGAGACGTCGAGTACTTCATCAGCCGATTCATTGAGGTAGCCGAAATGAATGAGTGGCCAGAGAACACGGCCATGTTATACCTGAGGGATGCATTACGAGGTAAAGCATTGGACTGTGGAAAGCCTCCACAACTGCAGGGTATCTTTGCTGCACTACGAGCACGTTTTGGGCTAACACCCAGGGAAGCTATGTCCCGGCTGACCAGCCTACGCCGCCAACACAAGACGTCGCTCCAAGAGCATGCAAGTGAAGTAGAGCGCCTAGTGCGCGTTGCGTATGCAGATCTACCTCACCGACCCATGCAGAGGATGATGCTGGATATCTTCAGCACCACGGTTGGAAATGCTTACCTGCAAAGGCACTTGTTGGCCATGCAGCCCATTGACATTGCTGAAGCCGTCAGGGCCGGCAACGAGTATATGCAGATAAAAACACCGTTTGAAGAGCGCCAGGCTCATGTACGGATGTTGGAAGAGGATGCCGACGAGGAGGAAGAGGAATGGATGAGGACGGTTGCCAAGGGCCCGTCTCAACGTGTCTCCACCACTACTGCCGTACAGCAGACACACCACACCCCTACACCTGCCATACCGGATCCTATGACAACAGTCATGGACAGCCTAAAGCTACTAACGGAAGAACTACGGTCGCTGAGAGCAGCAAGACAGGCGGCTCCCGCTCCACAGTTGGAGGCAGAGCCTGCAACACGCTGCTGGGGCTGCGGACAACCAGGTCACATGATGAGTACCTGCCCCCGAACTCAGCGCGCAGCTCACTTCACAAACAACCCCAGACAGACGGGAAACGGCCGGCGCCCGCAGTAGCGCCACCGGCAGCTGACTGCAGCTGGGCAAGCCGGACCACACCCACAACCCCTTATAGTCCTGGAACTCTGCAGAAGAGTGGACAACCTCCCAAGATACAACCGACAGCAACCAACCACAGCTGGACAAGCCAAGCAACTCCTGATGCCCCGTACAGTCCTGGGACTCTGAAGAAGAGTGGACAACCCCCCAAGAGAGCATCAATACCCGCTGACTGCAGCTGGACAACTCCTGACACCCCATACAGTCCTGGAACTCTGAAGAAGAGTGGACAAACCCCCAAGAGAGCACAGACGCCCGCTGAGGACAGCCGGACAGCTCGACAAGCCCCCATTAGTCCTGTAACTCTGAAGAAGAGTGGACAACCCCCCAGGAGAACACAGACTGACAGTAGCCGGATTGCTCGTCAACCCCCTTACAGTCCTGTAACTCTGAAGAAGAGTGGACAACCCCCCAGGAGAACACCAATGGCAGCGCCACCGCGGGAGCGACCTTACCAGGCCAGCTACTTCCTGGCTGGAAGGTTAGCCGGTAGACCAGCCTCCCTGTTGATTGACACAGGCTGCACAACCAACTTGCTGTCGAGACATCTGTACCAGCAATTGCCACAGTCAGTGAAAGACACGCTGCAACGCAGCGAGGCACATGGACTCATGGCTGACGGGTCGAGGATTCCCTTTTACGGTACCCTGCAAGTAAGCTTGCAGCTTCGTAAACTGAGAACGAGCGTAAACTTCGTCATTAGTGACATCAATGAAGATGCCATAATTGGCATGCCGTTTCTCACCTTACACGAGTGTGCCCTAAGGTTTCCAGACTCCCATGTCATCATTGACGGACATGTGTTGCCTTGCACAGACAAGCACGGGCGGCCACTTAATGATAGTGTCTGTCTAACACAGGCAGAGCTGACGGAGAACACCCCTTACACCCCTGAAGAAGAGGACGTCCCCACACAACCAACCACTGTAGAGAAAACTACAGGTGGAATGTATCAGGCTGTGAAGAGCCCCCCGCCACAGGTAGATGGCAGAAGATTTGAGCCGGATCGGACAACAACTGTAGAAGCTATAGGCCAAACAGTGTTTTCCCCCCCGTTGGCTACGCCCCTGCGCTGGGGAGAAGGGAGCCCTGCTGCTGGAGAGAGGCAGCTGCCCTTTGACTATCAACCCTCTGTTAAAAGATGCAGAGATGAAGCAAACCAGCACCACACAGAAGCAGGCTATGAGAGCGCTCAACTGTGCATAGATGGGAATTCCCACCACCCGCCTAGAGGAAAGGCAAGGAAAGCAGTAAACAGACCCAAAAAGGCTGCAAGGGAGGTGCGGACCACATCACGCTTGGTTTCAAAAGAATCCCCAGGAGCTCCCCGACAACCTCCAGTGAACAGGATCACTGTAGCAGACCGTCGGAAGAAGTTGGAGAAGCGGCCAAAAACCCCCAGTACCCAAACACTTCCTGTGGAGCCAGACAGAGTGAGTCAGAGTTGTGAACAACACTGCAGCTCCAAGAAGCCACTCATACCCGCGAAAGTCGTCGACAGAGTAACACTTGCTCACAAGATGTCCAACCACTGTCTAGAACTAAGTGACGCAGAGGATCTGCTACTGGACTTAGACGACTACCCACCTACCCAGAAAGAGCTGGAGACCATGCCCACGGCAGAGCTGTTCACCAAGCCTGACCAAGGAAAAGCTGAGGAGAAGGAGATCCAGCTGGCCAAGAAAGAAACAGAAGGTGAGCAATTAAACGCAGCGTTTTCGAAATGGTTGTTTGAAAACTGCACGCCACGAGATCCGTTAGCACTACGGAGTGGCAGCCCACCTGGCTATGCTAAACCTGTACCTCTAGACTTACCATGCGCTGGTGACAGTAGAGAATGCGCTCTCCCACGAGTTGGGACTGCTGACACCCTCAGAAGGGCAGTAGATAAAAAAGAGCGGGAGATCAAGTGCCCACCACTTGATGCTGCCTGCCTGCCGGCCCGGGATGACTCCCTACCGGCCCGGAGCACCTCTATGCCGGCCCGGGGCAACCCTGTACCGGCCCGGGGTCCTCCAGAGATTCAGTCAGGAGGGACTGAGAGGTTACAAGGCAGTAATTACCCTTGTAGAGCCTACCGAAGGAAGAAGCCTGTGGTGGCAGCTAAGGGTGAACGTCCCACGACGTCTTCACCACCAACCTTAGTGCCACACAGCACAGTGCACCACACCCCGGCACGGGATGTTGCTTGCACCCCCACGGTGCAGTGGGAAGAGGAGAAACGGCGCTGGCTTTCCTTAAATAAGGAACGGCGTTCTCCTAGGAGTAAGATACGGAAGGTTCTGTCGGCGCTAGAACTTCCAGGGCCACTGCTCTCGCCCATACATGACACTATGGTAGAGCAAGCTCCGCTGCAATATAGGCAGCCCATTAACACATTGCATAAAGTCTATCATGCACCTTGTGTTGTAGATTCACGCTCCCAAGTGGACGTGACACCGAGGCTCACCATCCGGTTGGTGCAAGCGCCTAGCCCTACTGCAGAGGAGAAGGCAGAGGAGACCGAGGAGAAGGTGCCGGCCCCAGTCACCCCTACGTTGGACGATGAGCCAACCACCTCATGGAAGGAGGATGGGAGACGAAACCCTACAAGATGGCGCATGCTGCGCTGGGTCACCTCGGAGACGGAGGAGCGGGTGGAGCACCTGTTACAGGAGGCCGTGGACCATACATGCACCAAGTGCAACTACCAGGCCAGGAACATGCGGCAGCTCAGGGTGCACACCCTGCAGCACTATCTACGACATTACTGTCGGTGCCACTATGCGAGCGAGAGCCGCGACGCGGTATACTCGCATCAGAGCAAGTTCGATGCACCAGGGAATGAGATGCACTACCAGAAGACGGGAATCATATACACTGTAGATCGGCCGAGCTACTCCCGTTTCTGTGAGTTTGTTAGATGGAGCAACGCATCTAAATTCAGGCGATGCCAGCCCACACATCAAGGGGAACCAACTCCCAAGGTGCCTGTGAAGAAGCGACTGGGCTCTCCAGTACAAAGGGAAGCTCCTAAGAGGAAGGACGACAAGAGAGGCAAGCTCACCCTCACCGGGTATAGAATACCCAAACGGACGGCTAGTCCGCCTAGCGCAACTTGCCTACCAGAGCCAGAAGTTGCCAGTACGGAGCCAGGAAAGTTGGACGTACCCAGACCATCACTGCACTTCCTGCAACACAGTGACCGTCTAGCCACCCAGATAGAGGAACATGTCACTACTCTGGAGAAGCAGCTGGGAGAGCTGCGGAGGCTGCTGATCAGCCAGACTCTGTCAGAAGAGCAGACGACTGTGGCTAAAGCCGAAGCGCGGCTTGTCACTACCGAGGTCGAGCGGTTGCGCCAGCAAGCCACCAGCCTCAGGGGCGTTCTCTACTAAATGAGACGCCAGACATTGTATATATGCTACTAAATATATACTCTTGTTCTGTTATATATATATCTGTTACATAATCAAATATATAACCTGGGTACAAGTGTTACCCCCCACACATATCTACTCTTAATATTTTATTATTAAAGCCAGGCTATGACTTTAATGGAGAGAGGTATGTGGTAGATTTCAGTGCACTCTAGTGGTAAACGGGTAGTTTACACTAGGAACCTTGTGAAGCAATGCGCGAGGCTTCTGCCCACAGCATTTGGTTAATAGCTGTTGGGTAGGAAGTCATACTGTGCCGGTAGCATGGTAAGCAGGGCCGGTATTGACCCCTGCAGGGTCGGTAGTGACCTCTACCGACCCGGTACAGCTGTACTGGGCCGGCACAAGATGGCCGCCTTAGACGAGGATCTGTAAAGATGTTCAGGAACTTAGTCAAGGTCGTAAACAGGAAGTGACTACCCCTAAAGTACCAACTTAGTGGACCTGATTCTATATACAGCCTGTGGACCCTGTAGGAGATGTCATTGGACAGTTGGGAGAAAAGACTCCGCCTTTAGCCACTTGGCACCTCCTTGTATTATCTTGCATTGCATTGTGATTGGTTAAGTATTTATATAATTGATGTCATTGGTTGCATTACTTCCTGTGCATTGTATCTTATATGTTTTGTGTTCCTTAGCTCTCCTATAAAAGGAGAGCTCCTACTGATAATCAGTGCATTCATTACAATGAGCCATAGCATGTATTCTTATATTGCTAACCACCTAGAGGAATAATTACCCTCAGGACTGCTTTGTAATAAAGCCACTATAGCAAACACTACTCGGTACTGTTTGTCTGAGCCATGGGCTCTTGCCTTACCGGGTAATTCGGTTGCCCTATACAGTTGTCACTGTCGGTCAGTACAGTGTCCCCTCTGGAGAGAGGTAGAATACTCGAGACTAGTGGATGTCCGTGGTAACAGACCGGAATCCATTACAGCTGTTCTCATGTATGACGACAAGGAAGACAAGGAAGACGAGGTTGAGGACGATGACAAGACTTATGAAGAAAGCTTACAAATCAAAATACAGAGAATTATTTGTGAGGAAAACTATGATATTTGGGAATGTCTTAAAGCATCAAATAAATTTACATGAAGAGACTCACTTTTAATTATCGAGGCTTAAAGGTTTGTTGTATAATAAATAATGCCACACACAATCAATGGAATCACTTTTGGACCAGCTCAACCCGCAGCTGTGCAAAAACTAAGCGAATTGCCACAGCTAGTACCACACATGTACAAAACCTCGGATCCAAAGCTTACTAGATATGGAAGTTTTGTAGCTACTGTTGTTAATGAGAATACCAATGAAGAATGTAAGGTTTAAATCCCAAGTACGTGTTTGAATGTGCATTGCCGGGTAAACAGTTTATTTACTGCGGACTCGTAAAAAAGAGTGATGGTAGTGGACATTCCTACCACGATGTTAAATGGGCCTAACTGACATTATATTTTATAACCCAAAAATTGGTTATAAAATCAGTTAACCAAATAAAAAATCCGTCGACCGAATAAAAAATCCGTCGACCAAATAAAAAATCAGTCGACAAAATAAAAAATCAGTTAACCAAATAAAAAATCCGTCGACCGAATAAAAAATCAGTTAACCAAATAAAAAATCCGTCGACCGAATAAAAAATCCGTCGACCAAATAAAAAATCCGTCGACCAAATAAAAAATCAGTCGACAAAATAAAAAATCAGTTAACCAAATAAAAAATCCGTCGACCGAATAAAAAATCAGTTAACCAAATAAAAAATCCGTCGACCCATTTTAAAAACCGTCAACCAATAAATGGAGAAATTAAAGGATATATACTATTCTCCAGCTGGTTACCAGAGGGGTACAATGGCTGCCGGAAAATTAAAAAAGAAAGTTCCTTAGCTTACCAAACAAGAAATTCAACATTGGCTTGATCGTCAACCAGTTTACCAGATTTATAAACCAAAACCTAAGCGCATAAAATTTCCTCACTACACCTAAGACCAGCCCAACCACACGCACCAGATCGATCTTTTAAGCCTGCCGGTCGATAGCAAATACAAGTATGCGTTGACTGTGGTAGACATTGCTTCTAGGTATAAAGAGGCCGAGCCATTAAAAAGTAAAACTGCTGTTGACACTGCCAATGCCATCCAACATATATACGAGAGGTCACCACTTGACTATCCCAAAGAGATAATTAGTGACAAGGGTCGTGAATTTATGGGTGTGTTTACAGAGTTGATGAAGAAGCATGATGTAAAAATTGTAAGATCTCTAAATAAGAAAAAGGTAGCCTTTGTGGAACGTTTTAATAAAACGTTGGCAGAGCGTTTGTTTGCGCATCAGTACGATAAAGAGATTAAAGATAAAAAGACCAACCGCGAATGGTTGAGCAGATTGTCTGGCGTTGTGACCGCGATAAATGGCGAAGAAACAAAAATGATTGGTATGAAGCCCGCGGAGGCAATAAAACTCGAAAGCGTCAAACAGCCAGAGTACAGTGATGTATCTGAGCCTTATCCTATAGATACTTTGGTACGCTATCTGTACAAGCCGGGAGAAGAGCATAATGACACCCGATACAGAGCGACTGATGCGATTTGGTCGGTAGATGTGTATGACATTGACGAGATACATTCGTGGGAGAATCAACCTTCTCTGTACACGCTTCAGGGTATTGAAGAGAGAACGTTTACGAAGGAGCAGCTTCAGGTAGTACCACTGGATACGGAAGGTTTAAAACTACAATAAATGGAAAAAGATCCTCCAACCCCACCCGATGGTGGTGCGCAAAGATATAAGAGGGCGAAAGACATAAGAACTGATATTTCATCATTAATTGTTAAGAGAAAAGAATATTGTAGAAAATATGGCAAGGCTGTGAGCAATTTACAAAACGTGTCGACGGTATTTTCATCGCTAGCTGTGATACAATCGACAACTGGAGTAGTGACTACTTTTACAGTCGTAGGTATGCCAATAGGTACCGTGTTGACTGTTTTAGGGGCGGTGTCTGGACTGATGTCCATAACTCTTACCCCAATTACCGAGAACTACAACAAGAAAAAGTTGAAACACATCGAGAAACACACGATATTGTGCGATGGTATGAGTGAGATAGACCGAAAACTATCTTGCCATTTAGCCGATAATTTTATTGATGAGGACGAGTTTGATGAAATTGTAGATGAATACGATAAAATCTGACAGAAACTGGCGGAGTATGACAAGATGTAATTTTATACATCTAGATGTATAAAGTTATGTAAAGATGGTGGCCGGCAAGACTTTGGCGTCTTTCAATTTTTGCACGGCGTAGTTTACAACACCAATCTCCCCGGCTAGCATACCAACGCTAGCTGGTTTCATATCTAGAGGTCTATCCTTGAACCCCATTGCCTTTAGTGCCATTCTAGTGGCGATTACTCCCACTGCCATCAGAGCGCCGTTGTACAGCGCGTTACCGATGTCTTTTATATTGGCGCTTGCCATTTATTATACTAAAATTTTCTATTTTTTTGTTGGAATTTGCCTGTGGTAATTGTGGAAGCTGCGGCTGTGGTTGCGCTTGTGACTGCGGTGCGGGTACAGATATTCTTGTGATCTTTGGATCCGACCTTTTTATAATCGAGTACACGATACCGAGAACAAAGCTCCCTCCGAGCACGTACTTCCAAATACTTGATTTTTTTTCTACATCCTTTTTTACCAGCTGCTGTTTAGGCATATCTGGTGTTTGAGTTAGTTCATCGCTGAAATTTTCTTCAAGACCCTTACTGAGTGGATTCGCTTCCACCTCCTGAGTTGTTGCAACTTTCGTCCTCTTCGGGTTCTTGGTTATCTTTGGATCTGACATTTATTGTACCATAATCTATGCTGGTCACAGTAGTAGCCAATATCGACAACGGAGCTAGGTAACCGCCCCAATCATAATATATGGAGGGAAATAATTTTTAATAGCGGCTTTCACAAAAACGTCGTTACCTATTGTTTTTTCAAACTCTTCCTCGTTGGTAAGTGGTGCAAATCTAGCAATCGTATTTACCCACCCCTTGGCGAAAAACTTGCAAACTTGATCACCCACACCATCCACTATCCCCTGCTCGTGTTTTAGGTATATTTTTTTGACTTGGTCGTCTGACATTTTACTAATGTCTTCCTAAGTATTTACCCGGGCCTTGACCAACCTCTCGCGATACGTACTGACATTACCATCGGACTGTTTTGGGATTGCAATAATCGACTCCATTTTATTATACCTCAAAAACCTCAGCGTTGTCAAGTGACACTTGAGGATTATTATGCAGCACAGAACGAAGAAGACCGATCCGGTAAAGTAGAATATTTGTTCAATCATTTTTTCAATATGAGAAATTCTCCCTTGTCGGTGTTGACAAACAGCATAAATGTATTTACCAACCCTTTTTTTATCTCGTAGTGATGCTCGGAAGGTATAATGTCGTTTTCCCTAGTGAGAGTCTCGAAAGATTTTTTGCACGTATTTTTAGTAATCAGTACCCAGTGTACATTTTCTCTAAAATCTTTGGGAGCCGATACGTATCTCTGCGTTATGAACCAGGTTGTGAGGTTCGAGTTTCGACCACTAAAAGCGATCTTGCTCAGCGACGTTCGATGTTTGTTTAGATCTTTTTCGGCGCTGCAGTCGTCAATAATGATTAGCGAATTTTTACCGGACAGTTTACCTCCCTTGGAGTGTATTTTAATGAGTTGATTGAGCGTGTTCACCAAGTCTCCGTTGGAGTATACATGACATGTTTTTAAAAAAGGGTGTTTGATGTCGTCGTAAGTCTTATTTTTGTGAAATGTCGGGCAGATTATAAACACGTGATCAAAGCGTCCCGAGTAATACCTGTCTATAATGTTTAGCGTGTGATATGTCTTGCCCGAGTTTGTACGCCCACATATTAGGGCGTTGTGGGGGTGTTTTGGTAGTAAATCGTCCATTATATTGTTCTATAGTTCCAAGTTCGTTGTTTAAAAATGATACGGCTTTGTCACTGACCAAAAACACAAAAGCCTTGCAAGCGTCAGAAGCTCCCTTGCTGATTTTGAGCTTGATGTAATCTTTAATCTCTCTGCCCACGCCGCTAGACATTTCATCGTCGATCGTTCTCAGGTCGATATTCAGACAGTACTTGTCTGTATAAAAAGTCTCTTGATTCATGTTCGACTCTCCCATCGACTCGATCTGAAAGTATTTTTTGGCATCTGTGTAAGAGTACACCGGCAGGTAGTCAGACGTAAGCAGCTGGTTGGTGGCACCGTCAATGTCTACTTTGACGTTGGTGATGTTTGGAAACTTGTATTCAATACTGGCCTTGTTGTCAGCTTTAAAGAAGACCAAGATGGAACGCAGGCTCTCATAAGTGGCGTTGATGTTTATCTCAAAGTCGGACTCTGCAGCCGACACCTCTTTTGTGGTGTGGGCCTTGTAGTCGTTGATGAGGTGAACGTGATTGGAGTACTTTTGAGAGATGCTGCTAGCAATCGTCGGTTCTTGCACGTAGTCATACTCAAGGCAGATGTTTTTGAGAGTGTACTCTCTGCTGGCCAGTTTGATGTGAAACTCGACGGTGTTGTGTAAGGCCTGAGGAGTAAATGCGGCTTCCGTCAGGAAAGATCCCAAGTAAAAAGAGTACCTCTCTCTGTGTATTGAAGCCAGGACGTCGTCAGCTTCACCAGTTATACCATGTCTCTTTTTCTTTGTAGCCTCGGATTGGATGCCTCTGTGAGTCAGCTCCTTCTCGTACTTGTACTTGGAGTGCCACAACTCTCGAAAAATTGTCAGGTGCTTATAGTTGTTAATGTCAAACACAGTAGTGCCCTTGATGGTCATCTTGAAACTCTCTACGATAGCCGAAGTCAGGTGATCAGGGATGTCGCTCTCGTCCTTTCCAGAATTTAGTTTGTAGTTATAAGTGAGGTTTAGGGAATTCGGGTACAGCACCATAGCAGGAGCCAATTTTGGCATCTTGACCACCAGCTCATCACCTGGACTGGCATCATATGGGTTGTGATTAACTCTAGCGTGCACCTTATTCTCTTTGAGACCCTGTCGATATCTCTTCGACAAGGTGTGATTTAGTTCTCCGTTATAAGCCATTTAAGCCATTTATTATATACTAATAAAATGGAAGTCAAAGGAAAAGATTTTGGTCACGACAATGATAGCGCTACTAATGCTGATTTAGATGAGACAAGTTTCATCGAACAAGCTTCAGGAGGGGTTGACCCTTCCATACAGCAGTCAATCAATGTTCATAATGATCCCATCAGTAATACCAATAGCATTCTCCTAGAAAGAGGATTGCCCGACATAGACACAATTATTAGTACAAAGGTTATGGGTGAAACAACCGTAGAGTTTAAGAAGTTGCTGGCAGCTACAATAGCGGATAAAAAACCCGCAAATGAAAGTGATTTAAACGACGTGATAAAGGAAACTGTAGATTATGCTAAGAATGGCGGTGACTATGATAAATACGTCAAAGAAAACTTTCTTTCTAGAGACGTGATAAATGACATTCAGCAAGCACCCGAGACATCCAGTGATACACCTGGTGTTGATCAACACACCCAAAACAAGATTGGTGTAGTTTTATCTCGTCTAGACATTTATACAGGGTTTGACCACAGCAAATTTGTTTTCTTGGACAACAATCTGGCTGTCCAAACCAGCAAAGGTAGACAGAGGTTGACTCAGGTTTCAAATCCAAAATTGTTTTTGCGAGACCCAGGTATTCCCAAAGCTGAGTATCAAAGTCTGTTTGGTATTGATAAAGAAGAGTTTCAACGCAGGATTGCAAAAAACAACGATGAAGTAGTCAAACCCGCCGATAGGGATCTTAATGTTGCTCAAAGCCCATTATCTAGTTTTAAAGACTGGCTGTCTTCACGAAGTACAGGAGTAAAAAACACTGTAAGTGGCTTCGTTGATCGACTCAAAATTAGTAGGGCATCAGCAGAGTTCAACTATCGCGATGTGGGAGAAAATTTGGAAATGACAGCACTTGATACGCAAGAGGGTAGATTGCCAGAACGTGAACTGGTGGCTATAGACCAGCGATTTCAAACTCTCGAAGGACAGATTCAAGTAGCAGCATCAAAAGCAGCTGATACGATGGAAAAAATAAGCATCTTGGATGCTAAAGAAGACAAGACGGAAGGTGACCTATTACAGTTGCAACGATTGTGTGATGAGCTTGATGCTCACAATGAGGTTTTAAAAAGCCTGAAGGGGGATTATGGAGAAGAGGTTGAAAAGATGCGCAAACAGCGAAATATCATATTGGGTTTTGCCGGTGTGACCACAGTGGGGGGTATTTTAGCTGCTATATTTGAGGCCGTCGCAAACGCTCTGGGTTCGGAAGGTGCCAAAGACTTGATTCCGAAATCGACTAGTCCAGCTGACATTGCTGGCAGCGGTATAGGAAAGATCGTCAAGAAGAAATTGGAAGAACTAGCAGCGTATTTTCGCGACATGGCTGTAAATTCCACAGGTGCTACCAAAGCGTTTTGGCATATGATGGAAAACACCGTCGAGTTTCTAGAAGATAACATATGGATAATGATTGCTCCTTTAATAGCACTGGCTATATACGAGTATAACAAAAAGTAATTTAATACCCAGTCGTATTAAATTAAAGTTATTAAATTAATTAAAGTATGCTATAGTACCACCAACACTAGCCAATGTTCCGGCTCCAACGAATATCTTTTTGTATTTTTTCTGCTCATCGCTGGGTGTGTAGTCGAGAGTCGGTTCTCTCAGATTGGGATGTGGCAGTTGTGGGTCTTGCCCGAACAGTTTTTTATAGGTATCAAAAGCCGAGTTGACCGAATACAACTCATTGGTTGCATCTTGTTTTCTAGATATCTGAATTTGCAGCCAGTCTTGATTTTTGGCTCGTTTCGTGTTGTAGTCAGCTTGCTCCTGACTGAGTTTTTCCATCGCCGCGTTGTGCCGCTGAACCTTGGACTTTGCTCCGTTTTTATCAATCATGGAAAACAGGTAATTGCCTCCCGTGAAAGCCACGGCATTTACTACTGCCCCTGCTACCATCATCGCTATAGTTGCCATTTATTAAGCCTCGTAAACTATGACCAAGTGAGGTGCACTGGTAGACTCAACCTCGATTGGCACCATTCCGGTGACAGACAAATCTATTGAATGCAGCTTGTTGATTGCGAGACCTGTTTTTGTCAGTATGACCACTGATTCATCATTGTAAGACTTTATCGTGAGATTTCTACCCGGTATGTACGGTTTGTAAATCATGATGTCCCTTATACGCGAGTTGGTGGGAAATACTGGGGCAAACACGCAGTTATCCGTTGGCAAGTCTGCGGGTAGTCGTTCTACTTTGATCGTGTGCACTGTTCTCTGAAAACTTTTTCTACCAAACATTTATTCTATGATCCGTAATACACTAAAATCTGACGGCACGTGATACCAGACACTTTGCATAAGATTACCCCTCCTCGGTCTATAACTAAATCTATAGAATTGGCTTGGTGCGACGACACATTTCCATATGAAAATACAACTCCATCGATAGTAAACTCGATTTGTCCGTTATCCACATTATCAGGTGAGTAGCATATGATTTCTTGGATCACAGAGTTGCTGGGCAATGAAAACGTAAACATTAACTCTGTCGGCGAAGGCTTGCTAGACACACTCGCTTTTACATTGTGTATCCTTCGTTGACGATGATACGATTTTACTCCAAACATTTATTGTATCGACAATTCAGCCACAAATTCCCCTGGGTAATCATTACCCCTATCATCTTGTATCGTTACTAGCAACTCGTTAATCTTGCCGTTATGCATGCGCTTGCAATTGTTTATCGGCTGGTAATGTACTACATCGCCAACATCCGTATTGTCTACGTGAATCGCTGCCAAAAAGTCGCTGCGTTTTCCATTCAAAAAGTTTTTTGATGTGTCAATACCATGGACGTTTATGTACAGACACAGTGGGGTCAGGTACAGATATCCGTTTTTGATCAGCTTACTCAACCCGCCATGAATGGTTCCTTTCCCCAATTCCACTTTCAATGTATTTGGCTCGACTGTTATTGCCCTTGGTAGTTTTCGGGTGATATCGTCATAAGTATAATACCCCGGAGGGAGTTCAACAAGTGGGTGGCCACGTTCTTGGTAGATGGTTCTCTCTGTCAAATTATACATATTCATGTAAAATGACATAGACTGTAGGCTGATAGCGGTTGCGTATACCGGAGCATCGAGCTCAATCCTTCCAGTTTTTGTTATAGTATGTGTTGTCATTTATTAATGAATGGCAAAGTTATATAGCGCTCATCCTATTGACTTTTACGGACTAGACATTGTAGTTTCCGTAGGTCGAGAAAACAAAACCAAATACGGATTTAGTAAAACGTTTGTAGACATTACACCGAAACCATTGTCCGTCGATAACTTTGACGATGTAGATAGGTGGTATAACGAGAGAATCAGTTATTACACCGAACAGTACAAGTTTGCCCTGTACTGCGCGTCAACGCTTTGTGGAGTGAGTAAAGATCATCTCACCAGAGGTCTACCACTTACGAGATCCATAATGAATTTTCACGTGCTATTCCAGACTAAGAAGATTTTGGCTCAAATGGAGGTTAGAAATCCTAATGATCAAGATTTTAATCCGCACAACAATCCTTACAACAAGACTGAATATCAAAAACTCTTAAATGAATTTGGCGTCGTTCCGATGGGTATACCCATCATAGATCAACCGGCCGGCGGATTGGGTTACATACAGAGGTCTATTGGAATTTTGAAAATGACTTCGATAGCCAAAGATCTCGGTAGGAAACTGCCGACCTTCCCCGCTACCGGAAAATCAAATGCCTACATGGACATTAAACCCAAGGGCGGTGATTGGGGTACTTACTACCAGTTTAAACCTTGGAACAAAAATGTCAGCGTAAAGATGATCGCCGTAAACCAAGAACCTTTTGACTTTAATCGACTCGTTATGGATCACTCTAAAAGCTTTACAAACCCCGGCATAGTACGACTAAATGAATCTATCAGGGGATACGTATACTGTCTACTCGGTGCTCAGGTACAAGCCAGACAGGCGGGCTCTTCTCTAGAAAGTCAACAGCAGTTTTTAGCCTTGGTCAACGATCTGATTGTCAAAAAACAGTCTTTAGAAGAGTCTATCAAAAACTTTGAAGATGCTCTAAGTAAGACTCAGGGCATCATTGATTATAACATTGCCAAGGGATTGTACATGATTCCCTCTGACATGAATCTAAACAAGCTAGGAAAAAGCGTAAAAGGTTTCAACGATGAGATCAGGGTAGCCAAGAGTTTTGATACAATAGGCATTAAACCATCACCTAAACCTCCTCCAAAGCCAGTTGTACACCCAGCACTGACACCTTCTCCTGTGGTAACTGTGGCAGCGCCTGCTCCAAAGCCAGTTGTACACCCAGCACCGACATCAAAGCTAGTTGTACAGGCAGCACCGGCACATTCTCCTGCTCCAAAGCCAGTTGTACAGGCAGCACCTAAACCTCCTGTGCTATTGGATAGGTCGGAGCGTGATGTTCATGGGGCTACCAATACGTTGATCGGTGGAAGTATCATAGCTGCTGGTGTTGCGTACATTGTGATGTCTTAAGATATTTTATAGCTTTTGGACTATAAAATGCCTCATTCTTTTTTGCCAAGTACCTCGCGCAATTCGGTTTTTCTCTTACTACTACATCCCTTGATACCGAGTTTTTTGGCACAGACCCTCAAATCTTTGAGACTCATTTCATACAACCACTTTTGATCAGCTGGCGCATCCATCCACAGTGGCTCAGATTTGCAAATTTTGCGAGTTGGTCCATTGTAGTATATACCGTAGTTAATATATTCTGTATTGGATTCTATCCATTCATCGTAGACTGGAGGGCTTACACGATCAAACAATTCTAATATATGCTTGGGTATTTCTTGAGCCATTTACTTACACTCTTTGATTTTATAATGTCCGTGTGCCAGACTGTCTATAGAGTTTAGGTAATACCTTTTGTCATCAAAGGCTGATAGGGTCTTCTTGCTAAAAGTGTAAGTCTGAATCAAGTGTTTTCTCGATTGGAGCGTTGTCATCCACGCCTTTGGAGCTTGATTTCCTGTATCCAGACATTGCTTGTACGTTTCAAAAGTTAGTTTTTTGGTAACACACTTTTTAACTCCCTTGCACTTTTTCATCCCAAACCCCACACCTTCTACACAGTATGATTTGGCTCGCAGAGCTACAAATTCTGATATCGGCTGACCACCACCTTCGTCCTTGGGCAAACCAATCACTTTTTTATTCTTATCGCTGTAGCACGGGTGGTCCTTGGGGTAATTACTGGTGTCATACTTATCTAATGGCATCTCCTTGTAAAAATCTTCCGTCTCGATGAGCAGAACGAAACTCTCTGTGTCCGTGTACATCAACCGGGCCCCGGGATACCGTTTTCGGATGTCATCATAAAAATACTCGTACATGAGCTTCTTGGAGAGATC
The DNA here is from genome assembly GCA_945261195.1 of Cryptosula pallasiana. NCBI lineage: Eukaryota > Metazoa > Bryozoa > Gymnolaemata > Cheilostomatida > Cryptosulidae > Cryptosula > Cryptosula pallasiana. The sequence continues at coordinate 53,413,493 of OX183131.1, read as the reverse complement.
CAAAATGGCCTGGCCAACGTATATGGGCTTGTTCAGTTGCACTGTAACCTTATTCATGAGTACTGCCGTCAGATGCTCATTAAACTCTTTGGTAGATTTAAATCGATACCGGTTTTGAAGCTTCTGCTTTGGACTCTCGTCTACGGTCGGTTCTACATCGATCCGGTTGCGAATGTTTTCCATCGATTTACCAAACACCGAATTGTTCAGTAGCTTGAAAAAGTCCTTTTCAAAGTCTGTCCTGGCCAATTTCCTCAGCTCGGTGTTCAGTCGAATATACGGCTCCATCCAGGCTTCCTCTTTAAACTTTAGAACTCGATGTACCTTGGTCACACGCAGTCCCTTCTTTAGGTAGTACTTCAAGATCTCAAGATGGACAACATATTTTTGTTTGTTTCTAAGATTGGGCACTAGCTTAGGAACTTTGGCATAACATGGTCCAGCCTTGTTTAGTTCTCCCACAGAATGCATGTACTCTGACCAATGATCAGGCTTGATGGATTCGGGTGCTAGTGGGTAGTCATTGTGTTCATCGTGCAGCTCTTCCGGATACTCCAAGTCCACCTCTGCTATGTACCCTTCAACGTCATCAATCTCAATGTCACCCAATGTCATATCATCTTTGCACTCTATCTATTTGAACCCACCGGTCGGCAATTTTTGTGACATTGCCCATCCGTACAAGTTGTTCATATCCAAGTACATGATGTAGGTTGATTTCTTTTCCGGATCGTATCCCTTGATGTACGGATTGTTAGCCTTGGCATAGCGCAGACCCCCGCAAGTAGACACACCACCCCTAATGCCACTCTCTACAAAATTATACATATCCAAGTCAGTGATGAGCTCCAACTTCTGCCCTGTCATCTTGAGCAATGCATCCCATTATGCAGCGATGGCAAGGAGATGTAGTGACACGGATCGAGGCCATACTCATTCATTGCTGTTGTTCTGTATCTCTCAAAAACATTGGTCAAAAGCAATACATCCGTCTTGAGGTATAGGTCGTGGTAGTCTCCCAAGGTCTTACAATCCAGTCTTTTCCATACGTTGTGAGCGTGTTTGTAGTCAGCATCGCTTATACCCGCATAATTGTCGAGTGATGAAGCAAAGTCTTTTTGCTTCGGTAGCCTCGTTTCTTGGAATCTATCATGTGAATCCATGTGCTCGTACGGATACACTCCTTTCCGAGCTAGTAGGTTGGCGTGTTTGGGAAATTCGTGTTTCAAGTAAGGATAATCATCCAGACCCTCCACTAACTTGGCTAGAGAGCTGTTAAGATGCTGCATGCTGTCCATAAACCCAAAGCGACCCATCAGCATAGACATATACTTTTCATCCGTGTTGGCAATAACATATATTCCCCCTTCATACTGACCGGTTTTCTCATCTACAAATCCTTCATAGGCTTTCACAATGAGGTGAGAATCATAACCTCGGAGGTTGTGAAAAATCACCTTGATATTTTTTGTTTGCCTATGCTTGAGATTACAAATGTTATGCGCTGGTCCTCTATAATATCCTGACAAATGGTCGTGGTCTATTACTAACTAGTCTTTGGGTGTAGGCTCACGACCACACATGTAACACTTAGTTGCAGCTTTAAGCTCTCGCTCTTGCTCCACAGTGATGATAATTTTGGCTATTGGGATGCTGTCGACCAACTCTTCTACCTCATCTAGTTCCTCAAAAAAGCGCTCCATGCAATCTTCACCTCTATAAGTCTCAAAATGTAGTGACTCACCCAAGCAATTTACAAGCTGTACACCGTACCCACACGCTATGTGTACCTTGGTCTCTTTGTCTATGATTGATTCAAAGTCGGCATAGACCGTGTACGGCGCTTTTTCCATATTTTTGATATTCTTAAACTCCATCACACTTCCCGGCTCTGGCATCTTTGGAACGCATGTACCATCATGGACCGTCAAACACTTTTCAATATGATCTCGAAAAGTTCGCTCGCATGTAGCGTGGTGAAGGCATCGGAGACACGTAAACTTACCACCACATTTAATTTTGCAAGAGCAAGTGCTCTTTTGAACTCCACCCGTGTGATCAGTCTGAGTATACATCAGGGCCGACATGCTCTTTATCCACATGTAGTGGTTTTTGTATAAAAGCAGGTTCACTTCCGGTAGATCTTCCTTGTACAATCGATTGTCCGTGTGAATAATCTCTAGTCAACTTTTTTCGCCCTTCCATTCAAATACATTTACCAGCAGGTTGTTCTTGTCAGCAAACCTTTGGATCTGATTTATTTTTACTGGGTACTCTAGCATCTTAGTGTGCAGCTTGTTTTCAAAAGGCTTGTACTTTGTCACTCTATCAGCATTGTCATCTGGTGGAAATAGACATGACAGTACAGACCACAAAAAGCATTTGTTGTCTTCCAACACATCAGGATTCACCCTTTGTATTTCCTCCACTAGCTCAGATTTTTTCGTCTTGCTGGTAAATTTTATCTCCAACGACTTGGCAATCTCTTTCATTTCAGTCATGAACTTAGCGCTGCTGTTGTCGACATTGATGACAGCTTTTTTACTAGCTAGGGCTTTGGGTGTTGGCACATAGGTACCACCTCTTAATGGCTCCCATCGGTATATCTCCAGATAAAACCTTGGCACAAGCATCAAATTCCATGAAGATCCATTTTGAGTAAACTCATCAATCTTGACTATTATATGCGATAACTGTCTTTCAAACACTTTATCGAAATCAGTGGATGGCATAATTTCTACCGGACCACCTCTTGGATTACCCCAAAATCTAGTCGTTAAATCCTCGCCCTCTTTATGGGCAAATATACACTTGGCACTCACACGTATCTTTTTATTACCACCAAATGTGTTTTGAATTCTACTAATCATATCGGGTGTGGCTTGATTCCACAAAAATTCAATGTCCGCAGACCGATAACTGGAAACCTCCACCGTAGATTTGTCAACCAAATTATTAGTAAAAGTGGGTATTATCTCTACACGTGGTGTATTATCAGCATCTCCGGGTAGTCGATCTACCAAATCAGATTTTCTCGTATTATATCTAAATGGCACACCTCTACTTCTAGCCAATGATTTTAATTCTTTCATACTCATATCCGATGGCGTGAGACGTCGGTTTCCTCGAGTTATATCTTGAAGCTCGGATTTAGTGAGTTTCGCATAATTTCCAAAACCTCGTCGCTTAGCGTCTTGACGCATCCAAGCTGTTGATGGTTCGTATAGATTTCTCACGCTGTCTACTGGATCGGATGGTTTGAGTTTGTGAGTTCCGGTGACCATTATAGGTCTGCCAGTGGTGGTGCGACCGATGATATTTGATTTGTCACCAGTCATACGATGTTGGAGTTCGGCTCTACTCATCTTGCTGTATCCGCTCATTCCCTTTCGCTTGGCATCTTGTCGAAGCCAGCTCGTGTTCCCTTCCCCAAATAAGTTTCTTACCTGAGACGGATCCGTCTCGGTATGCTTTGCCTCTCGAAAGAGCCCTTTGACGCCTTTCAGCGCTTGATCATTTATACTATTCTTCATTATCATTTATTATTATTATACAAAACTTTAAGCCTCTGTCAATCTCAATGTCCTACTTTTTGACCCCGATTGATACTTAAAGAATTTGTTGTATATAATAAAGGAGCGGTGTTTTACAACAAGCAAGCGTGACCAGCACATTGTCCTGTAGTCGCGTGTCATATGACACGCGACTACACCAAACCCCAAAAGTGTTCTGTTTCTTCATTATCATTTTTCCACAGTTTCGCTTTGGAAAAATATGCAACTTTAGAAATTTACATATTTCCATCAAAATTAGGACTTTTTATTATCAAATATCCGAGGGCGAAAAAACTGAGCCAGATTAGCCATTTCACATACTACTAACATTGTCAAACTCTTTCTCTTTATCAGATTGTAAAACCTTGTAGTTTTCTCCATCCAGTATCCTTCTCAATCATCTCGCTACAATATGTCCTGCTTTGGTGATGAGTGGAACAGCCGAACCTTTTTTCAGATAGAGAATCAACAGCTGTCAGTGAAAATGCTCTGTTGTCACACCCAATAAACACTAGAAGGAGAGACTCTAGCACACCATAACATACAAACCAATGTTTAAATCAACATTCAACACTATAAATTCCATACATTCTTAATAGCTGGTGCACACGGAAAGGTACCTCACAGGTTCTCGTGGTAACTGATGCCTACTTTAAGTACACCTGGAACCAGGAAAACCTTCTCCTTAGATTCCATGACAGAGATCTGATCCCTTATTATTACTATTACCCGCTTACTGTCAACTTTCACCAAAATCTACGACAATAGAATGAATTTTATTACTAGAGCATATGGACGCTGGGATATGTCCTTTTTCTCCATCTCGCTCCATAGAGTTATCTCCGCCAAGAAAATGCTAATTTATTGTTCAGGGTGTTTGATATAATTGACAACTCAGCCCAGCTTTCATATGGTGTACTATTCAGCGTGCTCAACCATTATAGCTCAATTCTGTGTCTACATGATTGCTCATCTGTCTCCCATAATACTACCGGATAAACAGCAGCTGCCGTGTTATGATATACTGAAAATTATTTTAGTTTGTGTAAGTTGCTTAAAAGCAAAAAACATTTCATTCCTTCCTCTGAATGCCAAAGTACTGCGATCCTAAAATGTATCTGGTTTTCCACAATAAAAAAGTTATCTTCTACTTTTTTTGGTCTGATTGCCTCCCTCTCAATAAACCAAAAAAGTTTGTTTGGTCAAGAGGTGGACACTGGTCAACTCAACGTCTGCAACCTAAAACTATTTTGGCTTTTCAGTTAACCAAAAGACCAAAAATTAAACCAAAGAATCTATGCCACTAAGAAAAAGCTCTGCATTAATCAAATACCAAACGAACAAACCTCCATCATCCTCATATAGTCATCTTTATTGTATAATGTGTCCAGCTCCACCAAAACGGTTGCATCATCTTGAATAAAGTCAAAGATTTTAGCTGCAACATAAAATGACACTACTGTACACGTTATAAGTAAGTTTAAGTGTCTTTAACTACCCTCAGGTTTCCCTTGCTAAGTTGCAGTTAGTGTTGTAATAGGTTTGACACAAAACTAAATGCAATCGTTTCACGGTGGAAATAGCATTAGCAAAGCACCACTTGAAGTTTTTGTGATATGCACAGCTTTATATGGTAGAAAGTAATCTAGGCCAGTTATAAAGAAATTAGGTGTAAACTCCCGGATGTAAACAATATATCAATATTGGATAAGCAAGTATGTAGCAATGAACAACCTCTCTTTCTAAATAACATGGATCATCTGGCCCTGTTCCTATCTGCGAATCAGATGTGTCATCTTATTTCTGTTTGTTGAGTTCCCCAAAAACCTGGTTCAATAGTATTGCTGGATGTAATTTAGGTTAACGTTAATCTTTTGCAACTGTGCAGACCCTTGATGTTGTAGCGATTTTAAATAGCATAGCCTCTACTCTGCTCTGATACATGCAAGTGATACTTGCTTCTGTGAGACTCAATTCAATCTAGTAAAGGTTTTTGTTGTACTGTACACATAATGATTCAACAGAAACAGATTTGCCAATGCAAATTCTGTTGATAGCACTGGTTGCAGCAAGCAAGATGCAATGAAGTAGATGATTGCCTGGGAATTCCCCTCCTACTACCGAACTACTAACATTCAAATATTGGCAGTGAGCCATAGTTATAAGGCACTGGCTTGTTATCAAATATTGTAATGCATTCCAGTCTGGTTTCCACTTATATCCGCTATTCCTTAGTACTATGCCTCTCTCCAGAGGAGACACTGTGCTGCTCAACAGTGACGATGATGTAATGCAACCAAATTATCCGGTATAGTCAGAGCCCATGGCTCACACAAAAAACGCATCATTCAGTTTGAATGCTGGCTTTATTTCTCAACGGCAAAAGCTCTATAGTGGCAATCCAGTATGATTGTCGGCAAGACATGAGAATGAATGCAAAGACTATGAAAAATATCAGCCATTTGATAGGTACAGTAACTGCAGGAAGTAATTAGCGTAAAATCATATAACAGTAAAGGCACAGGAAGTGATTAGACCAATGCGATTACATATATAAATAACTAACCAATCATGCAATGTATAAGGATTAGATAGAATAAGTGCCAAGTGGCTAGAGGCAGAGTCTCATCTCCTGACTGTCCAATCAGAGTGTCCTACAGGGTCCACGGCTCTGATTAGCTTGTGGTCTTGACTACTTCGGATACGAGGAAGAGTATCTTCAGTTTTTGTCTTAGAACAGGATCCTAACCGGTTTTGAATGTCCTCTGCTATGGCGGCCATCTTTGACCGGCCCTGAGTCACCATACCGGGTTGGCAAGGGTCAATACTGGCCCTGCAGGGGTCACTACCCGCCTGCACACTGCTTTACCGGCAGAGTAATGCTTTCCTAGCTGCACAGTATCTTACCGATGGTCATGGGTAAAGCTCTAGCGCACTTGGTGTGGAGATAGTGTAGTGAACTCCCAGCTAACTATTACTATTCACTAAAATCTACCACAATATCTTATAATGCATCAGCTTATTCACTTGTTTTATTATAATGCGTAAGCATAATGTTTTATCTAGCTGATTATTTTAGCCAATCAGAGTATATTTACTCTGTATGCTTTTGGACATTAGCCAGCAGAGGCAACTGAGCGTATGCATTTGTACTCTTAGCTCTTTTGTGCTAATGTATATTGCGTTATAATGAAGGAACTTAAACTTATATCCATTGTTGTTAGTTTGGCAGGTTCCCTAACCAAGCTGTTCTTTGTTCTACTACGTATGGCAGATTGAGATTGTGATTAGATATTCTAACACTGTAACTGCGTTGCTCTCTAGACTAGTGGTAACTAAGGAGTGAAGACAAGCATAAAACTTGTTGTGTATCTCTACCCAGTGCTTTCTCTGGTAGTGTTCGTTGAAGGACAAGGTTAATTCCTTTACAATATAGTCTTTCATTGTAGTTGATGTGCAAATATTTGTTGACTCATCAGTTTTTGCGGCAAAGTATATCCCAGTTGGCTCAAGTTTTTTGGTAGTTTAATTAGTTTGGAGTGGTTTTGTTGCCCCTGTGATCACTGTCATCATTAGATGGTGGAGAGATATTAACTTAAGTGCACCGGTTCTGGTGAGAACTATACACGGAGCAGAATTGCATCATGGTGTCCAAGGAAAATCGTGCTCTCCTTTTTCTAAAGTACCTTGTTGAGCATCATATGCCATGAGAATCGTTTTAAGGTACATTTTTGTTTGCACCAGGTAATGATTATGCCAGTTGTTAGTGTTTGTAATATTGTATATGATTATGATTATTATCTAGGTATTCATTTTGCAGGGATCGTTTACGTTTGGCTTCCTGTGGCGATTTCGATTGTTGATTTGATGTTATACTTGAATTGAGTTTTTTTACTACTGCTTTTCTGTTTCACTATTTATCTGTAAATATCGAGTGATTTGGGGTTCCAAAGTCCACCAATAACCTGTTTTCCATTCACACTTAGTTGACTTTTCAAAATATGTTTTATCTCAAGTAGGCTTTTTTTTTTTGTAAATAGTTTTCAACCTCTAAGATTTTTGACCTGTGTCAAATACTATGAAGTAAGAGAAGAAATTTCTCTAACAATAAGTACATTGCATCCTCTAGTTGATACATGATCCGAGGGTATTTACGATGATACATTTCATCCTACAGTTTGGCCAGTTTCAGCAAGCGTTGTGTTTCACAGAAGAAAATAGCATGAAAAGGGACCAGCTTGATTGATTTGTTCAATATTATCATGTCTTCTTCGAAAAATTTGTGATACTTGTGAAAAATGAAGTGTCGTTTTTTTTTATGTTTTTTGAGGTCATATCGATCCAAATAAAAACTAAACAATCTATTAGTAAACGATAATGAAAATCAAAGCACAGTTTTGATGATAACTGATAGATTTTAATCCTAATTATGAAAAGTACGGAATGATAAAGATAATCCATTATACTTTCAGACAAACTTACATTTATTTAGCAATGAAAAAAACTACAGAGTTTCAGGAGCCAACTAAATAGATTCAAGGAGTACACATTCTCTGCATCATGAGCAGCCTATGTACAATTAACAATGAATCATTAGAACTCAGTTGATAGCTCTCTGACAAAAAAACGATTTTTATATGCAAAGTCATTATAGTCATGAGAGTGAATCAACTAGGCTCTCGGAATATACCTTCTCCACAGCGCAAACTATTTAAGTACAATTAAGAAAAAAAATAACAGAACCCAGTTGTTTGCTCTCTCACAAAATCACCAATTTTTGCAATGCCAAAAACTTTGCAGTCGTGAGAGCAAACAAGCTATGCACTAGGAGTAAATCTGTTTCACAGCATAACTAGTTGGTTGTTCGACTAATATTAATTAATTATTTATCTCTTTTTTACTAATTTGCTGAGACGCATAGTAGTGGCAGTAGATTTTGTTTCTTTGATCACTGTTGCTGGAGTGGATGCTTTCTGTTACCATACATGATTATTAAATAAAGAAAAGTGCATCCGGTCAGCAAATGAGAATACTTGCCCAAAAAACACTTTGTAATATGTAAGAAAATTCACAAAGCTAAAAATGTTTTTGGCGCGAAAAACACATTACCAAATACAAGAAATCTTGAACCATTAAGAAATATTTTTCGCACAAAATAAATTGTTTGATATGTTCGAAAACTCGCATGACTAAAAAAACTTTTTCAGCGTCAAAAACATTTTATAATATATAAGAAAGTTCAAGCAACTAAAAAATCTTTTTTCAGTGCGAAAACCACATTATAATATATATGGGCTTTTGTATGAGCATTTTCTTAGGCTAGAGGGACATATCAGTTGGTGCAAAATTTACTGCATAAGAATCACTAGTTTTAAATGGAAAGCAGCCACTCCAGCAACAGTGACTGGGGGAAGAACATCCTCCATAACTAATAGGACTATCACCAACAAAGTAAGAATTACCAAACAATTATTTTACACTATTTAAAGAAGTCAATTAATTGGGCTGTAGACAAGGTGTACTCCTAAAGCCTAACCAGTTCACAGGCAAGTCTTCTTTGGCGTTGACAAAAGCATCCTCTTTGTCAGAGAGCTGACAACTGAGCTCTGACTATTTGTTGTTAATTGAATCTAGCTAGCTCGGCACTGTGGAGAAGCTGTACTCCTAGAGTTTTACCTGTTTGCTCTCAATGCTGTAAAGTGTTTAGAGTGGACAAACATGCGTTTTTCCAGTGAGACTACAACTGGTTTCCAATTATTGATTGTTAATTGTACTTGGACACTAATGATAATGCATAATCCTGGAGCCCAGCTGATTTGCTCTCAAGGCTGCAGAGTTTTATTGGGCATTGAAAAAAATCAACTTTTTGTGAGAGAGATGACTGCTGGGTTCTTCTCATAAAATACCTAAAAACTACAGTCAAATTATTTATATAAGCAACAACACTTAATCGTTATATTTTTCACTTTTTAAAATAGTTATAAAAGTGGTTTAACACCAATTGATGTTTGATAAGCCAGAGACCCAAAAACCTTTCTCTCCACCAACACGTCTAACACATCCGATGCCACTAATCAATAAAATTGAAGAATGCGACTCTGCCAACGAAACCAAAATTCTCAACAGCCCTCTACATCTTCAACTGTCAAGAGGCCGGTCTGAAGACTCAAAAGACCAAATAAAAAAACATTTTGATGTGATCATAGACAATGCCGAAGACTCATCTTGCAAAAAAATGAGCAGTGATTGATGTTAAAGAGGATGCAACCATGTGACATGCTAAAATACCGTTTCACCACGTCAGAATTAGTAAATCGAATGCCTTCACCCACAACAGCACCTTTGTAATCAGTAGCATGAGCACGCACCAATTTCAAACCATGTAAAGATTGGTGAAAATTTATGATCTAACCGATCCAACAGTTGTGTGGAGGTGTTCACCATCAAATTTCATTAGGAGAAGACGAACGCTATCATCAACGACTATCAAAAGGAAAATAAATCAATTTGAGTGAAGAGTGATTTTGCGATCGATGTAAAAATGCTAGTTCACGAAGTTAGGCAGAAGGCTCCAACCATTTTGATCCACCCGGGAAGGACGAATACTGGAAAAGCTCTTTTTTTGCACTGCCTTTGCCCGCAGCAGCTTGAGTAAATTGAAAAACGAGTTCACTTTGTTGGTGAACAAGAGTATAAACTAGCTGAAAGCGAACTTCAACATAGCCCACCTGTACAATTTCCTTCCATTGAGCATCCTAAAATTTAAAAATGCTGAAAAATTCTGAGCCTCAATGGGTCGTGGCTGGCAAAAATCTGGTTGTTCAGTACAGATATGTGATGAATGGGAAGCTACTGATCAGAAACATCTACATCCCTCCTCAAATATCTGCGGCGGCTGTTTTGCAAGGATATTGAATTGTTCTACCAAATGGAACGAATCAAAGGACAGACCTAACAATTTCCTACAACATCATCTTGCTCACACTTTGTTCAAGCTTTTCTTCAAAATTCCAGTTTGCTAGATGAAGCATCCTTTCACGAAATCCTCTCCTACTTTAAAGAAGATTAATAAGTGCAATGCGATGAGCAAAAGCTCAGTATCCGTATCAGCAAGACGATAGACGCAATCCAGTATATATGATGGTAAGTTTTGTTTGTATCATCGAAAAATTGAAAGTAGTTTATAAGCTAGAGTATGTTATAGTGTGCGATAGTGTTAATAGGCATTGTGCGTGTTAGATCAAACTAAAGAGTTTGTCCTAAAAGAGAGATTTCTATGTGTTTTGTAAGCAATGAGCTAAACATTATAGTTTAGCTACATACATATCGCTCCTTATAAGACCCAGCGCATTGTCTCGGTTTTATTTCTAGTAGTTGCAAAATACTGCGTTTCCTTGTATTTCATAACAACTTTAAGAAAAAATGCGTAGTATAATATTTTAATTTAGCAAATCAGTTTGAAAAGTGCTTCCTAGTGTGCGTACTCCTTTTAATTCTTCTAGTGTGTTGTCTTGTGTAATTTCACAGTTGGGATAAGTCTGTAGGAAAAATCTTATTGAGTGATCTCTCATCTCATGTTTTTTTATAGTTTGCAGGCTTTTCACAGATTCATCTATGCTCCATCCTAAGCTTTTCAGTAAGCAAGAGCGCACTCAGTAATCACCGCATATGTTGACAAAGATTTTCCAGGCCTAACTTATTAAATTGTGTCGACTCTTCTTCTCTCCGTCTAATCAACAACTCACATACCTCGGGGTAAAAAGTTGCAGATTGTCCAAACGAGTGGAAAATATCCATGCCATAATCGTCTCAGTGATCTGCCAACAAATGCTTTGCGGGTGAATGGGAATAGTGGGTGTTGAAAAGAAATCAGCCTATTGGGAAACAGTAAACTTGTGTCAAAAACTCATCCCTAGTCATGGTGTGAACCCCATTGGCATGACAGATAACATCCAAAAATAATATCGGTCGAATCTGCGGAGCATTAATCTCTTGCTTTTCATTTAGAGCTCGACGTCACTCGAAGCAAATAGTTGCAGACTGCTGTCAATTTCTAATACACTTTTCATCAAAAAATAGCAATCAGGGAGAAACCTTCCACTGTGTTGCTGCCAAACTAAATCTCCATGGTAGCCGTGACATTTGTGATCGAGTAAAGTTCTTCTTTTGCGAAATCATCGGTCAATTCAAATTCATAAATCGTAGTGCCAGCTAATTTTTTTTTCGCAATGCCTATACTTTCACTGTCAAACTAAGATCCAATAGTGTGTGGGAAGTGATGATCCTCCAAGCCAAAATTGGATTTGGTATTGCGTGGCTCATATCTCTATCCAACCGGGAAATTATGGACTTTAATTTTTTGATATTGTCTTGCAGCATTCCAAATGGGTCCTTGGGGAAACATAAGCTTACAGTTTTGTAATCAGCCTACACTACTTAAATTGTTTGGGCTCACGTTTGTTTTCTTCCAATGTAATGTCCATCTGACCCACCCCTGAAAATCACTAGCAACTTTAACCGCTTATCTTAATCGGATAAACGTAGTTGTTGTCTTCTGGTGCCAAGCTGAGTTGAGAGTTTTATATCAACGGACTTACCTTGACCTTGCAGAAATGTTAGTCAAACTTGTCAATTCAGATCTTCACTTCTCTGGTCGGTGAGTCATTAGCGGCAAACAAAGAAAGTTTGCTGGAAGCCTGTTCAATCTCCAGTTGAATAGGCGGACGGAAAACTATAAGCTTCTTTAGTTGACAAGGCTCAAAGTGGGGAATGCAATGAAATTCCTTTCTTCTTGCTTTCTGAGGTGATGTGTTTATCGCCGTTTTTGCCCATTGTATCTCCTTGTATCCAATCCTCCATATTCCTTTAGAACTTTTCTGTGATGGCATTGGATTTGAAAAGTTGCAAAAAGTGCACCTGCGATCCATACTTGTCGGCGTACTCGAAAGATTTACTTTCCATAGAAATTTTCATGTGCTTGAAAAACGAATGAACGGAATCTGCAATCCACACAACTGCATTATCTCCCGCACCGGTGACATCACTCTTATTATTTGGGACATCCGTAGGTTCACGTAGCAAAAAAGGGTTGTAAAGAGCCGTATAGTACTTGTTAAAACCCGTCATGGTTAACTTGACCGAGCAGTAAGAATTCAATCATTCTCGTCTGGTGATAAGGTGTTTGGATTTCACACCCAAAATGTTTGTGGGCTCTTTTTTGAACACATCCAATGTGGAGAGTTTATTGTAAGGATAACCCTCTAACTTGTCACCCACCTTACCATGAAGTGATGATTGTCCGAAGCAAAGATGCAGAGGGAAGTAGATTGTCACCTGTCTATGTCTTTACAGCCACTCTGCTCTCTAAAATACCAATTTGGTGCTCCTTCCTGAACAGCTCCTCCTACACGCCAAGTTTCTCATTCTCTTTACCCAGTTGGGGACCACCATGCTCACCACCTCCTCCCCAATATTGCTGAGTTTCTCCAGTCCTCTTTTCTTTGCTGAGGATGCCAAAATGAATAAGTCGATGATGTCTTACGTCGCGTTGCTGCCGATGGACAGGGCCCTTTTACAATTAATTATTGCTCTTCCTTTCATCATCAGCATTGCTGATTTGAGGAAGTTTGAGAAATTGTTACCTAATCTGTTGCTGTGCATAACGGGAAACTTTCGTCTCCGGTTACACACTCTGACTCCATTCCCGGCTCGCATCGTGTAATATTCTTCGTAAAAATATTTCGACCCTTGGGGCGTATCGATACATATTTGATTGTGTTGCTCTTTATCTAAAGTGAACTTTCAGGATGACCCCCTCCGCCGTCAAATGTCATTCACCTGCCGTCATCACTTGTTATAAGCACTTGGAACAGATCGCTATTTGACCACGCAGAGTCGACGTAGTTCGGGTTTTTAAACTCATGGTACATGACGGCATTTACTTTCCCTTGCACCGGCACCATTTGTACTGCCTGCCATTCTATTGTTAACAATGTTGGAATAGACGTAAAAAGAGGTTAGGGAATAACTCATGACGGGTAGTGTGACGTTGACATACCTACCTAGGGGACATGTATTTTTTTCACTCAGTTCGAATCCAAATATGTAGCCCATGTCAGTGAAAAAACTCAACTGGGTTTTCAGGAAACTCATGCTGGTCACTAGATGATCGCACGCTTGTTAGCCAAACACAGTTCACAAGTTATCTGTTGTATCATCTCCTTCGACTACTGTTATACACTATCTTATCCACCATTGCAAACTAGATTGAATTATTGATTGTTTTGGTGGCTATGTCCGGATCAATTTTACCCTCAGGAATTCTTTTTCCAACTGTTGGAACACAAAATATCCAGCAGATCAACTTCCCATCTAGCACCTATAATTTCAAGATATTTATACAACCTCATTGCAAATTTGGAGTCAGTAAAGTCCCTGCCGTGAAAGTTTGAGGGTAAAGTCAACAGCATCGACATTTCATCGGCATTTGATTGATCACTGCTCATGAATTTTTCCTCCACCCACTCGTCAAACTTTTTTCCATAATCCAACAAGTTGACTAGTACCTGTCTCTTGCAGCCTCAAGTTTTCCTTCCCAAGAGTTTTTTTAGATTCTGCAAATTGTTGGCTTTTTTACCTTTTGCAATTATTTTTTGCAAAAGGTTACCTGTATTTCATTAGACAACGTAGGTCAGCAAGTCGGTGATTATGAAAACTTACATGGTTCAAATCATGCGTAACCTCCGTTAAGCACTCTTTTGCCTTGCTAAATTTCACATAATCCTCTACTTTTATTTTTGGCTTTTTAGCCGGGCTGTGATCGCCTCCTTCGTACACTCGAACCCTTCGGCTTTCTCTGTTTCGAAAAGTTATGTTCTTTGGTCTCATACATATAGCCAGGTGAAAAGGGTGATTGTATGAGTTGACCATCAGCGGCAAGGCGTCAATGTATCTGACATTGCCTCTATGTGTTATAGTTTGGTAATTCTTCTCCTTGAAAGTCCTGTTAAGCGTTCCACCATCTAGGCCTTCAGCTTCTTGTACTTTTTCGTGAAACACTCGATCATTTTGTCAGCCAACACACTCTTCACATGTTATTGCCAAACTCTTTACCTTCATGCGATTGTGAAGCCTTGAAATTCTTTCCATCCAGGATCCTTCTCAACTGCCGGGCTATGACATATTCGGCTTTGGAGTGGAGTGGCACAGCCCATCATGTCTGGATAGAAAATGGACAGCTGTTGGAAAAGAATGTGCACAGTCATCTTTGTTTTTTCATCACTCCACACCCATCAAATTTACTTGACGTTACTCTCCTAATCACAATATGATCAAAACGCACCGTTTAAAATCCTGTTCTGTTTATTTGTGTAGCGTGTAGACGCAATCTTCTTCCAGACCTTTACGAATTCTGTTTTATCTCTCATGTTTTCTATAGCCTAGCAGTATAGCTTTAGCTCTTCACAGAGATGTGTGCAGTGCGGGGTTTTAATGAAGGTCTGTTAAAGCGGCGGCGTCCATTTTTTCCGTTCCCGCAACAGTCATAGGCTTTTGTTGACATGTTTGTCAGGGTGAATTCCTGACAGTTGATTGGTTAGCAGACTTTTAAAATTGCTGTAAGTTCGATTCCCAGAATTCATCAAGCATGTATTGTTCAGAATAACTCGCAACTAAGATTTGGAACGCCAAGGGTTCTGCCAGCTCTTTCTGATTTTTCGCGATCAGGATCCAGATCGTCTTTCCCAATTTTGCTCAACTTTTGCAACATTCTGACACCAATCGCTAGATCGCCTTTGCTCTTTGTCATACCAGACACTTTTTTTCTCAAACTTGTTCAACATTCGTATCAATTTCTCCTATTGCTCATCACACTCTACACTATCACTATGGGCATTCTCACTATCCTCCACATCCCACATTTCGCTGTCGAAAAATCTCTTTCAATCTGTGTCTTCACTTTAACATCTAACTCGGGACAAGAGACAGTAGCAGCTTTAGGCGAAAGGGATGCAAGCTTCTCACTGACGATCGATCGTCCAGCTAGCTACTCATTGGTAGTTCTTCTCCAACTTTCCTCAAATGGGTTAATAACTATGCGTGTTGTGAATGTTTTGTTTAATTTTTCGCACTCAAACAAGTCACATTTTCGCCCCATTTCCATCAAAACATATCAGTCTCTCTTCACATCTCTCACTGTTCTTTCTTTCATGGGGTTCTAATTCAAAGCCGGCGCGTTTCGTTTTCCTCTGTTGATTTATCATTAGAAATTTTCCGATTATTTAATCGCACTAGTTTTCACACACTCGTAAAAAATGTGTAGAAAATTTCATAGGTTAGGGACCCATGGTGTTATTGAAGATAAAATAGGTACAATGGAAGTGATTAGAACGGCCAAAAGATTACCTCTAGCAGACTGAATCAAAATTCCACCCTTAACACAACCTGCTCGTTTGCCAATTATTTCACGCAACCCCTTCTTGTACCGCTGAAACTCGATAAAAAATTCCAAGTCAAGATGAACATCGCCTAATATAATGTTTTAGACAGTTTCTATCAACAGTTGAAACAGATCCGAGTTGGCTTTTTTAGTTATAGCACAACCTCCTCGTTTGCCAATTAGTTCATGCAAGCCCTTCTTGTACCGCTGAAACTCGATAAACAATTCCAAGTCAAGATGAACACCGCCTAATATAATGTTTTAGACAGTTTCTATCAACAGTTGAAACAGATCCGAGTTGGCTTTTTTAATTATAGCTGTTTTTCCTCTCTCACTCTCTAACTTACAGTTCCTAGCTTAAAGTGGGTTTCTATATATTTTTGAGGATCCTCCACTATGGAAGCCATCTAGTGCCGGCCTAGTATAGCCATCCAGGGTCAGTAAAGAGGTCAATACCCGCCCTGCATCCTTTGCCACCGGTACAGTATAACTTTCCACTTGTTGATCAGTCTACCGAAGGATGTGGGTGGAATTCTAGCGCATAAGCTCAAGGTGGTGGAAAATTAACAACCAGTTTACTTTGAACCTTCATCAAAATCTACCACACAATTTTAGCTGTTCATTGATGTATTTAGCTATGTACTCAACAAATTTGTTACTATCGTTATCATTTCACCAGTAACTTTATTATTACGTTAAAATATATTTTTTTCTACTTTAAGTGTTTTAAGTTGTTATTATACTTCCTGTTACTGGTATTATTGATTATTTTTAATGCAGAATATGTTTACTGTGCTGAAGCTTGAGAATCTCTTACCATCTACTAAAGTTATTGATCTTAATATAGAAAAGCCATTGCGTCAATGAATATGGTTCTAGCACAGAACCAACTATATTTTACTTAGTTTTACGTGGTATCACTTATGATCATTTACTTAAGATTGGTGAGTGAGAATTTTTAGGTTATGCCAGACTAATTGCTCTGAAGTCTGCAAAACCGTTGCGCAAATGAAAGCAAATTTACTGGAAAATCAATCGTTTTCCCTTCAGTTTTATCTCAAGCAGTTGGTGCCATTTGTTTACTTACTGTCGTTTGCTCAACAATAACATTACCAAATTTGCTGCTTTTGCTGTATAGTATTAGGATAACAAAGTATACTTTATTATACATGAAGTGCTTTATATGTAGTCATAATTATTTTTTGAAATTGATTGATTCTCATCATCC
Organism: Cryptosula pallasiana; assembly: GCA_945261195.1. NCBI lineage: Eukaryota > Metazoa > Bryozoa > Gymnolaemata > Cheilostomatida > Cryptosulidae > Cryptosula > Cryptosula pallasiana. Next base: position 53,396,275 of record OX183131.1, on the reverse strand, counting down.
CTCAAATAGTTTGAAATGAACATTATAAATGTGCTAAGCATAAATGGAAAACCATGGCAGTGTGGTTTTTGAAATAATATCCTTGTTGTAAATTGACAAGCAATACTCGTAAAAATGCTGCTGATCTACCAGACTTTTCGGATTTCAGATGTGATGAACAATAAATCAGTGCTATGGAGTAATTGAATTACAGGAAAGAAACAATTAATGATTTTATTGAACTTGACAGAGTGATTACGACTGATGATCTATGTCACCTTCTCACTACTAAATACTGTGGGAGATTTGTGTGATGGATAGTGCTAATCCCCCCCAAACCCCCCCCCCCCCTTACACCCCTGGTGCCCTTAGTCATAATTCCTTACCCCACCAGAACCCTACCCCCCCCCCCCCCCGGGGTTACTCCGAATCCCCTGGAAATTGGATACCGGTTGTCTCCAAACACTATCCCCCTATATATAGCAAAATTAGCTATCCCGAACTTACCCCGAACCACCCCAGACCCCGGACCCCGATCCAGGATCCAACCACATTGATTCAGATAGCCTGAGGCCTCCTGAACGCGATGCACTTTACAGAATTTGAATCGGAGCGTTCCTTCTCCCAGGATCACAGGATAGGATATGGTCTACCCTTATAAGGACTGGAAAGTTACCAACTACCAAAAAGAGCGGCAACAAGTGCCCAGGGCAAAACACCATGTGCTTGCTACGTGATTGGACTGTTTTATTATTAGGTATTGTATTATGTATCACCATTGGCAATTGCCTTGTACCCTGTATTGTCATTCGTTGTGCCTAATAAGGTAATGAAGTGGCACCTTTTTCTCTATAAATAGAGCTGCTGTGCCTTGGGCAGGCAGTTGTTGTAGAGTTGTTATAGTATAAGCACCCTTTTTACTTGTGAATGTAATAAAGTATCTATACTGAGAAACACACTTCTACTACGTTTGAGTCGAGGACTCATGAGTTGTTAGCGTCGTTAGAGAGAGAGAGAAAGGAGTGGAAGAGAGAGAGAGGAGAATCCATTGTGGCAGTTAATAGAGGACGCAAATCTATTACATTGGTGGCAGCAGTGGGATATCTGAAGAACAAGGACACAACGGATAGAGAGAGATAAGAAAGAAGGTAAGAAGTAAGAAGATTGCGAGATAATAAAGGAGAAGAAAGAGCTAGGAACTACACCAAGCCTGTTCGCCCTGCTTACCGCCATCTCCCCCTCACCCGAAGTTACCTTGACCCTGTATACTGCCATTCCCCCTTACCCCGAAGTTACCTTGACCCTGTATACTGCCATTCCCCCTTACCCCGAAGTTACCTTGACCCTGTATACTGCCATCCCCCCTTACCCCAAAGTTAACTTGACCCTGTATACCGCCATTCCCCCTTACCCCGAAGCTATACAGTGCCGGTATACCCTGTCTATCCTGAATACCTCCCCTCCCCCCTACCCCGAAGTTATACAGACCTTGTATACCTCCATCCCCCCTTTACCCCGAAGCTACCCCAAATCGGGATCCACCCACCCCGATTCGGAATTCCGGAAGACTGAATTCCTGTTACAAGCAATCATTTTATACCCCATAACTCGCCAATCAACAATGGCCACTCAGAGAGCGAGAAGCGCTGGCCGAAATCCCGTTGTAGTTCAACCAACGGTAGCCTTAGATGAGTTGACGGACGCCTTACAAAGATTGGTACAACCCCCCCAGAGACACACCCCAACCCCCTTCAAACCCCCCAAATACGATGGCACGGCTGATGTTGAGTATTTTATCACTCGGTTTACTGAAGTAGCCGACGCAAATGATTGGGGCCAAGCTACTGCCCTACTAAACTTACGAGAGGCACTGAGAGACGACGCCCTTGAGTGTGGCCGCCCTCCCCATGTAGAAAGTATCTTTGCTGCCCCACGTCCACGGTTTGGACTTACCCCCAAAGAGGCACAAGCCCAGTTGATTACCCTGCGTCGTTCCCCCAAAACATCGTTGCAACAACACGCTAATGAAGTTGAAAAACCGGTACGTGTTGCTTATGATGACCTGCCCCCCCAAAGAGTTGACCGAATGGTACTGGAAACCTTTGCTAGCACAATAGGCAATGCGTACCTTCAACGACATTTACTAGCCGTGCAACCCCACACTGTCGAGGAAGCAGTCAGAGCAGGCAGTGAATTTCTCCAAATCAAGACAGGATTTGAAGACAAACCTTCCCGAGTCAGAGTAGTGGAGGAGGAAGACGACATGTTAGAACCACCCAGTGGCGGAACCCCAGCCAACCCCCCAGCCAACCCCCTCAGTCAAGTCCACCAGACAGCTACCCCGTCCCCAGACATCCTTGCTGCTCTGATGCAAAACATGCAGTTGCTCACCGACGCCATCAAGCTCCAGTCGGAAGAACTCTAGAGACTGAAGCAGCAACGAACCCCCCAACTGGCCATCCCCCACCCCTCCTACCCCCCGTCACACCTCTCCCCCTCAGTGTTGGGGGTGTGGCGCCATTGGTCACTTACAGAGGAGTTGTCCTGTCAAACCCTGGCCGTCTCCTACCCCCCTTCCTAACCATCCGTCAAAAAACGACCGGTTCCTAACTGCCCCCGGGCCCCTCGGAATTATAGGAAGGCAATAGAAAGACTAGAGCGACATAACCCTGTGACTCAGATCCCCCCTCCCCGTCCAGAGAGACGGTATCCTGTGCCAACCCCAGAGCCCTGGCAGCTACCTACTGCCAACCGGTATGCGCCATTACAAGAGCTGGAAGATACAGACTACTACCCGTCTGCCCCGCCTGTCTGGGATAACAACCAACCATATCACCCCCCGGCCCCCCTGTGTGCTGACCTTCCCCGCCCGTCTCGTCAGCAACACCCAGTTAGTCATGGACACAAATTATATTACCCCTCTGAACCAGCTCAATCTCTGAGCCGAGGGATTCACCCCAAAAGCCCCCCTACTCCCCCAACCCAAATACGCCCCTCCCGCCCTCGGGAGAGACAACCCTCTACCCCCCGACCATCAGCCGTCAGACCCACTGACATTCTTTACTCCCCGCCAGAACGCCCCTACAAGGCAAGTTATTTCTTGCCCGGTCGAATCGAAGGCAAGCCGGTGTCTATACTCATTGATACCGGATGTACCACCAATTTGCTATCACAGCACCTGTTCAACCGGCTGTCTCCTACCACCCGGGATGCCCTTCAAGAGAGCGACACCCACGGCATTTTGGCGGACGGATCCCATATCCCCTTCTTTGGTACCCTACATCTGCCCCTTCGACTGTGAGACATAAAGACGGATGCTACGTTCGTAGTCGGACAGATTAACAAAGACGCCATCTTAGGCATGCCCTTTCTTACTGCCCACCAGTGTCACATGAAATTTGATCGTTCAGTCATTGAAATAGATGGCCAAGAACTTCCATGCACTGACCAACAGGGACGAATGCTCTCCACCTCTGTCCAAGTCATAAGAGACACTCACATTCCCCCGAATACCGAGGCGACGGTACTTTGTAAAGTTACCAACCCCTCACACCTCCCCCTCGGTATAGTAGAAGGTACCCCAGACTCCCCGCCCCTCGCCGCCAGTCTCAACTCCCCTGATACCAAACACCACCTGCTCGTTAGATGCCTTAACCGCACTAGTCAGCCGTTTCATTTGAAAGCGGGAAAGACTACAGGCCGGTATACAGGTGTACAGGCCAGTGACATAGAGTTGCCATTGACGGAGAACCCCCCTACTTCCATTCCCCCCACTTTCCTTCCCTCCCCCGTCCCCGAGCACTTGCAGGCACTATATACCCAAGCCCTGGACAACTGCCACACCCCCAGTGAAGCTTTCCAACTGGCCCAGCTCTTACACTCTTACGAGGAGGTGTTCAGTAGAGGAGATCACGACATGGGTCGTACCGACCTCGTGGCACATAGCATTCCCCTGAAGCCCGGAGCCCAGCCCATAAGACAACACCCCCACAGATTAGGACCTCACAAAGAGCGAGAAGCCGAGGAGCAGGTATCCAAACTGCTAGAGAGAGGGTTGATTGAACCCAGCAATGGTGCCTGGAGTTCTCCCGTGGTACTCGTCAAAAAGAAAGACGGTTCGTGGAGGTTTTGCATAGACTACAGGCGGTTGAATGCAGTGACCCAACAAGATGCCTACGCACTGCCCCGTATAGATGAGAGCCTGGACGCTTTGTCGGGTAGCCGCTACTTCAGCACCCTAGACCTAGTGAGCGGATACTGGCAGGCCCCCCTGGCCGCGGATGCCAGCGACAAATCCGCTTTCTCAACCCGTTCCGGCCTATATAAATGGAAAGTCCTCCCTTTCGGATTAACTTCCGCACCCGCCACTTTCCAGAGACTCATGGAGAGGGTGCTACACGGCCTCCACTGGAAGTCACTCCTCCTTTACTTAGATGACATCATCGTCATAGGCCCTGATTTCCCCACCCATCTCCACCGACTTTCTGAAGTGCTCCAGCGTCTCCAAGCGGCTGGCTTGAAACTAAAACCCAGCAAGTGTGAGCTGCTCCAGTCTCAAGTCCGCTACCTAGGCCACGTTGTCAGCGAGCGAGGTGTCTCCACTGATCCAGAAAAGATCGCTGCAGTACGTGATTGGCTCCCCCCCCCCTGCTTGTCTTAAAGAACTACAAGCGTTCCTAGGAACTGTAGGTTATTACCGCCAGTACCTCCCACGGTTCTCTACTGTAGCCAAGCCCCTGACCAGACTCACTTGTAAAGATACCCCCTGGGAGTGGGCCCAACCTCAGGCAGAAGCGTTTGTGCTGCTCAAAGCAGGACTGGTCTCCGCCCCCATTCTAGGCTACCCCGATGCCAACAGTCCCTATATCCTAGACACCGACGCCAGTGACGACGGTGTTGGCGCCGTCCTGTCCCAGATCCAGAACAATGAAGAGCGGGTGATAGCGTACTACAGTAAAACGCTGAGCCCCCCCGAGCGAAACTACTGTGTCACTCGCAAGGAGTTGTTAGCCGTAGTTAAGGCGGTGAAACACTTCAAGCCCTATCTCTACGGACAAACCTTTAGAGTCCGTACCGACCATGCCTCCCTCATGTGTCTCTGCAAGCGAAAGGAACCTTCGAGCCAAGCAGCCAGATGGCTGGAAGCCCTCTCAGAGTTTAAGTTCACCATAGAATACTTTAGTGGACATTTGCACGGGAACGCAGACGGACTGAGTAGGCGTTGCCCCTCTGATTGTAAACAGTGTACCCACATTGAGAGTAGAGATGGTGGCCCTACCAAAGACGAGGTGATACAGACCTTCCCAAACCCCTCCCCTACCCCCCTTGCCCAGCCCTTGTCTACTCCCTCCCCTCCCTCAGACCCCCGGGTAGTTGCCATTGCCCGTCCACGTCCACAACCCCCTGATACAGATCTGATGGAAGCTCAAAAGACTGGCCGTCACCCCGTAGCTGTCGTGTATGAAGCTATCCAAAATAATACCCCCGTAGACCCCCAACAGCTTGAGCTTGGCAGCAATGAGTTGCGCCAATTGGAGAAGAGGAGACATTCTATGCAAATCCGCCCGGATGGTGTTCTGGAGATACACCATGCCGGCCAAACCCGGTCTCACTGGTGCGCCGTGTGCCCCCCCAGTCTGCGTGGAAAAATCGTGTGGGAGACCCACGTCATGGCCCACCAAGGTATTCAACGAACACTCAAGAGGTTCAATCTCACCTGGTACTGGCCCGGCATGACAGCCGATGTACGGCGAGCGGTCAACAGCTGCGAGATGTGCCAGCGTGCTAAACATGGGGGTACCAAACCCAACCCCGCACGACAACGCATGTATGCCGGCCGGCCTTGGCAAAAACTAGCGGTAGATCTAGTTGGTCCCCTTCCTGAGACCCAGCGGGGTAACAAGTGGATTTTGGTCTTAACGGATCATTTCACCCGCTGGCAGGACGCCCTCCCCTCCCAGACGCTACAGCCCCAGTAGTGGCCACCGCCCTAGACGAGCATGTGTTTAGCTATTTCGGTTTACCCGAGCAAATGCATACCGATCAAGGCGCCCAATTTGAGTCCAGCCTGATGAGAGAACTCTGTACCATTTGGAGGGTGGCCAAAACCCGCACTACCCCCTACCACCCTCAGGCCAATGGATTTGTAGAGCGGAATAATAGAGTCCTCGGAGACGCCTTACGTTCTCTCCTCCTGAAGAGACGCCCTGAAGAATGGGATCTGGTCCTTCCCCAAATCATGAGAGCTTTTCGCGCTACCCCCCACTCTACTACTGGTGAAACGCCCAACTTCCTTATGATGGGTAGAGAGTTGCGTCTCCCTGACCAACTGACCTACCACCCCCCTCTGCTAGAGTGCGTACCAGTGCACGAATATGCCCGAGCCCTGCAAGAGAGACTAGAGGATGTCCACGAGGCACTGAGAATGGAGCAGAAGCAGACTAGAGGAGAAGACGGAGAAGAGCCGTCGTTGTTCCGACCAGGAGATGAGGTCTGGCTAGAGAATAAGAGGCGAAGAAAGGGAGAGAGCCCCAAGCTCCAACCCAAGTTTGTTGGACCCTATATCATCAAAGAGGCCTACAGCAACCACACCTACTTAATCGACCGACATGGACAACGTTCGGTGCAAAATGGTAGCCGCCTCAAACCCTATAAAGCTTGCCTTGAGCCCTACGGCCAAGCTCCAGCAGCCATGGAGCCAGCTCGCCGTCCCAGCATGCGTGGCACAGCCCCCCGCAGGAGAAGAAGCCCCCCCCTCCCCTTCAAGACATTCCCCTACCCCTCCTACAGCTCCCGATCCCACCACGTTTTCTCCCAGCATTGCCATTCCCCCCACTTCCCCTACTAGAAGAACGTACACCTCCTCACCTACAGCAACCCTTACCAGAGACCCCCCTCAACGCCCCCAGCGAGTTTCGTACAAATCGGCCAAGAACTGGCCGAAATAGGAGCCAGACCCCGAATGTGGGAGTTGCCCCCCCCCCACCAGTCACACCACCCCCTGTCATAGCCCCTGCACCTACTGGCCGCCCTAGGCGTAACGTGGGACCACCCCAACGCTATGGAGAGCCCTGGTGCCATCAAGTAGCTAGTGAGCAGGAGCAATTGTTCGAACAACAATATCAGGAGAATATGAGACTGATAGCCGAATTAACGGCCTTCACCACTAAGACTGAGGACCCCACACCCCCGTGCCTCAACTTAAAAGAATTGCCAAGACCTGCTCTACCTACTCCGAACAGCTTAACACCCACGTTCAAAACCCCGTGGCTACAGAGCCCCCTGAAACACCCCCTCCTTTCCCCACTGCCATGAGTAACCACTCCCAAGAAGTAGAACGGGATGATGTGGAGTCAGACAGTCAAGAAAGTGCAGCTCCTCTACAATCTAAATCCACTACCGAGCAACCCGCTTACTTGCTGCAGCTGCTGGTTAACCACCTACAGACAATGACGGCCCGCTACGACAAACTTTCCTTACAATTAGAGCCAGAGGATAATGATTTACTCCTCGAGGCCGGCTTAGTTGCGTGTCAACCTCCCCCCAGTAACCAAGAAGAGGTGCTGTTGCCTACCAACCCCCCAGTAGAAGTCGCTACTAGCAGCCAAGATAATGAGTTAACTGCTCACCACGACTGGGTTTTGGAACCTTCTACTGCTTGCGATCCCCTGGCCCTAACCCTAACGAATCGTCACCCCCCTTACTCACCCTAGACGAGTTTCCCCCTCTTCCCCTACCCCCAACCACTTACTAACAACCAACACCACCCCCAGCTTGACACCCCCTCCCCAGCGTAGCTACAGTCAATGGATCAAAGACCCCCCCCCCCCCAAGCCACTCCAAACCTCAGAGAGTGACTCCGAATCTACCATGGCTCGGAATAGGTGGACCACCCTGAAAAAGGTCATCCCGGGCAACAGATCTTTGTCTCCCCAGTCGCCGCCCCAGAATGAGAGAGAAAACGAGTAAGAGACAACTCTTCCATCCTCCCACACCCCTCAGTTATTCTTGTCTATATATATATTTTAATTAGAGACTCCGTCGCTAATGAAGCGGAGTTTGTGGGAGATTTGTGTGATGGATAGTGCTAACCCCCCCTCCCCAGACCCCCCCCCCTTACACCCCTGGTGCCCTTAGTCATAATTCCTTACCCCACCAGAACCCTACCCCCCCCCCCCCCCCCCCCGGGGTTACTCCAAATCCCCTGGAAATTGGATACCGGTTGTCTCCAAACACTATCCCCCTATATATAGCAAAATTAGCTACCCCGAACTTACCCCGAACCACCCCGGACCCCGGACCCCGATCCGGGATCCAACTACATTGATTCAGATAGCCTGAGGCCTCCTGAACGCGATGCACTTTACAGAATCGGATTCGGAGCGTTCCTTCTCCCAGAATCACAGGATAGGATATGGTCTACCCTTATAAGGACTGGAAAGTTACCAACTACCAAAAAGAGCGGCAACAAGTGCCCAGGGCAAAACACCATGTGCTTGCTACGTGATTGGACTGTTTTATTATTAAGTATTGTATTATGTATCACCATTGGCAATTGCCTTGTACCCTGTATTGTCATTCGTTGTGCCTAATAAGGTAATGAAGTGGCACCTTTTTCTCTATAAATAGAGCTGCTGTGCCTTGGGCAGGCAGTTGTTGTAGAGTTGTTATAGTATAAGCACCCCTTTCACTTGTGAATGTAATAAAGTATCTATACTGAGAAACACACTTCTACTACGTTTGAGTCGAGGACTCATGAGTTGTTAGCGTCGTTAGAGAGAGAGAGAAAGGAGTGGAAGAGAGAGAGAGGAGAATCCGTTGTGGCAGTTAATAGAGGACGCAAATCTATTACAATACCATCAAACCATTAAAAACTTCCCTAATTCCTATAACTATCATAAAAGAGTATATTACAAAATCTATTATAAGTAAAATACATGAAAAAGCCTATAATGGCTGGAATAGAAATAGGAAAAAAACCAGCAGTGAACCAATAAAACCACTGCTGATCCAACTGTCAACCGGATTTTAAGTTGCAACAAGAAGTTTGCAATTCAACTGTGGTTTGTATTGTAGCCATGGTAGAAGTTAACGTAAGTGAGATAAAATGTTACAAAAAAAATTTCGCTGCATTTATTTCTACCCAGCAAACCTTTTGAGCCAAACTTGTGGATTGACTAAAAAAATACAGTGACAATACTGCCAACAGTTAGGACAAAACAGGGCCCAACGGTCAAGTTCATGGACACGCTCTGGTGTTTAGGTCAAGATGAGAAACAGTACTTCATGAGTACAGGTCTGTGCATACATTACTACTAAGACTTTCATTCAGCACATTTGTTACTTACATGAGGAACTGTTAGCTGCAGCTCTAATGAACTTTTCATCGATACCCAAACTTTTGCTGCCATCAAACACAGCAATGACAGAGCCGAATAAGCTGAGCTACAAAAATAAAGAGAAAATGGTGGGAGCAACCATAAAAATGTGCGAATTATTCCTGTTATGGAAGGAAAGTGCTAACTGATGTGACAGTTATTGAAAACTTGCTGTGAGTGGTTTTCTGTTGAAACTCAACACACTAGCGGAACAAACTAAATTGACTTAAGATAACCCATGCATTCAATCAAATACACCAATGAAGTATTGCTCATAATCTCTATTTTTTCATGAAGTCTCACAACAAATCCGCCGTAGTTGATTATTGTAACGCAAAAACACTTTCACATATTTTGAATTTTGCAAAATGACTTGAAACATGCCATTTCATAATACTAAAGGCATCCAGGCTTGTTTCAAGAAATGTACTATACTTACAAGAAAGACAGCAAATACAACGAGGTGTCCCATTGCATCCAAGTGTATCTTGTCTACCAACAAAATATGTCTGCTCAATGTACCAGATTCAAATGATTGCTCTCTAGTAATTGACGGCATAATGTATTGCAGAAACAGCCAATCACATCACTCGACGCATGTAATACTAAACTGTTTCATTTCATCAAGTTCATACGCATGACCCGCATTATGTGATTATCGCTCAGTCAGCAATGAAATTTGAGAAGACCTGTAGCTATTATATGCTGGTAATGAAAAAGTCAAATAAAATTGTCAAGCCACTGTGATATGATGATTTTATATCCAGTTAGGATGAAATAGTTCTGTTGTGCTGAATGCATCAACGTCATTAGCGCATTATCCAGAACACTCAAGTCTTTAGCAAGACTTTCCTCCCCAATACGTTTAGTGGTGATTGTTATTTTGGTTTATGAAGGAAGCGATGCTATAATAATTTCGTCACTACATTGATTTTGCTATTTGTTTTGCTTGAAATGAAAAAAATTGCTAAATCACTATTTATTGGTGTTCAGTTTGCATTGGAAATCATTAGCGAGTCCCTCGGCATAGAATATGACATACCGCTCATAGATATTGTTACACCTTGTTACTGCTGAAACGTGTTGATGGACAAGTTTTCTGAAAACAAATTTTTGTTTCCATTAAAACACCAAAATAATTTCTTGAGACAAAACAAGACTGTCAGACAAAGACTAAGCATTGTTCATACTCACGTACGCATGAAGTGATGAAATGGCAGTCTGGGAGTTACAATGGAAATGGAATGCTCCTTTTTACACAATCAAACCAAGCAAAGGCAACATTGTTTTGGTTATGCAAAATATACTCAGCAAAGCTGAACTTTGAGCATTTCATTGATGCAATCTATCCAGTGGAACATTTCCATGTGATTTTCTAGCTGTTTAAAATTTGGTTTCGCTTAACTACCCCAGAGAAAATCTTTCTTCCCTCGGAATGGGATGGAAAAATATCGGAGTTTTCAGGAAAAAATTATATAGACTCCAATATATTTAGTACAACATCTTTTGTATGGCAGAAGATTTAAGGGTAGTAAAGACTGTACGATTTGTGCACTATCTAAACTGTTTTAGTGGACTAAAATACAACATGAGGTTTTTTTGTGGTTGAAAATTTATTTGAAAGTCTTCTGTTGCTACAGGTAGCTACGAAATTCATGTTTTGCATTCTATAATTCTGCAGTTATAGAAAAATTTTCAAAAAAGCTAATCATTCGTCATATTTGTGTAGTACTTGCAACTTTATATGTTGTTGGTAGGGAAGTGGCAAACTGAGATTACAGGCTTGCATGAGGCAATATTATTGGCTAGTACATTAGCATAAGAAACCCAATATATATTATATATTGTATATATACATATATTATCGCTCGAACAATCAATAATAAGTAATAGGTATGACAGTTTATAGCAGTACAGCAGAAACATTAGACATCCAGGCAACTAAGCATCCATAGAAATGAAATTTGCCGGTGGTATGTACTTTCGCACTGGATCAGCTGCACCCACAACTTCACTCTTTCTCTATAACTAGCTGCTATGAAATTATAAACTAAAAAAACCGGTATGGTTTCATTTGATTTCCCCGTTTAAGGGTAGTAGCTTCCAAACAACTAAGTTTTTTGCCACTTGTGAAGAATGTCAATTAACAATAGTATGCCAGCACACCCTTCACTGGTTTTTACTTCGAAAATAATAGGCTAGACGTGTTCTCATTTCAGGAGTGTTAATAATGGTGTTACTGCCACATGATACAGCTAGGTATATGCCTTTTTTGTATGCTTGCAAAACTCAGAACTGAATTTCTGGATTGGGTGTGTTTTTTTTTTATCAGCCAAGTTTTGCATTTCTCCTATGGTTTTATCCTACAGGGCTTTAAGACTACACAGTATATTAACATTACTGCTTGTAAAACGTTATTTTCATGTTTACCACTCTCTCTGCTTTAATACAAATGACAACTCATTTACCAGCAGTTCTACTTGCACATATACAAACACTTATGGGTTATTAGTTTATCAGTGAGTAGGTTTGTGTGCATGCACTAGAGCTTCCGAAAAGTTTGGCAAGTTCTGGTTGTTTCAAGTGTAGGATAGTAAGATTGATTCAATAAACAGCAGAAAGGCTTGCTGTTGAACTGGGAGAGAAGGGAGCAGGGAGCTCAAAAGATCTGGCAAAATAACCGGTTATGGGGTCTTGATTGTTAGAATAATGGAAAGTGAATGTTTTTTGTTGGCTATAATGGAAAGTGAATTTTTGTGTGGCTTTCTGCTATAGTTGAACCACCTTGGTATACATGTATATGCCTACTGTGTTTGAAAGTGCGAAACAAGCTGCAGCTAAGACTATATGCAACAAAAAAGCAAAATCCACTATTTTTTTAGCTAAGTGTTGCCCCTTGTGTGGTTTATCTAGATAATTTGTGATTTGGTTGGCAGGTACTTTTGTCCGTGTGGAAACTTATGAGTATGATCAGTCATTGCTCAGCTCTAACCTCTGGCTATACATAACAAATCTTAAACAGATTACTTCATTCTGCAGAGTTTAAATATATTTAATTCTCACAATAGTCATAACCCGCTGTTTACTTGACAACAACGTTTCAAATGTCGAAATGATAGACAAATGCATACAACTATTAGCAACTATGATGTTTTGCAGTAGGAAGTAAATAAATTCAAATAGACACTCTCACTGGATATAGTATTATTAGCATCGCTGTAGTTGAAAAGACTGAATTTTTTGCTTCTCAAATGAAACTTCTTTTAACTGCTAAACCATCTCTTTTGAAAACTTTGTAATTGTAGTCTCCATCTGACCTCAAAATTTTGGATGAAAAAACACAAACATAAATTGCACTAAATAATAGTGATATCAGGAGCAGCACTGCAAGGGAAGCAAGATCCCATCCGCCTACAAAAGCTCAAAACAATGTTAGCTTGGAAAGCTCTTAACATTGATGTGTTCAAGATGTGTTCATGCTGCTGAGTTTTTGTGCAATCATAAAATTATTGTGAAATCAAAATAATACGACACAATCGCAATCGCTTGCGTTCGAAAACTTCAGGTTTTTCAAGAACAACATTGATTCTTTGAATATTTCTGTCATCACTTCATCTGCATGTTTTGAGTATTGCCAAATTTTTCTAACAGCATTGCTTTACTCAACATGTTGCGCAAACATTTTAGTTGTCACCTTGGTTTGTCTTCAGCAAACCTGTCAAAGAAAAATATATATTAAAATTTTTCATAGGACAGTTTAAGTAGTACTGAAAGCGCATTTATATAACAACCAGTAGCATTTTACCTCCTCCTTTTGAACAGAACGGGTTCCATGTTTCTAAACAAACCGAGTGATCTGTCAGATTAGGAGTTTCAATTACAGCTACAGGACTAACAAAAGTAATGGGAAGAATTATCTACTGCCTTTTGCATTCAAATTCGTGCGAGCAAACTCATTGACATTGAGTTAAACCTAGGTATACTAGGAATGGGTAAAATGACAATGAGTTCTCTCACATATTTTTTTGCTGTAGGATATTGCTGCACATACCACAAATAGTAGCTATTGGTACAGCAAAACCAATTTACATGAACAAAGAGCACTGTTTCTAGCAAAGACTTAATTGAAAAGCTCATCTCGGTAACAAAAAATCCTGTAAAAGTTCTGTGTACTACCATTCAGTTAGTTACTCAAATATACCAAGGAGGAATTCTGTCCTGGGCACGATAAGTTTTTGAGTTACAACGTACTGTTGCGGAATTTTCCTCAGTAGTATATCAGCTTTTTGTATACTCAACATGGCTACCTCTGCTAACTCTTCAATTTATTACAGTGACACTGGAGCTGAACTTTTAATGGATGAATTGTCTGTTAGTTTACTGACAGGGTATGTCTGCTGCAATACAAAACTCTCGAATTGAACAGTGCAGTCATTACTATACAGTATACTGTAAACTGTATACTATATACTGTATACTGGATATTGTATACTGTATACAGTATACAGTTTGATGTATGCAGTATACTGTATAGTATACAGTTTACAGCATACAGCATACAGTGTACAGTATACAGTACACTGTATTCTGTATACAGTGTATTGTATATTGTATACAGTCTGTACACTGTACACTATATACTGTCTACTATATACTATACTGCATACTGCACACAGTATACTGTATACTATGTACTGTATACTATATATTAAACTGTATACTGTTTAGTAATGACTGTACTGTATACCGTATGCTAGATACTATAGTGTGTGCTGTTTACTATATACTGTACACTGTGTACTGTATAATGTATACTATATACTATATTGTATACTGTATACCGTACACTGTCTACAATATTCGGTATACTGTATACTATATACTCTATGGTATACTGTATACTTATACGGTATGCAGTATGGTAATGACCGTACTGTATACTGTATAATATATAATGTGTACTGAATACTGTATACTATATATTATACTGTATACTGTATACCGTATAGTAATGACTGTACTGCATACTGTATACTATATATCATGTACTGTGTACTGTATACTATACACTGTATACTATATACTATACGTTATACTGTATACTTTATACGGTATACAGTACTGTAATGACCGTACTGTATACTGTAAACTATATGCTGTATACTATATAATGTATACTGTATACTGTACATTGTAAAACATACTATTCTGAGTTGGCAATTTTTATTTGCAACTATTTTTATTGGTTCATGTCGCAAGATAACACTATATTTATCACCGCTCTGTGACATTGCAACCAAACTCAAGCATTCCCCAATAACAATACTTTATAAGGTTTGTCCATTTACACTCAGCGCCATTGAGACGGAGTTGGCCAAAGCTCACACAAAATGACCAGTATAACTTCATCTTGAGGCATCACTGCATTAAAGACTTGACTATTCCGGTCATAAAAAAACAGATAGGTCTATTGGATGACCTTCTAGGCCTGCTCAATCCTGGTTTATACGCTCGCAGAATACCCTCTTCCAGAAATGCTCGACAACAGCAGTAATATAAAAGTAGATCCCTGTTATGGTGCCAAAGGACAAGAAGGTTCACCTGGTTCCAAGTATTTTTCCTGCGGCATCAGCTATATTGAGAGCCTGAGATGTACTTGTTTGTGTGCACCAAGCATTATTGCTTAGTTTTATTTTGTTGCTATAACTACATGTAAGTATTTATTGCAAAGGGTTTGTTTATATTGTGATGTTCTTTGGTGTTTTAGATAATGGGTTTGAGTATTTTACAAACATGGTATGCCATTTTAGTTTGTATACTGGGATTTTCTCATTTTTGACTGTTGGATTAACATTGTATAGTTATTGGTATAGTTTTATTACAAGAAATAACATTTAGGATCTTCCTTTCCATACATATCCATGTAAACTTTTATATCCATATTCATATTTTTCTCATTAAATGTTCATGGGCAAGTTCATTTCCATAACAATATATGTTTATGTCCATATTCGTGTCCATGTCCATGTGATTATGTAAATATGAACTTTACTAATGATTAACTAAAAATAGTTATACAGCAACTATTTTAGGAAAGTTAAAAGTTAAGATAAAGAATTGTTTTGGTTTTTTTAATAAGCTCCAGTAGCTTCTGTTAATACTCCACTGGAACTGTCTCGTTTTTCAGCAGAAAAATATGTGACCCCTCGTTTTGTTTGTCGATGAGTTAACTTTTTTCCATTTTTTTATTATTAAACTACAAATTTATCATTCACATGAGTGTTTTTGTGCTCAACACTTTCAGATAACTGTGTTCGTTTTAATCACAACTTTGGTTGTCTATAACTTCGGAGCTGAAGTTGTTTTCTTTTTCTCCCTAACAGTGGTAGAATTTAGTGTTAAAGGAAACAATTTCATCTCACATAAACTCTTCTTTAAACAAGCCGGGTGTGCTTTTTTCCATGTTTTAGCTTTTTTTCACAGCAATCACGCATGCTCCATTCTGCATCCATTGTCTTAACCATCAAAAACACCTCCCAATGGTTCTAGCAGTCTGGTTGTAGGAACAAATTGGTGTAATTGTTATAAAAACCACTTTGCATATTTGGGTTTTCCAATGTTTCTAATGTTCCATTCAAAGCCATGTCCGCCCAATTTGTATTCATTTCTACGTACTGGAAATCGCTTCTGTAGATGTATTAACAATTAAAAAAGTGATTGTATTATTTGTAGTTATGTCAACTGCTTAAGTTAGCTGTTAGGTTAATAGAGGAAAACAGAGTTATTTTTTTGTTCATAAAATCCTAGTAAAACTGCAACATTTTTAGCTTGGCATGTCATAGTACGGATAAACCCAGGTGAACTGGAACATTGATAGTCAGTTGAAATGGTCAACATAATAATTAACAGGATAACCTCAATGGACGTAATAGTTTTTTTTATCACCCTTAATTATATTTAGATCATATCCTTTGTTTAGAGCTATTTTTTCATAGAAATCATCTGCTATCTCCTCCATAGAAACGAATTTGTTCCCACTGATACGGAATTAAGCTATTCTTGCCCCATTGACATACTTGACATTTGCATGTTTCTCCTTGTCGGTGATTGTTTTTCCATAGGCTGCATTTCCTACCAACCTACTGCTAGTGGCAAGCAATTCTTGACTAGGATCCATATCTCCATTTCTCATAGCATCTGAAACTGATGGGCCAAAAACCTCCGAGTATTTTTAGGTACCTGTAATATCAGCTGATAGACTAGTAACTTTTAATTCCTGTTTCAAGTATCATTTTGAAAATGAACTCATTAGCAATATTGCCCTGAGCTGGCAAAACACAATATCTGACCAATTTTTCAAAACGCATTTTTTTGCATTTTCCATGTCATCAGGGTATGTTACATCACCCCAAATACATTTATTGCCAATTTCTATCCTGGACTCCTGTTTTTCGAGTAGGCAAAACACCATATCTGCATTATTACTATTTAATTAGGCAACCAAAACAACGTATCTGCTGATTTTGTGCTTTGCTCAACCAATAGCATTGTGTTCTGGGGAATAGTGCAACAGCACAAGGCAATACAGTGCTGACTTGAGGTTATTTAATGCATCATAGCAATTAAAAGTCATACTATTCATGCTAGTAGCATCCTTTGAAGCAAACAACGAGCAAACAGTACACACTTGGCTCTTAAATTAAATCATAGTGGATTTTTTTATCTTATTATTTCTCGTCAATTACTATTATTATGGATGCTGAAAGATCAAGGTCATTGACTGAACAATCAAAATTGTAATAGAATTTTTTTTTGTCATCAGTATTCAATCCAATGCTAGTCTTTTTAGTTTTTAAGCGTTTCATTTTTCTTCGTCTTATTTGTCAAACCAGTGGAGTGGTACAATTGTGACACTCTTTTTCCACAAACTATCTTGTAATCAACTCTCAACGATAAAAAAATTGGTTGGATATTCCTATCAGAATTTGTTGCAATTCTCCTTGAATACAAAGCAGTTAAATGATGAGAACGTGTGATCACAACATTAAATCTAGTCAATTTCACAATCAAGTCATGAGATAAGCAGATTTTAATCGCCTCACCAGAACCTGTTACCTAGAATTCACAAATCGTCTCAACTTCATCTGTTTTCTGCAAGCAGAATCCCCTAAATCACAGATCGTGAGACTGCTGAGCTCAAATTCAATGAGCTAATTAGGCAAACAAAACACAACATCTCCAGATATTGTGTTTTGGTTGCCTAGGCTCAGCATTATTAATATGCGTGAATAGGCAGGCAAAAAAATTTATCTCAATTTACGGGTAAAATGTAAGTATTAGACAAAAACGGTCTTCTGCTACACTATTAATATAATGTGGCAATCATCTGTGCAAAATGGATGACACTTGAAAGTTTTTGATCGATACTCGACAATTTCAAAATGTGGAGACATTGTCTTTTGCCAGCTCAGGGCAGAATATCTTCTCTCCAAATACACTTACGCCTAGTGAGCAGTTTTTAGGAAACCTTTTGGATTCTACAAAAGTTCTCATTTCATTGCTCAAATGCTCTCCCCTAAACATAATGTTTTTAAAAATTTGAGGCATTCCAGAAAATTATTCTCCTTGTTCCTCAGGAATTTTGATGCCGCATTTGACAAATCCTAAGAAATCTTATGATTGTACTCTCTTCATCACTTTTCTTATTTGATTTTTTTTCAAGCATTTTGGGATCGAAAGATTAGTCAAATTTGTTGATAAAATTTGTGTATATTTTTATGAGTTTTTACAGGAGACAACCACTCATGCTCAATAATTGAAATGATTGTGTAACCTACAGTTTGGAGACACTGATAATTTTCCAATGCATCTCCATATAATTGTGCCATTGATCTTTGTTGAGTAGGCTCAAACTCATGAGGTGTAGCGTAGTTGAAACTGCAGTCGTGTCCGTTCCAAAAAAATTCATAAAACTGAGAGAACTAGGTTTCCAACGCAAATTCCATCAACTGGTAGTCCTTTTTTGCACGAAAGAGACTGCTCCTCCATTAAACTGATTTCTGATGTTTATTTTCTTTGCAAATATTTGGTACTGTAGGCAGTTGTGTGCTGAGTTGCTCACTTCTATCGACTAGGCATCGAAAGAAGTCTCTTTTTCAAGGACATCCAGTAGGCATTGACTGAATCATACTCAATAGATAGAGAGCAGTTGCGCCTTTTCCAAAAATCCTGTCACAACTTTTTGATTCTTTTGCGAGCCAATGTTTTTTTACTTTTAGTCATACCCTTTTCGCGATATCTTTGCATCACAAGACTGGGTCCTCCAATTATACTTTTTTTATCAATTAAAAAAAATCCGCATTGCATTTGTCTATCAGACAAATTGAGAGAGTCTGCCAAAAGAATTATCAAGTTCTCGAAAATCCAAATGAAAAAAGTTACTCAGGAGACGGTTGAGGAGCTTTGTTGAAAAACCACTGAATTTCCAATCCTGGTAAATATGTACTATCTTTCAACATCTCGATCCTATGTTCTCTGTAAATTGCTCTTTGTCTTTCCAAAGCTTGAAGGAATTGTGTTACGTCCAAATTGTTCTAACCCCTTAAAGAAGTGTCTCATGACACTTATGCTTTCATCTTTTCATGCTTTTTGAATAATGGCGTAACTTTCCTCGCTGATAATTTGTTGCTATTCCCGGGGTGATAAAATTTGTGCAATGCAAAAAAAAAAATAAACTTATACCGATCACAAGCATCTTGCTTCCTTTTTTGACGAAAAAAGCAAAATATTTGTCAGAGCCTTTTTTTCTTTGTAAGTAGCAGAATTCCTTTCGTCAAGTTTATTTCATAGCTCTGCGAATTGAATCCTAGAAAAAACAAATTCCATGGACTTTGTCAAGTCATCCAGAACTCTGGAGGCTTATGTTGTTTGTCTGAACATCTTTTGTTCGAAAGGCAATTTAGCACGAAACTTTGGCTTTTTTCCATCGATAAATCTTGTTTTCTATTCGTTTTGTGATTTGTGAAAAATTTTCTCACTCGGATGTATGCTTCTTTGCTGATGTTTTCCATGTGATGAGCAAATTTTACAATGCATTGTTTATCATCCCCATTGTTGACAATACACCAAGGCAGCTAAAAGCCTGGTCTGTTTAAACAAATGGAAATCCTCAAAAGTCTATGTTCGCTGGTGTCAAAGGCAGTGTCTATATCTGTATTGTCTGCACAATTGGGTAGCAAGCACTCGATTCTGTATGTGGCAAAATATGCGAAACATCTCAAAGGATCCTCTGTACTAATTTTTACTCCGAATTGTTTCTTTAACCTATCAAAAATTGTAGCGCTAGGTTTGTATTCACCTTCAACAAACTGTTTGGTTCATGCGCCTGAGATTGAGGTATCCTTCTCCTCCTTCTCTTTTTCCTTCTCTTCCTTCTCTTCCTCCTCCTTCTCCTCCTCCTCCACCTCCCCCTCCTTCTCCTCCTCCTCCTCCTCCTCCTCCTCCTCCTCCCCCTCTCCTTATTATTTTTTTGAACAAGGCTTTTGTTGGGGTGTGAGTATTATCAGTCATTGTTACGCTAAAGCAGACAATAAGTACATAAGCAAGCTGCAATGGAAGAGCAAAAGTCGGAAGAAAAGAAGAGGAAAGTTTATTATGTAATTAGATGCAAACAATTTGTATGGATGGGCAATGTCTCAAAAGCTTCCAGTAGGGGACTTTAAGTGGATGACTGAAGAACAACACGAAAATTATAAATATCATGCATTTTTTTCTGAAGTTAGATTTGAAATATCCTAGGCAATTGCATGACTTGCATAAGGATTATCCATTCTGCCCAAAATCAAAAAAATTAATGGTGTTAAAAAGCTAGTACCAAATCTTTGTGATAATAAACATTATGTGATACACTACAGGGCTCTGAAACAATGCTACATGGCTCTGAAACAATGCTAGAAGCATAGCTTGAAACGTGATAAAATCCACAGAGGAATGAAACTTCGAGAATCAGACGCACTAGGAAAATATATAGACCAAGGCACAAAATTAAGAGCAACTTCTTAAAAAGACTTTGAAGAAGAGTTTTTTAAGCTGATGAATAACTCAGTGTTTGGCAAGACTATGGAAAACATTCGTAATCATTATGATGATATTGTGGTAGATTTTAGTGCACTCTAGTGGTAAACGGGTAGTTTACACTAGGAACCTTGTGAAGCAATGCGCTAGGCTTCTGCTCACAGCATTTGGTTAATAGCTGTTGGGTAGGAAGTCATACTGTGCCGGTAGCATGGTAAGCAGGGCCGGTATTGACCCCTGCAGGGTCGGTAGTGACCTCTACCGACCCGGTACAGCTGTACTGGGCCGGCACAAGATGGCCGCCTTAGACGAGGATCTGTAAAGATGTTCAGGAACTTAGTCAAGGTCGTAAACAGGAAGTGACTACCCCTAAAGTACCAACTTAGTGGACCTGATTCTATATACAGCCTGTGGACCCTGTAGGAGATGTCATTGGACAGTTGGGAGAAAAGACTCCGCCTTTAGCCACTTGGCACCTCCTTGTATTATCTTGCATTGCATTGTGATTGGTTAAGTATTTATATAATTGATGTCATTGGTTGCATTACTTCCTGTGCATTGTATCTTATATGTTTTGTGTTCCTTAGCTCTCCTATAAAAGGAGAGCTCCTACTGATAATCAGTGCATTCATTACAATGAGCCATAGCATGTATTCTTATATTGCTAAACACCTAGAGGAATAATTACCCTCAGGACTGCTTTGTAATAAAGCCACTATAGCAAACACTACCTCGGTACTGTTTGTCTGAGCCATGGGCTCTTGCCTTACCGGGTAATTCGGTTGCCCTATACAGTTGTCACTGTCGGTCAGTACAGTGTCCCCTCTGGAGAGAGGTAGAATACTCGAGACTAGTGGATGTCCGTGGTAACAGACCGGAATCCATTACATTGGTGGCAGCGGTGGGATAAACGGTACCTTCCCACGCTGTGCTCTTTCACGCTACCCTCTGGCCCTGCGAATGCACTGCAGGCCAGCTACCACTGAGGAAAGAGAAGTGATCTACCGGGTGTAGATCTGGAGAGAGGAGGAGAAATTGATCTACCAAAGTAGTAGATCTGAAGAGCAATTGACGCAAGATACTACCGGATTTCTCTGCAGGTTCGTTTGAGTGCGCTCCGAACTGCAGCAGCTATCCCGGCACAGTATCCACTACTAAAGGCTGTCTGCATCAACCGTAGAGCTTGCTCCGTTTGCAGCAGTCCAGTACAGGCGCTACCGTATCTTCTACAGGCTCGTAGAGTTCGCTCCGACCTGGACATAGAGATACCGGCACTGTGCGAAAGGAAGAGAGAGTCGTGTATCAGCTATACAGACTCAGCTACCAGAGGTTATTCAGCTTGGAGTGCTACTCAGCTGGTAACAGTGACCCCGGCACTGTATCCATTTACAGTGTCACTACACTACTGCCTGTAGGCCCGTAGAGCTTCGCTCCGCCCTGCAGCAGTACAAGAAGTTTCGTAATGGTTGTTACAAGCGACGGAGTGCCAGATACTGCCACAGTATCCATTGGACCAACCCCTAGATCTGCTAGAGCCACTGGAAACACAGCTACCGACCCGGATCTAACCTATACCGGCCCGGGATCCAGTTGTACTGACCATTTCTTAGATTTGAGTTGAGATCACTCCTCTATCTGCAAAGAATGGCCAACCAGAGAGCACGCAGCGCTGGTCGAGCACCCGCTGGCAACCCAGAAGCTACAGCCATTGATAGATTGACCGAAGCATTGACGGCTATGATGAGGCCCAACCAAGACAATGCACCAGCTAGGCTAAAGGCTCCGAAGTTCGACGGCGAAGGAGACGTTGAGTACTTCATCAGCCGATTCATTGAGGTAGCCGAAATGAATGAGTGGCCAGAGAACACGGCCATGTTATACCTAAGGGATGCATTACGAGGTAAAGCATTGGACTGTGGAAAGCCTCCACAACTGCAGGGTATCTTTGCTGCACTACGAGCGCGTTTTGGGCTAACACCCAGGGAAGCTATGTCCCGGCTGACCAGCCTACGCCGCCAACACAAGACGTCGCTCCAAGAGCATGCAAGTGAAGTAGAGCGCCTAGTGCGCGTTGCTTACGCAGATCTACCTCACCGACCCATGCAGAGGATGATGCTGGACATCTTCAGCACCACAGTTGGGAATGCTTACCTGCAAAGGCACTTGTTGGCCATGCAGCCCATTGACATTGCTGAAGCAGTCAGGGCCGGCAACGAGTACATGCAGATAAAAACACCGTTTGAGGAGCGCCAGGCTCATGTACGGATGTTGGAAGAGGATGCCGACGAGGAGGAAGAGGAAAGGATGAGGACGATTGCCAAGGGCCCGTCTCAACGTGTCTCCACCGCTACTGCCGTACAGCAGACACACCACACCCCTACACCTGCCATACCGGATCCTATGACAACAGTCATGGACAGCCTAAAGCTACTCACAGAAGAGCTACGGTCGCTGAGAGCGGCCAGACAAGCAGCTCCCCCTCCACAGTTGGAGGCAGAGCCTGCAACACGCTGCTGGGGCTGCGGACAACCAGGTCACATGATGAGTACCTGCCCCCGAACTCAGCGCACAGCTCACTTCACGAACAACCCCAGACAGACGGGAAACGGCCGGCGCCCGCAGTAGCGCCACCGGCAGCTGACTGCAGCTGGGCAAGCCGGACCACACCCACAACCCCTTATAGTCCTGGAACTCTGAAGAAGAGTGGACAACCTCCCAAGATACAACCGACAGCAACCAACCACAGCTGGACAAGCCAAACAACTCCTGATGCCCCGTACAGTCCTGGAACTCTGAAGAAGAGTGGACAACCCCCCAAGAGAGCGTCAATACCCGCTGACTGCAGCTGGACAACTCCTGACACCCCGTACAGTCCTGGAACTCTGAAGAAGAGTGGACAACCCCCCAAGAGAGCACAGACGCCCGCTGAGGACAGCCGGACAGCTCGACAAGCCCCCATTAGTCCTGTAACTCTGCAGAAGAGTGGACAACCCCCCAGGAGAACACAGACTGACAGTAGCCGGACTGCTCGTCAACCCCCCTACAGTCCTGGAACTCTGAAGAAGAGTGGACAACCCCCCAGGAGAACACAAATGGCAGCGCCACCGCTGGAGCGACCTTACCAGGCCAGCTACTTCCTGGCTGGAAGGTTAGCCGGTAGACCAGCCTCCCTGTTGATTGACACAGGCTGCACCACCAACTTGCTGTCGAGACATCTGTACCAGCAATTGCCACAGTCAGTGAAAGACACGCTGCAACGCAGCGAGGCACATGGACTCATGGCTGACGGGTCGAGGATTCCCTTTTACGGTACCCTGCAAGTAAGCTTGCAGCTTCGTAAACTGAGAACGAGCGTAAACTTCGTCATTAGTGACATCAATGAAGATGCCATAATTGGCATGCCGTTTCTCACCTTACACGAGTGTGCCCTAAGGTTTCCAGACTCCCATGTCATCATTGACGGACATGTGTTGCCTTGCACAGACAAGCACCGGCGGCCACTTAATGATAGTGTCTGTCTAACACAGGCAGAGCTGACGGAGAACACCCCTTACACCCCTGAAGAAGAGGACGTCCCCACACAACCAACCACTGTAGAGAAAACTACAGGTGGAATGTGTCAGGCTGTGAAGAGCCCCCCGCCACAGGTAGATGGCAGAAGATTTGAGCCGGATCGGACAACAACTGTAGAAGCTATAGGCCAAACAGTGTTTTCCCCCCCGTTGGCTACGCCCCTGCGCTGGGGAGAAGGGAGCCCTGCTGCTGGAGAGAGGCAGCTGCCCTTTGACTATCAACCCTCTGTTAAAAGATGCAGAGATGAAGCAAACCAGCACCACACAGAAGCAGGCTATGAGAGCGCTCAACTGTGCATAGATGGGAATTCCCACCACCCGCCTAGAGGAAAGGCAAGGAAAGCAGTAAACAGACCCAAAAAGGCTGCAAGGGAGGTGCGGACCACATCACGCTTGGTTTCAAAAGAATCCCCAGGAGCTCCCCGACAACCTCCAGTGAACAGGATCACTGTAGCAGACCGCCGGAAGAAGTTGGAGAAGCGGCCAAAAACCCCCAGTACCCAAACACTTCCTGTGGAGCCAGACAGAGTGAGTCAGAGTTGTGAACAACACTGCAGCTCCAAGAAGCCACTCATACCCGCGAAAGTCGTCGACAGAGTAACACTTGCTCACAAGATGTCCAACCACTGTCTAGAACTAAGTGATGCAGAGGATCTGCTACTGGACTTAGACGGCTACCCACCTACCCAGAAAGAGCTGAAGACCATGCCCACGGCAGAGCTGTTCACCAAGCCTGACCAAGGAAAAGCTGAGGAGAAGGAGATCCAGCTGGCCAAGAAAGAAACAGAAGGTGAGCAATTAAACGCAGCGTTTTCGAAATGGTTGTTTGAAAACTGCACGCCACGAGATCCGTTAGCACTACGGAGTGGCAGCCCACCTGGCTATGCTAAACCTGTACCTCTAGACTTACCATGCGCTGGTGACAGTAGAGAATGCGCTCTCCCACGAGTTGGGACTGCTGACACCCTCAGAAGGGCAGTAGATAAAAAAGAGCGGGAGATCAAGTGCCCACCACTTGATGCTGCCTGCCTGCCGGCCCGGGATGACTCCCTACCGGCCCGGAGCACCTCTATGCCGGCCCGGGGCAACCCTGTACCGGCCCGGGGTTCTCCAGAGATTCAGTCAGGAGGGACTGAGAGGTTGCAAGGCAGTAATTACCCTTGTAGAGCCTACCGAAGGAAGAAGCCTGTGGTGGCAGCTAAGGGTGAACGTCCCACGACGTCTTCACCACCAACCTTAGTGCCACACAGCACAGTGCACCACACCCCGGCACGGGATGTTGCTTGCACCCCCACGGTACAGTGGGAAGAGGAGAAACGGCGCTGGCTTTCCTTAAATAAGGAACGGCGTTCTCCTAGGAGTAAGATACGGAAGGTTCTGTCGGCGCTAGAACTTCCAGGGCCACTGCTCTCGCCCATACATGACACTATGGTAGAGCAAGCTCCGCTGCAATATAGGCAGCCCATTAACACATTGCATAAAGTTTATCATGCACCTTGTGTTGTAGATTCACGCTCCCCAGTGGACGTGACGCCGAGGCTCACCATCCGGTTGGTGCAAGCGCCCAGCCCTACTGCAGAGGAGAAGGCAGAGGAGACCGAGGAGAAGGTGCCGGCCCCAGTCACCCCTACGTTGGACGATGAGCCAACCACCTCATGGAAGGGGGATGGGAGAAGAAATCCCACGAGATGGCGCATGCTGCGCTGGGTCACCTCGGAGACAGAGGAGCAGGTGGAACGCCTGTTGCGGGAGGCCACGGACTACACTTGTATTCAGTGTACCTACCGAGGCCGAAACACTCGGCAGCTGAGAACGCACCTTCTGCAGCATTATGAGAGGCACTCCTGCCGAGTACACAGCGCTCTCTATTGAACGAGACGCCGGACATTGTATATATGCTATTAAATATATACTCTTGTCTATTATATATCTGTTATGTAATCAAATATATAACCTGGGTACAAGTGTTACCCCCCACACATATCTACTCTTAATATTTTATTATTAAAGCCAGGCTATGACTTTAATGGAGAGAGGTATGTGGTAGATTTCAGTGCACTCTAGTGGTAAACGGGTAGTTTACACTAGGAACCTTGTGAAGCAATGCGCTAGGCTTCTGCTCACAGCATTTGGTTAATAGCTGTTGGGTAGGAAGTCATACTGTGCCGGTAGCATGGTAAGCAGGGCCGGTATTGACCCCTGCAGGGTCGGTAGTGACCTCTACCGACCCGGTACAGCTGTACTGGGCCGGCACAAGATGGCCGCCTTAGACGAGGATCTGTAAAGATGTTCAGGAACTTAGTCAAGGTCGTAAACAGGAAGTGACTACCCCTAAAGTACCAACTTAGCGGACCTGATTCTATATACAGCCTGTGGACCCTGTAGGAGATGTCATTGGACAGTTGGGAGAAAAGACTCCGCCTTTAGCCACTTGGCACCTCCTTGTATTATCTTGCATTGCATTGTGATTGGTTAAGTATTTATATAATTGATGTCATTGGTTGCATTACTTCCTGTGCATTGTATCTTATATGTTTTGTGTTCCTTAGCTCTCCTATAAAAGGAGAGCTCCTACTGATAATCAGTGCATTCATTACAATGAGCCATAGCATGTATTCTTATATTGCTAAACACCTAGAGGAATAATTACCCTCAGGACTGCTTTGTAATAAAGCCACTATAGCAAACACTACCTCGGTACTGTTTGTCTGAGCCATGGGCTCTTGCCTTACCGGGTAATTCGGTTGCCCTATACAGTTGTCACTGTCGGTCAGTACAGTGTCCCCTCTGGAGAGAGGTAGAATACTCGAGACTAGTGGATGTCCGTGGTAACAGACCGGAATCCATTACAATATAACTGAAATGGTTGTTTATGTAGTTATGGGTTCAATGGTAGTATACGGACGGTATGTGAGTGTGTGTATGACTGATTGTGCAATGCAAATCAAGGTGAAAGTGGGGGTTTCTAGATGCTATTATATTTCATCAATAGAACAGACTTGACAGCAAATGCAACAACCAGTCAACTCAGACGAAGGCCAGACAGCAACCAGATGACAGGAGGAAAGCCGATGACCAGCGGAGAATATATCTACAACAACAATTATATAACTATAACAGAATGATAATTATCATTGTAATTAATAACACCAACTACTACTGTCTCATCATATCATTAGTTAAATTGCTTGGCATACAAGAGAACAAGTTAGCTGTCGTAGTTACGTTGCTGCTAGAATAATTGTACACTGTATATTAACAGAGGATAATAGTCTACCTAAGCAATTGCTATTGTTGTCAAGATACTTCTTATTATATGTATTACTATTATTCTTACGTAATATTATTGTTATTATTATTTTACATATTAAACTACTGCACATAATTATATTATTATCTACATCATTAATTACTTACTAGGGATTACATAATGAGCAGGGAAAGACAACTAATGATAAACACTAAACAAATAAGTACCTTTTTAATAGAAAAGGAAAGCTTCAGTGCTCTCTCTTTCTCGGATGTAGGAATGATGATATCAATACGTCACTCTTCAGATAGATGGATAGAAAGAGATTCTTCGGCTCTCTGGCAGGCCACAACCTACGCGGAGCACCTACTTCTGTGATGCAAGCAATATGTGTATATCTTAGCTCGTCAAGGTCTGTAACATAAAAGGAAGATCTTAAAACATGTGTTGTATATGAATGTACAACTTGCTAGAGCAACATAATATTCATTGGACAACAGCTAGCAATCCGGCAAGACTACAATTCTATTGGCTATCAATCTCCCGCCATAGCAATGACAACTTATTGCGCGCTTCTAACCATCACTACTACAGAACAATAGAGTTAACTATAGAATAACCTAAGCATGGGAACACACAAGACGTTAGCATAATCGGGAACACAACTTCAATGAAATAAATTTCCATGAGTAATTAGAAAGCATCAGAACCGGATATATCAATGAGATTAAACTTCTTGTAAGGAGAGATTGGATTAAAGCGGAGAAACCTTGATGCTAAAACCTAGTTGCAAAGCAAGAACTATATTTCAGCCTGATAATCCAGACAGTCTTGTAGCGGTTCATAAGAATGTGACGAGACTAATATTTGACAAACCAGTATATCTTGGAGGGCTGTTTTAGACATTAGCAAAACATTGAGTATGAGTTTCACACTGACTACATCAGGTCAAAATATGGTAAGAAAGCGAGAATGTCATTTACGGATGCTGACAGTCTTAGTTTTGAAATGAAACAGAAGATTTCTTCAAAGATATATCTGATAACTTTGACTCGCTATTTGACTCGAGTAATTATAAGGATGATCATCCCTCAGGTATACCTACTCGCAAGAACAAAAATGTGATGGGTATGTTCAAGGATGAGGCTGGTGGTAAACCTTTTACAAAATTTGTGGATTTAAGAGCTAAGCTTTACTCCCTACAAATTTGAAGAAAAGGAGGAAAAGAAGTGCAAAGGTTTCAATAAGACGACTAAGGATAAGCATATTACATTCGCTGACTATAAGAAGTGTTTAGATACACAGAAAGCACAGTATCGAACCATTAGAACCCTCAAAAGTCACAAACATACAATGTACCCTGAAGAAATAAATGAAGTAGCTCTGTCAGCTGATGATGATATACGCGTTGCTCTTAAAAATTGAATCAGTAAAATCCAATATGGGTACAAGGGTGACATGGAGACACCTAAATATATCAAAGAAAAGCATGCTCTGATATTACAGTCCTGGGGAGTGTCTCAAGAACAAGCATTTGAGAATGAACAGATATTTTACCCTTGGGAACAATAAATGATATTTCTAAGTCTTATGCTAATGTATAAGATTAGGAAGCAAGACAAAATGAGTAAAAAAACCCTATCTGAACTGACGAAAATAATAGTTTTATATCTAAAGCATACAAATAAAAGTGAGACGAACTATGGCATAATGTTCATTGTTTCCTAGCCCAAAAAGCACTCTACCAGAATACACTACAATGGGGATGGTCGTAATGCAACTAGGTCTACACGTCTTTCAATTGTTTTTAAAGTTGAAGAAGCGTGTCGCTAACAATGAGGCAAGACTTCGGAGTTTGAGAAACAAGCTAGATCAGATAACATAACTATAAACATATATATATAATTTATTACAGCTTTTGGTTATAAAATAAATGCCAATGAAATTTGCAAACAAAACGCTAATAGACTTATAGAACAAGTGCGTCTGACACAACGGGACACGTATAAGGACTTTAGTCAACACTTCTTTAACAGCAGTGGTTATAGGTATGACCATTATACAACTCTAAAGCCTCGCATTAAATTATCTTAACTAAGGCAGCAGGAGAAGGATTTGGGTATGAAAAAATATCATTTGATGAAACGAGCAGACCTGGTGGTAAGTATCGGGTGTTCAATAAATGATTTGAGTGAAAGACATAACACTTCCGAATGAATCTTTGTCGAATTTGCAGTATATATAAACTGTTCAAAAGCTGAACTTACATAATTTTAAAGGAGTTGATATGAGAGATAAATTACCCATAAAATCTATGACAAAGGAATGAGGCATGTTAAACTTGGATGATTCAAATTGTGGTGGGACTCGCTGGATGGCTTGGTTTAAAAATGGAAAGGATAAATTTTACTTTGACAGCTTTGGCTTGGATCCGCCAATTCAAATGGTATTATACATTCAAGTGGCAATAAGCTATAACAGTGAGCCAGTGCAGCCTAGAGACCTAGTCTTTTGCGAACATTTGCGTTTATCCGTTTTGAAGAGATTGTAGTAGGAAAGCATTTGCAACAAATTCTAAATACTTTGTGGTAATAATTATTTGCTGTATATATATTCATAAGTGAGTAAAAAAAAAAATTCCCAAGTAGATTTACAATTAAAAAAAGATGAATATCTAAAATGTGATGGATCCAGTGTTGCTACTGGACCGTTGAACTTTGGGAAAAGAACAAAATCAGCGAAGTGAATAATCCTGACGATTATCAAGATGTGGCAACTAAAATGTATTTATACGAAAAAGAGATTACTCTGCAAGAGTCTGAAGGAAATATTATACTAAAATAAACAAAAGTAACTGTAAAACAGCTTTTAACTATGTGAAACTGATAATGAGCAAAAAAAAGTCCAACACTAACAAGTGTTGTCAATTGAAAATTCTTCAACTAAACTATAACAGTTATTTATAAAGCTACATATTTTCAGCTACTTGTTTCGGCTTTAGAAAAATGATGCTCATATAGCTACCTATTCTGAAAACCACGCAGTATCTGCAAACCAAAAATCCTTCCATTGAAATTTTAAAGTCTAACTCAAAACACCCAAATTATTATATTAAGCTTAGTAAAGTTATTATGAACATAAACCAGATAACTGATAGAAATAGGTGACTGATAAATTTGTACTTGTCAACTTAAAAAGTTTGGTAGTCTTGAGAAAGTCGTTTCTTAGATACAAACTGAGTCCCTGTCCCCAGAGCAATTTACACAAATACAATTAAAAATAATTATCGGTGATAATCTGGTTGAGGCTTTGTTCAATCTATTTTTTACCAATGAAAATACTTTGCAGACTCAAAATTAAGCTTGTTAGGTTCTAGGAGAGTAATATTTTTCAACTCAATTTACATGTGTACACATATTAACATGTTACAAATAGAATCTAGCAAAATCTGTAACAAAAACGTAGTTATCAAAGCAACTACTTTCAAGAAATGAGAAAATCCTTCTATAGATTCTAAAAACAGGCTCATTCTGCAAATCAAAATACCTAATTATGCTTAATAATTAGTAATAAGTAAAACCTAGCTTCGTTGAAACTGTGTTTTTCAATACAAAAACTTTACGGTCCTGAAAGCAAACTTTTTAGATTCTGGAAGAGTCCCATTCTCCAACGCAAACAAAAATAAACCTCGTGATAAATAACAAATGTAATATAGTCTACTCATGACTGAAACAATATTTATCATTGCATAAGACTTTGCAGTTTTTGCAGCCAGTTATTCTAGATTTTGATGGCAACCCACTCTTTAGCACATATTAATATAATTGTATAATACAGTTTACCCTTTATCTAAAGGTCCTAGTAATTTTAGTAGTTGTTGATCTTTCAAATTTTGTTGTTAAGTCAGATAATCTCCGTTTGCAAGCACTGGTTCTCATATAGCTAAAGTCAAACGAGGTAACGTTTATCCTATGGAGTTAACTGTTCACTGCTTATCGCATCACAAGGGAGTTATTTACTCACTACTTACTATATCGTATGAGAGTTGTGTACGCACCACTTAATTTAACTAATCAAAGTTATCAACTGACTACTTACTGTATCATATGAGGGCAATTTATTAACTAAGTTTTACATCATATGAGAGTTGTCTGCTCACTATTTATTGCATCATAGAAGTGTAATTTTATTACTACTTACTGTGTTATATTAGAGTTATCTGCTCACGAATTACTGTGTCTAACAAGAGGCATTTAATCATATTCACCATTTGATATGTTACGAAATAATTATGTACCCTTAACTAGTAGTTTAGTTGAAAAATTGTCTACTTCAAATGCTGCTGAAATGCACAATATCTCAAACTCTATTGTTTAAGAGTTGAATATTTGTTGATCGGAAGAACTGCTTTACGCAGCAAAGTTTTGTAACAGTAACTGTCTTTTTGAGAATTTTACAATGGATACCATCTGTAAGTGTTTCATAAAATTTTTGCACTTACTCGACAATTCATTTTGAGCTATTTGTGAGACGGGCATCCATTATTAGTATTAATACTTTCATAAAATATCACCATACCGTGAATAAGGTGATATTTTATGACAACATAATAATAATAATGAATGTGGTACTAGACAACCTGGTCGACAGTGATCGATTTTGTTATTTGATGTTGGTTAAGAATGTGACAAATGGAGTTTTGCTAGGAATTTTTGCACACTATTACATAGAATGAGTTTGATGTAGTGTTGCACAGCTCTGCATAAACAAGTAAAGATTGATTGGTACATTCATAGATATGCAACTAATTCCTTGCTAAAGAAATAGTTATTACAATACAAAGCAATTGATTTGTCACAGGAATGACTAGTTTAGACAGGAAAAAAAGTGCAATAATACGATGGCAGTAGAACGGTTGATCGCAGTCCAGTCATGCATCCAAGAATTAGATCCAGTAAAACTGAATAATTCAGTAAAAAAGGTCAAAAACTTGATTGATTCATCGAAAACTGAAATTTGTTTTAATATATGCCTGTGAGTGGATAAAATAAATACTTTTAACTTTTTTTCAAGTAATTTTATTACAATTGCACAAACTTTTCAGCTTTTAAATCAATATTCTTTTCCGTGAGCAAAGTTCAACAATAGCCTAGTTTGCACAAAGTGATGGCCCTGAGTAGTTACATGCAGCCATTCTACTGCAATCAATGGAAAAAAATGTTGATGCTTAACCTGAGGTGTAGCATATTTTTGACTAACCCTTCAGCTTTCGTACATCATTTTCTGTCATGTGTCAACATTCTAATGATTTTCGTAAGTTACTCAAGCCACTGATTTCTCTGATTATGTTTTTTGCTCTAAACACTAGTAGTCAGTTAATTGGTTACTACTACTACCACTACCACTACCACTACCGCTACCACTACTACTACTACTACTGTTTAGTGAAATAGTGACAATGAACCAATGGATGCAGCCATGTGCACCGTTTGGGCACAAGACACTATTCTTTACAATTGCAGAATGAAATCTGTACTTTATGTTATTCTCAGAATACCGCAAAGTATAATTTTAATTACAATTTTCATGACAGCTCAACCAATGTCTTTCACATGATGTGGTCGTTAGAAGGATTTGCAAATAATTCTGTGTTCAAAGCAGATTTCAAAATTTCAGAATTTATGGTTCCATAAATAACTCTGCAACCAATCAAGCAATCAGAAAAAAATTGTTTTCCAAACAGCCAATCAAATTTCACATTTGATTGTCTGCAAACAGGTTGTGAAAAATGCTCTGCCCATTATCAAGTTTCACAGCGATTATCAAAGTTTGATGCCATTAAGCAAACTCCCCTGAACATTATAAGAACTTTATGCAATCACAACCTCAACATCGATGTCTTAGTTTCTCTCGAACATACTGTTTTGCAGGTTTATTTAATTATTTATAACACAGTAAAACTATTTTCAAAGAGTTTAATGGTAAGCTTTGAACGGTGTATGACTATGCGATGGTTTTGTCCACGCAAATAATTCAGCCATTACTATGCCACCACATACCCCTCCCCATGTTTTTGGCCAAATAAGATAAGGTTTTTTTGGGCTATCATTTGCAACAGCTTCATAGGTATACCGGTTTCTGTTTATATTAGTTTTGTTTTATTAAAATATCCTCCTCAGAGTTTCAAAAAACATTTGCACCAATTCTTTTTACACCTTGAGCATTACCATGTCTAGCTGTATTGGTTGGTTCTAAACTTATTTACTGAAACTCGGGTTGAAACTTAAGTTGCAGTGATTTTATTTTAGCAGTTGTTAAATCGATAAACATTTAGATCTCCAAAGTCGCTGCTATTTACACCGACAACATTTCAATTGAATAACACAGAGATTAAGTGAGCCAAGTAAGTGCACTTATAACGAAGCCGCTCAATAATGGTGCAGCAACATGATGTTGCAGCGCAATAAGGGTGAGGCACAATGATATTGTAGTGAAATAATGATCGAGCACAGCAAAAGTGCAACACAAACATATTGTAGTACAACAACGATGCAACATTATACGATCGAGCACCATAATTGCACAGCACAACAATAGCGCAACAGGCACAGATGCCTAACCATCATTTTTGCTAATTTTACTTCCTGTCTTTTAAAGTAATTTGAGTACAGAGCTTTTGTGCAATCGAATCACTTTAGGTACTCACTTTATAGTCAAACATTTTAAAAACTACATATATATGAACATATATGATGGTTGTAATTTGGACCAAATAGCTTGGAGAAACAAGGTGCTCAGAAGCAGTTTGAAAAGCAACTGTGAGTCATAGCAATTTGTTCGATCTGGAAGTAAAAGTGTGCTAAATGGTTGTATCATCATTTTTGCGCTGCTGGACAATCACCAATATCCATCTTTTGTGGTGGATTCTGGCAGCACCCGTCTCTTGCACATATATAATAATCTAAAGGTGACTCTGACAAAGCCAGAAAGCAGGTGATGCATCAAAAAGTCATCAGTCCAAACGCAAAAGAATTACCTTACTGCCCCTGCAGATGCTATACCGGCGCTGCAGACTCTATATCGGCCTTGCAGGTTTACCTACAGGCCCTGCAGTGACCTACGGGGCCGGCAGCAAAATGGCCGCCATAGCAAGGACCTATCGACCTTTAGTTTCCATCTGTCTGAATTATAAAGCTAACTAAGACTGAGAAATTAACTTTATAGCATTAATTATTGCAACTGGGCACGTTGTCCCTTTATTGATGTGTACCACTGCATGTACTTTTATTGTTATTATAATTGGGTCTATTACTTCCTGTCTTCTGGGATTGGATAGACCAGCATGATGTGATACGCCTCCTGCCACCAGCCTATAAAAGGCTGACTTTGCCAGTGTACATTGTCACTCATCACTTACTGCGGTTGTTGTTAAATTCTCTAGGCGATTACCTCCCTAGAGTAAGATATGTGGACAAATAAATGCATTTTATTACATAAACTATACATAGTTTGTCTGAGCCGAGGGCTCACTAGCAGTGAAGTTGATACTGACTTCTCTGTTGTACCCTGCAGGTTTGACCGAACCTTGGTTACCTCTTGGAGAGAGGTTTTACTTCACTTTTCTACTAGCTGCACACTTTGAACAGCTGTTGTTAGTGGACAGGAGTAGGAGCCCTACCGGGATGATCCGCTTCATTTACACAGAAAATAAACTTTCATGTGAATAAATCTTGGTAGCTGTCTATAAATTTTTTATAGAAATGAAACGACTCATTTATGTTGTAGCAGAATTCCATCTGGCAAGTTGGGGGCACGTTGTCTTACAGTAGTTATATCGGCGGGTAAGTATTGCCATACATGTTACCAAAACCGTGCTAGTAGTTTCATAGAAGAAAATCTCCATTAATTCTTTGACCTGTTTTATGGTACATGTACATGCCAACAGCTCTCACGTTAGTTTATCAATTATTTAGGTTTATGTTGATGCATGGATAGTTGCTAGGTTTTATTATTTTTTGCTCCCAGTCCTATTAATTGCAGAGTTTTACATATATTATCTTAAACATTCCTGGTCAACATTAAAAGCTTGTGGACTTCTCTGCCTACACGTTTTGGGTTATTTACTGGCTCACCCCTGTCACAAGCGTTTTGGTGAATTTGATGCTTATTTGTATCTTTGTCAGAACTTTGGTGAAGAGCATTGCTTAATACAAGCGTAGAAAACTACTGTGAAAATATAATGTGCACCGTGATTATTAAAACTAAATTGAGTAAAAATTTTTCAGTATTGACTTTTATGATGATGATAGACTTAGCAGTAGTTATAAAAAGACTTCAAACTTGCAACCCCGATTAAGATAACACAGAAATGAGAAATGAATGAGAGATAATAAAGGAATAATGATCACTGCACACTGCAAGCTTCAACATTTACTACTAAATCGTACATGGGAAACCAAATTATCCAAAATTCTTAGCAGGTAGAACACAAGCATGCTATTTTTTAACAAAACACTTTGGTCAGGGTGTTTCTCCATATGCTGCATTGTCTATTTATACGTTTTTTTCAAATTGCTTCTGTATCTGAAAGTTTTGGTGTAGTTTGAAACTGACTTTTCGTAAGTTTTTTCGGAGCATGTATCAAATTTTGACTAATTGATGTCAACGTTGCTGTATTCCTATTGAAGTTTTGTCTATAAATACCACATCAATGACATTTATTGCTAACTTTATTACTGAAAAATTTGAGCAACTCTGTCCTGAATAAACAAAAAAAAAAAAGCACGAATACAAAATTGATCCACTTATTTTCCGCAGATGCGAAACCAATTCAAATCCATTTTCTTTTTTTGTATCATGTGATTTTATTAGACAAAGTAAACGTAATAGCGACAACATTAGCATCTTAAAAGTAGCTACCCTAGTTCATTATTAAAAGCCAAAATTGTTTTTGAGTTTACTTTGCTAAAAGATGACAAATTAATTCATTTGAAACTAGATCTATGCTTTTTGGGTTAGTTTGGTAACTTACAGTGTACCATTTTTCTTTTGATTGATGTGTGAGTATATCTATGTTATTTATTTTCATTGGCCACCT
This sequence comes from Cryptosula pallasiana, assembly GCA_945261195.1. Classification (NCBI taxonomy): domain Eukaryota; kingdom Metazoa; phylum Bryozoa; class Gymnolaemata; order Cheilostomatida; family Cryptosulidae; genus Cryptosula; species Cryptosula pallasiana. The sequence goes on along the minus strand of OX183131.1, from coordinate 53,359,927 downwards.
GTTGATGTACTAATCAATGAATTGATTGATGCTGGTGGGCAGTTGTAACGCTGAAAGGCCACAATAGCTTGCAACCTTTCTTAACTTAGTAGCAATTTTCACTAGGTCTGTCCTTGCCTTCAACCCTTGTTCCACAACTGACCTTAGTGTGTGTATATTACAAAAAACAGCAGGCCGTATCGATTTTCTTGCATCTGCTCTGGCATTCTTCCTATTGTCAGTTATAATAGCATGAACTTGAAAAGTGAGTGACAAATTACACTTAGTATCACCAGTGTGACTGTTCTCAAAGCTTGAAATGCTCAACACCCTAGATTTGCATTCAGTGTTGGATTTGTTGAGGAAATGAGCAGTGACCAACCTCTTTCGTTTTACGCCACTGCTTCATGATCATACTTAAGTAGTCAAGCTAATGAGACCTCCTAATTCAAAGATTTCTGTAATCATCTTCTATAGTTTGGGCCTAACTTCAACATACAGATCTGAAAATTGCTTCATGCTGAGGAAAATCTCACCAGATATTTTGTGTCATGAAAAATGTGTATGTAAATCGTTCTTTCTCAGCAATAGAATTGGTTGGCCACCTTAAGCAGGCATCTTAACATCTAGCCTGATGAACTCATAGTATGCTTTCAGTTTGATGCCCTGGGTTTGACTGGAACAAAATGTGCAGAAGTTTTTGAGCATGGAGAATTTTTTAGTGCAGCAGCGAAGTTATGAGCTTCAAGTTTAATAATTGTTTGGTATTTTTGCCTGACGTTGTGTTTCCTTGGATTGAAATGAATGTGGATGTCTCATCTTTAAATGATTTAGGTTAATAGCAAATTATTTTTATTGGTGCCTCTTCTGCTTGCAATCCATGCATACTTGATCAAACTTTCAAAACTATGAATTATATGGGATTTTAAAAGTTAAAAAAAATATCTGAAGAATTTGTCATTATGACTTCGAGTCATAGTTTCAACGTTAATAAAACTTGCATGTTTAATAAAGTCGATTGTTTTTTGGATTTTTTTTGTATCCATACAATACCAATACCAACACAGCCACTAAAGACTGCTGCTTTTTGATTGAGCGCAGAATTTTTTGCCACTAAGCTAACTCAATCTCATCTTGGTTTTGGGCTTTTCCCGCAAAACCCAAAGTAGTATAACGGTGATGTAGTTCAGACTACATAGACAAATATACTAGTAATGCTAAGGCATATTGCCATAAGTATGATGTGCCTGTGGACCTATCAATGCCATTAATGATCACATGTAATTTTACAGTGAGTGGCCGAAACTGACCGTTGATAGAGCATTTTAATTCGAGTTAAATGCTTCCATCAGTTTTATCTCGTTTAGTTGGTATTGACATAGTTGTAAATAAAAACTATTACACTATCTTTTCACTTGCTCAATGAGTCTAATCAGCATTCATATTCAGATACTCTTCTGATATATAAGCACCAAGTCAGAAGTTTGAAGAGTTATCGAGACACTCACTTTAGTGCACACTGGACAACTTTTTTCATGATAAATGAAACGCAATGTTTAGACAAAAGACTTTATCATTGATTGCTTTGGTGAAGTGTTGCTTGTATGACTATTCAGTAGTTGTTAAACATTTCCAAATGGTACATGAGATTACTAAAGAAGCCTTTGAAATTTGTGGGAAATCTCTGTTGAATGCTAGAAGAATGGGAAACCAAGAACCTAGTCAAGAGTTGCCTTTCGTTACTGGTAAAAGGATAGGAAATGCAGCATATGGAGAAACAGTGACAACCAAGGTGAAAAATTCGAAAGTCAAATACATAGATCGCGTAAAAAAGAGTTTCATGGCTCACCATAGAAACCAAAGTTTTGCCCCCATATGAGATATCAGAGAAGCTTTTCGCAGTGGAAATCACTAAAAATTTGTGAGATTAAAGCTTTTCTGTTGTTTTAATCTCTAGTAGTATTGATTTAAACTTTATTGCGACAAATAATTTTATCATACTTTCTTGCAGTCAAAGATAAATCGTACAGTGTACTTGGGCTTTTCTGTACAGCAATACTCTTAATTAATGGAATAGGACTCAAAATATTCTATTGGTTTATAGACGAGCATGTCTTTTTACGGTCTTGAAAGTGTAATTCTGACATTTATTGCTGATAGATGTAAACATTTTTGTATAACCTACTCAACAGGTATTTAAATGAAAGTAATTTCCAGCAAGTAAAAATTGGTACAAATATTGCCTGCTTGGCTTTGGGTGAAAATCTAGAAGCATTGGCGAAATCGAGTAATTCAAATAAGTTTTTGCTGACTGTTCCAAATGGTTCTCACGCCCTTAAAGCAATAATCAGTGTATGAATTTTCACGGTCAAAAGATTGAAAATGGAATAGAAAGCACACAGCTGTTGTACGACAGTTCCAAGTCATCGTAGAAATAGGAAACAGAACTGCCACTTTCAGCTCGAAATCTGAGAACAAGAGCAAAGCAAGCGCAAAACTGTGAAATGTTTAGATTGAAAGGTCTTAGCAAGAGAGATTGAAAAAATGAATGCAGCCATCTGGACGTTTTGAATCAAGAAAATCATCTAAAGGAAAACGTTTGGCAGTGTAATGAAAAATGGATTGAGCTGACACATACGTAGATAAGAAAAACTCGCATAGGTTCTCCCAAACCAACAAGTATTTTTTGATTGTGCATCAATGGAACCTTTTAGTGCCAAATAGTTCCCAGTGGTTATGTTTTTAGCAATAAATGTTAAGTAATTTTTTTTTTGGTCGATTGACGAGCCGTATCTACGAGCAACACTTGAGAGTATGAACATTTACAGATTAACAAGTACTCAAATGAAAGTTTTAATATCTGTTTTACAAATGCCTATCAGTCAAACTACTATCACAGTTGCTTACAATATATAAGTTATACCTACCTTTATCTATGTTAATAACCACGAGTCCATCCTAAATAAACTTTGTTAAACTTTGTACTACTAGTAATTCACATTTTATTTCTTCGGGAGATTTTTTGCCAAAAGTCACCTTAAAAGCAGTGTTTTGCACAAATTTAAAACCAATTCTTAAAATCATACTTCTGATAAAATTAGAAAAAAGTATCAAGTCCAATAATGCGCCTATGACTGGAGTAATGAGCTAAAAAAAATTGAGTAGATGTAATCAAGAAGTTTTGGTGTTTACCAGGAAAATTGGGGTTAACAAATCATGGGATGGCCATTATTAGTATTTGGAGGGAATAGTGGTAAAAGCCAGTGGGTATCCATGAGCCAACATGTCCATAAACATTACTTCATATCAGTGATAAGTTATGTGAAAAAACAGGCAAAAATTCTAACAAAAATTTCCCACTGAAACACAACTTATGTCAAGTTTTTAGTTAATGTTTCATATAAACATAAAAGTAAAAAAAAACTCACCGTATTTGCTGTTTTAGAGTTGAGTTCTGGAATTTGACAATTGAAGGCCCTGTGGGCTACTCACAACATCTACTTCATCCAATAGCAACGGGAAGAACACTTTACTGCCATGACAAAAGAGAGGTTTACATTATCGATTTGGATTCTCTCAATGTCACGTCTCGTTACAGAACAGAATCCTATAACACCATACATGACATTGCAATTTTCGGTAAAGACTTTGAAAATTTATTGATCTTATTTTATAGAAGGCGATGTCTTGTAGTGCTTCCTCTGTCTTCCGGAAGTGCGCCGAATGATTGTCGTGAGATTGACTACCAATCATCTGTCTCCGAAAATGTCACTGGCAGTTTTAATGACACTGTACAACGTTATGCTGGATTGGTTGTTGAAGTAATTTCATACCCACAAGATTACATGAGAAGTTTCATTCTAGATGAATATTTCCAACTTTGGGATTTTCGTTTCTCTCTATTCAGAATGACCTTCGCACGCAACTTATCTGTTGAAGGCAGAATTAATTGTATGACATTTGATCCAGATGGTGAGTTTATTTTAATGTCAGCAACAACTGGAATCTGGAAAATTAATCCATTTGATAACTCTTTCCACGAGCTACTTCTACCAACTGATGGATTAATTAGTGATGGAGAGAGCTCGGTTGCGACGTTGGGAGACCCATTTGATATTACCTTCCTCACCAATAATGTGATGGTCATAGCTGACCGGAATGGCAGTCTACTCCGAGTCTACAATCAAGCTGAAGACCGTTTGTATACGCTTTGCATACCTGATGACAATGCATCTGATCCGGAAGGCTTTCAGATTTGTGAACTGTCAAATCCAAAATATTTTGCAAGAAACAGCACTGAGGGAGGCAAAGTTTTCGTATTCGCAGATGACCTTTACAGCTTTAGTTATTACTGGGAAGGAGAAAGTTAGTATTTACACGGAAGTGCATAGAATTTTAGACTAACCCAATGTAGTATAGCAACTTGAAGTAGTTGTATGATAGACAGATTGGACCCAAGTTGCGCTTTTCTCATGTGCACTTGATGCAGACTGATCAGAAATTTGTTTTTTACAGGTCTTTTTTTCTAAAACAAGCTCTTCAAAAATAGCAATGGTGCAAAGATCAGGAAGATTTCAAAAAAATGATTTTGCGATATTTTTAAAAACTTGGGTAGTTATTTGTTTAACTTTCCATGTTGTCTCATAGATAGTGAATGAGTGCATGTTGAGGTGTAAATGACGATGTGTTGCGGTTAATGTTTAGGAAACTGAAGCAGATTTAATTAAAAATATGCTTTTTTGCAAACCCTAGTGCGTGTTGAAAATATTGATGTTTGAAAAGTATCGAAAGTCATAGAAGTGACCCAAAGATAAATGATTTTTGACTTTTCCATGGGTAAACAATGATAATCATTGTTTCGAATTTGTGTTTAGGAATAAAAAAGGACCATTTAATAAAACAAAAAACGATTTTCAGTTCTATAAGACAGGAACTTTCTGCATCATATCTGTTATGCAGCTCTTAAAGCATGGGTGAAATAAGCATTGCAGGCAATAAAATTAACCCTTCTGGAAAAAGAACATAGTGAAGGACTTAGCACCACATTCAGGACAGCTACTACAGTGTATTGCTAGCAAGCAAAACACACAACTGTCACAACACCACCAATGCTAATCCTATCACTTTACCAAATGAGAGCTCCATGAACTCCTCCAACTCCTGCTCTTAGACTCACAGCTTTCCAGCTGCTTCAGAGTCTACCACTGAGTTTCCAACCCAGCAATGTTCCCCTCTACTACTCTTCCTTGCAAAATCCTCCCCTAGCGATGGCCAACAGGAAAATTCCATAAGTGTTTCACAAAAATATATCTTATTCCGGCAAGGTACGATACAAGTATCCAACATCTGCACTGGCGAACAGAACAAGGTTGTCTGAATTTTTAAACTTTTTTTTAGGATATAAACATAACTAAATAGGGTGATCATAAAACACAGTAAGAACAATAAAGCCAATCAGCGATACTATATATGATTACAAAAGCAAACCAATGTTACTCTAGCTAGCTAATGGTCGGTGCTTTGCTCTCTGGGATCCAGCTCTTTTTATGTCATCATCATCATGTCGCATGAGTTACTTATGCATGAATCTTACTCCTTACTATATACATCCTATTTGCCCTGGACGGTGTCTTCTTTCAGCATGTGACTCTATTCTGTGTGCCAACCGCTTAATGATTAGATGATATTAAGTGCAGCTCAGGGTAGCTGTGATTCAGACATGTGTAGCTTGGTGTAGCTGTATGGTAGAGAGAATTGGCTTTTTCGTGTTTAAAATTGGTAAAAATTGATAGAAATTTTTTTTTCATGAACATAAAATTGGTTTCAGTCTAGGCATATAAACTTTTTCTATCATCCAAAGGAGTATTGAGGGGAGTTGTCTGTTAGAGCCCCTATTTTTGGCCACACTGAGTAGATTAGTGCGGATGTATTACCTTCTATGGTATTGGAAAAAGGCACTGGTGGTTAGGAGATCTTTGGAGTGTAGAAACAGGGCATGTTGGAAGGGGGTAGAGATCCAAAGGGTAGCAGTGTGTAGATGGGACAGGTATAGGTGCACTAAATCTATCCACATTATCGGTGTCCTATAATCATGCAAACAAGTGTAATAATAACGGGGAGTGATAGATATCTTTGCTAAGCCTGTGACAACTTTTCCGGCTAGCTGCAGTAAAGCAGGAAGAGTCAGTTGGTAAGACCGGTTTTCACCAGGAACAGCAGCTTGTTTTTTACATGTATTTTTGTACATAAACCAGATCTGGTACTTTTCGTTTTTACGAGGCAGTTTACTTTTTGTAAAGCTTCAATGGTTTTGTTGGTTTCACAAACTCAATCGTAGAAAAAAAAACCTTTTGTACTAAAATGCAAATTTTTTTTCTGGCAAAAAATGTTGGATATAAAATCAACTATTTTGTAATTCTTATTTTGTAAACCAGATCGTTTACCGGCATCTGGAACAAATACGAACGACCGATGCTCACCTGCATTTTTGCATAACCTTTGTTTGGGCGATAAAACTTGTGAAAAATACCTAAAAAGTGTCATATCATTAAATAAAATATGCGTCAAGTTTAATGATTTTAAAAGGCTTGCGATCAACAGTGAAAGGTAAATTACAAGACACTCTGGAAGACCGCTTTTTACTGCTGGAGTAACGTTGATTAACACTACATTTCTTACGAGAAAAAAAAATATTTGAACGCCTGCATCTATTACGCATTTTAGTCTTCTGCTGATGAAACAGTTGTTTTACTAATTGATCTGTTTATCTTCTTCTCTCTTGCAGTGACAACCATCCCATTGATTGATGCCCAAGAAACACTGGCATACCAGGCCTCTAAGGCTACTGTTCCAGCTGTGTTTATAGTCATTGGTGTTGTTGGTGCTATTGGACTCTCCTTACTAGCTGTTGCAGTTGTGGCAAGACGAAAGAGATCAGGTAAATTTATAGAAGTTTTCTTTCTAAAATTATGTCTAACTTTTACATTTTCCTCTTAGCTAAAAGCAAGTTAAAATCAAAACATGATTTGCGTTTGACCATCTACTTTATGTGTACCAAAGCGTATTTGATTATCTGTTGCCAGTTCACACCAGCTAGCAATTGCCAACCATAAAATCTCACCAAAAATAAGCCTACTTCAATGCAACCTAAAATAAAATTTGGTTTCTGTACTAGGACAGATTCCATTAAGTTATTACTGCTAGCTAGTCAGTCTGCTGTAAAAAGTTCTTTGGGACTTGATATTGGATTTTAATTGATTTATTAAGCAACTTTTGACACTGAATGCCGTATAAAACTGTTTTTCCCACATATTACAGACTACATTGTTATCCAGTCTCTAAAATGAAATCAACAGTATTAGATAGCCTAGCGTTAAATTCTTTATTTTGTTGCAGCAATGCTGTCGCAAGGTGAAAATAAAAAGGCTAAACATTCGGAAGATCTAAGATCACCAGGTAAACCAGTCTGTTTCTTAAATGATGTCGGCCATGAATGTTCTAATTGATAATATACAATTTAATTACTTCATTAGAGCAATTGTACAATTTTTTTAGAGAAATTTCGAACTTTTATGAATGTTGATACGTGCACAAAAATGATACTGATTTCCATGTTATGTATGCTATAAAGTTTACTGGTCAACTTTTGTAGCTTCATCACAAAGTAGTCATAAAATGCAAAACTCATGACAAAAAAGTGTTTTGTCGTAGCTTAAATAAGCAAGCAGTTAGGACTGGACTTTATTTACTTTACTTCTAAACAAAGTTACTCTAAAAGCTATTTTTGTGGTTTGATTTTAATGGCTAGTGAAAAGATGGAAAAAATACTATTGCAAAACCAACTGTCTGAGAAAAGCAAGGCGTTACAAAACAGATGAAATAATATTTTTGAAAACATTTAACAACTTCGCATAAACATCCGATATGATCGAGACCATTATAGTTTTAGTTATTTGGCAGTTGCAGACCAAATATTGTTTAAAAGTGAAAAAAAACTGGAAAAATATCTGTGCAGAACATTCATGCTGGTCTAAATGTAGTATTTATACTTTGTATAATTCAAGCTTTTACTCACTTTTTTCCGGCATCCAATTTTTTGCAGCTCATTCTGACAAGCCCTCTTCAGTATCATCACCCATTGATGCATCATCTGAGGCTACAAAGCCCAAACGTAAAAAGAAAAAGAAGAAGAAAAAGAAGCGACATGAATCCGAAGCTACTGGAAGCTAACTTAAAGAAGTTGAACTAATTTGTTTAGCTGTTTTAATGCTCGTTTGCTGGTCGGAATGTTATTTTGCAGTTTTTTGTATTTTTCAAGGCAATCAAAGAAGGTTTAAAAAAATTAAAACCTAAAACGCGGTTGACTTTGGTGCATTGAATGATTCTGTTATGTCAGGCAACCAATTTAGTATATAGTGAGCTTCTCTCTGTTAAAGAAAAGCTGGTCAGCTCTATTAAGCGAGTTTAGCAAAGCTTACAGCTTGATATTATGCTAGTTCGCTTCAACAATCATTTCCAGTTCCAAGAAGCATCATATAAATCATCTACCTGGATTCCATTATGGGCATAAACCAGGGCAGCCTCTCGATTTTGTAATGTGTCAAGAAACAGCATTGATGCAGAAGAAAATAATAGAAATACCTTCTAACACCGAAATCAGCAAAGGGGTTGCAGTTAGGCTCATGAAAATTAAATAATTCACCTAGTTTTTTTATGGACTGAAAATAATGAATATGCTTCGTTACAAAACAACTGGTTTGAAGGACAACTCTAATTTGAACGCATTTAATTATAAGCTAAAATGAACGAACAAAATGCAAGAATGAGAAAAACTTTGTCCAGTAAAACCTTGAAGAAAGATTGCTTCCATGGTTACATGATCACCACTATCCTCACAGAAAACATATGGAAAAGTAAGTGAATGGAAAAAATTACTCAATCTGCTGACAGATTCACTTTTAAAACTTGGCTCATCCTCAGTTCTATATTTTTTATTATTTAAACAGGAAAAGCAGTTAAGCCACTCGAAAACTATCTTCACTTTGAAGCCTGTGTAACACAAAGCTTTAGTTAGTACTGGCCACCTATTTGTCGAAAAAAACTAGCCTTGCTTGTTTTTTTCCAGTAAAAAGAAAACACCGAACATGTCATTAGAGAGTTTTGGAATGCCTGCCCGCATTGGAGGAGGGGGGAGGGAGAGGGCTAGCTAATCAATTATTGTTTGTATACGGTAATTTACTGAGTCATAAAAAATATGGCTCACCGTTAGTCGTTGTTCAAGTGTGGAATCTAACAAACCTGTAGGAACACCCTACCGGTTCACTTCATGAATGCACCCAAAAAACAAATATTTGTCTGTTCCATAGACATCATAAAATGGTCGCTGACTTGTTTCGTTGAGTGAAGAAAATGATTGACGAAAAGGAGTACAGTATATGTTTGACAATGATGGTCAGAGAAGGTTTTTTGTGCGATAAACACAAAGTTGGTAACTTTCATATGTTATAGTCAGTGGTGAGTAGATAACTCTCAAATGATACAGTCAATATTGGGAAGATAACTCTCATATGCTACAATAAGTAATGGGTAGCTAACTCTCATACGATACAGTAAGTAGAATGTAGATAATTTTCATGTGACACAGGAAGTTCTCGAGTAGATGACACTCCTCTGATACAAGAAATAGTAGATAACTCTCATTTGAGACAGTAAGTGATCAGTAAATAACTTTGGTTTGTTACAGCAAGTATTGTGCAGGTAACTCCAATTTGATGCAGTCACTAGCTAGTAGATAAAACTCATATGAAAAAGTAAATAGTGAGTAAATAACTCTCATATGATACACTAGGTAGCCAATGAACGCTCTCAAATGATACGAAAATTAGTGAGTAGATAACTTTCACTTGTTACAATAGGTGGTGAGCTAGCACATGGTACAACAAGTAGTAAATATACAATTTGCTTTAAACGCAGTCATGCTGACGAATGAAGAACAATCTTATTTGGTTTGTCTTCAGCATTATGTGAGAGTTACTTGCTCACTGAATTCTGTATGCTATCAATTCAATACTTGCGGTCTCATACCAGAGTCATCTACCTTCTACTGATTGTAACATATGAGAGTTGTCTACTCAATACTTACTGTGTCAGATGAGAGTTATCTACTCATTGCTTACGTTATCTTGGAGGGTTTTCTATTCACTGTTTCATTTACCACATAGGATTTATGTGCCTTCTGATTACCGCTGAGGTATTTCAATTGATTTGTTTAACAAACATTTCTCACATGTTTAACGAAAAACCAGGAAAAAATATCTGTTTAAACAGATTTCCTCAAACATAACATAATTGGTAAAGAAATACAATAGGTAGGTGACTGCCTCACAACATGCCACTAGTCACTTGGAAATGTTACGTTGTCCACAAATCCACATTTTCAATGTACAATAATCTGTTAGAGCTTTGCATTGTAGCAAACAAGCATTGCTTGCAAAACAAGGTGCCCTTTTATGGTAAGAACATTTTTCGTCTAGGATACAATTCAATTGGACATTTCTTCCAAGATTTCCAATTCTTTTTATTAAGTTTCGAAAGATCAGTAAAATTGAAACATCATTTTTCATTAAAATTCTGCTAGCGGACACACCTGCAGAGATGGTGGTATAGCACCTTTTTGTTTTGAGTATTCCCAATGAAAATAAGACCAAAAACTCGTTTATTGGCTTTCAAGTGACTAGCTACTTATCAATAAAGAGCAAGTACAATGGAAAATATCAAAGTATGCATTTGTATGGGAAGACAAAAAGATAATGCCACTACTATACATTTGCCACTGCCGTGGGGCCTTTGAAACAATATTTCGCACATTCCGTGTGACTGATTTTCTTGAACTCCGTCGAATTTGTGTGGGCCTAATCCAATCACATCCTTTTGTAACTTGAAGAATGGCCTTTTGTATGTACGAACTAGTGTATCTAGCTTTCCATAAGGAGTGTTAGAGATGCCGCGATAAACTCAGCTAACCATTTGTTACATTGTGGATTACTGCAATAGCTCACATTGCGCTGGTAGAGAACGAGTCAACAGCTTGCAATGGAGGAGCTAGGCTATGTTTCAGAAGAAGAAGAAGAGGAAATGGAATCTCTGCTAAACAGATTCTCAAACTCAGGTGCAACAGACAAGACAGCGCAAATATCCTTGGCTCGACAGCGGGTCCTCATGGGCTCTATACTTTATCTTACATTTGGGGCTCTATGTGTGGACACCATGATATATCCTTTCTTCCCAGCCATAGCCAAGACTAAGAACTTGTCCAACGCTGAAATAGGGATTGTTTTGTCTGCATACGACTTGCTCCGATTCATAGCATCACCAATCTCTGGATCATTGGTGGGTGCTTGTTTCCCTTATAGTATGTAGTTCAACACTCAGCTGCTTGCACAAAACTTTAGTATGTTTGGAAAAATGCAATCATGTTGGCATCATTTTCCTTGCAACAAAATTCTCATTTTGGTTGTAACAGCAATACAGATTGACCAAAAATAATTTTTTGATGGTTAATTTTACGATAACCAAAAATCAATTTGTAGCGTAACAAAACAAGCGATCTTTCGAAAATTAAACTTGATGTTTGTTTTGTTTTGTTTTGTTTCAGCTGTGCCTCGTGGGCAACCCTAAAGACGGGTCTCATAAGCAGAGCTATGAAAATACTTATCAACAGATGAGAATGCAAATCAATGAGTTTTCATTGCAAGTGAATTAAAACGTATCAACTGTGATGCTGTATAAGAAGCTATAAGAAATACAACAAAACATCAACTATATTTAATTTCCTTGATGGGTGGCCAATGTTCCTGGTCGTAATTTGCTATGAACTACATATCAAGTGTACCACTAATAATGCTTCCACACGATTGAAACCACTTTAATATGATTTATTAGTTATCCAATCCTGTGTTAAGCAGTTTTAAAATCACCTGTTTATGACCTATGTTTGCGTCTGGTAGACTGTAAATGAATTGTTTTTACTCTCAATGCATTTGCTAACCTGTAGGAAAGGTCACAAAAGTAGTAGGAAAAATCAATCACTATGCATGTAATTAGTTTCACCGCTTGCTAATGCTTTTTATTATTGACTGAAACCAAAGATGTGACAAAATTATCTTTGTATTTGCATGGACAGTTCAGAAAGCTGGTAGATCATAACTCTTTAAGGGCGACCACTGTCAAATGCAAAAATGCCCAGACCCATGACAATTTGGTTTTTAACTTAACAAAATTTTGAAAGTTAGATCATTCCGCAGTGGTTCTGCACTGCCAAGGAGAACCGTTTGCTGATTAACGTTGTTACCATGACAAATATACTCTTTAAAATTAAAAACCATGTTATCTTTTCCGTGATCCAGCAATTGATACAGATAAAGCGGCTTTAATGTACTCCATGTAGAGATTTAATAACGAAATGCCATTTTCAGCCGACTGATTATTGACCTGTTTATTGACCTGTTTCATGACAGGTTCAAGGTTTTTGACGCCATTGTTATTTAACTCTACAGATTAATGTTGTAATAACTATTGCCTGGAGTGAAGGTACTTTAGAAATTCTACAAGATCAAAGTATAATGAGGAAACTTTTTGCCAAGGCAAAAGACCACTGCTGGGCGGGGCGTTTGAATGAGTTTAAATAATGCATTTCACAAATGCCAAAGTATTGGTTTTGCGGGTTTCAAATAGTATTAGAAAAAAAATTCCAAAAGACTGAAAGGTTATGTCTCTAACAACCCTAAATCCTATTGAAGTACTTATGAAAAACCAACGGCAAAATCATACTTTACAAAAGCAAATGAAGCTTTCTAAACTGCAATTACTTTCTATCGGTGTAACGTAATTAATACATAGGTAAATAATACTACTTTGGGAATAGAACCATCCGCTAGTTAAATTTTTTTTTTCAAGTGAAAAATTTAATTGTTGAAAGCAAGTAATTTAAATTTATCATAAGTTCCAATGAAACATGCTTAGCAGCCTAAGTCTTAGCCCAACATTTGAGTCATTATTTGATTTTCCTTGGAATATCCTGTGCGTTTTTATTGGGAGTTGCATGCCCCCTTGTTATCTTGGCAAGCCTTAAATGGATTTCATTGGATGAGTGGTTTAGTGGGCGGGGTTTTTTGCGTTGGTTTGTTGGCCTAAGTTAAAGGGATTGCTTCGGCGACCAAATGGTCGCCGGTGCAAAGATTGTAGTATACATTAACTACCCTTTTCGCCCATAGCTGGATCAGCTATGTTTTGCTCTGAATTTTTTATCGAACCTCAGATTATTTTCGTCTCTTGTTTTTATTCATACTTATTATTATCTATGGTGGCTAATAACGTTAGACGGTTTCGTTTTCAAAAAGTATGAACAAATTTAAAATCATCTAGATGGTTTGCAGAGCGTCTCTTATGTTGAAAATAATTGGATAGTTGTAGTAAAATAGCCAAGGCAACTATGTTTAAAAACGGGCTTGTTGGTCATCGTAACTGAATTGTCAGACTTAGCAGTTGCGGCATTCATGCTATAAAACCGTATTTCCTGTCTAACAATTGTAAATTCTGCAAACCGTATAGTTACCTTGCAAATAATTCAGACGGCTCAGAAGTGATTCATTTGATTTAGAAAATTACAAGCCGTATGGACGCTTTAGAAAGAGTATGAACTATTTACGAAACCGCATGAACTATTTTGGAATAGTCTGAACTGTTTTAAAATAGTCTGAACTATTTTGGAATAGTTGGAAAACTTTGCAAAGCACGTGGCTTTTGAACCAACAGCGATCGTCATCATTTTATTTATAGCCAACTTCATCAACATAGACATAGATCAAAAGACATAGAGCAAATTAATTAAAAATAAAATTTAATAAACAGAAACTTTTATTTAATCAAAGAAAATTCAACTGTTCGGTGTTAAGGAAAAACATTATTAATCCTAAATGGAATGTATATCTATGATCAATAGAGTGAATCAGAAAACTGGCTAAGAATTTCAAAACCCACAAACAATTTTAGAAAGCGTTCAAAAGTCTTGCGAAAGTTCAGGCCATTTCATATTCATTCAAACGGTTTGGAAAGCATTCAGGCGTTTTAAAACGCAACTCACAAAACATTCTGAGCCACCATAATAATCAGGTATTAATTATTTTGAAACCAGCACCAACAAAGACCGGTTTGAAAAAATAAAAAAACGTAATATTATTACTAATATTATTTGTATAAGAATATTTAATATATTGTTACTATTATTTTTCTAACCATAACTATTATTGTCAGGAGGTATTGTAGGTAATGGATATGAAAAATCACAAAAAAATTCTGTGCTTTGTATTATTGTATGGGTAATACGAAATCTAACATAACAATAATAATTATGGGATAAGGATAATCTGATCAACAATAACTCCTGAGAATAATGATTGTGGTGAAAATAAACACAAGAATAATGTATAAATTATTAAGATACAAATAATGATAATAATAACTTTTTGCAAGTCTTCAAACCTGTTTTTTGCGGTGCTGGCTTCAAAATAAATATTAACTGAAATAAAATAAACCGAGGTCTAATAAAAAGTTCAAAGCAAGACATAGCTGATTAACCTATGGCCAAAGAGGGTAGTTAAAGTCTTTGCACCGGCGACCGGTTGGTCCCCGAAGCAATCCTTTTAACTTAGGCCAAGAAAACCAACACGAAAACCCGCCCACTAGACCAGTCATCCAATAAAATCAATTTAAAATTTGCCAAGATAACCAGAGGGCATTCAACTCCCAATAAAAAAAGCACAGCAGATTCCAAGCAAAATACATATTATGCCTCAAATGTTGGCATAAGACTTGGGCTACATTTTTGAATGGATTAGAGAAAACTTCTCAAGATGGGACCAAAAACGAACTTCCATGGTTGACCTAAATTTTCTGTAACACATATCAACTTTTTGATGCTGTGGTTTCATTCTTGTTATTATCACAAATGCCAAATGGCCACAAAAAAGTTCTGCAATTACTGTATTAAACAAAACTGATATTCACAACTACAAGTTAGCACTGGAATCGCAAAACAGCTGGGAGAACCTACCGTTAGAGCTACCATTTTTTGTGTTTTCAGGTACAAAAATGCCATCCAAAAATCATGTGTGCCGCAGGAAGCCTAATAGCATCACTGAGTTGCATTGCATTTGGGTAAGTTAAAGTTCATTTCCTCAAGGAAATAATGATGATTTTAATTGACTTTGTAGTAGAAACCTATTGCCTATATAGATTGTGTGCAAATCTTCATGGGAGAGTAATCACCACAAAACTGTTTTTCTTTTCTACTACAAACATATCTGTCACTCATTGCTGTCTTGTCTTGTTTCCTTGCTCCATCCAAAGGAGATGACATCTCTTTCATACATGTGCAAACTTTGTCAGAGATTTAATTTCTTTTTAAAAATTTGCAGCTTGTGGGAAGAGTTCAGACAGCAAAAATATGTAGCCCATTTACGTGAATAACACAACTCTGTAGTCGTTGAATTCGTTTTTTGTCAAAAACAACTGCTGTTCCAAGTGAAACTTTCAATGAAATTTTCTTCAACAAAATTGGATGCAGGATTGAGATGGAAATTGGTGAATGCAGTCTAGGCGATATACGCAGTACATTTATTGTATCCTAGATGTGCCCTGAATAACTTAATCTGCCAATCAAACACCATCTGTGCTAGTGCAGGATGCCCGGTGAACAACTTATGACTTGTACTTACTGTTAAACAGTAGTTGGGTAATATAATATGACATAAATCTTTTGTCAACCATTGGTCATGCACAGTGCAGTTAAGAAAAGTGCCCACCCTTATAGGTTTTCACCAATGCTAATTGTCACTAACCTAGCACTGATTCATACCAGGTTATCCTAACCCTTAGTTCTACGCCGAGCCATAATTACCATAGTAGTCATAGTGCAGTGAATTTTGCTGTTCCCATTACTAATCCATTGATCAGCTGAACTAGGTATTTTGTCTGCCAGCAAAGTGACTCAGTCAGCCCATAAAGGCCTGACTACTTTCTATCTCCGCTCAAGAAACTGCCACAAAGGAGATGCAACAACTCTTCAACTTCTCTGAGCTGTCAGCTCAGATGTACAGTTTGGGGCTTTCAAGTTCAAAGGTACATATGTACTGTACAAGTCATGTTACAAGAGAATCACGGGTGAAACAGAACAGCAGTGGCTATAATAAAAACCAAAGAAGGTTGAAGCTTGAATTTTTATGGACAAAATGGGTGGAGACTGTTGGCCTACTTTGTTAGTAGACCAACCAGTACATAACATGTACGTAGGTTAACAAATATACAAACTAGTTATGGATACTGAAGATGGATACTGAGTATGGTGAAACATATGAGGTCTCCAAAATTAGGGGCGGAGAGGGGAGGAGTGGGGCGGAAGTTACCTCTAACACATAAAGGCAAAGTCTAATACAAAGTGATAATAGCAATCTCTTGAACTTGTACTAAACTCTGTCTTCACAAAACCTTGGATACCAAACCATGTGTAACTTTAGACGGTTAAAAGGTGAATATAGGCACCTATAGTTGTTAGGATGTATTTCTAGCCTTCTGACTGTGGCAGCAATGGGATGCTTTTTGAGGACCAGTATACTCAGCAGCTAACTTTGCCAGTATTGTTTTTACATACAATTACTTATAACAGTCCTTACTGTCACCCGATCAGTGTTTGGCTTGGTCCAGTGCGTCCGATTACAACTGGCCATCAGAGACCCTTCTCATACCATGGTTAAAACATAAGGCAGTTAGTAGCCTGTAGTCCATAATTAGCCTAATCAATTTTTATGCCACCAAATTTTGCCGAAACTGCCGCCAAATGCTGAAACACGTGATAATACTAGCTAGAGCAAAATATGGGAGCCTGAGCTGCAGTTGAAACCACACCTTAGAGTTAGCTTATTTGAAAAGTATCAAGGATTCTGTCATTTGGCATTAAAAGCCTTGTTTACTTAATAATCTACATGCATGTTACATCATTAAGAAAGTATAATAACTGTTGTCATAGTTTTAAATGTCACGCAATGTCATTGAAGTAAAGATAACTAGTGAAAAACATTTACTGTCGGTTGCCTGTTAAAAACTGAGACATTTGACTATTTTTCATTCCCTCTCACTGTTTTCCACTTTCTGCTCAAGTATTGCGATTAGAGAGATCCGATTGACGGTTTACCCAAATTCTGACTTCTAGGTGTGGCTATAAGCTCTTCTGTGTCATGCAATTCATTGCCAACTTCATTTAGATATAGTTGGTGCAACTCCATGTGGGATGTAGAGGATTTTAGGAGCTGAAAATCACTGTTATTGTGTAACTTTGGAAAAATTGGCTGCTTTCAAGTAATGATTTACAGAATGGTGAATGGAGCAGGGCAGCGGTACGTATTTCTGATCACGTGTATAACTGTGCGATGTGCAGCAGGTGTTGGGTCAGCTATGCTAACTGTAGCAGGGACAAGCATGATAATGGATTCTACAAGCTATGAGCCAAGTACAATCAGTGTAAGTTCATCTCCTTTTACAAACTAGCAGAAAATACAAACTTTATACAACAAGAGTATTCGCAACGTGTTCATTACACAAAATAGGAAAAGTAATAGGTGTTCGTAATTCAATAAGTCGCATATGCAACGGAACATTAGTTTGAAACAACATGAATATTTAATGAAATGTTATAATTTACCGATAAAAAAATAATGAAGATAACTTATAAATTTTTAAATGAATGAAGAAAGTAGTAAAATTTAACAAGCTGTAAAACTGGGATAGTTTGCAAAACTGCGCTTCAATTTTGTTAATTTTGAACGCTTGAAATTACTTTGAATTACTTTTTACGGGTATAAAGCCGGTCTATGAAAACGGAAAATCAATGCGCTAATTATTATTTATTTAGTGTTCAGTTTCACTCGCGACCTACAAACAAGATAAATATTGTAGTGCTTTTTGCTGCTACTTGGCCACAACTGCTAATCTGCTTGTCTATTTATTATTCTGCAACTCCCTATATAGGGCACCAACAAGACTAGTCTTGAAGTTTGAGCTTTATTGCAATAACAAAACTGAGCTCTCTGGCTCAGTCCCTCATATTTATACAAAAATATGGTATATACAATATAATACAGAACCAATCAGGTTACATGATAATAATGAAACCAATAGTAAATCACTTAAGCATAGCGCTTATTCACGGTCTCATTGGTCTTTAACAAGAATAGGGGCGGACTCCTGTCCGGCCTTTGACCCTTTGATATCATTTGTTCAAATTGTCTAGAGTTGTCTACTCTTGGTACTGTTTGGGGGAGACAACTGATAACCTTTGTATAATTCTTCACTAGCGATTATGGTCAGCTACAACTGTCTCATTTATTGAGCTCGGCTCGCCAGCAAATTATCCCACAATATATACTTGTTGATTGTTTTTTATTCAGTGAGCTATTCTTTGTTGACCCATGAGATCCAAACAAAATCATCATTTATTGATTAGATTTATTGCAAGTCTGATTATTTTTTATTGCTATGTGTTGGTTGAACATAGGTCGCGAATAATCCTAATAGCCCAAACCCTTAAGTGATTTATTGGGGCAGCTTTCCATTATATTGATTTCTAAAGTGAGACTTTTATACCTTGCAGGGGATTCTAGAGATGATCGATTCTTTAGCCTTTGCATCGGGACCAGCTATTGGTGCTTTGTTGTTCAACGTGAGTTGCACAGGTTTTACAATACAAAACTGGTCTTAGCAGACTTTTTTCAGTAAGCAATGTCCAAATCAAAATCTTTTTTTTTTCGTTCATATGAGGCACCCTTTTTCCAGCTTCCTAGAGGTTCCATAAACAAATGGCTAAGTCAAGAATTGATCCCTTAGATGAACAAAAAGCTTAGAATGATTGTTTGCTCCCTGACTTTGCTTTGACCACCAAGTGTTTTTGTCAGATGTACTTGCAACTGAGTCACCCACAAACATAAGTTGGGAAGAGTTGCAAAAAAAACAACATAATGAGGATTTCTTGAATGTGTTTTGCAGCTGGTAGGATACATGGGGATGTTTTGTCTACTGGGGGGACTGATGTTAGGATTTATACCAATTTATCTTCTGGTTGTACCAATGATTGGTGAGTAACTGACAGTACGTGCTTATAACCGCCTCCGATATGAACAACTTCTGTGCAGTTTTTTCTTGGAAGCAATGTACGATATTATGTTCTCACAAATGCATTCTCATTACCTTTTGACAGTATTTGCTGAGAAAATTTGCTGATAAAATATAAGAGGTGTAATAGGAGCAGATCTACATCAAATAATGTACAGTTTTCTTGAGGTTCATATAACAGATATGCCTCAATCTTACCCTCTGTCGACATATGATTTCCTAGAGCGTTTTTATTCCTTTTTCTCCTGGCACATGGCTCATTTTTATTCTTTTGTGGCATACTAGGAGTAGATCGGTATGACGGTTTCTGAGGAAAATCAGGCTCTCCTGGTTTGAAAGTGCCTTTATGAGCACCAGGTCCGTGAAAACCATTTAGGGTATCTTTTGTGTGCAGCAGGTGTTGATTATCGCAGATGTTAGTGTCTGTAATATTGTACATGTATATGTATATGATTATTATCTAAGTACTTATTTCGCAGGGGTTGCTTATATTGGGGTTTGTATTACGGTTTTGTTTGTTGGACTAACGTCATGTTTGTATAGAGAGTTTTTGTGTATCAAAGTAGGGTTTCATTAAGAATATATACAATGTATAGAATAAAATACATAAAACTACTGTAGACATTTATTGATAGTTCAAAAATCTATTCGAGTAAACGTACAGACATGTAAAATACAATAGGAAAAATGTATTATACTTGTCTAATAGTTGTTATAATGAACAAAAATATGTATGCAGTAGCTATTGTATGAAAGATGAAGTTTCAGATGAAGGGAGATGTTTGTTTTTTCACTACCTGTTAGCAGGTTATGTTGACACTCCTAAGGAGCAATTTTCCTTTTGTCATGTTAACTTTGCAGCTCTGCAGCAGCTCGCAGCTTGCAGAATTCCAAATAACTGTTGAAGTTGTGTCTTCGTGTTGAGCGAACACTGTGATCTTGATTTGAAGCAATTTTTGCAAGCTCAGCAAGTCCAAAACATTGACACCTCTTTCATTTTTAATGTTCGAGCAACCTCTTGCTGATGTTTTCACATCAAGTAATTTCAGATACTGTTTGAGGTACTGTTCCATCGAATGGTTTTTGAGATTTTTTTAAGGCTCTTTTCCCTCTTTTAGAGATCCTTTTGAAGGGTTGCCAAGGCTCTCAATGATGGAGGGCAAGCGATTTGCAAAAGATTCAATTTTCTGTTCGCTAAAATGTCTCGTTCACCCGACCGTTATGGAGGTTGTTGCCGTCGATAACAATGCTGGCGCATTTGGTGATTACTTTGTTATATCTTACAATGATGAAACAGATGTGATACAGCTTCAGAGAGTAGTTTGGCCAAACAAAACAGTTGAAACCCTCAATCTTCCCAAGTACCAATCACTTTGCATCGCCATTTCATGGGTGAGCTTCAAAATCTGAAACTGGAGAGTAGTACTTGCTATGGTATTAAACGTGTTACCGTGGGAAAGTTAAGCTCGGGAGAAGTAGCTGAACAAATGAGAAAGATGATGAAGGACGAGCTCATTCTTAGTTATGACATAGATTATCTCACTAGTTTCACCCAGTGTGCAGTTTTCCCTTACAGCAAAGTCGTTGACAGGTTCATGCAGCATCGATTCCATGGAGACAATTTTTTCGACACCTTACATCCGATAAATTTTGGAACCAAGCGGAAACCGAGAGATGGAGAAAACAGATATGTCAAGGAAGCTAAAAGACATGCTTCAAGTGTGATGATTTACAAAAGAAAAAAAAAGAGTTCTAATAAAAATGCTTGTCACAATGTAGTCTCCCTCTCTGCATTGAGCCGCACTGAATGGGAGCAAAACTGCAGTCAAGTAAAATACGACAAAGAGGCGTCGAATCGATTACAAACCAAGATATCTCCGACTTCATAAATGAAAAATTTGCAGCGTTTGAAAGGATTATCAGAGTTGCTTATAACTATTCCTATTACACTATTTGTAATGTTTGTTGTCAAACTCTATTCACTTTTACAAACACTTTATGAAGTTCTTATCAACTATTTTCATAACTAGTAATAACATCTTATCATAACTTGAATTTTATAAAAAATATTATGTACATTTTACGTAGTGTACTATACCTATTATGCAAATAAATTATGATAAGAATCCAACAACGAAGCAAATCGAAGGGAATATTAGCAGCCAACTTACATCAGTCCAGCAAACAAAATGGTGATACAAACCCCAATATAAACAACACCTACACAATAAACACTGAGATAATAAACAATCACACAATTTTACAAACACTAACAACTGACATAATCAACACCTGGTACACACAAAAAATATACCTTCAGACAGTTCTCATGGACATGCTGCTCAAAAACACACTTTTGAACCTGGAGTACCTGATTTTCCTCAGACACTATGATACAGATCTGCTCGTATTATACTGAAAAATACTCTTAAGAGGAGCCATGTGCCAGGAGAAAAAGGGATAAAAAACAGCTGTAAGAAGCTATGTGTTGACAGAATGAAGATTAGAGCACATTTCTGACACAAACTTAAAAAAACTGTGCACTTCTTGATGCAGATCTGCTCCAATTATACGATTACCATGTATTATACTGTCAACTTTTATTTACAAAAAATTAAAAAAAGAGAAAGAAATTGATGATATTTCAATACCCTATATCATCTCACACAATAACTATTTTTTTGGAATGTTTTGGCCGATATTAATTGTGAGTCCAAGCAATGAGCACAACACAACTGCTTGTGCTAGAGTCTTTTGTTGGTGCCAAAGTTTCTTACAAAAAAAATTGTCACAGTCATTGTGAACCTATAAATATAACGCAATGAAAAGTACAATTTTTACAGTGACATTGGACGTTAACTCAATTCTCATCAGATTTCAATAATAGATTCAAGTCATACAACACATTGATCAAACAACTTACCGATTCAGATGTCAGCATCATTTTACGATGCTGAAGCTCTTTTTTTCACAAAAAAAGGCAAACTGTGCAAAAAAACATTCGATTTTACTGTTTTCTGTGAACAAAAGATCTAGAACTTAGTTGCAAATCCTTTTTTTGTTTGGATAAACACATTTATTTGTTAGGTTCAGAGAAGACAGAGAATAACAGCAGTTTCATTTCATTGATGAAACTACCTGGCTGCATGGTTGTGTTTCTTAGCTGTACATTGGTGAAAATAACCAACACATCACTCAACTCTACCATCAGCAACTTTGAAGCTTTTGCAGTGAGTATTAAGTCCTCAGGGCCATGTAGTAGCTTCGCTAGTAGTGTTGGTAGTTTCCTTTGTTTAGTGCTTGTTTACCTTAATAGCGAGTTTCAGTTTCCTGGTTCAAAAACTTTAGAGTATCTTAACCTCAGCAGAAACAGCGAGCAAGAATTAATTTTCTTTATTGAAACCTTCTTTTGTGCAGTATCAACTGATATTTTTTAGGTTTCATACATGGCTTGAAGAAGCTCAGAGTTTCTTATCGGTTTATTTTTTTATTTTTTTATAGTTTGCGACAAGTCCAAGTGATGTTGGTTTACAGTTTGGGATATGGTCTGTGTGCTGTGGAATCTTTAGTGGAATAGCAGCCAAGTTTTTTGACAAGGTGACTGGACCTTATCGAGAAACTTTAAACATTGTTGTCAATCTCATAAAAAATTGTTCTGCTGTAATGTAAATCCTTAGTGAAAAACCAAAACATATCAAACGTTTCTTTTTCCAGGTTCTTCTAACAGAAACACTTTTCTGCATTTTCTTCCAGCAGATACATTTGAAAATAAACTTGAGGTTTATTTTCAAGTTTTTGCTAGCTGTTTTTAAATCATGCAACACTTTGTTGCAAACTAGCTCAAGCTGTTAATGTTGTTGGTTATTGCAGCGATATTCTTACCACTTGATGCTGATTGGTTGGATACTTACGCTACCTGCAATGCTCCTCGTTGGACCATCTCCACTCCTTAATTTTATTTTCTATGGAAAAAGGTAAAATTTTGGTTTGCTATTGATGCAGATGCAAAATGCAGCTTAGCAAAATCTATGATTGCATAAAATAACTCCGCAAACTTTGAAACCATATCCAGTGGTAATTAATATAATTGATAATTAAACAATGAACAATTTTCACACTAAATGAGGATTTTTAAAAATTATACTGGAGCCTTTCAAAATGGTGTTAAAAATGACAGAAGAAGATGTTTTACAGGAAACATGACCAGTAGAAAAGCCTTGAGTTAGTGATATCTTCTTCTAAGCGTGAATTTTATTCTTTCTTTGAAAACAACGTTTAGTATGCGCTTATTCCTAACAAAATAGTTCAAAATATCATATTCTGTGTCTCTGTGTGTTTAATAGTCTTCTCTCATACTTTTTTAATATATATTTCAAGCACTATTTGCCTTGCAGATACTTTTGGTTAACGTTCTTTGCTATGACTGTCAAATATTGCCTGGACCCACTGATATATGTTCCACCATATCAAGCTGCATTAGACCATATTTTGTAAGTATGGTCACAAAGTAAACCTATGACATGCAGTTTTAATATTTGTTACATTATCAGTTATAGTTTCTTTAAAATTGATGAGTGTATTAGGAAGGTTATTTTTGTTAAATAGACCACTTTCCAACTGAGTTTGTTCCCAAACAGTTGCCATGAAATGGAAATATCTGTCAGTTGAACGGGGTTTTGTTTTATTCTATTAAGAGTCGTGGTATCTTTATATAAAGTTGGATAATAAACTCAGAGGATAGCAAAACAAGCGAATATGTTAATTTGATCGCCATTGTTCAGGTCAACTGAATGGATTATAACAGTAGCAGGAAATGGAAAAAGAGACATCAGAAACACTGTTACTAAATATCACGAGTATTGTATTTGTCACACTAAAAATGAATTATTCAAAAACTTAGCCCATGCCATTCATTTAGCCATGAACTTTTCAAGTAAATTGTTTATCGTTTTTGTCTATTCTTGGTTGAAGAATTCGTTTATTCTCCCCTAAGCGAAACATCATTATAGTTCCTCAAATGTTTAATGCATGCAAATCTTACCTGTCAACCACCAATTTCTATGCGCAGCAAAGTTCAAAATAATTTCTCATGCAAACTTGCACTTTCACAGTTGTACCAAAGTGAGCATAGAAAGTTTAAACTGAAATTTTTCCAAATGTAAAACATTCTAGAGAATTATTGTGCGTCATTATTTTATTAACAACAGAGTAAATGGATATGAAACTGACAACTTACGCATATATGGTATGGTTGCTGGACTGGTCAACGGTGGATTGAGTCTAGGAAGTACAATGGGACCAGTGATAGCTGGCACACTTACAGATGCTGTAGGCTTTCCCTGGGCCATGACTTGTATAGCTTCCACAAATGTGTGCATGGTGAGCTTTATAAGTTTTGCGGCAGAAGTTTGAGGCTTCTTGGAACAATAAAATCATGTAATGCAAACTTTGACAAACCATTTGTTTCTCCACTGCAACTAAAATAGAAATATCTTAACAAATAAATGTTTCATCACTATGTGTTCCCAGTTGTTTTGCAATTTTTGTTATCTCAGGTACTACTGCTGGGCGCATTCCTGAGTTACATGAAGTGTACTGGCCAACCCTTGCTGCTGGAGTGCTCAGATGGAAATCAGCCGATGTCAAATCTTGATGTTAACTCCAAAGAATCAATGAGCATAGCAAACCCCAATGAAATTATTGAAGAAAAAATAGCAAATGCATGTGAAGAAAGGATGAAGATCTGCATTAGCAACCCAGAGTCTTGGGAAGTTTGTAACCAGCAAGTTTTGGCTGATTAAGAGAGTAATTTGGATAATTTATTCTATGAGCCTTACAATACAATTTTCAATCACTCCATTTTGAACACGAACACCTCCTATGTGAGTATTGCTAAATATTGTTGAGCATTACCAAGTTATTACTACTTTGGAAATTTGAAAATATGTCCTTAATGCTTGTACTACAATGGACATTACAATGCTGACAAAAAGTTTCCAATGCTGTTATAAACCAGTTTGGAAAAACAAATTGAATGTTTGAATCAATGTAACCCTTACACTACACGTTACAATAAAAGTATTAAGGAAATGTGTTCGTCCAACTAAAGGCAACAAAGTTGATCAGATCAGCAAAAAACTTGATCACAAAGTAATAATTTCATTTGAAACTCATGGGTCAACAAAAGTAGCTCACGAAGTAAAAAAATAATCAAAAAACAACTAATTATATTGTTTGTAGGTAGCGAGCGAAACTGATCAGTAAAAAGATAATCACGGATAAAAATAATTTGTTTGTTGTAAAGAACAGGTTTTGTTATTCTTAAAAACATCGTGAAATAAAAACGATCTTTGAAAATAAGAATGGGTCTTTACAAACTTTAAAGGTTTAGGATGTTTCCGTTATTACGTTTGATTACTTTTCAGATTGTGAGTTATATTCTGGTAATTATAAGAATTAATTGAACGATTATTATCTCTTAAGCTAATGTTACAATCCATATTCGGCATACTGATTTAAGTCCACTGATCATTTTTTGTTCTCTGTTCGACAATCACATGATGTATATTCAAAATATATCAATGCTCAATAAACAATCATCTATATCAGCTAAGATTCATTGATTCACTACTCACTGTGTGCTATGGCGTTATGTAATAACTATTTACTGTACCATGTGAGAGTTATCTACTCACTACTTACCGTGTCATATTAGAGCTATCTATGTACTCACTACATACTGTATCAAATAACAGTTATCTACTCACTACTTACCATGCCATATGCGAGTTATCTACTCACTACTTATTCTTTCATAGAAGAGTTATCTACTAACTACTTAGTGTCTCATAGAAAGGTTATCTACGCAATAACTACTTTATAAAAGGAGAATTGTCTACTCATTGCATCCTGTATAATATTAGAGTAATCTACTGTCTACTCACTGTATAGTATTATAGTTATCTACCCATTAGTGACTGTATTATACGGAAGTTATCTACCCACCACTGATTGTATCGTCTGAGAGCATTCTACCCACTCGTTACTGTATCACAAGAGAGTTGTCTCCTCACTACTCATTGTAACATTGAGGGTTATCTTGTCATATGAGTGTTGTCTGCTCAATACTTACTTTATTACTTGAGAATTATTAATCAATTTATGACTGTATCATACGATAGTTATCTGCCCACCACCGATTGTAACATCAGAGAGTTATCTAATTCTTAGTTACTCTATTATTTGAGAGTTGTCTACTCAGTACTTTCAGTTATTTCATATTTTGGAACCTTAAAATTTTCTTAACAGAGTAAGCCTGTTTGTTTGCAATTTACTTCAGTTTATTATAAGTTAGTTAACGATACACTCTGGTTAGGTGCCAATGAAGTTTGTTGTATGAAAAATGTCATATTTGAGCTGAACATAGTTACAACAATCAGAAAATTTTTTTCCATAGCGTGATGCACAGTCTGAGCAAAGTTTGTACTTGCAACAATGTCGTCAGTAGTTTACAAGTCATCTACTAGTCAGTGTTACTCATTAACACTGATTTATTTTGTGGTCTTTGTAAGTATTACAGTGCATCAAACCAGAAAATGAAACCAAAATTCCTGAATCTACAGCCTATTACAGAGGGGAGTATGCTTTTCTTACTTTTAACATGAGTTTCCAACAACCAGCCATAGATTCTAAACGTGAAATTAGTTTCTTAGACAGAATTTTGTTGCGCCTAACGTAAATCAAGTCTGCCCAAGTCTGACTTTTTTATTGCAACAAAGTACCCATTACAAATGGATTTTTCAAATCAGCCTTGGGACATCAAAAAACATATCATGGCATAGAATCATATCTTGCAGACACAATAATGGGGAACTTTTTTGTCTCTCATTGATGGTTACTGAGAAAATGAGTTTTAAAAATGACTCTCTCAGCACCAAAATTACTTTGTTTTATGTTCGCACAGCGGATAGTTTTGAGCCTCATTATTGATACATTAGAGTGAAATCCATGATGCGTGACCAAGCGTGCATTATTAATTTGCTGTTAGTAACTGATTACTTCATTGTGATATATAAAAAAAATTACATTTTTTTTGGCAAGGGAATTATTAAATCTATTTTCATACCTCCAGATGTAAATGATCTATAACAAATAGTATATCAACAGGTCGGTAACCTGATAGACTGGTGATATAACATGAACTAAAATCATATGATCCATCGGCGCACTGGGAAATTTATCGTTTACAACTTGGTTTCCAAACATTTTTCCTCAAGTCCACAGCTATGTAAGCAGTGCAGTGATTGGTTAATCTTGTTTGGCAAAGTGAATCCTATTAAACCCTTTTAAAATTTTGTCTCTTACAGCCTGTGGTCCCAAGTTATTGAAAATTTAGTAATTCCAGAGTATTTGGGTACTGAAAAAATACGGGTGCTACATATATTTATATCAATGCTTTTGACGCGTGGCGTCATATTTCGTGATCAATTTTTAAACGCTAAACAAAGACAAAAGTTTAATTATTCAGTTTTATTTTGATGACGTAATAAAAATCTACAGTGGAAAACATGAATGATAACAGAAAGTTTAAAAATAATGAAGCAATGACACTGACCTGACAGAAGTTGAAGCTTTCCGGAGCAGAAACATCACATGGAAGTTATTGACTCAGCTGATGTAGTATATCTATGAATTTGCTTTAACTGACTGAATGATTTTGGTGCTTCGCAAAAGGCATTGACAATTCTTTTGCATGAGCAGCTGACTTTGTTGTCAACAGCTGCATTTCAAACATACATGATAGCAAAGTGTTTGGTATGTTTTAGATGGGTGTTAAAAAATCAGTTTTAGGAAACGTTGCCTCATACAATCAAGTATTTAGTAAGTAAGTTTATTACTTGTAAGTGAATGCCAGCTGATCAGTGTTGAAAAAAATACATCTAAAGTTCAGAGCTTTGTAAAACGTTGTTTTGAATCATACACTAACAATGTGAAATCATCCCAGTTTACAAAAAGCTTTAGTTTACTTGACCGTACTTGTTTTTCGCTTGTAGTATAAGGATTTCAAATGTAAGTATTGAGTTAGCGGACATTAACAAGTCACCTTCGGATCTGCTCCATCCATTAATCATTGACGACCAAGTTATATGCCATGACACAAGAAAGCTCTACAGTTTAAACTTGGAAAACCTGAGCATCTCTACCGTGTTTGAAGCTCAACGTAATGAAACTATCGTTGATATAACGTACTATGGCCTCTCTTTTGACAACATTTTGCTGCTGTATAGTGATAGACGCTGCCTTACAATACTTCGCCTTTATGCCAGAGGTATGCAAGACGCTTGTAAAGAAATCGATGTTGATGGAGATTATAGAAAATCAGTTTCCGACAATGAAACTTCGATCGTCAATTACACTTTACTGCTTCCACAACCGGGAAGCCGTCTAAAATGCTTCATCTTTGATGAAAATTACCAGTTGTTTGATGTAGATGTTTCTCAGTTTGCCGGAGTTTTTATTTCACAGTTTAAAATTGAAGGAAAAATTAATGCTGCATCATATGAACCAAAACAAAAAGTGATGGCAATATCTTCAACTGGTGGAGTTTGGTTAGTTCACCCTTTTGAAGAGAATTCAACAGAACTGTTAATACAAGTAGGAGATGCAGTTAAAGATGGGCCCCAGTCAAAAGCGTCAGTTGTAAACCCTTTCGACACTCTTTTTCTGAATGAAAATGTTCTTTTAATCATCGACAGAGGCAGTCAGCGTCTTAGAGTTTATGATAAGAATCAAGGCTCTGTGTCCAGTGTATGTTCATCTGATGGGCTGTTGTCAGCAGCTGGAGACAACCAAGCGTGCAAACTACTGAAACCATCCTTCTTCATCCAAAGTGCTGAGAGTAAGAGCATGGCATTGTTTCTTGGAAGAGACCTCTATAAGCTTACCTTTGTTAGACTTTCAAAACCATGTAAGTAATAAAATCAGTTTGTGGGGAAGTTTGGCATGGTGACTGTAGGCACTTGTGAAAGTTTCCATACAAGTAAAACCGTGTATTCAAGCAAAACCATGTAAAAGTGGACACTCTCCATTAAATTGTGGAGAGCAATGTGTGTATGTGGAACACATTCATAAAGTGACAAGGTCTTGCCACTAATCTTTACTCATAGTTGTGGTAACAAAAAATTTTTATCTGTTGTCCATAGCGAAAGTTACTTCAACAACTGCTGTCGCAGAAGACAACACAAAACAATCAGTGGTGGTTGTCGCTATCGTCTCAGTGTCTTTGGTAATGACTATGGTGTGGTCTGTTAGTTTTGTGATGTCTGCGAGTAAACTCAAACAAAAAGGTGAGTAAGGACATTGTTTTTATCATGTGTACATTACCTATGTTGACAAAATACTACTCACTTCCGTCTAGGGGAGTTGAGCTTGGAGCAAATAATCAACCCACCCTTTAGCAATACAAAGAAACTTTAATATTCCACTAGTAGTGTGTGCCAAAATATTTTAGTGCAAAGACCGCAAAGGAGAAATAAGCTTCCTAAGAAAATGTCAACCATTGGAAGAGTACTGATGTGATACAGGAATACAGCATAAAAGGCAACGGATCTGTGACTATTTATCGCATTACAGATTGAACCCAACTTAAAATGTGCTAAAATTGGTTTTCTTTTCATGGATCAACTCATGTTATGATAAAAAAAGCGATACTACACTTTTTTTTAGAAAAATCTAGATAAAATCCTTAAAAATATGTCATTTCAGAGTTGGTACTCACCACTCTTTTCCAACGTGTAATTGTTATTGTTCAAAGGTTGCTGATTATAATTATTCCATGAAGGTTTTTTTTCAAACTCTCACGGAAAATGTATACAAGTATGTGTTTAAAAAATGCATTGGACATTGTCAACATGATTTATTGATAAGTTTCCCTGCTGCAAAATTTTCAATTATACTCTTTTCGTTCAGTTGGTAGTGATTTTTCCATTCACCTTGTTCAGTTTTTAATCATTAGTCGGCGTTTTTGTAACATCAAGAAAAGCATGCAAGCAAGCACCCAATTTTCTGTAACTAGCTACTTTAATTGGAGTTGTCTCCTTGATGAGGCCTACACCCTCATTTTACTACATTACACAATGGGTAGTTTCAGTAGCTACACCGACTAATAACTATAAGATCTGTTTGCAGCTGTTCAACAGTGTCTTAGTTTAAGGGAATTTTGTTCACCATTGTTGAGTGTATAACTGCAACCCGTTATTCCTCCACATGCAAACTTTTTATGCAACTTCAACACTCCTCATTTTTTCGCGAGTCATACGTGGGCTGAATTTAAAAAAAAAAACAGGCCGAAATCGATTATCTAAACTAACTGAAGTAATTATTCAACAACAGGTGGAAAAAATTTACAACAAGCATAGAGAGATTGTTAATTATTGGTTTTGTAATTTTTTCTGACTTCTTTTGAAGTATGTTCAAAATGTAGAAAAAAACGCTAATATCTTAAATTAAAGAGAAAAAACTGAAATCTGTTTTATCAAATATTTTGTGAATTCTGATACTTTTGACCGAGCTTGATCTGAAAATCCAACATATGGTATAAGATAATCTAACTGCAGTAACTGATGAAGTCTGTCTAAGCCTGCCTGGGGACCATAAATCATGCACTTCGTGTCAACAAATGTCAGTTTTATCCTAGCTTCAGTTCTTACAGCTTAAACACTGCAATCATTATCAAGTAAAATTTTATCTCCGTTAGATAGTTTCACTGCTAAAAGCAACTTTACTCGGACCGTTGATGAGTTTATTGTCACCTTCAAAGTAACTAATGGGGCTGATTGTTTTATTGAAGAAATGATGGCTACTCTTTGCAACAGGGAGTATCCCTTAGCTTTCACTGAATATAAAAATACTTTACAGCCTTCGCACAACAAGCATGTGAATTTTATTAACATTTTTTGGCTAACAGTGAAGGTCTCCGGAATGTTTTGTGCAGAAAGATTGCTTCACTGCTTTCTATCAACTGCCTTGAACTTTACTTCAAGATAAAAGCCAATGTTACCAAAACTTATTTTTAAAATGTTAAAGCGAGGTTGTCTCAGCATAATGTACCAATGATGTCTATTCGACAGATAAGGCTCTCTGAACTTTTTGTGTTGAACACTTTTTGCATTACTTTTTGCCGAGACCCTCGAAATGTTGCTTCAATGCTATTTGCCGGGTTATGGACAAACGTTTGTACAATGTTACTTTTATGACATGTAAAATGTTGAATTATAGTTGTCTCGGTCTTAGTCAACACTTCCTAAATGCATTGCACAGAACATTAATTTCAAGTTTTTCTGTAGACACCCTTGAGTCATTATATAATGTTTTCCCTATAATAATTCAAATCATTATTGCAACGATGTAATAATGTTGTTTTAATGATAGGTAATATCCGCTGTACATTTTGCACAGATAATTTATTTCATGGTCTTTTGTAGGAACCCTTAATGTTATTACAACATCAGACCAAAAGCATTCCAAAAAAAAATCTGATATAATCTTTAATAAGTATCTGACAAGATGTCACGTCAAGATGTCTGAAACAATTAATTCGGTGTGTTACCACAGAGACTTCATAAGACTTTTACAATACATAAATCGAACATGCTACACCGTCGTTGTAAGAAAGTGTCTACAAAGCATCAAATAGTATGCTACATACTCTCCATGCATACGTTTCTGAATAAAAGGTATATAAAGCAATAAAATGGAAATTTAAATCTCCACGTCATCAGCTGCCATCAAAGGGAAACATTATCAGCCGTGGTTCGCACCTGCAATATACCTATGTACAAAGTTGAGTAAAGTAACTAGAAACATCTTTTATAGTCAGCGATACACTATGTAAATTACCACATTAAGCTGACTGACTGTTGACACCAACAGAATATTTACTGTGGCGTGTTAAAAATTAATTCAACTTCAAAGAGGATAAAAATAGCTGCGTCAGATGTTTGATGCATTCTCAAATGGAGACCAAAATGCATACACACTTCTGTAATAGGTAATAGCGCACAAAATAAAGCAAAGCATATGAACAGTCATAGCTGAGAGTCATTCTAATTCCTTATTTTGAAATAGTTGGAGGTTTTTTCTTCATTCAAAAATATACATGAGCGAGCAACTTCTAATTATAGGTCGAGGTTGCTTGATTTAATTGCATGTTGAATTTCAAATTTAAATTAGTCGTCTTTATTGCACTATCGTGCTTTTAGAAAAAAAGTTTCACCTGCCAACAATGGAGGGTTACTAAAAAAATTGTATACAGAATAACAATATTGAGTTTATGGTTTGTGGTCGATGAGATTCAGAAGAACTACCCAGCCTTGAAGAGTCCAAATAAGTATCCTTTTGGTAATATATGGGTGTCTAAGCACAAAGGAATAGGGCAACAAGTGATATGGAAAGGAAACTCTCCAAAAAATGTACTCGATGTAGTGGCTGCAAAGCGTTATCATCCCGAACTGCACAACACAGAATAAAAACATGAGCAACTGTTGTTTTTTATGCTTGCATGTAGCACGACACTGTTCCTATTATACACAGCACACATATAGACAGGAAGGGATGGCATTTGATGAGTTGCACAAAGCCTCTTTTGTGCTAGTTATCAAATATATCTAAATTGGGTAGTGGAATTTGAATCAGAAGTTTTGCCCATTGTTGGTACTATGCATTCGATAGAAACAAAAACTTCTTCAGAGGATAACTATCAGATAATCATCATATGATGTGTTAAGTAAAGCGTGAATAACACTGGTGTATAACAATGATTAGTTAGTAGATAATGCTCACAAAGAAAAGTACGTAGTGAGTAGATAACTCTCACATGATACAGAAAGTAGTGAGTACATAACTTCCATATCGTACACTAAGTTAGGAATATATAACTCACATATGATACAGAAAGTAGTGAGTAGATAACTCTCATATGATACTGAAAGTAGTGAGTAGATAACTCTCATATGATACAGAAAGTAGTGAGTAGATAACTCACATATGATACTGAAAGTAGTGAGTAGATGACACTTTTGAGCAAATAATTTATATAAAATTCTCAAATGATACAGTAAATAGCAAGTTAATGATTATTTTTTGGCAGAGTAAGTATGAAGAATCAAGAAAAGCCATTCGCGGATTGTTCACTGTAATATAAGAGATTCTTTAGTAACTAAATTATTTTACATCTGGGAGTTATCCACTCACTAATTGCTGAATCATATTACAGTTACCTAATCACTATTTGCATTATCATGTAAGAGTTATCTACTCACCACTTACTGTTTCATCTGAGAGTTATCTACTCATTACTTATTGCATCACAAGGAACTTGAATACTGGTTGATTGCTGCTGCAGTTGTTTATCAACTGATTTTTTTAACAAAACGCCAATCTATTTTTAACAGCACAGCAATGTAAAAAATGCTAAATTGAGCTTCCTTAGAAATGAACCAACTAGTAAGTAAAACAAATATGATAATGCTTTTTCTGTTGGGAATTTTCCCAATGCAACTGCAAGCCAAAATCCAGGTCATTGGTTTCAGAAGGACTTCAGAAGCTTTTCAACAAATATCAGTTTACATGATAATGTGGTAGAATTGTATGAATGAATGCATGCATAAAAAACGCATGTGAGGTCAAGGAGAGGCAGCCTTTAAACTTCAGAATCTTCTCTCTGTATCGTAACCACTGTCAAAAAATGGGCGACAGTGGTCTATCTACTGCAATCAGCTGTGATTTTGCACATCGGGTCCAAGACGAAAGGAAAAGGTAGTATGAGGCTTGTATAGGTCAGTATTTGCCTTAACATGGCCGCTATGATCCCGTACAATACCGGTTTGGGTGAAAAAAGATGGTTGTCTTAACTTAGGATCACCAACTTAGCTTAAGAGCTTCAGGCAGTCAGAATCAGGACTTACTTGCCTCCGACTACACAAAAAGTTGACTCTAGGCTACACGAAGCTCTAGGACTTAGCAGGATATGGGCAACTATGTCAATTGTGACTGTTTTCATCTTGGTGTTCTTACTTGTTCCCCCTGTGCCTGATTAGCTTCATTGCCGTAGAGGGCGTATGTATCATGACCTACAGCCTGCAAAACGTTAGATTTTCATTATACTCATCGCACTTGTTTTTGTATTGCCTACATGATCTTGCCATTATACCATTTGAATGATAACCACATTAGAGTGTACGGAGTAAAAAAAAGAGTTGTAGCGCTGGAGTGCTATGTCTGAGCCATGTGCTCTCACCTACTTGTCACCCGTGGGCAAATGACACTGGCCACACTTGCAGCGTCCTCTCAGGAGGGAGGCACAACACTCTAAATTAGAAGCATTTTGTGACTATCCAGACTCTCATACAACGTACAAATAAAAGTTATACACTGCTAGCTGCATATTGGTTAAAATAACCAACATATCACTCAATCAGCAACATTGAAGCTTTGAAAGTAAATAAACTAGTAACTGCAGTTTCCTTTTTGTTTGTGCTGGTTTAATTCCATTGAAATTTTCATAGCCAGAAGTACTGATTTGCTGTTTACGCCATTTTTATTTTTTTCAAGCATTCTGGCAAAACAGAATATCTAAAAATACATTCTGCTGAAAATTGAGTAGATCATTTTTTCTTTTGTTTCATACTTACGGGAAGTTTTCAGCATTCAAGCTGAGATTAACATACTTTTGATTTTTCACTGTTTTCTAATTTGAATAAAATTTCTTCGGTTTTTATTTTTTATTTATAGTTTGAAACAAGACAGTTTGGGGTATGGTCTGTGTGTTGTGGAGTTTTCAGTGGATTAACAGCCAAGTTTTTTGATCAGGTGATTGTACGTTATTGAAAAAAATTTAACGGTGTTTTTTTATCTCTAGTAAATAAGTGCAACTTTCTTACCTTCTTCATCTAATTTGTTCCACTTTATGTTAAATTTTTTGCTCAGTCTCAGAACACAAAGAACCTTTCTCAGGTTTATTCTGAACGGACTGCTTTTTTGCATACTCTTCATAGCAGTTAAACTTCAGCTTCAGCCATTGGCTTCATGTCTGTTTTCCAAATTCAAATCTGTTTCGCTCGAGAAATTGAAAACAAACAAGACATTTATGGCAGAAAATGAATGCTATCTGCTACGATGAATATGAAAAGAAGTGCTTTTGTTAGAAAAACCCAAAAAACAATTTTATTTTGCCTCTGTAAAACGATTCATCATTTCAATTCAAATTAGCTTTAAAGATCAATGGTATTGTTTACTTCATCATTTTTCATACCATCTGCTGCTCATTGGCTGGATACTTATGTTTCCTGCAATGCTCCCCATTGAACCATCTCCACTTTTTGAGTTTATTTTTCGCGGACAAAGGTAAAAGTTTAGCTTGCCGTGTGAGCAAATGTTGAAAAACAGTTGAGTAAAGTTACTGATTCAATAGAATGGTTTTTCTAAATTTAGAAGTATGTCCAGTTAATGGGAATGAGAAATATTTAAACACCAAACAGTCTTCATGTTACATTAAGATGTTTGCAAATATATGAAAAAAATTACAATGACTCTAAAAAACGACAAAAGAAAAGAAATAACATCAAGGATGAGTCGCGGCAAACACTGAACTTAAAGATACCTATTTCAATTTGAAGATTATGCGATAAATTTGATCTTCAGTTTTAGAAAGTGCCTTTAACAAGTGTAAATACTACAGGAACATCTGCAAACTGCATGTCCTGCACATCCATAGTCATAGTTATGTAATATTACAATTATCTTCGGTTTGCAGATATGTTTAGTTAACATTCTCTGCTATGACCACCAAATCTTCCCTGGACCCCTGATATATATGTTTCACCATATCAAACTGCATTAGACCATATTTTGTACGTATTGTAATAGAATTGCACAGTGTTGCAATCATCTACGCCGGCCCTACACATATATTATTCAACTTATGCTTACTCAAGACCACCTATCTATCCACTACTCCTGGAGTACGCTTCAATGCCTACAGCAGTGCAGCTGCACTACTGCTTAGCTTCAAACAGCAGGAAGGACTTTTCCTGCCTCCAGTAGCTATTTTTATCAGGGCATGTGTCTCATGCTGTTTTGTTTATGTAATTTCAACCAATCATATATTTATACGCATCCTTGATTTTGTGCCTTACTTATATACTTTCTTTAGCCCAGCAGGGCAGTTAGAGTTAGTGTTTAGTCGTGCTCAGACATTGTTTGTGAGATACTGTCTAGGAGTAGTGCGTGTTCAGCTAGTGGGATACTAGTAGACAGCTGAGGATTCGTTCAGGATTACAGAGAAGAGGTTCCCAGAAGTGTATCAAAATAAGATGCTTTGAACTCTCGTAGGAACCTCCAGCTAGAGACTATACCGCCAAACACCTACCTTCAGTACTCGAACACCAGTATTTAGAGGCAATACAATCACTTCTTATAGTTATACCTAGTAGCAATTTTATGCGTGTGGAGTAACGTGGAGTAATAAAGTCATTGCTTGCACTTTCAATCTATTAGAATCTGTTTGGCTCGTTGCCAAATACGTTGTGTCTGCTAACCAACAGCATCCTGTCTCCTCTACCTCAGAGAGACGCCCCAGCCGTAGCACTCTGTAGCCACAGCTACCACTGAAACACAGAGTCAGCCATTGTAACATAGCAGCTTGCAGTACCAGTGACCGTAATCCTCTCTTATCACCGGGAAAACCGTTACAGTATGATACAAGGTGAACCTGTTTCACGTTGCTTTAGTGTTTATAACAAAATAATTTATTCTTTCTGCATAAGTGATAAGTTTTTTTGAAGACTGTTCATTGGTAAATAGGAAGACTTTCAAACTGCATTTTTTTAAATAATGCTTGGGTAGATTTTTTCATTAAATGGAATTGTTTCGAATGGTAGATGCAATTGGTTAGTTTGTTAGGAGTTGTGGTACCTTTATATATTGCTGTGAAGGTAAGGTCAAGTGATGGCGACACAAACCGTCATTGGTCATGCCTATTGAAAGAGTTTTATAGTAGCAAGAAACAAGAATGGTGCCACAAGTTGGTACATGAGAAACTCAAGTTTTCATTGTCATATGTATTTTTATATTTCACGAATGAAATAAGTCACTCCAAGAATGCTCCAAACTGGCTCATTGAGCTCTGCACCTTCACATGAACTATTTGTTGTTTTTCTCCACTCTTGATAAAATATCCTTGCATTACATTACAATGTGAGCATTCTTCAATCTCAAAACATGAGTATTGTAGGCACCGCATGTCTATTTGCCACCAAAATTTTCTCCCGATAGTTTGTTTTGCTTAAAGAATGGGACCTGTCGCATTGTGGGAGTGATCAAGTTCGAAAGTGAAAACACAAATCTGTTTGATAATGAATGTTTTAGTTTGTGATGCCGTATCATGTTACTTATTTGGTATATCAACATTCCAAAATAGATGGTACATTGTCATGGTAAACTTGCAACAGAGTATATGGATTTGGAACTGACAACTGACATATTTATTGTATGATTGCTGAAATTGTAAATGGTGGATTGAGTCTAGGAAGTACAGTTGGACCTGTGATAGCTGGCACACTTACAGATGCTGTAGGCTTCCCCTGGGCCATGACTTGTATAGCTTCCACAAATGTTTGTATGGTGAGCTTTATAAGTACTTTTTCAGAAGTTTTAGGCCATTTGACTACATTAAAACCAGTTGATCTAAAAATTCAAACTAAACCCATTTCACAACCAGAATACAAACTTGGACAAGGAATGTATTTTTTTGTTGAAACTGCTGAAAATCTCCAACAAATACATTTCACTAGCAAATTTTACCAGCTTTTTTCGCACTTTTTAATCTCCGGTGCTACTTCTAAGCGCATTCCGGAGTTGCATCAAGTGTACTGGTCAATCCCTGCTGTTGAACTTATCAGATGAAAATCAACAGAAATCAAACGTTGAAGTCAACTCCAAAGAACCAATAAGCATAGCAAACTCTAGCAAAAGTATTGAAGATATAATAGCACGTAAACATTGGCATTAGAAACCCAGAGTCTTTGGAGAAGGTTTATAACCAACAAACTTTAAAAGACTAGGAGACAAAATAAGATACCTATTTTATGAAACTTAAAAATAAAGTTGAAAACCATCCCCCGTTTGAAAATGTGTGACGAATATGTGAGTATAGCTGACATTGGTGGTGCATTAACTATTCATTATATACTTTAAAACTTGTAAATAGCTTTTGCAATGCTTGTGTCACATCGCTCATTAAAAAACTGCGAAATTACTTCCTAAGCAAACATAAAACAGTTACAAAAGAGTGTATGTCCCAATTGATGTGACAGGCACAACACATTACATTCTATGACATCGCTCATTAAAAAACTGCGAAATTGCTTCCTAAGCAAACATAAAACAGTTACAAAAGAGTGTATGTCCCAATTGATGTGACAGGCACAACACATTACATTCTATGACATCGCTCATTAAAAAACTGCGAAATTGCTTCCTAAGCAAACATAAAACAGTTACAAAAGAGTGTATGTCCCAATTGATGTGACAGGCACAACACATTACATTCTATGACATCGCTCATTAAAAAATGCGAAGTTGTTTCCTAAGCAAACATAAACCTGTTACAAAAAAGAGTGTATGTTCCAATTGATGTGACACGCACAACACATTACATTCTATGACGGCTTAATAAACTATTTTCTATATCATGTAAGAGTTGTCTACTCACTACCAGCTGTACCATACGATGATTATCTACGTATTATTTATCAAGCTATATGATAATCTTCTACTAACTCTTTATTGTATAGTATAAGAGTTATCTACTCACTACAAACTGTACCACAATAGAGTTTTATGCTCCCTACTTATTTCATTACATGGGAGTTACCTACTCATTACTTACTGTATCGTATATCAGTTAGTAACTCCATACTTATTGTATGACAGACACTATAGTTATCTATTTGTCTCTCACTGCATAATATGAGAGTTGTCTACTCACCACGCACTGTTTCATGTGAGAGTTGTCTACTCATTACTTACTGTATTATGTGAGAAGTGTTTATAATGCTTACTGCATCTGACAAGAGTTATCTAATCATGACATACTGTTTCATGTGCGATTTGTCTGCTCATTGCTGTATCATGCAAGAATCATCTATTCCCTACTCACTGTATCATGTTATGACATATATCTACTCATTGCTTACTGTAACATATGAGAGTTATCTACTCACTGCTTACTATTTCATACCAGATTTGTCTACTCACTACTCACTGTAAAATTTGAGAGTTATCTACTCACTGCTTACTGTTTCATACCAGATTTGTCTACTCAGTACTCACTGTATCATATGAGAGTTATCTACTCATTATTTACTTTACTATAGGAGTTATCTAGCCATTACTTATGGTTTCCCATGGGAATTTTTTTTCTTTTTGTTTGGTATTAGATGAGATTATCCCCCCTGTTTCAAATAAGGTGCGGTACAACTATTCACTATTTATTGTATCATGTGAGAGCTATCTGTCCTATTATTTTTTATCGTGTAAGATTTATTGACTCCTTACCTGACAAATCAGTTTGTAGTTATCCTCTCACTAAGCTCTGTACTGTGCTACAGATAACTAATTAATAATTACTGTTACATTTATTTGAGTGTTCTCTTTTTATTAACAATCAAACAGCATTTGGGTTAACCGACAATAGAAAAAAATTCAGTTAAAAGTAACTTTGTCCAAAATAATGTAACAATTGTAATCAACAGCCGAATGTCTGATGAAGAGGTACTGATTACTGTAAAAAGTTTATTTTGTTCGCATTTGTGCATAGCTACTGTTCAATATTATGTAACACTTTTGTGCTTGCATCAAACAAACTAGTTGACAGAAGAGTGTAGATTTGTATGTTAGTGAGCAAGTTGTCTTTTTTGAAATATTGTATAACAACATGAAATCCAACATTCCTCAAGCTCTTTACCAAATTCTTTCAAGTTCAAATCTTTGATTAACAGTTTTGTAAAGTAAAGCTTGCTGCCATATTTTTGAAAAAAAAGCTATGACAAACACCGAAGTCATAATATAATGCCTTTGTAGTAGTATTACTGATGAAACCGAAAACCAGTTGATTAGTTTTGTAAGGACTTCAGCCACCCATTGATAAAAATTAACCCTTGAAATGCTCCGTTGGGAGGTGTTCAATTAAGCAAAGAGACTATAAAGAGACTTTTGTGTGCAGGTTTCTCAGTGATTAATTCCAGTCGATGGATTTAAAAAAGTTGCGGCTTCTTTCTAAAATCCTACTGTCAAACATAATATACACACTAACACAGGGCCCGGTAAGGCCTGTGTGCACAAAAATTGTATGTAATTTGTATTTTTCAAAGACTTTTCATTCTTTTTGGCCGTATCTTATCACACTATCTTACAAATCATGATTGAAGTTGGTCTTTTGTCTGTATGAAAGAGTGTCTTTAGCTTTCCATATAGAATGTTAGATACGCCTCAATAAGCTCAGCTAATGGTTTGCTCGACAGAGGAATAATGTGATAGTGTAAACTTTGCTGGCAGTGAACAAGCCAGTATCTTGTAATGGGGAACTCAGGCCAAGTTTCAGAAGAAGAAGAAGATGAAATGGAATCTCTGCTAGACAGATCCTCAAACTGGAGTACAACAAACAATAAAACACAATTATCGGTGGCTAGACAGAGGGCACTCACGGGCTCAATACTTTACCTTATATTTTGTACTCTTTGTTTTGAGAGTATGATATATCCTTTCTTCCCACCGATAGCCACGACTAAGAACTTGTCCAACACCGAAATAGGAATCGTTTTGTCTGCCTACGATTTGATGCGATTTGTAGCTTCACCAATCTCTGGATCGTCGGTGAGTTCTTGATGTAAGCGTAGTATGTAGCTTAAATTTCAGCCGCTTTATGTAAAACCTCAGGATGTTTTGTATAGAATTGTTAGTTTGCCATAGTGTTAATGCTTAAGTAGGCACTGCACAAAAACACACCCCTTCCTTTTTTTTGACAGCATTCAAAACAGCAACAAACTGCTTATGCCAGTTGTTTTTATGAAACTAGATTTTTGGCATAGTAGAAAGACAAAAATTTTTGAACATCGATTGCGATTTTTAAAGTATTTACCAAACAATAAATAATGTATTATAATGCATTGTAATTGGAATTTAATTACTACCGATCGTTATGTAACTTATACCTACACTAAGCAAACGCAATGCTAAATAATTGATGATATGAAATAAAACAAATAATATTGTTTATGTTCAGCGTTTACAATGAATGATCACTGATCAGCGTATTAAAAACTTCAAGGAAACACTTAGCAAGTGTGCTACTAGCGATGGCTTAAACCACCCAAAGTTTGCAAAATGTTGCCTTTCCAAAGTAAGCTTTCTTGTCATATTCAAAATCAGCAATTTTCTTGCAACAGAGAAGCAACTTAAGTCATTATTTTGCATTTAAAAGTAAGCCACATTGTGAAAGAAATGAAACTTTTTATGATATCTTTGGGATGCCAAAGCTTTGTGGTTATTTGTTTAATCATAGTACTGTTCCTAAGACAGTGAGCACATTATTTTTTGCAAGCTGTGTACTAGGATTCTAGGTTGCCTCCAGAAGTAATTCTTTTTGTAGTGTCTTTGGTTTGTTACTGATGAGTTAGAGCTACAAGGCTTTTAATCATCAAGTTATATTTGAACAAAATTATGTCTTCTTTGAAATCTGAAACTCAACGTTGAGTAGCAATACTGTAACGGATTTCGGTTTGGTTCCACGGAGATCCGCTATGTCTCTCTCCAGAGGGGACACTGTACTGTTCGACTGTGACAACTGTGCAATCAGGTCACCAAGTTATCCAGTATACCTAGAGCCCATGGCTCACACAAACAACACAGAGTGCTGTTTGAATAACAGTAGTAATATATGAGCAGATCTCCCTACCAAGTGTTTTTTTGTGGGGTCATAATCTGGGGTGATGCAATGGGTTACGGCGTTGAATGAATTCGCCGAGTTTATATTGTGTTTTATTTGAGGGGCATTTGAGTGGCATTTAAGTGGCATTTGAGTTTTGATTATTTTTTTACTTAATTTGAACTTATATGACGTATAGATTTTGAATGTATGGCATTTAAGTTTTTGATAATTTTTTACATAACTCGAGCTCATATAGCATTTTGAGAAAGAGGAGAGAGGAGTTATATCTAGCTTGAATAAATACATTGATTAAAAATGAATCAATATGAAATTATATACATTTATTACATAATAAGCAGGGGTAAACCTTCCCATATAATATAGCTAGTGTCAGTAAAGACTAAGTAATATAAAGCACTAGCTTTTGTAATGATAATCAATGCAAAGTCTTTTTCTTTACATCGCATCTTAAAAAATCCTCAAATAAGCTTCTATATGGTTAAAATTTACAGTATTTGGGAAATAATTGTAATAGAAAACATTATATCTATTAAAATTTACTGTAAATTTTATGTAGTACAAAGTACTATAACCTTCATTTATTCACTTGAGACTACATATCATCAGTATTTTGAGATCAAGTCTATATATATATATATATATATATATATATATATATATATATATATATATATATATATATATATATATATATATATATATATGTATATGTATATATATATATATATATATATATATATATATATATATATATATATATATATATATATATATATATATATATATATATATATATATATATATATATATATATATATATATATATATATATATATATATGTATATATATATACGATGAATGATTTCTTGTATTATATATATATATAGTTATAGTAACTATTCTAAAAAGAAGACGATTATGAAGGTTTTTATTTAAGCCAAAGTAGGTTCGGTAGATACTCCATCAGAACACACTCGTCTTTTAGCATAAAAATATGTGAGTCCTCGCTTTAATTGCTTGTATGTCAGCATTTTTTTATCCTTTACTACAAATCCTCGATTTTTACCCATAATCGACTTTTTTGTGTTCAATACATTTAGATAACTGTCTTTGTTCAATTGATTAATTCGTTTGTTTAAACCTTTGGAGCTAAACTTGTTTCCTTTTTCTCCCCAGCAATAATAGGATTTAGAGTTAAGAGCAACAATTCCATCTCCGGTAAATTCCTCATTAAACAATCCAGGTGTTCTTTTTCCATGTTTTAGTACTTTTTCACAACATTCTTGCATGCTCCATTCTAAACCCATTGTTTTGATTCTTAAAAATTCATCCCTATGTTTGTCACAGTATGGTCGTGGAAACCAATCACCATATTCATTGTAAAACTCTTTTTTCATACTTGGTTTTACCAGTGTTTCTAATGTTCCGCTCAACGCCATGTATGCGCTATCTGTATCCCATTTCAACATATTGGAAATCGCTTCTGTCAATATATCTATAAATAAAAAGATTGTTTCGATTATTTGGAAGTTTTACTTACTTATACATGATAATAGTAGAGAATTAGGTTTTACTTACTTATCCATAAAGTCGTAGTAAAACTGTAGCATTCTCAGTTTAGCATACTGTAGCACGGAGAAGCCCAAGTGTACTGGAACATTCATAGTCAGCTGAAATGATGGTGATACTGATTAGCAAAGTAAGCTTGTGGAATATAAATTTTGAATTGCAAAATAATTGTTTTAAAACTTACTAGTTGTTTACAGGTTACGATTTCATAAAAATCATCCGCTATCTCTTCCATGGAGATAAATTTGT
Organism: Cryptosula pallasiana; assembly: GCA_945261195.1. Lineage (NCBI taxonomy): Eukaryota > Metazoa > Bryozoa > Gymnolaemata > Cheilostomatida > Cryptosulidae > Cryptosula > Cryptosula pallasiana. The sequence goes on along the minus strand of OX183131.1, from coordinate 53,315,906 downwards.
TTCCTCTGATACGAAATGAAGCTTTTCTGGCGCCTTCGATGAACTTGATGGTGGTATGTTTTTCTTTATCAGTGATTGTTTTTCCATAAGCAGCATTTCATACCAACTTGCTAGTAGTAGCGAGTAATTCTTGACTAGGGTCTGCATCTCCCATTTTCCTAGCGTCTGAAACCGATGTTCCAAAAGCTTCAAAAGCTTTTCTAGGAATATATTCTATTAGCTGATAAACTTTGGTGACTTTCAATCCTTGTTTCAAGTACCATTTCAACAAAGGACTCATTAGCAATATCTATCTCCGTACATACTTCCAACTAATGAGTGTTGAGGAGTCTTTAAAAAACCTTCGGCTTCAGCAAAGACTTTCATTTCATCGCTCAAGTGTTCTCTGGTTAACATCGTATTTTTAAAAATCGGAGGCATTTCAGAGAACTTTTCTTCCTCTTCCTCGGGAACTTCGATGTCACATTCAACAAATCCGAAGAATTCCTCTGATTGAACTCTCTCCAACACTTCTTCTTGGTTCAGCTTTTTTTCAAGTATTTTAGGGTAGAAAGAATTGTAAAACGTGTTGACAAATTTTTGTAAATTTGTATGAGTTTTTACACGATTCATCCAGTCACACTCCCAAATCGAGATTACAGTGTAACCTAATGCTCGAAGATATTCTTCATTTTCCATCGTAGTTTTAAACAGATTTGCTTTTGATTTTCTTCCACTAGTTTGAAGCTCTTGCTCTTTAGCGTTGTTATAAGAGCAGTTGTGTCCATGCCAAAAACATCTGTGGAATTGAAAGACATGTCGATTTTCAACACAGAATCCATCAACTGGTAATCCTCGCTGTCCGAGAGTAACTTCTCCTCCATTGAGCTGATGTCTGATATTGATTTTTTTTGAGAACATTTGGAACTGTAACCAGCTATGAGCTATCTTGCTAAATTTTACTGGTTCAGCGACAAAGGAGTTTTCGATTTTTCTTCTTCGAGGATAGCCAGTAGGCATTGATTGCATCATACACCATAAATAGAGTGCATTTGCATCAACTCCATAGATTCTATCACAAACCTTTGCTTCTTTTCCCAACCAATGTTCTCTAATATTTTAGTTATACCTTTTTCGTGATATCTATGCATCACTAGACTTGGCCCACCAACTACGTTTTTCTTTATTAGAGGATAAAGTTCTGCATTGCAGTTGTCAATCAGACAAATTGGGGGAGTCTGACGAAACGAGTTACCAAGTTCATCAAAATCCAAGTATGTAGAGAGGTATGGAGGGGGTGGTTGAAGAGCTAATCCTGGTAAAGATATACCATCTTTTAACATATCAATCCCATGCTCTCTGTAGATCGATCTTTGTCTTTCCAACGCTTGAACAAATGGTTTTACATCCAAGTTGTTGTACCATTTTAAAAAATCCCTCATTGTCTTCATGTCGTTATCTTTCCATGCTTCTTGACAAATTATGTACTCTTCTTCACTGATGTTCTTTTGTTTTAAAGAACTGTAAAAAGCTTCTCTTGGAGCTAGATGTTCTTGATTAAGTTGTTCCAAGTCTTTCATCCATTCATAAGGAAAAAATCCTTTTCCGGATTCTCATTTGTATGCTTTGAGATACATTTCATAGCTATATCCAGGAGCGATGAAGTTTGTACAATCTAAAAACAAAAAAGATCCTATTCCGATAACAGGCATCTTGGTTCCTTTTTTTATAACAAAATCAAAATCTGTGTCGGAGACATCTTTCAATTTTTGAAGCAGTTTTCCTTTCATCACATTGACATCATAAGTCTGTGAATTGAAACCTAGAATAGTGAGTTTTTTCACATAGCTGTACAAATCATCCAGAACTTTTTCAGCTCCCGTTCTCCGTCTGAAACGATTTTTTTCAAAATCACTACGAAACTTTTCTTCAGCTTCTTCCAGTCGTTGTAATTCACCTTCTATCTGTTTTATGATTTGAGAAAAATGTTTTTCCAATCGGCTATATGATTCTTCACTAATATCTTCCAAGTATTCAATGAACTTTCCAACGCATTCATCATCATCCCCTTTATTGACAATACAACATGGGTTGTTGAAGCCTTGTACGTTTGAACAAATTGAAATACTTAAAAGTTTATGCTCATTCGTGTAAATGGTTGTGTCTGTATCTCGATGTTTTTCGCAATTAGGTAACAAACACTCTATGTCGAATGTTGCAAAAAATGGATAGTATCTCAAGGAATCATCTGACCCAATATCTATCCCGAATTGAACCTTCAGTTTGTCGAATATTGTAGCAGTAGGACTGTATTGTCCTCCAGAAAACTGCATAGTTGTCGCCTCTGAGATTGAACATCTGTGTCTTTTCAGATTCCCCAATCTGTCATAACAAGTAGAACAGGTTGGACATCTGTAGGCTCTGACATATCCTTCCAAGTTTGTAATAAGACTGAAGTGATCGATATAAAGATCCAAATATAGATTCTCCTTATAAATGGAGTTTGAATTCCAAATAACTGTTGAAGTCATAACCTCATTTAAAGAAAACACTGTTATCTTCAGTTGAAATGCTCGCTCCAAAAGCAATAAATCAGGTTCTGTTACTCCTTTCCCATCACAACTTTTAGCACTATGACCATAGATGAAACTATGATATTGTTGTTGGTACTCCTTCACCTCCTTAATTATCGGATCTTTTGCAATTCCACCGTTTTTTTGTAGTTCTTTGTGTAATGCTAGACATCTAAAAAAACAAACATTGTCGGTTATTCGTATTCCTTCTGTGTTTTTTAACATGGTTCGTATGTGTCTGTTGTTAATGAGGTGAGAGGGTAAATGCTCTGGTGGTGATCCAACTTTTCCCATTCCGAGTAGTTTGTAGAAATAAAACGAAATGTTTGTGATTAACATCAATCTCCAAGTCGTATTTGGTCTCCGTCTCAAGCTATTTGTACAATGATCAGTCTCCATAACATCAACAAAAAAGTCATCAAGATCTCCTTCAGTTTCAATCAGTTTAGCTTTTGGATATACGGTAGCATTGTTTGATGATGAATGAAAGTATCGGAGTTCACCATCATTTTTATTTTCTAGTATACAACCTACGCTACAGTTGACTTTTGCTCTCGGGCTCAATTGTCTCCAAACTTTTTTTAGCAATTCTAACACTCTTGAATCATGATAGTCATTTTGGTAGGTATCAGCTTGGTCTCTTGGAATCCCATCCCAAAGTCTTACATTTAAAAGTTCTATGACTTTTCCAGCTCTATGTTTCGTTTTCATAGCTCCCCAGTATCTAGCTATCAAATCATCCCATTCTTCATCTTGAAAAGTTGGAGCTGTGCTATCATCAACAATACCTAGGGTTGATACTCGGCTAGGTCTTTCAAAATTTAAATCTTCCATTTCTTCTTCTTCTTGTTCTTCCTCTTGTGCTTCTTCCTCTTCTTCTTCTTCTTCTTCTTCTTCTTCTTCTTCTTCTTCTTCTTCTTCTTCTTCTTCATTTTTTATCATTGGATCATTCTCATTTTCTTCAACTATCTCCTCCACAACCGGCTCTATATCTTGAGCTATTATGCTAGTATTTGGTGGTGAAGGCTCAGCACCAAATCCTATTTGATTGATTGTTTCATCGGGTAAACGAAAACAAATGAGATTTTCTTCTAACCATTTCCAATTAGGGTAAATTTCTGGGTTTTTTTCTTACTACGTTCTCCTCCCGATAATTTAAACTTTGTCTACAATAGAAATGTTAACACATAATAGTTGTTCTATAAAACATTCACATACATTTTGTATGAAATGTAACAGAAGAAAAAATGACTTAAACACCATTATCAATTAATTTTTAAAATGGAATTAGGAAAAAAAGGCTCAAACATTATTAATAGTTAAGTTTTTAAAAACTTACTGTGTACTATGAGATGAATTCTCAACTCCCTCTTTTACATTAATTCTCTGATATTCTGAGTCCATTTCTACAATAAAGAGATAACGCATTATTTTTGCTGATTCATGAGATGACCAGAAAAAAAACAGCAAAAAAAATTACTCTACTAACATTATTAATTTATGATTTTAAAAACTTACTGCTTATCAAAGGCTATTGTATTTTCAGTAGTTGCTGAAACTTGAAAAGTCGAAGGTTTGTCTTGAAAAGCATTTTCAAGTTCCATCCCCATTTCATTTTCATATTCAGCATTGCATTCATCATTCGTGTATTCATTATCAGCGTTTGAAAAACTGATATCATTTTGATTTTTCATGAGCCATTCCCATTCCTTATGTATGTCTACATCAGTATCATCCTCTTCTGTTTCCATAGCACTATAATAACAATAAAATCATTACTTTTTAATAGAGGTGACAATAGCACATAAAAAAGCAAGTTAAATGTCTCAGCTAATAAATTTTACCTTGTGAATAAAACTCCTAGTAGTCAGTTGGTATATTATATAGTAGATGTTGAGGCTTCAGTTACTGTTGTTAGAACGAGTGATTTATTGTTTGAAAGCATTACTTTTTAAGTAGACAAAAAATTAAGTGAGATAATTAAGTCAGATAATTAAGTCTTAAGTTCAATGAAAATTTTCAAATTCACACAGAAAAACTTTTAATAGTCAGTGGATGTAGTAGTAGATGTTGCTCCTCCGATCACTGTTGTAGAATTGGATGCTTTCTGTGTGAAAACAGTGGCTCTTAAATAGCTAAAGTTGCACTGATTAAATCCTATGAATCAGCATTTTGTCCACGCGAAAATCAATGCTTTCGCGGGAATAAATAATTTATTTTCACGCGAATGGAAACCGTTGCTTTCGCGGGAATAAATATTTTATTTTCGCGGGAATGGAAACCGTTGCTTTCGCGGGAATAAATAATTTATTTTCACGCTAATGGAAACTGTTGTTTTTGCGGGAATAAATACTTTGTTTTCACGTGAATGGAAACCGTTGTTTTCGCGGGAATAAGTACTTTGTTTTCACGCGAATGGAAACCGTTGTTTTCGCGGGAATAAATAATTTATTTTCACGCCAATAGAAACTGTTGCTTTCGCGGGAATACAAATTTTATTTTCACTCAAAGGGAAACCGTTGTTTTCGCGGGAATAAATAATTTATTTTCACGCGAATGGAAACCGTTGCTTTCGCAGGAATAAATACTTTATTTTCACGCGAAAGCATTGGTTTGTATTCGCGTGAAAATAAAATTTGTATTCCCGCGAAAGCAATGGTTTCCATTCGCGTGAAAATAAAATATTTATTCCCGCGAAAGCAACGGTTTCCATTCGCGTGAAAATAAAGTATTTATCCCCGCGAAAGCATTGGTTTGTATACTCGTGAAAATAAAATTTGTGTTCCCGCGAAAGCAACCGTTTCCATTTGCGTGAAAATAAATTGTTTATTCCCGCGAAAGCATTGGTTTTCGCGTGGACAAAATTCTGATTCATAGTTATATTATAAAGAAGGTTGGTATTCATAGAGTTCATCCAGTGCAACTTTAGCTATTTAAGAGCCACTGTTTTCACACAGAAAGCATCCAGTTCTACAACAGTGAGCGGAGAAGTAACATCTACTACACTTTCCATTGCAACTACTAGAAGCTTTCTCTTTATAAAAGGTAAAATTTAAAAAATTTATTATTCCCTACCTAGCAAAGATCAAAATTAGTTTAGCTATAATGTAAAGTATGAAATAAATAATCTTTTAGTTCCACATGAAAAGCTGAATTATATATTATTTCTTTCTTTTTTAGAATACTATGGAGGATTTTTCTGCTTCTTACATGGATTTAAAACCAATCGAAAACAAACAAAAAACACTCAAAACACCCTCCAAAAGAAAAAGCTCTAACTCTGTCACAAAAGAAGCAACAATAAAGAGACGAGCTCTTCCAAAACTGGTTTTACCCACAACATCAAACAATATGGAACAAAAAGAATTGCTCACTGATGCTGACAGAGCTCTCAAGATGGCCAAATCTCTCCAAAAATGGAAGGCATGTGATTTGAAAAAGATTGGAGGGTTTCTTACACTAGCATCACTTCCTGTTCCATCAGTTTTGCAAATCGTTTCTATTGAACAGAGTACTGGTGCATACGGAAATTACTACATTCTCACTTATCTTGATAATTCAACTGGATCGAATTTTCAGAAAGTTGTTTGCCCAAGGAGAGTAGTTGAAAGCTTCAATGTTGATAACTACCCATTACCTTTCAACATTTTGTACTTGGGTGAGATGGAAAACTCAAAAAAAACCAGAGACTACTTACTACAATGTCAAACGTATCAGCACAAAACGCTTAACCACAATGGAAGCTACTGCTGAAGCTGAAAAACTGAGAAAAATGAGTGAAGAAGAACTCAAACTCGCTAACGGCATCGAGTATCTCAGCAATTTTAAAGATTGTTCCATTTTTGCATACATCGAAGTTGTAGAAAGATTCATTCCTTTCCGATTCAATGGAGAAGAATCCATTGTAAGTTGCATTCGCTATGTCGCTGAAAAGAATGGAAAAAGAGAGACGAGAACGCTTTTACTACCAATCAGATACAACGAGGAAGCTAAGAGATGTGCACCTGGTGTGATGATTTACAAAGGAAAAAAACAGAGTAAGAATGGAAATCCTATTCCATACCACAATGTTGTCTTCATTTCTTCAACCAACGCTAGTGATTGGGAACAATATTGCACACAAACAAATTCCAATGAGGTGCTAACAAAATCAAATAATGAGGATGAAGTTCTTAAGGAATTCCTAGAAAACGAATTACAAATTTTGATGAACAGCTTGGTGTTGATGGTATGTAAACTCAATATCAAATGCTGACAACAGGTAGTCTCAAGCGGATAATGAATGTATAAAAAAAGGCTGTGTATTGATTGACATTACAAGTTGTACTGTTTTGTATTACTTACTATTTACTGACCCTAACTATATTATATGGAGAGATTTTCCCTACTTATTATACAATAAGTGTATATAATCATATATTGATTCATAGAAAAGTCTAAAGGTTCTCAAGTGATTAACTCACCAAAAGTTCCGGTTTGCAAAACATTTGAAGATCTTCCTATCCCAAGCATTATACGAGTGACTGTACTTTTTTATCTAGTTGAAATAGCTAAAAACTTCAGCTACTTAGTATTTACTGACTCTAGCTATATTATATGGAGAGATTTTTCCCTACTTATTACACAATAAATGTATATATTCACATATTGTTTCATTTTTAATCACTGTATTTATTCAATGTAGATATATCTCCTCTCTCTCCTCTCTCTCAAGATACCATATGAGTCGGAATTACAAAAAATTATCAAACCTTAAATGCCTTACATTCAAAATCGAGATACCCTATGAGTTATAATTATGTATACAATTATGTAAAAAATTATCATAACTTAAATGCCATATTTAATCAATGTATTTATTCAAGCTAGATATAACTCCTCTCTCCTCTCTCTCAAAATGCTATATGAGCTCGAGTTATGTAAAAAATTATCAAAAACTTAAATGCCATACATTCAAAATCTATACGTCATATAAGTTCAAATTAAGTAAAAAAATAATCAAAACTCAAACGTCACTTAAATGCCACTCAAATGCCCCTCAAATAAAACACAATATAAACTCGACGAATTCATTCAACGCCGTAACCCATTGCATCACCCCAGATTATGACCCCACAAAAAAACACTTGGTAGGGAGATCTGCTCATATATTACTACTAATAACGGCTGTATTCTCACAAGACAAAGGCCTAGAAGGTATTAATCCTCCAGGATTATTGTTGCAAGACATGAGAATGAATACAATGACTGTGGCAAAAGCCTCTCCTTTATAGGAGGACTCACAGGAAATAATTAGCATAATTCATATAAGATCAATAGTACACGAAGTGATTCAGCCAATGCAAACAAATATATAAATAGTTAGCAAATCAAATAAGATGAATAGGTTAAATATTAAAGGCGCCAAGTGGCTAAGGGCGGAGTCTTGACTCCATGGTCCAATCATAGGTCCTACAGGGCTCCCAGGCTATAGCTATATTGCGGTCCACTTTTCCGGTAATCTGAGGAAGGGTACTTCCGGTTTTTGGCCTTGACTAAGTTTTCCGATAAGTTTAGGGTTCCTCCATTATGTCAGCTATCTTGTGCCAGCCCAGTTTAGCTATCCCAAGTCGGTAAAAGATCAATACCAGCCCTGCAGGGGTCACTACCAGCCCTGCACACCACGCCACAGGCACAGTATAACTTCCCACCTAATCAGCAGTCAACTGACTGCTGTAGGCTGATTTTAGAGCATCGTTTGAAAAGGGTGGATAGTAAACGACCAAAACTAGCAATTTCCATCGAAATCTACCACCATATCTTTGGCTCAAATGGGGTGCAACCATTCAACTTTGAACCTGAAGGTTATGTTCGTGCTATATATTGTAATGTTTAAGATAGATAAAAACCAATATCAATATCAATATTTTATTTCAAACTTATA